>CM067364.1:16041443-17409073 GCA_034401795.1 Chaetoderma sp. LZ-2023a
TGAACAAATTCAAGTGTTACATGGTTAATATACTGTAGCGTGTCCCAAGAGAAATACAAGACACGCATCAAATGATAATCGCAATCTACAAACTGCTTTTTCACAAGATCCATACAGAATCATTTTGCCATCATCGCAGAGAAACCAATCAATTAGTTAGCTATGGGATTTTTTCTGACAGAGTAGCTTCAAGCAGGAAATTTGGAAGTTCAAAATTGAAATAGCGAAGACGTTTATGATTTAATTAACAATTTTGATATTTTCTGTTGTAACGATGTAGCTAGCTAAAGGCCCATATTCACACCAGAACGCGTAAACAATAAAATTGGTAAAATTGTATACTTTTAGAGGCATATAAAGGTGCATATTCACACCAAATGCGCGAAAATAAAATTGTTAAAATTGTGTGTAATTTTAGATACTTAAATTGTTCACTTCAGCATAATGAAACGATATAAATCTTAGAATATGATGATTTCATAACGCATAAATTGATATAATTTTTTGGTTGTGGAATTGAATTAGTGCCTCGTACCTCTAATTCAATTTCACAATTTAAAAACTTATATTAATTTAATACGTAAGGAAGTCATCACATCATCACGTCATTATTTCGTTTCATTTCATTTAGATGCAGAATATAAGCATCTAAACGTATAAACATTTAACAATTTTATTTTCAAGGATTTTAGCGTGAATATACACCTATGTGACTTATAATGAAACCAAATAAATCTTAACATATGATGATTTCATTCAGTATAAATTATTTCATAAGTTTTTTAGTTAAGTAATTCAACTTTCCGGAGTACCCACCCATCATATGACGTCATAATGAACTGCGCGATGTGTACAATGACGTCGTAATGAATGACGTCATGAGTACGTCACGAACACATATTTGAAGACGGTCTATGCGTTGGTGTACAAATTGTTTGCTTTTACTATTTAATAAATATTCTGTTGAGGCAGCAACAGCGCCCAGTCAAATTAGTTACAAAGTATTCAACAGCTTCCCTGTATAGTTTTCAGGAAATTGATAGCTAGGGCATTTGGGGATCGATCAATCCCAACACGGCGAGGTGTGGGTGGAGCTTAGCTAGTGATGGGTGGTGCATAGCTAAAAATGGAAAGGTCCGTTGAATTAGGGATACGAGTCACTAATTTTATTTCGCTGCTAAAATATTATATTAATCTAATCTGAATGAAATCACCATATGCTACGATAATTATATCGTCTCGTGACATTGAAGTATTGTTTATGTACTGTATACCGCCATTGCTAAAGTATTAGTCATGTACCTGTATTCGTATACTTCAAGAGAAGTGAACCGAATGAACTGAAACTACTATATGTATGAAGTACATTGTTAAAAGTATTTACACTAAGGGGTTTCCCCTAGTGTAAATACTTTTAACAAATTTATTTTCAGGCATTCTGACGTGGCCCTTTAAATATTTTAATATGTTATATTGTAACGGTATAGTTAACCACTAAGGCTGTAATTAATGTAATCGTTCGATCATACCAGTGATGGTCTATAGTTCATAGAGGTCTGTCAGTGATTGATGAGATGCTTAGTTTAATTAATTATTAATTGTTTCACTGCTGATGTAATGGAGAATTCGGTTTTAGCTATACTCCTCCCATCTCTAGCTAATCTCCACCCACAACTCGCTCACGTTAGGATCGATCGATTCCTGAACTCCCTGACTATTAATTTCCAGAAAACTACACAGGTAAACTGTTGGATATTTTGAAACTAGTTTGATCGTGTGCTGTTGCTGCATTTGGAAGCAGTAACGCCCAGTCAAGTTAGTTTCAAATTATTCAACAGCAGGATTATTAAATAGTAAGGACATACAATTCGTATAACAAAGCTTAGTCCGTCATCACTTAAGAGTTCGTGACGAACTTATCTACGTCGTTCTTGACGTCGTTGAATATGACGTCATCATAAACGTCACGTAGTTGCTTTTGACGTCATATGATTGATTGATAAACTGGAAAGCTTCATTAAAGCGTAGGGTGCATGCGACATCCCGACTAGTTGGCATTGGCAGCAACGGCTACAACACAAATTGGTTTCAAAATATGTTTTGGTGGTTTTTTAATTGGGTGTTTGGGTTTCTCAGGGCCAATGGCAATCTTATGCTATGTTCCCCTGCATCACAGTTACACGACTCGTCAACCGCAGCGTTTTTTAAAAACAAATTACTGCAAGTCCCAGAGAATGATCATTGTGGGTAACCTGCTTACGTTTCATTTAGGTTTTATGTCAGACGCAAAGACGTAGGTTTTGAGGTGGTGGTCTGGTGGGACGGACGGTAGTCGCTCAGAGAAACGAGGCTATATCTTGCAGGACGGGTTTTAAGACACATCCACCCTAATTCAAATTTTTTAAAGATTTTGGTTTTAACTAATTTTGCGCATTGACATGATTTTTTCAGAGCCGCCACCCTCTGCTTGGTCTAGGCATGCTCGACTACACATATAAGTATATATTTGGATTAGCATGCAATTGTGCATGTTAGCATAATCGTATGTATACGGTCACATGACTAGTTTTAACCTTTAACCCTCAAATATGTTTTATAATTTTAGTTTTCTCATTGAAAGATGTCCGTGATGATAATGAACAAGATAATATTATCTTTGAAAATTTACCACTGGAATGACTGGCTCGGTTATCGAGCCGGTCATTCCAGTGGTAAATTTTCAAAAAAAAGCCTTCGGTTACTCTGCAAATGGACATTTCTTAAAGCCACCGCAGAAACCAGATTTGCTGTATTCAGTGTTAAATGGTTAATGTGTTCTGTGAATGGGACTCATTCTCGCAGCTGTATCCTGCAAAAGATGTTAGTACATTCCTGTCCATATATGAGGGTTTCTATCCGGTCTTACCGGTATGTGCCATTAGACAGATCACTAGTGAGCCCGCTAGCTTAGGAAATAGCCACTTTATATACGTCAATCGAATCAAATGTCTCAAACTTGCCTGAGACGCCATATTTTGGGCCCTTAGAAGTTGGTTTCTAAAGAAAGTCCACGAGTCATAAGGAACTGAGATCTATGTTGCCACAAAATACATAGAATATGGTTAGTGACTTACATCAAGAAACTACATAATCAGATTCAGAAGATCTGGAATCCAGTTTCGAATGTCCAAAACCACAAAGTACTTTCATAGCACCATTTTCACTGCCAGAGTTCTTCGACTGATAAATTCTGATTGATTCATTCAGGAATTAATCTGAAGGCATCACCCTGGTGAAAAATAACCAATTCTATTCCTGCTGTGGTATGACACACAATAATGCCAATTTATAAAACACCGATGCACGCTTTGTCAATCACATTCATTCTCCTCTTCTGTCTCTCATACTCCAAAGCGGATAATGTTATCTATTGGGGTGAACTATAATGAGGACAGATTCACTCTTCCGCTGATTGCATACCAACTTCAGTCATAACCACGTTCAGTCATTCAGACCTTCTAAATATAGGTTTGTCTCTCTGTTTGTCTCTCTGTCTGTTTGTCTGTCTGTTTGTCTGTCTGTTTATCTGCCTGCCGGTCTACCTGCCAGCCAACCAGCCAACCAGCCAGTCAGTCAGCTAGCCAGCCAGCCAGCCAGGCAGCCAGCCAGTCAGTCAGTCAGCCAGCCAGCCAGCCAGCCAGCCAGTCAGTCAGTCAGTCATTTTACCTGCCTGCCTGCCTGCCTTCCTGCCTGCCTGCCTGCCTGCCTGCCTGCCTGCCTACCTACCTGCCTGCCTGCCTGCCTGCCTGCCTGCCTGCCTGCCTGCCTGCCTGCCTGCCTGCCTGCCTGCCTGTCTGCCTGCCTGCCTGCCTGCCTGCATGTCTGTCTGTCTGTCTCTCTGTCCTTCCGTCCGTCCGTCTGTCTGTCTGTCTGGCTGTGTTTTTGCTCAACATAGCAGCTTATATCTCATGGCTGGCTCAAATCATTGTGCCTATAATTGTATGCATTTCTTACATATAGCAGCACGATCATTTTGAGACCTTGATATAAGTCTATAGCTATACAGTGAAGACCATGTATCTATCTTTTATGTTGTATATTTCTGGATTGGTCCACCTTTCACCCTTCAATGTCTAAATTTGCAGGCCAAGGGAAGACTATTTTTTGGAAATTTACCACTGGGATGACTGGCTCGGTTACAGAGCCAGTCATTCTAGTGGGAAATTTTCTAAAAATTAGTCTTCTATTGGTCCGCACATGGACATTCCTCAAGACCACTGCAGAGGCCGGATTTTTAATGAACTAAACTTGGACATCGTATCACCTATACGCGGAGGATGCGACTCAAAAGTCACGGCAGTCGCATGTCAAGGTCAGCGTGACTGCGGTACAAAACTCTACATCTTGCATCGAGTTAATTATTTCAAGATGGGCCAGCGTGTTGAAACTAACATTAGATATATGCTGAATCCACACGACGACATGACAGTCATGTGGTCAAATCACATTTGAAAACTCAGTGATTTTTTTCCAAAAATTGTTCATTCTGTTTATCTTATATTGCTTTTATAACAGGAGAGGTCAGGCGTATCGGAATTTAAACGTTGACACGCAGTTACTTCAGCCAGTAGGAGCAGTTCACTGGCATTTAGATTATACGGTCAAGGTCACTGGGATATTGATACAAATCCAGTTTTGAATTTCGAAATATAAATGTTCAAAATGTTTCTTCGGTGTATCCATAAATGGGTTTCATCAGGGTCTGATTTTTGTGAGAATGTTGAGCGAGTATCAAAAGGAATATACCTAACTCTATCAACCGTGAATACCTTGAATCTCAGTTTCAGGGTAACCATAGTGGCAATCTCTTGAATAATTTGAAACTATTGGATTGTGCCAGTTTATCCATCAATCATATGACGTCATAATCAACTATGTGACGTGTATGACGACGTCATAATCAGTTACGTTATGAATGGCGTAGAGAAGGTCGTCCCGAACGCTTAATTGATGACGGACTAAGCGTTGTTGTACGAATTGTATGTCTTTACTAGTTAACAATCATCACGCACCAAGACAACTCACCCAATGCTCATAAAATTGACCTTTGCAGTTTTAGCTATGGCCCGCCCTTCTCTACCTAAGCACCACCCACAATTCGCTCATGTTGGGCTCGATCGATCCCAAAACTCCCTGACTATCGATTTCTAGAAAACTATTCAGGTAAGCTGTTGAATATTTTGAAACTAATTTGATTGTAAATTAGTTTCAAAATATTCAACAGCTTACCTGTATAGTTTTTTCTGGAAATTGAGATTCAAAGAGCTCATGTATTGTTCGATACCAACACGGGCAAAGCGTGGGTGGAGCTTAGCTAGAGATGTGCGGGATATAGCTAAAACTGCATACGTCCATTGCCATTGGCAGCAACAACACCCAGTCAAATTAAATTCAAAATATTCAACAAAATATTTATCAAATTGTAAATTAAAATTTAGTAAATCGGTATTTTGCGTTCGAACGTTAAAGGAATTACAATCAGTGTCGTAATCAGAGATAAAGAAAAAAGAAGGAAAAAGAAAAGGAAGAGGAAGATGAAAAGGAAGATGAAAAGAAAGATGAAAAGGAAGATGAAAAGGATAAAAGAAGAGAAAGAAAAAGAAAACATTCCGTGAACTTTGTAACGAAAGTTACCAGATCAAAAACAAACCACGTGATAATTATGTGAACGAAGACTTTCCGCCCGACGTTTGAAGTTTGTTGTTTAAGAAAAATTAAGTTAAAAGAGATTACGTGTTTCTTTTCAAGGAGAAGTTAGAGTTAATGTTGCGAATTCGCCTGCAAATTGGGGCACTTCTGAGAAATCGCAAAATAAGCTCTGGACTGCTGCGATTAGGGTGAAGAATATCCTAATTTTACCCAATTTCTTCCGAAAAGGTCAAATTCCACATTTACGATCTTACAAGCAGACATACCTTATATCTGCTTGTAAGATCGTAAGTGTAGAATATGACTTTTTCGGAAGAAATTGGGTAATAATAGGACAAATTTTCAGCCCACTAAGGGGCTCTCAAAATGTAAGAGATACCCTGCGAGTATCTAAGTCTCAGTATTTTCCGGGGGACCCCCAGCCCCTCCCCACTCCAGTTTTTCTGTCAGCCCACCCTCCCCCGCCCCCACAAACCCCACCCCGCATCAATAATCCTGGCTACGTCAGTGATAATAGTCAAATGTATTGATTTTTATTTTAAGACTATAATAATAATGCGACAATCACACCATTTAATCAACAATGGCATAGGCATGTGGCAATCCTAAATTGTCTATTTAAAATCAAGCTAAAACTTAATTTTTTGCGACCTTTAAATAATGAAGTGTATCTGTCTCGGAAGCCACTAGATAAGCCTCTGAATCATTCACAAACGGCATTTATAACTGCTCCACTTTCACATTTGACAACTGGTCATCTTCGCTACGTTAGCCACTATCTTTAGTTCTGTGGAGAAGTTCCAATTTTAGCTTCGACTAGACAATATTTGATTCCGTATTTTTCATGCATTATTTATCGGTGAATTTTGAAGGTTGGTGTAGTTAATGACATGGATGAATCCACGTTTGGCTATGCCCCGCCCATTTCTAGTTAATCTCCACCAACGCTTCGCCGGTGTTGGGATCGATCGTAACCCCGAATACCCAAAGTACCAATATCAAGGTAACTATGCAGTTAGCATGTTGAATATTTTGAAACTAATTTGACTGGGTGATGTTGCTGCCATAGGCAGCAACATCACCCAGTAAAATTTGCTTCAAAATATTCAACATAATGGTTATTAAGTAATAAAGACATACAATTTGTACACATGACGGACTTTTAAAAATTAACGGCGGGCATAGATAGCCACGTTATTTATAACGCATTTTGAGCATGACGTCAGCCTACACGTGCCGTAATTGACAATGACGCCATATACTTGCCTGACAGATCGGATGACGCCCATTGTTATTACTCAAGTTACCTGTAGAAATAACGATCATGCCTACCCTAAAAGTAGCGACCAAATTAGCTAGCTATAACACTAATTAGTATTATTAGGGCCTATATATACTTTGGTATAAGACTGAATTATAAAGTGATTTCTTTACACCTAGCTCAGTATATTATGATAAAAGAGGGAAATAACACATTGATATTTATATGAAGCTTATGTTTGTAAATTTGTAAGAGATAAATTTTTCAAGAAATATGATTTTGCAAATTTGCCGCAATGATCAAAAGGAGAATTTAACAAATTTATCGCATTAGTAACTATTTGCTTGTTGAATTTCTGCAGACTAGAATTACATTGGGAATGATTCTGAAGCTGATGAATATTTCGAATACAATTTGACTGAAAGTTGTTGGTGGCTAAGCCACCAACAACTTTCAGTCAATTGTTTTCAAAATATTCAGCAGGTCAAGAGTTATTGCTCATTGAAGTTATTGTCCGGTGCCTTGCATTAGTCAGATAGTTAAACGAAATGGTTGAAATCCGGTCTTTATAATTCTAATGTGACCAGGATTTAGTAATTTAGCTAATGTTTTAGCATCCTATTTGATCAGTCAAATGTATTTCAATATTTTTTCTGTTTAACCCGATCCTGGATACAGCGTTGTTGTCAAACAACGCCTACAAAACAATTACCTGTAGTGTGGTAGACTAATCGTTGCAGAACTTCCTACCATGGCGAATAGATGAATACGGAGGCATTTCTGAAGAAGTTACCGAATAATCTTGAAATTGAAATTGAAATTGCAAATAGGCTATAGTTTTCATTTTCAAGTCAGTGTTCATTTTGCGAAAAATGTCGGTGTGCGCTGCTGTCGTCGTCGTCGTCGTCGTCGTCGTCGTCGTCGTCGTCGTCGTCGTCGTCGTCGTCGTCGTCGTCGTCGTCGTGGCCGTCGTCGTCGTCATCCTCATCGTCTGCGTCGTCTTCCTCATCGTCTGCGTCGTCTCGTCGTCGTCGTCGCCGTCGTCGTGGCCGTCGTCGTCGTGGCCGTCATCGCCCTCGTCGTGCATTTCTGAAGAAGTTACCGAATAATCTTGAAATTTAAATTGAAATTGCAAATAGGCTACAGCCTGTTTGCAAAAAACTTTTCAGAACATTTTCAAGCCAGTGTTCATTTTACGAAAAATATCGGTGTGCGCTGCTGTCGTCGTTGTCGTCGTCGTCCTCCTCCTCCCCCTCCTCCTCCTCCTCCTCATCGTCCTCGTCGTCGTCTCGTCGTCGTCGCCGTCGCCGTCAACGGCGGATAGGAAACGGCATTAGGATAATACTTATGAAGTTGCACACAGATTTATTAGTAATTTATATTTGTCAGATGAAAAGAGCTTTAGCAATCTGTAGTAGTTTGGTCTGATAAGGTATTATCTTGGTAATAGCACGACGCGTATTTCATTGACTAATTCGCGGATGAAAACATAAATATATTGATATATTGCTATTGTTCACATAAATTACATTTTCGGTCTTCTGCAGCCCTGTCCCATCGTCATGTTTCTAGCGTTAAGTAATAGATAGCTCCGAAATATCACACGCATATATGACGTCATAATCAATTACGTCACTAGTTAGCTGACGTCATAATCATAATTTCGTGTAGCTCCGTCATGAAAATCTAAAAGTTCGTCATTAGTGTAAGGAATTCTTTTGTTTTTATTATTATTATTATTATTATTATTATTATTATTATTATTTTTATTATTATTATTATTATTATTATTATTATTCTAGCCAATAGACTAGCCAAATACAATTTTTGTTGGTAAGATATTGAATATTTTATCTACATCTTTACTTCAAGGTTGATTGTAAGCATGGTTGAAGTTAGTTATCATCAGTTAATACTATCAGTCTATAGTCCAGAGACAATATAGGATCTTACTATATAAGAAAGGTGCTGAATATTTTGAAACTAATTTGACCGTAAGCTGTTGCTGCCTTAGGCAGCAACAGCTTACAGTCATATTAGTTTCAAAATATCCAGCAACTTAAATAAGAATTTTTGCTCTGCAATTGAAATGATGGAATTAGTCAGGAACTCGGGGATTGAACAAGGAAATTCAAATCAAGTAATATTAATTAATTTTAATCATTAGATAACGACTTAGCCAATTCTGTTTTTCAATAACCAGATTTAAGTTTACTAGCATTTGGCTAATAGACCTTTTCACTGTATCCATCGATCATATGACGTCACGATCAACTACATAACCTATAGAATGACATCGCAATCAATGACGTTATTATGACGTCATGAATGGCGTAGATAAGAACGTCACGAACGCATATTTGAAGACGGACTATGCGCTGTTGTCTTTACTATTTAATAAATAGTATGTTGAATATATTGAAGCTAATTTGACTGGACGATGTTGCCGTCATATGCAGCAACAGCACATAGTCAAATTAGTTGCAAAATATCCAACGACTTAACTGTACAGTTTTGCGGAAATTGATAGTCATGGCATTCGGGGATCGATCACCCCCAATACGGCGAAGTGTGGGTGGAGCCTAGCGAGTGATGGGCGGGGCATAGCTAAAATTGGAAGGGGCCAGTTGCCTAATGGCTAGATCGGTCACTGTATACTTTGCTTCTGATTCCATAGACTAATAACATATACTGATAAAAACAGTTTACTATAGCCTATATTAACTCGTTCATGCCGAACCCGACCACAACCAGTCTCTGCAATGGTCTTGAGGAATGCCCATATGCAGGCCAAGAGAACGGTATTTTTGAAAATTTACCACTGGAATGACTGGCTCGATGACCGAGCCAATCATTTCAGTGGTAAATTTTCAACTATAGTCTTCTCTGGTATTGCAAATTAACATTTGAAAAGAGAGTATTTAGATTTTGTTGATCAAATTTTGATATTAAAAAGTTAACAACACCTGCTCAAAAAACGTGTTATGTTGTGTTTTATAACAATGCTCAGCGAATAACTTGTTATGTTGTGTTTTATAACAACGCTCAGCGAATAATTTGCGATATCTCCATAGACAATAGCTTACAAGTTTGTTAATTATGATACATTTTCTAAGAAAATGCAACTGACATCTTTCTACAACGTAAGCCTTTTCAACACGCACGCACGCACGCACGCACGTGCGCGCGCATACACACACACACACACACACACACACACACACACACACACGCACTCACGCGGCGCGCACACACCACTACCCCACTCCCACCCCCAAGTCGGGCGCGTATAATAACACAGGAGCAGCCATTGGATAACAAATTGAAAATTGAATGTATAACCGTAGACTATATCATTTTAGGGGCAAAGTTATGTTTATCAAACGTAAGCAACATATTTCTAGTGCGTACACAATCATCCACGTACGTAATCACGCACAACATACTTATTAATTAACTCGTCAAAACCTATAGACGAGAAATGATAAATTCTTTATAATGTACGGAATATTCTGTTGAATAGGGTTAGGGTTAGGCCTATGGCAGCAACAGGTTCCATTCAAATTTGTTTCAAAATATTCAACAGCTATTCTGTATATAGTTCTCTTGCAATTAAAACACTTGCATTTCAACAGATAAAATAAACTTAAGCTCACCGTAATAAAATCTTCCTTCAAAAGAAGACCAATCCGGCTCCTTTCGCGATTCTGAAGTCGAAGGATTCTTCCAGGATGTCTTTCCAAGAAACCATTTCCCTAAATAGCGTATTTCGCCACAGCTACCCGCACTGCCTATAACCTTATCCCTCTCCTTATTTTTACTTTTTGAAGGAGACGCCGTAGGTGAGGGCGTGGTTGTCTCACCCAAACAGTCCTTACCGTCCAACCCAAACATAATCCGCGCCTGTTTTACGGGTTTTGATTCTAACAACTTTTGAAACAAACCTCCACTAGAACTGCCACCAATACTACTAATAGTCTCCGTATTGTTATTGTTGCCGCTGACAGTAGCGGGAATGTCGCTGGTACCGGTCGTTGTCGGGGGAGTATTGTTGTACAAACTCGGCTCATCTGACATCCCGACGACACGTTTCGATCTCCTTTCTTTTCTTCGAGACTCAGTCGATCACTCACAGTTTCTTTTCATAACCAGGCAAACTGGCTAATTCTCTGCCAAATTCTTCACCTAGCTCGTAAACGGGCAATTAACAGTCGGATGTCATCCGCATTCACGGATTCACGTAGCTGTGGACGAAAGATTGGGAAATTCTGCTAGCGAAATTCAGCCTCTGTTTCTTATACCTAGCAACAGTTTCTTAATTGTTTCGTTTAATGGACTTATGGCTTAATGCCGTGCCAAAAGATTGGCTTCCATTGACATCGTATCAAAGTCGATGACAGGCCGTAGTCGTGGCTCCCTAGACTATTGTGAATCGGTTATCCGTAAGGAAAGCTATAATTTGGTGGGCAAAGATCTCGCCTAATGGACCAAAGCTTCGGGGGGCGCGCGCGGCACCCTCATCGCCATTAAGACACCGCGTCATTTTATTTGCCAAAGATGATACCACGTGTGTAGTGTCATTATTGTTAATTGCATGTTACTTATCTTGAAAACAAATTTACTGAAAGTCGTTGCTGCCTAAGGCAGCAACGACTTTCCGTAAATTAGTTTTCAACGTATCCATCACAATACATTATAATTATATAACTATATGACGGATTTCTCGGAATACGCAATGAAAATGGAAAATAAAATTTTCGCTCGATTTTTGGATTTATTCGAGAAAGGAAAATAAACGACGCCGATCTATACGCGCCACTCACGGATATTTTAAGTGGAGTCGCCGGGGTTTTCGAATAGTCTCTTATCAGTTTTCTGCGCCAGTTGCTCCAAGATCAACTACCGAGGGTGATGAATTAGGAATAAGAGAGCGCGGAATCAAAAGCACAACTTGAAAAAAAATATATGTTACTATCCCTAAGTTTTGATTACCCAGAGAACGTTCGTTGCTAAATACTGAATATTGAGACAATAGCACGGAAACTGAAATATAATCCTTGAAGGTGTTATATTTAAATGTGACAGCGTACCGGGCGAAAGTTGTGTCTTTTATAGCAATTGGAATGATGTAGTAGGATAAATGTCGAAAGCTGACCGGGGCGAAAATCTCAATTAATAACGCATTTCTGGTGCTGTTAAAGGCAAGGTTGGTGTGGGGCGGGGATAGGGGGTGGGGGTGGCTGGGCCCTGGGGTGAATGGTCAGATTTAAGAACATGGCAATCCTGTTATTGACTCTAAGCAGCTGCCGCCGCCGCTACATCGCGAGAAGGTCAGTATCGGATTGTCCACGCCCACGGAACCCACACTCTCTATTGCACTGAGTTCATTTCCAGAGAAGTTTTTCACCGTATTGATTGGGTAATTAGAGCGTGGGTAGTAGCTTTAACTTTTGGCCTATCGTTGTCGCCTTAGTGGATGTACAAGTCCTCCCCACAACGGAAACGGCGACCGACTGGCTGCAGCATTAGCCGTGTTGCACGTCAGGGTGAGTTGACAGGTAGGTCACAAATAAAATTAAGGGGCGATCTCCATCGTGAAATTGAAACCGTCCGTCAAGTGTACGAATTGCCTGTCTCTCTTTGATAAATTTACAACGTAAATAAAACATTATGTTGAATATTTTGAAACTAACAATGTTGCAACTCACAGTTAAATTTGTTCAAAAATATTCAACAGCTTACCCGCATAGTTACCTTGAGTTTGAGATTCAGGGTTCCAAGCATAGGCTATAAATCGATTCCAATAAGCGTAAATGTGGGCGGACCTTAGCTACAAATGGGCGGGGCATAGCTATAAATTGGTCCCTCTATTTAATAAAAACATTAAACAAGAACTTATTATTTTAATTAACCCTTTTAACCCGAAATAACTAATACAAAAACAATCATTTATAATGCAAGAGCATGTCTGCCTATGGAAGAGACAGACAGGTTAGCTGTCAAATTATCTTCAAAATATTCAACATGTATGGCCACAGTAACCCCTTAACACTCATATCAGCCAAAAACGGCTTCTGCAGTGGTCTTGAGAAATGTCCGTTTGCAGACCAAGAGAAGACTAATTTTTAGAAGTTACGCACGCACGCACCCGAGAATGCAATACCCTCTTCTCCTTATGAGGGTGGAGGGGTGGGGATGTGTGTGTGTGTGTGTAATAATTCGAGGTTATTCATAACTATGCGGTTAATCTTCAACCACAAGACGTCCAGACATTCATCGCTAAATCACATGTATCTCAATTGCAAAGTAAAAAAATACATTCCGGATGTCAAATTTGATTTTTACGGGTAACTGTGCATTAGCATCCACACGACGTTTTTTGGGAGATTTTGTGTCCTTAAAACCTGGTAATATGAAACCTGAGTGATGTCATCGTATCACGCTTGAGAATTTAAAAAAAGCCATGTTTCTCTAAATTATGCGAAAAGTCATAAATACATATTTTATTTAATATCTTTGTAAGCATTAATACAATGTACCTTTCCAAGCTTATCCATCCATTATATGACGTCATAAACAACAATGTGACGTGTAGAATGATGTCATAATCATACCGTCATGAGTGATTCGATATAGTCCGTCTATAACGTTTAATAGTCCAACATGTTGTATGAAGTGTATGTCTTCACTATTTAATAAACATTCTGTTGAACATTTTGAAACTAATTTGACTGCGCGCTGTTGCTGCCATAACACCCAGTCAAATTAGTCTCAAAATATTTAACAGCTAACTTGTATAGTTTTCTGGAAATTGGAAACACGATCGAGGGTAGAGCTTAGCTAGAGATGGACGGGACATAGCTAAAACTGGAAACGCCCACTCCATAAATTCAACGTTACGTTGATAGTAATATGAACGTGGTCATATGGATAGTTTATTTCAAAATATACCAACAAAAATTGGTAAAATTAGTCAATTTTATGATCACGTTTTAACGAATTTTATCTTACGATGTCCGTGCAAATTAACTGAAATAAATATCTATGCACTAGAGATTTTATGTCCAGGGTGTTATTTTAACACATTTCAACACATAATTGACAGCATATAAAAAAGTTCTTGAGTTTTATATTAATTTTTTAAGATAGATAGATATTTATTTCCACAATAGTCCATCGGCCCTTGAGTGCACATTGAACACAATATATACATGACGGATACCGTATATAAAATTCAATTAATACATAAGTTTAAGTATACTATGGCTGTATATGTTAACATTTAACTCTGGTCTTGCAATAATTTATACACACACCCACTCAACCACACAGAAACGCACTCACGCGCATAGACACGCACGTGCCAGACACTCGAACGCACACCACCAACGCATACACACACGCGCATGCGCCCATGCACACTCGTATACACACACGAACTCACACCCAATCATATACATGCTCGCATACGCAATCCCACGTGGAGGCACTCCTGCGCGTGCGCACACACGCACGCACGCATGCACCAACGCACGCACACACGCACGTACACACGCACACACACTTTCACACGCACACACGCACACACGCACACACGCACACACGCACACACACATGCAAAAGCGCACGCACAAAATGCACATTCCCACGTATGGAGGCGTGCAATAATCGCCCTAATTGATAATGACAATGCCGATGCCGATGCCGATGAAATTACTCGAATTTCAATTTCAAGGTAACAGTTAAGCTGTTGCAAATTTCGAAACCAATTTGACTGGGAGCTGTTGCTACCTATGGCAATTCTCATTCGGTTTAGTTTCAAAATATTCAGCATCTTGTTTGTTACATTGAAAATTTGCCAATCACATACAATTTAGACGGTTAGTGTCAGATTTTTGCCTCGTTCTTGTCGTACAGACGTAATTTGATTGTGACATCAGTGAAGAAGTGCGGTATTTTGATTGTGACATCAAAAACTTGAGTTACACATCGGATCCCTCTATTACCCAACATATTATAACTGCAACAATGCTTCAGTCACATCATAAATATCTCAATCTCATCTCCATCGGACGCAACGCTGGTCAGCCTATCTCCCTCAATCCCTCCGCGCACCGCACGTCCACATCCCCCCTCACCCCCGCACCCCTGCACCCCCGCATACCTGCACCCCACCCCATCCTGTATATATATTTAGGCAAATTTCATTGCTCTGGTGTGTGAGCAGATACAGCAACACCAACGGCCCTCGGCTACACCCTTCCCTAAATGAACAAAAATGGTGTCGTTCAGACAGCTCCTATGATGTTTCCTTCACTACTGTCGTTAGCCCACTGTCTATTCGCGGCTTAGTCACAGAGCTATCCTCAAAGATTAGCATAATGTTGCAAAAAGCATATACACAAGCACGCGCAATGGAAACACAATCCTACCATTGTCTAGAGTATCATCATTATTCCTGGACAATGATTAATACTTATAACCAGGTTGAATTATAAATATGGTCAATATTGTACTGCGAGCTTAATCCTCTATTCCAGCATTGATTAAGACGCTGAACTGAACTGATCTGAATTGTATTACACCCAGGTCATACATACATGACATATGGAGAAAATAGATAGTACATCTTATAGTAGACAGAGTAACAATTGTACATTATCATTATTATTTACGATTATTATAGTCATATGCGAAGACGCCATATCCACTGATAACTATCTTATCCAAGTCCATGGATGAAGGCAATATAGATCTGCGACAACTGGCGGCATATTACATTATACATGCGTTTCATTAGTTCCTATACTCATATCGCACAATCAAGCGGGGATGGTCTCCTCCAATTGCAGTTTGATAACGTTCCATATTCGTTCGTTGTATACATTATAATTATATAGCAACGTGGTGGCGACCATGCATGTCGTATTTATATGGGCTTGGACAGGACTACATTATGTCATAAATTTAACGCAGTATTTAAGACAGTAATTTTATTAAGCTCTAAGTAGATATGAAGCAAGCCATGTGTCACTCGGCTATGTACCTTTCCAGTTTATCCATTTATCACGTGACGTACACGATGACGTCATAATCATGGCGTCGTAAATGATGTAGATAAGTGCGTCAAGAGCGTATGATTCGTGTCGGGCCAAGAGTTGTTGTACAAACTATATGTCTTTACTATTTAATAAAGATGCTGCTGAATATTTTGAAATTAAATTAACTGGACGCTGTTGCTGCCATAGTTTCAAAGATTCAATAGCTTACGCGTATAGTCTTCTGGAAATTGATAACCAGGGAGTTCAGTGATCGATCGATCCCAACATGAGCGAGCTGTTGATGCCATAGTTTCAAAGATGCACTAGCCTACACGTATCGTCTTCTGGAAATTGATAATCAGGGAGTTCAGTGATCGATCGATCCCAACATGAGCGAGGTGTGGTTGCGGCTTAGCTAGAGATAGGCGGGGCATAGCTAAAGCTGCGAAGGTTCATTAACCGTTCTTTGGCGAGAAGTCGGTTAATACATTAATCCTGGCGTGCAACACTAACATCTATTCGACATGGGAAGTAATAAGTAATACATTAATCCTGGCGTGCAACACTAACATCTATTCGACATGGGAAGTAATAAGTAATACATTGATCCTGGCGTGCAGCACTAACATCTATTCGACATGGGAAGTAATAAGTAATACATTAATCCTGGTGTGCAGCACTAACATCTATTCGACATGGGAAGTAATAAGTAATACATTAATCCTGGCGTGCAGCACTAACATGGGACATGGGAAGTAATAAGAAAACATGACATTAAAGGTGCATATCCACACCAAATGCCCGAGAACACAACCATCTAAATCGTACACTCCTAGAGGCTCAAATTGTGTGCCTAGATGCAAGGGGACGAAATAAATCCCAACATATGATGACCTCACTCCGTATAAATTAATACAACCCTTCAGCTGCGATATCGAATCAGAGGCACGACCCTCTAATTTAACTTCACAACCCCAAAAAACTATATCAATGAAATCATCACATGCTAAGACCCAACTCGTTTTATTGCATTATGTGCACGAATTAACCCTCCAAAAGTCTAGAACTCAAGCAATTCCATCCTAGGGCACCCGGCGCGAACGTGCACCCCCAAGGTTCCAAGTTTTCAACCAAATGATACAGAAGCCAATGAATGTTTAGCCTACTTTTAGCCTGAAATGGCCTCATTAGTTGGGATATGGATGTAGTATCAGTGGTATAGTCAGTGGGTCGTCTAATGTCTAATGCTGATGATAATCGTGGTGGTGGTGATGTAAGCGGTGGTATCAGTGATTGTTTGGCAGTGTCAGTCTCAGTATTATTTTCATAATTTGCTATTATCCGGTAGATTAAGTTATCGTCTTTGTCGTCATAATATTTCTCGTCGTCAATGTCCTTGTTAACATCATTTTCTCAGTAGCTACGGCTGTCGTCATTGTTACTGTTATTAATCTCGGTGTGTGTATGCGTGTGCGATTGCGTGCGTGCGTGTGTGCGTGTGTATGTATGTGCGCGGTTGCTAACGTTGAAAGTGCTTAGTAATTGCGTTAATAAGTTGGCAGATTCTAGATAATAGTCTTCTATTTTTAGTTGAGAATAGTTGCAAGATTTGAAATAGTCTTTTGCAATAATATTTTGGTCAAGTTTCAGATCGGATATTTTGGAAAAAGTCGCAGTGGAATTCGTCTCCGATTTCGTTTTTAATACAAATATTACATTTTCTCTCTTCCCTTATTATTCCTTCCCATCTTCCTTTTTCTATCGGTAGACAGTGGTTGCTAGTTCTAAATCTGGTAAATATAATTCTGTTTTTATCATTGAGTCTAAGCAGATATCCTTCCGTTTCCCAAATAATTTTGAAACTATTATATATTTTACCCTTCCATGATTCGTTCATTAGTGCATGCCATGTTTGTTTAAACTGATCTACTAGGTTCATTTTTATTGCTGCTTGAAGAGCTTTACTGTTATCGATAGTTTGCGTTTCCCAAAGATATGTGTATCCTGTTTTATCCAAAATGTGTTCAATGCAAGTTAGCCACTTATATGTTTTTCCATTTTGGTTACAATCGTTCAGCATAGATTTATATAATCTGACAGCTAACTTAGTTTGTTTTCCCGATAAAAGATTTATCCAATATGTAATCACGCGCTGCTCTATTTTTACTTGTATTGGTAATTCCCCAAGCTCTCCGTATATCATATATTTGGGTGTACTGCATTTAATTTTTAGAACATTTCTTAAAAAGTCCAAATGTGCCTTTTCGAGTAGATTACAATCCGCAATTCCAATAACTTCACACTCATAGAGGAGGATTGGTTCAATCATCTGATGGTATAATTTCATTTGGCAGTCAATTGGTGGGTCTGGTTCAAATATATTTCTTTCTGCAAGCAGCAGCCGTCCATTATATGAAAAATGTACCCCTAGGTATTTATAGCTATATACAATTTCTAGGTCCTTGCCGTTCATATGAAATGCCAGTTTGCTACAGTATGCTTTTGCGGTACCAAATATCATGATCTTTGTTTTAGCAAAATTTACGTCTAGTTTCCAATGGTCGCAATAACGTGCAAAGGCATCTAATATTTCCTGGAGGTCCTTTGCACTTTCTGCTAGCATAATTGTGTTGTCAGCATATAGGAGGATTAGGGGTCTAAGTTGGTATGCAGTTCATTTTCTAGATCATCAAATTCTAATGGCTTGGTGTTTTGATCCTGTAAGAAATTTTCTAGGTCACTTAGATATATTGCAAATAGCATTGGTGAGATGTTCTCGCCTTGTCGGACTCCCCACCTGCAACTAAGTTCGTCTGAGAGTTTATCATTGAGTTTGATCTTTGATTTTATGCTAGTATACATGCTTTGTATTACCTTAAATATACGCATATGTGATCTATACGTCTTCTTATGACCAGTTCTTTATATTTAATAATCGATAATAAATGGCAATATTCATTTTCTTATCCTCAGTTGGAAGGAATGAGACTAAACGATAACTATTAACAAGCCATTTATAGAAATAAAGAAAATTTGCATCTTCATGGGATGAAATACCTATCATATTATGCACCGTATGGCTATCGCGGTGCTTTGAGATTATGTAAGCAATGTACGCTACCAATATAGTTTGTTGTCTATAGGCGTTCGTCTGCTATCTTTAGTCTGCTCAGCAGCAACGTTATAAGAATTATTGACCAGGCATTCTCGGAGGATCCGTCATATGTCCAAAAAGTTTTAAAATCAAAATTTTAAAATCAATATTTGCCTCACTTCGACACATAGTCTCTGAGAACTCCTTGCATCTGTCGGGGCTACAAGGCCCTAAACGCGGTACTGGTTTTCTATTCAGTTTAACACCATTATGGCCCACTTCCACAGTTTTTGCACGCGGTACCATTCAAACTCCCGGGCGAAGAGAGGCAACACGAACATTAACCCTGTCACCCTTTCACCTTAGGCAGTAACGTCTTCCAATCAAATTAATTTCTAAATATTCAACAGAATAAGTTTTATATCCTAAAGAATTTACTTTTTCAGCAATTTGTCGTTGAAAGTAGTAAAAGAAATTACCTATGTTGCAACCGATATGGTGGTTAAATCCTAATGAACTATGTGGCCATATCCCTGTCCTGCTTCTTGCACGCCGTGTCGTTCGGGTCTTCTGATAATAAGATTTGTTCAGGTGATGCATTCCATGTATTGACGACTGGCTGTATAAATCTATCCTGTATTCAGTTTTTCTGGGTGTGTGATTTAGAACATTCCAGGCGATTATGACCTCTAGTAGATGTAATAGTGGATGGAGTTAGAATGTCCTTTGTATACTGCTGGATCATACTCTTCTTTGGTAATTTTGCATTCAATAATGTCGCCTCCTCGGCACCTATATGTGTAATAGTCTTATCCTGATATTGCATGAAACGTCTTTTAGTCCTGGCACTAATGGAGGATTCCAGCTTATCCATCATTTATATGACGTCATAATCAACTGAGTGGCGCTTAGGCTGGCGTCATAATCAATTACGTGTGAATGGCGTTGCTAAGTTCGTCACGAACGCTGCGTTTAATTGATGATGGACTAAGCGTTGCTGTACGAATTGTATATCTTAGGTAGCAACAGCACCCAGTCAATTAGTTTCAAAATATTCCACAGTTTACCTGTATAGATTTTTTAAGATTGAGATTCAGAGTATACAGGGATCAATCGATCCCAACACGGGTAACGTGTGGGTGAGTCTATAGCTAATGGTGCGCGGGGTTTAGATTAAACTTGACTCCTCTAACAGTTTCTCATATGGCGGAGTACACTTTATACTAGTATTTATTTATTTATTTATTTATTAACCTCGTGATAATCACTGTATATTTTGTCACTTTACTCGCCATAATAATTGGTATAAATATGTACCCTCATATGCTGACTGTATAGCCTGAGTGTAATAAATGTGAAACTCACTAGGTCCATGTTCCTCTTAAACATTGCATAACGCTCAGATGAAGCTTACTAAAGTACTGGTCGAAGTACAGCCAGTCGTCTATGTACGTGTGTCTATGCTGACTCATATATGACGTAATGATTATGACGTCATCATACACATCACTTAGTTAATTATGACGTCAGATGATCGATGGATAAACTGGAAAGGTGACTTGACATATGGTCACTTCAAGAGTTAATGAAGTCAGAATTGTTCAAATACTGTCAGCCGGTCTAACACTGTTCTGAACCATGATAATTTAGTCTGCTAAATGTAATGGTGTGTTTTGACAAGAACTTACTAATCTAGTATAATGTTCTCTGACGTCATAATCAATGGATGAATCCAGTCTCTCAGTCAATCATATGGCGTCATAATCAACTATGTCACATGTAAACTGACCTCAATCAATTACGTCTAGAATGACGCAATTTAGTCTTAATAGTCCGTCCAGTTGTACGAATTGTGTGTCTTTACTATTTAATAAAGATTCTGTTGAATATTTTGAAACAATTTTGGCTGGGCGCCGTTGCTGCCATAGGTAGCAAAAGCACCAAGTCAAATTAGTATCAAAATATTCAACAGCTTACCTGTATAATTTTCTGGAAATTAAGATACAGAGAATTCAAAGATTGACTGAACCCAACACGGAAAAAGCGTGGCTGGAGATTACCTAGAGACGGGCGGGGCATAGCCAAAACTGAATTCCTCCGTTATGGCACTTGTAAGCTGACATCAAAATCGTAATGACTAAATGAATCTAACTCCATCATGAAAATCAAACGTCCGTCGTTAGTGTATGAACTGTATTTCCTTGATAAATTTACAATTTGATAAACAATCTGTTGAATATTTGGAAAATAATTTGACTGGTATCTTACCTGTATAGTTACTTTGAAGTCTAGATTGTGGGAATTCAGGTGTCGAAGTTTCAAATCGATCCCTACATGCTTTAGGAAGTTGGCGGGGCGTAGGCCCTACCTAGAAATGGGCCGTCATACGTAAGGCCGGTCGACGTTATAAGATAACAATTAAAAAATATGCACAAGATACACGTCAACAGCTACATAGCAAATTTAAGTAAGCTACATAAGGGAGATAGTAAAGCATTTTGGAAACTCTTTCACACCACTACCAAAAAGACCAAAGAAACTAATAAAATAGACCTCGAAGCACTCTTTCAGCATTTTTAAAAAGTTAATGAAGGGGTGCAAGATACAAACGTTGATGTAATGGAAATGATGGATGTGCCCAAGTGTGTCGAACTTGACGGACCAATCACAAGAAAGGAAATCTGGGATGGTATAAGAAAATTAGCAAATGGGAAAGCTGCAGGGGTAGATAATATATACAATGAGTATATTAAATGTTCGGCAGAAATTATGATCCCAGTTTATGAGAGCTTGTTTAATAATATCTTTGATAATGGGGTAGTGCCAAATGAATGGCTAGTTGGAAAAATCATCTCTATATACAAAAATAAAGGTGGTCGATCAGACCCAGGTAATTATCGCCCAATTACTCTTTTAAGTTGTCTTGGGAAATTATTTACATCAATTCTAAGCGAAAGGCTAAAGAGTTATGCAGAATCATATGAAATTATAACAGAAGCCCAAACCGGATTTAGGAAACAAAGATCGACACAAGACAACATATTTTCCTTGTATTTAATTAAGAATTACTTTTTGCCCAAAAGAAAAGGCTCTACTGTTGCTACGTAGATTTTAAGCAGGCATTTGATACGGTGTGGTGAACTGGTTTGTGGTACAAGCTAATTAAATGCTTCAAAATTGTATATAACATGTATTAATCTATTAAATCCTTTGTTAGCCTCAACCATTGTGAGTCAGACTGTATGATTCAATACCGGGGTACGGCAAGGCGAGAATCTCTCACCTTTTCTATTTTCTATTTTCTTAAACAACTTGGAGGAATATCCACACGACAATGAATTTTTTGGTCTTACATCTATTAATGGCATGGCAGAGGAGAATATAAATCTAACGTATACGCCTCGCCATACTGTTATATGCCTACGACACGGTCATAATGGCAGACACACCAGAAGCATTGCAGCACGCACTAAATATTTCTCGTAATTATTGTATCTATTGGAAGCTACAAATAAATACTACAAAAACAAAAGTAATGATATTTTCCAAGAGAAAAATCAACAACCCACCTAAGTTCCTAATGGGAGGGCAGGAGCTTGAAATAGTCGATGAATGCATCTATCTCGGAATTCAAATGAAGTCAAATGCCACGTTTTCAAGTTGCAAAATTCGAACTGTAAACAGGGAACAAAAGCCATGTATGCATTAATCACGAATATCAAAGAACACGATATCGCAATAGATCTACAAATTGTACTGTTTGAAACAATGGTCGTGCCTATTCTTTCATATGGATCAACAATATGGGGCTTCGAAAACACTAACTTAATAGAATCATGTCAATTGAAATTCTTTAGATGTATACTAAATCCAAAGAAAAGCACACCTAATGTCATGGTGTATGGCGAACTAGGAAGAATGCCACTTGACATCCAAATACAATGTAACATGATACGATTTTGGGCCGGGTTAGTAAATGGAGGTTATGGGAAATTATCGTCAATGCTTTTCTTCACGTGTCTGGATTCCATGTCAAGAACCCAAATCCAAGTTAAATGGATGAACAAAGTGAAAGTCATTTTAGAAATAACGGGACAATCGGACATATTTTTGGCAGAAACTGTAAACACAAAACAGGTAGTGCAGCGAACAAGACAAGCTTTAGAGCTAGAAATAGAGCATAGCTCTAGAGTATGTAGAAAAATGGACACAACTCACAAATGATTCAACACGGCTAACGTTCTATAAAGAAATAAAAACACAATTTGAATTCGAAGACCATTTAAAAATATTACCATATAGAGAAGCTATAACCTTTTGTCATTTTAGAACATTGAACCATCAACTCGCAATAGAATCTAAAAGGTGGGTGGGTATTGACAGGGAGGAACGACTTTGTAATACATGTAACGTAGTAGAAACAGAAACACATTTTCTTTTTCTGCTGCGAAAGATACACAAAAGAAAGAACACAATTTATACCTGATTACTATGTAAGGCAGAACACAACAGAGAAAACTCAAGGCCTGTTTACGATCTGCAACAACCCAATATTGAATAGGTTATGCAAATATCTGCGGCTCTCAAAGAAAAAAGACAGATCCGCTTCACAACAACAACAACAACAACAACAACAACAACAACAACAACAACAACAACAACAACAACAACAACAACAACAGCAACAACAGCAGCAGCAGCAACAACAACAACAACAACAACAACAACAGCAGCAACAGCAACAACAACAACAATGACAACGAGAACTACGATAACGACAACGACAACTACGACATTAGGAGCACCTCGGACACACACCTCTCTACTACGACCAACGCAACAACCACGGCTCCAGCACCAATATGCTACAATCATCACCACCACAACCATCACCACCACCACCACCACAACAACAACAACAACAACAACAGCAACAACAACAACAACAACAACAACGACGACAATGCAATCGACAAGAACAAAGATGTTGACAACGACAAAGAAAACGATGTCAAAACAAAATATTTCCAATACGCAGCGGCAGCAGCCAATCATAAAATAATAATAATAATAATAATAATAATAATAATAATAATAATAATAATAATAATAATAATAATAATAATAATAATAATAACTACCGCCATAGTATAAATATCTATAATAATAAAATAATAATAATTACCGCCATAGTATATAATAATAATGTCTACCCCATATGCTGTGTAAATGGCCTGGGTGAATAAAGAAAACTGAAAACTGAAACTGTAGAAATGGGCGGTGCATTCCCAGAAATGGGCGGGGCGTTCCTAGAAATGGGCGGAGCATTCCTAGAAATTGGCGGGAAATTCCTAGAAATAGATCCGTCTATTACTGAAACAGCATATATCAACTTAAGTTTGCTTTCGTGGCAGCTCCAATCCACGTGATGTGAGAGCGATACCTACTGGTAGTGGTAGCGCAATTGAACAGGCACCGAGAGATATTCCAATTCTGCTCGATGATGTATCATGTCGTGGCAATGAGATGACCCTAAATGACACAGCACAGACCCATTGGAGAGCATAACTGTGGACATTCAGAAGATATTGGTGTCACGTGTGGTAAGTTATCGAGAGCGAGTTTTAGCGGTTACCGGAATGGAACTTTCCAGTTCAGCCATACATCATATGATGTGTAGGATGACGTCATAATCAATGACATCGTGAATGACGTAGATAAGTAAGTCACGGGCTCATAATTGGTGACGGATTATGCATTGCTGTACGAATTGTATATCTTTATTATTTAACAAACATTCTGTTGAATATTTTGAAACTAATTGGATTGCAGCAACATATAGGCAGCAACAGCGCCAAGTCAAATTAGTTTCAAAATATCAAACATTTTACCCGTATAGTTTTCTAGAAATTGAGATTCAGAGAGTGAAGCGATCGATTGATCCCAACACGGAAAAAGTGTGGGCGGAGCTTAGCTAAAGATGGGCGTGACATAGCTGAAACTGGATCCTTCCATTGCTTATCGGGTTACTGTAGTAGCGCAAAAACGCCAAGTAGTCTTGAAGCTGTTGGTGTCACGTGGGGTGAGTCATCTAGAGCCAGGTTTAGCGGTTACTAGAACTGCGTATCAAGTTACTATAGCATCACAAAAACACCAGGTAGTCTTGAAGCTGTTGGTGTCACGTGGGGTGAGTTATCTGGAGCCAGGTTTAGCGGTTACTAGAATTGCGTATCAAGTTACTATAGCATCACAAAAACACCAGGAAGTCTTGAAGCGGTTACCGAGGTACTCTCTGATTTAGAAATGATATTAAGTTAAGAAGCCTTGTTGTTGAGCCCGTGTTGGTGATTTTCATACCCACTGCATAGCTATGACAACGACTTTAATGTAGTTATCAGCGAACACTTGTGAGGTGAAAGAAGTGGTGTCATCATCTGAATTACAGAGCATGGATGTATACCTCACTTTTAGACATCAGCTATCCATAATTTACATTAAAAATGCGTTTTCTTTAATTTTTACCACATTTTTATGCTATTCTCTGATTCCTAAGACCTCATTAGCGTTTCAGCTAGTCGCTCCCACACACCCACAGGTAGTCACTGTTAGAAGAGGAACTGTAGATCACATAATCATCTCGATTTAATATGGCTTTGGCGGTATTCTGAAGGTTTCAGCAATCATAATTCTTAGGATATGTGCTGCTTTATATCCGATTTATACCTCGATGGCGAGAATTTAAATGACGTCACCATGCGAAAGTTTGGAGGGTGGTGGTGAGAATTCACCTTTCCAGAGTACCCAGCCATCATATGACGTCATAATGAACTGCGTGGCGTGTACAATGACATCATAATGAATGACGTCATGAATGACGTCGATAAGTACGTCACGAACGCATATTTGATGATGGTCTATGGGCTGTTGTACAAATTGTTTGCTTTTACTATTTAATAAATATTCTGTTGAATATTTTGAAACTAATTTGACTGGGCGCTGTTGCTGCCTCTGGCAGCAACAGCACCCAGTCTAATTAGTTACAGAATATTCAACAGCTTCCCTGTATAGTTTTCAGGAAATTGATAGCTAGGGCATTCGGTGATCGATCAATCCAAACACGGCGAGGTGTGGGTGGAGCTTAGCTAGTGATGGGCGGGGCATAGGTAAAAATGGAAAGGCCCATTAAGCACCCAAGTCATTTTTGCATCTTACGAAACCCTTTAACTAATTCTGAAATGTCCTCCATACATTCACTTACATACAAAAGTGAGATCAGCCTCTGGACTATATATCTTCCCGGCTATTGTAATAACATATGGAGGTAAAACGTGCTACATCATGCAGTGGCGATAGAGTAATACTTTACAAAATTACGATCTTATGAACATTGCTCCTTAGAACATTGAGATCCTCATGTCTCTTTTCCAAGCCTAAGCTGTTAAATGGCTTTGTTGCTGCGTTTTGCAACACTGGCATCCTAATCAGTCTAGTCCCCAAACATTCAACACCAATTTTTACATCTTGATAGTTCTGTGCAGGGCGGAAAGAGCAATTACCCAGGGCCCCACGTGCCAAAGGGACCCGCGGCTGCTTGGCCTATCTGCAACTGAGTGCTTTATTTTTAATGATACCAAGCCATCAACATGGCTTCTGCAATGGTTTGAGAAATGTTCATTTGCGGACCAAGAAAAAGTTATTTTTCAAAATGTACCACTGGAATGACTGGCTCGATAAACGAGCCAGCCACTCCAGTGGTAAATTTTTTTAAATAATCTTCTCTTGGTCTTCTTCTTCTTCTTCTTCTTCTTCTTCTTCTTCTTTTCGTTCGCTGATCATACCGCCAGTCCTGTAAGTGACCATCGACATGATCATAAGCGTTTTGGTCTTCAAATAGACATATTCTATTAAAAAAATGTACATGAACAAATTTGAGGTTTAAAGTCCTAACCAAATTAGTGAGTACCAGAGTGTCGGCTCAACCAATAGTTGTATTTATAGGTAGCGTCACAGTGTCGCTAACTTTAAACAAAACCATTGTTTGAATAAATTAATAATGTATTTATTTGTATAAAAAAATGTGTGTAATGACAATTGGCAGAGTTGTTATAAAATGGTCAAATTCTGACATCTGACATGGCGACAGCACATGCCCCTGGATCCTAAAAATCTTAATTGCACATGTACAATTTCTGGGAAGAAATAAGCAAAAGTAGAATTATTTCCCGGTCAAGAAAATATCTATATTTTCCTGCATAAACACAGGCGAATCCATCTGAGAGCATCAAGATCTCAAAACTACCCCCTCCCCCTCCAGGATGTTCGCCCCCACCCCCACCCCAAACACGCACGCACGCACACGCACACACACGGCCAAAATCCCCCTTAGACGCTTAGTACGGCCCTGGCTCTATGAGCTTTTGAGTATCAACATGAATGCATAACAGTGCATGGTATAAGGGTTCTGATACACCTTCATTTCTTTGCTAGTCTTATTATACTGATACTTTTATCAATGCGGGTTTATTGCATTTGGATAACAGCCCTTTTGGTTTTTCGTCATTGTCGTTTATCATGTTAGAATTTGGTATGTATTTTTGCCTTTCTGTGTTAAGTCTCTGGCAATAGAAGAGAACGTGATTCTCATCTTCAACAGCATTGCATCTATTGCATTGTCTCTCCTCTGTATTTATTCCCATGCATTTGTGAGATTCAATGCCCCAAATGGGGATATAAAGTTCCAAAGTGCCTTAAAAATGACTTCCTTATACGGCATGTTAACCCTATAATGACTAAATTTGTTGAAAAATATAAAATATATATTTATTAAATGTCCATTTGCAGGCCAGGAGAAGACTATCTTTGAAAATTTACCATTGGAATAACTGGCTCTGTTATGGAGCCAGTCCTTCCAGTGGTAAATCTTCAAGAATAGTCTTATATTTGATAGTGTTCTAATAATTTAGTTTTCTCATATCCCAATGCCTCAGATGCATAAAACAGTGTGGAATGGCCATGATATTAAAAGTCTAAATAGTGTGTCATTTTCGTTTATTATGCTGATAAATGCATACATTACCTGCCTGCCTAGATATACATCTCTTTTACGGCTTTAAGGATAGTTCCTATCTATAGGTAATCATCAGTAATCTCAATGTTGTGAACTCCCATGTAAAATCCTGGTTGCCTGTGTTGCCGTTGCTTAGAGAATATCACTATATTTGTTTTAGAGTTATTTACCTTTAGTTTCAAGCTTAAGCAGTCGTCATAGAAAATATCTAATGTGGTTTGTAATGAGTGTGGTGAGTCTGTCATAATAACCACAGGTATTTTTCGAAATCATTAATTAATATGTAGAATAGGAAAGGCAGAATTGTTTATCCTTGTAGTACACCAATTTGACACCAAATATAATCTGATTCTGCTTTATTATGACTCACGAATGATTTTATAGATTGATACATATTTTAATTACATTAAAGTATTTACCCGATATGTTAGTGTTTAGAAGATTGATCCATAAACCATAGCGTCATACGGTAGCAAGGCTTGTTTAAGATCAATAAAGCAATGTGTTGTAAATGTTAGAGCTCGTTTATTAGCAGGGTGGAACTTAACGCAGTACAACAAGTGCATTTGCATAGGGCACTAAAATCCCCACAAAGATCTTTTATTTTACTTTTGGGTTCCCTGCATAACTTCAAGTTACATGCATAGATGCCACACCTATAGTACAACTGATAAATCAGTCAACTTGTTTTCAAAAGAAAACTATTTTGAACATGATATAAAAAATGTTCTGTTGAATATTTTGACCATAATTGGATTGGAAGACATTGCTGCCTTATCCAATGTTCAAAATATTCAACAGTATCTTTTCATTGTGTTTGAAAAATGTCAACTTATTCCTTAGCTATACTGTATAAGACTGATGTAGCCAAATCTTACAACCGCCTGACCTCGGGAGCCTCAACAGCATTACGGTTGAAACTGCAGCATAGCTTTCTCGCGATCCAAACGGCAGATCAGAGGGCCCCAGGAAACAATTTCAGAAACTGTGCACATGGCCCCCTGAGTCCTAAGTCCGGTCCTGTTTATTAGGCACAGAGAAAATATACTGTCCACAGTTTATTTTTCCTTTCTAAAACCTGATTGTGGTCCAGATATTATTTCAGTCACTTTCCGCATATATTTTAAGTTTATTATTTATAAAGGGATAATGGAAGTAAAAGGTTTCCCAGGTAACGAAGCAATGTAATAGGTCAGTAATTGGCCGGATCTGTAGCGTTACCGTTACTTTTTAATCCAGGAATGTTTTATTTTTCCTCTACACACATTTCAAGGACAGATTTAAGATATTAGCATGCCATCTGTCTTGTTCTTGGATAGTTTTTGATTGCATTTTTCAATCCATCCTCTTGATAATGGAGGATCCAGTTCAGGATTTTCAGTACCAGAAACCTGTTTGTTTATTTTCGTCATCAGTCTTGTTTTCATTTCCCCGTTTGAAGTATCAATACAGTGAATTTATGACAATTCTACCACTATCTTCTGGTATTCTTTCTCTTATTTAATATTTTCCAGTAAATTGTTGCATCTCTTTTCAAAGTTTTGCAGTTTAATGTGCATTTGTGTACACATTTTATTTGGGTATTTTGCCACATTTTTTTTACCTACTTGCCTTTTTAAGCTGTATCTGTTATATTATGTTTTATTTAGTTGCATAGCTCTTTTTTATTGTGGTATTCCTTATGCGCTTATGCGGTGTTATTTCATACTCAGCTAGGGTAACAGAGTTGAACTAGTTCTATTTTAAACAAAAACAAAGACTTACAGTCATCTACTCCTAATAAAAAGATATGCATAAAGATAAAAGATTCGGTACACCTGTAAAATTATCACCTTTAAAATATATTACTGTTAGTAATAAAGAGATGAAATAATGTGTAAAACAAATGTATAGATTCAAAATTATCCAATGCATATTGTTACCCTTCTAATCCTACATTCCGTCGGAGGAAAGGAAAAATTATAACATGCACGGATGCACGTACACACGCACGCACACACGCACACGCGCATATTCACCCACACACCACGAGCACTTAGATACGCCACGCCAAACACACTATCGCAACAACCGCATATCTCCTACGCACGCACGCACGCACGCACGCACGCACGCACGCACGCACGCACGCACGCACGCACGCACGCACGCACGCACGCACGCACGCACGCACGCACGCATACAAACACAAACTGCAAGAATAACATCCACAAAATTAACTTGACCCCTATAAATTCAGGTCACAATGACCTATAATATACCATAAATTTCAACTAAAGCTAATCTCTGTTAATTTAGAAATTTTGTTATGCTATATCATCAATGGTCATTTCTTCAACTACTATAATCAAGTACGTGACGTGTAAACTGACGTCATAATCAATGACGTTATGAATGGCGTAGATAGGTACGTCACGAATGCATAATTGATGGCGGACTAAGCGTTGTTGTACGAAGTGGACGTCTTTACTATTTAGTAAAGATACTGTTGAATATTTTGAAACTAATTTGACTGGGCGCTGTTGCTACCATTGGCAGCAACAGCACCAAGTCAAATTAGTTTCAAAATATTCAACAGCTTACCAGAATAGTTTTCTAGAAATCGATAGTCAGGGAGTTTTGGGATCGATGGAGCCCAACACGAGCGAATTGTGGGTGGAGCTTAGGTGGAAAAGGGCGGGCCATAGCTAAAACTGGAAAGGTCAATTTTATGAGCATTGGGTGCATTGGGGTCTTGGTGCGTGATGAGATAAATGTAGATGGAAATGGTGATGTGACCTAATAGAGGATTCCCGGATGAGGTTATAACCAATTAAGTCATAAATTACGTATCGGAGTTATATAAATGCCTGGAAAAATAAATCATACATAGCGAGTGTAAATATAACTAGAAGACAACTACTGACTTAACTGTAAATCTGCGATGTCTGGCCATTAAGGAATAGTGTAAGGCCTCTTCTTATAGGAGGCCTATAGACAGGGAGATAATAAAATTGTCATTATTTGGATCTTGCAATGTTCTAGAATCTGACCAGGTTTGAAGAGAATCAGACTAAAGCTCTAGGAGAATACGCAGTTCAAATATTGATCTCATACGTTTACTATGGGGATATGTGGCACGGAAACGTAAAGTCTATATAGGAACTAGGCATATAGGTTCACCAAGTTTCAAGTCGATCAGGGCAAAATAAATTTCGGCGGTAATTTAAAAAAAAAATATTCGAATGACAATTCGCAGTTTTTCAGGATTTTCCATCCGTTCATTTGTGCAAAAAAAGAAAACTGGTAGTTTTGATCAAAAATGTTCACCGCGGCTATTTTTAACGTTTCTTTCACTACTTTCCATCCTGTGTTCATTTCTGCCAAAAACAAAAACTGGTATTTTTTACCAAAATGTACCAGTTTTTTTCAAACAAAACACCCCCAATGGTAACATCCTAATCAAGTATGGTAGTTATCAGATCAAAATTCTGGGCGTAGTGGCAGTTCAATGATCCATCCTGAAAATCCCCATTCATGCCATATGGGGCCATATTCAATGCAATAGCGGTGAAAGGTCAAGGTCACCAGGTGGGCAGACATCTTCAGAACTCCACGGGCAAAATTCTGACCAAATATGGTAGTGATCTGATCAAAACCCTAGGGGTAGTCGCACTTCAGACATCAAAACTGAAAATCTCCATACATTTCCTATGGGATTTCCCCCCCCCCCCCCCCAAGGAAACGTGGGTAACTCGAAACCCATTAGGCAAAAGCGAAATAAAAGCACACACACATACGATTCCAGACTGGGTAGCAGAAAGTGATCTGATTTGGAGTCGATCGGATGCAAAATATAGGAGGAGATGTGGTGCATCGCAGATTAAAAATCACATTTCAATAGAATATGATACCAAAAGAATGTCAATGTTAAGTGTTTTAATTCTTACCACCCTGATGTCATTATGCTACCTTTAATGTACCAATAGCAAAGAAACTGGTGTACATTTCCCAACAATTTTGGTGGACGATGTTGCTGTCTGTGCCAGCAACATCTTCCACCTAAATTGTTAAAAAAGGAACACCAGTTCATTTTTTAATTTAATTTCATCATTGAAATTCTTTACATCAGATTGGTAAGTGTTAAAGCAGTAGAGGACTCGGCTCCCAAACAAACGAGGAATGCTCTCGCAGAACAGCATGGGATCGAGCCCCGCTTGCATGGAAAACTTAAAACGGTAAAAATTTCAATTGCAGATGATTGCTTGAGCTATTTTCTAGTATCAGTGCGTTGTAAATGGCATGGTTCATAGAACCATTAATGAACGACATACATGCGAGTGACTAGTGAAATAGAAGGAAGGGTGACAGTGAAGCAAAATATCTGGAATGTACACCATCATTTCCAATCAATGAACATTTCCAGTCTTAGCTATGCCCCACCCATCTCTAGCTAATACCCACCCACACCTCGCTCATGTTGGGATCGATCAATCCCTGAACTCCCTGACTATCAATTTCCAGAAAACTATACATATAAGCTGCTGAATATTTTGAAGCTAATTTAACCGGGTGCTGTTGCTGCCTATGGCAGCAACAGAGCCCAGGCAATTTAGTTTCATAAACATTCAACGGTTTGTTTATTAAACAGTAAAGACATACAATTCCTACAGCACCCAGACAAATTAGTTTCAAAATGTTCAACAGCATGATTTTAAATAGTAAAGACACTCAATTCGTATAACGACGCATAGTCCGTCACCAATTATGCGTTCGTGACGTACTTTAATTTACATCGTCATTCATGACGTCATAAAATATGACATCATCATATACGTCACGTAGTGGATTATGACGTCATATGATGGATAGATAAACTGGAAAGAGCAATTCGTGTGGTTGTGAGATGGGTGGCTATAAGCCAGTCCGGTGAAAGAGCATTCCTCTGGATGGTCGTCTGGCAGTAAATTAGTCATCTCCAAAACACTACAGCGATGCTCTCATAGAACTGCCTGGGTTCGAACCCTGCTCGTGTCAAAATGTATTCATGAATTTGCATGCCTTTGTGTGTTAATGTTAGGACCAGCTCTTCAAGACGGGTATCGGATAGATATTACGGATCGCCTTCACGCAATCTTCCAATATGGCTAGATGAAGTATCGTGCCATGGTAATGAGACAACACTGAATGATTGCTCACACAGACCCTTTGGTGAAACTAGCTGTGGTCAGTTTTGTAACGTTATGTGCGGTGAGTAAAACTCTATTTTATCACATAAGCCAGCTTATTATACCCAGGCGTTTTGAAATAATACAATCGCTTCCGTCCTTCTGTCCGTCTGTCCGTCAATCTGTCCGTCCGGCTTTCTTCTCTGAAACCATTTGGCGGAATTCAATCAAATTTGTTATGTGAGTTACCCATATGATTCGCGATTGAAAGACAACTTTTACATTAGAGTCCACCCACAAGCTGTGGGTGTGTCAGGGTGGAGAGGGGTGGTCAGAAATTCAAAGTTGGCGGAATTCAAACAGATTCAGTATTTTGGTTACCAATATGAGTGCGGCGTCTATGCCGATGTTTACATTAGGCTCCACTACCATAGTGCAGGGTTGGTTGGTGTGGGGTAGGGTGGGTGGCAAAGTTGACGAAAGCGTGGGGATTTGCGATGGCGTGCCATCGACTGCACATTCTAGTAATCCATTGCATTCAGTAGATGGCCTCTGTATGGGAGATGATCTTATCAGCCTGAGCAGCGGGGCCAGAGCAAAGGTATGCAAGTAAGAGTTATTTCCCTTGGTTAGAGTTAGAAGTGGGGAAACGTGGGGATAGAAGAGCGTATTTCACGACTGGAAGTTTTCATGTAATCTATTCTAAAGACTGAACTATTAAAATAATTTTAATTTTGTTAAAAGGCAAGAACATTAACAGCAAATGCTAGAATATTAATTTAAAAAGACCAGAATAACATTTATATTTATTTGTTTCACCTCATTTCTGAGAAATCAGATCATTAATTTTTTCAGCAATTGTTATTTGTATAAATTCGTTAAATATTAATCTATTGATGTAAATGGTATCTGTAGACTTAAAGGGCAGGCTCAGAAATACCCAGAATTGGTTGGAATAAAGGATAGTCTAGTAGAATATTAGTATATGATTTTCAAAGTGTATTGAAAACCGTTAAGGATCAGATAAACGCAAAGACACCAGGGTGACGTGGGTGTATTCGCCGCACCAACACACTCATACTCTGGAAATTATACTGTGCCGGGTGCTCTCAAGGGGCGAGGGGCGTGATAATTAACCCAAACATGTTTATTTATCTAAATATATTTATACTTGCCAAACAATCTGCAATCAAAGGACTGTTAATTAACCCTTTAAAGGCTAAATTTGGTCACGAAAATCAAAATGTTTGCTCATTGAATGTCCATTTGCAGGCCAAGAGAAGGCTATTTTTGAAAATTTACCCCCTGCTTGGTTATCGAGCCAGTCATTACAGTGGTAAATTTTCAAAAATAGTGTTCTTTTGGCCTGCAAATAGACATTCATCAAGAGCACCGTAGAGGCCGGTGTTGGCCGGATTCGGCATGAAAGGGTTAAGTTGCAAAATTAATTCTAGTATGCAAATTGAAATACAGGAGCCATGGATGAGGAGTTGGGGTGTGTTGGGGGGGGGGGGTTGGGGCTGGGGGTGTGGCATGGACCAGCATAAAATGATTTACTTGCTGTATTGAGGTGGACGCAAACTGCGTCCTCTTCCCAGTATGCGCGCCCTCAGACTCATATGCGTCTTGCAAACAGCAGATTAAACAATGGACCTTTCCGGTTTTGGCTATGCCCCGCCCATCACTAGCTAAGCCCCACCCACACCTCGCCGTGTTGGGATTGATCGATCCCCGAATGCCCTAGCTATCAATTTCCTGGAAACTACACAGGGAAGCTGTTGAATATTTTGTAACTAATTTGACCGGGTGTTCTTGCTGCATATGGCAGCAACAGCGCTCAGTCAAATTAGTTTCAAAATATTCAACAGAATATTTATTAAATGGTAAAGACCTGCAATTTGTACAACAACACATAGACGTCTTCAAACATGCGTTCGTGACGTATTTATCGACGTCATTTCTGACGTCATTTGTTATGATGTCATTCTACACATCGTGTAGTTGATTATGACGTCATATGATGGGTGGATAGTCTGGAAAGGTGAATCCACCTTTCCAGAGTATCCATTCATCATCAGACCTCGTATGACGTCATAATCAGCTCAGCGCGTGTATGATGACGTCACAATTATTACGTCACAAAGGGTTCCATATAGACCATCACCAAATCTCAAATGGTCTGGCACGTTGTATGAATTGTATATCTGTGTAATTCTTTGCTATTTAATAAACATGCTGTTGAATATTTTGAAACTAATTTGGCTGGGCGCTGTTGCTGCCTTAGGCAGCAACAGCACCCAGTCAAATTTGTTTCAAAATATTCAACAGCTTACCTTGTGTAGTTTTTTAGAAATTGATAGTCATGGTGTTCAGAGATCTATCGATCCCAACACGAGCGAGGTGTGGGTGGAGCTTAGCTAGAGATGGGCGGGGCATAGCTAAAACCGGAAAGGCCCATTCTGTGGCTTTTTCAACTAGTTTTTGCTATGTTATCGTGTTAGATAGAGCTCCCAAATACAGTTTTACATTATTTACTTAATCAACTAGTTATGAAAACGTTAGATTTATATGTTAGGATAGATTAAGATGACGTTCTGGATCGGAAGGCGAGAATTTCATAGTTCAGCCATACCTAATCAACTTCTACCACCTCATCAGTAAAGCGCAAGGAATTTGTCCTGGGTGTTATGTACCGGTCAGTCTACTTGTCCATGTTATGGGCTATCTATCTACAGGACTGGGCTCGTCGCGCCTTTGTGGCTAGTGATCTACGTTTTTGAGAAAGATACGTACAGATCGCAGGCCATTGAGCAGTAGGGCCAGAGTCAAAATCATAACACCTCCCTCAACTGGCAGCCGTTCGGCGATCCATGGCCCACACCGCCCTCTCAATCCCTGGGGCATAGGGTTGTTGAGACATGTCGTGGTTGGTGTATGCCTCTAGATGGAGATGGAACTGTGTAGGCTCAGACAAACACGTCGTCTCTGCCAGAGTCGCATCGGCATGATGGGACCACCCATAGTGTCTTCCATATACCTTGACAACGCTCACCTGGTAGGATGCTAAAGTGCTTAGCATTTGCACCACGCATACTCTGGCATGTTCACATGTTACCCCAGAGAATCTGGTGCTGAAGCAGGTGTCTCCAGCAGAAAACCACGTCTTACCCTCTCAACACCATAGCAGTGACAGACAGACTCGATCTCTTCACGTGGGTGAAAATGGTCATAAATGTTTCTCCGAAAGGGGTCGACCCAAGGATTGTACTGGGGGTTATCCCGGAAGTGGGCCCACTTGGCATCCAATATCATGGCCGTCTTAGCGCCCTGTGCCACTGCTGTAGATGTCAGCACGAGCAGTATGATGAGAATCATGGCTATACATGAAGAGTTAAACTGAACATAGTGAACCCCTCAAGAAATATCTGAGCCAGATCGAGCCCTGTTCCATCTGGATCGATAGTGATCTTCATCCCCTCAGGGGCAGGGGCTAGCTGCTTCACTCCGCCGCTGGCTAAGAAACGTAGCTCTAGGACTATATGAGTTGTTTGCAGGCTAGTGAGTCCGACTCGCTGAAGTAGTTTAACAGCACCCTTGGCTTTGGAGACATGTGACACACCATCTACCTGGAGGATGCCCTGCTGGAGGTTAACAGCTTCTTCTGGTCCACCGAATGGACGACGCAGCAGGAGCTTTCCACCTGTAACCCCGATCTGGTAACCCACCCTCGTCAGGGAGACACCTTCACCTATGTAGGTGAGGAAGGATGATCCCCGATTGTAGAGCTTTCAAACTGTCCCATCCCTTTTCACAACAGTGGAGAGGGGAGTAACCTCTATGTCAATGATTGTGGGAGGCCTATATAGTGGCAACGATGTTTGCCAGTCACCACAAGGTTCAGCGCGGTACCACACTTCATTCTTCTCAAACATGAACTGCAGGTTTTTTGCCAGGGTCAATAGCAGACCATCATGTGTCATCGGCGGGACATTACTCGAATAGTGTTTGACTAGATGAAAGCCGAGGTCGTCATTTAGGGTGTTGATGTCTGCCACCTCTGTATCCGAGACCTCAATCAATGCCTCAAGGATGTACCGAAACACGATCTTGTGGCCATCTATGTTGCGACCCAGGCGCTCCTTCGACACATTGGTGGTGATGGAGTGGAGCTGCTCACAGACCTCAAGGATGTGTCGAAGGAGCGCCTGGGTCGCAACATAGATGGCCACAAGATCGTGTTTCGGCAATGCAAGGAGGCGAAGAAACAGTGAAGGTTCCCGATACTGGCAGGCCCTCCTGGAGGAGAGTAAGCGGGACGCAGGAGTCTTGACAGAAGTCATCGTTTGGGACGGGCCTTCTGCAACCACCGACGATGAGCCAGATGTCTTCACATACGACGATGAGCCAGATGTCTTCACATACCTCATCTTTTGGGCCATCTTTACACTGGTAGGCCCTCCTGGAGGAGAGTAAGTGGGACGCAGGAGTCTTGACAGATGACGATGAGCCAGATGTCTTCACATACGACGATGAGTCAGGTATCTCAGGAAGCATTGTAGATAGTGTGCATCATGTGGATGATGGTATCTCAGGAAGCACCACATACGACGATGAGCCAGATATCTTCACAAATGAGGATGAGCCAGATGACATACAGTGGGAAGAGAAGTGTAAGACCATGAAAGCCATCCTGCGGCGGACCTACTATCTTGGTGATAATGTGAAGTTCCAGATGTCACGTCTCAGAAAGCTACGCATCCTTTTTCCAGCTTGTAGTATCGCAGAGCCTTGTTCAGCTCTGAGTCCGGTGAGGCCATGGCGGTCTGCAACTGCTGGAACACATCTGACAGATACTCCCGATCCGTGTAGAAACCTTTAGCCCTCAGGAGCTGCTCGACGATAGTCCGCCCATGATAAGGTATTCGAGGAAGAAGATCTGTCCCTTACCAAACGCTAGATAGAGCTCCACAGCTGTCAGCTCCTTTGTCAGCTCAGCACCGGAGAGCTGAGCGAACCCATATGGTGTCTTCTTCTTGTAGTCCTTCAACTCCCTCCGGAAGACATCATAGTATTTCTCGCATAGCATGAGCCCGGACATATTTAAGATGTCTCAATAGAGAGATGAATATTTCTGAGTACCAGTCCGGACACCTGGCAGATGCAGACTGGGAAGATCTTATTAGCTCTCTTGACAGGGGACGCAGACGTTTAACCGGGTTGTATACTCAGTGCTTAAACAATGACGTCAACGGTACAGATCGTGAAGCAACTGCCAGAGAGCCAGGTGAGTCTACAGAAGGTGGAGAACCTGCTGGGAACCAAGACACAGAAGTTACTGACCAAAACACAACCTCTGGCAGTCCATGTCGCCAGTAACGTGGCGGCGAATGTGGCCATGGTGAAGATGACAGGTGGAAATGAGGTTCTTCCTGCCGCCACTGCGGCTACCCTCGCTACAGTGGTGAGTGGGGTTGCCGAGCACTGTCTCGGAATAAGTCACCCCATCCCAAAGATCGCCATCAGTGGTGTCTCCTACACTGCCGCCACCAAGATCATGGGTGAACGTGTTACACTAATGGAGGCCGCGGTTCTAGCGCTAGCAATGAGTGCAATGGCTGAGATCGTCGTCGGCTACGTTTAGAACTTCTGAATAGTGAGAGATGGATCACAAGACTCCTGCAGAATATGAGGCATGGTGTGTCGGAGGGTGGTGTGTAGCCCATAGTCGAGCACGCAGCCTGAGGATTGCCAATGCCCGGGAATGGTGGACCACCCACAAGGCATGCCCCTGCAGAGAGGGCCAGTACACTGAGCACTGCTACCTATTCCCTTGGCCGATTGCGTGGTCCTCCTATGCCCAACTATTTCACTGGGGGTATGACTAGTAGGTTTAAGCCGTCGGTATATAGCACTATGACTCTGTCACTCACAGCCCTAGAAAGCAAAGAGCTAGGCGATCTTGCGATCTTGGGAGAGGAACGCCTCGTTTCAGAGGACACTGTTGCCCCTATCCTTCCTGACTTCGACAATGAAGATGGCTTCGACGATGAGGATGGCTCCTACGATGAGGCTGGAGTCATCAAGGTTATTGCTGAGGCCTTCGCTGAGGCCTTTGCTGAGGAATGCCTTGGTTCAGAGGACACTGTTGCCCCTATCTGCTATCTCCTTCCTAGACTTCGACGATGAGGATGGCTTCGACGCTGAGGATGGCTCCGACGATGAGGCTGGAGTCATCAAGGTTATTGCTGAGGCCTTTGCTGAGGCTGTCCTCACTACAGTGGTGAGTGGGGCGGCCGAGTACTGTCTCAGAATAACTCACCCCATCCCAAAGATCGCCATCAATGGTGCCGCCTACATTGCCGCTGCCAAGATCATGGGTGAACATATTACACTAATGGAAGCCATGGTTCTAGGGCTAGTAGGAGGTTTAAGCCATCTGTATATAGCACTATGACTCTGTCGCTCACAGACCTAGAAAGCAAAGAGCTAGGCGATCTTGCTCACTTGGGCGAGGCATGCCTCAGTTCAGAGGACACTGTTGCCCCTATCTTCTTCCTAGACTCCGATGAGAAGGGAGACCCACGGGAGATCTGAGGTACCATCCCAGCCTGCGGAGCTCATTCCAACAGGATGGAGAGAATCTCAAGATAGGCACCATCGGCCTGAGCAATATCACTGTCGATGGAAAAAAGGTGCTACCGCCAGCCTCCAGCTACCAGAGGTGAAGAAGTCAGAGTTCTTTGGTTTGCTGTTTAAGACCACAGGTTAGTCATGGCCTCCCGTGCATGTATCATACAGATACTGGATGTACTAGACACGGTGGGTGGTGACACAGGCCCTATTCTCAGCTGCTGCTGGGATTTCATGCTTGACGCCTCCATCGCATCCTTCGTATCCGCCGGAGGTGCAGGAATCCCCGCTCTGCAGGCGAAAGAACTGGTGCAGGAAGTACTGCCGTTTAGTCTCCCATATATAGACGAGGCTACCGCCGACCAAGTGCTAACCATCCTCCGCACGCATGTCTGTACCATTCGACAGTAGGCCGGCCGATACTGGCCAAGTGGTGCTGATCATTGCCCCATCAGGACACGGGAAAAACTTCTTGCTGCGGGCTCTCCTGGCCGAACATCTACACTCTCAATACATCCTTCTGGTGTCTGACTCCACAACTGAGGCAGTTGACAGTAATGATCAATGGTACAATGGCCCAATCACCAAGATGCAGAACATGCAAGCACTGATGGAGAAGCCTCTGGCAGCCCAACTGACAGAACCACCTGTTCTAGTTATCGATGACCCTGCAATGGACCAGAAGACACTCACCTACCTCAGCAACATCACCAGGCGTGTCCGGCACACAAAGATAACTGTCTTCATCCTCTTTCAGAAGTACACCCGCGAGATCTCACCGGACATCCGCCACAATGCCCGGTTGCTATACTTCAGCTCCAAGTGTGGACGTGCCCTGCAGAAGCCTGTTGCTGAAACTCTATCCACTGAGGGTCAGATGCTAGGACTCTCTTCTTCTGGAACTTCTCCCGGAAGATCCACTTTGTCCATGCGATGAGCATCTGACTTGCGAGCGGATTTGATGAGGTAGTCCTGGTAGTTATCTGAGAATTTCAGATATGCTTGCATATTACTGTCCAATCTGCTGCGCCCTCTTTCGTTGAAGATGTGCTCAACAGCCTCCTTGCGGCCAACAGTGAGCCCCTCCTGAGTACCTTCTACATGACTGGTGCCGTGGCTCTCCACTACAGTGGCAGTGACCTCCTCACTGAAGTAGTTATTTGCTCCAGATTTGCTCCAGATTGGAGGCTATCCAGTATATCTCGCTCACCCTGGCTATGGAGGTTAAATACGGTAGCCCACTTCCCGACCATTAGTAGATCTTTGGGTTCGACCCTCGCCCTTTGGAGAGCTAGAACAACAGGACTGTTGGTTTGGGCCACAGGTAGGTTGAGTGTCCTGCCCTGGGTGCTGTCTAACTTCCGGTAGAGTATCTGAGTCAGGAGTTCTTTTGTACTCCGAGCTGGCGGTCCTTCCTCTATGGTGGCCAGTATCTCCGCATCAGACAGAGGTGTGACCTTGGCTCGCTCGTGGATAATGTTGATGTCACGAAGCAGTCCTCGGACAGTGCACACCGTATCTGTCATGCTGACTGTCGTGCCGACTTCTCCTGCTGCCTATAGACAATCTGCTGGAGAACTTTACCGAACATGGCAGCCGTTTAAAACCTCTATATACCCAGACCTTAAACATGCTGCAGTATGTACAACATCCAGATGGGGTCATTGAACCCGTGACATCACACCGCACTGATCCTCGGAAGGACCGCCCGATGGTCATTCGACCCAGTATACACGATGAGAACCCATTGTCCGCTACTGGGAAGTACATCGACTTTGCACTCTCGGCACAGATCCACGAGATCAAGAGCATGACACTCGAGTTCAAGTTTCAGAGCACAACAGAACAGACGGATCTGATGAGGTACTTACTACTTTGTTCCTTCCAGCTTCCTCATGATGTTTAGCTTTCTTCTGGCCTTTGCCTCTGCGTTCTGGATGTGTTCCTTCCATGTTAATCTTCTGTCATAGGTGAGTCCCAGGTATGGCTGCTGGTCCTCGTACTCGAGTGGAGTACCGCCCAGTGTCAGATTGCCAACCTTGGTTTTGGTGGACAGTGAGAATAGCATGGCTGATGATTTTTCTTTGTTAATTGTCATACACCAGCGATTGGCCCAAGCTTTAATTCTGTCCAAGGCGAGCTGCATTCTGTACGTGGCAGTCGTTGTGTACTCCTCGGTGCACCAGAGTACGATGTCATCTGCATAGAGGGCTGCTTGGATCCCATTGGGCAGCTCTGCTACAATGACATTAATGAAGAGTATGAACAGAGTTGGTGACAATACTCCACCTTGTGGCACCCCTTGTCTCAGCAATACATTCTGTCCAGATTGTCATCCACCAGCACCCTAGCTCTGCAATTGTGTAGGTATGACTTGGTCCATCGGAACATGTTGCCACGGACGCCTGTGCGCCGGTGCTTCACGAGGAGGCCATCCTTCCACGCCTTGTCAAATGCCTTCTGCAGATTAATAAAGGCAGCTGGCATCACTTTCTTGACTTGAAAAGTGGCCTCTATGACCTGTGCAAGTTAGCACTGCAACTGCTGGTTGACGATGCGCTCCATAGTCTGGCATGTGCAGCTTGTAAGACTAATAGGAGGGTAGCTTACCACTTTCGCCTTGTTCTTCCATTTTTTCAGAATAGGAGTCATTCTGGCTTCCTTTCAGCACTGAGGAACCTCTCCATTGGTCCAACTGAGATTAAAGATGTCTAGCAACTTGCGGAGAGATGCTTTACCAAGGTGTTGGATAATTTCATTCGTAATGCCATCTGGCCCGGGAGATTTCTTCTTCTTCAATTGGTGGATAGCCTTCTTCAGTTCTGCTAAACTAATGTCAACTTTCATTGCATCGTGAGTGTTGGTGTCTGTTCTTTCCTTTCGCTCTTTTCTAACCTCTTTTTGACACATTCGTGGTATAGAAATGTTGCTTTCTTTTGCATATGCCTTCACATGGCATGTGCAGCCATCTTTCTTGTCAGTGTTTGTCCATCTCGCTGTTTCAGACCAAGGTGATCACCCCACCTTTCTTTCTTCCTCTTCGATCACACCGGAAAATCTGGTAACCTTTGATCTTAAATGGTTTTCCTTCTTGCAGGTATGTCTCTTGAATGCAGCAGATATCAATGTTGTTTTCATACAGGAACTGTTCGAGCTCTGATTACTTGTTGGTAACCCCTTCTGCGTTCCAGTGCATGATGTTGATACTGGGATTCTCTTTGTGTTTGGTCTTCTCTTTCGGTTGGCCAGTAGCTCTCCATCCTCGTCCCCTGGCTCCACAAGACGAGTTGATGGGACCTCCAGTAGCTGAGGGTGGGCTCCTTCGAGGTGTGGCGCCCGGCGCTGCACCTGTCTGGCGGATCCTCACAGGACGAGCACCATTTCGGTTGATTCGATCTCCAAGTGTCATTTCATTAGCGTTGTGCATATTGCTCTGGTTAGCCCCTCCAAATGTCTGGATTGACACCCAGTGGGTTACACCCCTGCGCCACGTTGAGGCCGAGCATATAGTCTTAATCAGGGGAGCAGGCGAACTGGTTTCAAACCTTTTACCGGATTGCCTCTATAGTTACCTTGAAATTGGGATTCTGGTAATTCTGGGTTTAAAGTATATAAATCGATTCCAACACGTACAACACGGTTCAATTGTTCCATCTGTTAAGAAGTACCAATCACAGAAAGAACCGCACACCCGATTCTATTGAAGGGGGCGCAGATTGGAGAAAACCCGGTTAGCCTAATCTCTGCCCTCATCATCATTGGACCTTTCCAGTTTTAGCTATGCCCTGCCAATCACTAGCTAAGCTCCACCCACACATCGCTCGTATTGGGATCGATCGATTCCTCCTGACTATTAATTTCCAGAAAACTATACAGGTAAGCTGTTGAATATTTTGAAACTAATTTAACTGGGTGCTGTTGAAGCATATGGGCTTATTTACTGTTGGGATAGAAACTATCTTTACCATGGACATCGTGAAGCCTCAAATATTTGGTGGGTTGCATAATAATTCCACCTACGTGCAGAGCCGGCCCTAGGGTTTCTGGGGCCATATGCAAAGGCAAAGGATTACCCTTTAAGCAGAAGATTGGGGGGGGGTCCTCCCCTGAAAATTTTAAAATCCAGATGCTGTGAGAGGGAAATTCCCGCATTTCTAGAGCGAAATATGGCTCTTGTCCTAAGTGTGCATTTTCTTATTTGCTTTAAGAACATGTAATTTTGGGTGGTGAGAGGCACCCAAGCTCCCTTTTTGGCGCCCCTCTAAAATCTTGCGCCCTAGGCAGTGCCTAGTTCGCCTATGCCTTGAGCCGGCCCTGCCTATGTGGCGCTACTAACAATATCACCATTCAGAAGCAGTTTCTCGTTATAGATAGGCAGCAAATGAGATGGCATGAGTGGGGGGGGGGGGTGACAGAGCTAGAGGGCATGCTCGGATAAATGTCAAACAGCAACGCATTGGAAAATCACATAACCTTTAATATTAGTGGAGCGTGCCAATATAGGTCATATATAGACCTAACTCGTTGACATACCCCACATGCATTATGGAGCATGTCTTATCACCCAATTGACCTTTCCGGTTTTAGCTATGCCCCGCCCATCTCTAGCTAAGCTTCACCCACACCTCGCTCGTGTTGGGATCGATCGATCTCTGAACACCCTGACTATCAATTTCCAAAAAACTACACATTTAAGCTGTTGAGTATTTTGAAACCAATTTGACTGGGTGCTGTTGCTGCCTAAGGCAGCAACAGCCCCCAGTCAAATTGGTTTCAAAATAATCAACAGCATGTTTATTAAATAGCAAAGAATTACAAAGACATACAATTCATACAACGTGTCGGAGTATTTGAGATGTGGTGGCGATCGATATGGAACCCTTTGTGACGTAATGATTGTGACGTCATCATATACGCGCTGGGCTGATTATGACGTCATACGAGGTTAGATGATATATGGATACTCTGGAAAGGTGAATTAGATTGTGTATCTACCAAATTATTAGACAGTAACACTGTTCTACACTGATGTTAGCTTAGAAATGGGTCACTCTTTTATAATTTCAAGTTCTCAAGTTTATTGAACTACCCCCAGGTCACAATGGGACATATGGGGATTACAAAATAATAGTTAATTTGTACAGGTCTGAGTGAGATTTACCATTAAAAGATATTATTATTATTATTATTATTATTATTATTATTATTATTATTAATACAACTATTATTATTATTATTATTATTATTATTATTATTATTATTATTATTATTATTATTATTATTATTATTCAAACCAAGCTTATTGTTATCATCATTGCTATAATATGAACTTTATTGGTGTAGACATTCTTGTTATCAACATCGGTGACAGCTTTATCGACAAAGACAGGATAGACACATTACACATTACACATTAGTAGTAGTAGTAGTAGTAGTAGTAGTAGTAGTAGTAGTAGTAGTAGTAGTAGTAGTAGTAGTAGTAGTAGTAGTAGTAGTAGTAGTAGTAGTAGTAGTAGTAGTAGTAGCAAAAATAAATATACACCTGTGCAAAAGTTAAGCACCACCCTATTTTTACGCACATGCGAGGGTATATTCATGTGCTATGAAGAAAGCAATAGCATAAACATTTATGTACCCATCCATCTTAGTGCAAGAGGTAATAATGCAACTAGAGGAATGCTGATTATGATGGTGGGGAAACACTGTATGTTTTTGTTTGAACTTGAAAACGAGGCTTGAATATGGTTACGTTGACACAACTGACAACTATTGCCCTACAGTTGACACACGTGGCTAGATTCTCATTAATGGTGTCTGAAAACGAAGTTTAACATCTGTGCACGAGTTTGAGACTGTCATTATTAATACCGGGTATATCCACCTTGTGCCTGGATGACGGCCTGGACACGACGTCTCATGCTGGTCACCAACCGACTGATACGCCATTGTGGTATTCGTTGCCATTCAAGATGGAGTGCGCCTTCTCACCATGTTTCCCAGAATGTCCCAGATATGCTCAATAGGGTTCATGTCAGGGCTCCTTGCTGGCCATGGTAGGGTTTCGATGGCATTCTGGCGGAGGTATTCATGCACAGCTCTAGCACGATGTGGTCGGGCGTTGTCATCCATGAATATAGGGTGGGTTCCAGGTGCATGATTTACAAAATGAGGGACCACAACTCTATCCAGTATGGAATCTTGATATCTTTGTCCATTTAGTGTTCCAGGTACAGTCAACAGATCCAGCTTACAATCAAATGAGATGCACCCCCATATCATAACGGAACCTCCACCAAATGGAACTTCTTCCATGATGTTACGTTGGTCGTACGCCGTGCGTCTGGACCTCCATACACGAGTTCGACCATCTGTGGCATGAAGCAGGAACCGACTTTCATCGGACCAGTGTACCCGTCTCCAGGATCTCATGTTCCAGTGTCTTCTTTCGTTGCACCACCTCAGACGCTCCTCTTTGTGGTGTGCAGTGAGGAGAGGACGTCTGACAGGTCTCCTAGCTTTCATGCCAGCAACATACAGTCTCCTTTTGACGGTAGACATTGACACTCTATTGCGCGTTTCCCATTGCTGGCTGAGCACTCTGCTGTTGGTGAATGGAGATCTCCTAACAAGGCGTACTAGGGCTCGATCATCACGGGCAGTAGTCTTCTTCGGTCTTCCAGATCTAGGCCTGTCCTTCACCTCGTTAGTTTGGCTATGTTTTGCAATCAAACGACTGATTACAGTATGGTTAATGTTCAGCTGTCTGCCAATCTCTCTGCATGACATACCAGTGGTATGCATGCCTATGATTTGCCATTTCACACGATCACTTAACCTTCGTCTTGCCATAGCGGTTCACAATCAAGAGCTAATTCTCTCTGTACAAATAAACCACGGTCATGAACACAAAATTCCTAATCTTGTCGCCTAAATCTGTATGTAATGTTCTACACCTCAAACTGGACTTTTACATAACTGAACACGTGTGCTGTTTCCCGCCACGCACGGACATCAAGCGGCGTGAAGTCATGCATGCATGTGCATTTCGTACTTGGAATTATGTCAGCTAACGCGGGGACAAAAAGTATGGCAGCCTAGTTGTACCATCATGTTTCTACGTTCTATTGTTTTTGCTGGTGCTTAACTTTTGCACAGGTGTATAAATAGACATGAATACATATCTGCAGGTGGTCCGCCTTCCTCGCAGTTGGATGCTCGGCTGGTTGATGGCCCAGGTGCTACTGCAGGGCGTCTGGAGGTACTCGTGAATGGTACATGGGGTACTGGTTGTAACACCTATTTTACAGGTGTTGAAATTAGAACAGCCTGCGCGATGTTTGGACGTTTGTGAGTTGAAGTTCATAATAAATGGGTACAGTTACTATGTAATTAACTGTCTGTCTGCTAAGTTTCTGAAGACGACATATTCCAGGGGTTGTATCGCAGGAGCTGCTAAATATTTTGAAAACAATTTGACTGAAAGTTGTTGGTGGCTAGGACACCAACAACTTTCATTCAAATTGTTTCAAAATATTCAGTATGTCAAGAGTGTTTTATCATTGAAATCGTTGTCTTCTGGTACAGTTACTATGTAATGGACCTTTCCATTTTTAGCTATGCCCCGCCCATCACTAGCTAAGCTCCACCCACACTGTTGAGATTGATCGATCCCCGAATGCCCTAACTATCAATTTCCTGGAAACTGTACAGGGAAGCTGTTGAATATTTTGTAACTAATTTGACTGGGCGCAGTTGCTGCCTATGAAGTCAAGAGTTTTTTTATCATTGAAACCGTTGTCTTCTGGCTTGCAGCGGCGAGGCAGCTACGGTTACGGTAATTATTACTATATGTGTCAGGTGGATATATAATTAATATTTTGTTGACGAAATACCCATACAAATGCACATGTATGTGGCTGTCAGAATGCATGTGAATAAAATGAATTTTCTAGATTAAAAATAAAACGTGTCAGGTATTTTCCATTCTCCTTTTCAGATAGGCTATCTTATGGTAAAATGCGAATTATTGTCAAAAAGTTTTCCAAATTATTTGCAGTCAATGTTCTTCCCAAATTTTAAGTTACGGTTTGTTGGTACTTTATTGAAACTCGACAAGATGGGGTAATTTCTATTGAAATTTACACAGCCTTTTGATGATAGGTAAAATAGTATGCATATGTTACTATTAGTTTTAGAAATATTACTGCTTTATCGGCACCAGTATTTCGAAGGCCAGCTTACCAGCAAGCGTTATAGTTTACATTTCATATCAGAGAATCTTGGATGAAAAGGTTATTATGCTATGAATATATATATATATATATATATATATATATATATATATATATATATATATATATATACCATTCTTCGATTTCTGCTTATCAAAGAAAGTCATGAAATTATGATATTATTCTAGACCACTGACTCGTGCACTACTTTTCAGTGAATCAATGTACGATATATTAGATATCAATATGCCTATCTGCCACAAATATACAATATCATAACTGCGTTTTTCGCAAAAATATATCCTTGTTTGATAAGACTCATTTAATACTGGTATGGTAGACAGCTACGAAGTCTATATAGGTGCATCGTGTCTGCCCCAACATGCGTGTCCTGCGATTGTCTTTATTTAGAAATTCCTGACGGAGCTCTGAGCACATCAGTTTGAAAAGTTTTAAATAAAATAAAGCGATCTCGTTAAAGAAAGGCATTTGACTAAATCTCGGTTAGCATTAAAAATATTATCCGAGGCTAAAGACGTGGTTCTTTGACCACATGCCGTCAGGGTTGAAATTAACCCTAGCACGTTAGCCAGGTGCTAGTAGAAATTGACCATGGCTAGTACAATTTGTGACTGACCGACGCAATAATCCAGTCAGACATTCCAGTGGTAAATTGTCAAGTCTTCTTTTGGTCTGCAAACGGGCATTTTCTGTGATAAATTTTCTTTATCAAATCTTACCATTAAGCACGCGCACATATACTCATGCGCACGCATGCACTCGGGATTTCGGTCTTTCTTCATACAAATTATATGCATAGTTTATCTTTTTCAAATTTCAAGGACTGGTTTTCAGGGTGTGATATAAATTCTAAAAAATATTAGAAAACAGTTTGACTAAGTTTGTGCTACCTGTTCAATATTTTGAAATTAATTTGCCTAGTAATATGTTTTCATAGTGATTTGTTTAAAAAAAATATTGGACTAAAGTCATTTTACACCTGAATAGCCCACCTGAATAGAAGGATCAACCCTTTCACCGGCTAATCGCTGAAAAAGTACATTCTTTCAGATGCATAGGACATTCTGTTGAATATTTTTATGTTAATGTGACGGGAAACTGCTGCTGCCTAAGGCAGCAACTGCTTCCAGTCATATTAATTTCAAAATATTTTACAGCTTTACTGTATTATTTTCTTGAAATTGAGAATCAATGAAAGGTTTAAGGAATGTGTGAAACTTAACACCACCCCCCACCCCCACACCCCGCCCTCAAATTTTAGATCTTATCAGATCTTTTCCTTCATATACATCAGATCTTTTCCTTCATATACAATTTCTGGTAGCTTGGTGTTTTGATAAATTGGAAAGAAACGATGGCTTAAAGAGAGAAATGGCACTGAGCATATTCTTTTCTGATTGCATAGATATAGGTGATGTAAAAATGTCAGATGTCATTCAGAGTTCAACTCATCAAAATTATTGCCGAAAGGTTTATCTATTATTGTTATTATATTGTTATTATCTTTTTATTTGCTAAAACATGTAATCCATCTCTTTGTGAATGTTATTACTCATATTAGGATTTTAAGATTCTGAGTAATGGACATTTCCATTTTTTGCTATGCCCCGCCCATCTCTAGCTAAGCTCCACCCATACCTTGGTCGTGTTAGGATCGACCGATCTCTGAACACCCTGACTATTAATTTCCAAAAAACTACACATGTAATCTGTTGAATATTTTGAAACTAATTTGACTGGGTGCTGTTGCTGCCTAAGGCAGCAACAGCGCCCAGTCAAATTAGTTTCAAAATATTCAACAGTATGTTTATTAAATAGCAAAAGACATACAATTCATACAACGTGTCGGACCATTTGAGATTTACTGACGGTCTATATGGAACCCTTTGTGATGCAATGATTATGACGTCATCAAACATGCACTGAGCGGATTATGACGTCATACGAGGTCTGATAATGGATGGATACTCTGGAAAGGTGAATTATTTATTACTGGAAAGTGTTTGGATATTTTGACAATAAATTGACTGGAGGTCAATTGCTGCTTTAGGCAAGACTCACTTTCAGACAAATTAATTTCAAAATATTCAACAACTTATTAGTAAGGTTTGTTTAAAATGGAAATTCTTGATGTATGTGTTGAAAGGGCAATTGCTATAGGTATGCTTATATTGAATAAGATAACAAGTAAAGCATCTTAACCCTTACATTAAGCAAGCATTTTTATCTCAATTTCAAGGCTGTCATACAGGAAACCCTTGAATATTTTTTAAATAAATTGACTGGAAGCCATTGCTGCTTGAGCCAGAAAGAGCTTCCAGCCAAATTAATTTCCAAATGTTTAAAAACAACAAACGCCTCACCTGGGCAATTATACTCCAGCTGATAAGACACCATTCATACATGATAGGCCTGACAATGCTATTTGACAAAGCCCATTATTCTCAGCATTATAGACCACCTTGGCCTTTTGACTGTAAAATTGGTCAATGAAATTTCTACTTTCTCAGAAAAAATTTCATTTTCATTTCCTCTGTCAGTCGTCGGTAGCCCTTATTTCCGAAAACTTATGGAGAAAATGACTACTCGTTACACTGTTCCAAGCAGGAAACACCTAACAAACATGCTTCTGCACAACGAATCATCCTCAATTCAGTCGAACATTACACATAAACTTCATGAAGCCCAAAGTGTTTGTCTAACAACCGATTTGTGGTCGAACAGGCAAATGAAGGCATACATCGGAGTGACAGGCCACTTCATTCTTGACTGGACACTCCATTCTGTAATGTTAGCGTGTAAACTATTTAAGGGACGACACACTGCTGACAATATCTATCCAGCACTACCTTGAAACTATTAGCGGATTTGAGATTGCACACAAGATAAACACAATTGTGACTGACGATGCATCCAACATGGCTACGGCTTTTGACTTTGGTCTATCTGGATTTAAGTCTGAAAGTACACAAACAAGTGATAAGCGTACCGAATCTGAGTGAGGCCAGTGATTCAGAGGAAGATTGTGGTGTTAACGTAGATGCTTCATTGCATGAATGCTTACCTAAGCACACTCAGTGTTTTGCACATACACTTCAGCTATAGGTGAAAGATGGCTTAAACAAAGCAGGTACCCACCTTAACAGAGTGCTTTCTAAAGTTTCTAAAATAGTGTCCTATGTACGGAAGTTAGTTAATGCTAGTGATATTATAGGTTAGAAGCGCCTTCAAGCTGCGAATGCCACAAGATGGAACTCTAATATCTATTAGATCCATGCTCAATGTGCCACAATCTAAGCTAGGTATTCTTGATGTCCATAAACTAATGCAATATGAGCGTCCAACCTTACAGGACTTGTGCAATATGCTGAAGCCATTTGAGGATGCAACGCATTCTGCGCAACAGGAGAATTCTGTGTCATCCACTGTAGTTGTTCCATGTGTGCGGGGTTTGAAGCTAACGCTTAAAAATCTGCAGGCCACATACAACTGTACATTGATGTCAACATTGCGTGCCTCTGTCGAAGAGAGGTTAACCTCATTTGAACAAAATGAAATATACAGCATTGCCTTTGTATTAAACCCAAGATTTAAGTTAAGATGGTGTCGAGATGAAGCAGAACGTACAGCAATTAAATTAACTTTGTTGACAAAGGCTAAATATGTTAAACTTCCCTCTGGTATGCTGGAAGATGGCACTCAGCCACCTGCTGCGAAACGACAGATAATTACTGTCTGTGATGATTTATTGGATTTTATGGACGAACCAAAAGAAATTTTAGATTCTTCCACCACATATCTAGAAAGTGAAATCAGCAATTATTTGTTGCTGCCCTGTACTGATCGTCACAGTGACCCCCTCCAATATTGAAGAGTGTAATGTAATGTAATTACATCCGACTTGCTCACTTGGCACAAGAATACATGCCCATTCAAGCATATTCGGCACCTGTTGAAAGTCTTTCGACCAGATAGATGCACTCTTAAGGACAGTGCATTTGAATGCTTAATGTCCATTCGATCAAATAGCAGGCTAATCTTAGAATAGGCTAACTGACTAGTTTATAAGCCCTTAGATAACCTCTTTATAACATACATGGAATTCTGTTGACTATGTTGAAATTAATTTGACTGGTAGACATTACTGCCTAGGATCCCAATTGCTTCCTGTCAAATTATTTTCAAAATCTTCATTTTCCTGTATATAACTGCATTGACATTGAGATAAGGATAGTCTAAATAGTGAGTGTTACTAGCACTTTAATCCTTTCAACGATAAATCCCTGAAAAAGCATATTCTTTATGATATAAAACTTATTGTGTTGAATGCTTTGAAATTACTTTAACTGGAAGCAATGGCTTCCAGCCAAATTAATTTCAAAATATTCATCGGTTTTCCTATATGGTTGCTTTTAAAATGAGATATGGGGAAGGAATTGGTGAAAGGCCTAATATATGGCAATATTGCAATATCAAAGAGTCACTAATTGATCATATTCAGAATCTGTAATATATGTGTTGTATTGAAAATATGTAACTGCTACACTGTTGCATGAATAAGATTAATAAAGACTGTTTAACTATAATTTGGTGTTCAAGCAATTTCGTAACATTTTAATAACTGGTGATGGAGTGTCCATTTGCAGATCATGAGAATATTTTTAAAAGCTAACAACTGGTTTTAATGGCCCATTAATTGAGCCAGTTAATCCAGTTCTAAGTTTTCAAAACTATTCTCATGATCTGTAATTGGGCACTTTCCAACACCACTACAAAGCCATTTTTGGTCCGTTTGACCTGTAAAGGGTTAATATCACAGCTTCCACCCCACCCCGCCTGAATGCGTTTTATATTTCCAGAGTTCACAGCAACTCCACACCATATAGCAAACACAGAGAAATGTAATATGCCTGTTCGCCCCCACCTCAACCACAGCCACCTTAGTTGACAGTTTGGTATTGATATATACTTGTACTCGTACTCAAGTACATTTACAATGTACTCGTACTCAGCCTCAGAACAATTGCTAAAAAGTACATGTACTTGTACTCAACCTCGTGTACTGTGCCAAAGTACTCGTACTCAGCCTCAGTGCAGTCGCCTGTACTCGACCCCAACCCTGCCCTTGGCACCACAGCAGCAGTTTCCAAATCATCATGCACAACTCCGGTGACCTTGTCCCACCCTGGCGGTTTAAATAGGACACCACTGTGGAGTTGTCTGTCCTTATCAGTACAATCTTGTCTCAGATTAAGTTCGCGAACTTTTGAAGTGCTAATTCCACCACTAATAGTCGAGAACATTTATGTGTTTCTGCGCATTGGTCCGATCCCATTCCCCTGACACTGACGGATCGTCCAATACTGCTCCCCAAGCTGTCGCTGATGCGCCCGTGAGAATGGACATTTGCGGTTGGGGAGGTTGTAGAGGAACACCTCGCAGGAGATTCTGTTCTGATATCCACCATTGAAGGTGGAATTTCAATGTTTCTTTCACTCGAATTCTCAGAGATAACGGCTCCGTTCTCAGAAACCAAACTGACATTAGATACATCTGAATCGGTCTGTGCCTGAATACCACATAAGGTACCACTTTCTCCAGAAATACTAGCAAACCCAGTATTCTGAGAAACTGGCGCACCATCAGATAGGCCCATAGAGAAATTGACCCCAAGACTGCTTGCAAACTCTTGACTCTGCTCTCCACCTGAAAAGCCACACTGACCCCGAGATTGAAAAGAATTTCCAGATATACACTGCGAAGGTAAGAAGTCATGGCGAGAACCACTTTGGTGAAAACTCTGGGAGCTGTAGTCAGGTCGAACGGTAACGCATTGAAATCCCAGACATTGTCTTGGAATGCAAAGCGAAGATATTTCTGAAAAGAAATTAACATTGGAATATGAAAATAAGCATCCTTCCGATCTATCGACACTGCCCACATGCCCTTTCTCAGTCCTGTCATCACCGCTGCTGCAGTCTCCATCTGAAATTTTGGTGAAAGAATAAACTTGTTCAGCAGCTTGTGGTTGAGCATCGGTCTCCAACCTCTGGTGCATTTCAGGAATGAGGAAAATCATCAAATAGAAGCCCAGGGAGGATTGATTATGAATGAATCGCATTCTTCCATAGATCTTTAATTTCTGAGCGAATGACCTCTAGACGATCGGCCTCCCTTGGAACGGGAATCCATACAGGAGTCGAGGTTAACGGGACTAATGATTGATGGATGGATGAGCCAGTCCGGTTCATAACCATTTCTTAATCAATGACAGACTTAACAGTCTTGCTCGACCTGTTCCCATTGGTTTGAGAACAGCTCAAGTCTGCCTCTGACGGTAGGAGTCTGTACACAGCTTGCGGTCGATGTTACGAGACAAGATGTTAATTCGCTTTGAAGATTCTCGACTCCCAACATCCCTGGTGCCACCAGAATGAGTCTCGCCGGAAATCCATTGGAACAATTCCTCACGGCCACCATGCGGCTTCTTGGGAGTATAACAGCCCGGAACCATCACCCCAGTTATCATTATGATAACCGGCGTGTACCGAGCCGCCACCCTTCCTGTCATCTTCATGGGGCCTCTTATTAGAGGCTTTGTATGAAGACGACCGGCCCGGTCCCTGTGAACTGGCTCTGTCGCTGCTGCTCCTGTCGGTGCTGACTGTACGACTGTTGCGGCTGAGTCTTCTTCGTCGACTTCCGAGACTTGCCGACTACTTCCTGTCAGCAACCATTAACGCCATGTTGGAGAGAGCTTGTTGTGCCGAGCCACCAATCAAGCCTGGAGCAATGAAGGGTGCGGAAGATAATGCAGTCCTCATCTGGTCCTGGTTCCACGCAAACGAGAACCATTCTTTGATTTCTAAGCAAATGACCTCTAAACGATCGACCAGACCCATCGGGCATCATGGCCAGACGGACAAGCTCTGCCACTGTGACTGCTGCTCGTGCCGGTCCTGATTGTAAAGACTGGTGCGGCTGAGTCTTCTTCGTCGACTTCCGAGACTTGCCGACTACTTCCTGTCAGCAACCATTAACGCTATGTTGGAGAGAGCTTGTCTTGCCGAGCCTCCAAACAAGCCCGGACCAATGAAGGGCGCGGTTCCACGCAATCGAGAACCATGCTCCTCCGCTCTGCCAATGATCAGGTGATTACCCTGGCCAGGCAACCCTCAGATAGGTACATGGTGTCCCGGACAACTCCGTGAGCAGCCTCTGGTGCTACCCGCACTGCCACGCAGGTCAGCATCCCCTGCAGGACAGTACAGCCATGTGACAAGGCGGCCATGGCCGCTCTCGACGCATCCTCAATGAGTGAAATCTCATTGACGGCATCTTTATTTGCCTGGGAAACTAATGGTCGAGAATGACCCTTAGATTTCCCAGCCAACAGCCTATTCAGGGCTTCACATTCCTTAACCGACAGGCGAGGAAGGCAGGCATACTGATGGTAGGCCTGCTCCGGAAAACAGACCCGACACCTAAATTCCTTGGAGGCCTTTGGAAGGGAATACTTCGGCTAAACCAGACGGTACGCCACGACTTCCAACATGTTAGAAGTCAGCGTATCCAAAGGAAGGGTAGGCATGGACGAAGAGCCACTAGACAGAGCGCTAGCCGCACGCCTCTGACATTCACTCCATTGCCAGATCGTTTGGACCCTTGGTCTGATGCCAACCCAAGATGGTCGGACATCCAGGCAAGGACCTGCACCTACTCAGCCTCCATGCAAAACGAAGATTCGCCCATTAAATGACTGCCATTTTCGTCTTCCTTCTCACCCTTGGATGAGAAGGTTGCCGATGATCCATGCTGAAAGCTTCGGACCCTGCTTCCAAATCGTCAATCCATCGGCTCTAGCATGGGAGCCATGATCACATTCGCTATCACTGCAGGAAGGGCCCATCCAGCTGACGAACCCGTATGAATCCTGTGGGAGACCTGTGGGATTGGCCGGAATCTGCCATCTGAGAGAACTCTGGCATGCCGGAGTCTCCCATCAAAAGCACATCCTCCTCCGCCGTCGCCTCGTGAGCCGCTGCGAGAGAAGGGGCGGGTGCATGCTCCTCTGCAAACCTGGCACGACCACTGATTGGTTTCCTGCAGTAGGCTGCATCGTCGGAACTGTGGACTGGAGAGACTCAAACATGGCCTTAAATTGAGCCGCCCAGACACCTAAGGCAGAGTCCATACGCTTGTTCAGCTGATCTTTCAGTCATCTGAAGGACGCTTGATTGACATTGGCCGCCTTGTCCTCCATGATCCTCTCCATGCGTGCACACCGTTCACCATCAAACTTGGCCACCAACTCCGACGACCGCCCAACACAAATGTCACAGGGGGAACCCACTTTACATTTGGCACAAGCGACACAGTGATGGCCCGCAAACTTTCGCTTCATGAAGCGATTACAGCAGGAACAAAGATTATCCAGAGGGGCTTTGCCCTGCCTCTTGACCTGTGAAAACAGAATTAAAAATTAAAATGCTGAACATTACAATATGTAGACAAGCACAACACACAATATCTTGATTGCAATCATATATTACCTAAAGAACATTAACTTTCTCTTAAATTAACATTAATCAAGATTTAGGCAGGATAATATTTGAAACGTTTTTGAGTGAAAATTTCATAAACACAACTTAGAGACTAAACAAAGTTAAGAAATCCAAGAAAATAAGACAAACACCCTCAACAATGAAGCAAGAGATAGATTAACAGGCTTAAACTGAGTGCAAAGACACGCCAAACCAAACCAACATGCTAATCATTGGCGCCGCCATCTTGGCTAAGGATGCATCCATCTTGGAAGGCACCGAGTCGCAAGAGAAATTAGCCAAGATAAGATTATAAAGTTAACGGGTAACGGAGCGACTCCAACAATGGCTACCATTTTAAAACAATGTGCCACTTTAAGGAAATTTCAAAGTCATTATGACATGAATGTATAAATTCTAGATTGATAGAACCTGCCCCTGTGATGATTTCCATTTTCCTTCCATGAATCCACGAATGTACGGTCTGAAGGAACACTCAAAATGCAAAATTAACCAAAAATTTAAGACCTCAAAAACGTGACTGCTTTAACGAGCAAAATAGATGAATCTGACTATTCTGGGGAACTGACACAGTACTTGGAGGCTTATGGTAATTCTCGGACACAGTATGGGCAGGACCATGGAGAGTACGGAGTTCCAATTTTTTATTTTGAGCTAGACTAGATAATATACATTATCAAAATTGTACATCCTGTAAGTATTATTCAATGTAGAAAATGTTGCTGTTGCCTTTTAGTTTTTTCCCCAAAATTTGCAACCATATTCGGAATCCACCTAACTTTGGAGGGGATTCGTTCCAAGTTCAAGTTCAATTTTTTCCCAGTAGAACCAGTTAGCTTTTTACCCCAAAATCGGAACACCCATGCTTAGGGTAAATCCTTCCAATAGAACCAGAGGGTTTTTTAATACCTTAGAGGTACATGATGTCAAAATAAAGGCACTTTTAAGACTTTAAAGGTACACACTCACACCAGAATGCATGAAAATAAAATTGTTAAAATTGTATACTTTTAGACGCTTAAATTGTGTGACTTAATTTCGTAAAAATTAATATAGTTTTCTTAGTTGTGAATTTGAATTAGGGACTCGGGTCTCTAATTCAATTTCACAACTTAAAAAATATTTATTAATTTATACGTAATGAAAATCATCATATGTTAAGATTTATTTCGTTTCATTACATCTAGGCCCACAAGTTAAGTCTCTAAACGTTTAGAAAGTTGACAATTTTATTTTCATGCATTCTGGTGTGAATGTGCACCTTTAAAGAGTTTAAAAGTTCCTTTATTTTGACATCATGTACTTTTAAACTACTGAAGATAAAAGTTTTGCAAAAGATATGTATGTGTTCAGTTATTTACTAAATAGCTCTACTGCGCTTGTAAAGGATGAATCAAATCTGTAACTCAAGTAACGGTATATGATGCCATAGTGAATTGCGTCACATGTAGGCTGACATCGCGATCACAATGCGTAATGATTAAGTGTGTGCGTGCGTGCGTGCGTGCGTGCGTGCGTGCGTGCGTGCGTGCGTGCGTGCGTGCGTGCGTGCGTGCGTGCGTGCGTGCGTGCGTGCGTGCGTGCGTGCGTGCGTGCGTGCGTGCGTGCGTGCGTGCGTGCGTGCGTGCGTGCGTGCGTGCGTGCGTGCGTGCGTGCGTGTGTGTGTCTTTACTATTTAATAATCGCCCAATCAAATTAGTCTCAAAATATTCAACAACTTACCTGCATAGTTTTCTGGAAATTAAGATTCAGGGAGTTCAGGGTTCGATCAATCCCAACACTTTAGCCTTAGCTTGAAAATGGGCGGGGCATAGATCAAAGAGTATTCATCCATTAGCAGGTCAGTTACGTACCCATCAGGGATGGCAAATGTTTCTGAACTTTCAGTTAAAGGTGTATATTCACACCAAGATGCTTCAAATATAATTGTTAAAATTATATTATTTTACTGACTTAAATTGTTTGTCCAGATGCAATAAAATGAAATAAATCTTTACATATTATGATTTCATTACTTATGAATTAATATCATTTTTTAAGTTGTGAAATTGAATTAGACACACGAATCCCTAATTCAAACTCACAACCAAAAATACAATATTTATTTATATGAAATAAAATTATCAGATGCTAAGATTTATTTCGTTCTATTACATCTAGGCACACAATTTAAGCTTCCAAAAGTATACAAGTTGAACAATTTTATTTTGAAGAATTTGGAGTGAATACGCATCTTTAAACAAACCTGTACATCTGAGGATTTAAAAATAGCCCAAGAAGCACATTTGCAGTGATTAAAGGTGGACTATCTATAACATAAGGGGTTTGAATTTACAAAACAAACGATTATCTTAAAGACTGTTTAATTTAAAATATCTACATCTTTATAAATAAAATTAGATTTAATAATTACTAACAAATAAATAACAATATTCGTAGCAAAACTCACACCATGGCCTTTGAGATGCGAATTAAACTCAGATACCGGGACAATTTTTACCCTGAACTACAAAAGAATGGGGTTAACTGTCTCGCGGCTTCAAGCCACCAAACAATAATTTCAATGAGCAAACTCTCTTGCCTTGCTGAATATTTTGAAAACAATTTGACTGAAAGTTGTTGGTGGCTTAGCCACCAACAACTTTCAGTCAAATTGTTTTCAAAATATTTATCAGGCCCAGAGATATAGCACTTGGAATATGTCGTCTACAAAATTTCAGCAGTCAGACGGTTAATCAGATATGTATAAAATGTTTAACGCTTGAAAAACAATCAGCAGCAAAAACTATTAATTAACCATTTAACCCTCGGAATGTCAATGCCTCAATTTCAAGACAGTTTTACAGAAAGGTCATTGAATATTTTTAATGTAGTTTGAGTGGAACTTGTTACTGCCAACAACTACAAGTGAAATTAGTTTCAGCAGTAGCAGCATAATTAGCTGTTTTCATCTAGGAAATTACATGTAGTTTTCATCTGAATTACAATTTCCAGACGATTTTTAACAATTCTTTGACCCCAAATCTTTCACACCACCCCACCCCCAACAATGTTACAAATATTCCAAATATACGGTTAAAAACATGAAGGAAATTAGACAAATTCCCAAAAATTTATACTCTGAATGATAAAAATTGCATCTCTGCATTGCATAGAACACCTCTATTAGCCCTTTCACCAATAAATTCCCCGTATCTCAGTTTCAGAGCAAAGAAACAGGAAAGTTGTTGGATATTTTGAAATTACTATGACCGGAAACCATTGATGCCTAAGGCAGCAATGGCTTCCATTCAGTAATTTCAAAATATTCAACAGAGTATGCTGTAAATAATAAAGAATTTACTGTTTCAGGGATTTGTCGTTGATAGGGTTTAAGTGTCATTGAAATCCGAAGAGGCAATGTTAACTAAAAATGCTGAAGAAAAAATGCAATGAAAATTGTAACCATAGAAATGCTCAAAATACTGAAAAAATATGAGAGATTTATATTGCTCTGGAGAGAACACCTCTGTAACGTTTTATTTAAATTTGAAGATGAGTTTTTTAATATAAGGAGAAGAAAAAGATACTATGCTACGGCCGACACAGAAAGAACAGGTACAACCTCATGGCTGTAGGGCCAGGAAAAAAATATTATCATGTTTTCAATGGAGGACTCCAGTTTATCCATCAACATGACATCATGTCATAGTCAACTACATCACGAATGAACCGATTTAGAATTAAACGCTTAATATTTCATCAGGTTATACAAATTTTATGTCTTTACTATTTATTAACGACGGAGTTGAATAGTTTGAAACTAATTTGACTGGGCGATATGGCTGCCATAGGCATCAACAGCACCCAGTCAAATTAGTTTCAAAATATTCAACAGATTACCTGGATAGTTTTCTGGAAATTGAGATTCAGAGAGTGCAGGGATTGATCGATTCCAACACAAGTGTGGGTGGAGCTTAGCTAGATATGGGTGGGGCATAACCAAAACTGGATTCCTCCATTTTATCATAGGTTCTGATACATAATACGACCTAGGTGAGCTAAATAGGTGCCTTGACCATTTGATGGTCCAGGCAGCCAAACATAGCTTCTGTAGAATGTCTGGAGAACTGTCCATTTATAGACCAAGAGAAGTCTGTATTTAGTAATTGGCCACTGGAATGATTGGCTCGAGTCATTCCAGTGGCAGATTTTCAAAAATAATTTTTTTCTTATTCTCCAAATGGATATTTTCCATGAAAGAATTTAACATTTTTGATGAAATTTTGTAAATGAAATTTGATGAGTAAAGGGTTAAAGGTAACTACATCAAATGCATACGTGCGTGCGTGCATGCGTGCGTGCACGCGCATGGGGGGGGGGGGGTACAATAACCCAGTCACCTCCAATGTCTAGTTGTCTACCCCATCAAACATATCACACATGGCAATCCCAATAAAAACAGTAGTCATATTATTAGAAAGAAGAATTCTGCGGAATTAAATGTCTGGTCTATCTGCTCTTTCCTAGTGACCTTGTCGACCTTTGGCCTTGTGGCGCCCGGCTACTTCCTAAGATTATAGGTAACCAAGTATCCATGGTTAGGTCCAATAAGATTAACCAATTTTGAAATATATATGAAATGATTTATTTGTTAAATTCAAAAACATACAGTTGGAAAAGCAGAGGTCAAATAGCAAAAGCAGAGGTCAAATAGCAAGATCAGTGACCTTTATCTTTGACCATGTGACCGGACGGCGCACTATTATCATGCTTTCTCCGTATTGTATAGGCAACCATGTGTCCAAATTTGGTTCTACTAGGATTAAGTAATCCTAAAATATAGGCAAAGATGATTTACTAAATGAAGAAACTTAACGTTGGTAAAGCAAGTGAAACAGATGAAATTCTCAATGAATATATAAAGAGTACGTCATACATTATAATAGCTCTATGAATTACTATCTAATGCAGTGTTTGATAAGGGCCGTGTACCAGAATATCAGAAAAATAACACCAAATTATCACAGTTGACAATATTAACTACTACTGCTACTATAGATAAAATTGATGATGATTATGAAAAATGCATGTGAAGAGGATGATAATGATTATGCTGTATAGGTAGGCTGATTTTCAAATGATTTTATAAACTCCAATATATGTTCTTCCTTATATGCACATAAATAGTATTCTGCTGCTGTGACTGGTACTACTGCTGCTGTTGTTGTTACTACTGCTACTACTACTACTACTACTACTGCTACTGCTACTACTGCTACTACTACTGCTACTACTACTACTACTACTACTACTACACTACTGCTACTACTACTACTACTACTACTACTACTACTACTGCTACTACTGCTACTACTACTACTACTACTACTGCTACTACTGCTACTGCTACTACTGCTACTACTGCTACTACTACTACTACTACTACTACTACCACTACTACACTACTGCTACTACTAATACTACTACTACTACTACTACTACTACTACTACTACTACTGACACCGCTGCTGCTACTACTGCTGCTGCTTATGTTTTATAGATATACTGATTGTATAAGTCTTTATAATATTTTGAATATATGTATACAAATAATATTCTACCGCCAAATATCACATTTGTAAATAATTAACTCATATGCGTTTGTAAAGCCGGAGTGTAAATAAAGTGAATTGATACCGCAGTCATCATTGCCACTGCTATCATCGTTGCCACTGTTATTGTCGTTGGAAAAGTGATACATATGTCTCACAGAAAATACAAAGAAAACAATTGGATACAATAATTATGCGAAATAAACCCATTTGTATAAACCCCTTCGAAACTTTGGTGAGAATACATCAATTTCCAGCCCGCATATACAAGGTGAAATGGCTTAAAACATACAAAATATGCAATAACACAAATATTATAAAAAGCAGGATATTATCCAGATAATGTATCTAAAATGTAAATTTACAATAAAAACTGGTTAGATATTTCATCTACTCTGAAAGACTACAGGTAATTAAAATGGAAAAATTCAGTGTTAGCTACTCCCCACCCATCTTCAGCTAAGCTCCACCCACACGTCGCCTGTGTTGGGATCACTCGATCACTGAACTCCCTGACTATCAATTTCTAGAAAACTATACAGGCAAACTGTTGAATTTTTTTTAACTAATTTGACTGGGTGCTGTTGCTGCCTATGGCAGCAACAGCGACAAGTCAAGTTAGTTTCAAAATATTCAACAGCATGTTTACTAAATTATAAAGACATACAATTCGTACAACAACGCTTAATCCATCATCAATTAGGCATTTGTGATGAACTTATCTATGTCATTCACGATGTAATTGATTATGACATCATCCTACATGTCACATAGTTGATTATGACGTCATATGATTGATGGCTAAACTGGAATACTCTGTTATAACAGCTTAAGTAAAGAACACCCGCAATACCATTTTAAACCCTTTAACCATCAGATTTGCTCAAGAAAATTTAAATCTTCTCATAGAAAACGTACACGTGCAAACCAAGTGAAGACTAAGTGATAGACGTTTATCGAGCCAGTCATTCCATTGATAAATTTTCAAAAATAGTCTTCGCTTTGTCTCTGAATGGACACAGTGCAGAAGTAATTTTTTGGCCGATTTGAGCAACAAATGGTTAACCCTTTACCTCCTACAGACCAGAAACTACTTTATGAAGGAACATTCTATTTAATATTTTGAAACTAATTTGACTGGCACCTGCCACTGAATATTTCAGCACCAGGCGCCAATCGAATTAGTTTCAAAATATTCCCACAGCTTTCCTGTACAGTTGTCTTGAAATTGGCTAAACCGACAAATCAAGAGTTAAAGGGTTCAAAATTACATAGATATGTATATTTCAATAGACTGGCAAGCATGAGACAGTTGCATCGAATATTGGATATAAATTTAATATTTATATAAAATAATATATTGCATTTAATAACGTATCAAAAATGGTAACTGCGTGTTAACAATTATATATACATATATATATATATATATATATATATATATATGACTTTGTTGCCATGGAATCCAGGACAGAGAAACGGGCCTCCCAACAGCTCCCAGAACAAAAATAGGATATTATTAGGAAAAGTATGAATGCAATAAAGAGTAGCCACTCCCCACCGATTTCTAGCTATGTCCCGCACATTTCTAGCTGTGTCCCGCCCATTTCCAGCTATGCCCCACCCATTTCTAGCTATGGACTGACCATTTCTAGCTATGCCCCACCCATTTCTAGCTATGCCAAGTCCATGTCTAGCTATGCCCGCACATTTCTCCATATGCCATGCCCATTTTTAGCTATGCCCCGACCATTTCTACCTATGTCCCACCCATTTCCAGCCATGCTCCTCCCACTTTTTACACGTTGGGATTGAATTGAGATTTTAAAGCCTTAATTCCCAGAACATAAATTTCACACTAACTATATATGTATGCCATTGGATATTTTGAAACTAATTTGACTGGGTACTGGAACTGTAATTACTGTATTCTACGGCTGTAAAAACATCCAACAGCTGCAATCAGTTCTTCTTGGCTTTTGCCCACTATGTCTTGTCCTCAGCCAAAATCTTTAGTCCAACTGTCTACAAGTTAAATTAGTTACAAAATATTCAACAGAATAGCTAGTTATTAAATTGAAAATTCACCTAAGACATACAATTTGTCCATTTTGTGATGGACTTTTCGATTTCCATGTGAGAGCGATACATCATTTTGATTGCGATGCCAGATACTTGAGTGATGTATTTGATTATTACATCAGTTACATGAGTAACAGATCAGATCCCTCCTTTACTTCAAAATAGAAGTTAGTTAAAACGTAAAAATATGCTGCAGACTACTCTGAGAGGAATCTGACTGGAAGTCGTTGCTGCCTTATTAGAAATATTTTGAAAATATTCGGCATCATTTCTGCATGTGTTTCAAGAAATTGATATACTAGGGCTTTACGATTGAGGGTTACTAACAGCCAGAAACTACAGTTTTGTTAAAGAGAAGAAACACATTCAATACAGTAATCTAATTCCAGCTATGACCCGCCCATTTCTAAATAAGCTCCACCCACATTTAGGCATATTGGAATCGATTTGAAACTGAAACCTGAATCCCTAGAATCTAAGTATCAAGGTAACTATACAGGTAAGTTATTGAATATTTTGAAACTAACTGACTGTGAGCTGTTCAACAGAATATTTATTAGATTATAAATTTACCAAAAACATTTAATTCGTACACTAGTAATAGTCAGTGGCGGACCCAAGGGGGGGGGGATGTGTACCACCCAACCCCCTACCCCCCACACCCACGCCCCACCCTCACCCACACATTTGACAAGTGACAATTCAAATTCCTCCATTCGACTCATTTAAACATTAACTTTTCCTTTATGATGAAAAGGAGAACAGAGCAATCAAAAGTAGGAAGTCGGACCAATGTCCGAAAAGTAGGAAAAGCTCGATAGGTTTGAAGACGGTGACACATGCACACAACTGATAACCTTATCCAACCCCACGGAAGTTACTGTATCACCAATTTATGGCAACTAGCTTGTTAATATTTTTAAAATAATTTGACTGGAGACCCAATCTCCAGTCTAATTATTTTCAGAATATTTGATAGAATACATCATTAAATTTCAAAGAATTTGTTTTATCGCGTCTGATATAATTGATTAAATATTTTCTATATAACTGAAAATTGGTCAAGAAAACTAAAATATTTGCATGTCCATTTTTAAAAACAAGAAATAATTTTGAAAATGTACCACTGGAATGACTGGCTCTGTTAAAGGTGCATATTAACAGCAAAATGTGTGAAAATTAAATTGATTAAATTGTATACTTTAGAGACTTAATTTGTGTACCTCAATGCAATGAAGGCAAATAAATCTCAACATATGATGATTTAATTCTGTACAGATTATTATAATTTTTGTAATTGCGAAGTTGAATTAGGGCCTCGTGTCACTAATTCAATTTCAAAACTGAGAAAATTATCTTAATTTATACGAAATTAAATCATCATATGTTAAGATTTATTTCGTTTCCTTACATATAGGCCCACAATTTAAATCTCTAAAAGTATACAATTTAGACAATTTTATTTTCAAGCATTCTGCTGTGAATATGTACCTTTAACGCGCCAGGCATTCCAGTGGTACATTTTCAAAATAATCTCTATGAATAGACATGGCAGAGGCAGATTTTGATCGACTTGACTACCTTCAGGGGTAAATTCCCTGTATCTCAATGTCACGGCAAAAACCTGCAGGAAAGCCTTTAAATAGTTTGAAATTAATATGACTGGAAACCATTGTCCATGGCTTTCAGTCATATTAATTTCAAAATAATCAACAGAATATGTTAAACATGTTTACTTTTTCATGGATTTGTGTTGAAAGAATAAAAAAATTCAAATACAACATCACATTTATTCATATGTATCCATATTATTCTGTTAACCCTTTCACCGACAAATCCCAGAAAAATTAAATTATTTACAACATAAAACCTATTCTGTTGAATGTTTTGAAATTAATTTGACTGGAAGCCGTTGCTGCCTAAGGCAGCAACGGCTTCCTGATATATTAATTTCAAAATATTCAACAGTTTTCCTGTATCAGGTAGCGTTGAAAATGAGACTTGTGAGAATTCATCGGTGAAAGGGTTAATTATATGTTATTGAAACTTGTTCGAGATGCCCAAGAAATAAATTCTGTACAAAGATTTTATCAAAACTTGTAGAGAGTACAAAGGTTTTCCTGAGGACAAGATGTGTGATAAACAAACGGAAGATATCAGAAAGGGTCCAATTGGCCTGTATCGCCCACATGCAACATCAATATTTGTAACAAGAAAATAAAATATATCAAAAAGTTTGGAACTTTGTGTACGACACATCACGATTTCAGATCAAAATATGAAAATTTTGACAGGAAACATGAGTATTTATGTCAGAAATGAAAAGGGGTGGGTCTAAAATGCAAATTTGGGAACAAAACAAAATTTATTATTGCCACAGAGCAGATCAGCCAATCAAATCGATCGGCCAATCAAATCGATTAGATTCCTATTCAACATGCCATGAATCCTATATATCACTATTTTCACTGTCAATAACCATCAACAATCAATTGCTCGATTCTGATTGGTTTATGTTGGACATGTTATTTCAGGTATCAACTGAAGTTGGGCGTCAAACAACTTGAACATGCAGCTCTGTTTCAAGAACCTGGCTCATTATTATGAAGCGAAAGTATCAAATTCACGATGAAAGTATCCAGTTTTAGCTATGCCCTGCCCATCTCAGGCTAAGCTCCTCCCACATCATCGCCACATTGGGATTGATCGATCCCTGAACTGCCTGATTATCAATTTCCAGGAAACTATACAGGCAAGTTGCAAACTAATTTGACAGGGTGCTGTTGCTGCCTATGCCTATGCTTAACATCATAATCAACCACACGACGTGTAGGATGACATCAAAATCGATGACATCATATATAGCGTAGATAAGTTTGTCATGAACGTTTAATTGCTGATGGACTAAGCGTTGTTGTACAAATTGTACTTCTTTACTATTTAATAGATGCTGTCGAATATTTTGAAAGTAATTTGACTGTGCGCTGTTGCTACCATAGTCAAATTAGTTTCAAAATATTCAACAGCATGATTATTAAATACTAGAGACATACAATTCGTACAATGTGTCGGACTATTAAGTTAGACGAGCCATATAGAATCATCTATGACGTAATGATTATGATATCATCCTATATGCTACTTAGCTGAATATGAATGTCATATGACGTCAGATTGATAGATGGATACTCTGGAAAGGTGAATTGACTTCTCTAACAGCTGATGCGTGTTCTCTTAGTGAGACCAAGTCTCTAAATGATCTGAGCACTGCGAGTCAGCTCCTTTTACATATTTTTTAGGTTGGGATATGCCCAAATATTGGCAATTTATTTTTTTAGTTTTCAACAGTGCAATGCTTTTTAAAACCTCACTTTCAATACAACAATACAAGAAAGCTGTTGAATATTTTAAAATAAATTTGACTGGAACCTGTTGCTGTCACAGCAACCAACAACTCCCAGTCAAATTAGTTTAGAATATGTCTCACATAATAAAGAATTTGTTATTTCTGGTCTGTAAGACTTAAATCGGCTAACAGTGCCCAGCCTAATTAGTTTCAAAATATTCAACACTGTTTATTAAATTGTAAAGACACTTGTCGGATTATTCAATATTCACAAAGAAGCTAGATAGGTCATTCAATATGCATTTTGATTGTGATGTCAGCCTGCATGTAACATAATTGACTGACATCATATACTTGAGTGACTGATCGGATATATCCACCGAGATGAGACTTATCCCTATGGCAAAACCAGCCATTGCACAAGTCATGAGAAATCTCCCTTTGGAGACCAAGAGAATGCTATTTTTTTAATACACCACTGGAATGACTGGTTCGATAACCGAGCTCGTCATTCTTGTGATAAATTTTCAATAATACTGTTCTCTTAGCCTGCAAATGGACATTACCGTGGCAAAATTCTCAGTTTTCGTGACAAATCTTGACAATTAAAGAGGCAAATACAAATAATATGGTATGTAACATCGCGTCGAAAGATTGGCCATTAAGTATCGGAAATTATATCACAAACATCACATCATAGCTTAAATTTCAGCATATCTTTACCAACACTAACATCGATGCCATGAATGCTAATACCTGAAAACAATGGCTGCCTTTTTTCAATTTAACTGTCTGACTGCTACAAGGTACCAGACACAAATTTCAATGGTCAATAACTCTGGACATGCTGAATATTTTGAAAACAATTTGACTGAAAGTTGTTGGTGGCTTAGCCACCAACAACTTTCAGTCAAATTGTTTTCAAAATATTTAGCATATCCAGAGTTAAACTCCATGCAAAATGTAGTCTATAGAAATTCAGCAGGCAGACAGTTTAGGTTAAAAAAATTAATATCTTTGTTATTGCTTCATTACGCCGAACTGCAATACCTTTGATAAATAATGTTTTATTATCATGTAAATGAAACATGGGCAAGGTTTGTGGCATACATTATTAGAATAACATTCGCTGCATTAGATTACTATTTATTTAATATCCCCTACACAGTGTATACACTAGCAGGGTTTCATTAACCCTAATCCGCCAATAGCCAGCAGTAAAAGGGTTAATGAACACTTGCAATTTAGCAGTAAAATGGTTAAACCTTATTTTCTGTTTCTATAATTAACCGTTTAACCCTGTATTGGTCAATATGGCCAAAACTGGCCTCTGCAGTGCTCTTGAGGAATGTCCATTTGCGGGTCAAGAGAGGACTATTTTTGAAAATTTACCACTGGAACGACTGGCTCAATAACAGAGCCGGTCATTCCAGTGCTAAATTTTCAAGAATAATCTCTGTCTGCAATGGATTCATTTTCTATGAGAAAATATATCGAAATTTTCTTGAACAAATTTGAAGGTTAGAGAGTTAATCAATTTTATGGATTGCCGTGAACCTTGTGGGATACAAACTGTTATGAGTACTCCGACCTGGTCAATCCATCACAAAATGGGGGATTCCAGTTTATCAATCAATCATATGACATCATAAACAACAACATTAGGTGTAGGATGATGTCATAATCAATTACATCACGAATGAAATAGCTAAGTTAGTCATGAACGCTAATTGTTGACAGACTAAGCGTTGTTGTACGAAATGTATGCTGTATGAATTGTATGTGTTTCCTATTTAATAAACATTCTGTTGAATATTTTGAAACTAATTTGACTAGGCACTGTTGTTGCACATACAGTCAAGTTAGTTTTAAAATATTCAACCGCTTACCTGTATAGTTTTGTGGAAATTCATGGATCAAATGATACCAACACAGATGATGGAGCTTAGGTGGAGCCTAGGTAAAAATGGGTGGGCCATAGCTAAAACTTGATTCCTCCATTGTACAAACAACAGGCTAGCCACCCAGCCTTAATATCAGGCTCTGTTCTATCAACAGCCCTCAATTTAACTGTCTCGCTGCTGTAAGCCACCAGACAATAAATTCAATGAACAAAAACTTTTGAACTGCTGAACATTTTGAAAACAATTTGATTGAATGTTGTTGGTGGCTTAGCCACCTACTATTTTCAGTCAAACTGTTTTCAAAATATTTAACAGATCCAGAGATATAACCCTTGGAATGTCGACTGCAAAACTCAGCAGTCAGATGAGTAATTTAGTGCTATTGAAAGACAGTACTCTCCAGGAATCATTATCTAAACATAAGCAAATAATTGAGATTATCATTATTAATAAAACCATAAGCACCGCATATCACTTTATTGCGCAGAATGTCCACGTTCAATGGGTTTCCAAAAGACCATGCCAATCACCGACTGCCTGCGACTGTCGCCGGGCACAGCATGCGCGATACACACGTCTGGACTGCCATCGAATGATAAGAACAATGAGTGGAAGAATGCAAACGGCACAAATACCCGCCATGACATACGAGACGACAGTGAGAGATTCATGTCTCGATTCGTCCGATTGCTTCAGATATATACAATCTGTGGTGTTACCTGTAATAAAACGGATATAGACGATCTTAAAGAAGTTGATATTTCGTTTCAAGTTTATGACACAAGTTTAGATTCCATTTGCTATTAAAACAAGAGGCCCAAGGGGCCTGTGTCGCTCACCTGGAGCACGATCAATTTTTGTCCAAATTGTTGGTGGGTGGTTTAGTAGTCTTTTAAATGAGTTTGTTGACATTTTTGCAAGTGCAATATGGCTGCCAAACATACGACATTTTGATTGGCCCATGGCGCCCATGTTTTTTTGATGGATCAACTTCCCTTGAACAAACTTTAATGGCCTTTAGTCCTTAATCATACCGCACAAATGTCAGCCTGATCCCTTCAGCGGTTCTGGAGGAGTCGTTTTCGGGAAAACTAGGTCATCCAGATGGTCGCCGAACCATTTGGTCAATGAAGTCTTCTTGAACAAACTTGGCTTAACTCTTGGCCTAGATGAAGATTCCCCAAGCGGTTTCAGAGATTTTTAAAGATGTTTCCTAAAATCAGCCGAAATCCAAAATGGCCACCAGGCAAATTGGGCGATCGGGTTCATTTGAACAAACTTGGATCCCTATGCCCTAAGGATGCTTACTGCCAAATATAATTGAAATCGGCCTAATAGTTCTCGAGAAGGCATTTAAAATTTCTCATTGCTTTATTTAGCATGGGCGCTTTCGACGAGAAAGGTATCCAAGATGGCCGGCAAACTGTTTATCTGACAGTTTCCAAAAATTCCAAATTTGAGCTCAGAATACCCAAAAACATATATAGCACCAATTTTGGCCTCAAAATCCATCAAATAAAAAAATCCAATATGGCCGCCAAACACGCTACACTTTGATTGGCCCACGGCGGCCATGTTTTTTTACGGAGCAACTTCCCTTGAACAAACTTTAATGGCCTTTAGTCATGTCTCCCAAATTTCACCCTGATCCCTTCAGTCATTTTCGGGAAAACTAGGTCATCCAAGATGGCCGCTGAATATTCCGGTCAATCAAGTCATCTTGAACAAACTTGGCTTACGTCTTTCCCAGGCATGGGAATTGGAGTAAGTGAAAACATTTGAAAAAAACGTGCAAATGACTCACCAGATGGGGATGGGGGGGGGTTCCAGGGGCTCTCCCCCGGAAAATTTTGAAATCTAGATGCTCTCAGATGGTATCTCCTGTATTTCCAGAGGTAAATATAGACCTTTGACAATAGGCTGTGAAATTAGTCAATTTTTACCCACTATCAACATTTTTCCCAAATTAAATCATTACAAAGAATACAAATAGCTTTCCCACCAATGTCCACTTTTCGAATACATTCACCTAGAGTCATAGCCACATCTTCTCCGTAGATTTTAACTGTTACACACTTTTCTAACCAGTTCCATCGAAATTTATTCTTTTCCAATTTATCAATTGCCCGGATACGATCAGCTTCAGATCTTTCTATTATTAGCGGCATTTTTCAATTAAATAACAACATCAACTCACAACAAATAGTAATCCCGCTAACAGATTTTACAGCGGAACAAAGAGAACGCGTTTGGAATAGCTTGATACAGCTAAATCTAGGTGAACTTAATACGGCGATCGGAAAGTGTTAATGCAGCATTTCTATTTGTGTAGTCTCATTTCTTGATATATTTCAGATAGTCGTCTCGATTTTATGTACATTTATTCAAGATTTGTGTAATTTCCACGTTATAACTTGTCACACTCAGCACTGTTCAAACGCAATTTCGCGAGTTTTCCAGTAAGTCTCTGGTATATGACCCAGTTCCACGATACAAAACTACGTATTCTCTGAATTACGAATGAGGACGAGGAATTCTGTAATACGTTCCCGGTGCCGATACATTATATACATAGTGAAATAGGTTAGCGAATGTAGACAGGGAACCAAGCGGCTAAAAATATGTCAATTTGTTATGTTTACCGACATTAATTTATCAAAGTTTCTATATCGGCGACATCGCTTTTGGCGTTCAACCCGAGAATATTGCAATCAATAATCTGACAGAAAGTTACATATTATATACCTACATAGGGCTGGGCGGTATACCGATTTCACACCGTCTCACGGTTTTTTATGGCAACGGTTTAAAAACCATTACGAAAATTAAAAAAACGAAAAACCGTCCGTAAGATCACCATTGCGCAAAATCTGGTGACTTGCAGTTTAATATTATCATCTAGTGTAACCATTTGCTACTAGAGACATAAAATACAGTCATCTATAACTATTAGCCGTGGGAAAGCAAGGGTGTTGGTGAAATCCCAACAAATCGGCCGAGGACGACCCTCGGCAAATATGATTTGATTTACCAGCAATGAATTTTACATGATGTAAGCTCTACGGGTTCAATGTAAGATTGAATAATTTGAAAATCTAAATTTCTTCTTTGCAACAAATAATCCTTTTTTCAATTCGAGTTTGTACTATGTTTAATTAGGATTCCAAATGTGACATGATACAAAAAAATCAAGAAACGCGCTACGAAAACAATGATGCTATACAATGAACTCCCAATCCAAACAAATCATTATTTCCCTTAGATTTCGACAAACATAAAATGATCCATCACGGACTAAGACATACGAGACAAATTGCTTGAACGCAAGAGAAATGAAAACGATTAAGTCGCTTCTTACGTTGGCGAAGTAGTTACAAGTAAAATAAACCTCTTAGCCTCTCAAATACGAGCAGGCATAATGTGACTGGTTGTTAACAAATTCTTCCACCAGGATATTCACTACTATCAATTTTATAAATGAAATTCGTAGTATTTTTTATCACGTGACTTTTCTGCTCGTTTATCCGACAGTTTCAAAAATGGCAAATTTGAGCTCAGAATACCCAAAAACATATATAGAACCAATTTCAGCCTCAAAATCCATCACATAAAAAAATCCAATATGGCCACCAAACACGCTCCATTTTGATTGGACCACGGCAGCCATGTTTTCTGATGGATCAACTTCCCTTGTAGAAAGTTTAATGACCCTTAGCCCCTAATCAGATCTCCTAAATTTCGGCCCGATCCCTCCAGTGGTTCTCGAGAGGTCGTTTTCGGGAAAACTAGGTCATGCAAGATGGCAACCGAACCATTTGGTCAATCAAGTCTTCTTGAAGAAACTTGACTTACCTCTTTCCCTAGATGATGTTTCATGAGTTTTGAATCAATTGCCCAAGCGGTTTCGGAGATTTATAGACATTTCCTAAAATCGGCCGAAATCTAAGATGGCTGCGGCCAAATTGGCCGATCGGCTCTATTTGAACAAACTTGGATCCCTATGATCTAAGGGTGCTTCCTGCCAAGTATAATTGAAATCGGCCCAGAGGTTCATGAGAAGAAGTCGTTTAAAGGAAAAGTTGATGGACGGACGACGGACAGATGACAGACAACGGATGGACACACGACAGATGGTCGCCACGGCATAAGTTCAGGCCAGGTGAGCTAATAATCCGTAAATTTATTATCATTTTGAATGAGCATTAGCAATATTTACCAACCGATGTTGATCACTTGAGACAAGACAGGAAAGCTGCTGAATATTTTGAAACCAATTTTACTGGGAGCTGTTGTTGCCACAGGCAGCAACAGTTCCCAGTCAAATTAGTTTCAAAATATCTAACAAAATGTTGCTTACATCATGAGGAATTTGCCATACCTGATCTGTAATGGTTAAAGTTTTCAAGAGGTCAGTGACATCAAATGATGAGGTGAAAAATCTCTCTCCCTCCCTCCCTCCCTCCCTCCCTCTCTCTCTCTCCCTCTCTCTCTCCCTCTCTCTCCCTCCCTCTCTCTCTCTCCCTCTCTCTCTCTCCCTCCCTCTCTCACCACCCCACCCACATACACCCTGGTGGCACAGGGGGATGGGGTCAAAATCTTAGTGTGGGAATTTACGATTGTGCGCCATCGATTGCACATTCTAGTTTTATTATTAAATGTAACTCTCCTGAGATCCAGTGTTTCTCATGGGATTCAAATCCTGAAGGTCCCAGGGGCTCAACATCTAGAAATCTGTGGATCCCAACCTGAAATCTAGGGGTCCCAAACTGAACCTTATGATTCCCACACAGTTTTTCTCATCCAGAATTAGAGTACCAATGGGCTCATAGCTATGAATTATGGGGTGCAATACTAGATTGTGTGGGTACAATGTATGTTTGTGCAAAAGCCCATAAAATTAATTGGTATTAAAAAATAATACAAGATTTTCAGGATTCCCATAGGACCCACTGCCACATCTTTTGGGGATCCCAAGTTGCATTGCAGTGGTATATATACACTCGAAAGGACGCTTATGAGAAACCGGGTTGGGATCCTCTCTATAAAGACACTGATATACTCCTCTTTCTGCCTACCTGTATATGACACAGGTACTCCGATCACAGGTGACACTCTGGAATGACTATCTCTGTGGGCGCATGATGACTCCGCAAAGCCAATGCTTTTACTGCTACGATTAAACACTGTGTAGAATGATTCCAGCACCACAGACCCAATAACGGAACCTGAAATAAGGTAATGGACCTTTCCTGTTTATCCATTAATCATATGACATCATAATCAACTGTGACATGTAGGATGACATCATAATCAATGATGTCATGAATGACATAGATAAGACTATGCGCTGTTGTACAAATTGTATGTCTTTACTATTTAATAAACATGCTGTTGAATATTTTGAAACTACACCGTAATTTGACTGGGCGCTGTTGCTACCATAGGCAGCAACAGCACCCTGTTACATTAGTTTCAAAATATTCAACAGCTTATCTGTAGTTTTCTGAAAATTGGTAGTCAGGGAGTTCAGGGATCGATCGATCCCAACATGGGAAAAGCATGGGTGGGGCTTAGCTAGAGATGGCAGAGACATATGGCATTGAGCTTGACATTGAAAAAACAGTTTTATATCAAGGTCAGTGATCTTGACCTTTGACCTTGTAACATCAGCATCATCATGCTGCTTCCTAACAGTATAGGCAACCACATAGCCACGATTAGTTGCAATATGAATAACTTATCCTGAAATATAAGTTGAGAAGTTTAGCTAAACGCAAAAGCTTAACATTGTTGACGCCGTCGCTGCCATCGGAGAAGTGACTAGAAGACTGGATTCCACCATTATGAGATGCTGACCGATACAGTAAATATGATTTCGGTTAAGTCTTGGGTTAAATTATTAACAAGGAATGGTTAGATCTTAAACACGGAATGTTATGACCACTTCAGTTTCAATTATAAGGGAATGGTTAATTGCAATAGACAGTTACCCGTTTGTCTGCTGAATTTCTGCAGACTACTTTTTCCATGGGGTTTAACTCTAGATATGCTGAATATTTTGAAACAAATTTGAACGAAAGTTGTTGGTGGATAAGGCACCAACAACTTTCAGTCAAATTGTTTTCAAAATATTCCGCAAGTCCAGAGTTATTTCCCTGTGAAATTATTGTCTGGTGGTTTGCAGGAGTAAGACAGTTAATAAACTATGCCAAATTGGATAACGTATTAACCCTTTCATGGACAAATCCCTGAAAAAGTATATTCTTTATGATATAATACATATTCTGTTGAGTATTTTGAAATGAATTTGACTGCAAGCTATTGCTGCCAAAGGCAGCAACAGCTTCCAGTCAAATTCATTTCAAAATATTCAAGTTTTCCTGTATGGTTGCCATGAAAGTGAGATGTGGGGAATTCATCAGTAAAAGAGTTAATAGGCTATGCCATATTGGGTGAGACAATTAATAAGTTATGTTAAATTTGCCTAAATCATGGATATTGAATTATAAATTTGTCTAGATCATTACAAAATTGGTCACAAAAATCTTAATTATTACCACCAGCCGGCCAAGAGAAGAGTAATTTTGACAATATACTACTGGAATGACCAGCTCCGTTAATGAGCCAGTCATTCTAGTGGCAAATTTCCAAAAACAGTACGCTTTTCTTGGCTTGCAAATGGACATTTCATAACTTAATGTTCCATGACTTCGTTTGAGGCGTGATGATTAGTAAACATGCAAACTCTTTGCTATAATCAACACAAGATAAGTTAAAACTTTCTGTTATGCCTAGCACATGGGACAATCTACCTGAGCTAGCTGCCTCGCGAGGGTTTTTCCTCAGCCGGTAGCGCTTGTGTGCGGGTGATTTTTGTGAGGAATTCACCCCGCAAGGCCTTGAGGAAAATATGTCGTGTTTGATATTTTTTGCCTCACAACGTAAAAACCTCAATGTGTGTGGGCCTCGTAAGTCATGTGCTCAGCTGCAGAAATCAATGGACCAATAAAAAAAGTGTGGTTTGTCCATGTGATTTAAAGGTGCACATTCACACCAGAATGCGTGAAAATAAAATTGTTTAAATTGTATACATTTAGAGACTTAATCTGTGCACATCAATGTAATGAAGCGAAATAAATCTTAACATATGATTTCATTCGGTACAAATTATTATATATATTTAATTGCGAAGTTGAATTTAGCTCAGCACATTCCTTATCGCGCAAGAGCTACTGGCTGAGGCAAAAACCTCGCGAGGCCATTAGCTCAGCTAGATTATCCCATGTGCGCTAGGCATTAGATCTTTTCAACCTTTGCTGTTAGGCAGAAAATAGAAAAGTGATTATTAACCTTGAAGGTTGCAAATGTAAGCTCTTGCGCATGCGCATTGACACAGATAGATAGATAGTTAGATAAGGCTTAAGTTCAAATTTTTTCTGAATGTGGTGGATTGATTTAGCAAGTAGTGATTGAATGGCATAGATGTGGGTGGACTGATTTAGCAAGTAGTGATTAAATGGTATAGATGTGGGTGGATGGATTTAGCAAGTAGTGATTGAATGGTATAGATGTGGGTGGATTGATTTAGCAAGTAGTAATTGAATGGTATAGATGTGGGTGGATTGATTTAGCAAGTAGTGATTGAATGGTATAGATGTGGGTGGACTGATTTAGCAAGTAGTGATTGAATGGTATAGATGTGAGTGGACTGATTTAGCAAGTAGTGATTGAATGGTATAGATGTGGGTGGATTGATTTAGCAAGTAGTAATTGAATGGTATAGATGTGGGTGGACTGATTTAGCATGTAGGTGATTAAATGGTATAGATGTGGGTGGATTGATTTAGCAAGTAGTGATTGAATGGTATACATGTGGGCGGATTGATTTAACAAGTAGTGATTGAATGGTATAGATGTGGGTGGACTGATTTAGCAAGTAGTGATTGAATGGTATAGATGTGAGTGGACTGATTTAGCAAGTAGTGATTGAATGGTATAGATGTGGGTGGACTGATTTAGCAAGTAGTAATTGAATGGTATAGATGTGGGTGGACTGATTTAGCAAGTAGTGATTGAATGGTATAGATGTGGGTGGACTGATATAGCAAGTAGTGATTGAATGGTATAGATGTGGGTGGATTGATTTAGCAAGTAGGGATTGAATGGTATAGTTGTGGGTGGATTGATTTAGCAAGTAGTGATTGAATGGTATAGATGTGGGTGGACTGGTTTAGCAAGTAGTGATTGAATGGTATAGATGTGGGTGGACTGATTTAGCAAGTAGTGATTGAATGGTATAGATGTGGGTGGACTGATTTAGCAAGTAGTGATTGAATGGTATAGATGTGGGTGGACTGATTTAGCAAGTAATGATTGAATAGTATAGGTGTGGGTGGATTGATTTAGCAAGTAGTGATTGATGGTATCGATGTGGGTGGATTGATTTAGCAAGTAGTGACTGAATGGTATAGATGTGGGTGGATTGATTTAGCAAGTAGCGATTGAATGGTATTGATGTTTGTGGCATACATGTTTGTGGTATAGATGTTTGTGGTATAGATGTTTGTGGCATAGATGTGGGGGTATAGATGTTTGTGGTATAGATGTTTCTGGTATAGATGTGGGTGGACTGATTTAGCAAGTAGTGATTGAATGGTATAGATGTGAGTGGACTGATTTAGCAAGTAGTGATTGAATGGTATAGATGTGGGTGGATTGATTTAGCAAGTAGTAATTGAATGGTATAGATGTGGGTGGACTGATTTAGCAAGTAGTGATTGAATGGTATAGATGTGGGTGGACTGATATAGCAAGTAGTGATTGAATGGTATAGATGTGGGCGGATTGATTTAACAAGTAGTGATTGAATAGTATAGATGTGGGTGGACTGATTTAGCAAGTAGTGATTGAATGGTATAGATGTGAGTGGACTGATTTAGGAAGTAGTGATTGAATGGTATAGATGTGGGTGGACTGATTTAGCAAGTAGTAATTGAATGGTATAGATGTGGGTGGACTGATTTAGCATGTAGGTGATTAAATGGTATAGATGTGGGTGGATTGATTTAGCAAGTAGTGATTGAATGGTATAGATGTGGGTGGACTGATTTAGCAAGTAGTGATTGAATGGTATAGATGTGGGTGGATTGATTTAGCAAGTAGTGATTGAATGGTATAGATGTGGGTGGATTGATTTAGCAAGTAGTGATTGAATGGTTTAGATGTGGGAGGACTGGTTTAGCAAGTAGTGATTGAATGGTATAGATGTGGGTGGACTGATTTAGCGAGTAGTGATTGAATGGTATAGATGTGGGTGGACTGGTTTAGCAAGTAGTGATTGAATCGTATAGATGTGGGTGGACTGATTTAGCAAGTAGTGATTGAATGGTATCGATGTGGGTGGATTGATTTAACAAGTAGTGATTGAATGGTATAGATGTGGGTGGATTGATTTAGCAAGTAGCGATTGAATGGTATAGATGTGGGTGGATTGATTTAGCAAGTAGTGATTGAATGGTATAGTTGTGGGTGGACTGAGATTGAATGGTATAGATGTGGGTGGACTGGTTTAGCAAGTAGTGATTGAATGGTATAGATGTGGGTGGACTGATTTAGCAAGTAGTGATTGAATGGTATAGATATGGGTGGACTGATTTAGCAAGTAGTGATTGAATGGTATAGATGTGGGTGGACTGATTTAGCAAGTAGTGATTGAATGGTATAGGTGTGGGTGGATTGATTTAGCAAGTAGTGATTGATGGTATCGATGTGGGTGGATTGATTCAGCAAGTAGTGATTGAATGGTATAGATGTGAGTGGACTGATTTAGCAAGTAGTGATTGAATGGTATAGATGTGGGTGGATTGATTTAGCAAGTAGTAATTGAATGGTATAGATGTGGGTGGACTGATTTAGCAAGTAGTGATTGAATGGTATAGATGTGGGTGGACTGATATAGCAAGTAGTGATTGAATGGTATAGATGTGGGCGGATTGATTTAACAAGTAGTGATTGAATGGTATAGATGTGGGTGGACTGATTTAGCAAGTAGTGATTGAATGGTATAGATGTGTGGACTGATTTAGCAAGTAGTGATTGAATGGTATAGATGTGTGGACTGATTTAGCAAGTAGTGATTGAAATGGTATAGATGTGGGTGGACTGATTTAGCAAGTAGTAATTGAATGGTATAGATGTGGGTGGACTGATTTAACATGTAGGTGATTAAATGGTATAGATGTGGGTGGACTGATTTAGCAAGTAGTGATTGAATGGTATAGATGTGAGTGGACTGATTTAGCAAGTAGTGATTGAATGGTATAGATGTGGGTGGATTGATTTAGCAAGTAGTAATTGAATGGTATAGATGTGGGTGGACTGATTTAGCAAGTAGTGATTGAATGGTATAGATGTGGGTGGACTGATATAGCAAGTAGTGATTGAATGGTATAGATGTGGGCGGATTGATTTAACAAGTAGTGATTGAATGGTATAGATGTGGGTGGACTGATTTAGCAAGTAGTGATTGAATGGTATAGATGTGAGTGGACTGATTTAGGAAGTAGTGATTGAATGGTATAGATGTGGGTGGACTGATTTAGCAAGTAGTAATTGAATGGGATAGATGTGGGTGGACTGATTTAGCATGTAGGTGATTAAATGGTATAGATGTGGGTGGATTGATTTAGCAAGTAGTGATTGAATGGTATAGATGTGGGTGGACTGATTTAGCAAGTAGTGATTGAATGGTATAGATGTGGGTGGATTGATTTAGCAAGTAGTGATTGAATGGTATAGATGTGGGTGGATTGATTTAGCAAGTAGTGATTGAATGGTTTAGATGTGGGAGGACTGGTTTAGCAAGTAGTGATTGAATGGTATAGATGTGGGTGGACTGATTTAGCGAGTAGTGATTGAATGGTATAGATGTGGGTGGACTGGTTTAGCAAGTAGTGATTGAATCGTATAGATGTGGGTGGACTGATTTAGCAAGTAGTGATTGAATGGTATCGATGTGGGTGGATTGATTTAACAAGTAGTGATTGAATGGTATAGATGTGGGTGGATTGATTTAGCAAGTAGCGATTGAATGGTATAGATGTGGGTGGATTGATTTAGCAAGTAGTGATTGAATGGTATAGTTGTGGGTGGACTGAGATTGAATGGTATAGATGTGGGTGGACTGGTTTAGCAAGTAGTGATTGAATGGTATAGATGTGGGTGGACTGATTTAGCAAGTAGTGATTGAATGGTATAGATATGGGTGGACTGATTTAGCAAGTAGTGATTGAATGGTATAGATGTGGGTGGACTGATTTAGCAAGTAGTGATTGAATGGTATAGGTGTGGGTGGATTGATTTAGCAAGTAGTGATTGATGGTATCGATGTGGGTGGATTGATTCAGCAAGTAGTGATTGAATGGTATAGATGTGAGTGGACTGATTTAGCAAGTAGTGATTGAATGGTATAGATGTGGGTGGATTGATTTAGCAAGTAGTAATTGAATGGTATAGATGTGGGTGGACTGATTTAGCAAGTAGTGATTGAATGGTATAGATGTGGGTGGACTGATATAGCAAGTAGTGATTGAATGGTATAGATGTGGGCGGATTGATTTAACAAGTAGTGATTGAATGGTATAGATGTGGGTGGACTGATTTAGCAAGTAGTGATTGAATGGTATAGATGTGTGGACTGATTTAGCAAGTAGTGATTGAATGGTATAGATGTGTGGACTGATTTAGCAAGTAGTGATTGAAATGGTATAGATGTGGGTGGACTGATTTAGCAAGTAGTAATTGAATGGTATAGATGTGGGTGGACTGATTTAACATGTAGGTGATTAAATGGTATAGATGTGGGTGGATCGATTTAGCAAGTAGTGATTGAATGGTATAGATGTGGGTGGACTGATTTAGCAAGTAGTGATTGAATGGTATAGATGTGGGTGGACTGATTTAGTAAGTAGTGATTGAATGGTATAGATGTGGGTGGACTGATTTAGCAAGTAGTGATTGAATGGTATAGATGTGGGTGGACTGATTTAGCAAGTAGTGATTGAATGGTATAGATGTGGGTGGCATACATGTTTGTGGTATAGATGTTTGTGGTATAGATGTTTGTGGCATAGATGTGTGTGGTATAGATGTTTGTGGTATAGATGTTTGTGGCATAGATGTGGGTGGTATAGATGTTTGTGGTATAGATGTTTCTGGTATAGATGTGGGTGGACTGATTTAGCAAGTAGTGATTGAATGGTATAGATGTGAGTGGACTGATTTAGCAAGTAGTGATTGAATGGTATAGATGTGGGTGGATTGATTTAGCAAGTAGTGATTGAATGGTATAGATGTGGGTGGACTGATTTAGCAAGTAGTGATTGAATGGTATAGATGTGAGTGGACTGATTTAGCAAGTAGTGATTGAATGGTATAGATGTGGGTGGATTGATTTAGCAAGTAGTAATTGAATGGTATAGATGTGGGTGGACTGATTTAGCATGTAGGTGATTAAATGGTATAGATGTGGGTGGATTGATTTAGCAAGTAGTGATTGAATGGTATACATGTGGGCGGATTGATTTAACAAGTAGTGATTGAATGGTATAGATGTGGGTGGACTGATTTAGCAAGTAGTGATTGAATGGTATAGATGTGAGTGGACTGATTTAGCAAGTAGTGATTGAATGGTATAGATGTGGGTGGACTGATTTAGCAAGTAGTAATTGAATGGTATAGATGTGGGTGGACTGATTTAGCAAGTAGTGATTGAATGGTATAGATGTGGGTGGACTGATATAGCAAGTAGTGATTGAATGGTATAGATGTGGGTGGATTGATTTAGCAAGTAGGGATTGAATGGTATAGTTGTGGGTGGATTGATTTAGCAAGTAGTGATTGAATGGTATAGATGTGGGTGGACTGGTTTAGCAAGTAGTGATTGAATGGTATAGATGTGGGTGGACTGATTTAGCAAGTAGTGATTGAATGGTATAGATGTGGGTGGACTGATTTAGCAAGTAGTGATTGAATGGTATAGATGTGGGTGGACTGATTTAGCAAGTAATGATTGAATAGTATAGGTGTGGGTGGATTGATTTAGCAAGTAGTGATTGATGGTATCGATGTGGGTGGATTGATTTAGCAAGTAGTGACTGAATGGTATAGATGTGGGTGGATTGATTTAGCAAGTAGCGATTGAATGGTATTGATGTTTGTGGCATACATGTTTGTGGTATAGATGTTTGTGGTATAGATGTTTGTGGCATAGATGTGGGGGTATAGATGTTTGTGGTATAGATGTTTCTGGTATAGATGTGGGTGGACTGATTTAGCAAGTAGTGATTGAATGGTATAGATGTGAGTGGACTGATTTAGCAAGTAGTGATTGAATGGTATAGATGTGGGTGGATTGATTTAGCAAGTAGTAATTGAATGGTATAGATGTGGGTGGACTGATTTAGCAAGTAGTGATTGAATGGTATAGATGTGGGTGGACTGATATAGCAAGTAGTGATTGAATGGTATAGATGTGGGCGGATTGATTTAACAAGTAGTGATTGAATGGTATAGATGTGGGTGGACTGATTTAGCAAGTAGTGATTGAATGGTATAGATGTGAGTGGACTGATTTAGGAAGTAGTGATTGAATGGTATAGATGTGGGTGGACTGATTTAGCAAGTAGTAATTGAATGGTATAGATGTGGGTGGACTGATTTAGCATGTAGGTGATTAAATGGTATAGATGTGGGTGGATTGATTTAGCAAGTAGTGATTGAATGGTATAGATGTGGGTGGACTGATTTAGCAAGTAGTGATTGAATGGTATAGATGTGGGTGGATTGATTTAGCAAGTAGTGATTGAATGGTATAGATGTGGGTGGATTGATTTAGCAAGTAGTGATTGAATGGTTTAGATGTGGGAGGACTGGTTTAGCAAGTAGTGATTGAATGGTATAGATGTGGGTGGACTGATTTAGCGAGTAGTGATTGAATGGTATAGATGTGGGTGGACTGGTTTAGCAAGTAGTGATTGAATCGTATAGATGTGGGTGGACTGATTTAGCAAGTAGTGATTGAATGGTATCGATGTGGGTGGATTGATTTAACAAGTAGTGATTGAATGGTATAGATGTGGGTGGATTGATTTAGCAAGTAGCGATTGAATGGTATAGATGTGGGTGGATTGATTTAGCAAGTAGTGATTGAATGGTATAGTTGTGGGTGGACTGAGATTGAATGGTATAGATGTGGGTGGACTGGTTTAGCAAGTAGTGATTGAATGGTATAGATGTGGGTGGACTGATTTAGCAAGTAGTGATTGAATGGTATAGATATGGGTGGACTGATTTAGCAAGTAGTGATTGAATGGTATAGATGTGGGTGGACTGATTTAGCAAGTAGTGATTGAATGGTATAGGTGTGGGTGGATTGGTTTAGCAAGTAGTGATTGATGGTATCGATGTGGGTGGATTGATTCAGCAAGTAGTGATTGAATGGTATAGATGTGAGTGGACTGATTTAGCAAGTAGTGATTGAATGGTATAGATGTGGGTGGATTGATTTAGCAAGTAGTAATTGAATGGTATAGATGTGGGTGGACTGATTTAGCAAGTAGTGATTGAATGGTATAGATGTGGGTGGACTGATATAGCAAGTAGTGATTGAATGGTATAGATGTGGGCGGATTGATTTAACAAGTAGTGATTGAATGGTATAGATGTGGGTGGACTGATTTAGCAAGTAGTGATTGAATGGTATAGATGTGTGGACTGATTTAGCAAGTAGTGATTGAAATGGTATAGATGTGGGTGGACTGATTTAGCAAGTAGTAATTGAATGGTATAGATGTGGGTGGACTGATTTAGCATGTAGGTGATTAAATGGTATAGATGTGGGTGGATCGATTTAGCAAGTAGTGATTGAATGGTATAGATGTGGGTGGACTGATTTAGCAAGTAGTGATTGAATGGTATAGATGTGGGTGGACTGATTTAGTAAGTAGTGATTGAATGGTATAGATGTGGGTGGACTGATTTAGCAAGTAGTGATTGAATGGTATAGATGTGGGTGGACTGATTTAGCAAGTAGTGATTGAATGGTATAGATGTGGGTGGCATACATGTTTGTGGTATAGATGTTTGTGGTATAGATGTTTGTGGCATAGATGTGTGTGGTATAGATGTTTGTGGTATAGATGTTTGTGGCATAGATGTGGGTGGTATAGATGTTTGTGGTATAGATGTTTCTGGTATAGATGTGGGTGGACTGATTTAGCAAGTAGTGATTGAATGGTATAGATGTGAGTGGACTGATTTAGCAAGTAGTGATTGAATGGTATAGATGTGGGTGGATTGATTTAGCAAGTAGTAATTGAATGGTATAGATGTGGGTGGACTGGTTTAGCAAGTAGTGATTGAATGGTATAGATGTGGGTGGACTGATTTAGCAAGTAGTGATTGAATGGTATAGATGTGGGTGGACTGATTTAGCAAGTAGTGATTGAATGGTATAGATGTGGGTGGACTGATTTAGCAAGTAATGATTGAATGGTATAGGTGTGGGTGGATTGATTTAGCAAGTAGTGATTGATGGTATCGATGTGGGTGGATTGATTTAGCAAGTAGTGACTGAATGGTATAGATGTGGGTGGATTGATTTAGCAAGTAGCGATTGAATGGTATAGATGTGAGTGGACTGATTTAGGAAGTACTGATTGAATGGTATAGATGTGGGTGGACTGATTTAGCAAGGAGTAATTGAATGGTATAGATGTGGGTGGACTGATTTAGCATGTAGGTGATTAAATGGTATAGATGTGGGTGGATTGATTTAGCAAGTAGTGATTGAATGGTATAGATGTGGGTGGACTGATTTAGCAAGTAGTGATTGAATGGTATAGATGTGGGTGGATTGATTTAGCAAGTGGTGATTGAATGGTATAGATGTGGGTGGATTGATTTAGCAAGTAGTGATTGAATGGTTTAGATGTGGGAGGACTGGTTTAGCAAGTAGTGATTGAATGGTATAGATGTGGGTGGACTGATTCAGCAAGTAGTGATTGAATGGTATAGATGTGGGTGGACTGATTTAGCAAGTAATGATTGAATGGTATAGGTGTGGGTGGATTGATTTAGCAAGTAGTGATTGATGGTATCGATGTGGGTGGATTGATTTAACAAGTAGTGATTGAATGGTATAGATGTGGGTGGATTGATTTAGCTAGTAGCGATTGAATGGTATATATGTTTGTGGTATAGATGTTTGTGGCATACATGTTTGTGGTATAGATGTTTGTGGTATAGATGTTTGTGGTATAGATGTTTGTGGCATAGATGTGTGTGGTATAGATGTTTGTGGTATAGATGTTTGTGGCATAGATGTGGGTGGTATAGATGTTTGTGGTATAGATGTTTCTGGTATAGATGTGGGTGGACTGATTTAGCAAGTAGTGATTGAATGGTATAGAGGTGAGTGGACTGATTTAGCAAGTAGTGATTGAATGGTATAAATGTGGGTGGACTGATTTAGCAAGTAGTGATTGAATGGTATAGATGTGGGTGGACTGATTTAGCAAGTAGTGATTGAATGGTATAGATGTGGGTGGACTGATTTAGCAAGTAATGATTGAATGGTATAGGTGTGGGTGGATTGATTTAGCAAGTAGTGATTGATGGTATCGATGTGGGTGGATTGATTTAACAAGTAGTGATTGAATGGTATAGATGTGGGTGGATTGATTTAGCTAGTAGCGATTGAATGGTATATATGTTTGTGGTATAGATGTTTGTGGCATACATGTTTGTGGTATAGATGTTTGTGGTATAGATGTTTGTGGTATAGATGTTTGTGGCATAGATGTGTGTGGTATAGATGTTTGTGGTATAGATGTTTGTGGCATAGATGTGGGTGGTATAGATGTTTGTGGTATAGATGTTTCTGGTATAGATGTGGGTGGACTGATTTAGCAAGTAGTGATTGAATGGTATAGAGGTGAGTGGACTGATTTAGCAAGTAGTGATTGAATGGTATAAATGTGGGTGGACTGATTTAGCAAGTAGTGATTGAATGGTATAGATGTGGGTGGACTGATTTAGCAAGTAGTGATTGAATGGTATAGATGTGGGTGGACTGATTTAGCAAGTAATGATTGAATGGTATAGGTGTGGGTGGATTGATTTAGCAAGTAGTGATTGATGGTATCGATGTGGGTGGATTGATTTAACAAGTAGTGATTGAATGGTATAGATGTGGGTGGATTGATTTAGCTAGTAGCGATTGAATGGTATATATGTTTGTGGTATAGATGTTTGTGGCATACATGTTTGTGGTATAGATGTTTGTGGTATAGATGTTTGTGGTATAGATGTTTGTGGCATAGATGTGTGTGGTATAGATGTTTGTGGTATAGATGTTTGTGGCATAGATGTGGGTGGTATAGATGTTTGTGGTATAGATGTTTCTGGTATAGATGTGGGTGGACTGATTTAGCAAGTAGTGATTGAATGGTATAGAGGTGAGTGGACTGATTTAGCAAGTAGTGATTGAATGGTATAAATGTGGGTGGACTGATTTAGCAAGTAGTGATTGAATGGTATAGATGTGGGTGGACTGATTTAGCAAGTAGTGATTGAATGGTATAGATGTGGGTGGACTGATTTAGCAAGTAATGATTGAATGGTATAGGTGTGGGTGGATTGATTTAGCAAGTAGTGATTGATGGTATCGATGTGGGTGGATTGATTTAACAAGTAGTGATTGAATGGTATAGATGTGGGTGGATTGATTTAGCTAGTAGCGATTGAATGGTATATATGTTTGTGGTATAGATGTTTGTGGCATACATGTTTGTGGTATAGATGTTTGTGGTATAGATGTTTGTGGTATAGATGTTTGTGGCATAGATGTGTGTGGTATAGATGTTTGTGGTATAGATGTTTGTGGCATAGATGTGGGTGGTATAGATGTTTGTGGTATAGATGTTTCTGGTATAGATGTGGGTGGACTGATTTAGCAAGTAGTGATTGAATGGTATAGAGGTGAGTGGACTGATTTAGCAAGTAGTGATTGAATGGTATAAATGTGGGTGGACTGATTTAGCAAGTAGTGATTGAATGGTATAGATGTGGGTGGACTGATTTAGCAAGTAGTGATTGAATGGTATAGATGTGGGTGGACTGATTTAGCAAGTAATGATTGAATGGTATAGGTGTGGGTGGATTGATTTAGCAAGTAGTGACTGAATGGTATAGATGTGGTTGGATTGATTTAGCAAGTAGCGATTGAATGGTATAGATGTTTGTGGCATACATGTTTGTGGTATAGATGTTTGTGGTATAGATGTTTGTGGCATAGATGTGTGTGGTATAGATGTTTGTGGTATAGATGTTTGTGGCATATATGTGGGTGGTATAGATGTTTGTGGTATAGATGTTTCTGGTATAGATGTGGGTGGACTGATTTAGCAAGTAGTGATTGAATGGTATAGATGTGAGTGGACTGATTTAGCAAGTAGTGATTGAATGGTATAGATGTGGGTGGATTGATTTAGCAAGTAGTAATTGAATGGTATAGATGTGGGTGGACTGATTTAGCAAGTAGTGATTGAATGGTATAGATGTGGGTGGACTGATATAGCAAGTAGTGATTGAATGGTATAGATGTGGGCGGATTGATTTAACAAGTAGTGATTGAATGGTATAGATGTGGGTGGACTGATTTAGCAAGTAGTGATTGAATGGTATAGATGTGAGTGGACTGATTTAGGAAGTACTGATTGAATGGTATAGATGTGGGTGGACTGATTTAGCAAGTAGTAATTGAATGGTATAGATGTGGGTGGACTGATTTAGCATGTAGGTGATTAAATGGTATAGATGTGGGTGGATTGATTTAGCAAGTAGTGATTGAATGGTATAGATGTGGGTGGACTGATTTAGCAAGTAGTGATTGAATGGTATAGATGTGGGTGGATTGATTTAGCAAGTAGTGATTGAATGGTATAGATGTGGGTGGATTGATTTAGCAAGTAGTGATTGAATGGTTTAGATGTGGGAGGACTGGTTTAGCAAGTAGTGATTGAATGGTATAGATGTGGGTGGACTGATTCAGCAAGTAGTGATTGAATGGTATAGATGTGGGTGGACTGATTTAGCAAGTAATGATTGAATGGTATAGGTGTGGGTGGATTGATTTAGCAAGTAGTGATTGATGGTATCGATGTGGGTGGATTGATTTAACAAGTAGTGATTGAAGGGTATAGATGTGGGTGGATTGATTTAGCAAGTAGCGATTTAATGGTATATATGTTTGTGGTATAGATGTTTGTGGCATACATGTTTGTGGTATAGATGTTTGTGGTATAGATGTTTGTGGTATAGATGTTTGTGGCATAGATGTGTGTGGTATAGATGTTTGTGGTATAGATGTTTGTGGCATAGATGTGGGTGGTATAGATGTTTGTGGTATAGATGTTTCTGGTATAGATGTGGGTGGACTGATTTAGCAAGTAGTGATTGAATGGTATAGATGTGAGTGGACTGATTTAGCAAGTAGTGATTGAATGGTATAGATGTGGGTGGATTGATTTAGCAAGTAGTAATTGAATGGTATAGATGTGGGTGGACTGGTTTAGCAAGTAGTGATTGAATGGTATAGATGTGGGTGGACTGATTTAGCAAGTAGTGATTGAATGGTATAGATGTGGGTGGACTGATTTAGCAAGTAGTGATTGAATGGTATAGATGTGGGTGGACTGATTTAGCAAGTAATGATTGAATGGTATAGGTGTGGGTGGATTGATTTAGCAAGTAGTGATTGATGGTATCGATATGGGTGGATTGATTTAGCAAGTAGTGATTGAATGGTTTAGATGTGGGAGGACTGGTTTAGCAAGTAGTGATTGAATGGTATAGATGTGGGTGGACTGATTCAGCAAGTAGTGATTGAATGGTATAGATGTGGGTGGACTGATTTAGCAAGTAATGATTGATGGTATCGATGTGGGTGGATTGATTTAACAAGTAGTGATTGAATGGTATAGATGTGGGTGGATTGATTTAGCTAGTAGCGATTGAATGGTATATATGTTTGTGGTATAGATGTTTGTGGCATACATGTTTGTGGTATAGATGTTTGTGGTATAGATGTTTGTGGTATAGATGTTTGTGGCATAGATGTGTGTGGTATAGATGTTTGTGGTATAGATGTTTGTGGCATAGATGTGGGTGGTATAGATGTTTGTGGTATAGATGTTTCTGGTATAGATGTGGGTGGACTGATTTAGCAAGTAGTGATTGAATGGTATAGAGGTGAGTGGACTGATTTAGCAAGTAGTGATTGAATGGTATAAATGTGGGTGGACTGATTTAGCAAGTAGTGATTGAATGGTATAGATGTGGGTGGACTGATTTAGCAAGTAGTGATTGAATGGTATAGATGTGGGTGGACTGATTTAGCAAGTAATGATTGAATGGTATAGGTGTGGGTGGATTGATTTAGCAAGTAGTGATTGATGGTATCGATGTGGGTGGATTGATTTAACAAGTAGTGATTGAATGGTATAGATGTGGGTGGATTGATTTAGCTAGTAGCGATTGAATGGTATATATGTTTGTGGTATAGATGTTTGTGGCATACATGTTTGTGGTATAGATGTTTGTGGTATAGATGTTTGTGGTATAGATGTTTGTGGCATAGATGTGTGTGGTATAGATGTTTGTGGTATAGATGTTTGTGGCATAGATGTGGGTGGTATAGATGTTTGTGGTATAGATGTTTCTGGTATAGATGTGGGTGGACTGATTTAGCAAGTAGTGATTGAATGGTATAGAGGTGAGTGGACTGATTTAGCAAGTAGTGATTGAATGGTATAAATGTGGGTGGACTGATTTAGCAAGTAGTGATTGAATGGTATAGATGTGGGTGGACTGATTTAGCAAGTAGTGATTGAATGGTATAGATGTGGGTGGACTGATTTAGCAAGTAATGATTGAATGGTATAGGTGTGGGTGGATTGATTTAGCAAGTAGTGATTGATGGTATCGATGTGGGTGGATTGATTTAACAAGTAGTGATTGAATGGTATAGATGTGGGTGGATTGATTTAGCTAGTAGCGATTGAATGGTATATATGTTTGTGGTATAGATGTTTGTGGCATACATGTTTGTGGTATAGATGTTTGTGGTATAGATGTTTGTGGTATAGATGTTTGTGGCATAGATGTGTGTGGTATAGATGTTTGTGGTATAGATGTTTGTGGCATAGATGTGGGTGGTATAGATGTTTGTGGTATAGATGTTTCTGGTATAGATGTGGGTGGACTGATTTAGCAAGTAGTGATTGAATGGTATAGAGGTGAGTGGACTGATTTAGCAAGTAGTGATTGAATGGTATAAATGTGGGTGGACTGATTTAGCAAGTAGTGATTGAATGGTATAGATGTGGGTGGACTGATTTAGCAAGTAGTGATTGAATGGTATAGATGTGGGTGGACTGATTTAGCAAGTAATGATTGAATGGTATAGGTGTGGGTGGATTGATTTAGCAAGTAGTGACTGAATGGTATAGATGTGGTTGGATTGATTTAGCAAGTAGCGATTGAATGGTATAGATGTTTGTGGCATACATGTTTGTGGTATAGATGTTTGTGGTATAGATGTTTGTGGCATAGATGTGTGTGGTATAGATGTTTGTGGTATAGATGTTTGTGGCATATATGTGGGTGGTATAGATGTTTGTGGTATAGATGTTTCTGGTATAGATGTGGGTGGACTGATTTAGCAAGTAGTGATTGAATGGTATAGATGTGAGTGGACTGATTTAGCAAGTAGTGATTGAATGGTATAGATGTGGGTGGATTGATTTAGCAAGTAGTAATTGAATGGTATAGATGTGGGTGGACTGATTTAGCAAGTAGTGATTGAATGGTATAGATGTGGGTGGACTGATATAGCAAGTAGTGATTGAATGGTATAGATGTGGGCGGATTGATTTAACAAGTAGTGATTGAATGGTATAGATGTGGGTGGACTGATTTAGCAAGTAGTGATTGAATGGTATAGATGTGAGTGGACTGATTTAGGAAGTACTGATTGAATGGTATAGATGTGGGTGGACTGATTTAGCAAGTAGTAATTGAATGGTATAGATGTGGGTGGACTGATTTAGCATGTAGGTGATTAAATGGTATAGATGTGGGTGGATTGATTTAGCAAGTAGTGATTGAATGGTATAGATGTGGGTGGACTGATTTAGCAAGTAGTGATTGAATGGTATAGATGTGGGTGGATTGATTTAGCAAGTAGTGATTGAATGGTATAGATGTGGGTGGATTGATTTAGCAAGTAGTGATTGAATGGTTTAGATGTGGGAGGACTGGTTTAGCAAGTAGTGATTGAATGGTATAGATGTGGGTGGACTGATTCAGCAAGTAGTGATTGAATGGTATAGATGTGGGTGGACTGATTTAGCAAGTAATGATTGAATGGTATAGGTGTGGGTGGATTGATTTAGCAAGTAGTGATTGATGGTATCGATGTGGGTGGATTGATTTAACAAGTAGTGATTGAAGGGTATAGATGTGGGTGGATTGATTTAGCAAGTAGCGATTTAATGGTATATATGTTTGTGGTATAGATGTTTGTGGCATACATGTTTGTGGTATAGATGTTTGTGGTATAGATGTTTGTGGTATAGATGTTTGTGGCATAGATGTGTGTGGTATAGATGTTTGTGGTATAGATGTTTGTGGCATAGATGTGGGTGGTATAGATGTTTGTGGTATAGATGTTTCTGGTATAGATGTGGGTGGACTGATTTAGCAAGTAGTGATTGAATGGTATAGATGTGAGTGGACTGATTTAGCAAGTAGTGATTGAATGGTATAGATGTGGGTGGATTGATTTAGCAAGTAGTAATTGAATGGTATAGATGTGGGTGGACTGGTTTAGCAAGTAGTGATTGAATGGTATAGATGTGGGTGGACTGATTTAGCAAGTAGTGATTGAATGGTATAGATGTGGGTGGACTGATTTAGCAAGTAGTGATTGAATGGTATAGATGTGGGTGGACTGATTTAGCAAGTAATGATTGAATGGTATAGGTGTGGGTGGATTGATTTAGCAAGTAGTGATTGATGGTATCGATATGGGTGGATTGATTTAGCAAGTAGTGATTGAATGGTTTAGATGTGGGAGGACTGGTTTAGCAAGTAGTGATTGAATGGTATAGATGTGGGTGGACTGATTCAGCAAGTAGTGATTGAATGGTATAGATGTGGGTGGACTGATTTAGCAAGTAATGATTGAATGGTATAGGTGTGGGTGGATTGATTTAGCAAGTAGTGATTGATGGTATCGATGTGGGTGGATTGATTTAACAAGTAGTGATTGAATGGTATAGATGTGGGTGGATTGATTTAGCAAGTAGCGATTGAATGGTATATATGTTTGTGGTATAGATGTTTGTGGCATACATGTTTGTGGTATAGATGTTTGTGGTATAGATGTTTGTGGTATAGATGTTTGTGGCATAGATGTGTGTGGTATAGATGTTTGTGGTATAGATGTTTGTGGCATAGATGTGGGTGGTATAGATGTTTGTGGTATAGATGTTTCTGGTATAGATGTGGGTGGACTGATTTAGCAAGTAGTGATTGAATGGTATAGATGTGAGTGGACTGATTTAGCAAGTAGTGATTGAATGGTATAGATGTGGGTGGATTGATTTAGCAAGTAGTAATTGAATGGTATAGATGTGGGTGGACTGGTTTAGCAAGTAGTGATTGAATGGTATAGATGTGGGTGGACTGATTTAGCAAGTAGTGATTGAATGGTATAGATGTGGGTGGACTGATTTAGCAAGTAGTGATTGAATGGTATAGAAGTGGGTGGACTGGTTTAGCAAGTAGTGATTGAATGGTATAGATGTGGGTGGACTGATTTAGCAAGTAGTGATTGAATGGTATAGATGTGGGTGGACTGATTTAGCAAGTAGTGATTGAATGGTATAGATGTGGGTGGACTGATTTAGCAAGTAGTGATTGAATGGTATAGATGTGGGTGGATTGATTTAGCAAGTAGTGATTGAATGGTATAGTTGTGGGTGGACTGAGATTGAATGGTATAGATGTGGGTGGACTGGTTTAGCAAGTAGTGATTGAATGGTATAGATGTGGGTGGACTGATTTAGCAAGTAGTGATTGAATGGTATAGATATAGGTGGACTGATTTAGCAAGTAGTGATTGAATGGTATAGGTGTGGGTGGATTGATTTAGCAAGTAGTGATTGATGGTATCGATGTGGGTGGATTGATTCAGCAAGTAGTGATTGAATGGTATAGATGTGAGTGGACTGATTTAGCAAGTAGTGATTGAATGGTATAGATGTGGGTGGATTGATTTAGCAAGTAGTAATTGAATGGTATAGATGTGGGTGGACTGATTTAGCAAGTAGTGATTGAATGGTATAGATGTGGGTGGACTGATATAGCAAGTAGTGATTCAATGGTATAGATGTGGGCGCATTGATTTAACAAGTAGTGATTGAATGGTATAGATGTGGGTGGACTGATTTAGCAAGTAGTGATTGAATGGTATAGATGTGTGGACTGATTTAGTAAGTAGTGATTGAATGGTATAGATGTGGGTGGACTGATTTAGCAAGTAGTAATTGAATGGTATAGATGTGGGTGGACTGATTTAGCATGTAGGTGATTAAATGGTATAGATGTGGGTGGATTGATTTAGCAAGTAGTGATTGAATGGTATAGATGTGGGTGGACTGATTTAGCAAGTAGTGATTGAATGGTATAGATGTGGGTGGACTGATTTAGCAAGTAGTGATTGAATGGTATAGATGTGGGTGGATTGATTTAGCAAGTAGTGATTGAATGGTATAGTTGTGGGTGGATTGATTTAGCAAGTAGTGATTGAATGGTATAGATGTGGGTGGACTGGTTTAGCAAGTAGTGATTGAATGGTATAGATGTGGGTGGACTGATTTAGCAAGTAGTGATTGAATGGTATAGATGTGGGTGGACTGATTTAGCAAGTAGTGATTGAATGGTATAGATGTGGGTGGACTGATTTAGCAAGTAATGATTGAATGGTATAGGTGTGGGTGGATTGATTTAGCAAGTAGTGATTGATGGTATCGATGTGGGTGGATTGATTTAGCAAGTAGTGACTGAATGGTATAGATGTGGGTGGATTGATTTAGCAAGTAGCGATTGAATGGTATAGATGTTTGTGGCATACATGTTTGTGGTATAGATGTTTGTGGTATAGATGTTTGTGGCATAGATGTGTGTGGTATAGATGTTTGTGGTATAGATGTTTGTGGCATAGATGTGGGTGGTATAGATGTTTGTGGTATAGATGTTTCTGGTATAGATGTGGGTGGACTGACTTAGCAAGTAGTGATTGAATGGTATAGATGTGAGTGGACTGATTTAGCAAGTAGTGATTGAATGGTATAGATGTGGGTGGATTGATTTAGCAAGTAGTAATTGAATGGTATAGATGTGGGTGGACTGATTTAGCAAGTAGTGATTGAATGGTATAGATGTGGGTGGACTGATATAGCAAGTAGTGATTGAATGGTATAGATGTGGGCGGATTGATTTAACAAGTAGTGATTGAATGGTATAGATGTGGGTGGACTGATTTAGCAAGTAGTGATTGAATGGTATAGATGTGAGTGGACTGATTTAGGAAGTAGTGATTGAATGGTATAGATGTGGGTGGAGTGATTTAGCAAGTAGTAATTGAATGGTATAGATGTGGGTGGACTGATTTAGCATGTAGGTGATTAAATGGTATAGATGTGGGTGGATTGATTTAGCAAGTAGTGATTGAATGGTATAGATGTGGGTGGACTGATTTAGAAAGTAGTGATTGAATGGTATAGATGTGGGTGGATTGATTTAGCAAGTAGTGATTGAATGGTATAGATGTGGGTGGATTGATTTAGCAAGTAGTGATTGAATGGTTTAGATGTGGGAGGACTGGTTTAGCAAGTAGTGATTGAATGGTATAGATGTGGGTGGACTGATTCAGCAAGTAGTGATTGAATGGTATAGATGTGGGTGGACTGATTTAGCAAGTAATGATTGAATGGTATAGGTGTGGGTGGATTGATTTAGCAAGTAGTGATTGATGGTATCGATGTGGGTGGATTGATTTAACAAGTAGTGATTGAATGGTATAGATGTGGGTGGATTGATTTAGCAAGTAGCGATTGAATGGTATATAGGTTTGTGGCATAGATGTGGGTGGTATAGATGTTTGTGGTATAGATGTTTCTGGTATAGATGTGGGTGGACTGATTTAGCAAGTAGTGATTGAATGGTATAGATGTGAGTGGACTGATTTAGCAAGTAGTGATTGAATGGTATAGATGTGGGTGGACTGATTTAGCAAGTAGTGATTGAATGGTATAGATGTGGGTGGACTGATTTAGCAAGTAGTGATTGAATGGTATAGATGTGGGTGGACTGATTTAGCAAGTAGTGATTGAATGGTATAGATGTGGGTGGACTGATTTAGCAAGTAATGATTGAATGGTATAGGTGTGGGTGGATTGATTTAGCAAGTAGTGATTGATGGTATCGATGTGGGTGGATTGATTTAGCAAGTAGTGACTGAATGGTATAGATGTGGGTGGATTGATTTAGCAAGTAGCGATTGAATGGTATAGATGTTTGTGGCATACATGTTTGTGGTATAGATGTTTGTGGTATAGATGTTTGTGGCATAGATGTGTGTGGTATAGATGTTTGTGGTATAGATGTTTGTGGCATAGATGTGGGTGGTATAGATGTTTGTGGTATAGATGTTTCTGGTATAGATGTGGGTGGACTGACTTAGCAAGTAGTGATTGAATGGTATAGATGTGAGTGGACTGATTTAGCAAGTAGTGATTGAATGGTATAGATGTGGGTGGATTGATTTAGCAAGTAGTAATTGAATGGTATAGATGTGGGTGGACTGATTTAGCAAGTAGTGATTGAATGGTATAGATGTGGGTGGACTGATATAGCAAGTAGTGATTGAATGGTATAGATGTGGGCGGATTGATTTAACAAGTAGTGATTGAATGGTATAGATGTGGGTGGACTGATTTAGCAAGTAGTGATTGAATGGTATAGATGTGAGTGGACTGATTTAGGAAGTAGTGATTGAATGGTATAGATGTGGGTGGAGTGATTTAGCAAGTAGTAATTGAATGGTATAGATGTGGGTGGACTGATTTAGCATGTAGGTGATTAAATGGTATAGATGTGGGTGGATTGATTTAGCAAGTAGTGATTGAATGGTATAGATGTGGGTGGACTGATTTAGAAAGTAGTGATTGAATGGTATAGATGTGGGTGGATTGATTTAGCAAGTAGTGATTGAATGGTATAGATGTGGGTGGATTGATTTAGCAAGTAGTGATTGAATGGTTTAGATGTGGGAGGACTGGTTTAGCAAGTAGTGATTGAATGGTATAGATGTGGGTGGACTGATTCAGCAAGTAGTGATTGAATGGTATAGATGTGGGTGGACTGATTTAGCAAGTAATGATTGAATGGTATAGGTGTGGGTGGATTGATTTAGCAAGTAGTGATTGATGGTATCGATGTGGGTGGATTGATTTAACAAGTAGTGATTGAATGGTATAGATGTGGGTGGATTGATTTAGCAAGTAGCGATTGAATGGTATATAGGTTTGTGGCATAGATGTGGGTGGTATAGATGTTTGTGGTATAGATGTTTCTGGTATAGATGTGGGTGGACTGATTTAGCAAGTAGTGATTGAATGGTATAGATGTGAGTGGACTGATTTAGCAAGTAGTGATTGAATGGTATAGATGTGGGTGGATTGATTTAGCAAGTAGTAATTGAATGGTATAGATGTGGGTGGACTGATTTAGCAAGTAGTGATTGAATGGTATAGATGTGGGTGGACTGATATAGCAAGTAGTGATTGAATGGTATAGATGTGGGCGGATTGATTTAACAAGTAGTGATTGAATGGTATAGATGTTGGTGGACTGATTTAGCAAGTAGTGATTGAATGGTATAGATGTGAGTGGACTGATTTAGGAAGTAGTGATTGAATGGTATAGATGTGGGTGGACTGATTTAGCAAGTAGTAATTGAATGGTATAGATGTGGGTGGACTGATTTAGCATGTAGGTGATTAAATGGTATAGATGTGGGTGGATTGATTTAGCAAGTAGTGATTGAATGGTATAGATGTGGGTGGACTGATTTAGCAAGTAGTGATTGAATGGTATAGATGTGGGTGGACTGATTTAGCAAGTAGTGATTGAATGGTATAGATGTGGGTGGATTGATTTAGCAAGTAGTGATTGAATGGTATAGTTGTGGGTGGATTGATTTAGCAAGTAGTGATTGAATGGTATAGATGTGGGTGGACTGGTTTAGCAAGTAGTGATTGAATGGTATAGATGTGGGTGGACTGATTTAGCAAGTAGTGATTGAATGGTATAGATGTGGGTGGACTGATTTAGCAAGTAGTGATTGAATGGTATAGATGTGGGTGGACTGATTTAGCAAGTAATGATTGAATGGTATAGGTGTGGGTGGATTGATTTAGCAAGTAGTGATTGATGGTATCGATGTGGGTGGATTGATTTAGCAAGTAGTGACTGAATGGTATAGATGTGGGTGGATTGATTTAGCAAGTAGCGATTGAATGGTATAGATGTTTGTGGCATACATGTTTGTGGTATAGATGTTTGTGGTATAGATGTTTGTGGCATAGATGTGTGTGGTATAGATGTTTGTGGTATAGATGTTTGTGGCATAGATGTGGGTGGTATAGATGTTTGTGGTATAGATGTTTCTGGTATAGATGTGGGTGGACTGACTTAGCAAGTAGTGATTGAATGGTATAGATGTGAGTGGACTGATTTAGCAAGTAGTGATTGAATGGTATAGATGTGGGTGGATTGATTTAGCAAGTAGTAATTGAATGGTATAGATGTGGGTGGACTGATTTAGCAAGTAGTGATTGAATGGTATAGATGTGGGTGGACTGATATAGCAAGTAGTGATTGAATGGTATAGATGTGGGCGGATTGATTTAACAAGTAGTGATTGAATGGTATAGATGTGGGTGGACTGATTTAGCAAGTAGTGATTGAATGGTATAGATGTGAGTGGACTGATTTAGGAAGTAGTGATTGAATGGTATAGATGTGGGTGGACTGATTTAGCAAGTAGTAATTGAATGGTATAGATGTGGGTGGACTGATTTAGCATGTAGGTGATTAAATGGTATAGATGTGGGTGGATTGATTTAGCAAGTAGTGATTGAATGGTATAGATGTGGGTGGACTGATTTAGAAAGTAGTGATTGAATGGTATAGATGTGGGTGGATTGATTTAGCAAGTAGTGATTGAATGGTATAGATGTGGGTGGATTGATTTAGCAAGTAGTGATTGAATGGTTTAGATGTGGGAGGACTGGTTTAGCAAGTAGTGATTGAATGGTATAGATGTGGGTGGACTGATTCAGCAAGTAGTGATTGAATGGTATAGATGTGGGTGGACTGATTTAGCAAGTAATGATTGAATGGTATAGGTGTGGGTGGATTGATTTAGCAAGTAGTGATTGATGGTATCGATGTGGGTGGATTGATTTAACAAGTAGTGATTGAATGGTATAGATGTGGGTGGATTGATTTAGCAAGTAGCGATTGAATGGTATATAGGTTTGTGGCATAGATGTGGGTGGTATAGATGTTTGTGGTATAGATGTTTCTGGTATAGATGTGGGTGGACTGATTTAGCAAGTAGTGATTGAATGGTATAGATGTGAGTGGATTGATTTAGCAAGTAGCGATTGAATGGTATATAGGTTTGTGGCATAGATGTGGGTGGTATAGATGTTTGTGGTATAGATGTTTCTGGTATAGATGTGGGTGGACTGATTTAGCAAGTAGTGATTGAATGGTATAGATGTGAGTGGACTGATTTAGCAAGTAGTGATTGAATGGTATAGATGTGGGTGGATTGATTTAGCAAGTAGTAATTGAATGGTATAGATGTGGGTGGACTGATTTAGCAAGTAGTGATTGAATGGTATAGATGTGGGTGGACTGATATAGCAAGTAGTGATTGAATGGTATAGATGTGGGCGGATTGATTTAACAAGTAGTGATTGAATGGTATAGATGTGGGTGGACTGATTTAGCAAGTAGTGATTGAATGGTATAGATGTGAGTGGACTGATTTAGGAAGTAGTGATTGAATGGTATAGATGTGGGTGGACTGATTTAGCAAGTAGTAATTGAATGGTATAGATGTGGGTGGACTGATTTAGCATGTAGGTGATTAAATGGTATAGATGTGGGTGGATTGATTTAGTAAGTAGTGATTGAATGGTATAGATGTGGGTGGACTGATTTAGAAAGTAGTGATTGAATGGTATAGATGTGGGTGGATTGATTTAGCAAGTAGTGATTGAATGGTATAGATGTGGGTGGATTGATTTAGCAAGTAGTGATTGAATGGTTTAGATGTGGGAGGACTGGTTTAGCAAGTAGTGATTGAATGGTATAGATGTGGGTGGACTGATTCAGCAAGTAGTGATTGAATGGTATAGATGTGGGTGGACTGATTTAGCAAGTAATGTTGAATGGTATCGATGTGGGTGGATTGATTTAACAAGTAGTGATTGAATGGTATAGATGTGGGTGGATTGATTTAGCAAGTAGCGATTGAATGGTATATATGTTTGTGGTATAGATGTTTGTGGCATACATGTTTGTGGTATAGATGTTTGTGGTATAGATGTTTGTGGTATAGATGTTTGTGGCATAGATGTGTGTGGTATAGATGTTTGTGGTATAGATGTGTGTGGCATAGATGTGGGTGGTATAGATGTTTGTGGTATAGATGTTTCTGGTATAGATGTGGGTGGACTGATTTAGCAAGTAGTGATTGAATGGTATAGATGTGAGTGGACTGATTTAGCAAGTAGTGATTGAATGGTATAGATGTGGGTGGATTGATTTAGCAAGTAGTAATTGAATGGTATAGATGTGGGTGGACTGGTTTAGCAAGTAGTGATTGAATGGTATAGATGTGGGTGGACTGATTTAGCAAGTAGTGATTGAATGGTATAGATGTGGGTGGACTGATTTAGCAAGTAGTGATTGAATGGTATAGATGTGGGTGGACTGGTTTAGCAAGTAGTGATTGAATGGTATAGATGTGGGTGGACTGATTTAGCAAGTAGTGATTGAATGGTATAGATGTGGGTGGACTGATTTAGCAAGTAGTGATTGAATGGTATAGATGTGGGTGGACTGATTTAGCAAGTAGTGATTGAATGGTATAGTTGTGGGTGGACTGAGATTGAATGGTATAGATGTGGGTGGACTGGTTTAGCAAGTAGTGATTGAATGGTATAGATGTGGGTGGACTGATTTAGCAAGTAGTGATTGAATGGTATAGATATGGGTGGACTGATTTAGCAAGTAGTGATTGAATGGTATAGATGTGGGTGGACTGATTTAGCAAGTAGTGATTGAATGGTATAGGTGTGGGTGGATTGATTTAGCAAGTAGTGATTGATGGTATCGATGTGGGTGGATTGATTCAGCAAGTAGTGATTGAATGGTATAGATGTGGGTGGATTGATTTAGCAAGTAGCGATTGAATGGTATATACGTTTGTGGTATAGATGTTTGTGGCATACATGTTTGTGGCATAGATGTGGGTGGTATAGATGTTTGTGGCATAGATGTTTGTGGTATAGATGTTTCTGGTATAGATGTTTCTGGTATAGATGTTGGTGGATTGATTTATCAAGTAGTGATTGAATGGTATAAATGTTTGTGGTATAGATGTTTCTGGTATAGATTTTTGTAGTATAGATTTTTGTGGTATAGATGTTTGTGGTATAGATGATTGTGGTATAGATGTGTGTGGTATAGATCTTTGTGGTATAGATGTTTGTGGTATAGATGTTTGTGATATAGATGTTTGTGGTATAGATGTTTCTGGTATAGATGTGGGTGGATTGATTTAACAAGTAGTGATTGAATGGTATAGATGTGGGTGGATTGATTTAGCAAGTAGCGATTGAATGGTATATATGTTTGTGGTATAGATGTTTGTGGCATACATGTTTGTGGTATAGATGTTTGTGGTATAGATGTTTGTGGTATAGATGTTTGTGGCATAGATGTGTGTGGTATAGATGTTTGTGGTATAGATGTGTGTGGCATAGATGTGGGTGGTATAGATGTTTGTGGTATAGATGTTTCTGGTATAGATGTGGGTGGACTGATTTAGCAAGTAGTGATTGAATGGTATAGATGTGAGTGGACTGATTTAGCAAGTAGTGATTGAATGGTATAGATGTGGGTGGATTGATTTAGCAAGTAGTAATTGAATGGTATAGATGTGGGTGGACTGGTTTAGCAAGTAGTGATTGAATGGTATAGATGTGGGTGGACTGATTTAGCAAGTAGTGATTGAATGGTATAGATGTGGGTGGACTGATTTAGCAAGTAGTGATTGAATGGTATAGATGTGGGTGGACTGGTTTAGCAAGTAGTGATTGAATGGTATAGATGTGGGTGGACTGATTTAGCAAGTAGTGATTGAATGGTATAGATGTGGGTGGACTGATTTAGCAAGTAGTGATTGAATGGTATAGATGTGGGTGGACTGATTTAGCAAGTAGTGATTGAATGGTATAGTTGTGGGTGGACTGAGATTGAATGGTATAGATGTGGGTGGACTGGTTTAGCAAGTAGTGATTGAATGGTATAGATGTGGGTGGACTGATTTAGCAAGTAGTGATTGAATGGTATAGATATGGGTGGACTGATTTAGCAAGTAGTGATTGAATGGTATAGATGTGGGTGGACTGATTTAGCAAGTAGTGATTGAATGGTATAGGTGTGGGTGGATTGATTTAGCAAGTAGTGATTGATGGTATCGATGTGGGTGGATTGATTCAGCAAGTAGTGATTGAATGGTATAGATGTGGGTGGATTGATTTAGCAAGTAGCGATTGAATGGTATATACGTTTGTGGTATAGATGTTTGTGGTATAGATGTTTGTGGCATAGATGTGGGTGGTATAGATGTTTGTGGCATAGATGTTTGTGGTATAGATGTTTCTGGTATAGATGTTTCTGGTATAGATGTGGGTGGATTGATTTATCAAGTAGTGATTGAATGGTATAGATGTTTGTGGTATAGATGTTTCTGGTATAGATTTTTGTAGTATAGATTTTTGTGGTATAGATGTTTGTGGTATAGATGATTGTGGTATAGATGTTTGTGGTATAGATCTTTGTGGTATAGATGTTTGTGGTATAGATGTTTGTGATATAGATGTTTGTGGTATAGATGTTTCTGGTATAGATGTGGGTGGATTGATTTATCAAGTAGTGATTGAATGGTATAGATGTTTGTGGTATAGATGTTTGTGGTATAGATGTTTGTGGTATTGATGTTTGTGGTATTGATGTTTGTGGTATAGATGTTTGTGGCATAGATGTTTGTGGCATAGATGTTTGTGGTATAGATGTTTGTGGTATAGATGTTTGTGGCATAGATGTGGGTGGTATAGATGTTTGTGGCATAGATGTTTGTGGCATAGATGTTTGTGGTATATATGTTTGTGGCATAGATGTTTGTGGTATAGATGTTTGTGGCATAGATGTTTGTGGTATAGATGTTTGTGGCATAGATGTTTGTGGTATAGATGTTTGTGGTATAGATGTTTGTGGTATAGATGTTTGTGGTATAGATATTTGTGGTATAGATGTTTCTGGTATAGATGTTTGTGGTATAGATGTTTGTGGTATAGATGTGAGTGGCACAGATGTTTGTGGTATAGATGTTTGTGGTATATGGTATAATAACAACTACTGAAGAAAGCATTATGACTGGCTTGACTATTAACCCTTACCACACTAATATCAGATTTTTAAATTTTCAAATTAAATTAAAAGATGAACTGGTGTAGTTTTCAACAAATTTGGTGGACGATGGTGCTGTCGAAGACAGCAACATTGCCCACCAAAATTGCTGAAAAATGTACACCAGTTTCTTTGCTATTGACATGGTAAAAGATAGAATATTGACATCAGAGTGGTAACGGTTAAAGGTGCATATTCATACCAGAATCTTTAAAAATAAAAGTGTTAAAATTATCATCTTTTAGACGTTTAAATTGTGTGCCTAGATGGAATGAAATGAAATAAATTTTAACACATGATGATTTCATTCCAAATAAATCAATAAATTCTTGTAGCTGTGAATTTGAATTATCTGAATTTATGTGAAATGAAATCATCATATGTTAGGATTTATTTCGCTTCATTACGTCTAGGCATACGATTTGAGCCTCTAAAATTAAATAATTTTAACAATTTTATTTTTCAGTATTCTGGTGCTAATATGCACCTTTAAATAGATACATATGTATAACTGTAACAGCTGGGCTGCTCCAAAGGCAGCTCTAGACAAACTTGACGCCTGCCACCGCAAACACCTACGCACCATCACTGGACACCGATGGCCAGAGAGCATAATTTTCAATGATGCACTATACAAGATGTGTAATACGCCACCGTTGTCTGTAAAAGTCACCCAGCAAAGATGGTCCATGTTTGGCCATGTACTAAGTAGGGTTGCACGATTTTTCGATTATTAGATTAATCACGATTATATAATTCAAAACGATCGTGGACGATTATAAAATGAAATAATCATTTAATCACCATGTTGAAATTTTTGATAAGCCACTTCTACGCTTGTGAAACTCTGCTCGCGTTACCAATCATGGAAACAAACATCCAGCTATCAGCCGAATGTGTGAATGATTAAATAAACTAAATAAATAACTGATTTGTTTGTATTGACTCATGATTAGTTTTAGATGAATAAAGATTGTTCACTTGGTCGCTATTTGTCATTGTTGTTGTAATCACACACGCTTATCCCGCGTTCCCCATTCTCTGAATAGTTATGCGCTAACGGTTTTCCTAAAAAAATTCTAAAACTGATACCACAGAAATTCAACGCATTTTCTCCCGCAAAAATTCTCACTGCCTATGCCTATATTTAATGTATACCTCAAAACATCACAGGGGAAGTGAAATTTTTTCATTAGAGCACCTAAATATTGCGTATACTTTAATAAAGGTCGTTTATCACATCAAAATTAATCCACAATTTGATATAAAATGATGTCATGAAAAAATACAAATCACATGATTCGCCTCCAATTGAAGAGTTTATTTTAGAGCGAGTACTCGAATATAAATATTCTGGAATCGGGGACTCGGAACTCGGGAATTTCTCTATATTATCATTGTGCGATAGGAACTGAGTATTATACTGATCTGAATAACGGGTAACCGTTTGATAAACTCCCGTTAGCATATAATATCTCGCGAGAACACGCCGCCTCCCATCGCAAGAGCCGCTGGCTCACCAACTTAAGAAGCTGGCTATACTGTCGTTCGTAATAATTCAATTTGTATCATTTAATGTTGATCGTCATTACAAAATTGATGCACATTTTCTCCCATACTTGTTTGGTACATAAATTTGGTCTTAAAACATATTTATAAGGAAGGTATTTAATCACGCCAACACTGTTTTAATCGCATTTTGACTACAAAAGTGTGGAATAAACTTTATTATATCTTGAACATACGTGGCCTACTATTAGTATTAATCTAATAGGTGGTCGAGATTTACAAATCCGAGGCCTGTATTCACTTCTAGAGGGGCTGGAAATGTATCAGGGCAGAGATCGGTCTGAAGTAGACACACCCTGTGACTCGATTGTTATTATTATACATGCTATTCTTACAAATTTGCTCTTAAAAAAAATGTTCCTATACAATCTGCTGAGTTAGGGGGTGGGCTTCTAATACAGAGTTTTGCCATTTTGAAACTGCTAAGAAATCATTGGAGCTCATATGTTAAAGTTAGGGGGTGGGCTTCTATTAGAGCATAGGCTACAATTAAGTGAAATACGGTACCTTCCGTTTTCCGTCTAGAAAAATCTTGATACATTCCTTTGTTTGCAATCAGCAACTGGCATATTCTGTCCATGTATGTATACCCAGGTGCCTAACCTCTTACAATCTGCAGTAGCATAATAACATCCTCTAAGCAGCATTGATGTAGTTAATATAGTTCATGATTAATCGTATGATCGCGATTATTCTTTTTAAATGATCGCGATTATGAAAAGTGAATAATCGTGCAACCCTAGTGCTAAGGATGCCAGAAGACACACCAGCACAGAGACCATTGGAATTTGCCCTACTCGGAGCCAGCAAATACAGAGCCAGGAGAGGACGTCATTGCATAAATCTGCTAAGCGTGCTACGAGGTGACCTCAAGAAAGCAGGATTAGGTACACTCAAGTCAAGAATGGACCTGAGGAAGCTAAGGATTTTGGCTGAGGACAAGACACAGTGGGCAAAAGCGAAGAAGGACTGATTGCAGCTGTAGAATGTTTCTACTACTACAGCCGCAGAATACAGTAATCATACATACATAAATAGATACGATAGATAAATGTAATGAATCAGGTCAATATTGCTCTAGAGGTTACCTGTATCGGAGCTACTGATTGCCAGTTTAAAGCATCCATCAAAACTACTGTCCGCATCCGCTTTACGTACATAGTGCTGCAAGAGACACACATAACAATGGTCTAACTCAATATCACGAGGTACTCAACTCATACATCTCTGAAATACTAACAAGGTACAGGTTAGAAATAACTTAACATGTCTCCAATAGGCTTGCATGATTACGTGATTAAATCGAAACTCGATTATGTTTTAAATCGTGAATTTATATGTTGAATAATTAACAAGATAGCCGCCAGAAAAATTGACCTATCAAAATTCTGCATATACATGTATGATTTGAAATCAGACAAGTGATTAATAAGGAGTAGGCTTTTAACTTATTTCCAGAAATGTTCAGAAAATTCAAGATAGCCACCAGAAAAATTTAACAAACAAATTTCTGAATAGAGGTTCTGTAGCCTACCACCAGTACATAGGAGCATTCTACAACAAATTTTACTGAAATCCGTCAAAGCATAAATGAGTAGATGCGATTTGACAGACAGAGATGGACGGACAACAGACGATGGATGGATGATGGATGGCCGCCATGGCATAAGCTCATTTGGCCCTTTGGGCCAGGTGATGTAAAAATTAAATAATCGAATAATTCTGAATAATTTCTATTACATAAAATATTTCAAAACCTATCTTTTAATTACTCTTTAATGCGATCGGTCAAGAAAAGTGACATTTTGCTCAGTGAATGAATGTCCATTTGCAGGCCAAGAGAAGACTATTTTTGAAAATGTATCACTGGAATGACTGGAATGATTCTCGAGCCAGGCATTCCAGTAATAAATAAATATTCAGAAATAGTCTTCTCTTGGCCTGCAAATGAACCTTTCTAACCATCATTCGATCTTTCAGCATTGATATGCTTTTGTTGTTATGTCTTGGTAATTTGTACTCAAGCTGATTAATCGAGTGATCATTATTATTCTTAAATAATCAATCGTGATCACTCAAAGCAACAAGAGGCCCAATGGGCCTGTATCGCTCACCTGGCTTTTCAACTAATCCTACTTAGGTTTTACATCCATCGGTGTCACTTCCAATGACTTTCAGTCAAATGGTTTAGTTTTCGAGATATTGACAACAATCGCTGGACTGTTTTTTTGCATTAGTGATTTTGAACAATGTTTACGTGAAAATAGATGATATCAGTGCTAACTACAGCTGGTTTCTTAACTGTCTCTCGGCTGCAAGTCAGTGCAGCCAATAATTTCAATTTTCAAAAGCTCTTGACTTGTTGAATATTTTGAAAACAATTCGACTGAAAGTTATTGCCAGCTTAGCCACCAACAACTTTCAGTCCAAGTGTTTTCAAAATATTTATCAGGTTCAGAGATATAACCTTTGGAATATGTCGTCTGCAAAAACTTAGTCAGGCGGTTACTAGAGGTTTAAATACAATTGAAGAAAATAGTCTGTAAAGGCAGGTAGGTGGTCTTTATAGCAGGTTATTCCCCACCACCACACAATCCATTTAACACATGCACATCTGGCTGAATCACCAAGTTAGCAGTAGGGGTAGGGTGAGCTGGAGTTGATTTTAAAAATAATTTGACTGAAAGTCATTGCTGCCTTACGCAACAACTTTCATTTCGGCAGTACCGGAAAGGTTAATCTGTTAATTGGAACTTAATATCTAGTTTGGCAATAAAATCTGACATGGTGATAAATCAATGGACAGTGGGGAACAAACCTGTATTTGCCCTATGAAAGTGAGATTGCAAATATTTAAGGAGTGATAACTCTGGCATTTGACGTCCTATCAGTTTCAGTTTCACAACACAGATATTAGATGCAGACATTAACATTGTGACCAAGTTTGGTGTCAATCCGTCAAAAATAACAAAATGAGCCGCCATTGTTGGTGACGGACAGACAGATGGATGGACGGACATACAGAAGACAGATGGGGGCATCGCTATACGACAGCTGACTGACAAGTAAGCGGAGTTAAGAAAACCAATTTCGGCTTCAAAATCCATCAAATAAAAAAATTGAATATGGCAGCAAAACACGCTAAAATTTGATTGGTCCACGGCAGCCATGTTTTTTACCTATCAACTTCCCATGAACAAACTTTAATGGCCCTTAGTTCATAATGATATCCCCAAAATTTCAGCCCGATCCGTTCAGTGGTTCTGCATAATAAGTCGTTTTCACGAAAACTAGGTCATTCAAGATGGCCGCCGAACCATTTGGCCAATCAAGTTCCTTCGAACAAACTTGGTTCAGCTCTTTCCCTATATGATATTTCGTGAGTTTTGAATCGATCCACCAAGCGGTATTGGAGAGGAAGATTTTTAAAGACATTTCCTAAAATCAGCCAAAATCCAAGATGGCCCCCGGCTAAATTGGCCGATCGGCTTTGTTTGAACAAACTTGGATCTGTATGCCCTAAGGATACTTCCTGCCAAATATAATTGAAATTGGCCCAGTGGTTATTGAGAAGAAGTTGTGTAAAGAAAAAGGTTGACGGACGGACGGACGGACGGACGGACGGATGGATGGACGGACGGACGGACCGATGGATGGATGGATGGATGGATGGATGGACGGACGCCGGACAGACAATGGATGGTTGCCATGGCATAAGCTCACTTGGCCATTCTGGCCAGGTGAGCTAATAATAGCACAAACCTAGTCTCCAAAACAATATAAAACATACTGTTGAATATGGTCAAGGTGGCCAAAACTGACCCCTGCAATGGTCTTGAGGAAAGTCCATTTACAGGCTAATACAAGAATATTCTTGAAAATTTACCACTGGAATGACTGTCTCAAAAATTAATTAGTCCTACGAGGAGTAAAATTTCTAAAATTGTCTTCACTTCAAGCATGTAAAAAGACACTGACTGGGCTACAAGAATGCTTCTAAACCTCTACACGTGACTTCATGTAAGAATGCTTCTAAACCTCTACAGATGTCATGTGACTTCATGTAAGAATGCTTCTAAACCTCTACACATGTCATGTGACTTCATGTAAGAATGCTTCTAAACCTCTATACATGTCATGTGACTTCATGTAAGAATGCTGACTTCTTGTAAGAATGCTTCTAAACCTCTACAGATGTCATGTGACTTCATGTAAGAATACTTCTAAACCTCTACAGATGTCATGTGACTTCATGTAAGAATGCTTCTAAACCTCTATACATGTCATGTGACTTCATGTAAGAATGCTTCTGAACCTCTATACATGTCATGTGACTTCATGTAAGAATGCTGACTTCTTGTAAGAATGCTTCTAAACCTCATGTCATGCGACTTCATGTAAGAATGCTTCTAAACCTCTACACATGTCATGTGACTTCATATAAGAATGCTTCTAAACCTCTATACATGTCATGTGAGTTCATGTAAGAATGCTTCTAAACCTCATGTCATGCGACTTCATGTAAGAATGCTTCTAAACCTCATGTCATGCGACTTCATGTAAGGATGCTTCTAAACCTCTATACATGTCATGCGACTTTATGTAAGAATGCTTCTAAACCTCATGTCATGCGACTTCATGTAAGGATGCTTCTACGCCTCTATACATGTCATGCGACTTCATGTAAGAATGCTTCTAAACCTCTATACATGTCATGCGACTTCATGTAAGAATGCTTCTAAACCTCATGGCATGCGACTTCATGTAAGGATGCTTCTAAACCTCATGTCATGCGACTTCATGTAAGGATGCTTCTAAACCTCTATACATGTCATGTGACTTTATGTAAGAATGCTTCTACGCCTCTACACATGTCATGTGACTTTATGTAAGAATGCTTCTAAACCTCTACACATGTCATGTGATTTCATGTAAGAATGCTTCTAAACCTCATGTCATGTGATTTCATGTAAGGATGCTTCTAAACCTCTACACATGTCATGTGACTTTATGTAAGAATGCTTTTAAACCTCTACACATGTCATGTGATTTCATGTAAGAATGCTTCTAAACCTCTATACATGTCATGTGACTTCATGTAAGACTGTTTCTGAACCTCATGTCATGTGACTTCATATAAGAATGCTTCTAAACCTCTACACATGTCATGTGACTTCATGTAAGAATGCTTCTAAACCTCTATACATGTCATGTGACTTCATGTAACAATGCTTCTAAACCTCTACACATGTCATGTGACTTCATATAAGAATGCTTCTAAACCTCTATACATGTCATGTGACTTCATGTAAGACTGTTTCTGAACCTCATGTCATGTGACTTCATATAAGAATGCTTCTAAACCTCTACACATGTCATGTGACTTCATGTAAGAATGCTTCTAAACCTCTGCATGTCGTGTGACTTCATGTAAGAATTCTTCTAAACCTCTATACATGTCATGTGACTTCATGTACGAATGCTTCTAAACCTCTACATATGTCATGTGACTTCATATAAGAATGCTTCTAAACCTCATGTCATGCGACTTCATGTAAGAATTCTTCTAAACCTCTACATATGTCATGTGACTTCATATAAGAATGCTTCTAAACCTCTATACATGTCGTGAGACTTCATGTAAGAATACTTCTGAACCTCATGTCATGTGACTTCATGTAAGAATTCTTCTAAACCTCTACACATGTCATGTGACTTCATGTAAGAATGCTTCTAAACCTCTATGCATGCCATGTGACTTCATGTAAGAATGCTTCTAAACCTCTACACATGTCATGTGATTTCATGTACGAATGCTTCTAAACCTCTATACATGTCATGTGACTTCATGTAAGAATATTTCTACCAGCGCTTCTTTTAACTGTCCGACTGCTGAGTTTTTGCAGACAACATATTCCAAGTGTTATATCTTTGAACCCGCCAAATATTTTGAAAACAATTTGACTGAAAGTTGTTGGTGGCTAGCTATTGCTCATTAAAATTAGTGTCTGGTGACTTGCAGCAGAGGCTCTTTTAATGTGCAGCTCCAAACCATTTATGCTGTTCCGGGCAAAAAGTGCAGTTCCAAACTTCTAAAACATAGGTGCTAATTACGAAATTCAATAAAATAATATAAACAAGGCATTGCAAGCAATACAAATCACCTCGATTCCCGCTTTTGTTGAAATGACATGTTAGAAAGCTGGGCAATTCACTTGCCAGCTCCCTATAACTGATATATGTGCTTACATTACAGTGTTTGTTGTAGGGGGAGGACATACGTCAAATTAATGAAGTTTGTATATTTCACGGGTAATAGCTCTGCCAGTTACTGATAGAAACTAACAAAACAGGAACTTACCATCCATATTAATACTATTAATCTAAATTCTGAATTTGGTTCAAATCTGTTTAGTCTTGCCCGGAAATGGTCAAATTAACGAAGTTAATATTTTTCAAGGGTGTTAACTCTGGCAAATGTTAACAAAAGCAGATGGAACACGAAACTGACATCCGCCTCTGTAGTATTAAGCCATTCCGAATTCAGTTCAAATCGGTTTAGTCTACCCCGAGTTATTGCGCATAAACGGCCAGATTAACTTTTATATTTTTCAGGGGGGGGGGGGGGGGGCAACTCTAGGTAAATTTGACATATAATTGACAGAATTCGAACTTGGCCTCTGTATTTGCATTACTAAGTGGTATCCCAAAGCTGGTTAAGATCGGTGCAGGCAAACACACTACAAATTTATGAATGTACGTACGTATGAACAGGCACATTCCTACATGTTCTATATATTCCCTCAAACTTCGTTTTCAAGGGGATAATAATGAGTAAGTCACCCAGCAAACATGGTCCATGTTTGTCCATGTACTAAGGATGCCAGATAACACAACAGCATAGAGAGCCATGGAATTCTCCCTACTCAGAGACAACAAATACAAAGCCAGGAGAGGATGCTATTGCATAAATATGTTAAGTGTGCTACGAGGTGACCTCAAGAAAGGAGAACTCAGTACAGTCATATCAAGAATAGACCTGAGGAAGCTAAATATTTTAGCCGAGGACAAGACGCAGTGATCAAAAGCGAAGAAGGACCGACTGCAGCTGTAAGTTGTTTCTACCATTTGTCATACAGGAGTCGCTGCCATGGCCCGTTATCAAAATAGGCCGCCAATCCCTCCCAACCGCTCGCTTCGCTTGCTTGTTTGCGGTTTGAAATTTGTCATAAAAGAAATCATGGGCTCCAAACCTCATACCTCTCATGCGACTTTATAAAAGAATGTTTCTAGCCGTAACATAGATATTACCTGTGGCCGGAGCTGCAGTGTGAAGACGGATGTATCATTATGGGCGAGTAACAGCGATATGACAGGAAACATATGGTATGAGCTCTCTATGTCGATGCCGCACATATGTTCTGTATTCGACCAGAATTCATCCGCAACCAACTCAGGAGGCAACTAAATTTAAGCGCAATAAAAAGAAATCGTACAAATCCCTGGATACCATATCCGTCTGATATAGCCATATTTGATTTGTTATCTTGGACAGTTCTGATACGGAGTTTAACTATCTGTCTGTTGAATTTCTCCAAACTACATTTTCCATCTGCTTTAATTCTGGATATGCTGAATATTTTGAAAACAATTTGACTGAAAGTTGTTGGTGGCCAAGCCACCAACAACTTTCAGTCAAACTGTTTTCTAAATATTTTGCAGGTCCAGCGTTATTGCCCATTTACATCGTTGTCTGGTGGCTTGCAACAGTCAAACAGTTAACCGCTTAACCCTTCAACACTCATATTACTCCAAAACGGCTTCTACAGTGCTTCTGAGAAATGGCCATTTGCAGACCAAGATAAGACTATTTTTGAAAATTTACCACTGGAATGACTGGCTCAATAACCGAGCCAGTCATTCCAGTGGGAAATTTCCAAAAACAGTCTTCTCTTGGTCGGCTAATGGACATTTTCTATGAGAAAATAGTCAACAAATGTTTGAAATGTGCATCTGTACCCCAAGGGACAATTTTTTTTTAAATGTACACCTGGAATGACTGCCTCAATAATCGAGTCGTAAAATTTAAAAATAACCTACTTTAGTCTGCAAGTTGACATCATCAAATTAGTTTCAAAATATTCACCAGCTTCCCTGTAAAATTACCTCGAAATTAAGATTCTGGGAATTCTTGAATCAAAGTTTATAAATAGATTCCAACACGCATAGTGGGCGGAGCATAATTAGAAATGCAGCCTTCAAAATTCGCCACAGCAATCAGCAAAGCTGTGGTAAAAGCCATGGAAAGTTAATTTGCAGAAGAAAATTTCAGTCCTAGCTACTTAAATGCGATTTTATCATAGATGCAAGGTATCAATCATGATGTCATGATGAGGTTCGACAAATGACCACACAATCATGATATCATTATATTAATTAACCCTTTACCGGTCAAAACCAGACTCAGCTATGGTCCTGTGGAATGTCCATTTACAGGCTAAGAGAATACATTTTATGAAAATGTTCCACTGGAAGGACTGGCTCGATAACCAAGCCAGTCATTCCAGTGATAAATATTCAAAAATTGTATTCTCTTGGCCTGTAAATGGACATTCAATAAGAAAATATTTAAATTCTTTGGACCAAGTTTGGCCATTAACCTTTAACATCAGATTTGGTCAAGGAAATATTTTCTTATTGGATGTTCACTTACTTGGCGAGAGAATACAAATTTGACAATCTATCACTGGAATGACTGGCTCGGTTATCGAGCCAGTCAGTCCAGTGTTAAATTTTCACAAATTGTATTCTCTCGGCAAGTAAGTGGACATTACACAAGACCATAGCAGAGGCCGGTTTTAGCCGGTATGACCATTGAATGGAAGTTTCTATAATTTACCAAAAAGTAGAACACAGATTTAATGAAATTTGAAAAAAAAATGCTGTAGTAGTGCAGTGGGGAACCAGTTCTGCTACAGGATTTTTGTGCCGTGGCAAAATTGTCCAAATTTCAAGGACTGAAAATAAATACGCCTTATTACAACGACTTATTTAAGTGACAATACCTGGAACATAGTCCTCATCTTCACGAGCAGCGCATCGTAAACTTTGTGAGGAAGACGTAAATTTGTTGTCCCGCTGTCGACGATTGTCTTATCATAATTGTACTGAAAGTAAACAAGAGTCACATTAGCGGCTTTAGATGCTTGACAGCTGTTTAACACCGTCATCGGTAAATTTCATATATCACAATTTCAAAACAATAATACAGAAAAGCTGTTGAATATTTTGAAATTAATATGACTGGAAGCCGTTGCTGCCTTAGGCAGCAACGGCTTCCAGTCATATAAACTTCAAAATTATTCAACAGAATATGCTATGCATCGGAGAGATTGCCTTTTTCATGGATTTGTCGGTGTGAAAGGGGGAACAATTCAATGGTCAAGCTGACCTTAGTTGACCATTGCATTGGCTTCCAAGCTGTCCATTTGCTGGACAATAGAAAAAGGTTTTTTCAAGCATTTTTTTTTTTAATTTTACCGCTGGAATGATTGACTCGCTCAATAGTTGAGCCAGACATAAATTTTAAACAAGAATTCCGAGGAATTAAGTGTCGCCTGTCTCCTGTTTGTCAAAGTGGCATTGACCTTGTGACCCTCGTGTCATAATGCTGCTTCCAAACAATATAGATAACCATGTATTCAATTTTAGTTCCAATAGGATTAAGCAATCCTGAAATATAATTGATTTGCTGAATGGAAAAACTTACAGTTGAAAAAGCAAAGGTCAAATAGCGACATTAGAATGACCTTGACCTTTGACCTGGTGACTGCCATGTCACCACCTTTTATCCTCTTGGTATAAGCAACCATGTACCCAAGTTGTGTTCCGTTAGGGTTAAGCAATCCCGAAGTATTACATGATAAGATTTGCTAAGCCTAAAACTTCATTTTGACGCCGTCGCCGCCGTCATCGCCATCGGAAAAGTGACCCATATGTCTCGCTTTCTGCTTTGAAAGGTGAGACAAAAATAGTCTTCTCTTGAACTAACAATGGACATTCATTAAGCAAAGATTTTCATATTTCTTGACCAATCTTGATCATTGAAATGTTAATGCTATTGAATATTTCTAAAATATTTCCGCACACAACAGTATCCCTCGTAAATAAGTTAATGTGGTTCCTAAATATAATTTACCTAAACATGTGAGTTAGTACAATTTTGAACACGATTTAAGAAATGTACTGTTGAATATTTTGGGCTTAATTTGATTGGAAGCCATGGCTGCCTTAGTCAACAATGACGTCAAATCAAAGTAAGTCCAAAATAATCAACACTACATTTTATTTTGTCTTGGAAACATTTTAAGTCATTTCTGAGCTGCACTGTAGCGCCTCTTTCTAAATATTATCTGATCTATATGGATGAAGGAAAGGCACCAACCCTTTACCCATTTAATTCTCATATGAGCCAAAAATGGCTTCTGCAGTGAACTTGTGAAATGTCCATTTGCAGACCAAGAGAAGACTGTTTTTGAAAATGTTACCATTGGAATGACTGGCTCGGCAGAGGCCGGTTTTGGCCGGTATGACCATTAAAGGGTTAAAGAGATGTCCACTAGCAGACCAAAAAGATGACTTTTTTACATTTACCACTCATATCAGTTATGACTGGCGCGATAATGGAGTCCGTCACTCCAGTGATACATTTTCAAAAATAATCTTCTCTTAGTCTGCAAATCAGGACATCATTTATGAGAATTTGAATTTTTTTTTAAACAAATTTCATGGTTAAAACACTAATAGAATTAATAGACATTCAGTCAGGTAGTGGGTGGGTGGGTGAAGAAGGAGAATGGAGAGATAAAATCTGTCACTCAAGTTTATGATGTCATAATCAATAGAGTGATCTATTTCTAGTGATGCCCTGCCCATTTCTCACTAAGCTCCGCCCATGCTTTGTGCGTGTTTGGATCTATTGATATACTGAGATTGTCTTTGAATCACGAGTTCACAGAATCCCAATTTCGAGGTACACCTGTTGAAAATTTTGAAAATAATTTAACTGGGTGCTGCCCAGTCAAATTAGTTTCAACATATTCAACAGAATATTCATTAACCCTTTAACCCACGAATTTATTCAAGAAGATTTCAATGTTCTCATAAAAAATATCCATTTGCAGACCAAGTAAAGACTATTTCTGAAAATTTACCACTGGAAATGACTGGCTCGTTTATCGAGCCAGTCATTCCAGTGGTAAATTTTCAAAAAAGCGTTAAACTGTAAAGACATACAATTCATACACTTGATGGACTATAAACGAAATCACGGATTTCTTTTTTCACGAGAGAGATGATACTTACCTCCCTAATACTCTTTGATATTGCTAAAATATGCTTTCACTCAATAAACACTCAGAATAAAAACAGTTAGGTGCCCCTACTGGGCAGGGAGTCAGAGTGCAGTCCGGCGGATGCCAGCCCCACCACCGCGCATGCGCAGACTAGCGCTTCCTCTGACTAATTTGTTGGCTGACACACATGCCACTAATAAGAGCCTGAAGACCGAGCCTCTGTGGGGTGGAGAGGCTGGGTCCGTACTAGGGAGGTAAGTATCAACTCTCTCGTGAAAAAAGAAATCCGTGATTTCGTTTATTTCACTTCAAGAGTATATTTACCTCCCTAATACTCTTTGATATTGCCAGAATTCGTCAGGGAATTCGGCAGGAGGGAGGCGAGGTCAAAAGACCAGCTCTTCCCTATACGCTTTTCCGCGTTTAAGGCACTTAAACTTCTGAAACTGTGTGAAAACACAGTCAGGATTTGAAAAAATATCGGCTAACACAAACCGATGGATGAGAGATGACCGAATGTCATATGCGCTCCCCCCCCCCCTTCCTGGGAGGAAGACTCGAATGACCTCAATGTCCCATACGCTCTCTACGTACAAGTGCCATGTACTATAGGAGACGAAAAAACTCCATTTTCGTATACTCTCAATGATGAACCACATAAAAACACATACCATCACCATTTTAATAACAAAGGGTCACGTGACAATACAATTAACAATGAACAACACATAAACAAGACTGACCTTGTTGAGCTTGGCTGCTGACATCATCTTCCCAGTGGTGAAGGCTGATGCAGTCCCAAAAAGTGGTTGTTCCCATTAATTAATTGTGATATATACAAGCAATGAGGAAACCTCATCAAAAAAGTACACCTGATTATCTTTTCAAAATCGACAAGGCGAGAGGATTAGAGGTGTCACGGAGATAATGGTCTGTAAAACTTGACTCACAATGCCACTGAGCAACCGACATAATGTCATCCACAGGGACCCCATTAAATAGGGCAGTGGAAGTCAGTACGCCCCGGATACTGTGAGCCTTGGCCATGTCAACTTGCTTACTGGTGGCGGATTTATGACAAAACTGAATACATTCTACAATCCACCTGGAAATGGTGTCCTTAGACGCACTACCATGGGGTTCAATATATGACAACCATAACGCTGACGGGTCCGTCCGCCACTCCTGAGTACGTTGTTTGTACCGGTTTAATGCTCGGACTGGACACCATGCTTTAGAATTAGGATCATATCTAGTTAAAGCTGGCAAAAAAATAGGTTGACCTGGATATTTCAAAGACTGATTTTTAGCCAAGAAATTAATCCTAGGTAGAAGCTTAAGGCCTTCCCCTGTAACCACAAAACGGTCTTCTTTGGCTAATAAGGCATGAATTTCTCTCCTACGCCTAGCCGAGGCCGCAGCAATTAAAAATATAGTTTTAAGAGTTAACATTTTCATAGAAATGGAACTAAGTGGTTCAAAAGCCTTATCGCCTAGTACCTGAAGCACTAGAGATAAACTCCAAGATGGAATCACCGGGGGATTCCTTGGTCTTAGATTGCCCATGCGTTTAATTAATACATTTAATGTACTTACTTCATTACTTCCCCTATTAGCCAAGCAAGGGATAACTGTCATTAAAGCTGATTTATAACCAGCGATAGAGTTAGGCTTGAGGTTATAGGCATCATACAGGTGACAGAGGAAATCAGCTACTACCTGAATAGATGAATCCATTGGATTAATACATCTTTTTGAGCACCATTCTGCAAATCTGTTGATTTTATAATTATATGCTCTGGAGGTTGACCCCCTCCTGGCTTTGGCCATAAACATGGCTGCTTGCTCAGAAAAGCCCTCCTTAATTCTAGATACCTTGACAACATCCACGCAGTCAATCTGAACATTGACGGATTGTTGTGAAGGGCCTTGCCCTGGAAGACAATGTCGTCCATCAGAGGCAGAGTAACCGGATTGCAGACCAGAAGGTCCAGCAGATCCGTATACCATGATCGGCTTGGCCAATTTGTGGCAATCAGAAGCACTTGGCACTCCTCCTGTCTGATTTTCTGAAGAATTTTTGGAATCAGGATTGCTGGAGGGAATGCGTATGCATACATTCCCACCCAGCTGATAGCTAACGCATCTGTTGTGAAAGCGCTTGGATCTGGAATCGGAGACGTACGTCATCATCTTCGCATTCTTCTTCGTTGCGAACAAATCGATGTTGGGTTTCCCCCAATGGTCGAACAGACGATCCGCCACACATTGATTTAGTTGCGATTCCGTCGGTAAAACACTCATCCTTCGGCTCAATGAGTCTGCTAGCAGATTTAACCTTCCCGGAATATGAACTGCTTTCAAGGTAATCCTGTGATCCAGGCACCAACAAAGCAGTCTCCATGTCATCATACAGAGACTGGGCGACTTCGTTCCGCCCTGGCAGTTTATGTAAGGCACAACTGTTGAGTTGTCTGATCGAATAAGAACAATCTTGCCCTGAACTTTCTGTAAGAAATGTTCCAGGCCCAGGACTACTGCTCTTAACTCCAGTAGATTGATATGTTCCTTTGACTGTTCCAGATTCCAAAGCCCTGATATCGTGGATTCTTCCAGGCAAGCTCCCCACCCCTCCATCGAGGCATCTGTATACAGTTACCTGAGGGTGAGGAGGGGTTAGCATAACCCCCACCAGGAGGTTCTCTGTCTTCAACCACCATTGCAGGTGGTGAATTAGAGGCTCCAACACTGACACATTCGAGTCTAGTGAACCTGTACTCTGGGTCCATTGTGTCATGAGAAATAACTGGATCGGCCGCCTGCGTAAGGCGGCCTGAGGAATGACTGGTTCCAAAGAAACCATCAACCCCAGCATTCTCAAGTAAACTCGTGCCAGGACATGACGACTGTTGCACACTGACTGTATTACTGAGATGAGTATCTGAACCCTCTCCTGAGTAGGATAAACATATCCTGTCTCTAGATCGAAGAACATCCCCAGGTAAACAAACTTCTGGGATGGAGTCAGCTCTGATTTTTGGAAATTGATTATCCAGCCTAAGTCTGTGAGAGTCTTCAAAACAATCTCCAGATTGGCCGATAAACTTTCCTGGGTGTGTGCTTTTAACAGCCAGTCGTCTATGTACGTGTGGACTGCTATGCTTCTCCTGCGGAGGTATGCTGTAATCGCAAGAACCACTCTGGTTAAAACCCGAGGAACCGTGGAAATTCCGAAGGGTAACACCCTGAATTCCCACTGTCTGCCCTGGAATGCAAATGAGAATTGGTCTCCACCCTCCGGTGTTTTTGTCACTAAGAAGACAGTTGAATAGAACCCCGGACACTTCTGTGCCGGCTGAATTGCTCCTTTCTGTATGAGGGAGTTTATTTCCTCCTCTATACACAACCTTTGATCTGGATCTCTCGGAATTTGAGTCCAGATTGGCACCAGAGACAGTCGCGATGTTGGGCCTGTCATCCAATCGGGATGATACCCGACTGAAAGCCATCGCAAGACTAAACGGTCCTGAGTCAACCGTTCCCACTCTTGCATGTGGTTGGCCAGACGGCCTCCCACTGGTCCACCTAGGGAGAGAGGTGGACATAAGGAGTGCAAGAGCGGCACTGTCTCCTTTGCCAGAAACAACGAAGTGGTTCTCACCGTGGTAACCGGCCCATCAGGCACAATTACCATGACCAGATCCTCTCGCGCCACGACCAGCACCACGTGCACCTCGGAGCGCGGGTGACCTCGGTGCACGGGTGGCTGCCTGGCTGGCTGCGCCTGAGGAGCCTGCGCCCCCTCACTGCTGGCCGAATCGCACGCGACCGAGGCCAACGCTGCAATGGTGGCTGGCCTCTGACATGGCCACCTCCACCTCGAGCCTGCAGGGGATGGTACGCAGGGGGTGCGGCGCGAACGCGCTCCCTACGGAGCACCTCAAACTGTTCGCGCAGCGCCCTCTGGTTGTTGACCAGTGACCATCCCCTGGAGGTGCCTACATCCCTCACCTCCAAAGAGACCAGGACCTGCCATAGGCGTACGCAGAAGCCTATTGTACAGGTCCTGGGACGGGCACATGTTATCTAACGCAAACATGCGCCTCGCCCGGACACTTCTGGTCACCGCCCGAGTCATACAGTCCAGAGCCAGGTTGATACCATCATGGATGGCTCTCTGGACTGTGACCGGGCTCGGTTGGTGTGATGTGGATGCTGTTACTACCCCCTGTAACAGCTGGGAGACGTGAGACAGCGCCGCAATAGACGCTCTCCCTCTCTCCTCCGCATCATGCAACACGGCATTGGCCGAACGCGCTGCATTCGAACACAAGGCTCCCGTGTCAGAACGGGAGCCTGGCCACGTATCCTCACCTAAAGCCACGCGGTCATCCACGCTAGGCTTAGGTACCACACCGTACCTCTGGTAGTCTACGGGTACGATGCGGCAGCGCCTTGCGACCTCGCGAGGGGCCTTCGCGAGACGCCCATTCGCCTTGATGGACGTCTCCGCCGCCGAGAACATATCAACGATATGCTCTGCTAGCGGCAGAGATGGCATGGCGCTAACAGTCGACTTTCCAGCTAACCACGGCCTGTGGTCTCGCTGGCTAGCCGACTGCTCCACGGGCAGGTCTGGCCTGACACTTATCAGCCGTCAGACCAATCCTCCTCCGTGGCTAACTGCGAAAGCTCTACTAGACGAGGGCCTTCGTCTTCCTCCTGAGCTAACGCAGTCGAGCTTGACGTTGGATATGCTGACACTCCTGGCAAGCCAGAGAAAGCATGCGGGCCCGAAAGAGCAGGCATGTTAATCTGACTGGCTTGTCCAGGAGCAAGTGCCGTGGTAGAGCGTGGGGCAGATACCGCCACACCACGGCCCCGGCCAGCACCAGCAACACTCTCGGCAAGTAAGTAGAACCGTGGATCATGTCGCCTGTATTCCCTGCGAGGGGTGCAGAGACGTCAAAATCCATGGCCACGGCTTCAGAAGGGGACCCCAGCAGATAATCCTCTTCTTCCTGGCCAGAAAGATTAGACTCGGGGTCAGCAAAGAGAGCTAACCCGGACTGGCCAGGAAAGGTGCCATAGGAGGTACTGGCACCTGCGGCATGCGGATACCCCTGGGCTGATAAGCAGCCAGCAGATTCCAGCGACAACCGTCCACGGACCACCGGCGCGGCAAGCCTGCTGCCAAGGTCGTGGAAGGCCCCCACTAATGGGGCCACCTCTGAATCGTCGAAAACTAGTAACGGCCTAAGGAAAGTCGATTCAGAGGCGGGGATTATCTGCTCCGAAGCAGATGATGAGGACAACAAAGGATTTGGTCCAGGAAGCATGCCACGGAGCAACTCTGGTACCAAATCCTTTATTGTCCTCTTCATCTCTCCCAACATCTCACTACGGAAGGCCTCCATGTCCACTGAGGGCGAGGCCTTCCTCTTACCCTTTTTACTCACAACCTCTCGTTTCATCTTCCTCTCCTCCTCCGCAAGCTTGTCCTTTGCCTGTAAGCATAAAAACTCCTTCATTAGTTCGCCCCCCCACCCCCAATGCTTACACACATCACAATTAAACAATGGCCCACAGGGGCTACATTGGAAGCAAAGATGTGGTATAAATTTCTCCTTCAGGAAGCGACCACAGGACGGGCAACCAGGTCTCTGAAACAGGACAGAAGACAAGGACAAAGAGAATTTTAGTTAAAGATGTTATGAGGACTAGATACCCGATCGCTTTGATTAACTTGACAATCATAATACAGATTCTCCTTTACTAGAAGAACAAAATGCTTTTTAAATTTTTGTAATCGGCCCAGCCAAAGCTGAAATAAGCATATAGCAACCACCTTGACAACCAAACGCTTTTAGCTATCACGCTAGAGTTGTGACGTCACACCGGGATGACACCAATTCCTATTAGTCTAGATTCTTATCTCAGGAGCAAAGCTAGGCTCTCTACTGCTGCACGTATTAGGCACCTAGGCACATATTCTTTGACAATTCATTGTTCACACAGGGACACTACATTGTTCGAGATGTACAAAGGTTCATATCGAAGTTGATGATATTTTTGTTGATTAAAATTTAAAGGACAGACCTCATGGTCACGGTGCCTGACATCACAATTCTAGCGTATAGGCCTGTTAGACGTGACAGTAACATCGGATTTCGTGTACGTGAATTAGGCTATATTTAATCAAACCCACCCACACAGTTCTTGGAATACAATTCTACAAATGCATATATATGTTATCTTTCTGGATTGACTGCAGAGATTTTGCATATATGATAGGCATGCATGTACACAACCTTTTAAATGATAGTTAAGTAGGCCTCAGTGCACGTGCACGTGCGATCGCAATTTACCATTGTGTAGGCTTATGAATAAATTTATGATTGCACTATAGCCGTTACTCCAGTTATGTGTTTAAAGTTAACTAAAATGTCGGGTAAATATAGATCTAATCAAAATTAGTATATTTACGTATAGTCTGCATTGACATATTATTGACACTACACGGTTTGTTTACAATTTAGGCAGCGGTCGAGGTGCGTAGCGAGGCTTTCACTGCCGTCCGCACGCTTATAGTACAACTTAAATAACATATACTGCTGAATGTTTTGAACATAATTGGGCTGGATTTCAACCCAAATTGTGTTCAAAATATTCAACATAATGTGTCTTGTATCATGTTCATATGGTTATAACTACCATATTTGTGTTTTTGCTTTGGAAGCATTTAAACTTATTTATGAGCTGCACTGTAAGTAAAGATGATATGCTAGCGACCTCTGAACATCTGTCAGTTCACCTACCTATTTAAAATTTGTTCATCCGCTACAGTTTTGCTTTTTCATACCATTGAAATATGAGTGTATGCTACTTCCATACATGGAAGAAGTTGGTTTGAAAACGATATAGTTCATATGGTTGTCACAGGCGTGATGCCCCCCACCCCCCTCCCACACACGCACCAATGTACGTGTTGACCCGTACATGCCTCTACATTATTATTATTATACAAACACATTGCCAAAAGCTTATAGGTAAACAATTACATTCTAATCAGTAATCACGGGAAATTTCACATAGGACACACTGACACACTTATTGTAGATTCGTAATCTTCAGAAAAAGTTGTAACTGCACTCTGTAGCCTATACATTTAGATATGAATAATAGTACAATTATAGCCATCGTCAACCTCTCCCACCAACTTCGATCATCACGCTCACATCCATCCATCCATCCCAGACAGTACATAGTACACCCAGTCCTTTCAAGAATGGTAATGGATCCGCAATTAGGCCTACTAGACTACAGAGTATTTGTCACATGCATTGAAATATTGCCTATTTTCAGCATTGCCCATGGTTTACCGTAGTTATAGGCCTATTATTATGTGAATATATAGCTATCCATGAAACCATTAAAAATGAGTAAATATCATAAGAGATTTAAAAAAAATCATGATTTTTTATTTCTTGAAGACTTAGCTTCAACCTGACATAATTTATGTTATGGTAGGTCAAGTCTATCCTGTTAAACGCACGTTTTAAAATATGTTACCTTTGTACCTTAGACAGAAAAATATTTACCCAGATCACTGCGCCGTTCCCGGTGTGACGTCACAGCGAGTGGTGATGTGATTCAGATTGAGGCGTCATATAATCTCGTTATTTGGGCTGCTTAACATATTTTTCTCACTCCAAAGTGACGCTATTGTGTTTAAATAGTGTAGTAGACCATAAAATTAATTAAAACTCATTATCGACCGCAAGTCCTCACAAGACCTTTAAGGTTAGAAACTCAAAACCAAAAATAAAAGAAAGGGAAAACTAATCATATGAGAAACCAGCGTTGGGCAAAACTTTAATTGTTAATAAAGAGCAAGGCTGATTATGACGTCATTAATTCAAGACAGAAATTAAATCGATCCGAAAACAAACATCCAGGTGTAAGGACGAATTGTATTCATAACCAGAACATTTTCAGGATAGATATTCAGACTACACAAACATCAGATACACAATGATAATAGTGGCAATTTATAGTTTACATAATTATCATCACCTCATATCATTAACTAAAATACCTGACTCCTTGTATAGACAAACCATCCAATGTGATGAACTGGAGCACTCCACCAAGACTATGACCTCTTAATTCTCTCCACCTTAGGGGGAAGGAATTGGATCAAGAGGGCAAAGTGAGAAGACCTTCTTACGAGGCCTCCGAGTCACTGGACATAGACTTTTTGGTTAGATAACCTAACAGTATTAGTAGGAAATGGAACCTTGGTGGAGAGAAACAAACCCTCTGTTGATGTGATGTCCCATACATATCCTGACAGATACCTGTGGACATAAACACAAAGAGAGATTAGTATTATATAGCACCATGTTGACATAAAACAACTATACTAGGCGCTTATCACGATAAACGCGAGTCCCGGAAACACATTACACCGGGAAAAACTCGCTAAAATATAATAGAAGTCACCTGATGGATAGATCCTGGGCCCTCCACTGGCGAAGTAACTCTATCTGCCATCTTTACAGGTGTTCTAAACTTCTAACAAACGCTTAAAGACTTGAAAAAGACTTGGAAAAGCTTTGAGCACAAAAGCATGTGTACACCCTCTGCCAATAAATTAGCAAAGAGGACTGCACTCTGACTCCCTACCCAGTAGGGGCACCTAACTGTTTTTATTCTGAGTGTTTATTGAGTGAAAGCCGATATTTAGCAATATCAAAGAGTATTAGGGAGGTAAGTACACTCTTGAAGTGAAATTCAATGTTCATGGCATACCGAGATATGTCATTCGATATTACGCATTTTGATTCTGACATATGACGTAATTGATTATGTGTAGTGAATTTTGTCTTCAGTACACCTTTCCCACTTTAGCGTATTTTGGGAAAATACCTTCCCGGAATGCATCGTGCATGCCACTTCCGGCTGGTAAATGCAATAGCCGATGCGCAAACTGCATTACTTTATTATGGGAATCAGATACAGTGCACTTTAGGAAGTGCAAATGAAAAACTATGTTCATACTATTTTTGAAGTCATACATCATTGGAAAGCTGTCAATTTTCTATACATTTCTGTATTAGCTTTTATAGTTTTCTAAAATTTAATACAGTTGATTGCAAATTTTAAATATCACCTATTAGTCCACTTGATTTAATGAATCTATGTTGAATGGTGTATTTTATATATGCAAATAACTCAAAAAAATAATATATTAATATTTCGGAAATTGAATGCGCTTTCCAATGACAAACAAAATCACGGATTTCTTTTTTCACTAGAGAGTTGATACTTACCTCCCTAATACTCTTTGATATTGCCAAATATCGACTTTCACTCAATAAACACTCAGATTTAAAAAGTTAGGTGCCCCTATTGGGCAGGTAGTCAGATGACAGTCCGGCGGATGCCAGCTCCAACCTCGCGCATGCGCAGACTAGTACTTCCTCTGACTAAATTTATTGGCTGACACTATGCAACTTTAAGAAAGCCTGAAGACTGAGCCTCTGTGGGGCGGAGAGACCGGGTCCGTATTAGGGAGGTAAGTATCAACTCTCTCGTGAAAAAAGAAATCCATGATTTCATTTATTTCACTTCACGAGTATACTTACCCCCCCAATACTCTTTGATATTGCCAGAATTCGTCAGGGAATTCGGCGGGAGGGAGGCGAGGTCAAAAGACCAGCTCTTCCCTATACGCTTTTCCGCGTTTAAGGCACTTAAATTTCTGAAACTGTGTGAAAACACAACCAGGGATAGATTTGAACACCGGCTAACACAACTGATGTCTGAGAGATGACCATATGTCATATGTGCTCCCCAACGCCTCTTCTTGGGAGGAAGACTGAATGACCACAATGTCCCATACGCTCTCTACCTACAATTGCCATGTACTAAAGGACATTAAATGAAAAAGCTTCATTTTCGTATACTCTCAATAATGAACCACATAAAACACGTACCATCACCATATGAATAACGAAGAGTCACGTGACAATACAATAAACAACACATAAACAAGACTGACCTTGTGGAGGTTGGCTGCTGTCATCATCTCCCCACTGGTGAAGACTGATGCAGTCCAAATAAGTGGTTGTTTCCATTGATTAAATGTGAAATATATTTTTTAAATGAGGATACCTCATCAAAATATGTACACCTAGATTAGTTTTTCAAAATCGATAAGGCGAGAGGATTCGAGGTGTCACAGAGATAATGGTCAGTAAATACTTGTCTCACAGTGCCACTGAGCTACTGACATAATGTCATCCAGAGGGACACCATTTAACAGGGCAGTGGAAGCCACTATGCCACGGACACTGTGAGCCTTGGCCATGTCAACTTGTTTACCTGTGGCAGATTTATGACAAAACTGAATACACTCTACAATCCACCTGAAAATGGTCTCCTTAGACGCCCTGCCATGGGGTTCAATATATGACAACCATAACGCTGTTGGGTCCATCCACCATTCCTGAGTACGTTGTTTGTACCGGTTTAATGCTCGGACTGGACACCATGCTTTTGAATTAGGATCATATCTAGTCAAAGTTGGTAAAAATATGGGTTCACCTGGATATTTGAAAGACTGATTTTTAGCCACGAAATTTACCCTAGGTAGAAGCTTAAGGCCTTGCCCTGTAACCACAAAAAACAGTTTGCCTCAGCTGATAAGGCATGAATTTCACTTCTACGCCTAGTCGAGGCCCCAGCAATTAAAAATAGTTTTAAGTGTCAACATTTTCATAGAAATGAAACTAAGTGGTTCAAAAGGCTTATCACCTAGTACCTGGAGCACTAGAAATAAACCCTAAGACGGAATCACTGGGGGATTCCTTGGTCTTAGATTGACCATGGCTTTAATTAAAGTATTTAATGTACTTACTTCATCACTTCCCCTCTTAGCCAAGCAAGGGATAACTGTCATTAAAGCTGACTTATAGCCAGCAATAGAGTTAGGCTTGAGGCTATAGGCATCATACAGGTGACAGAGGAAATCGGCTACTACCTGAATAGATGAATCCATTGGAATAATACATCTTTTTTGGCATCATTCTGCAAATCTGTTGATTTTATAATTATATGCTCTGGAGGTTGACCCACTTCTGGCTTTTGCCATGAACATGGCTGCTTGCTCAGAAAAGCCCTCCTTAATTCTAGATTTCTTGACAACATCCACGCAGTCAATTGGAACATTGACGGATTGTTGTGAAGGGCCTTGCCCTGGAAGATAATATTGTCAATCAGAGGCAGAGGAACCGGATTGCAGACCAGAAGGTCCAGCAGATCTGTATACCATGATCGGCTTGGCCAATTTGGGGTGATCAGAAGCACTTGGCACTCCTTCTGTCTGATTTTCTGAAGAATTTTTGGAATCAGGATTGCTGGAGGGAATGCGCATGCACACAGTCCCACCCAGCTGATAGCAAACGCATCTGTTGCGATAGCGCTCAGATCTGGAATCGGAGACGTACGTCGTCATCTTCGCATTCTTCGTTGCAAATAAATCTATGTTGGGTTTCCCCCAGTGGGTGGACAGACGATCTTCCACACATTGATTTAGTTGCCATTCCATCGGTAAAACACTCATCCTTCGGCCCAATGAGTCTGCTAGCAGATTTAACCTTCCCGGAATATGAACTGCTTTCAAGGTAATCCTGTGATTCAGGCACCAGCAAAGCAGCTTCCATGTCATCATAGAGACTGGGTGACTTCGTTCCGCCCTGGCGGTTTATGTAACTCACTACCGTTGAGTTGTCTGATTGAACTAGAACACTCTTGCCCTGAATTTTCTCTAAGAAATGTACCAGGCCCAGGAGTACTGCTCGTAATTCCAGTAGATTTATATGTTCTTGTGACTGATCCAGATTCCAAAGCCCTGATATTGTGAATTCTTCCAAGCAAGCTCCCCACCCCTCCATCGATGCATCTGTATACATCGCTAACTGAGGGTGAGGAGGGGTTAGCATCACCCCCGCCAGGAGATTCTCTGTCTTCAACCACCATTGCAGGTGGTGAATTAGAGGCTCCAGCACTGACACTTTTTGAGTCCAGTGAACCTGTACTCTGGGTCAATTGTGTCATGAGAAATAACTGGATAGGCCACCTGCGTAAGGCTGCCTGAGGAATGACTGGTTCCAGAGAAACCATCAACCCCAGCATTCTCAGGTAAACCCGTGCCAGGACATGACGACTGTTGCACACTGACTGTATTAATGAGATGAGTACTTGTACCCTCTCCTTAGTAGGATAAACATATCCTATCTCCAGATCGAAGAACATTCCCAGGTACACAAACTTCTGGGATGGAGTCAGCTCTGATTTTTGAAAGTTGATTATCCAGCCCAAGTCTGTGAGAGTTTTCAAAACTATCTCTAGATTTGCTGATAAACTTTACTGATTGTGTGCTTTTAACATCCAGTCATCTATGTACGTGTGGACTGCTATGCTTCTCCTGCGGAGGTATGCTGTTATCGCAAGAACCCCTCTGGTCAACACCCGAGGAGCCGTAGAAATTCCGAAAGGTAAAACCCTGAATTCCCACTGTCTGCCCCGGAATGTGAACCTCAGGAATCGATGAAAGCGCCTCGCTAATGGAATGTGGAAATAAGCATCCTTTAAATCTATTGAAGCCGTCCACATTCCCTTCTCCAACCCTGCCAACACCAATTTCACTGTCTCCATTTTGAAACTGGGTGTGTCTATGAACTTTTTCAATGGCTTGAGGCTGAGAATTGGTCTCCACCCTCCAGTGCTTTTCGTTACTAGAAACACGGTTGAATAGAAGCCCGGGTACTTTTGTGCCGGTTGAATTGCTCCTTTTAGTATGAGGGAATTTATTTCCTCCTCTATACACAACCATTGATCTGGATCTCTTGGAAACAGAGACAGTCACGACGGTGGGTCTGATATCCAGTCGGGATGATACCCGACTGAAAGCCATCGCAAGACTAAACGGTCCTGAGTGAACCGTCCCCACTCTTGCATGTGGTTGGCCAATCGGCCTCCCACTGGTCCACCTAGGGAGAGAGGTGGACATAAGGAGCGCAAGAGTGGCACTGTCTCTTTATGCAGATGCACTGGAGTGGCTCTTATTGTGGTAACCGACCCTTCAGGTACGATTACCACGACCAGATCCTCGCTCGCCACGGTCTGCACTGCGTGCACCTCGGTGCGCGGGTGGCTGCCTGGCTAGCTGCGCCGGAGGAGGCTGCATTCCCCCCAACCTCGCTGCTGGCCAAAGCGCGCGCGGGCATGGCCGGCGCTGCGCTGGTGGCTGGCCTCTGACCTGGTCACCACCACCTCGAGCCTGCAGGGGATGATACGCAGTGGAGCTGTGTGAACACGCTCTCTGCAGAGCACTTCAAATTGCTCACGCAACGCCGTCTGGTTATTGACCAGGGTAACCGTCTCTTGGAGATGCTTACATCCCTCACCTCCAAAGAGACCAGGACCTGTCATAGGCATACGCAGCAGCCTATTATACAGGTCCTGGGATGGGCACAAGTTGTCAAGGGCAAATGTGCGCCTCGCCCGGACACTCCTGGTCACTGACCGGGTTAAACAGTCCAGAGCCAAGTTAATTCCATCTTGGATGGCTCTCTGGACACGTATCTTCGCCTAGCACAGCACGATCCGCACTTGGCTTAAGCACCACACCATACAATTGATATTGATCAGGTATGATGCGGCATTGTTTTGCTAGCTCGCGAGGGGCTTCGCGAGACGTCCATGTGCCTTGATGGATGTCATCACCGCTGTGAACATATCAACAATATGTTCAGCCAGCGGCAGAGATGGCATAGCGGTAACAGTCGGCTTACCTGCCAACCACGGGCGCTGGTCCCGCTAGCCGGTCGACTGATCCACAGCAAGAACTTGTCTGACAATGATTAGCCACTGACAAGCGTCAGACCAGTCTTCCTCTGTAGCCACCTGCGAATGCTCTACCAGACGAGGGCCCTCATCTTCCACCTGAGCAATCGCAGGTGTGTGATTGGCTGGAGGAACTGATACTCCTGGCAAGCCAGAGAAAGCATGCAGGCCTGAAAGAGCAGGCATGCTAAACTGACTGGCTTGACCAGGAGCAGGCGCCGTGGTATTGCGTGGGAAAAATCTCGCCACACCATGGCCCTGGCCAGCACCAGCTACACCATCAGCAAGCCTAGGTATGCGGTAATACTGGCCATCAGACCCAGCCCAGGAACACTGTGAACGCTACTCCTGCATGAGTACTTCCATGGACAATGTCGCCCATATTCCCGGCGAGGGGTGCATGTACATCAATGTCCATGGCCACGGCGCCAAAAGAGAACCCAGCAGATAATCCTCTTCTTCCTGGCCAGAAAGATTAGACTCCAGGTCAGCGAAGAATGCTAACCCGGACTGGCCAGGAAAGGTACCATAGGAGGAAGTGGTACCTACTGGGTGCGGATATTCCTGGCCTGATAAGCAGGCACCAGGCTCCAGCGACACCTGTCTTTATAAATTTAGTAACGTGCAAGGCTGATTATGACTTCATAACTTCAAAAATAAGAAGTTAAATCGATCCGAAACAAACATCCAAGTGTAAGGACGAATTGTATTCATATCCAGAATATCCTAACTGGAAAGGAGTGTATACAGACTATACAAACATCAGATATACAATGATAAAATGGCAGCAGATTTCATAAATATTTTCAAATAAAAATTGAAGTGCCTCATATCATAACCAGAATGCCTGAGTCTTTAGCATAGACAAACCATCCGATCTGATGCGCTGGAAGCTCCACCAACTCTATGACCTCTTAACTCTCTCCACCTATAAGGGGAAGGAAGTGGACCAAGAGGGTAAGGTGAGAAGACCCTCTTCCGAGGCCTCCACCTCACTGGGCATAGATTGTTTGTTAGATAACCTAACAATGTTAGTAGGAAATGGAACCTTGGTGGAGAGAATCATAGATAGATACCTGTGGACATAAACACAAAGAGAGATTAGTATTTCATAGTACCATTTTGAAATAAACCAGTTTTTTAGGCACTTATCACATCTAATTGCAAGTCCTGGAAACACATTACAACGGAACTAAAACGCTAAATTAGACAAATATGTATTAGAAGTCACCTGATAACTTGATCCTGGTCCTTCCTCAGAAGCGTTGACACGATCAGACATGACTTCTTGATGGATTAAGTATGAATTTGAGCGTAGAGAAAATTTTCTTTGCAGAAAAAAGCTTATAGCATATGTCTCTTTGACCCAATAAATTGGTATAGAGGAAGTACTAGTCTGCGCATGCGCGAGGTTGGGGCTGGCATCCGCCGGACTGTCATCTGACTACCTGCCCAATAGGGGCACCTAACTTTTTTAATTTGAGTGTTCATTGAGTGAAAGTCGATATTTGGCAATATCAAAGAGGATTAGGGAGGTAAGTATACTCTTGAAGTGAAATATGATTTAAATAATATAATGATTTTAGTGTATCATAGGAACGGTTTAGACTGCGGTGTATTTTAGTGCCAAAGTAACTCAAAGCGGGTCAGCGGCTTGTTGGCGGCGGTACCAGCTAGCAGTTTTGCTCTGAGCATGGATTTAGGGGAATCCCGGCGTAATGACGTCAATGTGGGAAAGGTGTATTGTTTAAAATGGATTGAAGGAAATTTCAATTTCCCTTTCTCCGAGATCTAACAATACTCACCATTCTATTACTTCTGATATACAGCTGGCCCTGACAGCTGGCTCTAGGACTATAGACTTAGAAAGCTTTACCGACTCCTTGGAACCGGGTACTCGGCTCCCAACTGCCGAGTACCCATCTACCATGAAGCTCATATTGTTTGCATAGCCACCAAACAAGAGAAACTCATGGCTTGCCTCCGTGGGGCTGGGAGGCCAGGTCCGTAATAGAATGGCGAGTATTCTTAGATCTCGGAGAAAGGGAAATTGAAATTTCCTTCATTCTCCTTCGATCAATACTCACCAGTCTATTACTTCTGATATACACCAGATTTGGTCAGTAACCTGGTGGGAAGGGGCAAGCCATAACTGCTACTTTTGCCCCTTGGCGAAAGAGCTAGACTTAAACTTGACTAATGGAGACCTAAAAGGACCATCAAGTTAACGGAACCGAATCACATTCGCATCACTGCCCCCCCCCCCCTTTTTTTCTCCTAGGAAAAGGGAGAGAACTCACGAACATGCATCTTGCCTGAAAACACAAATATGCCAAGAGGGTTTACTGCTCTTTGCATATATTAGCCTGGGAATGAGCATGAATATATAAGATGAATGATCATGATATATAGACATAATACAAAACACTCTCAATCCTGAATTACCTCATGACATTTGGATTTCAGATGTGGAGCTTCCAACCATTCACTTGTCCGGCCATCAGTGACACAATCTGGTTGATATCCTCTCGCTCGACCATGTCTGCTTCTTAATTCTTTCTTACAAATGCCAAAAAAGGAAGAAGAGCAGTGTGGTCATATAGCTATCGTCTCAAAACAGCTAAAGCGAGTGGATTGGCGATGTCTGACACATCCCTCATATAGTAATCCGTGAAAGAGGACTCACAGTGCCATTGTGCAACAGCCATGATGTCCTTAAATGGAACACCATTGTAAAAGGGCGGAAGAGTCGGCTATTCCTCTAACATCGTGCCCTTGCGCATTGCACATGGTGCCCAGTCGTAATCTCACGGGTAGTCTGAATGCATTCGACTACCCAACGAGAGACAGAATCCACGGATGCGGCGCCATATGGCTCCTTATGGCAGATCCACAGATGTCTATCATTCGACCGTAACGAGTCTGTCCGTTTTGTACTTAGTCAAAGCACGGACTGGGCACCAGACACTGGCATCACGATCAAACCTACTTAGTTTCGGTATAACGATCGGTTTGATGGGATATCTCAAAGATTGAATCTTTGACATAAACTCTGCTCTTGGCAGTAGACGCAGACCCTCTCTGGAGACAATAAATCGGTCGCTCTCTGCGGAAAGTGCATGGATCACACTGCGCCTTCTAGCTGAGGAAGCTGCCAAAAGAAAGACCGCCTTTAGAGTCAAATGCTTTAGACTAGCCGAACGCAACGGTTCGAAAGGGTGCTTGGCCAGTAACTTAAGCACTAAAGATAGACTCAAGGCTGGAATGACTACCAGTTGTCTCGGTTGGAGATTGCTCATTCCCTTCACCATCACACTCAACTGGGCCACCTCTGGACTATCCCTGTTGGCTAGACAAGGGATAACTGATGCCAAAGCTGACTTGTATCCAGTAATTGTGACAGGAGCTAGTCCTGAAAAGAACACCTCACAGAGAAAGTCTGCTATTTGCTGAATAGTGGAATGAAAGGTATCAATACCCTTTTCTTCACACCAGTCTGCAAATCCGTTAACCCTGTTGTTATATGACTTGAAGGTTGACCTCCCTCGCAGCTACGATGAAATCCACAGCATGTTGAGAAAAGCCCTCCGACGTGGAACGTTGTTTGACAACAACGCAGTCAATAACATTTTGGGACGCTCGTGTAGGAAGCGTCCCTTGGCCTGGGAGATTATGTTCGGACTCTCGGGTAACTGCACTGGATTTTCCACCCGCAGATCTCGAAGATCCGTGAACCATGCCCTGCTGGACCAAACGGCACTATAGCAGGACCAGGCACGGTTCCTCCCTGATCTTCACCAATATCTTCGGTAGAAGAATAGTGGGTGGGTACGCGTAAGCGTGCATCCCTCTCCAGCTTAACGCCAGAGCGTCTGTATCGACGGCATTAGGATCTGGAATCGGCGAGACATAAGTCATGATTTGAGCATTTTCCCTTGTGGCGAACAAGTCCACGTTGGGTTTGCCCCAATGCTCGAAGATCCTGTGAAGAACTGGAGGGTTGAGAGACCATTCTGTTGGCAGAATTCTCTGTCTGCGAGACAAAGCATCCGCCAGAATGTTCAATCGGCCAGGAATATGAGCTGCTTTCAAAACAGCTGAGTAATTCCTGCACCATTGAATCAAGTGCCACACTTAGATACAGTGTGGGTGACTTGGTTTTGCCTTGGCGATGTCTGTATGATACTACTGTCGAGTTGTCCGACCGTATCAATATCGCTTTGCCCCTGACGTTTGGAAAAAACTTTTTCCAATGCCAGTTCCACTGCCATCATATCCAACAGATTGATATGCAGCGGGCTCTCTTGGAGAGTCCATGTGCCCGAGACCTGGTGTTCTCCCAGGTAGGCCCCCCCCCATCCCTCCAGCGATGCATCCGTGTACACAGACAGCTGGAGGTGGGGTGGGTGCAGCAAAAACTCCTACAAGGAGATTCTGATGCTTTTCCCCACCATACAAGATGCGACATTATTGGCTCCAAAACTGGCACCAGTTTTGACAGGGGTTCTATTCTCTGTTTCCACAGATACATCAGATACAACTGGATAGGTCTTCGCATCCGAGCAGTGTACGGGTTCACCTGCTCCATGGAGACCATCATGCCCAGCATCTGAAGAAACCGCCTCGCCTGAATGTGGTTTCCCAATCGAAACTCTTGAGGATGGCTAACAGAGACACCACTCTGGGCTCTGACGGGTAAAAGACCCTGCCCTCCTCGAGATCGAATCGCATCCTTAAATAAACAAAATGTTGAGTGGTGTGTCAACTCAGATTACTCTTTGTTGACTATCCAGCCTAGATCTGAAAGCAACTTCAGAGTCAGAGCAGTATCCACCTCTAACCTGGCTGATGATCAGCCAATCGTCTATGTAGGTGTGAAGCGCCACGTTCTCTTTTCTGAGAAACGCTGTCACCACAAGGACCACTCTGGTGAAAACCCCTTGGAGCTGTTGACAGTCCGAATGGGAGGATATAAACTCCCATACTTGATTCTGAAACGCAACTCTCAGAAACCTGTGACAACTCCTGTTCATTGGAATGTGGAAACATGCATCTCTCAGATCGATTGATACACACCACACACCCTTCCTCAATCCTGCCATTACCGACCTCGGAGTTTCCATCTGAAACAGAGGCGTATGGATAAACCAATTCGATGGCCTAAGACTGAGTACGGGTCTCCATCCCCCTGTGCTCTTGGGGACAAGGAACATGTTTGAATAGAAGCCTGCGGTTTGCTGATTTATTGCTCCCTTCAGAAGCAAACCCGACACTTCGTTTTGAATAGCTTCTACCTTGTCTGGTTCCGTTGAACGGGTGTCCAGACAGGTGCCAAAGAGAGATTCTGTGGTGGAAAGTCCCACCACTCTGGTATGTACCCCTGTGATAACCATCCCAGGACCAGACTGTCTGACGTCACACCTCGCCAAACCCCGACGAAAACGCATGAGCCTTCCACCCACTATAGATGCCTCAACGCCTAATGGGGGTGTCTGGCTCGCGTATCCGCTCCCCCCCCCTGTCTCTTGACGAGAGAGAGAGAGAGAGAGAGAGAGAGAGAGAGAGAGAGAGAGAGAGAGAGAGAGAGAGAGAGAGAGAGAACCATATTGGTCTTGGCATGGCCAGTCTAACTGGCACCGCTGTTCCTGTCGCACAGGTGCGGTCCAGGCAGATGCGAAGGGAGCCCTCGTACCCTCGGGTACGATCCGCTCCCTTCTGTCCGCCCTTTGAGGACTTACCCACCCCCCTTCCCCCTCCCACCTCTCAGGCGATCAGGAGCAACATTGGGGAGGGTAGAGGCCCCACAACCTTCTTGGCTTTCTTCGCCGAGGCGGCTGAGAAAACCCAGCAGAAAACAGAAGCAGCACTATGCTTTTAGCTTTCACCTTGCTTTTTCACTGTTTCTTGAAGGTTGCCCGGTCAGCGGCCTGACTACAGTCAGATTAACCGCCCACCGATTCTGCGCAATGCTGGCCATGTCCTCCAAGATGGCCAGCGCCTGGCCACCAAAGATGCTAAGGCCTGTCAGGGGCATCCCAAGAAGACGCTCCCTGACGGCAGTAGCTGGACGCATATGGTCAAGGACCATCTGCCTCCTGGACATAGTCACACGCGCCTGCACCCTTGCCAATGCGTTCATAGACAGCACCAGGCCGTCATTAACGCACGAAAGTGCCACAGGTGGCACAGGGTGGCCTGCCCCTGCTTCAGCCCACACCGACTGAAGAAGACGATAAGAGTGGTTGACAGCACTCAGTGCTGTCCTAACACCCCCCTCACATATGGACAGGACTTCATTATGGTGTACCTGAGCTTTGTCCACCAGTGCCGGGGCGGGGCCACCCGCTCCAGCACTCTGGACACCCAGTACCCAGCAGTCATCCTCGGTGACCGACGGGACAACACCATACCTGTCGTATTCCCCCTGTGGAATCCAACCCCTCGCCCGCACCTCCTAGAGGCTGCAAGAAGCTGGCCCTTGGTCATGCGTTGTTTGCTATAAATAGCATCAAGCAACACCATAAACCTTGGATCCAGTCCAACAGACTGGATCAGGGCTGCGGGCAAAATCCTCGTCCTAATCGATGCAACCGATGGACGGGGTACATCCTCCTCGGCCGTGGTCGAAACACAGACGGGATCAACCCTGGCTAGCCAAGCCAGAGCCTCAGACCAATCCGTCTCCGAGGAGGACACTCCCATGAACACGTCACCCGTTGACATGTTCACGGCCCTACCAGCAACGGCCTCCCGGCTAGGAGCCATTGCTGATATGCCAGGAACTCCGGTACCGTACGGTTCCGCCGCCACCCCATGGAACACACCAGTCCATGGAATAGGCCTGCACGGAAAACCATGCAGACCCGTAACGGTTGAGGAACCGTGGCCAAACACGGGCACCAACGGCACCCTATGACTGACCGCCGGACCAGGTGAGATAGGCGAGTACCATGCCTGCCTGGCCACACCCGTCACCGTGTTGGTTGGCTGCAAACCAACCATCACGGGACCGGTGCCCGGTACCGGAGTGGCCTCAACCACGGGCGGAGCCGCTTCCCTGGCTTGCGCCAGGCCAGACAGATGGAGAATGGTTCCGTCCAGGACGGAATCGACCTCCATGCTCTCCACCCGCGGCATCACAGGCCGCAGCCACCCCTCCTCCTCGGCCTCCTCATCTTCAGACCCCCGAAGAGTCGTCACTAGACAAGGAAAACCGTGGAGCCATCCTAGCGGTGGCCGCAGAGAGACAGAACCCATCAGGCCGGAGCCCGACGGGACTGCCAGGGGGCCGTATGAGATGGCTCCCTCGGTGGCCAGTCCAGAACCCTGTCCAAGGACAGGGTCCGAATCAACATGGGGAGAGACTGCCCTACAACTTTTGGCAGCAGGGACGACACCAGCATGGGCAGAACGCTATGCAAGAAACCTTGCGAAGCCGGACCAAACCACGCCGGCGGTGCCATTTCCGTCACCTCCGGTTGCAGACGTGGAACGCCCCCATGGGCCGAAACGGAGGCTCCACGATTTACTTTCGGACTGCCTGACCCCGCGTCAGACACTGCCAAGTCCTTCTGGCAAGGAACTTAAGCATCATATCGACCGACCATACAGCGCAAACGTTACACCTACTGTCAAGACTATACTTAGTACAGGGGAAACAGACATGGTCCTTGCATAGAACCCGTATGATATGTGGCACTCGACACATGATGGCGGGGCTGGCTTGGCCTATAAAAAGCCAAACCTACCATAAGCCAGCGGAACGAAACAAAAAATGGAAGGCAGACAATTAATTTTCAAATATTTTGACCATAAATTAACTGTCACCCTCCCGCACCCCACCCCGCAACGTTACAGCAGAGATCGCATTGATTATGATGACAAGAACGAAGCGGGCAATAATACACCCATACACTGATCCTCAAGGATGTATAATGGAACCAGGAATCATATCTCATAGCATTCGGGGTATATTTACTAATAAATATAAATTATAATCCTAACGAAGGCCAAAACGATATGTGAAGAAAAAACAAAATGTAAACAAACTGCTGTAGCACACGGTAAAACCGCAGACCACACATTTAAATCAAGAATTTCGAAACCACTGATCATTGCAAACAGATCGTGATAACACGCAAAACTTGAAAATTCCAAAGTTTTTCTGGTACCAATTAAAGTATGAAGCACCCAGAATCAGATGCGCGAATTAATGAAACATTTTCTTCACATAAACATCCGAGAAACACGGGTGTGACGTCACCCGCTCGGATCTTACGGAGAACGACGTCAGCCACTAATCGTGTTAAAACACAGATAAGCCAACACCTAATTTCATATCTGCCGATCGCCTGTTGGGGATTTAAAGGAAGGCGATCATCTGGCATATTTCGTTGTTAACACACGTCCCAGATTCTTTGGGGTTAGAAATTGGAACATGCGACACAGACGAAATTTTAGAGACCTAAGTCTTTTAACTATGGAATAACATGGAAATATACGACCTGGTTATCATCAGAAGCATCCATATTAATCCAAATATCCTTTTGAGAACGCACAAGCTATCACAATTAATCACAGTAAAAAGACTTAGGCTTAAACAATCTTAAGACTTTCCAACTGCAAAAAGCATGTATTCTCTTGTCAATATGCAAACAAGAATGAGCTTCATGGTAGACGGGTACTCGGCAGTTGGTAGCCGAGTACCCGGTTCCAAGGAGTCGGTAAAGCTTTCTAAGTCTATAGTCCTAGAGCCAGTTGTCAGGGCCAGCTGTATATCAGAAGTAATAGAATGGCGAGTATTGATCGAAGGAGAATAGCAAGGGGGCTAACTCTTACATGCCACCTGATTGTTGCACCTGGCAAGATGAAGACTATTTTTGGAAATTTACCCCCGAAATGGCTGGCTCATTAATGAGTCAACAATTCCAGTGGTAAATTTTCAAAAATAGTCTTTTCTTGGCCTGCAAATGGACACTCACTGAGAAAACGTTTTGGATTTTGATCAATCTTGACAATTAACGTGACAGGATTAACACAGTAGTAGCTGAAAACTGACCTTGAAATTGTACATCAATTTTTTTTAAATTTAAAACATACTATTAAATTGGTCTAGCCTTTAACCCAGCAGTAAATATAAATAGAATTGGGTTTTCTGGTGCCGGTCCAGTTTTCCCGATCAACAACACTTCATGTAGCACAGGACATCGCAAAAATAACTTAACATGTTTCCAAAACAAAAGGAAAATGGACTGTTGAATATTTTGAACATAATTGGACTGTAAAACATGTCTCCGAATACAATTAATATTATGTTCAAAATATGCAACATAACATTTCTTACATCGTGTTCAAAATTGCTTTGTTTTGGAAACATTCTAACTTGTTTATGAGCTGTACTGTAGGTTATAGCATGTGTATCAATTTCAAAGTTTGGACAAATGTTCTAGAATTTAATAGTTTTGTACATAATTAAAAGATCAGATTACAATTTACCCAAAATACACTCAAAACAAATCGCTCAAGCATTCAACAACTCTGACCCGTTTAAAAGACGTTAATTTAATGCCAGAATAAATTGAAAACATATTGACTGAAAGGTGTCTGTCAATGGACTTGTGTCTGTCAACTGTCAGTCAAACTGTTTTCAATATAATCTACCTAATTGCTGTAATTGCTCGCAAATGCTACGCCATCAAGAACACATATAGAGAATTTAATGGTTAAACATTAGACAGCAACTTTGAAACACATTTTCTTCTAAATTGAATAAATAATTTACCCTAGGCTAATAATATAGACAGCTCAAGCAGTTTGAGAACTATTTAACAGCAATAATGAAGCAATGATTTCAGTCAAATTATTTGTAAAAATTTCAGCAGTTTTTCATACTTATTACAACTTTCATCAGAAAAGGCCTCAGAGGAATCAATCCCCTAATGTGGGTTTAACTGTTTAACCATTGATGAGCCAGTGTCTCAATTTCAAGACATTTATACAGGAAAGATGATGAGTATTTTGAAACTAATTTAGTTCAAAATATTCAACAGACTATTCCTTATACCACAAAGAATTTGTCATTTCTGGTCTTAGACGGTCAAAGCATTAGCCGTCATTGTATTGGCAATGGCTGCGCACATTCTATTGAACAAAAACATGACTTACTATTGTTGTTTGGATATTTAACTTCTTGGTTGCTAGGGATTTACCTATATGATGTAATCACGCTAAAACGATAGATCATTCTAGAAGGCCTGTTCAGAAGCGCCTAGTGTACACAGAGAAGAGTATTTGGAGACTTTGAAGGACAAGACACACTTTGATTGTTATTGAAATAGTATAAAGGTAAGATTTTAAAGGTATTGGCATCTTACATGTGTGTCTGTGTGTATGCATTCATGCATGCGTGTGCATGTGTGCATGCATGTGGGTGTCTGTGTGCATACAAAAGATGTTATTTTATATTTTTCTTATATATACTTATGCCTAGTCCTCATTTATGCGTGGCAAACAGTGATTCTCATAAGAGTCCTTTTGAGGGTATATATCCAGCCTGGGACCGCCAAAAGTAATAGCAGTGGGACCCCTGAAAATCTTGTATGATTGTTAAATACCTAAGTAGTTTTATAGGCCTTTGCAGAAAAATACCCAAAACACTTAGCATGGCACACGCATAATTCATATTTGTGAGTCTCATGGCACCCTCTATTTTTAGCATGGATGAGGTAATACTGCTTGGGAACTCCAAATTTGACTTTTGGGACCCCAAGATTTCAGCTGGGGACCCCCAAATTTCAGGGTGTGGGGTTGCTGGGATCTCCAAAATTTAGATACCATGAGAAACACTGGTGGCAAAGCTGACAAATGATCTACTTTATGGCTATCAGTACAAGCATCGCTGTGTCCGCGTGCATCAATGTGTCAGTAAACAGTGACAATTGGGGCCAATAGACTATCAATCCATCCTATGACATCATAATCAAATGCGCGACGTAGAATGACATCATAATCAATGACATCATGAATGGCGTCAATAAGTATGTCACGAACGCATATTAGAAGAGGGACTATGCGGTGTTGTGCGAATTATATTTCTTTATTATTTAATAAATATTTTGTTGAATATTTTGAAACTAATTTGACTGGGAGCTGTTGCTGCCATAGGCAGCAACAGCACCCAGTCAAATTAGTTTCAAAATATTCAACAGCTTACCTGTATAGTTTTCTGGAAAATGATAGTTGATAGTTCAGAGATCGATCGATCCAAACACGAGCGAGGTGTGGGTGGAGCTTAGCTAGAGATGGGTGGGGCTTAGCTAGAGATGGGTGGGGCTTAGCTAGAGATGGGTGGGGCTTAGCTAGAGATGGGTGGGGCTTAGCTAGAGATGGGTGGGGCATAGCTAGAGATGGGTGGAGCTTAGCTAGAGATGGGTGGGGCATAGCTAGAGATGGGTGGAGCTTAGCTAGAGATGGGTGGGGCATAGCTAGAGATGGGTGGGGCATAGCTAGAGATGGGTGGGGCATAGCTAGAGATGGGTGGGGCATAGCTAGAGATGGGTGGGGCATAGCTAGAGATGGGTGGGGCATAGCTAGAGATGGGTGGAGCTTAGCTAGAGATGGGTGGGGCATAGCTAGAGATGGGTGGGGCATAGCTAGAGATGGGTGGAGCTTAGCTAGAGATGGGTGGGGCATAGCTAGAGATGGGTGGAGCTTAGCTAGAGATGGGTGGGGCTTAGCTAGAGATGGGTGGGGCTTAGCTAGAGATGGGTGGGGCTTAGCTAGAGATGGGTGGGGCTTAGCTAGAGATGGGTGGAGCTTAGCTAGAGATGGGTGGAGCTTAGCTAGAGATGGGTGGGGCTTAGCTAGAGATGGGTGGGGCTTAGCTAGAGATGGGTGGGGCATAGCTAGAGATGGGTGGAGCTTAGCTAGAGATGGGTGGGGCATAGCTAGAGATGGGTGGAGCTTAGCTAGAGATGGGTGGGGCATAGCTAGAGATGGGTGGGGCATAGCTAGAGATGGGTGGGGCATAGCTAGAGATGGGTGGGGCATAGCTAGAGATGGGTGGGGCATAGCTAGAGATGGGTGGAGCTTAGCTAGAGATGGGTGGGGCATAGCTAGAGATGGGTGGGGCATAGCTAGAGATGGGTGGGGCATAGCTAGAGATGGGTGGAGCTTAGCTAGTGATGGGTGGGGCATAGCTAGAGATGGGTGGGGCATAGCTAGAGATGGGTGGAGCTTAGCTAGAGATGGGTGGGGCATAGCTAGAGATGGGTGGAGCTTAGCTAGAGATGGGTGGGGCTTAGCTAGAGATGGGTGGGGCTTAGCTAGAGATGGGTGGGGCTTAGCTAGAGATGGGTGGGGCATAGCTAGAGATGGGTGGAGCTTAGCTAGAGATGGGTGGGGCATAGCTAGAGATGGGTGGAGCTTAGCTAGAGATGGGTGGGGCATAGCTAGAGATGGGTGGGGCATAGCTAGAGATGGGTGGGGCATAGCTAGAGATGGGTGGGGCATAGCTAGAGATGGGTGGGGCATAGCTAGAGATGGGTGGAGCTTAGCTAGAGATGGGTGGGGCATAGCTAGAGATGGGTGGGACATAGCTAGAGATGGGTGGGGCATAGCTAGAGATGGGTGGAGCTTAGCTAGAGATGGGTGGGGCATAGCTAGAGATGGGTGGGGCATAGCTAGAGATGGGTGGAGCTTAGCTAGAGATGGGTGGGGCATAGCTAGAGATGGGTGGAGCTTAGCTAGAGATGGGTGGGGCTTAGCTAGAGATGGGTGGGGCTTAGCTAGAGATGGGTGGGGCTTAGCTAGAGATGGGTGGGGCTTAGCTAGAGATGGGTGGAGCTTAGCTAGAGATGGGTGGAGCTTAGCTAGAGATGGGTGGGGCTTAGCTAGAGATGGGTGGGGCTTAGCTAGAGATGGGTGGGGCATAGCTAGAGATGGGTGGAGCTTAGCTAGAGATGGGTGGGGCATAGCTAGAGATGGGTGGAGCTTAGCTAGAGATGGGTGGGGCATAGCTAGAGATGGGTGGGGCTTAGCTAGAGATGGGTGGGGCTTAGCTAGAGATGGGTGGGGCATAGCTAGAGATGGGTGGAGCTTAGCTAGAGATGGGTGGGGCATAGCTAGAGATGGGTGGAGCTTAGCTAGAGATGGGTGGGGCATAGCTAGAGATGGGTGGGGCATAGCTAGAGATGGGTGGGGCATAGCTAGAGATGGGTGGGGCATAGCTAGAGATGGGTGGGGCATAGCTAGAGATGGGTGGAGCTTAGCTAGAGATGGGTGGGGCATAGCTAGAGATGGGTGGGGCATAGCTAGAGATGGGTGGGGCATAGCTAGAGATGGGTGGAGCTTAGCTAGTGATGGGTGGGGCATAGCTAGAGATGGGTGGGGCATAGCTAGAGATGGGTGGAGCTTAGCTAGAGATGGGTGGGGCATAGCTAGAGATGGGTGGAGCTTAGCTAGAGATGGGTGGGGCTTAGCTAGAGATGGGTGGGGCTTAGCTAGAGATGGGTGGGGCTTAGCTAGAGATGGGTGGGGCATAGCTAGAGATGGGTGGAGCTTAGCTAGAGATGGGTGGGGCATAGCTAGAGATGGGTGGAGCTTAGCTAGAGATGGGTGGGGCATAGCTAGAGATGGGTGGGGCATAGCTAGAGATGGGTGGGGCATAGCTAGAGATGGGTGGGGCATAGCTAGAGATGGGTGGGGCATAGCTAGAGATGGGTGGAGCTTAGCTAGAGATGGGTGGGGCATAGCTAGAGATGGGTGGGACATAGCTAGAGATGGGTGGGGCATAGCTAGAGATGGGTGGAGCTTAGCTAGAGATGGGTGGGGCATAGCTAGAGATGGGTGGGGCATAGCTAGAGATGGGTGGAGCTTAGCTAGAGATGGGTGGGGCATAGCTAGAGATGGGTGGAGCTTAGCTAGAGATGGGTGGGGCTTAGCTAGAGATGGGTGGGGCTTAGCTAGAGATGGGTGGGGCTTAGCTAGAGATGGGTGGGGCTTAGCTAGAGATGGGTGGAGCTTAGCTAGAGATGGGTGGAGCTTAGCTAGAGATGGGTGGGGCTTAGCTAGAGATGGGTGGGGCTTAGCTAGAGATGGGTGGGGCATAGCTAGAGATGGGTGGAGCTTAGCTAGAGATGGGTGGGGCATAGCTAGAGATGGGTGGAGCTTAGCTAGAGATGGGTGGGGCATAGCTAGAGATGGGTGGGGCATAGCTAGAGATGGGTGGGGCATAGCTAGAGATGGGTGGGGCATAGCTAGAGATGGGTGGGGCATAGCTAGAGATGGGTGGAGCTTAGCTAGAGATGGGTGGGGCATAGCTAGAGATGGGTGGAGCTTAGCTAGTGATGGGTGGGGCATAGCTAGAGATGGGTGGGGCATAGCTAGAGATGGGTGGAGCTTAGCTAGAGATGGGTGGGGCTTAGCTAGAGATGGGTGGGGCTTAGCTAGAGATGGGTGGGGCTTAGCTAGAGATGGGTGGGGCTTAGCTAGAGATGGGTGGGGCTTAGCTAGAGATGGGTGGAGCTTAGCTAGAGATGGGTGGAGCTTAGCTAGAGATGGGTGGGGCATAGCTAGAGATGGGTGGAGCTTAGCTAGAGATGGGTGGGGCATAGCTAGAGATGGGTGGGGCATAGCTAGAGATGGGTGGGGCATAGCTAGAGATGGGTGGGGCATAGCTAGAGATGGGTGGGGCATAGCTAGAGATGGGTGGAGCTTAGCTAGAGATGTGTGGGGCTTAGCTAGAGATGGGTGGAGCTTAGCTAGAGATGGGTGGAGCTTAGCTAGAGATGGGTGGAGCTTAGCTAGAGATGGGTGTGGCATAGCTAGAGATGGGTGGGGCATAGCTAGAGATGGGTGGAGCTTAGCTAGAGATGGGTGGGGCATAGCTAGAGATGGGTGGGGCATAGCTAGAGATGGGTGGGGCATAGCTAGAGATGGGTGGGGCATAGCTAGAGATGGGTGGGGCATAGCTAGAGATGGGTGGGGCATAGCTAGAGATGGGTGGAGCTTAGCTAGAGATGGGTGGGGCATAGCTAGAGATGGGTGGGGCATAGCTAGAGATGGGTGGGGCATAGCTAGAGATGGGTGGAGCTTAGCTAGTGATGGGTGGGGCATAGCTAGAGATGGGTGGGGCATAGCTAGAGATGGGTGGAGCTTAGCTAGAGATGGGTGGGGCATAGCTAGAGATGGGTGGAGCTTAGCTAGAGATGGGTGGGGCTTAGCTAGAGATGGGTGGGGCTTAGCTAGAGATGGGTGGGGCTTAGCTAGAGATGGGTGGGGCATAGCTAGAGATGGGTGGAGCTTAGCTAGAGATGGGTGGGGCATAGCTAGAGATGGGTGGAGCTTAGCTAGAGATGGGTGGGGCATAGCTAGAGATGGGTGGGGCATAGCTAGAGATGGGTGGGGCATAGCTAGAGATGGGTGGGGCATAGCTAGAGATGGGTGGGGCATAGCTAGAGATGGGTGGAGCTTAGCTAGAGATGGGTGGGGCATAGCTAGAGATGGGTGGGACATAGCTAGAGATGGGTGGGGCATAGCTAGAGATGGGTGGAGCTTAGCTAGAGATGGGTGGGGCATAGCTAGAGATGGGTGGGGCATAGCTAGAGATGGGTGGAGCTTAGCTAGAGATGGGTGGGGCATAGCTAGAGATGGGTGGAGCTTAGCTAGAGATGGGTGGGGCTTAGCTAGAGATGGGTGGGGCTTAGCTAGAGATGGGTGGGGCTTAGCTAGAGATGGGTGGGGCTTAGCTAGAGATGGGTGGAGCTTAGCTAGAGATGGGTGGAGCTTAGCTAGAGATGGGTGGGGCTTAGCTAGAGATGGGTGGGGCTTAGCTAGAGATGGGTGGGGCATAGCTAGAGATGGGTGGGGCTTAGCTAGAGATGGGTGGGGCATAGCTAGAGATGGGTGGAGCTTAGCTAGAGATGGGTGGGGCATAGCTAGAGATGGGTGGGGCTTAGCTAGAGATGGGTGGGGCTTAGCTAGAGATGGGTGGGGCATAGCTAGAGATGGGTGGAGCTTAGCTAGAGATGGGTGGGGCATAGCTAGAGATGGGTGGAGCTTAGCTAGAGATGGGTGGGGCATAGCTAGAGATGGGTGGGGCATAGCTAGAGATGGGTGGGGCATAGCTAGAGATGGGTGGGGCATAGCTAGAGATGGGTGGGGCATAGCTAGAGATGGGTGGAGCTTAGCTAGAGATGGGTGGGGCATAGCTAGAGATGGGTGGGGCATAGCTAGAGATGGGTGGGGCATAGCTAGAGATGGGTGGAGCTTAGCTAGTGATGGGTGGGGCATAGCTAGAGATGGGTGGGGCATAGCTAGAGATGGGTGGAGCTTAGCTAGAGATGGGTGGGGCATAGCTAGAGATGGGTGGAGCTTAGCTAGAGATGGGTGGGGCTTAGCTAGAGATGGGTGGGGCTTAGCTAGAGATGGGTGGGGCTTAGCTAGAGATGGGTGGGGCATAGCTAGAGATGGGTGGAGCTTAGCTAGAGATGGGTGGGGCATAGCTAGAGATGGGTGGAGCTTAGCTAGAGATGGGTGGGGCATAGCTAGAGATGGGTGGGGCATAGCTAGAGATGGGTGGGGCATAGCTAGAGATGGGTGGGGCATAGCTAGAGATGGGTGGGGCATAGCTAGAGATGGGTGGAGCTTAGCTAGAGATGGGTGGGGCATAGCTAGAGATGGGTGGGACATAGCTAGAGATGGGTGGGGCATAGCTAGAGATGGGTGGAGCTTAGCTAGAGATGGGTGGGGCATAGCTAGAGATGGGTGGGGCATAGCTAGAGATGGGTGGAGCTTAGCTAGAGATGGGTGGGGCATAGCTAGAGATGGGTGGAGCTTAGCTAGAGATGGGTGGGGCTTAGCTAGAGATGGGTGGGGCTTAGCTAGAGATGGGTGGGGCTTAGCTAGAGATGGGTGGGGCTTAGCTAGAGATGGGTGGAGCTTAGCTAGAGATGGGTGGAGCTTAGCTAGAGATGGGTGGGGCTTAGCTAGAGATGGGTGGGGCTTAGCTAGAGATGGGTGGGGCATAGCTAGAGATGGGTGGAGCTTAGCTAGAGATGGGTGGGGCATAGCTAGAGATGGGTGGAGCTTAGCTAGAGATGGGTGGGGCATAGCTAGAGATGGGTGGGGCATAGCTAGAGATGGGTGGGGCATAGCTAGAGATGGGTGGGGCATAGCTAGAGATGGGTGGGGCATAGCTAGAGATGGGTGGAGCTTAGCTAGAGATGGGTGGGGCATAGCTAGAGATGGGTGGAGCTTAGCTAGTGATGGGTGGGGCATAGCTAGAGATGGGTGGGGCATAGCTAGAGATGGGTGGAGCTTAGCTAGAGATGGGTGGGGCTTAGCTAGAGATGGGTGGGGCTTAGCTAGAGATGGGTGGGGCTTAGCTAGAGATGGGTGGGGCTTAGCTAGAGATGGGTGGGGCTTAGCTAGAGATGGGTGGAGCTTAGCTAGAGATGGGTGGAGCTTAGCTAGAGATGGGTGGGGCATAGCTAGAGATGGGTGGAGCTTAGCTAGAGATGGGTGGGGCATAGCTAGAGATGGGTGGGGCATAGCTAGAGATGGGTGGGGCATAGCTAGAGATGGGTGGGGCATAGCTAGAGATGGGTGGGGCATAGCTAGAGATGGGTGGAGCTTAGCTAGAGATGTGTGGGGCTTAGCTAGAGATGGGTGGAGCTTAGCTAGAGATGGGTGGAGCTTAGCTAGAGATGGGTGGAGCTTAGCTAGAGATGGGTGTGGCATAGCTAGAGATGGGTGGAGCTTAGCTAGAGATGGGTGGGGCTTAGCTAGAGATGGGTGGAGCTTAGCTAGAGATGGGTGGAGCTTAGCTAGAGATGGGTGGGGCTTAGCTAGAGATGGGTGGGGCTTAGCTAGAGATGGGTGGGGCTTAGCTAGAGATGGGTGGGGCTTAGCTAGAGATGGGTGGAGCTTAGCTAGAGATGGGTGGAGCTTAGCTAGAGATGGGTGGGGCTTAGCTAGAGATGGGTGGAGCTTAGCTAGAGATGGGTGGAGCTTAGCTAGAGATGGGTGGGGCTTAGCTAGAGATGGGTGGGGCTTAGCTAGAGATGGGTGGGGCTTAGCTAGAGATGGGTGGAGCTTAGCTAGAGATGGGTGGAGCTTAGCTAGAGATGGGTGGGGCTTAGCTAGAGATGGGTGGGGCTTAGCTAGAGATGGGTGGGGCTGAGCTAGAGATGGGTGGAGCTTAGCTAGAGATGGGTGGAGCTTAGCTAGAGATGGGTGGGGCTTAGCTAGAGATGGGTGGGGCTTAGCTAGAGATGGGTGGGGCTTAGCTAGAGATGGGTGGGGCATAGCTAGAGATGGGTGGAGCATAGCTAGAGATGGGTGGGGCTTAGCTAGAGATGGGTGGGGCTTAGCTAGAGATGGGTGGGGCTTAGCTAGAGATGGGTGGGGCTTAGCTAGAGATGGGTGGGGCTTAGCTAGAGATGGGTGGGGCTTAGCTAGAGATGGGTGGGGCTTAGCTAGAGATGGGCGGGGCATAGCTAGAGATGGGTGGGGCATAGCTAAAACTGGGAAGGTCCATGATGTGAACACATGTCTTTTAGACTTAATTTTAACCTTTTAACCCTCGAATTTGCTTGAGAAAATTTCTCTTGGTCTGCAAACGGACGTTTCTCAAGACCACTACAGAAGACATTCATGGCTGATATAAGTGATAACCCTTTAACCATGGAATTTGTTGAAGAAAATTTCAATTTTCCCATAGAAAATGTCCATTTGCAGACCAAGAGAAGACTGTTCTTGAAAATTTACCACCAAAATTACCAACTCAGTTATGGTTAACGGGTTAATATTAATGTAAGGACTCTCAACCGAGAACTGTTCTCAGTTGTAAGGAAAAGTCAATAGTGGTATGGTACACATTACCCAACATAAGTCTAACCACAGACATGTAAATGCAGACATTTTGTTTTAAAGCTCCCCCCCCACCCCCCACCCCCCCCCCCCCACCCAACCACACACAACCCCCCCACCCCCATTTAAAACCTTTTACATGTGCATGCATCCACCAAACAAAGTCAAGTTTTACATCTTTATTCCAAAGAACTGTTACGCTTTTACAGCTATGGTCAAGTTCGACACTTAACCATAGTTAGCGAACTAGATAACTAGAATCCCAGTCAAACTCCAAATAGTTACATTGTAACTAGCTAGTCACCTATAGTCAACCGAGCACCTGAGCTCGGTTCCGATGGTTAGTGCGATATTTGCGTAAATTTCAAAAAGGCGGACACCAGTCGCTTGCCACAAATAAATGCATATAAAAGTGTACATATTTCACTAAATAACTTAGGTTTGATGAAATTATGCTTTCCCATTGTATGTCAATGTTCCCAAACATTTTTTGATGTCTTAGCGGAAAAAAATAACCCATTTTCGCAGGCTTTCAAAACAGACAACAGAAAGGGTTAATGGAGACTGGTACCCGCCTCCAAATTTTCTGCAATAGTAATTCAATGGGGAATCTGGTAACAACGAACTATAGTTAACTATCCAGCATTCGGCTGGGCATAGCAACTGCGCATGTTCAGTAAACCAGCAAACTGACTATAGTTAGTGAGTCGAACTTTGACCTATACTACGACTATTAACCACTGATACCATCCACCAACCTACCGGCCCACACACTCAACAGGCCAGATAGTGGTACACCATAGGGAAGTCACGCAAATGCATTCCTGTCTCGCGACATATCCTGCCACACGAAATCGAAAAAATATCTTGTGTGTATTCTCCACCACCACCACCCACCCACCCGCTCACCCCCACCCCTTCCCACACCACCTTAAAATTGGGGGATATCAAGAATAGTTAACAGAAAAAGACCGTCTTAATTGGTTTTAATATTCAAAAGTGTTGGGAATTGGTACTATCTTTGTGATCGATGTTTGGTTTTATATACTAACTGATGATCTATTATTGATTGATCATAACACGTTCTCATTTTTTACCCATTTTGAATGCAGTAATTATAACATATTCAAGGATAACTACCCCTTTCAAACCAAGTCGCAGGTATGACAGATTCTTAATAATCTAAGAAATAATCTGTTGAATATCTTGAAACTAATTTGACTGGAAGTAACAGCTCCCAGTCAAATAAGTTTCAAAATATTCAACATGATATTGGTATGATTGCTTTGAAATTAACATGCTATTTCAGTGCTGAAAGAATTAATGTCTAAGGAGTAATACCATATAGTTGTATTAATAAAGTAAATTTATAAACAACCAAAATTGATTTCTGAAATCATGATCGATCAGTTGGTTGCACACGCAAACAAATCAATGATCAAATCGATTAATCGGAACAACACTAATTCAAAATGAATGCACACAAACTGAAGACACAAATTTGCTGACATGCTGCTTACTATCAGAGCCACCAGATGGATCGGGTCAATTTTAATGTCTGTATCAAACTCGTGATACAGGGGTTAAGTTGATATCAAAATCAACATGACCCACACTGGTGCATTCACATTCCCACTACGGAGATAGTCAGGTCCCGACCTGTCTGGTCTCTGAACAGTCTAGTTGTGCTCATGTTGTAACAAGATGGCGGGTCATTACATTAGAGGTGTATTCTTGGCGTGAAGTCACACCTCTATTTAGTCTTCCCTTGGTCTACAAATGGACATTCTCTGATATTTTTGAAGACTTATCACAGGAATATCTAGCATGCTTATCTTTATAACTGAGGCAGGCATTCCAGCACAAGAGGACTGCAAACGACGCATAGTACTACGTCATGATGACAAACCAATGAAATGAGAGCTATTAGAAAATAACAATTCTTCCTCAGACTTAGACCAATCATCCTATAAGTTTCATAGCAATCTGAGTTATCATCCAGAAATCCATTTTCAAGATGGTCACCAGCTTAAATCAGCTACAATTTCGATGTTTCTTCCTCAGATATAGTCGTCATTCTACATGTCCTATGAAATTTCAAGGCGATCCCTAAATGTAAATGGAGTTACATGTACCATGGCGGACATCTTGGATTTAGGATCATCGTCGATTTCGATAGTTTTCTTCTACAGACCTAGTCCAACCACCCTATGAAATTTCAAAGCGTTCCATTAAATGGTAACTGAGCTGGCATCCGGAAACTAGTTTTCAAGATGACCACCGGTGGCTGGTCGCCATCTTGGATTTCAGATCATTGTTAATTTCGATAGGTTTCTTCTACAGACCTAGTTCAACCACCCTATCAAGTTTCAAGAGTTATGACCATCGTCGATTTTGATAGCGTTCTTCTCCAGACCTAGTCCACCCCTATGAAACTTCATTTAGTGGTCCATTAAACGACAATGGAGCTATCATCCGGAAAACAATTTTCAAGATGCCGCCGCCGCTCACCCCACCACCCCCATCCCCGGGGGGGGGGGGGGGGGGGGGGGGGGGGGGGGGCTGACGTTATCTTGGATTTCAGATAATCATAAATTTTGATAAGTTTCTTCCACAGACCTACATGTAGTCCAATCACCCTATGATGCTTCAATTAGCAATTCGATAAAATGTAACAGTTATCATCTGCAAACCAATTTTCAAGATGGCCACCTGTGGCTGGTGGCCATCTTGGATTTCGGATCATCGTCAAATTTGATGTTTCTTCCCCAGACCTAGTCCAACCACCTTATGAAGTTTGAAAGTGATCCGATTAATGGCAACAGCGTTATCATCTCAGGAAACCAACTTTTCGGATTTAAAGAATTTACAGGCCTTGTTCTATTAGAAGCCGTGGTTACTAATAGACAATTTACGGTACTACTGCATGTAAATCGATCTTATTGTGACCCCCATTCTGTGACCATAGCTAGTACTACAGCATGTCAGTTTCAACTCACAAACCAGCATTGGGGCCCCCAACCCACCCCAAACCCTGTGTTATTTAACCCTTACTACTCTAATATCAAAATTTTAATTTTTTTAATTAAATTAAAGATAAACTGGTGTTTATTTAATGTTAAATCTCGACTAAGGACACACTTTTTTGTCAAATTACATGTTCTAGGAAGGGGGGTGCATCCTATTATAACTGAGTACATTCTTTGAGCACATTTTTGGTCTGAAGTTTTCTAAAAAGGTTAAAAATTATACTATGAAAGCTGTTGAATATATCAATACATTTGTACTAATTAATTTGACTGGGACAGCTTCCATGTAGTCAAATTCATTTCAAATTATTCAACAAAAGGTTGGTGAAATTGTAAATTAACCAAGATATACAATTTAGACCATTACTGTGAGACCATTGCTCCTTTCATCTCGGGCCTACATCATTTGATTATGATGTCAGCTAACATGTGATCATGACACCAGACACTCGACGGATCATTCAATGGACTTTTCCATTTTAGCTATGCCCCGCCCATCTCTAGCTAAGCTCCAACCACACGTCGCTCGCGTTGGGATCGATCGATCTCTGAACTCCCTGACTATCAATTTCCAGAAAACTATACAGGTAAGCTGTTGAATATTTTAAAACTAATTTGAGTGGGTGCTGTTGCTGCCATAACAGCGCCCAGTCAAATTAGTTTCAAAATATTCAACAGAATATTTATTAAATAGTAAAGACATACAATTCGTACAACAACGCATAGTCCGTCTTCAAATATGCATTCGTGACATACTTATCAACGTCATTCATTATGATGTCATTCTACAGGTCGCGTAGTTAATTATGATGTCATAGGATGGGTTGATAAAGTGAAAAGGTCTATTACATGTTTATCTTAATATTGTGTTTCAGAGAAAAGCTGCAGTAACGTTGCACTGAAGAACCAAAACTGTTAGAGGGGTTTTCCTGACCAGTCAGAGAACCATCAGAGGACTAAGTGTGTTTCTGCCAGACAAGCCTGTTAGGTCAATTTGTGTTTTACTATGAGTAGTACCACCTATGAGAAGAATCACGCACTGGCCAGTGAATAACAGAACGGGTCATAACCAGACATTAACCAGACAGTATATGTACATTGGATACAATTGGTGGAAGAAGTGACTTACTATTTATAAAATCAGAACACATCGCAGAGAGGTGTGCTGCTTTTCTCCTGGACTAACAGTATGTTTCATCTTTCATGAAGAGTACATGTACCTAACTTATGATTTAGAAGACCTGACAATGTCATATTCTCAAAGAAGCGGCTAAATATTCATTTAACATGAATACAGAGTAGGTCTTTTAATTTAGGCCTTTTATCGTACTTAAGTACCCATTGTAAATACAAGCCCCCACCTGTCAAGTGATGGCAGTTTCTCTGATTATACTCTTTAATCTTGTGCTGATAATAAACGCAAGAAGACAGACTCCACCAACAAATGCTCAATTATCACATATTAAAAATGGCACATGTGCATTCCATGTACAAGCTGAAGAGATCAATGTTGACTGCTCTAATAGGAATCTAACAGATATCCCTAAGTGGCCTAACATTCCTATGAGAAACATTACAACACTGAATGCAAGTCATAATCGCCTTACTTCACTTAGCAGTGGTAGTACATTTCCACAGAACCTTCAGAAGCTTAGAAATTCGACTGTACATACTCTAACATTTTTTGGTGCCATCCATCAATGTCAACATATAAGTACATGTATCTCCAAAGACATTTTTGAGGATCTGATATTGACAGATGTAACAAAGTTGAACTTTAGTGGATTGAATATAACAAAGATAGACACAAATAAACTTACAAACCTGAATCTCCTAGATATTCATGAAATTGACTGGTCCAACAATCAATATTTAACATTTGCTATGATAGCAAAAGCCATGTATGGTCTAAATACAACAAGCATTCGGATCCTTAAGCTTAGCAATATAAGTCCCATATCTACAAGGTCACTCAAAACCAAATATCTCAATAATTTCAAACAGTTACCTCTTACAGATCTGTCTCTTGATGCGAATACAATGAGTGAAATTACAAAATATATTCCTGAATCAGTAGAGTACTTATCACTGAATAGAAATCATCTAGGTAATGCTTCTTCTTTAAAAGACTATTCAGAGTATGAAATTTTTCATATATTTAAAAGAATAGACATGTTGGAAAGCACAAAACAAAATCTACAAGTAGCGCGTGGTGTTTGCCACACTAGATCATGCCTAGCGTCCTTAATACTAAGAGATAATAATCTTCCATACATTGACATAAAACTTGCTCACATATCAAATTTGGCCAACCTTGACCTATCAGGCAATGGGTTAATTTATATTGGTCCAAACATGCGACGTGACATTGACACGCTTGCGAAGAATAGAAAATTCATCATTAATTTGCAAGGAAATACAATATACTGTGTAGATATGGTTGACACCTTTTTGACATGGTTGATAAAAACTCGTGCCGATCTCACACTAGACAAATATGCTTATAGATGCCAAGCATATAACGGTCAACGTTTGCCTCATTATTCCTCATTGATGTCAATAGCAAGTTTCCAGTTAGATTTACGTGTCATGATAAATAGGATAAATGCGCTATCCATCGTTACCATAGTCCAATTCATAATTCCTCTATATATGGGCATAGGCATAGTGATGTATGTGCTAAAATTGAGAAAGGATGCCATGTTTGATTTGAGGCGCAGGATGAAATTGGTATACTACTACTACCGCTTTGTAGAGAGAATACGTCTATATACACCACCTCAGAACGTTAATGACACTTTTCTAAATTGGGATGTCTTTCTGTCATTTCCTGACAATCTGCAGGATCTCATTGAAAATAAGGTGCTACCTGAACTGGAAATTAATCAAGGCTTACAGACCTACATTGTTAAGCGAGATTTACGTCCAGGTCGACCAGAAGTATGTGAAAAGGCCAATGCTATAAGTCGCTGCAGAAAGATGGTAGCTTTTATTAACAATGAGTACCTCGCTGACGAGGATAATGTGGTTGAATTAAAGCTGGCTTACCTTGAGAGTACAAACACTGGTCAGGTGAAAATAATTCCTGTTTTTATGGAGCCTATCAATTTTGAGCAAACTGGCGACGAGATGAAAATTATCCTGATGTCTTTGACTGGTGTCAAGTTTTGTCAGGATACAGACTTTGATGCCGTGCTAAGTGCAGTAGTACAGAGGATTAATGGCACGTTTAACCCATCTATCTTACTGCCTACAGCAGTATTATCCTCAAACGGACACATAGTAGGGCAGATATGAGAAAAAGATGTTCCATTCTGGCAGAAAGCATGAAATGTGGCATATAGGTGGTTTACGGTATCCTGATCATAATTAGATGCGGTGCCATGTGATTCTACCAAGGGAACCCATTAAAAATGGCAGTGCATGAGCACAACTGTGTACAAGGTAAGTTGGATTTATAGCATTTGCATCTGCCAGTGCAATAAACGAAATCAAGGATTTCTTTTTTCACGAGAGAGTTGATACTTACCTCCCTAATACTTTTGATATTGCTAAATATCGGCTTTCACTCAATAAACACTCAGATTAAAACAGTTAGGTGCCCCTACTGGGCAGGGAGTCAGAGCGTAGTCTGGCGGATGCTAGCCCCACCACCGCGCATGCGCAGACTAGCACTTCCTCTGACTAATTTATTGGCTGATACACATGCAACTATTAAGAGCAGAGTTGCCCATATGCGTCCTTTTGCGCGTATATACGCATAAAAATGGCAGAGGGACGCATACAAATTAACCCTCTGCGTCCCTGAGGACGCACAAGGGACGCAGTGAAAAAGAGTAACGGAAACTGGTAACTTTGCGTGTGCTTAATTAGCGATTATATTATCGTGTGTGTATATTTATTTGTGCATGTTTTTACTTTAAAAAATATACCTAATGTATTGTGTGTTCAATAAAAACGAACTTACTGCGTTGTTTAAGACTATTATTTGTTGTATGTTTTCTTGCACAACCCAAAGTTGTTAATGCCCATAAATCAGATTCAACTACCATATTTAATTGTAAACACAATCCCCAAATCATCCTTAGTATTCCATTTGCTCTAATTTTTTTAAATAATGAGTTTACATGCCCGATGTTAGTCGCCTTGTTTGGCCTACAAATTGCAAAAATACCCGCCATGTTTCTGTCTGTTGTGCTAAACGTCAGTGTGACGTGTCAGTATTTGATTGGATAACAGCGGAATCTCCCTCTAGAAGAACTCACGCTTGAGAAATCCAATACAACTGATCAAGCGTATACACGCGTGTTTGGGCGTCTTAACCCTTTCACAGCTCAGAACATAGGACAGATCACAAAGTTGTTATCACTAATCTGCTGAATATTTTGAAATTAATTTGTGCATGCCTACTTGCCTAACTTACAGGGAAAATATTTTTTTCTATTTAATTATCAAAATATCTAAATGGATGAAGGAATATATGGAAAATATTGTGATATCTTTTACATTTGAATGGTCATTTGACGGATTAGCGGCGGTGTCTTTGTATTGCTGTTTGAATAACGGTATCACTGCGCGCTATAAGCCGTCTTTTATTTAGCAATAGCGGCTGATTGATTGACTGATGGATTAGTGTTTATAATGTTTAACAATACTCGATCGTTAGGTTTTCCCAATTTCTCAACTAAATTGATATGAATAGAATCTGTCCGCTTAGTCATTCTCTTTGAATTTAAGACAATAATTGAGCAAATCATGCCGAGTATTAGACTTGATTTATCTGTGTATACATACGAGAGCAATCTTGACTTCATTAAATTAGTCAAAATGCAACGAAGCCTGTTTCAGTTTGGCGTTAAGCGACCTCTAGATTCTACATGTGCTGATAGTGATGATAACGATGAAAGTATGGCAAAGCGTAGCAAAACTTGTAGCGAGTCTTGCGACACCAGTGCGAAAATTTGTGAAAATGTGGTTAAAGTAAAGCAAGTGAAGTCTAGGAAATTCAGTGACGTTTGGTTAAAAACACCGGCGTATAGTAAATGACTTGAGGTTCTGGATGGTAAAATGAAGTGTACGTTTTGTAGCAGTGCGAAGAAGGCTAATAATTTCGTAAGCGGTAGTACAAATTATCAGAAATCCGCGTTAGACCGACATATTGCATCGCAAGACCACAAGGAGGCAGAGACTGCTTCCGTACTACGGATTCGATTAGAAAAATCAGTGGCCGCATCAAATGAAGAGTTCGATCGTCAGTTATGCCGGGACAAGAAGAGCCATGAGGCCCAGATCAGGACGGTATATATGATGAGTAAAAAGCTCATCCCAGCAGCGATGTTCAACAACATCGTCGATCTACAGGTAGGCGTACGTTAAAATATGGATTTTTTCCAAACAGCGTATAGCTCAAAGCTTCCCGATACAAGAGTCCTTATTGGATACACGCTAATGCGTTATCTATGCTTCAGCCAATCAGCAATCGCGTTACATAGTTACTCCCTATGAATTAGACATATCCGGCTGATATATTTTCACTAATTACGCAGTTTAATCTGATTTATACAGATTATTTTTGATAAATTATTGTTTTGTCTGATCTTAGCCTATGTTAGCCTATGTATTCCACTAATATAGTCATTCCAGTTACATTATAAAAAATACGCCCGCATTATACCGAAGTAGGTCAAGTCGTCCTTGAGCAAACTCGTCCCAGTATTTCTGAAAATTTACCACTGGAATGACTGGCGCTGTTTAGAGCCAGTCATTCAAGTGTTAAACTTTCAAAAATGGGTCTTTTGGTGATCTACAATGGTGGCCAAAAGTGTTAAGTGCTAAAGGTTAATAAACTATGCATAGTTAATATTCTCTATATATATACATTAACAGTATTTACAATGTCATAACTAGTGCTTTCAACATGTTTAATAAAGTGCTTTATAATTAGATCAATGTGTTGTGTTTATTTTAAGAAAAAAACATGGGACCCCCATATTTCAGATGAGGATCCCATGGGACCCCCAGATTTTACAGTGGGACCCCCAAATCTGAGAGTGTGGGGTCCTTGGGACCCCCAAAAATCAGATGCTGTGGGCAACACTGATTAAGAGCCTGAAGACCGAGCCTCTGTGGGGTGGAGAGGCCGGGTCCGTATCTAGGGAGGTAAGTATCAACTCTCTCGTGAAAAAAGAAATCCTTGATTTCGTTTATTTCACATCAAGAGTATACTTACCTCCCTAATACTTTTGATATTGCCAGAATTCGACAGTGAATTCGGCGGGAGGGAGGCGAGGTCAAAAGACCAGCTCATCCCTATACGCTTTTCTGCGTTTAAGGCACTTAAACTTCTGAAACTGTATGAAAAAACAGTCAGGATTTGACTAGCCATCGGATAACACCACGGATGTATGAGAGATGACCGAATGTCATATGCGCTCCCCCCCCCCCCCCCTCCTTCCTGGGAGGAAGAGTCGAATGACCTCAATGTCCTATACGCTCTCTACGTACAAGTGCCATGTACTACAGGACAGAGACGAAAAAACTCCCTTTTCGTATACTCTCAACAATGAACCACATAAATACACAAAACCACCATCATATTAATAACGGGTAACGTGACAAGACAATCAACAATGGACAACCCATGCACAAGACTGACCTTGTTGAAAAGGCTGCTGACATCATCTTCCCATTGGTGAAGAATGATGCAGTCCCAACAAAGTGGTTGTTTCCATGAATTAATTGTGAAATATATAAGCAATGAGGAAACCTCATCAAAAATATAAACCTAGTTATTTTTCAAAATCGACAAGGCGAGAGGATTAGAGGTGTCACGGAGATAATGGTCTGTAAAACTTGACTCACAGTGCCACTGAGCCACCGACATAATATCATCCACAGGGATCCCATTAAATAGGGCAGTGGATGTCACTACGCCGCGGACACTGTGAGCCTTGGCCACGTCAACCTGCTTCCCGGTGGCGGATTTATGACAAAACTGAATGCATTCTACAATCCACCTGGAAATGGTGTCCTTAGAAGCCCTGCCATGGGGTTCAATATATGACAACCATAACGCCGACTGGTCGGTGCGCCACTCCGATGTACGTTGTTTGTACCGGAGAAGCGCCTGGACGGGACACCATGCTTTAGAATTAGGATCATATCTAGTTAAAGCAGGCAAAACAATAGGTTGACCTGGATATTTCAACGACTGATTCTTAGCCAAGAAATTAATCCTAGGTAGCAGCTTAAGGCCTTCCCCTGAAACCACAAAACGGTCATCCTCGGCTGATAAGACATGAATTTCACTTCTACGCCTAGCCGAGGCCGCAGCAATTAAAAACACAGTCTTCAGTGTTAATAGTTTCATAGAAATGGAACTAAGTGGTTCAAAAGGCTTATCACCTAGTACTTGAAGCACTAGCGATAAACTCCAAGACGGAATCACAGGGGGATTCCTTGGTCTTAGATTGCCCATGCCTTTAATTAATACATTTAATGTATTTAGTTCATCACTTCCCCTCTTAGCCAAGCAAGGAATAACAGACATTAAAGCTGACTTATAACCAGCAATAGAGTTAGGCTTGAGGCTATAGGCATCATACAGGTGACAGAGGAAATCAGCTACTACCTGAATAGATGAATCCATTGGATCAATACATCTTTTTGAGCACCATTCTGCAAATCTGTTGATTTTATAATTATATGCTCTGGAGGTTGACCCCCTCCTGGCTTTGGCCATAAACATGGCTGCTTGCTCAGAAAAGCCCTCCTTAATTCTAGATTCCTTGACAACATCCACGCAGTCAATCTGAACATTGACGGATTGTTGTGAAGGGCCTTGCCCTGGATGATAATGTCGTCCATCAGAGGCAGAGGAACCGGATTGCAGACCAGAAGGTCCAGCAGATCCGTATACCATGATCGGCTTGGCCAATCCGGGGCGATCAGAAGCACTTGGCATTCCTCTTGTCTGATTTTCTGAAGAATTTTTGGAATCAGGATTGCTGGAGGGAATGCGTATGCATACATTCTCCCCCAGCTGATAGCTAACGCATCTGTTGCGAAAGCGCTTGGATCCGGAATCGGAGAGACATACGTCGTCATCTTCGCATTCTTCTTCGTTGCGAACAAATCGATGTTGGGTTTCCCCCAATGGTCGAACAGACGATCCGCCACACATTGATTTAGTTGCCATTCCGTGGGTAAAACACTTATCCTTCGGCTCAATGAGTCTGCTAGCAGATTTAACCTTCCCGGAATATGAACTGCTTTCAAGGTAATCTGGTGATCCAGACACCAACAAAGCAGTCTCCATGTCATCATACAGAGACTGGGCGACTTCGTTCCGCCCTGGCGGTTTATGCAAGTCACAACTGTTGAGTTGTCTGAACGAATAAGAACAATCTTGCCCTGAACTTTCTGTAAGAAATGTTCCAGGCCCAGGACTACTGCTCTTAGCTCCAGTAGATTTATATGTTCCTTTGACTGTTCCAGATTCCAAAGCCCTGATATCGTGGATTCTTCCAGGCAAGCTCCCCAGCCCTCCATCGATGCATCTGTATACACAGTCACCTGAGGGTGGGGAGGGGTTAGCATAACCCCCACCAAGAGATTCTCTGTGTCCAACCACCATTGCAGGTGATGAATCAGAGGCGCCAACACTGACACGTTCGAGTCCAGCGAACCTGTACTCTGGGTCCATTGTGTCATGAGAAATAACTGGATCGGCCGCCTGCGTAAGGCGGCCTGAGGAATGACTGGTTCCAATGAAACCATCAACCCCAGCATTCTCAAGTAAACCCGTGCCAGGACATGACGACTGTCGCACACTGACTGAATCAATGAGATGAGTTTCTGAACTCTCTCCTGAGTAGGAAAAACATATCCTGTCTCTAGATCGAAGAACATCCCCAGGTAAACAAACTTCTGGGATGGAGTCAGCTCTGATTTTGGGAAATTGATCATCCAGCCCAAGTCTGTGAGAGTCTTCAAAACAATCTCCAGACTGGCCGATAAACTTTCCTGGGTGTGCGCTTTCAACAGCCAGTCATCTATGTACGTGTGGACTGCTATGCTTCTCCTGCGGAGGTATGCGGTGATCGCAAGAACCACACGGGTGAAAACCCGAGGAGCCGTGGAAATAGCTCCGAAGGGTAACACCCTGAATTCCCACTGTCTGCCCTGGAATGCAAATCTCAGGAAGCGACGGAAACTCCTGTGTATGAGGATGTGGAAATAAGCGTCCTTCAAATCTATCGACGCTGTCCACATTCCCCTCTCTAACCCCGCCAACACCGAGCGCACAGTCTCCATCTTGAAACTGGGCGTCTCTATGAACTTGTTCAATGGTTTGAGGTTGAGAATTGGTCTCCACCCTCCGGTGTTTTTTGTTACTAAGAACAGGGTTGAATAGAAGCCCGGACACCTTTGTGCCGGCTGAATAGCTCCTTTTTGTATGAGGGAATTTATTTCCTCCTCGATACACAACCTTTGCTCTGGATCTCTCGGATTTGGAGTCCAGATCGGCACTAGAGACAGTCGCGATGGCGGGCCTGTCATCCAATCGGGATGATACCCGACTGAAAGCCATCGCAAGACTAAACGGTCCTGAGTTAACCATTCCCACTCTTGCATGTAGTCGGCTAGCCGGCCTCCCACCGGTTCACCTAGGGATAGAGGTGGACATAAGGAGTGCAAGAGCGGCACTGTCTCCTTTGCCAGAAACACCGGAGCGGTTCTCACCGCGGTAACCGTCCCATCAGGAACGATTACCACGCCCAGATCCTCGCGCGCCACGACCAGCACCGCGCGCACCTCGGTGCGTGGGCGGCTGCCTGGCTGACTGCGCCTGAGGAGCCTGCGCCCCCCTCGCTGCTGGCCGAATCGCACGCGGCCGAGGCCGACGCTGCGATGGTGGTTGGCCTCTGACCTGGCCACCACCACCTCGAGCCTGCAGGGGACGATACGCAGGGGGTGCGGCGCGAACGTTAGCACGACGAAGCACCTCAAACTGCTCGTGCAGCGCCCTCTGGTTATTTACCAGAGTAACCGTCTCCTGGAGGTGTCGACATCCCTCACCTCCAAAGAGACCAGGACCTGTCATAGGCGTACGCAGTAGCCTATTGTACAGGTCCTGGGACGGGCACAGATTGTCCAAGGCAAATGTGCGCCTTGCCCGGACACTCCTGGTCACCGCCCGAGTCATACAGTCCAGCGCCAGGTTGATACCATCCTGGATGGCTCGCTGGACTGTGACCGGACTTGGCTGGCGCGATGCGGATGCTGTTACTACCCCTTGTAACAGCTGGGAGACGTGGGACAGAGCGGCAATCGAAGCCCTCCCACTCTCCTCCGCATCCCGCAACGCGGTATTTGCTGAACGCAATGCATTCGAACACAAGACTCCCGTGTCAGAACGGGAGCCTGGCCGGTCATCCTCACCCAAAGCCGCGCGGTCATCCACGCTCGGCTTAGGTACCACACCGTACCGCTGGTAATCCAGGGGCACGATGCGGCAACGCCTGGCTACCTCGTGCGGGGCTTTCGCGAGACGTCCACTCGACTTAATGGACGTCTCCGCCACCTCGAACATGTCAACGACATGCTCTGCCAGCGGCAGAGAAGGCATAGCGTTAGCATTAGGCTTACCAGCTAACCACGGCCTGTGGTCACGCTGGCTAGCCGACTGCTCCACGGGCAGATCTGGTCTAACACTCACCAACCACTGGCAAGCGTCAGACCAATCCTCCTCCGTGGCTAGCTGCGAGCGCTCTACAAGACGGGGGCCTTCGTCTTCCTCCTGAGCGCAAGCAACAGAGCTTGACGGCGGATACGCTGATACCCCTGGCAAGCCAGGGAGAGCATGCGGGCCTGACAACACTGGCATGCTAATCTCACTGGCTTGACCAGGAGCAGGCGCCGTGGTAGAGCGCGGGGCACATACCGCCCCACCACGGCCCCGGCCAGCACCAGCGACACTCTCGGCAAGCCGAGGTATGCGGTAACGCTGGCCCTCAGCGCCCAGGGCCACAGTCTGAACCGTGGATTCTACCCCTGTGTGAGTAGAACTGTGGAATAAGTCGCCTGTATTCCCCGCGAGGGGTGCACAGACGTCATAATCCATGGCCACGTCCTCAGACGGCGACCCCAACAGGTAATCCTCATCCTCCTGGCCAGACAGATTAGACTCCGGGTCAGCAAAGAGAGCTAACCTGGACTGGCCAGGGAAGGTGCCATAGGAGGTACTGGCACCCGCGGCGTGCGGATACCCCTGGACTGATAAGCAGCCCGCGGGTTCCAGCGACAACCGTCCACGGCCCCTCGGCGCGGCACTAAGCCTGCTGCCAGGGTCGTGGAACGCCCCCTCTAATGGGGCCACATCTGAATCTTCGAACAACGGAAGCGTACTAAGGAAAGGTGATTCAGAGGTGGGGATTACCTGCTCCGAAGCAGATGATGAGGACAGCAAAGGATTTGGTCTAGGAAGCATGCCACGAAGCAACTCTGGAACCAAATCCTTTATTGTCCTCCTCATCTCTCCCAACATCTCGGTCCGGAAGGCCTCCATGTCCACCGCGGACGAGGCCTTCCTCTTACCCTTCTTACTCACACCCTCTCTTTTCTGCTTCTTCTTCTCCTCCTCCACCACCTTGTCCTTCGCCTGCAAGCACAAGAATTCGGACATTAGCTCGCCCCCCCCAGTGCTTACATATCTCGCAATTAAGCAAGGGACCACAGGGGCTACACTGATAACAGAGATGAGGCACAAACTTGTCCTTCAAAAACCGTCCACAGGACGCACAACCAGGTCTCTGAAACAGGGCAAAGGACGAGGAGTATGAGCAATCTAGTTAAGCTCAGAAACTCAACCAACTCAAGAGAAGGAAATGATCATAAAGATCAATATTCATCAGAAAACCAGCTTTGGACAAACTTTAATTGTTAATAAAGAGCAAGGCTGATTATGACGTCATTAATCCTATGACAGGAAAAAATCGATCCCCAACAAACATCCAAGTGCAAGGACGAATTGTATCTCTAACCAGAACATGTGCAGAATGGACATTTCGACTACACAACCATCAGATATATACTGATAACAATGGCAAATACTGTTAATTATCTCCCTTTCCTCTCTAAATAATTAACATCACCTCATATCAATAATTAGATACCTGACACTTTGTATAGACAAACCATCCAACGTGATGAACTGGAGCACTCCACCAACTGAACGCCTCTTAACTCTCTCCACCTCTAGGGGAAGGAATTGGATCAAGAGGGCAAAGTGAGAAGACCTTTATACTAGGCCTCCGACTCACTGGACATAAGATTTTTGGTTAGATAACCTAACAGTATTAGTAGGAAATGGAACCATGGTGGAGAGAAACAAACCCTCTGCTGATGTGATGTCCATTACATATCGTCACACAGACCTGTGGACATAAACACAAAGAGAGATTAGTATTATATAGCACCTAGTTGAAATAAACCAACTAAACAAGGCGCTTATCACGGTAAACGCGAGTCCCGGAAACACATTACACCGGGGGAAAAACTCGCTAATTTTACTAGAAGTCACCTGATTTAAAGGTCCTGGGCCCTCCTCTGGCGAAGTCATCCTTTCTGCCATCTTTATCAGGGATAATCACTTCCAAATTCACACAAAAAGACTATGAATTGAGTAAAGAAAAGCTCTAGCACAAAAACATGTGTAGACTCTCTGCCAATAAATTAGCAAAGAGGAAGTGCTAGTCTGCGCATGCGCGGTGGTGGGGCTGGCATCCGCCAGACTACGCTCTGACTCCCTGCCCAGTAGGGGCACCTAACTGTTTTAATCTGAGTGTTTATTGAGTGAAAGCCGATATTTAGCAATATCAAAAGTATTAGGGAGGTAAGTATACTCTTGATGTGAAATTACTTTTGCAAGCACATTTCATGAGTTCCTGGCATGCCTTGGATGTGTCTGCAAGCAAACTCCATTGCGGTGACCAAGTGTCTCCATCTCTGATCCAACCCCAGTCAGCTGGCGATGGCGTTTTTGCATTTGCGTGGAGTGATTGGCCCCAAGGATGACCTGCCTGGAATGCAGCACATTTGGTGTGTTGCAGCAGAGCTGCACTGGTCGGAGGAATGTTTTCTAGCTGCCTGTTGCCAAAAGCGAAAGGCCGTTTTCGTGCCTCATTAACCTTTGACAATGGTGATGTGCGTTTGTACAGTAGTACGATAAACCTCTCCAGCGTTTCCATGTCATTGTCACACAGAGACGCCGGAGCATCAGACAGTCTCCTAAATAGTGACTTGAATAGATCTGAAGTCCTCCAAACTTCCCATGCTGTCTTCTTGCCAATCCCACAAAATGCAGACACAGTGTCACACACAGAGAAAGCATGCATAAATAGCAGTCCTTGTGATGCTTCTGCACCCAAAACTGTTGCAATGCCATGAGCTGATACATAGCGGAAGGTATTCCCATGGCCAAATGCGACCCAGAGATCACACCCATGAAGAAGGTTTGCTGTCCGTATGGCTAGGACTACGACGTCTGTATCTGTAGCATGAATCATTATTGTTCGATAACCTTGGTGATATGCATGGAGAGGCGTGGAGTAACATTCTACCATCTGCTTCATCTTGCATGCATGGCGCGAGTTGTGAGACATCATGCTCTGGCCTCATCAGCACGTTTTCCTCACATGCTGTGACGAGTATCTTTCCTTCTGGTAGCTCGAATGACTCCAATGTATGTGCGAGGAAGGTGAAGAGGCCTGTTTTGTTTGCATCAACTCGTGGGAAAGTTTTCCAATTTTGAGGGCGTCTTGTACTCGATGCAACATGAAGAGCTTCACCATGTCCCCGTAATTCTCTAACGTGTGTCTTCAAGCTTCCCGCCTTATACACGTCCCATACAACATCCAATCTTTTAACCATCTGTAGCTTAAATATGCTGCCAATAGGATGCTCAGAGGCTTGACGATCTTCCATGTATGATATTAGCTCTGCAAGAGCAACAGATTCAGGTTTCATATCGTCAGCAATATCAGATTCACTTCTCGAAAGAGCTCTATGTCGTGTGTATAGTTTTGTCAAACAAGTCTTGTGGTAAATAGCATCCAATGCTGTCATGTCTCCAGATGACATTTTAGCAAGAAGTTTAGTATCTCTCAGTTCTGTCCCCATTTTGCGTATGTTTTGGTCAAATTTTGCTGTTGCGGCTCTATGAATGTCATGCTCTATTGGTTGGTCACAGAAAAAGCACAGTGGTTGAGTGGGGTCGTTTATACTTGGCATAGTGAAATTAGACCTCAATCTAGATTTGACTGGTGACCCAAGATCCTTGCTGGATTCTAATTTCGCATTTCTTTTCACGGCGCGATCAACCCGAGTCTGGCTACAGAGATGCCAACAAGATTTGTGCCACCTAGCACAGTTTTCTATGAGCGTCTCCGCAATTCCAGATCCATCATTCAACCTACATAGATCCAGGTATGGTGGAAGGGCATGGAGTTGCTGTAGCCTATCAAGGTTATCAGCTAATGACCTCTAATTCGTAATCACAGTGTCACGATTTGTGTTACTACATGGATCTATGAGATGCTCTGTTGTGGACTGCTGGCAAATAACACACAGGGACCAGTTCGTGTGTGCTAAATCCACTGTGGGATCGGATGTCAATTTCACTTTGACATATTGACTTGAATGCGAGAATATAATAGACTATTGTCTCTGTCTATAAGCAGAGCACAATACGCGTGTGCGTGATTGCTATGCAGCTATGTATTCTCCTGATATATTTAAATAGTCAGTGTGAGTTTAGGAAACTACAATAATTATATGGAAATCCGCAACGAAATAATGTTTGGCGAAGCGAAGGGCTGGCATACAATTACTTTTACTGGAGAAAACGTGTAGACCAATTGTTTTGAGTAGCGAAACCTTGTTTCTAAAATGTTCCGCCCGGAACATGTGTGTACAAACGTTTAGCAATAATACTACTAATTTACAAATGTTACAACAACAACGACGACGACGACGACGACGACGACGACGACGACGACCACAACAATAATAATATATTTTTCAGCATGTTTATCTATTTAGAGTATTGTAATGGGTAAAATCATAACCAGTGACCCAAGAAACCCTTAATTTGACATCAATTCCAGCCCTCTACTCCATCTAGAACTTGAGTAATGCAGATTTTCCGCTGGGAAGGCGGCCATTTTGAATCCGCCATTTTGAATGGGTTCCCTTGGCACTGCATCTAATTATGTTCAGCATACCGTAAGCCACCTATATGCTAAATTTCATGCTTTCTGCCAGAATGGTACAATGAGAATTAATGATAATTAACTAATTATTATTAACTAATTATTAACTAATGAGAATTAACTCCTGATATATAATTTACTGCTTAACACCCTTTGAGCTTCACAGAACAGAAATTACAAATTCATAGCAAATATTTTGTTAAATATTTTGAAACTGATTTGACTAGGAGCTGTTGCTGCTTATAGCAGCAATAAGTTCCAGTCAAATTAATTTCAAAGTATTCAACAGCTTCCCTGTATAGTTGGTTGTCTTGACATTGAGGCACTGGAATTTTACACCTTACCACTCTGACGCTAAAATTTGTAATTTCCAAATTAGATCAAAAGATGAACTGGTGACAGCAACATCGTCCACCGAAGTTGTTGAAAAATGTACTCCAGTTTCTTTGCTACTGGCACAATAAACGATAGAATATCGACATCAGAGTTCTAAGGGTTAAACGTTAACCGTTTAACTCCTGAAATTCAAAGTTCTCAGTTACAAGACTAGATTTGAAGATCTACACATGTATGTAGTTATATATATTTTAAAACTAATTTCATTTGAACTTGTCCCACCTCCCAGCCAAATAAGTTCCATTTAACATAATTTTCCTTGGATCAAAAATGAATTCATCATTTCTGGTCTTTACAGTTTAAAACATTAATTATTGACCTGTTTGTAGTGGAGTAATTTGAGAATTATAAGCTAATATTCTTACAGTACATCTAAAAAATAAGTTACTGTATCATGTTTTCAAAACAAGGACAGAAATATATTAATTAGTACAATTTTGGACTTGATGTAAGAAATGTTCTGTTGAATATTACGGACTTAATTTGATTGGAAGCCATTTCTGCCTTAGGCAGCTAAACTGTACCTTTTCATGTAAACTGTTTGTATAGTATCTTTAATTTTCAAGTCAAGAAAACCATGATTTTAGCGTAGTCACTGTCTTTTTACAGGCCTAAAGTGAAGACGATTTTACGAATTTCACTACTGGAATTACTAACTCGGTTATTGAGCCAGTTATTCCAGTGGTAAATTTTCAAATCTAGTCTTCTCTTGGCTTGTATATGGACATTTCTCAAGATGATTCCATAGGCCGATTTTGGCAGGCTTGACAATTAAAGGGATACTATTGTTAATTATGATTTGCAGCATGTGATAGTAAAATAATTCCATAGCTTAACCCGTTGAACACAAAAGGCTGAAAACTAACTGATTTATGAATAGGGTATCACGATATACCAATATAACATCGAATACCGGTATTACAGCCATACTGTTAGTCATATCAATATAATATTGCTGATACCGAAATATCGATATATAACACAACACCGGTATAAAATTCTGCTTAGGCAGATAATCTGGTTTCCATTAGCCATATTCAATAGTAAACCTGTGTAAAGCGGTCAGTGATTGCTTTTCATATGTGGAAATGATATTTTACCTGTATTTAGCGACCACATTAAACATTTTCTTATTTAGTCACACCTGTCAAATTGTTGTTGGGAGGCTAGAGAAATTGATAAATTCATGATTACTGCAATGAAAATTAGCTATTCATGAGAAAGCAAGAGAATAAAACTTATTTTAATTAACCTCATAGTACAGGGGATGGTTAAAAATGTCTCAAATACATCTTTTCTTGCGCTATTATTTAATAATTTCAACTCGTTGTTTACTAGAAAAATCACAATTTCAAATCAATAATTTGCATCATAATATCTCATCTACTACTACCGCCTGGTTATTTAGAGATCACCCAGAATGGAGGAATCCAGTTTTAGCTATGTCCTGCCCATCTCTAGCTAAGCTCCACCCATGTTTCGCACGTGTAGGGATAAATTGATCCCTGCACTCTCTGAATGTCAATTTCCAGAAAACTATGCAGGTAAGCTGTTGAATATTTTGAAACTAATTTGACTGGGTGATGTTGCTGCCTATGGCGGGAACACCGGCCAGCCAAATTATATTCAAAATATTCAACAGAATGTCCACAAATTCATGTAAAACAAGAAGTCAGAGATCGCACACTCTCGCTCTCACGTTTTTGTCACATTGTAAAAAGCGCTCAGAATTTCCAGATTTTTGCAGAATTTTGTTTGACTTTCGTGATTGTGTCAGATCATGCTAAACGTTATAGAACCCTCCTAGTGTAAGGTCATGGTACCCTTTCTTGTGTTCAAATTTGAGCCACATCGGACCAGCAGCTTCTGTGATATCCATAGATCCCGAACTTGATCCTATCCCTGTCCGGGTCCATTTGTCCAAATCACAGGCAGTTAAATTTGAGTCAATTCGGATCAGCATTTTTTTAGATACATCTCCGGACAAATAGACAGACAGCCAGCCAGACAAACAGACAGACAGACAGACAAAGGCACAGGGTACCAATTGGACATTTTGCTATGATTTAATACTCGGAGCAGAAAGATTGCAATCCGATATGAACAACAAAACCAAATTAGTCAAACCTATATTAAACCTTTCAATGACAAATCCCAGATGAAAAATATTGTTGAAGAAAACGCATATTCTTTTAAACATTATATAAGATTACTATGACTGGACATCATTACTGCCTAAGGCAACAATAGCCTCCAGTTATATTAATCTCAAAATATTCAACAGCTTTTCTGTATATTACCCTCACAATGGACATTTCCAGATTTAGCTATGGCCCGCCCGCCCATCTCTAGCTAAGCTCAACCCACACCTCGCTCGTGTCGGTATCAGTCCCCAAATGCCACCATTATCAATTTCCAGCAAACTCAAAACCAATCGATTTAGGGGTCAATAGGTCAAAGACATGATGCATCTATTGAAATTGTATTTCTGGATGATAACTCAAGTTTTAGTGAACGTGTCTTCAATAAACACTGCACGGGCATTAAATTTACAGAACTAAAAAACATTCATTTTTATGTCAAAATATTACGATCTTTGACGCAATTATGGAAATTGTGGTTTTTGATTGTGTGAAATCTACTGGTCAATCACCATGCTTCGCCTGGAAACAACCTGAAAACTCATTTATGTTTAACTGAATTTTAATAGATATGTACATGATATTTAGTACATTAAATTTTTATATTTTATTTAGCAGTTTTTAAAATAGATTATAATATTTTTAATTTATCATTAGCTTGCAACTTAGAATAAATATTTTATTTAGTTACTAATAAACGTGTTTAGTCATTTTAAAATTTTATACTTTAGAATTAGGCTCATGGTTATTTTTAATTGATATTTAAATATCAGTAAGGCCACACCAATTACTTTTTTTGTTTCGGTAACTTAATTTTTCCATATCTAGAACAAAAACCGCTGGAATTTTAATCCTTTATTTTCAAAATTCTTTCCCTCTAGCAATTTTTCGCAGCCAAAACCGTTATCACTCGGAATTGCTCAGAATTTTCTGTAACTCATTTTGTTCTTTGCAGCTTTGTTTGGTCAAGTAACTCAAAACGTCTTTGCAATGGTCATGAGAAAAGTCCATTTGTTAGCCAGACTATTTTTGAAAATTTATCACTGGAATGGCTGGCTCGTTCACGAGCCAGCCATTCCAGTGGTAAACTTTCAAAAATAGCCCTTTTTTTCTTGGCCTGCAAATGGACACTCATTGAGAAAGCGTTTTGTATTTTCTTGATCAATCGTGATAATTCACATGCTGAAAGGACTAATACTGTAATAGCTTAAAACCTGAACTTTCGTAAAACAAAACACTCAATTGGTCTGGCCTAATCGCTAACGTATATAGTTTTTAACATTTATAGTCATGTGTCATTGTTCACCTACTTTTAACTAAGTGTACATTAGACGATTTCTTTTTTTATTAAACGCATTACAAATCTCCATAAATTATTATTTATTATTAAACTGATACATAGGAAGATGAATAAACTTAAATAAGGTTATACTGATATATCAAATGTTAAATATTATATTAACCCTTTAACACTCATATCAGTGAAAAATGGACTTCTGCAGTGGTCTTGAGAAATGTCCATTTGCAGACTAAAAGAAGACGTTTTTTTTTAATTTACCACTGGAATTACTGGCTCAATAACCGAGCCAGTCATTCCAGTGGTAAATTTTCAAAAACAGTCTTCTCTTTGTCCGCAAATGGACATTTTCTATGAAAAAATTTAGATTTTCTTGAACAAATTCGAAGGTTAAAGGGTTCATTTAAGCATTACATATATTATATAAATATTACATGTTTAAGTGTTAAATATTACTTAATATATTCTACATTAAAGAAACAGAAGTGAATGCTTTATAACTTTTTGTTATTTGTAAAATTTAAATTGACCGACACAGTGACTTATACAAGTTGCGTGTCACAACTAACAAGAATGCTGCTGACTTAAATGTCTCGCATGTCCCCTGTTTGTCAGTGACCTTGACCTTTGACCTTGTGACCTCAATGTTATCATGCTGCTTACTAACGTTATAGGTAACAATGTATCCAAGTTTAATTCCAATAGGATTAACCAATCCTGAAAGATGAGCTGAGAAGTTTTGCTAAACGCAAAAACTTAACATTGAAAAAACAGAGTTGTATCACGGTCACAGTGACCTTGACCTTTGACTTTGTGACGTCATTTTCATCATGCTTCAAACAAGTAGCCAAGTTTAGTTGAAATACGACTAATCAATCCTGAAATATAAGTTGAAATGTTTTGCTAAATGCAAAAAACATATATTGTTGACGGCGGCATCGCTGCCGTCGGAAACATGATACATATGTCCCGCTTTCTGCTTAGCAGGCAAGACAAAAATAAGACTTAAAATTAAAGTTAATTTCGATAAAGCGCAATGCAGAATTTGTTGTACCTCGCATGTACCCTTGAGGGAGTTAACCCCTACCACTCTGATGTCAATATTCTATCTTTTATTGTGTCAATATCAGAGAAACTGGTGCACATTTTTCAACAATTTTGGTGGAAGATGTTGCCGACAGCACCATCTCCCAACAAATTTGTTGAGAAATAAAACCAGTTCATCTTCTAATTTAATTTGAAAATTTTAAATTGTTGAAACCAATGTGCTAAGGGTTAAATATCTGTATTCTAACTCACCTCTTTACAGTCGAGTTGTAGACTGTTATTATCGAGGGCAATATCGGTGATAGTAACCTCATAAAAATCCTCTCTCACAATAGGTGTGTAATACATATTGCCCGAATACAGGCGTCTGTCGGCACCACCAAGCACCTGTTAATACAGTATAGCTCGTAAGTTTGTATGTTTCCAAAACAAAAACAGAAATGTGCTAATTAGTACCAGGGTTTCTCATAAGTGTCCTTTTGAGCATCTAGACCACCAAAATGTAACTGGGGTCCCCCAAAAGTTGTGGTAGTGGTTCCCATGGGACCCATTAAGATCTAAGCATAATTGTTAAATATTAATTAGTTTTATAGGTTTTTACACAAACGTACCCACACAATCTAGCATTCGACCCCCATAACTCACAGCTGTGCACCCACAGTACTCTAATTTTAGCATGGATGAGAAAAACTGCATGGGAATCTGAAATTTTAGTTTGGGACTTCCAGATTTCAGGTTGTGACCCTAGCTTTCTAGGTGTGGGGCCCCTGGGACCTACATCAAGAGGCCCAAGGGCCTGTGGTGCTCACCTGGACCACTGGCATTTAAACCATTTGCATTTAAATAGAAATGATAGATGATTTTCGAAAAATCAAAGATAGTCCCCAAAAAATGGATCAATCAAAACTCCCATTTAATATGTTGAAGCCTACCGTCATAGGACCGTTCCAACCAAGTTTTGTTGTGAAATCGGGTTATTGACTGAAGGAGTACTATTTTTAAATGGTTCCAGTAAACTTTCAGAAAATCAGAGATTGCTGAGAAAACATTAACCTATCAAAATTCTGAATATAATTTCCAGACGCTACGACAATCGGATCCTTCCAGCCAAATTTGGTTGAAATTGCACAAGCGATTAATGAGGCGTAGCATTTCATATGAATTCCCATTTTTCAGAAAATCCAAGATGGCCACCATCAAAATCCAGCCGTTAAAATTATGTACACAAGTTTGAAAGCGTACCGGCCTAGGGTTCTTCCAGCTGAGTTTGGTTGAAATCGGCCAAGCGGTTATTGAGGAGTAGCCTTTTAACCGATTTCCTACAATATTCGGAAAATTAAAAATGGCCGCCGGAAAACTTGATCAATCAAAATTCTGTATGCAAGTTCTGAAGATTACCGATCTAGGCTCGTTCCAGTCAGTCTGGTTGAAATTGCACAAGTAGTTAATTAGGAGTAGACAATTTTCAGCCATTATTTGGAAAATTCAAAATGTCCACTGATCAAATTGACCAAACAAAATTCTGTAATCTGTATACAAGCTTTGAAGCATACCACTTTAGGGTCCTTCAAGCCGAGTTTGCTTAAACTCGTTCAAGCGGTTAATGAGGAGCAGCCTTTTAACTGATTTCCAGAAAGTCCAAGATGGTCGCAGAAAAAATTAACCAATCAAAATTCTGTATGCAAGTTCAGAATCTGAAATCTACCAGCCTAGTATCCTTCCAGCCAAGTCTGGTTGATATTGCTCAAGCAGTTAATGAGTAGCGTTTTAAATGATTTCCCTCCATTTTTCGGAAAATCCGAGATGGCCGCCAGAAAAATTGGCCAATATTCTGAATACAACTTCTGAAACCTACCAGCCTAGTATCCTTCCAGCCAAGTCTGGTTGAAATTTCTCAAGCAGTTAATGAGGAGTAGCGGTTTAACAAATTTCCCGACATTTTTCGGAAAATTCAAGATGGCTGCCAGAAAAATAGACCAACCAAAATTCTGTATACCTGTTCTGAAGTATACCACAATAGGGTTCCTTCACCCAAGTTTGATTGAAATCGGCCCAGTGGTTATCGAGTAGGGCTTTTAAGTGATTTCCACAAATTTTCTGAAAATCCAAGATGGCCACTGGAAAAATGGACCAATTAAAATTGTGTATACGAGTTCTGAAACCTACGCGCCTAGTATCCTTCCAGCCAAGTCTGGTTGAAATTGCTCAAGCAGTTAATGAGGAGTAGCATTTTAAACGATTTCCTGCCATTTTTTTTTTTAATTCAAGATGGGCGCCAGAAAAATGGACCAATTAAAATTGTTTGTACGAGTTCTGAAACCTACGCGCCTAGTATCCTTCCAGCCAAGTCTGGTTGAAATTGCTCAAGCAGTTAATGAGGAGTAGCATTTTAAACGATTTCCTGCCATTTTTTTTTTTTAATTCAAGATGGGCGCCAGAAAAATAGACCAACCAAAATTATGTATACAAGTTCTGAAGGATACCATGCTATGGTTCTTTCATCCACGTTTGATTGAAATCGGCCCAGTGGTAATCGAGGAGTAGGCTTTTAAGTGATTTCCAGAAATTTTGGATGGCCGCTCAAACTTCAGTATACAAATTCTGAAACATACCAGCGTACTATCCTCCCAGCTAGGTCTGGTTGAAATTCCCCAAGCAGTTAATGAGGAGTAGCGTTTTAAACAATTAAATGATTTTCCACAATTCAAGATGGCCGACGAACAAATTGACCAATCAAAATTCTGTATATATTTTGTGAAGCCTACTTACTACCATAGGGTTCTTCCAGCCAAATTAGGTTGAAATCCGCAAAGCGGTTAATGAGGAGCAATGTTTTTAAGCAAAAGTTGATGGATGGATGGACGCCGGATGGACAGGCGGATGGTCGCCATGATCTAAAAATTAGATGACATGAGAAATACTGTTGAGTACAACATTGAACACAGTGTAAGAAATATTCTGCTGAATATTTTAGACTGAATTTGTTTGGAAGCCATTGGCTTCAAATCAAATTATATTCAAAATATCCAACAGTACATTTTATTTTGTTTTGGGGAAACATTTAAACTTATTTCTGAGCTGGACCATACAGTACAAGCAGTAGATTCTGAACCTGTCTGTAATGGGCACTCAACGCGGCCATTTAACGATTGAACACTCACATTTTTTAAACACAATTTCTCATAGCAAGTGTCCATTTGCAGATGTTTTTCACAATTTACCACTGGAATGGCTTTTTTGGGGGGGGTTTCAGTGTTTTTATTTTTCGACTCAGTCATTCCATTGGTAAATTTTCAAAAATAATCTCTTGTTTGAGTGTCAAAGGGTTAAAAGTGATTGTAAAAACAGTGCTGTGACTTGAGGTGCCATCATGGCATGGTAAAAATTAAAACAGAGTACCCTCATTGAGGTTAGGCCGCCCGCATTCTAATATATCATATAATAAATCAGTACACATATTTCATTGAAGGAAGCTGCTATTTATCAACATTCAAAGTGACCATCATTCTGAAATTGCATTTGTATTACATACTGGTATAAGAAAAAAAAAACTGGATTATTAATATTCAAAGCATCAAAAATTGGCATGCTCATGAGGGCATCCGACTTTTGATATCCAAATGCCCGCAGTGATTTTCAAAATGCATTTGCATCAGGGCACTCACTAAGTTACAGCACTGAAAAAGATAATCACTATTACCCTTTAACCCTCATATCAGCCAAAAACAGTTTCTGCAGCCTTGAGAAATGTCCATTTGCAGACCAAGAGAAGACTATGTTTGAAAACTTACCACTGAAATGACTGGCTCGATATTTGAGCCAGTCATTCCAGTGGTAAATTAAAAATAATAACCTCTTAGTCTATGAGAAAATTTAAATTTTCTTGAACAAATCTGAGTGTTAAATGGTTAATGTAAGACAGTTGCTACCGGTATATAAAATGGCTTTTGGGAGCCTTGGATCAGGATCGTGGTTCTTAAAGACATGTGGTCTTGTGTTTTAAAGAACCACCACTTTGTGACTGCAAAATCAAGTGTATGTGATCTATGGATTATAGTGCAGAAGGAAATCCACAGCAAAGATATGGATTAAAATTTTAACACAAGAGCAATCAGATTGCAGACCCTCACTCTTCCATTTTTGTTACTTTGTTAAAGGTTTTCAGATTTTCCGAATTTTTTTGGATTAATCTGATTTTTTGGATTTTCCAGGTTTTCAGGATTTTTATCAGATGATGCCCAAAGTTGTGGAATCCTAGTGAATGGTCATTAACTTGACATCGAGCTTACAGATAGTAGGGTTAAGACTAATGGGTGAATCCAGTTTATCAATCGATCATATGATGTCATAATCAATTACGCCATGTGTAGGCCGATGTCATAATCAACTATGTCATGAATTATGGGATTAAGTCCGTTATACATGCTTAACAGTACGTCAAATTGTACGAATTGTATCGCTTCACTATTTAATAAACATTCTGTTGAATATTTTGAAACTAATTTGAGTGGGCGCTGTTGCTACCATAGTTTCAAAATATTCATCAGATTATCTGCAGTTTTCTGAAAATTGAGATTCAGCGAGTGCAGGGATTGATCGATCCCAACACGGGCAAGGCATAGGCGGAGCATCGCCAAAGCTGGTTTCATCTATGGATCTTTCCATTTTTAGCTATGCCCCGCCCATCACTTGCTAAGCTCCACCCACACATCGCTCATGTTGGGATCGATCGATCTCTGAAGACCTTGACTATCCAGGTACACAGGTAAGCTGTTGAATATTTTGAAACTAATTAGTTTCAAAATATTCAACAGCATGTTTATTAAATAGCAAGGAATTACAAAGACATGCAATTCATACGTGTCGGACCATTTGAGATTTGGTGAAAGTCTATATGGAACTCTGTGACGTAATGATTATGACGGCATCATACATGCGCTGAGCTGATTATGTCATACGAGGTCTGATGATGAATGGATACTCTGGAAAGATGAATTACTCACACAGGCAAAGGCTGGTGTCAGTATTTTGTTTGGTGCCATCTGTCTGCCTGTCTATCTGTTTATATGCAACATATCCCCTGAATACAAAAAGGTAGAATCCCCAGTCAAATATAAATGTCCTCCTGCACTCCGCAATCATATGGGTACCTCACATACCATATTTGGTTGCATTCTGTCCAACTACATTGTAATTCAAAGGAGATGTGTTGAAATCAATTTCCGCACGTTCACCGCTTTGATATTTTGACATCTCCCAACCACACCCCACCACAGGCTATGCGGTTTCGGAGGAGTTGCATGACAATTAATTTCTGCACAGATGGACGGGACAACATAATCTCAACTTTTCTTCATGTGACCTTATTACACCTAACCTTTTAATACACATATCAGCAAAAAAATGGCTTCTGCACTGGTCTTGAGATGTCCATTTGCAGACCAAGAAGGCTATTTTGATAATTTACCACTCGAATGACTGGCTCGATAACCGAGCCAGTCATTCCAGTGGTAGAAAATTGAAATTTTCTTGAACAAATTCTAGGGTTAAAAACTAGCTAAATGCAGAATAGGAGTGAAAGATACACATCTAGATTATTCATCCTATACACAGCTTACCAGTAATCCCGCTGACGGGCTGGAATTGTTATTACTCAGATCAGCGTCTCCACCGCATAGCTGAAGCGAGAACACATCTGCTATGCCGAGATTCTGCACTAGCGAGTCGAAGAATGGTTCTATTGACTTATCAGGCTGGAATAAAGTAAATAGCAGCACTCTGAGTAGAATTTGCAATACAATGGAGGAATCCAGTTTCTAAGTCAATCATAACATCATAACCAACTATGTCACATATAGGCTGACATCATAATCAATTACATCATGAATGACGCGATTTAGTCCATCATAAACGCTTAATAGTCCATCAAGTTGTACAAATTTTATGTCTACTATTTAATCAGCATTCTGTTGAATATTTTTAAACTAACTTGACTGGGCTCTGTTGCTGCCTATGCACCCAGTGAAATTAGTTTCTATCTTGTACTGTGTCAATATCGAAGAAACTGGTGTACATTTTTCAACAATTTTGCTGGAAGATGTTGCTGTCTATGACAGCACCATCTCCCAGCAAATTTGTTGAAAAATGTACACCAGTTTATCTTTTAATTAAAAAATTTTAAATAACCAACTATGTCACATATAGGCTGACATCATAATCAATTACATCATGAATGACGCCATTTAGTCCATCATAAACGCTTAATAGTCCATCAAGTTGTAAATATTTTATGTCTACTATTTAATCAGCATTCTGTTGAATATTTTTAAACTAACTTGACTGGGCTCTGTTGCTGCCTATGCACCCAGTGAAATTAGTTTCCACATGTAAATATTCAACAGCTTAATAGTTTTCTGGAAATTGACATTCAGAGGGTGCAGGGATCGATTGATCTCAACGTGGGTAAAGCGTGGTCTGAGCTTACCTAAAGATGGGAAGGGCATAGTTAAAACTGGATTCCCCCATTGCCAATATTATAGATTGCAGGAAATGTCAATTTCCCTTTCTCCGAGATCTAACAATACTCACCATTCTGTTACTTCTGATATACAGCTGGCCCTGACAGCGGCTCTAGGATTATAGACTTAGAAAGCTTTACCGACTCCTGGGAACCGGGTACCCGGCTCCCCACTGCCGAGTACCCGTTTACCATAGAGCTCATATTGTTTGCATAGCCACCAAACAAGAGAAAACTATGGCTTGCCTCCGTGGGGCTGGGAGGCTGGGTCCGTAACAGAATGGTGAGTATTGTTAGATCTCGGAGAAAGGGAAATTGACATTTCCTGCATTCTCCTTCGATCAATACTCACCATTCTGTTACTTCTGATATACACCAGATTTGATCAGTAACCTGGTGGGAAGGGGCAAGCCATACATGCTAATTTTGCCCCTTGGAGAAAGATTTTAGACTTCAAACTTGACTAACGGAGACCTAAAAGGAAGGACCGTCAAGTTCACGGAACCGAATCACATTCGCGTCACAGCCCCCCCCCCCCTTTTTCCTCCTAAGAAAAGGGAGAGAACTAACGAACATGTATCTCGCCTGAAACACCAATATGCCAAGAGGGTTAACTACTCCCTGCATATCGCTTGTATTAGCCTGGGAATGAGCATGAATATATAAGATGAATGAACATGATACATATACATAATACAAAAAACTCTCACTTGTTGAATTACCTTATGATAACAGGACTTCAGACGTACCGCCTACAACCATACACCGGTTCGGCCATCAGTGACACAATCTGGTTGACATCCTCTCGCTTGACCATGCCTGCTTTAGGTTCTTTTCTTACCAAAGTGAAAAAAGGGGAAAAGCAGTGTGGTCACTAACTATCGTTTCAAAACAGCTAAAGCGAGTGGATTGGCTGAGTCTGACACATCCCTCATATAGTAATCCGTAAATGAGGACTCACAGTGCCATTGTGCAACGGCCATGATGTCCTCTAACGGAACACCATTGTAAAGGGCGGTCGAGGCGGCTATTCCTCTAACATCGTGTGCCCTTACGCCCTGCACCTGGTGCCCAGTCGCCATCTCATGAGTAGTCTGAATGCATTCGACCACCCAACGAGAGATAGTATCCATGGATGCGGCGCCATAAGGCTTTTTATGGCAGATCCACAGATGTCTATCGTTCGACCGTAACGAGTCAGTCCGTTTCTTGTACTTAGTCAAAGCACGGACCGGGCACCAGACACTGGCATCACGATCAAACCTGGTTAACTTCGGTATAATGATCGGTTTGCCGGGATATCTCAAAGATTGGTTCTTTGACATAAATTCTGCTCTTGGCAGAAGACGCAGACCTTCTCCAGAAACAATAAATCGGTTCCTCTCTGCCGAAAGCGCATGGATCTCACTGCGCCTTCTAGCTGAGGAAGCTGCCAATAGAAAGACCGCCTTTAGAGTCAAATGCTTTAGACTAGCCGAACGCAACGGTTCGAATGGGTGCTTGGCCAGTACATTAAGCACTAAAGATAGACTCCAGGCTGGAATGACTACCGGTTGTCTCGGCCGGAGATTGCTCATTCCCTTCAACATCACGTTTAACTGGGCCACCTCTGGACTATCCCTGTTGGCTAGACAAGGGATAACTGATGCCAAAGCTGACTTGTATCCAGCAATTGTGACGGGAGCTAGTCCTGTAAAGAACAGCTCACAGAGAAAGTCTGCTATTTGCTGAATAGTGGATTGAAAGGTATCAATACCCTTTTCTTCACACCAGTCTGCAAATCTGTTAACCTTGTTGTTATATGACTTGAAGGTTGACCTCCTTCTCGCAGCCGCGATGAAATCAGCAGCCTGTCGAGAAAAGCCTTCCGACGTGGAACGTTGTTTGACAACATCCACGCAGTCAATTTGAACATTTCGGGACGCTCGTGTAGGAAGCGTCCCTTGGCCTGGGAGATTATGTTCGGAATCTCGGGCAACTGCACAGGATTTTCCACCAGCAGATCTAGAAGATCCGTGAACCACGCCCTGCTCGGCCAATACGGCGCTATTAGCAGGACCAGACACGGTTCCTCCCTGACCTTCACCAATACCTTCGGTAGAAGAATGGTGGGTGGATACGCGTAAGCGTGCATCCCTCTCCAGCTTATCGCCAGAGCGTCTGTATCGACGGCATTTGGATCTGGAATCGGCGAGACATATGTCATGATTTGAGCATTTTCCTTTGTGGCGAACAAGTCCATGTTGGGTTTGCCCAATGCTCGAAGATCCGTCGTAGAACTGGAGGGTTGAGGGACCATTCTGTTGGCAGGATTCTCTGTCTGCGAGACAAAGCATCCGCCAGAATGTTCAATCGGCCAGGAATATGAGCTGCTTTCAAAACAACCGAGTAATTCCTGCACCATTGAATCAAGTGCCACACCCTGATGCACAGGGTGGGCGACCTGGTCCCTCCTTGGCGATTTATATATGATACTACTGTCGAATTGTCCGACCGTATCAATATCACCTTGCCCCTGATCATCGGAAGGAACTCTTCCAACGCCAGTTCCACTGCCATCATTTCCAACAGATTGATATGCAGCTGACTCTCCGGGAGAGTCCATGTGCCCGAGACCTGGTGTTCTCCCAGGCAGGCACCCCACCCTTCCAGCGATGCATCCGTGTAAACGGACAGCTGGGGGTGGGGTAGGTGCAGCGAAACCCCTATTAGGAGATTCTGACGCTGTTTCCACCATAGAAGATGCGATATTATCGGCTCCAAAACTGGCACCAGTTTTGACAGGGGTTCTGTTCTCTGTTTCCACAGAGACATCAGATACAACTGGATAGGTCTTCGCATTAGAGCAGCGTACGGGATAACCTGCTCCATGGAGACCATCATGCCCAGCATCTGAAGGAACCGCCTTGCCTGAATGTGGTTTCCCACTCGAAAACTCCCAAGGATGGCTAACAGAGACACCACTCTGGGCTCTGACGGGTAAACCCTGCCTTCCTCGAGGTCGAATCGCATCCCCAAATAAACGAAATGTTGAGTGGGTGTCAACTCGGATTTCTCCTTGTTGACTATCCAGCCTAGATCTGAAAGTAACTTCAGAGTCAGAGCAGTATCCACGTTCAACCTGGCTGCCGAGTCTGCCTTGAGCAGCCAGTCGTCTATGTAGGTGTGTAGCGCCACGTTCTCTTTTCTGAGAAACGCTGTCACCGCAAGGACCACTCTTGTGAAAACCCTCGGAGCTGTCGACAGGCCAAACGGGAGAACTGTAAACTCCCATACTTGATTCTGAAACGCAAATCTCAGAAACCTGTGCCAACTCCGATTGATCGGAATGTGGAAATATGCATCTTTCAGATCGATCGATACACACCACATTCCTTTCCTCAATCCCGCCATTACCGACCTCGGTGTTTCCATCTGGAACCGAGGCGTATGGATAAACCAATTTAATGGCCTGAGATTGAGTATGGGTCTCCATCCCCCCGTGCTCTTGGGGACAAGGAACATGTTTGAATAGAAGCCTGGAGTGTTCCAGTTTGCTGGTTTTATTGCTCCCTTCATAAGCAAACCCGACACTTCCTTTTGAACGGCTTCTAACTTGTCTGGCTCCCTTGGTACGGGTGTCCAGACTGGTGCCAAAGACAGATTTTGTGGCGGAATGTCCCACCACTCCGGCATGTAACCCTGGGATAACCATCCCAGGACCAGACTGTCTGACGTCACACCTCGCCAAACCTCGACGAAACGCATGAGCCTTCCACCCACCATAGACGCCTTGACGTCTAACGGGGTTGTCCGGCTCTTTCTTAACGAGAGAGAGTGAGAACCATTTCGTTCTAGGTACGACGGGTATAACTGGCACCGCTGTTCCTGTCGCACAGCTGCGGTCCAGGCGGATATGAAGGGAGCTTGCGTACCCTCAGGTACGCTTCGGCCCCTTCTGTCCGCCCTTTGAGGCCTTACCCTTACCCTTCCCCTTGCCCTTACCACCTCTAGGGCGGTCAGGAGCAACATTGGGGAGAGTAGGCGCCTCCACAGCCTTCCTGGGTTTCTTCGCCGGCGGCGGCTCCGAGAACCCAGCCGAAACAGACGTCGCAATAGGCCTGGCTTTCGCCTTGCCCTTATGCTTTTTCTGTTTCTTTAAAGGCTGTCCGGTTAGCGGCTTGCCCACAGCCCCTAGTGCGTGCGCTTGCCGCACCAGCTCTAGCTGGAGATTTACCGCTAACCGATTCTGCGCAATACTGGCGGTGTCCTCTAAGATGGCCCGCGCTTGGCCACCAAAGATGCTAGGCCCTGTCAGGGGCGTCCCAAGAAGACGCTCCCTGACTGCCGTAGCCGGACGCATATGGTCAATGACCATTTGCCTCCTGGACTTCGTCACACGCGCTTGCACCCTTGCCAATGCGTCCATTGACAGCACCAAGCCGTCATTAACGCACGATAGCGCCACAGGTGGCACAGGGTGGCCTGCCCCCGCTTCAGCCCACACCGACTGAAGTAGACGATAGGAGTGATTGACAGCGCTCATGGCTGCCCTCACACCCTCATCGCATAGGGCCAGGACTTCTTCCTGGTGTACCTGGGCCTTATCCACTAGTGCCGGACCGGGACCACCCGACCCGGCACTCTGGACGCCCAGTACCCATCGGTCATCCTCCGTGACCGACGGGACTACACCATACCTGTCGTATTCACCCCGCGGAATACGGCACCTTGCCCGCACCTCCCTGGAGGCCGCAGGGAGCTGACCCTTGGTCATTAGTTGTTTACTATAAATAGCATCCAACAAATCAATGAACCGTGGATCCAGTCCCACTGACTGGATCCGGGCCGCGGGCAAAATCCCCGTCCTAATCGACGCAAACGACGGACGGGGCGCATCTTCATCGGCCGTGGCCGAAACCACAGACGGGTCAACTCTGGCTAGCCACGCCAGAGCATCAGACCAGTCTAACTCCGAAGTAGATACCCCCGCAAACACGTCACCCGTTGACATGTTTACGGGTCTGCCAGCCATGGCCTCCCGGCCAGGAGCCACGGCTGACACGCCAGGCACTCCGCTACCACATGGTTCCGCCGCCACCCCATGAAACACTCCGGTCCATGGGGTAGGTCCGCACGGAAAACCGTACGGACCCGTAACCGTCGCGGAACCATAGCCGGCCACGGGCGCCAACGGCACCCCATGTCCGGCTGCCGGACCAGGCGAGATAGGTGAGTACCACGCCTGGCCCGGCACACCGGTTCCCCTGACGGCTGGTGACAAACCAAGCCGCGCGGAACCGGTGCACGGTAACGGATTGGCCTCAGCCGCAGGCGGAGCCGCTGACCTGGCTTGCGCCAAACCAGACAAATGGAGGCCGGTTCCGTCCAGGACGGAATCAACCTCCATATTCTCCACCTGCGGCTTCACGGGCCGCAGCAACCTCTCCTCCTCGGCCTCATCGTCTTCAGACTCCGAAGAGCCGTCACTAGACGAATAAACCGTGGAGCCGTCCTGGCGGACGGCTCCCACACCTGACGGACCGGCCACCGCTACTGGACCACCCGGAGGTGGCCGCAGAGAGACAGAACCCGTCTGGCCGAAGCCAGACGGACCCGCCAGGGGGCCGTACGAGACGGCCCCCTCGGTAACCAGTCCAGAATCCTGTCCGAAGACAGGATCCGTACCAGGCATGGGGAGAAACTGCCCCCCAACCTTTGGTAGCAGGGACGACACCAGCGTGGGCAGAACGCTATGCAGAAAACCCTGCATAGCCGGACCAAACCACGCCGGCGGTGCCATCTCTGCCACCTCCAGCTGGGGACGTGGAGCACCCCCACCGGCCGAACCGGGCGCTCCACGATTTCCTCTCGGACCGCCTGACCCCGCGTCAGACCCAGCCAAGTCCTTCTGGGCAAGGAACTTAACCATCGTTTCGACGGACCACACTGCACAAACATTACACCTATGATCTATATTACACAGGGCACACCTAAAACAGACATGGTCCTTGAACATTACACGGACAAACTTATGGCAGTCGTCACATGATGGCGGGGCTGGCTTGGCCTATAAAATAAGCACAAACCTACAATAAACAAGCGGAACGAGACACGGATGGAAGGCAGACAATTAATTTTCAAATATTTTGACTCATAAATTAACCGTAACCTCCCGCACCCCACCCCGCCACGTTACAACAACGATCGCATTGATTATGACGACAAGAACGCGGCGGGCACAACACACCCATAATAGATCCTACAGGATGTGTAACGGCTCCAGGAATCATATCGCATAGCATTCAGGGTATATTTACTAATCAATATAAATTATACTCCTAACGAACGCAGCACGATATGTGAAGAAAACAACAAAATGTATAACAACTGCTGTCTCACACGGTAAAACCGCAGACCACGCATCTACTCAAGAATTTTGAAACCACCGATCATTGCAAACCGATCGTGATTGCACGTAAACTTGATCATTCTAAAGTTTCCGGTACCATTTTTAGTACGCAGCACCCAGAACAAGATGCGCGATTAATGAAAAAATTTTTCTTCACATAAACATCCGAGCGACCGGGTGTGACGTCACCCGCACGGATTCTACGGAGAACGACGTCAGCCGATATTCGTGTTAGAAATACCGTAGCAAACACCTATTTTCATATCTGCCGATCGCCTGTTGGGGTTTAAAGAAGGCGATCGTCTGGCATATATCGTTGCTAGCACACGTCCCAGATTCTATGGGGTTAGAAATTGGAACATGCGACACAACGAAATTTAGAGACCTAAGTCTTTTAACTATGGATATAAAGAACAATACAACCTGGTTATCTTGGGCGGTATTCTCCATAGTCCTTAGTTATCCTTTCAGAACACACAAACTATCACTGATTAAAGACTTAGATTCTTTTAAAAAACACTAAAATCCTTAATGCGAAAAGCATGTATTGCACTTGTTGCTATGCAAACAAGAATGCGCTCTATGGTAAACGGGTACTCGGCAGTGGGGAGCCGGGTACCCGGTTCCCAGGAGTCGGTAAAGCTTTCTAAGTCTATAATCCTAGAGCCGCTGTCAAGGCCAGCTGTATATCAGAAGTAACAGAATGGTGAGTATTGATCGAAGGAGAATGCAAGTTGTGATAGCGGTGTTCGTCTGTTGATAATGATAGCGGCATTCAAAGGTAGTAATTACCTATTACAGGTAACACTAACCATATTAACTTTTGACACGCTTTCACACATAAATGCTCTTCATCATGTGGACCTAATTAAATGCATTTATACGTGAAAGCGTGTAAAAAATTAATCAAGTTTGTTTTAAAAGGTACTAACTATGTCATGCTGGGGGAAGCTCATATGGTGGTGAGCATCACAGTATTAACCCTTGCCACTCTGATGTCAATATTCTATCTTGTACTGTGTCAAAATGAAGAAACTGGTGTACATTTTTCAACAATTTTGCTGGAAGATGTTGCTGTCTATGACAGCACTATCTCCCAGCAACTTTGTTGAAAAATGTACACCAGCTTATCTTTTAATTTAACAATTTTAAATTTTGACACCAGAGTAGTCCATATCCTGCATCGTTGATACTGTGTGGTTCCTTGCAATGGAGTAGGTGCATCCAGCGTGACTCCTTCATCCTTCTATACAGGTTGTGGCATTATCTTCGTTGGGGTCTGATGATAGAACTTGGATAATGTGATATTCCATATCCGCTCGGTCATCATCTAGTAGCTTGAAGTTTCTGGATACAGGTGTATCATAGGAGGAACGTCTGTAGAAGTTTGAAATGCTCCTGAGGTGCTCTTCGATGCACTCTAAAGCACTGTTTGGTTTCCCTGACATATTGTTTGCTTCAGACGTTCCAGGTGATGAGATGGCTGTTGTTAGCGAGGCCGAGGTCCAGCCTATCCCTTTGCGCTCATGTGCGCATGATTTTACACATAGCATTTCTCAAGAACCTTAGGTGCACATCCGTTCTGCTGGGATCCTTGGTGCCCCATAGGGAACCGTTAGATGCTCCTTACTGTTAAGAAGGCGTCTCTTCTTGTTGGCATGTCTCTGCGTAAGTGGGCTGTACTCAGCGATGACGATCACTCAGCATGGTCTACTGAATCCCTGTTTCAATGTGCATGGTCTGGGCACCATGGCCACCGAGGTGCAGCCCTTGTCTGCGGTGTCCAAGGCTGGTGCCAGTCCTGGCAGTTGATGTCCCTCCAAGAGGATCTCGGACACCACTGCACTGCATGTAATGATAGTCCCAAAATGGAGGGCAGAGAAATGGTTTCTTGCTCTTTGCCCTTGGTCGCCATGGTGGCAACTGCAGAAAGGTGTTTTCTATTATGAAGGGTAATAACCACGTCTTCAGTGTCTTCAAATATAGCTTGGTACTGGACCTAGCTATTTTTTAAGACACTTATCACCAGCTGAAGACGTAGTTACTAGCGTTTGTTTTAAGATGTACATATATCGCCTTCTTATAGCTAAGATAGGATCTCTAGATACTACTTCTCGAGTATACATTGTAGCATTTGAAATATGCAAAAAGTACTTATACAGGCAGAACAACACTTACATGTTAACCATTTTCTCAGATTATATATTTAGGTAATATTTCATTAGATATAGAACAAAAAAAAAAATCTATTCCAATTTAACACATATTCTGTTAAATATTTTGAAACTAATTTGTCTGGGAGTTATTGCTCATTACATGTATGGCAGCAACACAGTCAAATTAGTTACAAAATATACTAACATACCTTTATGATCGTCTTGAAATGTATTTTCTAGAACTTAGGGTTTCAAAGGGTTAATTTTCAAGACATTTCCATGACCCATCAGAAAACCTGCTGGTTATTCAGGATTTACAGACAGTTTAGGCTAGACCAATTTAATGTTTTGTTTTACGAAAAGTCCCACCCACAACACACGATTGGAGATAAGAAAAAAATATAAAAATAACGCACAATTTCAAGCTCCTAAGTTTGAAGCTATTACAGTATTAATCCTTTCATCAGGTTAATTGTCAAGATTGATCAAGAAAATACAAAACATTTTCTCAGTGAGTGTTCATTTGCAGGCCAAGAGAAGACTATTTTTGAAAATTTAACACTGGAATAGCTGGCTCGACATCGAGCCAGCCAGTCCACTGGTAAATCTTGAAAAATAGTCTTCTCTTGGTCAGCAAACGGACTTTTCTCATGACCATAGCAAAGCCGTTTTGAGCGGCTTGACAATTAGAGGGTTAACAAAGCCACAGAGATACACACATAACAACATACCCGTGCTATGGAAGCGTACGCTAATCCTAGTATTCCCTGCCAATCAGAATTATTTACAAAGAAGTTATCTGATTCAGTAATACAGGCGATATAGACACGCGATGTTGTGGACGTATTATCTGCCAAACTCAGAGTAACATTGTCGAAAGCTAGCCGCCCTCTCCAATGTCCTTGTGTGTACGGTACGTCAACAAACACTGATAAAGGTACATACGTGTCTGAGCTGTAAACAGAGATCATAAACACGTGACAGAGATGTTACGTTACAGAAAATCACGATAATTTTACCATTTAACCCTTTAAACCCTTGAATTTATTCATGAAAAGTTTTAATTTTCTCATAGAAAATGTCCATTTCCAGACCAAGAGAAGACTATTTTTGAAAATTTACCACTGGAATGACTGGCTCGGTTATCGAGCCAGTCATTCCAGTGGTAAATTTTCAAGAAAGTATTCTTTTGGTCTGCAAATGGACATTTCTCAAGACCAGTGCAGAGGCCATTTTTGGCCGATATGAGTGTTAAAATGGTTAAGGACCAAGCCGGCCAAAAACGGCCTCTGCAGTGGTCTTGAGGAATATTCACTGGCAGGCCAAAGGAAGCTGATAACTGAGCCTGTCATTCCTGTGGTAAATTCTCAAAAATAGTTTTCTCTTGGCCTTGTGAACAGACATTTAATAAGCAAACACTTTTATTTTCTTGACCAAATTTAGCCATTAAATAGTTTAAAAAGAGTTAACCCGTAACATTCCAATGTCTCAATTATACGGCAACTATATAAAAATTATACAAGCAAGATGTTGAATTTTTTTTTCATTTGACTGTGAGCGAGTAACAGCCCCCCCTAAAATTAGTTTCAAAATAATCAACAGAATACTCCATGCACCAAAGAGAATTTGTTATCTCTGTCCGCTAAGGTTTACAGACTAAGACTATTTTTGAAAATTTACCACTGGAATGACTGGCTAAGTTATCTGATATGAGTGTTAAAGGGTTTTAAGTGTATTTGCAATGCATCCATGAAGCCTGTTGCTTTGATGGAAGCAGGGATTCTCAAAAGGGTCCTTTTGAGAGTATATTATCCTAAAATACAACTTAGGATCCCCAAAAGTAGTGGCAGTGGGTCTGGGGCCCAAATAATCCTGTTTGATTATTAAATATTAATTGCTTGTATGGGGTTGTTTTGGGTTTTTTTTGCACAAAAATACCCATAAAATCTAGCACACCCATAATTCACAGCTGTGAGTCCATGCATGCCATGGTACCTTCTACTTTTAGCATGGATCAGAACATATGCATTGGAACAACAGATTTTCAGTTTAGGACCCAGAATTTCAGCTTGGGACCCCCATTTTTCAAAGTATGGTGTCCCTGTGATCTCCAAAATTTAGATACCATGAGAAACATTGGATAGAAGGATCCTATCTGTATTGGATACCATTATCAAAATATGTCACTTTTTATGTGCCGTCACAATCTATATGACCTAAGTCCGTCATGAACATGACATGACGTTATCTGTCACAAAAGTGTTTGAATCGCACCTGTAGCTATTCCCTACATATTTCTAGCTATGCTCCACCTACATTGTACACGTTTTGGAATCGATATTACCTGTAACTTTTCAAATTAAATTAAAAGATGAACTGGGGTTCATTTTTCAACAAATTTGGTGGCAGATGTTGCTGTCTACATCATCCACCAGAATTGTTGAAAAATGTTCACCAGTTTCTTTCCTATTGGCGCAGTAAAATTTTGAATATTGACACCAGGGGGTTAACAATTTGGACCCTGCAGAAACAGCTACCAGTAAAATTAGTAAAAATATTCAACAGAATCATTATTAAATTGTAAATTCGATTCATACACTTTCCTGATAGATTTTCAAGTTTTGTAACAGAGTTATGTCATTTTGATTGTGAGGTCAGGTAATAAGTGACGCCTTTGAATATGACGTCAGATACTTGAGCGACAGAGTGGATCCTGCCATTGTGCAACGGATGCTCTCCAGACCACGACTAATGGATTTCTAAAGTTTCAATCATATGACTAACCCTTTAACGGTTAATCCAGCCAAAACCGGCTTCTGCAGTGGTCTTGAGGATCGTCCAGACATTTTTGAAAATTTACCGCTAGAATAACTAGCTCAATAACCAACCCAGTCATTGCCGTAGAAAATTCGCAGTCTTTTTGCCTGCAAATGGGCATTTAACCGTCTGACTGCTGAGTTTTTGCAGACGACGTATTCCAGGGGTTATACCTCTAACCCTGCTAAATATTTTACACAATTTGACTGAAAGTTGTTGGTGGCCACCAACGACTTTCAGACAAATTGTTTTCAAAATATTAAACAAGTCAAGTTTTTGCTCATTGAAATTATTGTCCATTGGATTACAGCAGAGAGACAATTTTACAATTAAATCGTTTAAAAGTGGTGGAGAGAGTGAAAGGATGTAAATCAATCATCAAGATAACATTAATGGATATCACATTTCATACTCATACCAATGGTAAGAAATCTTCCCCCATACCTCATTCAAAGGATTTCTAAATTCTTTATATTCACACCAGAATGCTTGAAAATAAAATTGTTAAAATTGTATACTTTTAGAGGCTTAAATTATGTACCTCAACCTAATGATACAAAATAAATCTTAACATATGGTGATTTCATTAAGCATAAATTAATATAATTTTTTTAAGTTGTGAAATTGAATTAGAGACATGAGTGCCTATTTCAACTTCAACTAGAAAAATTATTTTAATTAATATGTAATGATATCATCATACATGTGTATGTTAAGATGTATTTCGTTTCATTACATTTACATAATTAATTCAAGCCTCTAAAAGTATACAATCTAACAAGAATTATTTTAGGCATTGTGGTGTGAATACGCGCCTTTAATCATTCAATCAATATTACACAGAGAACTTTAATTCTTACTACTCTGATGTCAATATTATACTCTTACTGCATCAATAGCACAGAAACTGGTGTACATTTTTCAACAATTTTGGAGGAGGATGTTGCCGTCGTACATCTTCCACCAAATTTGTTGAAAAATTAACACCTTTCATTCTTATATTTAATTTGAAAATTGTGAAATGTTTTCTAAGTTTACCTCCCAATAATGAAGTACTTTGTCAATTCTGGGTGTTCAGCGGCGGCCACAGCAAAGTTACTGCTCCCAGTGTCTATCAATATGTTCAGCTGCAAACACAAAATATCCATGTAACATTTGTGGCATAACGGACCTATCTCATTACAATATATCCATGTAACATTTGTGGCATAACGGACCTATCTCATTACAATATATCCATGTAACATTTGTGGCATAACGGACCTATCTCATTACAATATATCCATGTAACATTTGTGGCATAACGGACCTATCTCATTACAATATATCCATGTAACATTTGTGGCATAACGGACCTATCTCATTACAATATATCCATGTAACATTTGTGGCATAACGGACCTATCTCGTTACAATATATCCATGTAACATTTGTGCCATAACGGACCTATCTCATTACAATATATCCATGTAACATTTGTGGCATAACAGACCTATCTCGTTACAATATATCCATGTAACATTTGTGGCATAACAGACCTATCTCATTACAATATATCCATGTAACATTTGTGGCATAACGGACCTATCTCGTTACAATATATCCATGTAACATTTGTGCCATAACGGACCTATCTCGTTACAATATATCCATGTAACATTTGTGGCATAACGAACCTATCTCGTTTTAGCTATGCCCCACCCACTTCTAGCTAAGCTCCACCCACACTTCACCGTGTTGGGATTGATCGAATGCCCTATCTATTAATTTCCTGAAAACCATACAGGAAAGCTGTTGAATATTTATTAAATAGTAAAGATATACAATTCATACAACAACGTATAGTACATCTTCAAATATGCGCTCATGACATACGTACTTATCTACGTCATTAATGACGTCATTCATTATGATGTCATTCATTACGTCACCTACGTAGTTGATTATTACGTCATATTATGGATGAATAAAGTGGAAATGTCTATTGAGGAACCCAGTCTCACAGTCAATCATATGACATCATAATCAACTACATGTACGTCACATATAGGATGATGTCATAATCAATTACATCATGAATGACTCCATCTGGTCCATTTATAAACTCTTAATAGTCAGTCAAGTTGTACGAATTGTATGTTTACTATCTAATAAACATTCTGTTAAATTATGTTGCCTGGTCAAATTAGTTTCAAAATATTCAACAGCTTACCTATAGTTTTCTGGAAATTGACATTCAGAGAGTGTAGGGATCAATTGATCCCAAAATGGGCAAACAGTGGGTGGAGTTTAGCTAAAGAAGGGATGAAGCACAGGTAAAACTGTATTCATCCATTCATCAAAATATTCAATGATTGCCTCAAAATTGTATCACAATCATGTTGGATATTTTGAAAATAATGTGACCGGAAAACAGTTTTGCAGATTAAGACAGCAACAGCCCCAAATTAAATTATTTTCAAAATATTTTACCTGGTTTTTTGCATGGTTTCCTTCAACCCAATAACGGGCAAGCAGGGAGACTTTCTTTTAAATTTTACAGCCCCCAGTCAAATGAATTTCAAAATAATCAAGAATGTTTCTTAAATTGTCAATTCACCAGCGTAGGCATACAATTCAGACACTTTCGTGACAAACTCTTCTAGTTTTGCTATGGACATATGTGATTTTGATTGTGACTAATGTGAGGTATGCTACAACAAATGACATAACACAACTTTAGACTTTATTTATGACGTCAAATACTTGAATGACATTTCAGATCCCTCTATGAACCCTTATCACTCTGATGTCAAAATCTTAAATTTTCAAATTAAATTAAAAGATGAAATGCTGTTAATTTTTCAACAAATTTTGTGGAAGATGTTGCTGTCGACAGTAAAATCTTCCACCAAAGTTGTTGAAAAATGTACACCCAGTTTCTTTGTTATTGACACAGTAAAAGATAGGATATTGACATCAGTGTGTGAAGGGTTAAATGGCTAAGTCTTAGCAGGGCATAATTTAGAAGCTAGTTTGCATAGCATGTGTTGCCATGCAAATTATAAATTGTATAGTTGTCGGCAAAAATGTTTAGCAATTACCTCTTTCACATATAAATTCCCTGTATCTCAATCTCAGAGGAAACAAACAAGAAATCTGTTGAATATTTTGAAATTAATATTGCTGGAAGCCATTGCTGCCTAAGGCAGCAATGGCTTCCAGTCACATTAATTTCAAAATATTCAACAGACTATGCTATGCATGTACTTTTCAGTAATTCGTCGTTGAAACGTTTAGCAATAGAACTTAAGTAAATCAATAATAAATTGCAATCCTGAACAAATTTTGCATAGCAGATATAGCTATGCGTGATACAGAATGTATAACAAATTCCTAAATATATGTAGCAAATTGAGATGTGATGCCAGATACATTATACCCTGCCTAGATCAATGAAATTTTCAGATTCCTATTCCTAAATTCCATTCCATGTGAGACCTGTTCTGTTTTTAGCCGCGTCACGAACCGCCTGGGTTAAAACGAGTATGGAGTACTGGTTGTTGTTGTTGTTGTGCTTAAGACACCTTGGAATAACTCTGGTTCTACTGGATGGATCTTCTCCAAATTTGGCGGGAAGCTTGGCCATTGGGTCTCAGGCAGGTCTGGCAATTTTGGGCTCAAGAGTTAAACCTCAACAGCTTTCAGCAAGTTTTCAAAATAGACATTTTTAAGCATTCCAATAACTCTGGATCTACAGGTGCAATTGTCTCCAAACTTTGGTGGAAGCTTGCCTGTGTAGTTCCAAACACATATGCCCATTTTTTGGCCAACGACTCAAACGCAACAGCTGTCAGCAACATTGTTTTCAAAACATACATTTTAATGTTGAGCTACATGTATCTGTTCCGAATTTGAGTTGATGCATGTCTATGGGGTCCTGAAGACATATGCCAATTTTGCGGTCAAAAGCTAAAACACAACAGCAACAGCTTTCAGCAACATTGTTTACAAAATAAACACTTGACCTTACAGCGGCCGACTGAAAAAATATATCAACGATGTGGGTATTGGACAAATGTGTCCTTGTTTATTTACAAATTGACCATTGATCAAGACCAAAGCTGTATGACAACCTTTTGAGATTAATCAGCTTGGGTACAAATTACCCAGACATAACAACAAAAGCATATCTGCATAATCAATAAGAAAAACTGTGCGCAATGTTGTTTAAAAAGGTCCATTTGCAGGCCAAGAGAAGACTATTTTTTTAAATGTATCACTGGAATGTCTGGCTCGGAATCGAGCCAGTCATTCCAGTGATACATTTTCAAAAATAATCTCCTTTTGGCCCGCAAATGGACATACATTCACTGAGCAAAATGTAAATTTTCGTGACCGATCTCATTAAAAAATAATTAAACGGTTGGAATCGAAATATTTTATGCAGTAAAGATTATTCACGATTCTTTGATTATTTAATTTTTTTTAAACAATTGCGATTTTCGATTTAATCACATGATCACGCAAGCTTACTTTCATGTGTTAAAATATGTGCCAAATCAGATCATTAGTTTCCGAGATATCTAGACAGTTTCAGAGTTTGATCAAATACAGATACAATTTTTTAAATCCTAATTGCAGCCAAAATCTGTAGGTCCAAGTTTATGGTAACAACACTGTTAAAATTTGAACCAAATCTGATGAGAAGTTTCTAAGAGGAAGCTGAGGATAGACAGACAGACAGACAGAGACAAACAGATCTGAATAGTAACTTAGCCATTTCATAATGTCAGCAAAAGGCTGTTATAGCCATTGAAACTAATTTGTCATGGGCATCGTCGTCAAATTAGTTTCAAAATATTCAACAGCTGTCATATATTACGCATGCATGCACACGTCATAATAAATGTGGACTGCCCAAATAATGTCAATCTCAACCCACGACAGCAACAGATTCCAGTAACATAACTTCCAAAATGTACCTTCTCTAACAGATAAGCTTTCCAGTTTATCGATCCATCACATGACGTCATAATCAACTATGTGATGTGTAGGATGACGGGATAATCAATTATGTCATGAATGATGTAGATAAGTTCGTTACAATTGCTTAATTGATGATGGACTAAGCGTTGCTGCATGATTGTCTAGTCTTTACTACATGAATTTAATAAACATGCTGTTGAATATTTTGAAACTAATTTGACTGGGTAGTCAAATTAGTTTCAAAATATTCAATAGCTCACCTGTATAGTTCCTGGAAATTGATAGTCAGGGAGTTCAGGGATCGATCGATCCCAACACAGACGAAGTGAGGGTGAAGCTTAGCTTCCTCCTTTAACCTTTTAGCACGATCAGTGTGGTAAGAGCAAAATGATAACAAACTTTTGCTATAAAATAGTTTCATAAGAAATGACCAGTATCAGTGCAGTTAACGCTTAACCCTTTAATGGTCAGGCTGGCCAAAACCAGCCTCTGCAGTGGTCTTGAGGAATGTCCATTTGCAGGCAAAGAGGCTATTTTTTTTAATTTACCACTGGAATGACTGGCTCGATAACCGAGCCAGTTATTCCAGTAGTAAATTTCCAAAAATAGAAAATCTTGGCCTGCAAATGGACATTCAATAGGCAAAGTTTTGGATTTTCTTGAGCAAATTTAGGCATTAAACGGTTAAGACCTGAAATCAGTGACTCAATGACAAAACAAATATACTGATAAGCACAGAAGCTCAAAAGTGAATACTTTGAAACTAATTTGACTGGTGTCTGTTGCGGCCATAATACGCACCAGCATATTTCTTATATTAAAGAGATTGTTGTTTCTGGTGTTTAACCATTTAACACTCATATCAGCCAGAAATGGCTTCTGTAGTAGGCTTGAAAAATGTCCATTTCTAGACCAAGAGAAGACTATTTCTGAAAATTTACCACTGAAATGACTGGCTCGATAACCGAGCCAGTCATTCCAGTGGTAAATTTTCAAAAATAGTCTTCTCTTGGGCTGCAAATGGACATTTTCTATGAGAAAATTTTAATTTTCGTGAATAAATTCAATGGTTAGAGGGTTAAAGTTAAAAGCATTATCGCTAAAACCCATACACGCACACATGCACCACACACACACACACTCATGCACAGACCGATACCTTTTGTGCTGGTGTGCCAATGCTCAATTCCACATAATAGCCCTGCCCGGCCTCACCAGCAATTGTCCGGCGCACAGTGTCCGAGCGTTTGTCTCTTGTAGGATCCAGCTTCTGTGATTCTACTCTTTTTATCGGACTCCGCGATGTCGATCGTAACGGCAAATGCATAAGCTTCTCACAATGGCAAGTTCTATGAGCAAGTAGCGTGTAAAGTATAGCACCAGTGCATATAAACATAAGAAAATTATTCAAAAACGACTCCATCATACGCGGTGTGATGTCATCATCGTAAAATTGATCCAAACAAGTCGAGCAAAACTGCATTATAATAGACGCCGCCTCTTAATTATGCATAACTACATTCTACCACGTTGATTGTACACATATGTTCTAATTAGTCAGATAATTCCTACTGTATGCTTGGATAATAACGTCAATTGTTATAATATATTTATAATCATATCACAGGGATAACACTTCTACCTCTGGAATCTATTAACGCTCGCATCACTGAAATCATATAATCTGTTTCACTGGTACATGATTCACGAAAACAGTTGAATATTCAACAGAAAGCATCTTACTTTGTAACAAAAAATGTTTCATCATAGCGCTGTGAAATGGTGCTTCCTCATTGTCCTTGAATCAGGATCATGTCCGGAGAACAACGTGCATTTTGTTCAAGAATCATGATTTATTGACGCACATCTTTGATGCTGAAATTATAAAGATAAACATTTGTTTAAACCCTTTAACCCTTTAAAACTTAAATCAGCCAAAAACAGTTTCTGCAGTGGTCTTGCAAAATGTCCATTTGCAGACAAAGAGAAGACTATTTTTGAAAATTTGATAACTGAGCCAGTCATTTCAGTGATAAATTTTCAAAAATTGTCTTCTCTTGGTCTGCAAATGGACATTTTCTGAGAAAATCAAACAAATTTAAGGGGAAAAGTAAATTCTTCATGATGCATAGCACACAAGTATTCTTTTGAATAGCCGAGTTCAGGTGAAAGGGTTGTTGTAAAAACAAACGTCAAGACGTCAATTACAAAATAATGACAGGCAGAATTGTATGTCAAACGTACGTCTTGAAAGTCTCACGGTAAAATTGCTTTATTTAAAACATCTAAACTCATTCTCTGGCCATCCGCGGGTAGTAATTACACTACAATATATTCCCTATTCCTGTTTCTATTATTTGTAATTTATTACTCCAAGCATTTTGTCACCGAGCAAACACGCTAGAATAACAAAACAACATACAAACTGCGTGCTATTCAAACACAACAGCGATCTCGCAAAGACGTATTTGATTGGTTGTTCATGAACTAGACCGTGGGAAAATACATTACTATGCTGAATTTATCAATGAAAATTTACTAAAACGTAGTATTTGCTCGCGCCGTTTTGATCATGTGCTAATTTATTAACAACGAGCAGTGTTGAAGTCGTTATTTTTTATTTTTCTGGCTTGTTTTAAGAAATTTCTTTACGGATTAAATCCAGTTTAAGCAACGACACCTAAAAAGTAGTGTTTTAGTTTTTGTAATTCATTTTTCAACTGGCTACACGTCGGACGTTCGCGGAAATAGCTTTTTACACGCATTGTTCACGTGAAGCATGGCGAGTAACGAGTCTGCACATCGGGTACTCGGTAATTATCAGAGGCTTTAGAATCGGCTATATTCAATGTCGTGTTATATGTATGTGCATAGGCCTGTTTTCGCGAGTAACAGAATATACGACTCCAACAGAAATAAAAGCGTACAACACTCGCCCCGTTTAAATACTCGCATGTCTGGACTCTGTTTATCAAAGCGCTCGACTGCCAAAATAAAATTTACCGTATGCTGGTCGCACGCATTAATAGCAAGAACAATCCAGATTGAAAATAGTGCACCCCAATGTCTCAAACAGCGGGTTATAGTTAGCGAGTCGACCACACCCTTTGACCGATATTCCCGTGAATGATATTACGTCAATAAAAATAGTGACCTAATAAAATCGTGAAACTAAACAGTCGCAATAGCCATGTTTTTCTTCTCTAAATCAGGAAGCCGATTTATTTATTTTACCTATATTTACCGTTGATTGGAGATGGAAGTGAAAAGGAAATGGAAAAAATTGTTCTAATTTCGTGGCATGCCTCAAGCTCAGATGACGGTATACCGTGGTACCGCGGTATTTTTTCATGGTACTGGTACCGTCATGTAAATATCAATACCGCCCAGCTCTACCATCCACATGGAGATGAGGACATACGAGTGCATGAATTTAATCCCTAGCGTTAGTTATTTAAGCATCTTCCTGTATACTGAGCATTATCTGCCATGGTCATGAAACTAGACTTGCGCGGTTATTGCTTTGAGTGATCGCGATCGATTATTTAAGATTACTTGATTAATCAGTCATAACTCATTAGCTGTGAAACAACCATACCTCTTTACAAGCCAGGTGAATCGACCCGCTGCGAAGAGCCAGGGTAAAACAAACCTGGGTCGAAGACTTGTTACCGTGGTCGACTATTTAATTTTCTTACCCTCCCCCCACCTTTAACAACAAATAATTTTGAATCTTGAATCTTGAATTATTAATAATTTATTACGACATAATCATTATTAATTAATCCCGGATATAGATAACATAGTTACTTATTGAAAGAAACGCCGATTGCATGAACAAGAATGCGAGAATATCGATTGTTTGAAACATTGACAAAATGTCTACGTGTCTCTATGTCATTTCATGTCACAATTAAACACAGATATAAAAATCAATGTTTTCTTTTATTTTCTCTTCGTCTCCGTTTCTTTTGGACCTTCCTCCAATTGGTTGGCGCACCCATTTGCGTGGTGAGGTCATCATCATCATCATCAATCATATTCTATTTCTGTGAGAAGGCTAAAAGCCTGTAATGACAGATTCCTAATTTCCTTTTTCAAGTCGATAATAAAACATGCGATTTATATTGCCAGCTAGATAGTTATAGTATAGGGGTTGATTATCACATAGTTTATCTAACTTTGTTTCAAATGATATCATGGTTGTTGCTTCTATAACATGGTTCGGAAGACTGTTCCATAAGTCCACGATTCTATGTTTAAAGGAGTATTTTTGTATGTTTAAACGTGATCTGGATTTGTATACTTATCATATACTACCCTTATAGGCAAAATGCCTGTAGATAGATGGCGACTACATTATGCTAATTGCTTAGTTAATTTGTTTCGAGGTAAAGGAAAGATAATGATTGTGTACTGGCTCTTGTGTACACAAAAAATCTGACCAAAATGAATCCAGTTTATTTCTGAAGATATTTAGGCTTACGGAACTAACTACTTCATTTGGTAAGCTATTCCAACTATTCGTAATTCGGTTTGCAAAAAAGTTCTGCCTAATTAGTTTGTTACTTCGGCTCTTAGTGAGTTTAAAATTATGTCCCCGAGTGATGCTTTGTTTGTCTATCTCCAAGAATGGGCACTGAACATGATAAAGGCCATGAATGTATTTGTAAGTTTGAATCATATCCCCACGTGATCGACGGTAATAGAGAGATGGTAGATTCAGATATTTTAACCGGTCTAAATAAGTATAATTTCTTATTGAGGGTATCATTTTAGTTGCTCTTCGCTGCACATTTTCTAGTGTTAGACTGTCTTTTTTTAACATGGGAGTCCATGGACCGTTCCCGTATTCAAGTATAGGTCTAACTAGCGAAGTGTACAGCCTTACTAGAGTTGAAGAGTTTAAATGGGTGAGAGACCTTCTTATCAGTCCTAAAATCTTATTAGCTTTTGATACTTGGATTTGACAATGGATGCTAAATTTTAGTTGGTTGTCTACATTCAGACCTAAATCCCTTACGACAGTTGTTTCTACCAGCTTAATATTTGTATCAAGAGAGTTCATGAAGTATGAATGTTTAATATTAGCTGTACCTAGATGCATAGCACAGCATTTGTCAGCATTGAATTTGATTTGCCAGATAGAAGACCATTTCGTTACGCTATTTAAGTCATCTTGTAGTTCGATTGCATCAATTGATGATTTAATTTCTTTGTAGATTTTTGTATCGTCAGCAAACATGTTAATTGTAGAGCACTTAATTACATCAGGAAGGTCGTTTATGTAACAGATGAAAAGAAGTGGTCCTAGTACACTACCTTGGGGCACACCGCCAATGACAGGAGTTTGAACTGATTTGTATCCATTCACGACAACTCATTGGGCTCTGTTAGTAAGAAAATCCTCAGTCCATTTTATTAGGTTACCATGGATACCATATTTTTCTAGTTTAAGAAGAAGTCGTTTGTGTGGTACAGAGTCAAATGCCTTAGCAAAGTCTAGATATAGAGCATCGATAGAGCTGCTGTGATCGATTGCATTTGACCATATATCTAAGACTTCAGTTAGCTGTGTGACACAAGAATGCCCTTTAATAACTCCGTGTTGACTTGGTACAATTAGGGCATTTTGTTCAAGATGGCTTACAATAGAGTCTTTTATAATGGACTCAATGAGTTTACAGATTATGGAGGTAAGTCTTATAGGGCGATAGTTATTAACCAAATGTTTGTTTCCCTTTTTGAAAAGTGGAGATACATGACCTAATTTCCAGATTTGAGGTAGCTTACCCTCTCTCAATGAACTAGAGTAAAGATGTAATAATGGGCAGACAATTTCAAGTTTGAGTTCCTTTAAAACACGGGGATAGATTCCATCAGGACCTGCAGACTTGTTAGTTTATAGATTATCAATTTTTTTACCTATCATGTCACGAGTGACATCGATATGATGTAACGGAGCAATGAAATGTCTACTGTTGAAACTAGGCAACTGACTGATATCTTCATCTGTAAAGACAGATGCAAAATATGTGTTTAATGCATCTGCCTTTTCCCCATCAGTTGTGGTTAGTGTGCCATCGGACTTCATGAGGTCACAAATTGTGCTTCGAGTTTTTATTTTGCTTTGTGCATATTTGAAAAATGCTTTAGGATTTGACTTTGCCTCATTTGCTAGTTTACGTTCAAAATCTCTTTCAGCTATTCGACATTCGTTTTTGGCCTGGTTTCTCGCTTTAGCATAATTTTTGTAGTCACTGCTACTATGAGAATTTCTCCATTTTTGAAATGCCTGTTGCCTGTATAGTTTTAGCCTGTGTCCCGTGGTTCATGAGTCTGATCGAAATTCAAAAAGGTTACACACTTCTGGATCATATTTTTTGGTTATAATTTTGTAAGCTTCAATAATGTCTCCTCGTACTCGACGGTACGCAAGAGTTGGTATATAAATTAAGGACCCTGAGCCTAGTCTCATAATTTAGGTTTGATAGTCCTGAGACACTTTTTGTCGCCCTTCGCTGAACATTTTCTAACAGCTCTATATGTTTCTTGAGATAGGGGCTCCAAACCTGATTAGCAAATTCCAGATGTGGCTGCACTAATGATGTATACAGGGTTCTAAATATGTTTGTGTCAAGGGATATTGATGTGCGCCTTATTACGCCCATAATGGAGTTGGATTTATTAACTTTATCTATTATGTGCTTCTAGAAACATAGTTTATCATCAATAATAACTCCCATATCCTTTTCATCCTTGGTTGGATTAATAGGGAACCCGTCTTTACCGAGAACATAGCCATGATTTTGTAAATTGGCTTTGCCAATTCGCATAGATTTACACTTATCAGCATTAAATTGGAGTAACCATTTACTAGTCCATTCGTTTAACAAGTATATATCTTGTTGCATTTCGTTAGCATCATCATTGGATTTCATGCCATGAAAAAGTTTTGTGTCATCCGCATACAGGTATATTTCACTATTGTTAGTTATCACATTAGGTAAGTCCTTTATATACAAAACAAACAAGACTGGTCCTAAAACTGATCCCTGTGGTATCCCCATAAATACTGATTTCCATTCTGAGGGCTCATCACTAATGATTACTCTTTGGCTTTGCTGTGACAAGAAGCTTTCTATCCATTTAATAATCTGTGGGTTGATGTTATATAGATTCAGTTTATGTACAAGTCTACGATAGGGAACCTTGTCAAATGCCTGAAAATCAAAATATGCAATGTCCACCACACCACCATCACTATCCAATATTTGTAACCATTTATCCACTACCATCTATAACTGCAGTGTAGTGGACCTACCTGGGATGACACCAAATTGACATTTACTAAATAAGCCATTCGTTTTCATCATCATCATCATCATTTTACGAGGCATAAGCCACTGGCTTGTTATTGCCTCAGTGTTTTTGTTGTTGTATGGCTTGTTCAATCCAATTCCTTCCTTGAAGTCGACTTCCAGTTTGTTCTTGACCGATCGGACTGTTGTTGCTTAATTAAGTCTCCTCAAAACCATTTGGTTTAAGACTTTGACCATTACCACTCTGCTGTCAATATTCCATCTTTTGCTGTGTCAATAACAAAGAAACTGGTGTACATTTTGCAACAATTTTGTTAATGATGTTGCTGTCTACGACAGCAACATCCTCCAGAAAATTTGCCGGCAAATGAACACAGATCATTTTTTAATTTAATTTGAAATGTAAAGTTCTGAACTCAGGTTGGCAAGGGTTAACACTGATTTGTGGAAATGCTGTGGTGCAGATGGGTGTTCCCCGCATTAGCTGCGGGTCATATCAAAACAGCCTATAAAGACAGTAAATCTACATAGGCCTTGCCTTTGGTGGATGCCTGTATTGAATTGTTAAATTATTTATCTATATGGAAATAAAAAATCTTGAAAGTCAATCAGTCACCAAGATCAGTCAGTCTCCACAATCGGCGTCTCTACAAATTCATTCAATCAACAAAATCAAAGTAGTCAGTCAATAGTCAGATATCATTCTAACACCAGAGTCACTCATTAGCTATCGTCAACGTGTGTCTGAAAATAGCGATGCCTCAAGCTACAGTAAAGAATGTCACTAACACTGATGTGGCTCCAGTGATCACAACATGTGTAAGTGTAGAGCATGAGTCTGTTATAGCAAGACGATCTACACGCCAGAGACGACCTGTCCAGAGAGCGGGCTATGTCACAGAAAGTACAAGGTAAAGCATTGGCTGATAGAAGCTATTCGTTAAATGTGAAGAGGCAAATGACAAAAAAGTTTGATGCCTGTTTAAGAGAAACAGTGATGGTCGAAATCAAACACAAAAATGTCTATATCACATGCTCTGCAGCAACATATGGGTATACAAAGGATGCTTTTAAGAACCTTATCAAAGATGAAAATAGTGACATTGTAGCAGAGTGGCGTTACATTAGGGAGAAGATAGGTTTGGTTGTCGAAGAACAAATGAAAGTGTACAGACAAGATGTGAGAGAGAGAGAGAGAGAGAGAGAGAGAGAGAGAGAGAGAGAGAGAGAGACATAGTTCATATACAGTTAATTGCTTTAATACAAACTCATCCATTCTTACTAATAGAAAGGAGGTGATCAATTTTTTTGTCGGAAAACATCTAGTGACAGTAAAAAAAAGCTGATAAAGCAGAATGCACAGAAACTCAGAAAGGTTAATGTTGACATATGCAATGTTATCTCAAAATCAAACCACATTGATAATTGCAAACATATACCAAGAAGAGATGCAGTATTCAAGAGTCATGTGAAAGCAGGAAAGGGCAATTTAAGCAGAGACAGAGTTATCGTAGTAATTCCGAGGCGGTATGTCCCATGTGCAAGAATGCAGTACTTGATGGAGGAATAGAATGTACAGAATGTCTCACCTGGTTACATTATAGATGTAAAGGGCTAAATGAGGATGAGATAGGAGAGTACGGGGCAGGTTTTTTTATCCATGTATGTATGCTGTTTATGCAAAGATGAGAACAAGCCAGCAGAAGTGAGCTTAGAATGTGGACAGCGATCAGAAGAAATGAGAGCAACCCAGAGAGCACAGCCAGGACTATGGCCTATGAATGTTAGCAATTCTAGCATGCAGAATAGTGGAACATCAGGAGAGGAGACAGTAATCCAGGAAGAGCAGTCTGGACAACAAGCAGAAGTGGGAGCAACCCATAAAGTACAGCTATTCCAAAATACTAAACTTGTTGGTTCTTCAAGTGCACAATGTGTAAGGAAATCAGAAGAGGTAACTATCAAGGGCGCACAGCCAGGAGAAGGTTTTCAGAAAAATTACTGTCCTTGTATGCCGTATAGGGAGAAAGCAGCAAAACAGAGAGCACCTTGTGAAGTACACCAGTTCTGACCAAGTATTGAGACCATAACCTCCTCAAGTGTAGAATGTGCGGGTAAATCTGGACAGTCTCAGTGTGTGCATGAGGAACAGACTCGGTCTCGAATGGCCAATATGTTACCAGTATCATGTCCAGGAACAAATTTTAATCTAGTAGCCAACCCAAGCACACATCCACAGCAGAAATTAAGTGATGTGAACAGTGGATACTGGTATCCATCAGCTAAAAGACAAGCCTCAAAGAAAGAAATCACAGAGCAACAATAATAATAAGGATGAAAAACCTACTATCAGGAAAACAAACAGAGCTAGAGCGTGTTATAAATGGAGCATTCAATTAAAACCTCTGGTTTATGACGCAAAGTTGGCATACAGGATTTGGAAAGATGAGGGTTGTCCAGAGGATGGCGAATCTGCTGTAAAAAGAAGATTAACAAAAAAAGGCTCTGAGAAAGTTACAGCGACAGCTCGTCACAAAAGAAAGAAATCATCTCCATGACACAACAATGGTTGCTAATGAAAATGGCCAGGGCAAGATGTTCAGTGCAATGAAAAAGATGCGAAACATGAAACCCTCTGAAGAACCATCAATTGTCTTTAGTGCATCAGAAGTCAAGGGGACAGAACATGAATTATGGGCATCTTACTTTGAGAAGTTGGCACCTCCAAAAGATGAGCCAACTTTTGATAATGTGATGAAGCAATCATCTGAACTCAGACGTCTGCTGACTAGTCTTACAGAGTCCTCAGCACACTCTCTCGATCCTATAAGCATGGGAGAGACTAAGAAACATATAAGTATGCTCAAACATGGAAAGGCTGCTGAAATATTCGGAACATCGTCAGAACATGTACAGTATGCAGCACATGAGGCCATTCTGATCTTAAATATGATTACCAATGATGTGCTAACTACTGGAAAAGTTCCGGATTCAATGGAAACTGGCCTGGTGACTCCTGTGCCAAAGAAAGGCAAGCCAGTTCGGCACCAGATAGCTCCAAACGGATTACTGTTGGCTCTATCCTTGGAAAGGTTGTTGAGAAGGAGTGTCAAACGCATCAGGCCGATACTGAACCAGTCAAAGAGCAAACTCCAATTGGGTTTCACTGAAAAGTGCTCATCAACAAATGCAGTCTTCATATTAAGTGAAACAATTGCTGATGCCATGGATAACAAGAATTCACCAGTACGTTACATTCATGGATGCGAGTAAGGCCTTCGATATTGTAGAACATGCAGGAGTTCTAACTACTGTGTACTCTCAAGGTAGTAATGGAAAGTTATGGACCCTACTTGATAGTATGTATACAGGTATTGACACAGCAATTAAATGGAAAGGAAATCTCTCAAGACCATTTAATGAGGGTCAAGGAATCAGACAAGGATGTGAGTCATCCACAGATCTGTTCAACAGCAGAAGTAATAGCCTACTAGATAATTATGAGACTCATCCAGTAACATATCGAATTTGTACAATTCTGAGTGGTGTGGTTATGTGTGCAAACGATTTAGTACTTGTTGTAAGTACAACAAATGCCATGCAGCATCTGATTAATCAAGCCCAGCTAAATGCAGCCAATGAACAGCATGGCAGTTAAAGGGTCGCTGCCTGCGAGCCAGACCTTAATGGAAAGGTACTGGATACCACAAAGCAGGAAAAACACATCATGAGATGGTATCATGAGAAACTCAGCTTGTACAAATCAGCAGACAATAGAGTGCAGAATAAATTCAGCAAGACGAGCTGCCTATTCCTCGATGGGTGCTGGGCTATATGGGATAAATGGGCTGAATCCTGCTATATCAAAACATATCTGGGATATCCACATCACCCCAGTTCTTCGGCATGTGTTGGAAGGATTGATTCTTAAATCAGCAGATGTGGACAAGCTCGAAGAATTTTATAGAACACATCTTAAGAGAACACAGCACTTGCCAATTGCTTCTGCGAATGTGGTGGCCTATCTGTTGCTTGGAGCCCTACCACTTGAAGGTCAACTACATAAAAGTATTCTGACGTTTTCCATGAACATGCTGCGTAGAGAAGATTCTGTAGAGAAGCATATAATCGAGAGGGAATTGGCTATTAAGCAAGAATCACCACACAGTTGGGTGGTGAAAACGAAGCAAATCCTCAATATGTATAGTTTGCCCTCAGCATATAGCCTTTTGAAAGAGTTACGAGCAAAGTGAAGTGGAAAGAACTGGTGTCAGCTCAGGTTCATGCCTACTGGTACAGGAAACTAAAGGAACAAGCTGCTGAGAAGAAACCACTGCAGTACCTCAACATAAATTCCTGTGAAGTGGGAAAAGCGCACACACTGTGGGAAAGCTGCAAAACGGATAAGATTTCAGTGTATAAAGCCACCATTCAAGCTAAATTGTTAGTGCAAAGATATCATTTGCTTGGCGGCAGGACACGGAATAGAAGGGGGCTGAACGATTTGTCCATTATGTAAAACTGAGGATGAAACTCTCGTACACTTCCTTCTTGTATGCCCAGAGCTGTACTCCACATGGTTATCAAGAAGATATGCAGCTGCTTGAAACAACTTGGCCTTGAAACAGATGAAGATAACTGCATACAGGCGATTCTGGATCCCAGTAAGCTAAATGTTACACATGCGGCTCCATCACAGAAGCTATTTAAGCTTGAGCGACTGTGATGATGATGATGATTACTATATTCTGCAGCTGTAGTAGTAAAAACATCATACAACTGCAATCAGTCCTTCTTCGCTTTTGCCCACTGTGTCTTGTCCTCAGCCGAAATCCTTAGCTTCGTCAGTTCCATTCTTGACTTGAGTGTACTGAGTCCTGCTTTCTTGAGGTCACCTCGTAGCACACTTAGCAGATTTATGCAATGACGTCCTCTCCTGGCTTTGTATTTGCTGGCTCCGAGTAGGGAGATTTCCAAGGCTCTCTGTGCTGGTGTCTCTTGTGGCATCCTTAGCACATGGCCAAACATGGGCCATCTTTGCTGGGCGACTTTTACAGACAGTGGCGATGTATTACACATCTTGTATAGTGCATCGTTGAAAACTATGCTGTCTGGCCATCGGTGTCCAGTGATGGGGTGTAGGTGTTTGCGATGGCAGGCATCGAGTTTGTCTAGAGCTGCCTTTGGAGCTGCCCAGCTGTTACAGTTATACAGCATCAAGAATACGCAGGTTGCATTGTATACACGTAGCCTCTTTATTAAGAGCATCTTTGATCTACGAATCCATAGCTTCCAGAAGGCTATGTTCCCCATGACGCAGCATGCAGAAATGTCAGCAGTGCTGCAAAGCAGTGACCCCAGGATTTTACTTTTCCTCCATCGTTCGCCGCCACGAAGTGGGTCGTCCTTTTCTATAGTTTCATGCTTTATCGATAGGTATATGTGGGTGAACTATGCTTTGGATTCATTCATAAAGAGATTCTCAATTTTTAGTTTGCTTGCAGCTATTGGAAGAAGTTCGCCAAGGCGTTTCTTTTCCTCGTCTATGAAGTCCACATCGTTGGAATATTCCATCTCTAGCAGCATGCCCAGTATTGACACTTGGGGGTTTGGTCTTGTGGAACTTCCCGCACAGATTTCAATGTGGCAGCAAGGTAGCAGGTGAAAAGCATCGGAGATAGACCATCTCCATGTGGGTAGCCGATTGATGTCTCAAACTCTACAGACTTCACTGACTTGACTCGTACTCTCAGCTTGGTGTCTGCACGCAGTAGTCTCACTAGTCGTCGCTCATCTTCATTGCAACTGGCCTGGCGTAGTACATCTAGGATCTTTGAGTGTTTAAGTGTGTCAAAGGCTCGTGACATGTCAATGCCCATTTTGTGGAGTCCCAGTGTTTGGACATGACTACCGACACAAGCATGCGTTGAGCCCATACAATGTCTGCATAGCTGCGTCCACGTTTGGAGCCACTTTGACATGATCGGGTGAAGTAATCGATCTTGTCTCGGATGCGGCATAGTGTAACATTGGATAGGAGTTTCTGTATGCTGTTGGGGAGCACAATGGGCCGCAGATTGGCTGGGGCCCAAGGTGGCTTCTTGGGATTGGGTAGTGCGATAACGGTGCCTTGGCCTACAGCATTGATGGGAAGGTGATACATAAAAGCTGAATTAATTAGGTCCGTGATCGGTTTTGAGATAATGTCACTTGCATATTTGAATAGTTCATTGCTCATACCATCAGGTCCAGATGCACGTCCATTATTCAGGGCTTTAAGTGCCTTTCTCAACTTCTGCTGTTTTAATTGGTGTTAGTAAAGGCCTGGGGTCTCCTTAGAACAGGTGCAAGGGCTCATCATCGTTGTCAGTGAACTGTTCCTTGAACCATTCTTGGATCGCCTCGGCTTTTCCCTGTTCAGTCCCGATAAAGTGTCCTTCAGAGTTGTGTACAGTGAGTGGTGGTGTGTAGTCGGTAACTCTCAGGGCATGGAAGGTATCTAATATTGCTGGATTCTCTTTGGCTTTTTCGGTAGTTAGGCCGTATGCATTGCCAATTCAACACTTAGTGGTGGTGTATTATCGCGTCGGTATAGCCAGGTCGATGAATGAAATGCAATCACTGACGTATCCAAAACTAATGACATGATCCAAGACCTTTAGTCCGATTACGAAGCCTAAGCCCTGGTATGTGGCCTGTTTTTGCTCCATGAGCACTAGCTTATGGCCTGTCTGTGGTTGCTTCTCTGAATGTTTAGCTACTTTAATCTCTTGAATGCATGTAATATCGATGTTATACTGTTCACAGTCTGCACCTAAGGTTTGCCTCTTTGATGTTGCACTCAGACCACGTACATTCCACATAGCTATGGTAAGCTCCTGTGAATATCGCGCTGTCTGAGCACAGTTTCTTGTTTGAAGAAGGCTAGACATAATCAGAGTTGCCTCTGTATGCGGATGTCAGCCCGCAATTCTTGATGACTTAGTTTCTCAACAAAGTTGGTACTTACGGAGGAGACCGGCGTGAAGGTGTCATCTTTCTCCCTTTGAGTGACTGTCCAGAGAATTATGTTATGTACTGGGTCATTTTGCATTGTTGCCTGTTTGCCCTGGGATTTTTCTCCCACAATTCCAATCACCATGGGTTGTTTCACACTGCTTGAACTCATCAGTATTTTTGCTGCCCATCTTTGGTGAGTGACTGTCCAGAGAATTATGTTATGTACTGCACCAAAGATGAACAGCAAAAATGCTGATGGGTTCAAGCAGTGTGAAACAACCCATGGTGATTGGAATTGTGGGAGAAAACTCCCCCCCCCCCGCCCCACACACCCCATCCACTCCCACACACCCAACACCCGAACATGTTTTGCCACAAACAGTACCTGTTAATTTCTTCATATGTATTTTTATGTATTGTAAGTTATGTGAATGCTTTTTATTGTTGTCCTCTTTATTGTTCACACATGAAATATATTCTCAAATGAACACAGTTAGATTTGATTTGAAATCCCATTTAATACCTTGGAAAGAGGTATGGGTGTAAATAAATTCATTCAAGCATTCATTTAAGAGCATATAGCAATGCTAGATTTTCTTTAATAGCACACTACTTACCTTATCTTATCCTTCAGTTGATGAATGGTATGGTCATGCAGAACAATTGATTCACACGTGACGAGCGGTGATGCTGACATTGTCTGGGCTATAGGTATGTATTTCCATTTATGTTGAACCAAGATGAACACGAATCCAGTAACATGGGTATATGTCCAGCAAACATTATCCATGCCATTCCAGCCATACTCTACGTGCTTAGAGTCAAGGCCAATAATGTTGATGAGAAGCCTGTCAACATGACCCATGCCATCTCCCCGCGGCGATGCCAACCACACTTGTGGTATTTACATAGGGAACCTTTGGAATGTGTCAAATTCCAATGCAGCGTTACTCGTGCTAATATAATATGGTTGCTTCTGATTTGGTACAAGGTTGGTCAACTTTGGCTTTGGTGGATTTGGTAGATAGTTAATGACTTCATCTGAATGAACCATCTTGGCATTTCTCATTGATGCTCTATCCTGAGGTGGCTTCGGCGCATAATAAAGTGGTGCACCAGAAAATCCAAGGCCCGCATTTCTTATCGGTGGCCTTTGTTGTGGTGGCCTTGGCACAAAGTGAACAGCCTGACCTGGATGATTCACCTTGACATTTCTCAACGGTACCTTTGGTGGCGGTGGTTTGGGCACGTAGCGAAGATCTTCAGTTGGAAAGGCATAATTGACACTTTGTGGTGGCACCTTGTGCTCTGAAAGCTTTGGCAAAAAATGAATGGCCTCATTTGAGCGCACCAAGTGTGCACTATTCTTTGGGGGTCCATAACGCCGTGGTGGCAAATTAAAGTTTGGCATCAGAGTACCTGCAATATAAAGTATATTATAATGGACCTTTTCAGTTTAGCCATCCATCATATGACGTCATAATCAACTACGTGACGTGTAGGACGACGTCATAATCAATGCCGTCATGAATTACGTAGATAGGTACGTCACGTCACGAACGCATAATTGAAGACAGACTAAGCGTTGTTGTACGAATTGTATGTCTTTACTAAATAATAAACATGCTGTTGAATATTTTGAACATAATTTGATTGGGCAAAATTAGTTTCAGTTGTTTCAAAATATTCAAATGTTCGGGGATCGATCGATCGCAACACGGGTGAAGTGTGGGTGGAGCTTAACTAGGAATGGGCGGGGCAGAACAGTCCTTTGCTCAGAAATAATTATAATATCAACTTGAATATCGCACAATATTCCAAAATGTACATTTCATTCATTATCACTAGCTTTTAAAGGATAACTAACCTCATCTCTCGATAGCTATTCAGGTGATCTAATATGCCGCTCATAAACTATGCAGGTAATTTTAAGCTTTTTCTGACACAGCTAACGATAGATAATCAGGCTTTAAACCTAGTGTCTCTGCCCCTGTAGATACGCTCAGTCATAGAGGTGCCATCTATAGTTTGACAATGTGGTGTAAAAGCAACCATACGGGTAAGCTGATGAATCATTTGAAACTAATTTGACTCGAATTTGCTGCTGCCTTTGGCAACAACAACTTCCAGTCAAATTAGTTCCAAAATATTCAATGAGATGAGTATTACATAATAAAGAATGCCATGCATTGGCACTTACATGACATCACTCACTATCGCATGAGGAGACACAATGGCGGCGATCACTGTTCAACATTTACTCGATATTACAAAGCAGATAATTGTGATACAGATAAGGAAATATGACAGGATATGAATGATATGGAATCTATAAATCATAAAATATCGGTACCATACCACAATTGAGATGAGATTAGCATTCCTTTAAAATGGAAACAACCAGAAATAATTAGAAGAAAATAGCATAATACACAGCTGAGTGTGTTACTATACAGTGTTCTAATACTCATGGTATTTGGTGTTTGTGTGTCTTGTGACATGCTAAAATACTACATAATTTATTAGTAGTAGGCCTACAAATGGTACAGCAAAGCGATACATGGAGGCTGCCATCTCTCGTTATACCCCGCCCATATTTAGCTAAGGTCGGCCAAATTTATATGTGTGTTAGAAATACCAATCGATTGAGGAATTCAGTTTTAGCTATGCCCAGCCCATCTCTAGCTAAGCTCCATCCATCCTGGAGTCCTTGACCATTAATTTCCAGAACACTATACTGGTAAGCCATTGAATATTTTGAAACTAATTTGACTGTGTAGGCAGCAACAGCGTCCAGTCAAATTAGTTTCAAAATATTCAAAAGCATTGTTATTAAATAGTAAAGACATGCAATTCGTACAGCAATACTTAATCCGTCATCAATTGAGCGTTCGTGACCAATCTAGATACGCTATTCATGATGTAATTAATCATGACGTCAGGCTACACGTCACGTAATTGTTTATGACGTCATATGATTGATGGATAAAGTGGAATCATACATTTAAATGCATTGAACCATTATAATTACCAGAATCCCAATATCAAGGCATCTATGAAGGAAAGCTTTTGAATATTTTGAAAAAAATTTGCCTGGGGGCTGTTGCTTTGTAATGTGCTGCCTATAGCAGAACATCTCCCAGACAAATTAGTTTCATAATATTTAACAGAATGTTTATTAAATTGTAAATCTACCATCGCCATACAATTCGTACACATGAGACTTTTAATTCGATGTTCATGACAGAGTTAGATATGTCAGTGTGGTTGTGACGTCAGCTAGTTAATGGTATCATGGAGGAATCTAGTTTAGCTATGCCCCGCCCATCTCTAGCTAAGCTACTCCCATGTTTTAGCCTTGTTGGGATCAAGCGATCACTACACTCTCTGAATCTCAATTACCAGAAAACTATACAGGTAAGTTGTTAAAATTTCTGAAACTAAGGCAGCAACAGCGCCCAGTCAAATTAGTTTCAAAACATTGGACATAATGTTTGTCAAATAGTAAAGCCATACAATTCGTACAACTTGACGAACTATTAAGCATTTATGACGGACCAAATCGTGTCATTCATGACGTAATTGAGTATGACGTTAGGCTACACGTGACGTAGTTGATCATGACACCATATGATTGATCGATACACAAGATTCCTCCATTGACTATAATGTCAGATAATTGAGTGAATGATCGGATCCCTCCATTACTTTGCAAATATAATTTGTTCGTGATTAATAATAATGTGCTGATTGACTCAATTCAGCTTTGCAGTTTATCCATCCATCATATGACGCTATATTTAACTATGTGGCGTGTAGGATGACGTCATAATCAATTAACAGCATGGATGACTCAATTTAGTCCGTCTTAAACGCTTAATTTAGCCCGACACGTACGTTGTACGAATTGTATTTCTTTATCATAAATTAATAAATATTATGTTGAATATTCTGAAACTAATTTGACTGGGCACTGTTGCTGCAGCCACAACACCCAGTCAAATAAGTTTCAAAATATTCAACAGCTTACCTGTATAGTTTTCTAGAAATTGATAGTCATATAGTCAGTCCCAACATGATCGAGTTGTGGGTGGAGCTTAGGTAGAGGTGGGCGGGGCATAGCTGAAATTGGAACGGTCCGTTGTTTCAATCTATCTCTATGTATCCATTCCAATAGATTGCAAGCTGGTCAAAGTTAGCAGCCATTTAGAGGGCACTAACATCGAAATTAGTCATATTGAAGCAACAGATGAATACAGTTTAAAGTATGCCGCGCCCATCTTTAGCTAAGCTCCACCCACACCTGGCCCGTATTAGGATCGGTCGATCCCTGAAGTCCCTGCTTATCAATTTCCAGAAAACGATTCAGGTAAGCTGTTGAATATTTTGAGACTATTTTGACTGGGAGATGTTGCAATGGCAGCAAGAGCGTCCAGTCAAATTAGTTTCAAAATATTCAACAGTATGGTTTTTTTAAGAAATACAATTGTTACAACAACGCTTAGTCTGTCATTAATTAAGCGTTCGGGACGAACTTAGCTACGCCATTTATGACGTAATTAATTATGACGTCATCCTACATGTCAGGTAGTTTATTATGACATCATATGATTGATGGCTAAACTGGAATCCTCAATTTTATTACAGGAATTTAACTTTCAACGAATACATGAAATTCGACATCATGCACTAAGCTTTACCTCCAAGAGTGTGTTTGTGCTTCTTTGTCTGAATAGGGGGAAGCTTATTCATCTCGTTGACTAGCTTTGGCAAAGTCACGTGATCTGCAGGCTTTTTACGACTCTGGCCTCCGATAATCCTCTTTGTAGGAGTATCATAATAAGGGCAAGGCTCGAAAAAATGCTCAGGAACAAAATCTAAAATCAGAACACATCGCATATGTAACCAGTTATACATTATGATTTTATCAAACTATTTAGGAACTAGTTTATCATTTATGAAATTGATGGTACTCGTTTGTAGTAATTAAATATTGAAGACAGACCGCGACCCTTAAGATGGATGAATCCGATCCGTCAGTCAACTATATGACGTCAAAATCAGTTACGGCACATGTAGACAGACGTCACAATCTTAATTGATAGAAACAGGCCTACTCTGTCACGAACTTCGGAACCTGGAATAGTCCGGCAAATGTACGAACTGTATTTTTAACTATTTAATAAACATTCTGTTGAATATTTTGACTGGGCGCTGTTGCTGCAGCCCCCTCTCCCCAGTCAATTACAACAGGTTAGCTGTATATTAACCATGAACTTAGGATTCTGGGAATTCAGGATTCAAAGTATATAACTCGATAACAATAATCGCAGCGCATGGACCGAGCTTAGCTAGAGATGGGCGTGGCATAGATAAAATTGGATTCATCCATTAAATAAGCAACAGAAACCCACCCCCTTAATAAAGAGTAAAAATGGTTTATGGCAGTAGCCAATAGAATAAGAACTACCTAAAATGTTGAGCTACGTTTGATGTCGGTGGTGGATGGGTGGGGGAGGTGTGTGTATGTGTGGGGGGGGGGGGGGTGTTGCTCGCCGTTATCCTACAATCCATCAAACCACCACGTCTGGGTAGCTGGAACATGGCATTTCGACTAGAAAGACCATCAACTAAAACCCTAAGGAGTAATGAGTGTAACAAGAACACGTCAGCCATGTTTCACCCTTAATCCCATATCATATATCCCAAATTTCGGCCCGATCGGTTCAGCAGTTCTGGAGAAGTAATTTTCATGAAAATTAGGTCACCCTAGATGGCCACTGAAGCATTTAGCCAAACATTTTCTCTTGAACAAACTTGGTTCAGCTCTTACCACAGATGATGCTGTACGAGGTTTGAATCGACAGTTCTAAATTCAGCCAAAATCCAAGATAGCCGTCTGCCAAATTGGCGGAACGAGTTTGATGAACTAACCCTCTATGCCCTAGAGATGCTTTCTGCCAAATATACTTGAAATCGGCCGAGTGGTTCTCAAGAAGAACACATTTTAAATTTCCTATTCCTTTGGTATGGACCTTTTGGCAGGAAGAGATCAAAGACAGCCGCCAAACTGGTTATCCGACAGTTTCGAAAATAGGAAATTTGAAATCAAAATACTCAAAATCTATATAAAACCAATTTCGGCAAAATCCAATATGTCCGCCAAACACGTTACATTTTGATTGGTCCACAGAGATCATGTTTTTTACGTATCAACGTCCATTTCACAAATTTGAATCTGCCTTAGTCCCTAATCATATCTCCCAAATTTTGGCCCACCCCATTCAGCGGTTCTGCAGAAAAAATTGCCTTCGCAAAATCTAGATCATCAAAGATGGCCACTGAACCATTTGGCCAATCAAGTTCCCTTGAACAAATTTGATCCAGCTCTTGCCCTAGATCTTATTTTTGTATCGATCAGCCAAGTGGTGTCGGAGAAGATTGTTTAAATTTCCCATTGCTTTACTATGGGAATTTTAGGCAAGAAAAAGGTCCAAAATGGCCACCAAACCATTTATTCGACTGTTTGGAAAATGGTAAATTTGAAATCACCGTAAGAACATATACAAAACCAATTTCGGCTCCAAGATCCGTCAAATTTAAAATCCAAATTGATTAAAATCTAATGCGCCATTCTTGACTAATAAAGCTAATGAAAAACATTAACGCAAAAATCATCCAAAATATTTTCAGAGTCAAGAACCATGAAAAAACCCATGAGAAATTCACCGAAAATCTGCTTAGAATGCTGAGGATTGCAGCCCTGCATTGGATAGAACACGTCAGTAAAGTTTTATTAACATCTAATGCGCCTTTCTTGACTAATAAGGCTAATGAAAAACCTTAGCGCAAAAATCATCCAAAATATTCAAAGTCCAACACCGCGAAAAAATACATGAGAAATTCCCTGAAAATCTGCTTAGTAATGATGAGGATCACATCCCTGCATTTGATAGAACCAATCTGTAAAGTTTTATTAACATCTGATGAGCAATTCTTGAGTAATAAGGCCAATAAAAAAAACTTTAGCGCAAGAAGTGTTTAAAAATTCAAAGCCCAAAAACGGTGAAAAAAGATGGAAAATTACACAATTTTGTCCTAGCAGTGATGCTGATCGTATCTGCGCATGGCATAGACCACTTCCGTAAAATGTCATTGAAATCGGAAGAGCCACTATTAACTAATTAGAGCTTTGAAAAACTTTACCGAAAACAACACGCCGCCGCCACCGACGGACGACGATGGACGACGACGTCGGACGCCGTAATAGGTAACCCCATTGTCTCGCTTTCCATATGGGCGAGACAAAAAAAGACATTTTCAAATTTCCTATTGTATTGGCCCATTAACCCGTTAACGCCAAATTTGATAAAGAAGATTTCAATTTTCTCATTGAATATGTCAATTTGCAGAACAAGAGAAGATTATTTCTGATAGTTTACCAATATGACTGTGAGCCAGTCATTCCAGTGGTAAATTTTCAATCTTCTCTTGTTCTGCAAATGGACATTTTTCAAGACCCCTGCAAAATCTGGTTTTGGCCATCTCGAGTATTAAATAGTCAACCAATGACATTTCAGTGACGTAATTTCAAGACAAATATACAGGAGTTAGGAAGGTCTTGAATATTTGGAAACCAATTTGACTGGAACGCGTCACTATGTTATGCCATAGGGAGCAACAGCTCCCGTCAAATTGTTTCCAAATATTCATCAGCATATTCCTTATGTCATAGAGAATTTGACGTTTTTGGTATCAAATGATTAAGAGGTTAAGAATACAACTTAAATATTAAATAAATTATTGCTATTGAAAATCTAAATCACGCTTACCTTTCATCTTTAAACTTTAATGAAGTTTAAACAGATAAAGAAGAGAGCTGGTAGTAGTATTAGTCAAATTGATAATACTTCTGAATTCAATAATTCGATGGAATCAACAATTTTGCAGAAGCAAATATCGCCAATCCAATAATCAATATTTAATCACTTCTATGAAGAAAGATTAAACGCAATGCAATCGCAAGGATATTCGCTTTGATAACAATTCGCAAGAATACGTCTGTACTCGAGAGAGGTTGTGCAGTAAATGCGCAGATTAACAACACACAAACTGTGACGTAAACAATAAGCAAACGTCATTGTAACTACACATGCAACTATTACGTCATTCATATATGTATGTATACGTCCGACCGACACAGTACGTCATAAAATAACCATGTATAGAGGGAGAAGGGTGTGTGGCTCTTTTGGTTTCCTGTCACAGGAGCGGAAAAGGAATCATATTTAAAATACGAATTTACGAAATTACGACAAGAATTAATTTGTGATTGTAATGGTGCGGGCTAAGATATGGGTGGCTGGGCGTATTTTTTGCTAACGTCCACCGGACCGGTGCTTAATCGGTTTGCTTAAACGTTTAAAACTTTAAACGTTTGCTTAAGCTAGTTCCTAGCTTCCACTCACCATAGCGCCACGCCGCTGGTACCATAGTCGTCGGAAATTCTGAAATCTTTTACTGAAATTTAAACTTCGGAAATTGGGTAAAATCGATAAGCCAACGTAGAAAATAATATCGTAAAAGGTTTCTATAAAACAAAATCTTGTTTCTATTAAAAAGAATCTTACCGACCAACCCGACGGACCAGATTTTTAAAAATAAAAACTCAAAAAATTCACTAATCAAAAATCTGAATAGATATTCCAGACCCTACTTCCATAGGGTCCTCCTAGCCAAATTTGGTTGAAATCTGTCAAGACAATAAGGAGGAGATACGTTTTGACACTTTCCGGTAAATTTTCTCCAAAATATTTACCAATCAGAATTCTGAATAGAAGTTATAAATCCTACCACTATCTACTCGTTCCAGGCAAATTTAGTTGAAATATGTCAAGAAGATAAGGAGGAGAATGCATTTTGGCACTTTCCGGTAAATCCGGTAGATTTTCGCCAAAAAAAATGACCAATCAAAAATCTGAATACATCCAAGCCAAATTTGGCTGAGGAGATGCGCTATGACACTTTTCTGTAAATTTTTATAAAGTCTAAGATTTTTGGCCAAAAAATTGACAAGTCAAAAATCTGAAAAGCTCTATAGGATCATTCCAGGAAAATTTGGTCAAAATTCGCTAAGCACTTTAGAAAGAGATACGTTTTAAAGCAAAAGTTGTTGGATGGACAGATGGATGGAGGGACAGATGGATGGATGGACATAGGAATGGAGGGACAGATGGATAGATGGATGGACGGATGGATGATGGACGGTCGCCACGGCATAAGCTCAATTTGCCATTCTGGCCATGTGAGCTAGGTGGGTCTAATTATGAATGTGGAGCTATGTAGCAATAAACTGCGACTTAGATGAACTTTCTTGAGCTCACAACAAGGTGTCAAGTGGATTTGGATAAGATCTTTAAAGACGTTTCTAAAAATCAGCTGAAATCCAAGATATCCATCGGCCACATTGATCCATCGCCTTGGTTTGAACAGACGTGTATCCCAGTGCCGTACGGATGCTCCCTGCCAAATACAATTAAAATCGGCCAATTGGTTCTCGAAAAGAAGACATTTTTAGAGATTTTGGCGGGAAAAGGATCCAAGACGGCCGCCAAACTGTTTATCCGACAGTTTCAAAAGTGGCAAATTTGAAATCAGCATGCCGAAAAGCCTATAACATAAACCAATTTCGTCTTCAAAATCAATTAAACAAGAGGCCTAAGGGGCCTGTATCGCTCACCTGCAATTATTGGCTACTGGAACAATCGAACAACACGAGATGACCACTGGAAAAATTTATCAATCAAATTTCGGTGAAGACGGTTTAGCCAAGTTTTACTAAAATTAGCCCAGCGGTTAATAAGATGTCTTTTTAATACCAGATGTCCACCAAAAAGCAAAATTTTGATTGGTTCATGGTGGACATGTTGTTTTGACATGTCTCCATGGAACAAACTCCCAATAGCATTTTTAAGTCCCTAATCATATCTCCCATATTTTGTCCGGACCCGTCCAGCAGTTCTGGAGAAGTCGTTTTCACGAAAACTATGTGATCCAAGATGGCGGCTGAAACATTTGGCCAGTCAAGTTCCCTTGAAAAAACTTGGTTCAGCTCTTACCCGAACCGATATTTCATGAGTTTGAAAGCAATCTCCCAAAATGGGTACGGTGAGAATGCTTCCTGCCAAATATACTTGAAATCGGTCAAGTGGTTCTCGAGAAGAAGACATTTTATATTCCTCGTTGCTTTAGTATGGGAGCTTATGGCAGGAAAACAATCTATAATGGCCAACAAACCGTTTATCTCAGAGCTTAGAAAGTGGTAAATTTGAAATACAAAATTCAGAACAAAAACATACATAAAAGCAATTTCTGCCTCTAGATCCATAATATAAAAAAAATCCAACATGGCCACCAAACACGCTACATATTGATTGGCCCACTGTGGCACGTTTTTAAACGGATCAACTTCTCTTGAACAAAGTTTAATGGCCCTTAGTACGTTATTATATCTGCCAAATATGGGCCCGATTCATTTATCAGTTCTGGAGAAGAACTCATTTTCGCGAAAACTAGTTCATCCAAGATGGCCGCCGAACTATTTGGACAATGAAGGTTCCTTGAACAAACTTGTTTGAGCCCTTGCCCTAGATCAAATTTCATGAGTTCTGAATTGATCCCTCAATCCATTTCGGACAAGATTTTTATAGATGTTTCTAAAAATCAGCCAAATTCCAAGATGGCTGGCGCCAATGTAGGCCGATCGGCTTCATTCGAACGAACTTGGATCACTATGGGCTAAGGATGCTAAATATAATTCAAATCAGCTTAGTGGTTCTTGAGAAGACGTAATTTAAAGGAAAGTTGATGGACGATGGAAGGACGATTGACACACGATTGATGGTCACCATGGCATAAGCTCACTTGGCCTTTCAGGCAATGGTGAGCTAATAATAATATCCAAAATGGCTGTCAAGCATGCAACATTTTGATTGGTTCAAGGTGGCCATGTTTTTACTTATTAACTCCCCGTGAACAAATTGTAATGGACCGTAATCATATCTCACAAATTTCAACCCGATTCATTCGGCGGTTCTGGAGAAGAAGTCGTTTTCACCAACTAAGATGGCGGCCAAACTATTTGGTCAATCAATTCCTTTGAACAAACTAAGTTCAGCTCCTTTCCTAATTGATGTTTCATGAGTTTTGACTCGATCCCCCTGGAGGTTTCGGAGAAGATTTTTAGACATTTCAAAAAATTGCCCAAAACACCAGATGGCCACCAGCCAAATTGGCCGATTGGCTTCATTTGAAGAACCTTGGAGCGCTACGCCCTAAGGGTGGTTCCTGTCAAATATAATTGAAATGTCCCCAGTTGTTGTCGAGAAGACATTTGAAATTTTCCATTGTTTTAGTATGAGAATTTTGGTGAAAATGATCCAAGATGGCCGACAAACCGTTTATCCAGCATACACAAAAACCTATGTGAAACCTATGTAAAATTTCAGTCTCAAAATCCATCTAATTTAAACATGATACATTTTGATTAATCAATGACGGACATGTTTTTACGTATCAACTTCCCTTGAACAAACAAACTTTAATGGTCCTTAGTCCCTAATCATATCCCTCAAATGTCTGCCTGATCCATTCATCGTTTCCGAAGAAGAATCTGTTTTCACAAATGCTAGGTCGTCCAAGATGACCGCTGTAGCATTTGGCCAATCAACTTTCCCTGAACAAACTTGGTTCACCTCTTGCCCTACATGATGTTTCATGAGTTTTGAATCGATCCCAACAAATGATTTTGGAGAAGAGTTTTAAAGATGACTGACTGACCAATCGACCGACTGACCGACCAAAGCCGAAGAAACGAATAGCAGACTATGGTGACCTTCCTGAAAGGCGTGGAGGCCTAATAGCTCTCCCAGTCACCTTAGAGTTAGTGTTTTACCGTCACCTAAAGTGCAGAGAACGAGCCGTTTAGACTCGTTCTCTGGGAGCTAACTTTTAGTTTAGGGTTATGTTGAAATACCCAAAGGTTCACTGCTAGGACCGTGCTACTATAATTAATGTGTTCAGTGTTCACAGTGAAAAACCTACATTGGCTTAAAGGCTACTCTATATTGTACCAGTGAAGGTACTTAAGTTCCTAATTCCGTAAAACTTCATAGATCGCTATAGACAAAGTGTCGCCAGTTCCTGCACTCTACCACGTGCACGAGATGGTAAACAAGAGGGGGTGCAATAGGGTCACCTGTGGTCGATGATGTCATCTCGCTCTCACCATTCCCACGGGCAATGCAGGTCAAGTAATAATTAAGCAAGTCTATAGGCATCTAGCCTGATAATCGCCTTACCCAGTGAATGAACATGCAGGTACTACACATGAATAAGTAGTTCCTCGCTGTAAAGTTGATTGGAAACCAATGATCTGGGTATAAATGTGACGAAGTTGGCGTACCTGTCTTTCAATATACACTTGCTTCCTTTTCTTCTACATCAAAAAAAGGGCGTAATAAATTGGAAGTGAAAAATTGACCAAATACAAAAGGTGCCCATATTACACAGTGTAGTATTTATGATTACTGTATTCTGCGGCTGTAGTAGTAGAAACATCATACAGCTGCAATCAGTCCTTCTTCGCTTTTGCCCACTGTGTCTTGTCTCAGCCGAAGTCCTTAGCTTCCTCAGGTCCATTCTTGACGTGAGTGTACCGAGACCTGCTTTCTTGAGGTCACCTCGTAGCACGCTTAGCAGGTTTATGCAATGACGTCCGCTCCAGGCTTTGTATTTGCTGACTCCGAGTAGGGCAAATTCCAAGGCTCTCTGTGCTGGTGTCTCTTCTGGCATCCTTAGCACATGGCCAAACATGGACCATCTTTGCTGTGCCGACTTTTCCAGATAGTGGCGACGTATTATATATCTTGTATAGTGCATCATTGGAAATTTTGCTGTCTGGCCATCGGTGTCCAGTGATGGTGCGTGGCTGCTTGCGGTGGCAGGCATGGTGTTTGTTTAGAGCTGGCTTTGGAGCTCCTCAGCTGTTACAGTTATACAGCATCAAGGATACGCATGTTGCATTGTATAAACGTAGGATCGTAGCCTCTTTATCAAGGGCATCTTTGATCTATGAATCCATAGCTTCCAGAAGGACTGGAAAGCCTCGTCGATGAAGTCCACATCGTCGGCATATTCCATCTCTAGTGGCATACCCAGTATTGGAACTGGGGGGGGGGGGGTTCTTGTGGAACTTTCCCGCACAGATTCCAATGCTGCAGCAAGGCAGCAGGTGAAAAGCACCAGAGATAGACCATCTCCCTGTGGGGAGCCGATTGATGTCTCAAACTCTACAGACTTCACTGAATTGACTCGTACTCTCAGCTTGGTGTCTGCAAGCAGTAGTCTCATGAGTCGTAGCTCATCGTCATTGCAACTGGCCTGGCGTAGTACATTTAGGATCTTTGAGCGTTTAATTGTGTCGAAGGCTCGTGACATGTCAATGCCCATCTTGTGGAAGTCCCAGTGTTTGAACACGACCACCAACATGAGCATGCGTTGAGCCCATACAATGTCTGCGCAGCTGCGTCCACGTTTGAAGCCACATTGACATGATCCAGTGAAGTAATCGATCTTGTTTCGGATGCGGCATAGAGTAACATTGGATAGGATTTTCCATATGCTGTCGAGGAGCACAATGGGCCGCAGAATCGCTGGGGCCCAGGTGGCTTCTTGGCCTTGGGTAGTGCGATAAGGGTGCCTTGGCCTACAGCGTCGATGGGAAGGTGGTGCATAAAAGCTGAATTGATTAGGAGTGTGATCGGTTTTGAGATAATGTCACTTGCATATTTGAATAGTTCATTGCTCATGCCATCAGGTCCAGATGCACGGTTTTAAGTGCCTTCTCAACTTCTGCTGTTTTAATTGGTGTTAGTAATGGCCTGGGGTCTCCTGAGAACGGGTGCAAGGGCTCATCATCATTGTCAGTGAACTGTTCCTTGAACCATTCTTGGATCGCATCGGCTTTCCCTGGTCAGTCCTGATAAAGTGTCCTTCAGAGTTGTGTACAGTGAGTGGTGGTGTGTAGTCAGTAACTCTCAGGGCTCGGGCTGCCCAAAACATTTTGTGATAGTCGTCTGTGGCAGTGATTTCATCTGCTAGGGAGTATGCATGATGATTAGCAAGATCTTTTAAGGGTTCGCTAATGTGGCACAGAATAATATTGCGCTCCCAGCATAGTTTGGTGCGGTCTTCACTTTGGCCATTTTGATAGATTTCTGCTCTGTTGACAGTATACTACTAGAGGGTCGTTGTTTTTAAGAACACCTATGGTGCTGGTAGCGGATAATTCTATAGATTTCAGTATTAAGGTTAGGGCTTCGTTTGGATTGGAGCTGACATGGTAAAGGAATACCTAACCACGAATTTGACTATGCCAGACACAACATTTGAACACAGGTTGATATGATGTATAGTGTTCATTCATTTGCCTCACATTAGTACATCAGCACCCACTGCTGATTCTTGATTGAAAGGGAGCACAGAGTCCAGGATCAGAGAGGGACTGGCTCCTGTGTCCCGTAATATTGTCACAGGTAGGAATTTCTCGGAACCAACCAAAGCAATCCTACCTTGTGACACAAAAGGTAAATAACTGTTATCTACAGAAGGGTAGTTCAATAATGCAACCGCTGTCTTATGTCACGTAATGTCATCAGGTTCATGACAATCACAGTTGCAATGTTCCTCAAAGGTTACAGTACCGACAGCTCCTGTCCATATAGAGCGACACTCTCTAGCATAGTGTCCAGGCTTATTACACCTGTGACAGGTTCTAGTTTTGGTAGGATACATGGCTGCCAAATGCCCTGGCTTTCCACAATTGAAAAAGCCCCTGATTTGCAGAGACCTTGTTAGAGCGTAGTGTGATATAAAGTTTGGGCTTTGGTTGCAGCAGCCTCCAAGGTGTCTACACATTCTAAACCATCAACGTATTGTCGTGTTTCCTCAGGAAGGTTCTTATCAAACTCCTCTCTTAACATTAAAGTTCGGAATTTAAAGTCTTTACCAACTTTCTCTGAAAGCAACCATCAGTGAAAACATCTGGCTGACTCGCAAACGTACTGCTACGATTCCTCAGTAGGGACAGGGAGGTAGTCCAATATGGTTGTCATTACCATAAGGCTCGCCCAAGCACTGCATTCAATAGATCATGACTCTGAAGTACTATAGCGTGAATCGACCAGTTAGGTATGGACCATCCCAGCCAATCTGGGTACGGAACCACCTGGCCAGGTACGTTCGAAACGCCCCGCCCCCCCCCCCCCCCCACATCCTCACACCCTGGGTAGGAGGATGCACGTGTATAAAGCTGTATATGAGGAGTTTGTAAAATGACTAAGTCCGCGAGATCGCCTAGCGCACATGCGCAGGCATCAGAGATTGCTAGTTAGCATTGGGGAGAAATAGCATCTTATTTTGTACCGAGTTGGTACACGTAATTACTTTAAATTACACCTTTCTCGCCATTCTTGGTCTCAATCATGTCTGGAATGAGGCGAGGATTCCAAACCTCTTTACTATTTTAAAATCGGTTAAGAATTGATCGAGTTATGGCTAATTGAACCATCAAATTCCTTTCAAAATATCGAACCCCATAGGCTTAGCGCATGCATGCTCTCAGTGCGTGGGTACGATAACGTGTCACGTAATCCACTTCCCTGCCTCTGAAGCACACTCACTGATTGGCTGTGGCGCTCCAGCTGTAACGTCACAGGCAGCATAAATGGGTTGAAAAATCAGATTCAGCAGCAGTCAGGTGGTGCTGAGGTGCCTGGTCTGAGAGGACGAATAGATAGTATTGCTAACTACAGCAGATACTAACAGCTGCTGTGGTGCCATTCGGTTTTCAGTATTCGTCGTCTCTAGGGTACAAGCCACAACATCTGCAACCACCAGTTTTTGTAAGCTCCCAGAAAGATATCACCCAGGGGCAATAAAGAAATTAAAGTCAGGTAGCCCAACCCACTACTTCCACAAAGGGGCCGTTCATGCGGATGGGCCTTTTGGCCCTGATGTAGCTCACCGTCCAGTATGTGGGGTGAGTGACGTGCTCTGTGATAACTCGCCAGATCTGCCATACCACACAACCAGTGGTGTTATCAATCCGCACATCATGTGTTAGTATTTTAGACATTTTTTACCACAGTTAGGGGAACATTGCCTGATGCATCGTGTGATGCATCTAATCTTGTGATCAGTCAGAATGCACCCACATTATTTAACTTCAAGAACTTCTGGGCAGCTTCAATTTCCACACCAGTACAGAACTTTTGACACACCGTTTAAATTAATAGCTATTGCTATAGACATGACTATCTTCTAGCCATCTGTCTCCACAAACATTCTTCTTCACTTTTCCTGAGAATGAGTTGTATCCGCAGTGTGCCTGCAGTTTTTTCTAGCAGCCAACTTCCGCACCATGCCATCTCGCATTCCGATTGTGTTATGCTACAACTATTGTGACACTAGAACTGTTTCCATACCGATGACTAATAGTTACTCTGTTATTATTACATTATTATTGTATTACTTTTGTGCAACAGGTACTGATGACAAATAGATACCTCACGGTCACTTAAGACCGCATTTTTATAGTTTATTATCATGTACATATTATTCTCATTTCCGTGCCCATAAGCACCATCAAGGTCGAGTGACCTTCTATTACTGTATTATTCAAAGATCAGCTCTCCATCTAACTCCACAAGTGACTGGGTGCAGTCTTAGAACCCTCCACGCCCTCACAGGAAGGGTGCTATAGTTGGATAGCTGCATCTTTGTCCCCACCCTAAACTTATATGTGCTTTTCAACGCTTGTGTACTGTGACTTGTCCTTGTTCTGTTATATGTGGGCATGGCGCGATGGTAACAGGATCGTTATGTGATTCTGGAGCTTTCACCTCATGATATTTGTGCACGCTGCCTACTGAGGGGGTGTTCCATAGGGTCACCTCACGGTCATCGAACATTCTTGCCCATCAGACTTATATGTTAAAAAACAGTTAGCTTACATTGCCATTTGTGGCTTAACCTAGATCTGGACCCAAAAATTAAATGATAGGGTAGAAACTAGCAGACGGACCGCATAAACAAAGGTGACAGTATTGAATTTTGCGGAAATCATCCACCCCCATCTTCACGTAAAACATTGTGCATCACATTAAACATATAATTTCACTAGGTTGACTCTTTTACATAATATGGTTTCAACACTAGAGTGGCCCTTTTTGCCATCTCTCTTCCTCCGCTTCGGCGTTGTAGGCATTTTCCTGTGATGGAGGCCCGCGCAAGGCACTTTCCTCTCGCAACAAAAGAATGTTTGTCAAGGTTAACTTGGTTTATATTAAACTTGCTAAGCAGCCGCGCTAGGACCATCCTTTGTGGGAATGCCTCATGGATCTTACTCTGCGAGGTACCTCTGGTGAATACCACGATAATGAGTCGTCAACTTGGTCCATGTACTAGACCTCTCCCAAGTAGCAGCAAACGAGTAAAATTGTTTGACTGCTGCATATATTAATTATTGTATGTATTTAATTATGTTCCAGACCTAAACGGAGCTGTGGGAAAGTCACACCGGTAATGCCAACAGCGAGGATGAGAGCATGAGGTTCAACTATCGCAGTGATGGTCGCACGACCGCACTGGAATGTGAACATTCCCAATAGCTCTAGAAGTTGGTCTTTGTACAAACCGGCAACGCGCAACACCGGATCTGCAACTTCGTGATTCGCAGCTAACCAGCAGCTCCATCCCAATGTATCGTGCACTGGTGGTACGTACCATGGAATGGGAGCATCCAGCAGACCAGCGCACACACACGGAGGCTACAGTACCATTGTGCCATTGCTGTAACAAACTTTAATAAACATGCCTTCATTGTAACAAGCGTGTTCTTTTCCTGCACCTCTTTCATCATCTAACTATTCCGAAGTTTCTGCAGTGCATGAACCTACTTCACCATTTGTGATACCTGACTCTCAATTAGAATTATTGATAATCATCTGATGGCGCACCACCTCTAAAGAGACACCACTTTCTACATCTACCTCATAGATTCTGATTTTGCGCTGATGACCAACAGGTCACGACGTACACACATGACACATATACGTGTGGATCCAGGAGGGGGTACGCCATCCACGGGAACCTGTAAGTCCATTATCAACATTGGCCAAATACTATTATCAACGATATACTGAATGCGATGTGCACGATGGCATTCACTATATCAATAACCACCTCGTTGTCCATGATCGTTTCCGAGTTCTGATACTGAAACAATTACATGACAATGCAGGACATCTAGCCGTTGAACATACGACTGAACGAATAAAAAGCCATTTTCACTGGATAAACATACACGACAGTGTAAAGGCATGGGTAGCCAAATCGGTGCCCTACTTACGTCGTACACCTGTCCAACAACACTCAGTGGCGCTCCAAACTAAAGTCGTAGGCACGCCGTGGCAGTGAGTGGCTATCGATGTGCTCGGGCCAAAAAATATGACAGATGAGGGTAATAAATATATCCACGTACTTCAGGACTATTTCACGATGGGTAGAGGCATTTGCTTTGCCAGACCAAGAGACCGCTACTGTAGCAGATGTCTTAGCCATCACTGTCTTCTGCCATTTTGGTATGCCTTATGGGCTCCACTCCGACCAAGGTCCGTATTTTGAGAGACGGTTGATTTCCAAGATCTGCAAATTGTTTCATATTGCCAAAACGCGTACTATGCCCTACCATCTGTGCAGCGACGGGATGGTAGAAAGGTTCAACAGAACCTTGACATAATCTTGACAAATGAAATCCACCTTGATTGTCGGGATTGAGATCTTCGCCTCCCCTATGTACTCTTGGCGTACCACACGTCCGTCCACACCAGCACGGAATTCACACCTGCGAATCTCATGCTAAGCCACGAGTTGGCATTGGCACTGTATCTGGCCATACCTAGAATCCCGGGCAAAGCGAACTCACCCATCTCTCTACGTAGAACTCATGCACCAGTGGGTAGAATAGGCCCATGAACTCATAAGAAACACCCTCCCCTCTGTACATCAGCGTCAGAAGACGTGGCATGACCATCGAGTGGAGTACATGGTAACCACTATGAGGTCAGAAAGATGGTTTATGTCCGCTATACCAGACGCTCTACAAATGTACCTAGTAAGCTGAGTTACCAGTGGAAAGGTCCCTATATGTTAGTAGGTAAGAAGTCAGACGTCACCTACCTGATCCGTGCCCCAGATGGCCTGACCTCAGTCATCCAATTCGCTTGGCTAAAGCCATGTGTTGGCACTGACCCAGGGCTTGAGCTCGGGCCTGGTACGCTGTTGGACACAGGCATCCAGACCAATGTCTCTGAGGAGACAAGAATTCCTGACGTTAACCCCCTGCACGATGGTACTAGTTCGGTCCCCCTTCTACCAAGCGGGGAGTGAGGCCAACAAGTGGCTGTTGATGATGACGATGATGGCGAGGTGCCTTTGCACCCTGTCCCTCATCAGCTCGGTTTTACTAGGTCTGGCAAGCCGTATCTCAAGACTTTCTCGTATGTACTGTCCAAGGAGAAGGGCGGGAAATGTGTTCTTCCCTCTTCTTCATATTCAAACACACTTCACACTTTTGCACCGATCATCGAGCTACCTCAAGCAGAAGCAGAAGCATGCCCCAGTACCTCTGCTTCACAAGCGGCTATATATGTAATAGCTAGTGTAGAAGTGAATGGGTCTGATGAACCCTCGGCCTGTTATAATGAACAGATGAAAAGCCAAGCTCGGCCTCCTTCCCATCCAATCCATCATTCTGACGTATCGCCTCCCAGCCCAGAAATGACCCACTTCATTGAACCAGTTATTCCTAGGTATCCAGCCGATTGTCCAAGGGCACGCCTCCCATCACCACCAAGCTTGGACATCGCACACCCTCCATCCCTCATATTCCACTTGTCATCAGCAGCTACCCATGTCACTGATATGAGAGAACTTAGTCGCTCATATGGATCAGTTACCGGTATATCAGCCGCTCCTCCCGCCACTGGTAACCAATTGGGCATTCTGATCACTAAGTTCTCGAATCCATTGTTTTCTGCTCGTAGATAGAGCATAATTATGTGTTGGCCTTTTTATGACTGAAGATTCAAATACCCGCACCATTCCATTTTAGAGCCCCACACCACCTCATCCTGTCCCAACAATCCCATACCACCCACCCCCATGAGCGATCAACACAACACCTGTCCACATAGCGTCATATTTACTACAACAGCACTTGCCCTCAAGGATTCGTTATCTAACATATCGAAAATCACCACTTCACCTGTCAAGATACACCATCGGACAGCATTAACTAACACTTAAAAATGTCATCATGACTTAGCGGACACCATCTATGCCACCACCATGACAGACCATCAACACATGCACATATCCAGTCAACATCCCTCAATACGACACTTATTTACCCGTCACGTAAAAACTGAGAAACAGCATCATCGAGAATATCAGCAAATGCCATCAAACCAATAATATATAGCCATCAACAAAAAGGCACGTTAAAAACCTCGATTAAACTGTTCCATTCCTGCACCAAGCACCACGCCATACATGGAGATAAACCAATCAGCCACACCATCCACACACGCCTGGTGTCGAACTAGAAACGGTGGCACACCAAACGACAGTAAGAAAACCACCACTACACTCAAATCAGGACCATCCCCTCCCTGGAGCGTGACACCACTATGATACATTAGTTGAAAGTAGTAACAACATATATACCCAATTCATACAATGTTGTTAAGAGAGCATGAGTCCCGCAGATTCAGCCGGTAGTTAGTAAGATTTTGCTACCGAACGCGAAGCCCGATTATGAAAAGATTCAAACGCTGTAAATAAGCTATGACGGCCTCTTGCCCTGATGTAACTTTGTCCCACCAAAAGGCTCGTGTCATAACAAAGCAAAAACATACATTGTCCGATGTATTATCACCTCAATCACATAACGGTCCCATATCACTGTTGTGCATTTACACACACCACAGCGCCTGTTCTAATGGTAAAAAGATAAGCCACGCAAACGCCATACACCCACCAACACCCCACGGAATACTGATACACAGTAATTGATAGCCTCATTGAATCTTAGGACAGAGACCCTATTGTATTATTGTATTATTTTAACAGTATTTAGGGGCTGTACTGTACCGTTAAAAGCTTCATGTCTAGGGATGGTATGGCAAAATAATCCTACAGGGAATGATCGCCTGGAAGCCAGCCAATCATGGTAAAAGCTATTCATATTTTACAATGGGTGGTGTAGTAACATTGACCCTCAAAATATGATTATGCTTAAACTGAAGCATAACAACCAGTACCTACCATGACTGTTACGATTTTGGTTATTCTAGGGAAACCGTGGTATAGATCGTTAACTCGCGGGGCCGGCAAGTTGGTGCACCAAAATCTAAACGGTCTCTCTATGAAAGAATTTCTAAAAATTCTTTTACACATATCCCTAATAACCGGTTTGCATGGACTTTATCAGACACCTGCGTTCCTCGAACAAGTTACCAAATTGTTGACATGCATAATTAACCAGAGCACCTGGAATACACAGAAACCACATGCTTGCACGTTGAATCGAAGCAGAGTACCGTTTTATCTATTCAGTTTAAGAATGCTCACTAGCGCATCTTCAAAATAAAATACCTAATTTCTAATTAACCCTGTGTTGACAAGAAGCACGTGGGAAGAACTGACTTAAATTCTGATAAACGGCGCTATAGACTTTGTGTCGCCAAACTCGCCCGTCTCGCATGTGCACGGGATGGGGAAACTGGGACAAGAGGATGCAACACACCCACCTGCGGTGTTTACACCATTGCATTCCTCCCCATCCCTTCGGGTGACCAGTCTTAAATTAATTTTGTTTCTATAACGCCGGAGTCTGAAAACTTCCACATGAATAAGTAGTTGCTGGTTAAAAAGTTAATTGAAAACCAGTGGTCCCAGGCCGTGGACGATGAAGTCTCTTTATAGTCTACCTTATTTGGTCTTGTTTGACCTTCCTACACAACGCCAGGAGGGCATGGGGAATTTTAAGCAATAATTTCTCTCAACCTGGGTGTGGTTGCAGTACACAGGGGAAATAACGAAATAGTACCATTATAATTGTCTCCATCCGCCTTGTGACATCACAGAGAATATATAAGGCAGTACAAGAACGGCTGTGAATATATGAAGAATCAGTTATAAGTAATAAATAGTGGTACCATGGCAAACACATAAAAATCTTAAAATATAGAAGAAAAAGGTCCCTGACTGAGCAGCAGATCGGTGAATTAACTGCTGAAATGGTGATATCCGATACTTCTGAGGACGAACACCTCACCCAGCGGTCGTCAGAAGGGTTTAGTTGTGTGTGACCGTTACCTGGTAGTGGACCATTATGCTACAGGAGTTTTAAAAGGTGCGGGGAGTTACAACTCCATATAGACAGGGACAACGACCTAGTCAGAACATTCTGCACGACTTGTGATAAGCTTTTTATGGCTCGTCGGTTTGATGTTACGCATAGCGCGAAAACGGGCCATCATGTGGTGGTGGTCCTCGTTGACTACGGGGAGAAGCCCACCTTGATTTTCTTGGCCCACACATTCCGACGCGTCAGGCCATCTCTGTTGCTGGCGAAAAACCAAAAAGGCAAGTAAAACGTACTCCACGAGCCACACATCTGAAAAACAACGTAAAAAACGACGGACATTATAACTACAGCCCCAAATCCGGAATTCGCTAGAACATCAAGTGCCGTGTTAGTCCTATTTCACCATCTTTTCCATCATCTTCAACACCTATCGCTCCATTCATTGCACCACTGAATTATAGTATCTCAGCAACCACGGCCAACCATCAAATCTTTGCGAATGGACAATATAACAACCGGGGTACTCAAACCTGGCAACATCACTGTACCTATTCATAAAAACAATTGCGTTGGCGCCTCTATATTCCTGAGGACTGGATAAATACCTTGGTACACGCGCGCACGCCAGCACGCACGCACGCACGCACGCACCCACCCACCCACCCACCCACGTATATATATATATATATATGTGTGACGATGGTGCGACCATCCATGCGGCTTCATAAGAAGCAACACTTAATTATGTAACACTGTATGTATATCATATTTTTAAAACTGTAACATTCGGGAGCGTGGACGCATTCAGCGTGGGAAAAATAATTATTCGCACTGGTGAAAGGAGACGTCCTCGCGAATAATTGTTAGCTTCATAAAGTATTTATACATTTTTTTAATGTTTTAAACAAAATAAATACTCACAAATAAAAAAACAAAAGCGCTCAGGCCTAAGAAACCCGGGCCAAAAATTCAAACGTATAGCTCCCCAGCCCCACGTCTTTGCACGCCTATGTGTCTATCTCTTATGATTATGCACCCCAGGCCTCTCTCTATTTCTCGGCTGTATGGCAACCTGAGAAGGCTATAATTCTCACCTAGCACCTGACCTACGGGCAGACGATCCACTAGTCGGTATCGCTCAGCCCATGGTGCCAATCTAGGAAATGATGTAGCACACATCGCTTAGCACTGGTTACCAAATGGCCCGGGCTGAGATGCTCCAACTCACCCCTCACAGTTCTGTGGACCGGCATACATGGCCTTATATCAGTAGAGTCGCGAAAATGATTGCGTGTGTAAGAACATGCATCACGGATGCGCGCCATTCAAGATAGTCCACTTATGCTGCTTAGACAGCGTGAGGTAAGGCATCTTTTCTGTATATAATTGCCCGTATTCACAAATTGTTAATACGAGGACCATCTGTTTCATATAAAGATGAATCTTAACCACGATTCGCAGGGAAACACGAATCTGTCACCCAAATTAAAATCGACCAGGAAGGACTGAGATATCATTAAATTAAAATCTGTTTAAATTTAAGTTTTAAATACACTTAGGCCCTTATCCACATGTTCCAGCATCCAGCCAGGGTGAAAGTCATATGACGTCACTGTTGTAGCGTGGATCGGCCAGACTGGCACGGACCGTCCCAGCCCAGCTGGGTACAGGACGGCTGTCCCGGGTATGTTCCGGGCATGCGCCCCCCCCCCCCCCCCCTTAGTAGGACAGTATGCATACATATATATATAAAGCCATATAAGAGAGGTTTTCTAGATTGACTAAGTCGGTAAGATTGCGTAGCGTGCATGCGCACACGTCAGAGCTTCCCTGACAACACACGTCAGCGTTGGGAGAGAAGGCATACAAAATGTACAGAGTTCGTGCATATAATTTCTTTAAACTATGCCATCCTCGTCATTATTGGTAGCTATCAGGACCGGAATGAAACGAGGAATCCAAAACCTTTAACCATTTTAAAATCTGATAAGAAATGACCGAGTTATCCTTATTTGTCTCCCTAAATTATGGTCAAAATATTGAAAACGTCGTAAAAACGTGTGTATGTACTGAGTGAATGGGGGGGTGGATGATGTTTATCACGTGATAACGTCCTTGCCCTTGTAGTTCGCACGCTGATTGGCTACAGATCGCGCTCTGATTGGCTGGGCGTTCTAACTATGATGTCGTGAGGTGTACAAAAAGAGTGAAAAACTGAAAATCGAGGCCACACTTCGACGAGAGGGAAAGGTGATAGGTTGTGTGGCCAGAGTAGTACAAGACGTGGGCAACTGCTTACTGACTATAGGTTACCATACAACTGCAGCGGTGCCTCTCGGATTTCAGCTCTTAGTCTCTGGCACACAACCACCGCATCCGCATCTAAGTTTCTGTACGCTCTCGGGAGGATATCACCCGAGGGCAAATAAATAAATCTAAAAGAAGGAACCCTCACTTCCAACAACTTCAGAGGGGCCTTCCTGCGAATGGGCCTTGCGGCCCCGATGTAAAGAACTCGTAGTATGTAGGGAGGATATCAGGATGAGTGGTGGTTCTTGGTGGATGACTCGTAAGATCTGCCGGACCATGCTGAAAAGTGGTAATCATACTCTGCGCAATGTATCGTGTGCAACATTTAATTTTTAGATCACAGTTTAGTGGGACTTTGCCTGGTGCACCGCATGAGCTATGCGGTGCAGCATGTACTAGGTACACGGAAGATACGCATGCATCATTATTTAACTTTCAACAGTAGCCCTTCATTATTACAGGACAGCTTTCAACTTCCACAACAGTACGGACCTTCTTGACACACTGTTTAAATTCAAGTCAGGTAAGTTAATATGACTATCTAGTGACATCTGCAACCGCAATCGTTCTTCTTCACCGTCTTTGAGAGTGAGCCGCATCAACAGTTCGCCTTCGGATATTGCCAAGCAACTTCAGAATCGTGCCATCTCACGTTCCTCATCTGTGACGCATCATCTACAGTGACCTGTGAACTTTTTCCGTACCGATGACTAATAGGTACTCATCTAACTGTATTTTTATATTATTGTATTTTTATGCTTATTTGTAGGCGCTGATGACTAATATATTTTTACTGTATATATTATGCTTATTTTGTGCTTATGTGTAACAAGCACTACAAGGTCGGGCGACCTTATTTATTGTCAATACTGTGATAGTTATATTATATATATATATATATATATATATATATATATATATATATATATATATATATATATATATATATATATATATATATATATATATATATATATATATATATATATATATATATATATATATTTATATATATATATATATATATATATATATATATATATATATATATATATATATATATATATATATATATATATATATATATATATATATATATATATATATATATATATTATATGGCAGTAGCCATCCTAGTTACTTGTTTTGTTCATTTTATATATAAAATACTAGGACCGCAGTATGCTAGACTACACTACACAGCAACAATAAATCTGCATCACCTTTTCCCACCAGTATCACTTTTTCACTGAGGTCACTGATCAGATTCTCACTAAGCAAACCTGACATGAGATCGACCAAACCTGGCTATTCTAGCTCGATAGGATATGTTTAAGAGTAGTTAGTAATGATCGCTCTGTAGAAGTCATTTGTGTAACCCTCTTTTCCGGATGTAGCGGATATGTAACACCGCACACCGCTTAGGTGGTATAAATTGACCATATACCTTAGGGCATCCTTATTAATTAATGAGTGATTGTCTCTCCCTGCACCCCTCCAGCCGCAAGGCTTATAATTGTCTGAACCTCCCTTTGACACGTTGGTGCGATCTGACTCTGGAAACTATTGAGGTTTCCGAGCGGTGAAGACTAAAGTGTCGATTCTGCAAACACTGCCTCTGTATCTTCAGATACCAGTTAGCATAAATATCCATGCCAAAGTAGGAAGCACTGTGAAAACATTATATTATTTTAACTGGCCAGAAGTGCATCTCTGGGCATACTTAAACATAACCCTAATGACAGGTAAAACATTAGTCTCCGGGCTCGGATCTTATGTAATCCGTCCCGACACACCAGGTGATGGACAGGACACAGATCTCCCTTTAACTCGCCACAGTGACTGGGTGCGGTCTTGGAACACACCACGCCCTCACGGGAAGGTTACTATAGTTGGATAACCGCCTCCTCCTCCCCACCATAAAAATTTATAGGCACTTTTCAATTGCTTATGTAAATATGTCTTGTCCTAGTGATGTTATATTTGGTTACGGTGTAGTAAGTAACCGGATGCTCCATAAGGTGACTATATGGAAACCGAGCATTTCCGCCAGTCAGGCTCACGTATTTAAAAGATAGGTAGGAATCCCTGCCACCTGCGGCCTAAACCTGGAACATGGACCTAACAACTAAAGGTTAGTTTAGGATTAGCAGAAGGACCGCATAAATAAAGCGGCATCTACCAATGCAGTATCTTTAACCTACATAAGATGATGGTGTTGAATTCTCTGGAAATCGTCCACCTCATCTTCACGTAATTCAGCGTGCATCACAATAGCATACAGTTTCACTAGGTTAACATGCACTACACACTTAGCATAGGTTTGAACAAGATAGTGGCCCTTTTTGCCAGCATGCTTCCTGCACATTGGCTTTGAAGGCATTTTCCTGTGACGGAGGCCCGCGCGAGGCACTTTCCTCTCACAACAATAATATTTTGTTAGCGGTATAATACTTTATGTTAAACCTCATAAGTGAGCGCGTTAGGACTCTCCCTTGCAGGGATACCTCACGGATTTAAAGATCGACAAGGTACCTCTGATGAACCCATGATAAACAAGACACCAACTTAGTTCTATGTACTAGATTTTCTCTCTCATACTAGCAAACGAGTGGCATTGTTTGTCTGTATTTATATCACCATTAATTATATCTAATCTCCAAAATTGAGCAATGAACCACCATACCAGTAACACAAACTGTCAGGATGAGACGGTGTGGTTCAATCTCGGCGGCAATGGTCGCATGGCCCCACTGGAATGTTGTCATTCCACCGGCTCTAGAAGTCGGTCTTTGTATATTCTGGAGCGTCGTAAAACAAGATCTGTAACCCCGAGAACCGACGCTAACCACGCATCATGTACATGCAGTGCTGTGGAACAGAATATTTGGACGGACCGACGCATACGCGCGGAGGTTAAACTTACACATGTTTTCCGCTTGATGTGGCTGTGCGTTGATTGGTGGAGAAATAGCCTTTGGTGACTTCTGATTTGTCACCATAACATATAAAAGGACCTGTATCGGCTGCGATTCCTCAGTAGGGATGGGGAGGTAGTCTGATAGAGTTGTCGTTACCATAAGGTTCTCCCAAGCGCTGCATACATTAGAACATGACTCTTAAGTACACCAAACATTTATCGTGGTCGGATGCCAGAACCATAGAATGCGCCAACAAATTTTTCCATCCCCTTTGGGGACTAATAAACTGAAAAAGTATAAATGGTCGTGAGACACCTCGAACTAAGTAGAGGAGCGGCTAGACCACAAACTATACCACGTCTTGAAAAGACACTAATTTCGACCAACACCATCTGAAATTGACTGTGTACAACCTGCTCGTTTAATATCTCGCCAAACCTGTCCGAGTTACGCTAAAAAGCGGTTCCTTAAAGTAGCATATATCTAGTGCTAAAACTCTAAGTGTTTAAGCCGTTTTCACTGTTGGACATTGCTTTTGTCGCCTCACCTAAGCTTGTGGCGAAAATCGTCTTCTGCCATTGCAGTAACAAACTTTGATAAACATGCCTTCATCATAGCAAGCCTGCGCTTTTCCTGTACCTCATTCATCTTCTAACTATTCTGAAGTTTCTATGGTGCAGGAACCTACTACACCATTTGTGATATCTGACTCGCAATTAGAACTATTGATAATCATCTGATGGCTCACCACCTCTAATGAGAAGCCGCCTTCCACAACATCTACCTCATAGATTCTTATTTTTGCACTGATGACTAACAGGTGCCTTTCTATTTTATTGTTATACCATTTTTACACTGACTACAAATAGGTGCTTAGGTTGGTTAGACCTTTTTGTACCAGGGTGTAAATTGTAATATGGCGAGTGCCGTTCTTAAACTGTTCTCTTGTTCTAGTTATATATATATATATATATATATATATATATATATATATATATATATATATATATATATATATATATATATATATATATATATATATATATATATATATATATATATATATATATATAAGAAAAACCTTGCACTGGTTTTTTTATACTACAGACGTACCATAGGCATCACATCATTTTTTAAACAGCAACACTTCTTCACTAGGGACCATTTCTCGTGCCTGCGCGAATAAACACAGAACATGATAACGAACTTAATATTAGCTCAGATATTAAGATAGGAAACAATAATTGTTAGGAATCACTGCTCATGAAAGTAGGCTGTTTATTGTAAAGTCTGTTTCACGGCTTCGCACCAAGCTACATAGCCCACAACCATAATGGCCTACTAACCACTTTCGAGCAGCTTTCTCTTCCTATTCCTCTCCGGCCTTCTGGCCAATAATTGTCTGGTAACTCCCACCACTTGTTTGGTTAGAGCCGACCCTTGTAATCGTTGAGGTTTCTCGAGGGCTAGAATCAAATCAGTGATGACTCACTCTCATGCCCCCAGTACCTTCACGGGTACATATTAGGATAGAATTTACGCCAAAGTAGGGATTCCCTGTGAAAATATAATTATAGTAGGAATGGCCCAGCAGTGAACCTTAGAGCATTTACGTAACCCTAACGCAGCTAAACGTTAGTTCTGAGAGATCGTCTCATATGGCTCATTCTCAGCACTTTAGCTAATGGCAAAAGACACGCTCGCAGACTAACTGCCTGGTGGCTGGAATGGCCAAGTGGGTCCTCCATGCCTTCAATGGAGGTCCCCATAGTCTGCTAACTGCTTCATCGGCCCTATCATAACCAGATATAGTGCTTATTTAATGCTTTTGTGCTGTCCTGTCTTTGTCTTGTTATATATGGCTGTGCCGACACATAGTCAGGAGTCGATCATCGGCTCCACGACTCGTTAGCCAGGCAACAAGTACACACCATCGGCTTGAGGCCTCCTCTCAATAGGTACGTCCCGAGATAGGTGCCTAAGCGAGCTACGCAAGAAGACAAACTTTGTCAAAGTTAAGTAGGACTAGGCCATTTGTGGCATAAAACCTTCTGTGTCTGGACTCAAAACTTAACTGTTAGCTTAGTTCCTTGTGAAGGCCAGCGAAAATAAATCAGCACCGACCAACACAGCGACAAAGTTAGGGGGTAACTGTACCGAGTTCTGTTGAAATCTGTGCACCACCTCGATGTAAATCAGCATTAATCACAATAAAAACCCTCATAAAACACATATTCAACACCTTTGCATTATTTCTGAATAGGAGAACAACCGATTCCCTTCCTTCGCTTTGGCGTGGTAGGCATTTTCTTGTGACACAGGCCCATGCGAGGCAGTTTCCGCTCATAAAACGAATTTATTGTCCTGTTTAAGGCATTGGTTTATATTAAACTAGTTAGGCCATTAAGCTGGTGGCCAATTATGAAAACACGGCTCGCTATATAACTTGACGTAGAGCCGGGAAAGAGACTTTACAATAAACAGTCTTCTTTCATTTGAGCAGTCGTCTTTAACTTCTAATAGCCTATCGAAATATCTGAGCTAATATTCGTTTATGGTTAGGTGCCGTATCTCGTGTCTATTGGCGCAGGCATGAGAGACGGCTCTAGTGAAAATTGTTGCCGTATTAGAAAAGTAGGTGGTACAGTTATTGAAGCATTATTATGTAAAAATAAGCGAGTTAAGTTACTTGTTAAACCTAAAAACGGCGCACTCACTTATTTTTACACTATACTGCTTCAATAACTGCACCATCTACTTTTCTAATATGGCAACACTTTTCACTAGAGACATCTGTGCCAATAGACACGAGATATGGTGCCTAACCCTAAACAAATGTCAGCTCAGATATTTCGATAGGATATTGGTAGTTAAGGACGACTGCTCAAATGAAAGAGGGTTGTTTATTGGTAAGCCTCTTTCCTAGCTCTGCCCCAAGTTACATAGCGAGCCATGTTTTCATAATTGGCCACCAACTTAACGGACTTCTAAATCACTTTCCGAGAAGCCATCTCTTTTTGTGACTCTCGGGCCTTCTGGCTAAATAATTGTTTGGTAACTCCCTCTGCTGGTTTGGTTACAACCGACCAAAGAAATTGCAGAGGTTTCTCGATGGTTAGAATCAAAATGGTGTCGACTCACATATTCCCCCAGTACCCTCACCAGTACCTATTAAGATAGACTATAAGCAAAAGTATGAATTCACTGCGCAAATATTAATTATAGTAGCTACGGCCTAGCAGTGAACCTCAGGGCAATTATGTAACCCTAAAGCAGTGTAAACGTTAGCGCCCGGGAACGAGTCTTATATGGCTTGTTCTCGAAACTTTGGCCATGGCAAAAGATGCTGATTGCAAACTAACCCTACAGTGACTAGAAGGGGCAAGTGAGCCCTCCATGCCTTCCAGGATAATAACGATAGTCTGCCATCAGTTTCTTCAGCTCCGCCTTAACTAGATATGGTGCTTATTCAATGCCTCTGTGTTGTTGTCCTGTCTTTGTCTTGTTATTTGTGGTTCTGTTGACACGTGGTTAGAAGTTGCTCATCGGTTTCGGACTCGTCATCCAGGCAACATGTGCATGCAGTCGACCTGAGGTAGTTGTTCAATGAGTCAGACCCGAGGCGGGGAGGGGCGCTCGAGAAGATATGCCAGGAAGACGAAACTTGTTAAAGCTAAGTATGCATAAGCCGTTTGAGGCCTAAAAACTCTATGACTGGACTCAATAACTAACAGATAGTCTAGCTCCTCTAGAAGGATGGCCAAAATAATGCGGCGCCGACTAAACCAGTAACAAGTATGGAGATGACTGCGCCGACTTCTGTTGAAACCTGCGCACCACCTCCATGTAAACTAGCATGCATCCATATATATAAATAAATGACAAGACACATATAATTCAGCACTTTTAGCCTTGTTCTGAACAGGGAGAACAGTACTAACGGATTCTCCTCTGCTTCAGCGTGGTAGGCATTTTCCTGTGAACGAGGCCAGTGCGAGGCATTTTTCTCTCGCAAAACCAATTTATTGGCCCGCTTGGGGCATTAGTTTATATGAAACAAGCTATCCATGCGAGGACTTATCCCTTGCAGGGGTACAGATACGTATATATAAGGATAGGTTAGGTATACAATATAGATGGCACCAACACGTCACCTTCATAACTGCAGGAAACGAATTACTTTGTCATTTCTAAGCCAATAACTTTTCAGGAAGCCAGCCCTCGACTCTGTGCTATATAAATTAGAATATAAACATCCAATATGCATTGACACACCAGTTACACGAATGGCCTGGATGCCGCCGTGGTGTTCGCCATTGGTGGTAATGCCCGCTCGGGCCATTAGAACGTGATAGTTCCACCGGCCCTAGAGGTCGGTCATTGTATTCTCCACTCATTCGCAGTCTCCCTTCCGCATCCCCGAGGCCAGCTAACAATCATCGTCTGGTCGGCACGTACTGCGGGTACGAGTCAGAGTCCGAGGAAGAAACAGTGGAGAAGCGCAGCGCCGGAGCTACAATTTGTAGGAATCACAAATCTTTTTACAGAACTAAAATAGGTTAGGTACTGGCTAAGATATTGTTAAATATAAATTCTCGCATAATTAGCACACATGGTACTATTGGACACCATAGCACAAGCTCACGCGTGAAGAAAGGTAATGGTCGTCATTACGTCATGGCGACGTACTTCCTGTCTGATGTCCGCTTAGCGTTGTAATGCTCTCATTGGCTGAAATTGGCTGAAATGGGCCCTGATTGGCCACAGGAAAGTATATAAGGACTCGATCGACTACAGTCCCTCAGCAGTCTTCTCGGATGGGACTTTAAATTGAGGTCCCGTCATACAGTGCCCATCACTGTGTGAACGTGAGCTAGGGTTAGGTAGGCAAGAAATTTCGGCATAATCAAAGTAAACCGGATGCTGAATGGATTCGTCCTCGGATGGAACCACGCAACATACGGATTACAAAATCAAAACAAAATTGCTAGAATTAGAATCTTTCGGACTTTTCGATGGGACTATGGAGGGATGCAACCCGGATGACTGATCGAGTTCGTCCTCGGACGGACACAGTCACCATACGGGCTACCTAATCAATCAAAATCAAACAAGTGCGCGCTGGTGCCTGCTCGGATGATGGCCAGAAGAGCAAATGGGTCCCAGGACCAGAAAGACCCCACACCCCAACCTCCCCACTCCCCCCAAAGGGGCCGGGAGGTCTCTGACCTAAAGCCCCCCCCCCCCCTTGGGTACATCAGGTCATAAGACCGTACGCACCTACCCCCCCCCCGACCCAGCACCTACCCCATCCCTCCCCACCCCCGTTAGGTCCAGGTTAGGCCATCCCCATCACCCATGCCCAAGCATGAGGAGCAACAGAAATGCCATGGACAAGAACAGCAACATGAGACAAAATCGAGAGACAACGATCAACACACACACACAGAGAGACACAAGCTAATGCACAAACCGACGTCACAAGAATTCACAAGAATTCAACAGAAACCATAAAGGCCAGGCGTGAGTCTAGACCCTAGCATTGGGAACTAGCATATAAACGCCTTAAATATTACAACACACGCGCACGCACGCACGCACGCACGCACGCACGCACGCACGCACGCACGCACGCACGCACGCACGCACGCACGCACGCACGCACGCACGCACGCACACACACACACACACACACACACACACAGTTCCTCAGTCGGGATGGGGAGGTAGTCCGGTGCGGTAGTCATACCACTAAGCTATCTTCAATTATGTACATGCTAGATCATGACTCGTAGGGCGTACACAACATTTGATGCCGTGATCAGATGCCGAGCCATCATAATGGCGATGACACCGTTTTTATAAAGACCCTTGTATAAAGACCTGTAAACCAAAAGTAAAAGGTTTCTAGCTGATTCAAACCGGCTGTCATACCACGCTCACTAAAATGATAAGTGACTAAAACTGAAAATCAGATACACCGTTTTGGAACTTTACCATCCTAAATTTGACATGGGGCCCGTTTCCAGGCCGTTTTACGATATCTCGCTAAAACTTGTTCGATCCACACAGAAACGTGGTTATTCCCAGCACACATCTAATGCTATTTACAGACTAAGCACTTAGGAATATGTTATACTAAGCCTTTTTTCACTGTGTACATTGCATTTGACACCACATCTGAGCTGCGATGTCGTGTGTCTTGTTACGTGTTCTACTGACTTTTCAACTACACAGTTCAAACTGTATTATATGTGTGTCTTCATCTTCTGTTTCGTTTCGGCCCCTAAACTGTTGATGGACTTTCTAGAAACCGAAATTCATCTTCACATCCGCTGATGATAATTACTCATTCAGTAGGTAATTAACTTTCCAGCATGCATAAGCTTCTGCCCAATCATCTCCAGTCCATGCCGATAACCAAAGCACAGATAGATAGCACTGATGACTAATAGGTGCTAGGACTAGTAAAGAACTTTTTCGTTAAACTCTGACCGCACCAACGCCGAATAAGATCTAGAACGTTATCAGCCCGCCATTGACAGAAAGGCATGAAGGATGTTTTGTTAGGCCTCTACATTTTTGCCAATTAAATTTTCATATCTCGCCAATGACTAGCAGAATAGTTGAAGTTATTGTATTATTCATTTTTCACACCGATTACAAGTAGGTGCTACAGGTCAGTTAGACCTAATTTTTGTTTTAATTGTATAAGTTGTAACCGCGAATGACGTTTCTAGACATTTTATCTAGAACCTTTTCTATTTTTGTTTAGCAGCGTTTTATAGAAAATACTGCACTCGTTAAAAAGTACACTACAGACCTTCAATAACGCATGCATTGGCAAATTCTTAACGGCAACAGTTTTTCATTAGTACCGTTTCTCGCGCCTTTATCTATAGACACGCGAAACAGCAGAATTTCCTAAACGTTATATAAGCTCAGATATTTCGTATAGGATTCAGCTGCTCAACCGAAAGTTGACTGTTAAATGTAAAGTCTTTTTCACGGCTCCATGACCGTTACATAAGTGGACCGTATTTCTATACTTGCCCAACAGTCTTTAACGGCCTTCAAATTCTCTAGAGCTGTTGTCTTTTCGTACGTCTCTCGGGCCAGCTGGCCAATAATTGTCTTGGTAGCTCCCTCCACTGGTTTGGTTAGAGCCGAACCTTGAAACATTGATTTATCGATGGCTAGAACCAAAATGGTGACGCTTGACACATTTCCCTAGTACCTTCACTGGTACAATATAGAGTAGCCTTTAAGCCAAAGTAAGTTTTTCACTGCGAACACATTAATTATAGTAGCACGGTCCTAACAGTGAACCTTTGGGTATTTCAACATAACCCTAAACTCAGTTAAAAGTTAGCTCCCAGAGAACGCGTCTAAACGGCTCGTTCTCGGCACTTTAGGCGACGGCAAAATACTAACTCTAAGGTGACTGGGAGAGCTATTAGGCCCCCATGCCTTTCAGGAAGGTCACCATAGTCTGCCATTCGTTTCTTCGGCCCTGGTCGGTCAGTCGGTCGATCAGACATCTTTAAAACTCTTCTCCATAATCGTTTGTGGGGATCGATTCGAAACTCATGAAACATCATGTAGGGCAAGAGGTGAACCAAGTTTGTTCAAGGGAAGTTGATTGGTCAAATGCTTCGGCAGTCATCTTGGATGACCTAGTTTGGTTAGAGCGGACCCTTGAAACTACTGGGGTTTCTCGACGGCTAAAACCAAAACTGTGATACTTCATACATTTCCCTAGTATCTTCACTGGTACAATATAGAGTAACCTTTAAGCCAAAATAGGTTTTTCATGACGAACACATTAATTATAGTAGCATGGCCCTAGCAGTCGAACCTTTGGACATTTCAACATAACCATAAACTCAGCTAAAGTTAACTCCCAGGGAATGCGTCTAAACGGCTCGTTCCCAGCACTTTAGGAGATGGCAAAATATTAACTCTTTGGTGACTGGGAGAGCTATTAGGCCTCCATGCCTTTCAGGAAGTTCATCATAGCCCGCTATTTGCTTCTTCGGCCCTGGTAGGTCAGTCAGTCTGTCAGTCATCCTTCAAACTCTTCTCCAAAACCACTTGGAGGGATCGATTCAAAACTCATGAAACATCGTGTAGAGCAAGAGGTGAACCAAGTTTGTCCAAGGGAAGTTGATTGGCCAAATGCTACAGCGGTCATCTTGGATGACCTAGCATGTATGAAACCAAATTCTTCTCCAGAAATGATGACTGGATCGGGCAGAAATTTGAGCAATATGATTAGGAACCAAGGGCCATTAAAGTTTGTTTGTTCAAGGGAAGTTGATACATCAAAAAACATGTCAGTCATTGATTAATCAAAATGTATCATGTTTGGTGGGCTTATTGAATTTTTTTATTAGATGGATTTTGAGGCTAAAATTTTATATAGGTTTCACATAGGGTATTGCATGTGCTGGATAAATGGTTTAGCGGCCATCTTGGATAATTTCCCCGCCAAAATTTACCAGCAATGGGAAATTCCAAATGTCTTGTCGACAACAACTGGGGAGATTTCAATTATATTTGAAGGGAACCATCCTTAGGGCATAGAGCTCCAAGTTTGTTCAAAGAAAGCCGATCTGCCAATTTGGCTGGTGGCCATCTTGTGTTGTGGCCAATTTTTTAGAAACAACTAAAAATCTTCTTCTCTGAAACCTCCTGAGGGATCGATTCAAAACTCATGAAACATCAGTTAGGAAAGGAGCTGAACTTAATTTGTTCAAGGGAATTGATTGGCCAAATATTTTGGCCGCCATCTTAGTTGGTGAAAATAACCTCTTCTCCAGAACAGCTGAACGGATCGGGTTGAAATTTGGGAGATATGATTAAGACCCATTAAAATGTGTTCACGGGAAGGTAATACGTAAAAACTTGGCCACCGTGGACCAATCAAAATTTTGCATACTTGACGGCCATATTGGATTTTATTATTAGCTCACTATTGCCTGAAAGGCCAGGTGAGCTTATGCCATGGCGACCATCCATCATGTGTCAGTCATCCATCCGTTGTCCACCCGTCCATTGTCCGTCAACTTTTCCTTTAAATGACTTCTTCTCAAGAAGCACTGAGTCAATTTGAATTATATTTGGCAGGAAGCATCCTTAGGCCCTAGTGATCCAAGTTTACTCGAACAAAGCCGATCTGCCTATTTTGGCAGTGGCCATCTTGAATTTTGGCCGACTTTTAGAAATGTCTGAAAATCTTCTCCGAAATAGCTTGAGGGATCGATTCCGAAATCATGACTTATGATCAAGGGCAAGAGCTGAACCAAGTTTGTTCAAGGGAACTTTGCTGGCCAAATAGTTCAGCGCCCATCTTGGATGACCTAGTTTTCGTGAAAACGAGTACTTCCCCAGAACTGATAAACGGATCAGGCCCAAATTTTGCAGATATAATAACAGACTAAGGGCCATTAAACTTTGTTCAAGAGAAGTTTATCAACCTGGCCGCCGTGGTTTAATCAATATGTAGCGTGTTTGGCGGCCATATTAGATTCTTTTATCTGTTGGATTTAGGGGCCGAAATTGCTTTAATATTTGTTTTTGGGTATTTTGATTTCAAAATTACCACTTTCGAAACTCTCTGATAAATGGTTTGTCGGCCATGATGGGAATTCAAGTATATTTGGCAGGAAGCATTCTTATGACATAGAGATCCATGTTTGCTCGAACAAAGCTGATCGGCCAATTGGCCGGTGCCCATCTTGGATGTTTGTCGATTGGTATAAACGTCTAAAAATCTCCAAAACCTTTTGGGGGATTGATTTCGTACTCGATAAATATCAGTTCAGGTAAGAGATGAACTAAGATAGTTCAATGGAACCGTATCAGCCAAGTGTTTCAGCGACCATCTTGGGTAAACTAGTTTTCGTCAAAACGACTTCTCCAGAACCGCTGGACTGGTCAGGACAAAATTTGGGAGATATGATTAGAGATTTAAAAGACCATTGAGAGTGTGTTCCATGGAGATATGTCAAAACAACATGTCCGCCATGAATTAATCAAAATTTAGCTTTTTGATGGACATCTGGTATTTTCTGCAAATTTCTGAGAAAATCATAAAAAGACAACTTATTAACCACTGGGCCAATTTTAGTAAAACTTGGCTAAACCGTCTTCACAGAAATTTGATTGGTAAATTTTTCCAGTGGTCATCTCGTTTTGTTCGGTTGTTCCAGTAGCCAATAATTGAAGGTGAGCGATACAGGCCCCTTAGGCCTCTTGTTTAATTGATTTTGAAGACGAAATTGTTTTATATTATAGGCTTTTCGGAATGCTGATTTCAAATTTGCCACTTTTGAAACTGTCGTATAAAGCAGGGAGCATCCGTAGGACATTGGGATACACGTCTGTTCAAAGCAAGGTGATCGGCCAATTTAGCCAAATATCTTGGATTTCAGCTGATTTTTTTAACCTCTTTAAAGATCTTATCCAAATCCACTTGGCACATTGTCGTGAAGCTCGATAAAGTTCATTTACGTCCCAGTATATTGTTACATAGCTCCGCATTAATAATTAGACACTTAGCTCACCTGGCCAGAATGGCCCACTGAGTTTATGTCGTGGCGACCATCCGTCGTCCACCCGCCGCCCATCAGTCCATCCATCCATCCATCCATCTATCCATTTGTCCATCCGTCCATCTGTCCGTCCGTCCTTCTGTCCGTCCACCAACTTTTGCTTTAAAACATATCTCCTCCTAAATCGCTTAGCGAATTTTAACCAAATTTCCCCGGAAGGATCTTATAGAGGCTGGCTCTAGAACTTTTCTGATTTTAGATTTGTCAATTTTTGGGGCAAAAAATCTTAGATTTTATACAAATTTACCGGAAAGTGTTATAATGCACCTCCTCAGGCAGATTTAGCAATGGATGATCATATGCACGTAGGCTCTAGAACTTCTGATTGGTCAATTTTTTTGGTGAAAATCTTAGATTTAAAAAAGTTTTACCATAGTGTCAAAACGTATCTCCTCCTTATCATCCTGACAGATTTCAATTTGGCTAGGAGGATCCTATGGAAGCATGGTCTAGAAAAGTTTTGATTAGTACGTTTTTTTAGTGAAAATCTTTTTTTAAAACCTGGTTGGTCGGTCGGTCGGTCGTCGATCGGTAGGATTTTTTTAATAGAATCAAGATTTTTTTAAAGAAACGTTAAATATTATTTTCTATGTTCACTTACCGATATTACCCAATTCCCGAAGTTTAAATTTCAGTAAAAGATTTCAGAATTTCCTACGACTATGGTACCAGCGGCGTGACGCTATGGTGAGTGGAAGCTAGAAACCAGATTAAGCAAACGTGGACCGGTGGACGTTAGCAAAAAATACACCCAGCCACCCATATCTTAGCCCGCACCATTAGGCCTACAATCACAAATTAATTCTTGTCGTAATTTCGTAAGTTCGTATTTTAAATATGATACTCCGCTCCTGTGACAGGAAACCAAAAGAGACACACACACTTTTTCCCTCTATATACGGTTATATTATGACGTACTGTGTCGGTCGGACGTATACATACATATATGAATGACGTAATAGTTGCATGTGTAGTTACAATGACGTTTGCTTATTGTTTACGTCACAGTTTGTGTGTTGTTAATCTGCGCATTTACTGCACAACCTCTCTCGAGTACAGACGTATTCTTGCGAATTGTTATCAAAGCGAATATCCTTGCGATTGCATTGCGTTTAATCTTTCTTCATAGAAGTGATTAAATATTGATTATTGGATTGACGATATTTGCTTCTGCAAAATTGTTGATTCCATCGAATTATTGAATTCAGAAGTATTATCAATTTGACTAATACTACTACCAGCTCTCTTCTTTATCTGTTTAAACTTCATTAAAGTTTAAAGATGAAAGGTAAGCGTGATTTAGATTTTGAATAGCAATAATTTATTTAATATTTAAGTTGTATTCTTAACCCCTTAATCATTTGATACCAAAAACGTCAAATTCTCTATGACATAAGGAATATGCTGATGAATATTTGGAAACAATTTGACGGGAGCTGTTGCTCCCTATGGCATAACATAGTGACGCGTTCCAGTCAAATTGGTTTCCAAAATATTCAAGACCTTCCTAACTCCTGTATATTTGTCTTGTAATTACGTCACAGAGATGTCATTGGTTGACTATTTAATATTTAGCAACTTTGGCGGTTAACGGGTTAATAGGCCAATACAATAGGACATTTTAAAATGTCTTTTTTGTCTCGCCCTGTATGGAAAGCGAGATAATGGGGTTACCTATTACGGCGTCCGTCGTCGTCCGTCGGTGGCGGCGGCGGCGGCGTGTTATTTTCGGTAAAGTTTTTCAAAGCTCTTATTAATTAATAGTGGCTCTTCCGATTTCAATGAAATTTTACGAAGTGTTCTATGCCATGCGTAGATACGATCGGCATCACTACTAGGAAAAATTTTTGTAATTTTCCATCTTTTTTCACGTTTTTTGGGCTTTGGATTTTTAAACACGTTTCTTGGGTTAAAGTTTTTTATTGGCCTTATTAGTCAAGAATTGCTCATCAGATGTTAATAAAACTTTACTGACGTGTTCTATCCAATGCAGGGCTGCAATCCTTAGCATTACTAAGCAGATTTTCGGTGAATTTCTCATGTTTTTATCGTGGTTCTTGACTCTGAAAATATTGTGTATGATTTTTGCGTTAAGGTTTTTCATTAGCCTTATTAGTCAAGAATGGCGCATCAGATTTTATTGGAACTTTACAGACTGGTTCTATCCACTGCACGGATGCGAACCTCATCATTACCAAGCAGATTTTCTGGGAATTCCTCATGTTTTTTTCGCGGTTCTGGACTTTGAAAATATTTTGGATGATTTTTACATTAACGTTTTTCAGTAGCCTTATTACTCAAGAATGGCTCATCAGATTTTAATTAAACTTTACAGACTGGTGCTATCTAACGCAGGGATGCGATCTTCATCATTACTAAGCAGATTTTAGGGGAATTTCTCATGTATTTTTTAGCCGTTTTGGACTTAGAATATTTTGGATTGTTTCTGCGTTAAGGTTTTTCATTAGCTTTATTATTCAAGAATGGCTCATCAGATTTTAATGAAACTTTACTGAATGGTTCTATCCAATGCAGGGCTGCAATCCTCAGCATTACTAAGCAGATTTTTGGTGAATTTCTCATGTTTTTTTCACGGCTTTGGATAATTTTTGCACTAAAGTTAGATTTTCATTACCCTTATTAGTCAACAGTGGCTCATCAGATCTTCTTTTGGGGTGTATTTCTTATGTTATTTTCATGCCTTTGGACTTTGGATATTTTCCGTTACAGTCTTTCATTAATTTGCGTTAAAATTTTTAATTGCCTTATTTTACAACAATGGCTCATCGGATATCAAGGAAGCTTTACAGACATGCTCTATGCAATATTTGGATGCATTCCAGGCAAATTCATTTAAAAATATTCAACAGAAAATTTCTCAAATCCTAAAGAATTTGCCACTTATAGACATTGTCCGTTATAGAGTTAAGCAGTCACTTCCTTATCGGATGTTATCTGATTTGAATGATGAATCATTACATGGTCCGATCAGATTTAATGCACATAAGTTCGGATGACATATTGCTACTGCTACCACTCATATGCAATCATTCCAGCGTAATTCAATATGTTTGATTTTTGCTGATATCGTGACCGTGTAAATAGAATAGTAGTTTAACAGATCCTAATATTTAACTTCTTTCAGATAAAATATGCAAAATTAACTTAATTCGCTTACAATTAACATATTGCTGATCATCAATTCAGAGATGCAATTCGCATCATTACGGTTTTGGACTTAACATTTTAAAATTGATAATGGCTCGGTTTTATAGGCAATGAGGACTCCAAAGAATTACAAAATAAGCAGTCATAGGAGTCAGTGTATGGGCATCACCAAAATTCTCTCACCACATCCACGTCCCTCTTTAGTTCATAATTATAATGATTATGCAAGTAGTTTGCCTTTTAAGTACCAAAATATGTATCCAGTGGTCAGTAATATCAGGGGTGAGTCCTCACGCTTTAGCGTTCTTGTTTCTCGAACCAATTGGGTGATTTCAATTATATTTGGCAGGGAGCATCCTTAGTAGGGCATTGCGATACATGTTTTTCAAACCAAGTCGATAGGTCAATTTGGTTGGTGGTCATCTTGGATTTCAGCTGATTTTTTTTAACCTCCTTAGAAATCTTGTCCAAAACCACTTGACACCTTGTTGTGAGCTCGAGAAGGTGCATCTAAATCCCAGTATATTGTTACCTAGCTTTTCAGATTTTTGATTCGTCAATTTTTTTGTCAAAAATCTTAGATTTTATAAAAATTTACAGGAAAGTGTCATAACGCATCTCAGCTAAATTTGTCTTGAATAATCCTATGCAGGTAGGCTCTAGAACTTCTATTCAAATCTTTGATTGGTAAATCTTTTGGGGAAAAATCTCAGATTTTGTAACTAGAACGTCTATTCAGATTTTTGATTAGTCAATTTTTTTAGTGAAAATCTTAGATTTTATTTTTTTTAATTATACAGGTACGTGTCAAAACGTATCTCCTCCTTAGCTTCTTGACGGATGTCAACTAAATTTCCCTGTCAGGATTCTATTGTGGTAGGCTCTGGAACCTCTTTTCAGAATTTGATTGGTGAATTTTTGGGTGAAATTTTTTGATTTTGTATACGATTTACCGGAAAGTGTCAAAATGCATCTCCTCCTTAGCTTCTTGAAAGATTTCCACTAAACTTGCCTGGAAGGATTATATAGTGGTAGGCTCTAGAACATCTATTCAGAATTTTGATTGGCGAATTTTTGGGTGAGAATCTAGATTTTATAAAAAAAAAATGTACCAGCAATTGTCAAAATGCATCTCCTCCTTAGTTTCTTGGCAGGTTTCAACATAATTTGGCTTTAAGGATCCTATAGAGGTAGGCTCTAGAACTTCTCTTGTGATTTTTGATTGGTCACTGTTTTTGGTGAACATCATAGATTTTGTAAAGATTTACCTGAAAGTAGGCGGCCTAACAAAAGGCATCTGCCATTCAACCATATTGGGCTAGAAGGGCCCTATCATGCTAGGCTCCAGAACACCTGAAAGTAACAAAAGGCATCTATGATTCAACTATATTGGGCTAGAAGGACCCTATCATGCTATGCTCCTGAACACCTGAAAGTAACAAAGCGCATCTGCGATTCAACCATATTGTGCTAGAAGGACCCTATCGTGCTAGACTCCAGAACATCTGAAAGTAACAAAGCGCATCTGCGATTCAACCATATTGTGCTAGAAGGACCCTATCGTGCTAGGCTACAAAACACCTGAAAGTAACAAAAGGCATCTGCGATTCAACCATATTGAGCTAGAAGGGCCCTATGGTGCTAGGCTCCAAAACACCTGAAAGTAACAAAAGGCATCTGCGATTCAACCATATTGGGCTAGTAGGACCCTATCGTGCTAGGCTACAAAACACCTGAAAGTAACAAAAGGCATCTGCGATTCAACCATATTGGGCTAGTAGGACCCTATCGTGCTAGGCTCCAAAACACCTGAAAGTAACAAAAGGCATCTGCGATTCAACCATATTGGGAGTGAAGGACGCTATCGTGATAGGCTCCAGAGCATATGAAAGTAACAAAAGGAATCTGCGATTCAACCATATTTGGCTAGAAGGACCTTATCATGCTAGGCTCCAGAACATCTGAAAGTAACAAAAGGCATCTGCGATTCAACCATATTGGCCTAGAAGGACCCTGTCGTGCTAGGCTCCAGAACACATGAAAGTAACAAAACGCATCTGCGTTTCAACCATAGAAGGCTCCTATCATGCTAGGCTCCACAACACATATTCAAAATTTTGATCGGTCAATTTTTTGATTGAATATCTTACATTTGATTAAAAATGTACCGGAAATTACCAAAACACCTCTGCTCCTTAACCGCTTAGTGGATGTCAACCAAATTTGGCTGGAAGGTTTCTACGGTGGTGGGCTTCACAAGACGTATATTCAGAAATTTGCTTGGACAATCATTTTGCTTGAAAATCTTAGATTTTATGAAAAATTTACTGGAAATTGTCAAAGCGAGGCTTAGCTGCTTGACAGATTTCACCCGAATTTGGCTAGAAAGATCCTATCTTGGTAGACTCTAGAACTCCTATTCAGAATTTTACTTGATCAATTCCTTTGGTGAAAATCTGAGATTTTGCAAAAAAAATTGTCAAAGCGCATCTCCATAACCACTTGAAGGATTTTAACCGAATTTGGCCGGAAGGATCTTAAGGTGGGTGGTTGATTATAGAACTTCTATTCAAAATTTTAATTTGGCTGGTGGTACGCGTCAACATATCAAACTAGAATTTTGCTTGGTCAGTTTGTTGGGGTGAGGTGGGGCATCATCTTAGATTTTCCGAAAATCTTCCACTATATCTATTTAAAGGAAAATGATTTAAATGTTAATGGTCCAGGTGGACGTCACAGGCCCTTGAGCCTCTTGTATAAAGGACTCGAAGCCAATTCATTAACTCATGTCATGCGACTATGGCAGAGACCAGGGACTAGAATTCCCACCGATTTATGACACTCTCCTGATCCCGCGAGATCTCGAAACAAACGAGACCCACCAGAGACCAGTGTATCTGATGAAGCTCATGCGATCTGAGCGAAATGTTCCAAGTCAGTTAATAAATTAGCTTCAAGTCGTTTAAAAAATGTCTAAAAGTTCACCTGGTTTTATTTTGTCATTGTTAGCCTACCTGGCCAGAATGGATAAGTGAGCTTATGCCACGGGGAGTCATGGCGGTCCGTCATATGATGAAATTATTAAGTTGTCCATCAGTAAACAATATGATTTATGTCGAATGTCAAAAGTAAGTCAGCATGACCTATTTTACATGGTTGAATGAATACCCTCGAAAATTATGTGTGTCCATTCCCGATTTTTAGCTACCGGGGGCAGGGTGGGGGGGGGGGCAGATCAATAAACCACCATGTCCGGTCAGTCAGTCGGTCTGTCATTCAGTCGAAAAACATTCCGGACTGTATCTAGAATATACTACTGTTCCAGTTTAGCTCAAATTGTAACACAACAAAGGAACTTGACGTGCAAGAGAATCTCATGACTTTGGCCATGATCTCGATAAAAGAACTTGGGTCTGGATTGGATGGAATTCTAGATCTGTGGATATCTCAGACACTACTGGTCCGACCATCCGATGTGGCTCAAATTCTTGTACTAGAGTGGATGTGGCCATATACTAGGATTCGATAACTTATGGTGTGATAAAAAAAAACACCCTGGAAAATCCGAAAAAAATCTTAGACTCACAGCTATCGGGATTCTATGAACCTTGTTTGTTTGGATCGTTGTTTCATTACTTTCACACATATAGTTACTTGGTATGTAGATGTGTCATATCATAAAGGTCTGCAATAAATTATATTAGAAGCCGGTCGGCATAGAAGTAGGTCAGCATAGAAGTAGGTCAGCATTGAAGTAGGTCAGCATAATCTACTGTTCACAGTTTACTGAACATCATAGATAATTCTTGTCCAGCAGTTTAATGAATTTTAGCTCACCTGGTCAAAAGGCAAAGTGAGCTTATGCTGCGGCGACCATCTGCCGTCCGTCCACCATGCGTCTGTCACGTGTCAGTCCATCCACGTTTTATTTAAACGACTTCTTCTCAAGAACTGCTAGACTGATTTCAATTATGTTTGGCAGCTAGCATCCTTAGGGCATAGGGATCCAAGTTTGTTTAAAGGAAGTCGATCGGCCGATATGGCTGGTAGACATCTGGGATTTTGGCAGATTTTAGAAACGTCTTTTAATATCTTCTCTTCCAAAACTGCTTGAGGATCAATTCAAAACACAAGAAATTTGATCTAGGACACGAGCTGCACCAGCTTTGTTCAAGGGAACTTGATTGGCAAAATGGTCCGATGGCCATCTTGGATGACCTAGTTTTCATGAAAATGCCAGCCGATATTTTTTAGATATGGGGACTATGAACATTGACAAAGATGTAGAGATCGAGGTAGCCCACAGACTTGGCCCACGAAACCAACCGAGAAATGCAGGTGAAATATCGAGCCCTAGGGCAATTTTAGCAATGTTTCTGAAACGCGAGGACCGTGAGTTAGTACTCCAGGCGGCGCCTAGGAGATTAGGTGGACTACTCTATGGAGTAAACCCACAATATCCAAAAGAAACCGCCGACAGACGCAAACTCCTGATGCCGGAATTTCGGCCCGCCAAGTCACGTGGCCTGAGAGCCAATCTTGTGGCCGATAGGCTCTACGCCGAAGGGCACCGCGTCTGCGCAAGAGAGACGTATATACCCGAACGTCCGACTCGATCACAACATAGTTCCAACTACAGCGTGTTAGAGACAGCGAACACGGCAGCTCGACGCGCGTAACGAGAACTTATCACCACACACAAATACATAAACTTTGTTAAAGACCACGATGTAAACATTGATTCTGACACAAATAGTGATAGTATGGATAGAAAAGACTACGATAATGATGCTAATGATGATAAGACTAAAGATGATGATGGTGATAAGAATACAAACAAGGATGATGATCAAATTGATGATGATAATGTTAAAGACGTAAACACCGATGATGTCGGTGGTCCGATGATGTCGGTGGCGGTGGTGATGATGGTGGCGGTGGTGATGGGGATGATGATGGCGTTGATGATGGTGATGGTGGTGATGATGATGATGATGATCATCATAATCATCATCAGCATCATCATAGTTGGCGTCGTCGTCGTCATCATCGTGGTCATCGTCGGGGTGATCGTGGTGGTCATGATGATAAATATGGTAACTATGTAAATAACCATCTAGATGAAAGTAAGAATGATGATGATGGTGATGGTGAGAATGGTGGTGAGCCATCATCATCGTTCGCATCGTTGTCGTCGTTGCCATCATCATCGTCATCATCATGGTGATGATAAATATGGTAAATATGTAAACAACGCTAGCGATGTAAGTAAGAAAGATGATAATAATGATGATGATGATGATGATGATGATGATGGTGGTCATGGTAGTGATGATGATGATGATGATGATGATGATGATGATGATGATGATGATGGTAGTGATGATGGTGATGATGGTAGTGGTGGTGGTGGTGGTGGTGATGGTGGTGGTGATGGTGGTGGCGGTGGTGGTGGTGGTGGTGGTGATGATGGCGATCACCACCGTCGGCGTTGTCATCATCATTGCAATCATCGCCGTCGTCACCGTCATCGTCGGTATCGTCGTCGTCGTTGTCATCATCATCGTCATTATCAGCGGGGTGATCACGATGATCATGGTGACTATGATACCGTTGCAAATAGCCGTCAATACGATGGTACAGATGACGATTGTAACGCAAATGATGCTAAATGTAACGAGATAAACAGCGATGATGATAAAGATAAAGAAGATGATGATAATGTAAATGATAACGGTAAAAATTATGCTAACAATGTAAATAATGATGTCAGTGAAGAACGGTAAGTCGAGAAAAATGAAAAGGATGTTTCTGACTGGGGAAATTAAAGATGATGTAAATAATTATGATGACGAAGGCAATAGTGATACAAATAATGAAATCCATGCTGTGAATATATATATATATATACATATGAAAATGATGTTAAAAGGGAAAATGTAAAAAATGTAAATATCAATGTTGATGACAATGAAAGCACAGATGATACCGGCAATTATATACATACATATGCTCATGATGGCAAGGCTGCTATAAATAATGAAATTCATGCCAGTATCGTAAATCGCGAGACTATGGGTAGGCCTACGTATGCTTATGCCGACGACTGTACCAAACAATAACGACAACGACATTCACATCCGCAACGACGACAGCGGAAATGACACTACTTATTGCGCCGGCTCCACCGCCAACAACAACAACAACAACAACAACAACAACAACAACAACAACAACAACAACAATAAAACTACCACCACCACCATATCGCCGCTGCCACCACCGCTGCCACCCCCGCTGCCACCACCACCGCCATCACCAATACGGCCGAAGACCACAACCACGACGAGAGCAGCAGCAGCAGCAGCAGCAGCAGCAGCAACAACAACAACAACAACAACAACAACAACAACAACAACAACAACAACGAAATCAATGTTGGATTCCTTAACGTGTGTGGCCTGAATAATAAACTAAAATACCCAGAAATGCATGAGTTTATAAGCAGGTTTGATATCTTAGGAATAGCTGAAACTAACTTAGATTAAATTTGATACTGTGAAAATAGACAATTATACAGCTATCCTAAAATGTCGACCAGAAGTGCGACGTAAGTCAGTAGGGAGTGCCATATTAATTAAAAATAGGTTATCAGAACATAGTCAAGAACTAGATACAGAGAGCGAGTATGTTCTATGGATCTCGGTATCTCAAACATTTACTAAACTAAATAATGAAATAATAATTGGCTGCATCTATATTCCACCAGAAACTTCAGAGTATTCATCTTTAGATGCATTCGAAGAATTAGAGCGTGATATCATTAAGTTTTCAACAAGATCAAAGTTACTCTTACTAATAGGCGACATAAACGCAAAAAACTGGTCAACTAGATGATTTTCTAAGAAGCGACGAAGCTTTCCTTCGATGTGTAGACATTTACCCCTGCGATATAGTAACTAGCCCGCAAGCTCAGGTCCCAAAACGTATATCACAAGATAGAAATCGGCCGGGTGACTATGGCCACAGGCTACTTGACCTATGTAAATATAATAACCTTTATATACTTAACGGCAGAGTAGGTACTGACGCAAACATAGGCAAAGTAACTACAAGAAATAACAGTGTTATAGACTACGGGTTAAGTCTCGTTTCCACCAAGATTTTGCATCAACGTCAGCGTTGGCGTCGGCGTTAGAGCATAGGCGTTTGACGCTGCGTTCAACTGTTTCCACCAAGCTACGGATTAATGCTTTTGCTGGCGATTTTTCACGGCATTGCTCAGTTAGTTTGGAGACCTCGTGCTTGAAGGTAACGTGGATAACAAAGGGAAGCTCGTGGCTATGGTCCTTGTCCATGACATGGACGGAGAGGAGATGGAGGGCGAAGTTAAAATGGTAGTGACAGCAGCAATTAACCAAAAGTATAAGAAACGTTGGTGGGTCCATCCAATCAATGCTGCCAGAAAGAAATATGGGAGTTACCATCAGCTAGTCCAAGAGCTCCTCTAAGCACGTGACAAATCTACCTCCGAATTGACCTAAATGACGACTGGTTCTAAAAATAGCCAAGAAAAGCACGCGCGTCAGGCGTAAAATTCCCTGCGGGAGCGTTCATAGCGTCTGACGCCTCGTTGACGCTGACGCTTAATCTCGGTGGAAACAGGCACATTGCTCAAGCAAGAAAAGATTTGTACGCCGACGCCGACGCCAACGCTGACGCAAAATCTTGGTGGAAACAAGCCTTTATCCATATCCGAGCTCCTCAATCGCGTATCCAAATTTGAGATCCATGATTACTGTCCTATCATATCCGATATACATTGTGCATTGCAGCTGTCGCTATCGCTCATAAATACTCCAGCAATAGAACGAATTAATAATGGCATTAGCAAGGACAATTTAACATCGCGAAAATGGAAAGCTGACCTACGCAATGCATTTACAGAGAGAATACTAAATCATCAAACTCTGGCTGCTGTAAATCGACAAATCAATAATATAGCAAATGGTAATTGCAATGCCCAAAACATTAATGAAGTAACAATGGCCATCTCTAAAATGTTTGAAGAATCAGCTCTAGAAACATTCGGTAAAGTAAGGACTGCCCGAGCAACACTTAAAACCAAAACGCATCGCCCATGATTCACTGATGATTGCAAGACTGCCAGAGGGGAATATCATAGGGCTAGACAAGACTACAGACTCGGAAAAGGAGAAATAAATCACCAGCATATGATAGATGCTAGCAAGAATTATAAAAATATAATGAAACAGTCGATTGCCCGATATAAATATAAGCGCCATAAGGAAATCAGAGCAATGAGTAGCAGTAAGGCAAAAGGACTATTGGAAAATAATAAAACGAAAGGAAACACAAGAACCATCTACAATAACAACAGAGGAAATGTATGACTTCTTCAAGTCCGTAAATGAGGTAGTCTATGATGCAGACCCAGAACGTATACAGATCAATGAAGACACCTCAGACATCACAGACGAGCACAACGCAATAAATTCCCCTATTACAACTGAAGAAATTTCCAAATCTAGTAAGCAATTAAAAACAAGTAAAGCCGCTGGGTCAGGTGGAATATTAAATGAGTATATTTGATCCACAGAATAAATTTTGTTAAAATTTAAAAAATCCTGTTTAATGTAATTTTAGATTCCGCAGTAATTCCAGACGCATGGACAGAACGTATCATTATCCCAATATACAAACGAAACGGTATCCCGAACGAACCAAAGAACCACTGGCCAATTACATTACTCGGCTGTTTAGGAAAACTCTTCACGTCCATACTTACTAGCCGAATAAACAAAGCCCTTGAAAGCGCCAGCAAATTATGCAAAAATCAGGCAGGATTTAGAAACGGTTATTCCACTACTGACTATATTTTTACTCTATATACCATGATAGAAATATTCGAAAGAATGAAGAAAAGACTATTTTGCTGCTTTGTAACCTTTGAAAAGGCTTTCGACTCGGTGTGGGGCGATGGTCTCTGGTTCAAACTCAGACAAAATAACAGTACAGATAAAATCTTTAATGTTATTAAAAAGCATGTACAATAACATAAAGTCGGCAGTTAAATTCAATAATGCGCAATCACAACAGTTTACCTGTATAAGAGGAGTCTGACAGGGACAGAATCTTTCACCTATATTATTCGCAATTTACTTTAATGATCTAGAGCACTTCCTTCAAAACCGACAATGTAAGCAAATTGAGCTGCGAAATGAGGAAGAAGATTTTACATCTTACTCACTTTATTAGTCCTGCTGTATGCTGATGACACGGCTATGTTAGCAAACAACACACATGACCTACAGGAAAACCTAAACGCTTTTAACGAATACTGCGATATATGGAAACTTAAGGTTAATATAGACAAAACAAAAGTCATGGTTTTTGGCAGCACAAAAAGATACTATAGCAAATTAAGGTTCTATTTAAAGACGAAAGAGCTAGAACTGGTAGATAGCTACAAATATCTCGGGATATACTTTTCTTATAATAGTAGCCTCCTGCTAGCTGAAAAGAACATCAGAACAAGCTCGCAAAGCCACGTTCGCACTGCATTGTCGCGTCAGAGAATTGGACTTACCAATTGACTGCTACGTTAAATTGTACCATCAAATGATCGAGCCGATTCTACTATATGGGGGTTGAAGTCATAGGAATAGAAAATTGCAGCTTACTAGAGAAAGCAAATTTAGACTTTCTACGATACGTTCTAAAAATTAAAAAGAGTACACCGAAGTATATGATATATGGCGAGATCGGAGAAATTCCAATTCAAATAGTTTTAAGAAAACGCATGATAACATATTGGCTTAAGCTTATTTCAGGAAAACAAACAAAACTTGCATTCAGATTATACACCCATATTATATTAGATCATCGAAACAACGGCACGCAGTACAAGTGGCTAAACTCCATAAAAACAATACTAGACAGAATAGGACACAGTTACCTCTATCCAAATCAAGTAATAAATAACTTAAATGAAATAAAAATAAGAATAACGAAAAGCCTTGAAGACCAATATATCCAAACATGGCAAACACAGATGAGCGACTCCTGGAAGGCGAAAGTATATAATTGTTTTAAGCCAAATTGGGAACGGGAAGACCCTCTTATAAAGTTAAATGATCGCAACAGAATTTTATTTACAAGGTTTAGGACAAGTAATCATCGACTTCCGATAGAAAAGGGACGATGGGAAAGAATCGTCAGAGAAGAAAGAATTTGTCCTCTTTGCAATCATAACGAAATGGGAGACGAATTCCATTACATATTTATTTGCGAATTTTTTAAAGATAAACTACTAGAAATCCCACCTAAATATTACTGTAATAGACCAAACTTCTTTAAATTTTTTAAACTATTCCCAGCTAAGACTATGCCACATGATTGGCATAATTAATGAACAGTTCCAACGTTGATGAACCCTATACACGGTATCGGCACCATATCACACATACAAATAAGTACCCAAATGTAAGAGAACACAAATCAAGACGACGACGACGACGACGACGACGACGTGGCTTTTTAAATATAATCATTAGCCTTTTTAATGTCTAAATGTGTGGTCAAGAAGCAACATCTGTGCACATCGAGTGTCCCTTTACGGACCGGCGGGGACGATTGTTGAGAAGTCTACCACTGGAATGTCTGGTTCGGACATGGAGCTAGTCATTTAGGTGATGGATTTTTGGTGATCGTGTTCTCCTGACCAACAAATGGACACTCCTCGATACCACTGCAGAGGTCGGTTACGACCGACCTCGTTGTAAAAGGGTTAATTAGTACCAATGTCAATGCGTATGAATGACACTGCCAATATAAATGACAATAATGCAATTGATGAATTTTGACCTAGATGATGCTAATTATCATAATGTCTAACCGCCATAATGTGTAAATCCTGTAAAATCATCGTTCCCCATATGTCACTTTGTGACATGGGTGTAAAATAAACTGAAAAACTGAAACTGATTAGGGAGTATGGCCCATTAAAGTTTGTCGAGAATGAGACATTATAATTTCCTATTGCTTTCGTATGGAAATTTTGGGCAAGAAAAAGATCCAAGTCAAGTGGCTGCTGTGGACCAATCAAAATGTAGAGTGTTTAGTGACCATATTGGCTCTTTTATTTGATGGATCTGAAGGCGAAATTGGTTTTATATAGGGTTTTTTGGTATGCTGTTTCCAAATTTGCACTTTCGAAACTGTCGGATAAACAGTTTGGCGGCTATCTTGAATCTTTTTCTTGCCCAAAATCTCCTTAATAAAGCAATAGAAAATTTTTACATAGCCAATGGCCCGATTTCAATTGTATTTGGCATATAACATAGGCATCCAAGTTTGTTCAAAGGAAGATGATCAGCCAATTTGGCCAGCGGCCATCTTGAATTTTGAACGATATTTGGAAACGTTTTTAAAATTCCTCTCCGAAACCGCTTGAGCGATTGATGAAAAACTTATGAAATATAATCTAGGGCAAGAGCTGGATCAAATTTGTTCAAGGGAACCTGATTAGCCAAATGGTTCATCAGCCATCATTGGCGACCTAGTTTTGTGAAAACGGCTTTTTCTCCAGAACCGCTGAATGGGTCGGGCCGAAATTTGGGAGATATGATTAGGGAGTAAGGCTGATTAAGGTTTGTGCCAGGTACGTTGATATGTAAAAGAAACATAGTGGCCGTGGACCAATCAAAATGTAGCGTGTTTGGCGGTCATATTGGATCTTTTATCTGATGGATTTTGAAGCTGAAATTGTTTTTTATAGGTTTTTGGGTATTCCAATTTCAAATTTCCTATTTTGGAAATTGTCAGACAAATTGTTTGGCGGCCATCTTGGATCTTTTCCCTGCCAAAAGCTCCCATATTAAATTTAAAGTGTCTTCTTCTCGAGCACCAATAGGCCGATTTCAATCATATTTGGCAGAAAGCATCCTGATGGCATAGAGATCCCAGTTTGTTCAAAGGAAGCCAATCGGCCAATTTGGTCGACAGCCATCTAGGATTTTGGCCGAATTTTATAAACGTCTAAAATCGTCTTCATCAAAATCGCTTGTGGGATTGACTCAATACTGATGAAATTTCTTCTAGGCCCAGAGCTGAACCAAACTTGTTTAACGAAACCTGATTGGCCAAATGGTCGGCAGCCATCTTGGACGACCTAGTTTTCGCTAAAACGACTTCTTCTCCAGAACCGATCGGTCCGAAATTTGGGAGATATTATTAGGGACTAAGGCTGATTAAAGCTTCCTCAAGGGAAGTTGATGCTTTAAAAAAAACATGGCCGCCGTGGAGCAATCAAAAAGTAGCATGCTTGGTGTGCATATTGGATTTAAATTTGATGGATTTTGAAGCCGAAATTGGTTTTATATATGTTCTTACGTATGATGATTTCAAATTTACCATTTTCCAAACTGTCAGATAAATGGTTTGGTGGCAATTCTGGATCTCTTTCTTGCCCAAAATTCCCATAGTAAAGCAATGTGAAATATAAAATGTCTTCTTCTCGAGAACCAATGGCCCGATCTCAATTATATTTGGCAGCAAGCTTCCTTATAGCATAGGCGTGTAGGTTTTTGTCAATGGAAGCCGATCAGCCAATTTGGCCGGCGGCCATCTGGCATTTTGACGGATTTTTCGAAACGTCTTTAAGAATCTTCTCCGAAACCACTTGGGTGATCGATTCAAAACTCATGAAATCTTATCTAGGGCAAGAGCTGGATCAAATTTGTTCAAGGGAACTTGATTGGACAAATGGTTCAGTGGCCATCTTTGATGACCTAGTTTTTGCGAAAGCGACTTTTTCTGCTGAACTGCTGAATGGGTTGGGCCAAAATTTGGGATATATGATTAGGGAATAAGGCAGATTCAAGTTTGTGCAATGGACGTTGATACGTAAAAAACATGCACGACGTGGACCAATTAAAATATTTCGGGTTTGGCCGCCATATTGGATTTTGCCGAAATTGGTTTTATATAGATTTTGGGTATTTCAATTTCAAATTTCCTATTTTCGAAACCGTCGGATAACCAGTTTGGTTAACCAGTCTTTGATCTCTTTTCTTGCCAAAAAGGTCCCATACTAAAGCAATAGGAAATTAAAAATGTGAGTACCACTCGGCCAATTTCAAGTGTATTTGCCAGAAAACATCCTTAGGGCATAGGGGTTAGTTCAACAAACCTGTTCGGCCAATTTGGCCGACGGCTATCTTGGATTTTGGCTGATTTTAGAAATGTCGATTCAAACCTCATACAGCATCATCCATGGTAAGAGCTGAACCACGTTTGTTCAAGGAAAGATGTGTGGCTAAATGCTTCGGCGACTAACTAGGATGACCTAATTTTCATGAAAATGAAACCGATCGGGCCGAAATTTGGGATATATGATTAGGGATTAAGGGTGAAACATGGTCGATGTGTTCTTGTTACCCTCCTTACTCCTTATGATTCTATTTATAGCTGATGGCCTTTCTAGTCGGAATGCCTATGTTCCAGGTGACTGATGCAGGCCTCTTGGGCCTCTTGTTTTTCGCGTGAAGTAACCAGACGTGGTGGTTTGATGGATTTTAGGCTAACGGCGTCACCCCCCCCCCCACCACCACCATCTGCCACCCCCAGCCCCCACCCCACCCCACATCAAACGCAGGTCAACATTTTACTGGCTACTGCCATAAACCATTTTTACTCTTTATTAAGGGAGTGGGTTTCTGATGCTTATTTAATGGATGAATCGAATCCTATCTATGTCACGCCCATCTCTAGCTAAGCTCCGCCCATCTCTTTCTAAGCTCGGTCTATGCGCTCCGATTATTGTGATCGAGTTATATACATGTACTTTGAATCCTGAATTCCCAGAATCCCAATTTCATGGTAAATATACAGCTAACCTGTTGTAATTTACTGGGCGATGGGTGGGGGTTGAGGGTTTGGTGGTGGTGGGGGGGGGGGGGGGGCGGGGATGGAGGACTCTTGCTGCAGCAACAGCGCCCAGTCAAAATATTCTACAGAATGTGTATTAAATAGTTAAAAATACAGTTCGTACAACTGCCGGACTATTCCAGGTTCCGAGGTTCCTGACAGAGTAGGCCTATTTCTATCAATTAAGATTCTGACGTCTGTCTACATGTGCCGCAATTGATGTTGACCTCATATAGTTAGTTGACTGACAGATCGGAATCATCCATTATACGGGTCGTTGTCTGTCTTCAATACTTAGTTACTACAAACGAGTACCATCAATATCATAAATGAATAGACTAGTTCCTAAATAGTTTGATAAAATCATAATACATAACTAGTTACATATGTGATGTGTTATGATTTTAGACTTTGTTCCTGAGCATTTCTTCGAGCCTTGCCCTTATTATGATACTCCTACAAAGAGGATTATCGGAGGCCAAAGTCGTAAAAAGCCTGCAGATCACGTGACTTTGCCAAAGCTAGTCAACGAGATGAATAAGCTTCCCCCTATTCAAGCAAAGAAGCACAAACACACTCTTGAAGGTAAAGCTTAGTGAATGATGTCGGATTTCTCATGTATTCGTTGAAAGCTGAATACCTGTAATACAATGGAGGATTCCAGTTTGGCCATCAATCATATGACGTCATAATCAACTACGTGACGTCATGAATGGCGTAGCTAATTTCGTCCAGAACGCTTAATTGATAACGGACTAAGCGTTGTTGTAAGAATTGTATGTCTTTACTAATTAAAAAACATGCTGTTGAATAGTCAAATTAGTTTTAAAATATTCAACACCTTACGTGAATAGTTTTCTGGAAATTGACAATCAGGGACTTCAGGGATCGACCGATCCTAATACGAGCAAAGTGTGGGTGGAGCTTAGCTAAAGATGGGCGGGGCATAGCTAAAAACTGTATTTCTCCATTGCTTCAATATGACTAATTTCGATGTTAGTGTCCCCTAAATGTCTGTTAACTTTGACTAGCTTACAATCTATTGGAATGGATTAATAGAGATAGATTGAAAGAATGGACCTTTCCAGCTTTAGCTATGCCCCGCCCACCTCTAGCTAAGCTCCACCCACAACCCGCTGGGATCGATCGATCCATGAACTTCCTGACTATCAATTTCCAGAAAACTATACAGGTAAGCTGTTGGCTATGGCAGCAACAGCGCCCAGTCAAATTAGTTTCAGAATATTCAACAGAATGTTTATTAATTTATAGTAAAGAAATACAATTCGTACACCATACGTGTCTGGCTATTAAGCGTTCAAGACGGACTAAATTGAGTCATCCATGCTGTTAATTGATTATGACGTCATCCTACACGCCACGTAGTTAAATATAGCGTCATATGATGGATGGATAAACTGGAAAGGTGAATTGAGTCAATCAGCACATTATTATTAATCACGAACAAATTAGATTTGCAAAGTAATGGAGGGATCCGATCAGTCACTCAATTATCTGACATTATAATCAATGGAGGAATCTAGTTTATCGATCAATTATATGATGTCATAATCAACTACGTCACATGTAGCATAACGTCATACTCAATTACGTCATGAATGACGCGATTTAGTCCGTCATATATGCTTAATAGTCCGTCAAGTTGTACGAATTGTATGGCTTTACTATTTAATAAACATTATATTGAATATTTTGAAACTAATTTGACTGGGCGCTGTTGCTGCCTTATTTTCAAAATTTTGAACAACTTACCTGTATAGTTTTCTGGTAATTGAGATTCAGAGAGTGTAGTGATCGCTTGATCCCAACACGGGTAAAACATGGGAGGGGCTTAGCTAGAGATGGGCGGGGCATAACTAAACCTGGATTCCTCCATTATACCAGTAGTTAGGTGACGTCACAACCACACTGGCATATCTAACTCTGTCATGAACAGCGAATTAAAAGTCTGTCAAGTGTACGAATTGTGTGGCTTTGGTAGATTTACAATTTAATAGCCATCCTGTTGAATATTATGAAATTAGGCATAGGCAGCACATTACAAAGCAACAGCCCTAAGCAGATTATTTTCAATATATTCAAGAGCTTTCCTTCATAGTTGCCTTGATATCGGGATTCTGGTAGGCATAATGGTTCAAAGCATATAAATGGATGATTCCAGTTTATCCATCAATCATATGACCTCATAAACAACTACGTGACATGTAGCCTGACGTCATGATCAATTACATCATGAATAGCGTATCTAGATTCGTCACGAACGCTCAATTGATGACGGACTAGACGTTGTTATACGAATTGTATGCCTTTACTATTTAATCAAAATGTTGTTGAATATTTTGAAACTAATTTGACTGGAGGCTGTTGCTGTCTACACAGTGTCAAAATATTCAACAGCTTACCAGTATAGTTTTCTGGAAATTTCTAGCCGGGGACTTCAGGATGGATGGAGTTTAGCTAGAGATGTGGGGTGGGGGGGGGGGGGGGGGGATAGCTAAAACTGAATTCCTCAATCGATTGGTATTTTCAACACACATATAAAGTTGGCTGACCGTAGCGAGATATGGGCGGGGTATGACTAGAGATGGCTGCCTCCATTCATATCGCTTTGCTGTACCATTTGTAGGCCTACTATTAATAAATTATGTAGTATTTTAGCATGTCACAAGACACACAAACACCAAATACCACGAGCATTAGAAGACGTAATAGTAACACACTCAGCTGTGTATTATGCTATTTTCCTCTAATTATTTCTGGTTGTTTCCATTTTAAAAGCTAGTGATAATGAATGAAATGTACATTTTGGAATATTTTGCCATATTCAAGTTGATATTATAATTATTTCTGAGCAATGGGCCTTTCCAGTTTTAGCTATGCCCCGCCCATCTCTAGTTAAGCTCCACCCACACCTCACCAGTGTTGTGATCGATCGATCGATCCCCGAGCACCTTGACTATCAAGTTCCAGAAAACGTTACTGAAACTAATTTAAAACTAATTTTGACCAATGAAATTAGGTTCAAAATATTCAACAGCATGTTTATTAAATAGTAAAGACATACAATTCGTACAACAACGTTTAGTCCATCTTCAATTATGCGTTCGTGACGTACCTATCTACGTAATTCATGACGGCATTGATTATGACGTCGTCCTGCACGTCACGTAGTTGATTATGACGTCATATGACGGATGGCTGAACTGGAAAGGTCCATTATAATGTACTTTATCTTGCAGGTACTCTGATGCCAAACTTTAATTTGCCACAATGGCGTTATGGACCACCAAAGAATAATGCACACTTGGTGCGCTCAAATGAGGCCATTCCTTTTTTGCCAAGGCTACCAGAGTACAAGGTGCCACCAAAAAATGTTGATTATGCCTTTCCAACTGAAGCCCTGCGCTATGTGCCCAAACCACCGCCACCAAAGGTACCACTGAGAAGTGTCAAGGTGAATCATCCAGGTCAGGCTGTTCATTTTGTGCCAAGACCACCCCAACCAAGGTCACCAATGAGAAACGTGGACCTGGGATTTTCTCAAGCACCACTTTATTATGCGCCGAAACCACCGCCGCGTAAGGCATCAATGGGAAATGCCAAGATGGTGCATTCAGATGAAGTCATTAACTATCTACCAAATCCACCAAGGCCAAAGTTAACCAACCATGTACCAGGTCTGAAGCAACCAAATTATATTAGCACGAGTAAAGCTGCATTGGAATTTGATGCATTCCAAAGGTTTCCAATGTAAATACCACAAGTGTGGTTGGCATCGCCGCGGGGAGATGGCATGGGTCATGTTGACAGGCCTCTCATCAACATTATTGGCCTTGACTCTAAGCACATACGGTATGCCTGAAATCGCATGGATAATGTTTGATGGACATATTCCCATGTTACTGGATTCGTGTTCATCTTGGTTCAGCATAAATGGAAATACATACCTCAAGCCGAGACAAAGTCAGCATCACTGCTCGTCACGTGTGATTCAATTGTTCTGCAGGACCATACCATTCATCAACTGAAGGATAAGATACGGTAAGTAGTGTGCTATTAAAGATAATCTATCATTGATATATGCTCTTGAATGAATGCTTGAATGAATTTATTTACACCAAACCTCTTTCCAAGGTATAACATGGGATTTCAAACCAAATCTAACTGTGTTCATTTAAGTATATATGTTTCCTGTGTGAATTAATGCTTTCTTGATATCGATTAGGTAATGCAAGGGATATTGTAGGTCTGAACACATTTCTGACTCGTGTAACATACTTAGCTTATTACGTTCTTACCCCCCAAGGTCAGTAGCAGCCATACCCTTAGATATGGTAATGCTATCTATTAGAATAACAGTTCGCCCTAGGGACTCCATGTCAAGGAGCCCGTTTTGGGATGGGTCGAAGATTGGATATCACCATACAAAAGACTGGAGGTCCGGCATGGAGACATGTGGAAATATGAATAGATAGATACTCTGAGAAGCCATCTCCTGCATACTCAATAATAATTGGGGTCCCTTTTTATATGCCCGCGTAAACAGGGTCGTATTATGTGATGGTGCTCGCCGTCCATGCGTCCGTCCGTGCGTCCAACCGTACATCTTGCTATATGTCCGTCCCTCCGTCTAATTTCTTGTCCGGACCAGATCTCGAAGCGTTTTGAACATACACTCACAATTTTTTTTCAGCAGATGTGTTAGGGATGAACGAAGTGTCATGATTTCGTTTCGGAAAATCCGCCCATATTCGCCAGAGTTATCTCCCTTGAAAAGCTCAAATTCGTCAAACTTTTCTTGTCCGGAGCATTGTCGAAGAGTTTTGAACCTACACTCACAATTTTTTTTTTCAGCAGATGTGTAACGGATAAACGAATTGTCATGATTTTGTTTCGGCAAAATCGGCCAATATTTTCTAGAGTTATCTCCCTTGAAAAGCTAAAATTGGTCAAAATTTTCTTGTTCGAGCCATGAGCCATATCTCGAAGAGTTTTGAAACTGCACTCACAGGGGTTTTTCAGCAGATTGTTAGGGATAGATAGGAAGTGTCATGATTTCCTTTCGACAAAATCCGCCCGTATTCGCCAGAGTTATCTCCCTTGAAAAGACTTTCAAGATTTATAGTGATGTTTTTGCCCTGAATTCCAAATGTGTACCTAATAGAAGTCGGTTCCACCACCCCCACCACCCCCACCCCCCACCCCACCCCCACCCTTTCTCATAGAATTATCAATGACAAACTGTTCACATTTAGCGTTCCTCAAAGAAGTATGGCTGCGGGCGTATGTTGAGTTTCACTAAGACTCTTGTTGACCTTTGAATACAATACTTCGTGACTGCATAGTAAATGAGTACTTTATTAAACATACATCGAAAATTTGAGGGAATGGCTACCAAGAACATACATTCACGTGGCCTTTGGTTCTGGGCTCGGGTAAGTGATCTATTGAAGTAGACATACTTTGACAACATTGCTTTGACAATATACCATTCCCATTTGAGCACCAATTTTCACCATCACTTGGTTAGAGGTTGTATTGTGTAATGACGTATGAAATTGCGCAGGTTTTTACACCTTGATCACATGACTGAACGTGGGATTGAACCCGGCTCTTTTGATTGGAATTCCAAGCTTGTGCGGCACAACAGTTTTGCAAACCAAGCCAACGTGCCATTCATTTTATGGAGGCACTTTCCCATCAAGCTGGAATGCCGGGCTAATTATACTAATACACAAAAAGGGAAGTCCACTTGACTGTAACAACAACAGGGGCATATGCATAACACGTTGTCTAGGTAAACTCTTTAACAGTATTCTCGCCAAAAGATTGATAACCTGTATTAATGCACATGCCCTGCTAAGCAGCAACCAAGCAGGATGCAGGCCAAACTTTCGGACAACAGATCATGCCCAAACCCTTCTTAGTACAAATATGTAAATCATAACAACAAAAAACTGTACTCCTGTTTTGTTGACTTCAGCAAAGCATTTGATAAAGTAAACCGAGACCTCTTTTTGATCAAATTACTAGAAATGGATATTGGGGTCGGTTTTATGATATCGTAAAACCAATGTATAAATGCACAGGGTATCGAGTCAAAACCAGTACAGGTCTCTCCGATCCATTGAACTCCAATAGTGGAAATAAACACGGTGACAACCGTAGTCCACTTTTGTTTGATTTGTTTCCAGATAATGTCAGCTATGCTTTTAACTAACACTGCGACCTAGTAAAACTGAATAATATATCCATTAATCATCTATTATATGCTGACGACTTGTTACTACTATCCAAAACTGAGACAGGTCTTCAGCAGTGCCTAGGCAATCTAAAGATATTCTGTGATAACACCCTTCTTACTGTAAACCTAGATAAAACGCAGACTCGTTTTTAATAAAAGTGACAGAGTAAATAAAAAGTTCAAGTTTACTCTTGGGGAACCCCAGCTAGTCACAACCGATCAATATTGCTACCTCGCATTTTTCAAAATTAAATCCACCTACATGCAATTTGGTAGCATCCATCATAATGCACAACTAAAGCTGTTCCACTCTTTAGTCCAACCAATCAGACTTTATCATTGCGAAATCTGGGGGCCAAAAGCAGCCAAATTGTTTGTCAATAATGAATTTAGTAAACCAGACAATTACTTTCACCATGAGAAACTCACCAACAAATTCTGCAAACAAGCCATAGGTGTGCATAAATATGCGTCCATCATTGCTGCCAAAGGGGAACTGGGAGAATACCAACTTACCTTGGAAATCATAGTAGTACTCCTAAAACATTGGAAGTGGGTAATATTATTATCGGATGTTAGAATTGTCAAACAAGCATATCTAAGTGATCTGGAAATACTTAGCAACAACAAAACAGAAACTACCAATAGACACGCATGGCTAGATATACTAAAGGAACTACTAACATCCAGGGGACTAATTGTGATATTTGGGTTAACCAGAACCCAAACAACCAAACTATTGATGCAGTCCACACACACCTGAAAGAGAAGTACAACAAGTTCTTCGTTAACACAATCCAAACAACATCTAAACTCTCAACATATGCAAAGATAAAACACAGTTATACAATCGAATCATACCTAAGCCAAAACATCCCTTTCAAATTTAGAGCAAAAGCAGCAAAAACCAGAATCAGCGCACACCAACTAGAAATTGAAACAGATAGACACCATAAAATTAGCAAAGATAAGAGACTCTGTAAACAGTGTGCAAAAGATACCGGAGGTGAAATCTCCTTTTTATTGAACTGTGAAAACCTACAAAGACACCGTAACAAGGTATTCCCTCAACTTAGAACAACAATTAACTCTTCAGAACAAATTACAATGCTAACACAAATACTAAACTTTGACAACCTTGATGTACTCACAACGTGTAAAGCAGTAACTAGCATGATGGAACACAGAAGAGCTTCTATCCAACCAACCACCTGCAACGTAATTGATTACAATACTAACACGTGGATGTAATACGTGCATACACGTTCGTGCAAGTGTATGTATGGGTTGGCGTGCGTGTGGGTATATGGATCTAGAGGCTAGACACGTATATAAACTTATTATAGCCTAGTAAGTGATGTTATGTAATATATTGTAAACCATATGATATATGTTTCAAGATTCAAGATTCAAGATTCAAAATTATTTATTTTCATAGAATACATAGATTTTACATTTACACAACAGGCAGTCCACCAAAGGCTGAGCCTATACAACGGTGGACCCCTTACATTTACCATATAATAAACATATAATTCAGTGATAGTTGGATCATGGGTGAAGATAATATAATATTTACATGTGTACATTTAAGACAATAGACAATTCGCACAGATGCATATCTTGTTTACATTATTATTATTATTATTATTATTATTATTATTATTATTATTATTATTATTAGTATTATTATTATTATTATTATTATTATTATTATTATTATTATTATTATTGTCATATATAACAATGCGGCCTAATTTGTATCAACATTTCTTGGTGTATTATTATTATTATTATTATTATTATTATTATTATTATTATTATTATTATTATTATTATATATAACAATACGGCCTAATTTGTATCAGCATTTCTTGGTGCATTATTATTATTATTATTATTATTATTATTATTATTATTATTATTACTATTATTATTTATTATTATTATTATTATTATTATTATTATTATTATTATTATTATTATTATTATTATTATTATTTTACACAACTGCATCATCCACATCAGCAATTACGGATGTATTATTATTATTATTATTATTATTATTATTATTATTATTATTATTATTATTATTATTGCAGATGTGTATTTTGCATTCTAGTTGTTGTCCTGGCAACTGGGTACATCCTTGTTTTTGTACTGCCATGGTGGTGACTTCTGCATTCATGTCATTGGTTTAGATTTTTAGTATCTTTCTAAGATTATTTCTTTAATATTTTGTTTAAAAGAGCTTTGTGTAAGAATTTGTGTGCGTATATTTATATCTGTGTTGTTCCAGAGTTGTATTGCTTGGTGAGATGGTTTTTGTGTAGCTGTCATTGTTCTGTAATAGGTTTGGTGTAAGTTGTTCTTAGTTCTTGTGTTGTGCGAGTGTATATCGGAGTTGTTCCTAAAAAGGATGGATAATGAGGAGGGTAGATTGCCATTATGATAGTCCCTTAATATAGTGTATAGTTGGACAACTCTAATGTCTTCAAGTTTTAGCATTTTTTCGGTTTTAAAGACATCCTGACCCTCTGCTGACTGTGCGAATAATTTGATTGCCTGCTTTTGTAGTGATTTTAGATGTGCTAGTTTAGTTTTATGCATATTAGTCTATATTACATTGCAATATGTGATATGTGGAAGGATCAGTGTACAATATAGAGTTTTTAAAATATTAGGGGGAAGATATGGCTTAAGTCTGCGCATGATATCGATGTTCTTTGCTACCTTGGATCTCAAAATTTCTACATGCTTCTCCCAGGTTAAGCTTTTATTCAGATAGACGCCGAGAAATTTGACATATTGTGCTTCGTGAATTTCTTGATTATTTACATGCATTTTGGGAGAGCTATTTTTTTTAATTCTTAGATTTTGTGAAACGTATATAGTTAGTTTTGTCGGCATTCAGAGATAATTTATTCACTTTAAACCAGTCTATGATTTTTTTCATTTCATTATTGACATACTTGTATACAGTGTCTATGTCCTTGTGGCTACAAAAGGCATTGGTATCATCCGCAAACAATATTAGTGAGAGGTGATTACATGCTTTGAGTAGGTCATTCATGTATAATAAAAACAACAGAAGTCCAAGAATTGATCCTTGTGGAATGCCACAGACTAATTTCCTGTCTCCTGACATGGCCCCACTGAATTTTACACATTGTGTTCTGTTAGTTAAATAGCTATATATCCAATTTAATACAATGCCCCTAATTCCATAGTTGGCTAGTTTTTAAAGTAATATTTCATGATCAATAGTATCGAATGCTTTGGAGAGGTCCAAGAATACACCTAGAGTGTGTTCATTTCTCTCAAGGGATGTGGTTATTTTTTCCAGCATATCCACAATGGCAAGCATGGTAGAGTGTTTTTCTCTGAAGCCGTACTGGGATTCATAGATTATAGAGTTTTTATTAAGATATTTTATAGTTCAATTGTAGTATAATCGTTCCAGAAGTTTAGAGAAAAGTGGAAGTACTGAGACTGGTCTACAGTTAGTAAAATCAGATGGCTTTAGCTTTGAATATATGTGTTGCGCATGCAGTTTCTAATTGGGATGGAAATATACCATGTGAAAGTGATAGATTGCAGATGTGATTCAGTGGAGTTAGTATTTCTCTAGCACAGTTTTTAAAGATTTTCCATTTAAAGTTATCAATGCCGGCACTCTTAGTTGGGTTAATTTTCATTAAGATTTTGTAAATTTCTTCATTGTCAGTAGGGGTCAGGAACATTGGTTGTCGCCTGCCAGATAGTCTTGCACATTTATTCCAGGACTGGTCTGTATTTTTTTAGATAAATTAGGCCCAATATTTATCAAGTATTCATTAAATTTAGCCACAATTTCTTTTTTGTCAGTTATAATTGTATTATTATAAATGAACCAGGATGTTTCTGAACTGCTTTTTTGTTTATTCAATAGTGTTTTATTAATTTCCATGTTTCTTTTACATTGTTCTTTTGTTCTTCAAATTTATAATGATAATAGTTTATCTTTTCTGTCCTGATTATCTAATTTAATCTGTTTCTGTACTTTTTGAATTGTGCATCATTATTTCTTGTTGGAAATTGTATAAAATTTAAATACATCTTATTCTTCTTATGACATGCAGCTATCTGGACGAATACACACAAAAGCAACCTAACAAAACTACAAAGTCTACAGAAAAAGGCACTAAAACTCTTTTCTAAACCAGCAAAGGGCCAGAATATATTCAAGTCAGAAAAACTATTAAAACTAAAGGACATAGGCAAACTACAAATGTACACCATTGTAAAGTAGTTTCACCACAATACATTACCACAATCCATAGCCTCCAATTTCACACTAAGCACCGACATCCACAAACACAACACTAGAACAAAACACAATTTACAAACTCAATTTACACGAACAGAAATAGGAAAACGACGAATTACAATAGCAGCCACAAAACTATGGAACAGCACCAGTACAAAAATATGCGATAGTATATTAAACCTGAAATCCTTTACGAAGATTGCCAGGGAATCTATGATCGACAAATACTAAATTAATATATTTATACCTGAAGGTCACATATTCTCTGCTAATTAATAATAATACAAGCCTAAGACATTCCTCCACGACCACCACCACCACCACCACCACCACCACCACTATAGATAAACTAAACTAACCTAATAATTGAAGTAATAAGTCTAAACACAAACATTCTTCACAATTTACTTTCACTACTACTACACCTAAATAGCCCACATACGATCAACGCATCTATCGATTCTTAACAACTCTAACTATCTCAACTTTGTATTACAGTGATGAGCTCTTCCCTGCCCCCCACCCCACCCACCCTCAGTAGCATACAAAAGTCCTATATAATAATAAACCACTCCAAACTAAATTTAAATAAAATGAGATAATGATGTAATTAGGGAGTATATGTATAATATATGTTTAATTAAGTCAGTAAATATGTATGAGTGTATTTAAATATTAATGCCATAAATATGTGTTTGAATGTCGTGTGTTTTATGTTTGTGCACATAGTGGCATATATCTATGTAAACATCAAAGAAGGGACAGCCCTACCCACCCACGCTTAATGGAAGACATATATTAAATACATGTATATATGACATATATACCAAAGTTTATGTCCGAACTCCACAAAACAAACTTCTTTTCATAATATATATCAATGATCTTCCTGATGCAGTTAACTGTGGTTCTGAAACATTCCTGTTTGCAGATGACACGAAACTCTTCAGATCAATTTTTAATCCAACAGACTGTATTTCACTGCAAAAAGACATAAATTTGATGTATTCATGGACGGATGATTCATTATTAAAACTTCACCCAGATAAATGCAAATATATGCGAATTCCACCAAAAAAATAGAACCACACTTCTATACAATGAACTTATGCAGCCATACTTTAACATACTCCCCCGCTGAAAAAGATATTGGTGTAATAATCGATTAAAAGCTAAATTTCGACCAGCAGATAAACAAAGCAAACCAAATAATGGGATTAATCCGACGTACGTTTAGCTATATAGATAAATTTAATTTTACCCACCTATTCAAGGCCCTCGTTAGACCACATATTGAATATGCTAATGTTGTCTGGGCTCCACATTAAAAAAACCCACATAAATGCTGTAGAAAATGTTCAAAGACGAGCCACCAAGCTCGTTCCTGGATTACGCCATCTATCATACAGTGAACGCCTACAAACTTTGAAATTACAGACCTTGGCATTTCGTAGATTACGTGGCGATATGATAGAGATTTATAAACATCTCAACAACAAATATGACCAGGGAACATCAGACTTCATTGAACTTCACAACACAAATACTAATACAAGAGTACATAGCTTAAAACTCATGAAAGTCAGATCCAGACTAGACATAAGAAAGTATTCCTTCCCATTGCGGTGCATTGATCATTGGAATAAACTCTCTGAATATGTCATCAGCACACCTTCAATTAATTATTTTAAACATAGATTGGACAAACTTTGGGAAAGTCGCCATATGCGCTTCAACTTTGAAGCTAAACCTACATGTATTTCCAATTCTACTTCACTACTAGTTGACTGATGTGAAACTGTTATTCCTGACGTCAGAGGCCTGAGGCCTGCTGTCAGATGTCCTTTCATTGTATCATTGTATGTAGATTTTAAGCCAATAAAAATATTTTGATTCTGGTGCTCCAACTAATTGGAGGAATATCCGTACAAGAAGACGAAAACTTTTGTAAATAAATTTATATCGGAAAATTTATTGCAATTTTGACTTCGTCAAAAATAATATGCAAATACAATGCACTGCCTCGCTTCCACAACCCAGAAAATTGTTTTGTATGAAACAAAATCGGTAGGATAAATTTGGTTTTACACATTATTTCTCTGTTTCCGTGATTAGAATCATCATCCTCATTATCATCCTCATCATCATTCATACATACATACATAAAAGGAAAAAAAACCATCATGATCATACATAGATGCATAGATGTCTTCTGCTGGTTAGGCTAGACAGCCTGTAGCAGATCTTCATTCTCGTGCTCGGGTTCGCAAACTTCTTGCACCTGGTCAGTTTCCAACGTTTTACTGCAGTAGCAGTTGTCTAATCATCCCTTGAAGGTGTTCAGTGTCAGGGCAGATACAACTGACTCTGGTAAGTTATTCGAGTAGTTGATCACACAGATGCTGAAAACCCTTTTTCTTGTGTCACAGTTAAAACGTTGCTTTAGAAGCTTGTAGCTGTGGCCTCTGGTACATTTGCTATCGTCAGGTGGCGGCAGCTTCTCTTGATCGACATTGTAGGTGTTATGTACGTACTTGTATGTTTCGATTAGATCTCCGCGGAGGCGTCAGTATATCAGGCTTGGCAGCTTTAACTCCTCAAGCCGCTCTTCATATGCTTTGTGCTTCAATCCAGGTACCAGTTTTGTTGCACGTTGTTGTACGTTCTCAAGAAGCTGAATGTCTTTCTTATACAAGGGGGACCATGCAACATTCCCGTATTCAAGATGGGGCCAGAATAAACTTTTATCTAGTAGGACAAGATTACTGGCAACTAGACAATTAAAAGACCGTCGAATCATACCAAGGATCCTGTTTGCTTTGTTTACCGCCGTTTCCGCATGCTGGTTGAATTTCAAGTCGTTATCCACATATACACCAAGATCTTTTTCACAGCTCGTTTCTTCCAGCGTGACACTGAGAGTTCTCATTCATCGTGTATGGAGTTTTGTTGTTAGTTTTTCCCAAGTGCATGGTTTTGCATTTTGAGGCATTAAAACGCATTTGCCAAGTATTTGCCCAATCTGTCAAGTTGTCAAGGTCTGTCTGGAGCTGATCATGGTCTTCTGTTTCATTAACTTGAGCATATAGTTTGGTGTCATCTGCGAACATCTTAGCTATGCTGTGTAATATTTGCGGCATGTTATTGATGAAACATACAAATAATGCAGGATCTAGTACGCTGCCTTGAGGGATTCCACTGAGTACCGGTGTCCAACTGGCGCAAGAGCCGTTGATCATTACTCGTTGCTTTCTATTTTTCAGGAATTCCTCTATCCACCCATCCATCCTATCCAGTAATTATAGCATGTTCAAGGATAATTACCCCTTATAAATTTAAGAAATAATCTGTTGAATATTTTGAAACTAATTTGACTGTATGCTGTTGCTGCCTTAGGCAGCAACAGCTTCCAGTCAAATAAGTTTCAAAATATTCAACATGTTATTGTTATGGGTGCTTTGAAATTAATATACTATTTCAGTGCTGAAAGAATTAATGTCTTAGACGAAGGAGTAATACTATATATAGTTGTAACAATTAAATTTAAATTCTTTTCCATGGTTTGCATTTTGAGGCATTAAAACGCATATTATTCATATCTTTCAAAAAGTATTTGTTTTCTAGCTTGACCAGTTAAAATATAGTAATAAAGACAATATATAAACAACCAAAATCGATTTCTGAAATCATGATCAATCGGTTAGTTGAACATGCAAACAAATCAGTCATCAAGCAAATCGATTAATCGGAACAACACTAGTAGAGCTCTGTAAAAATCTTTAGTATTGGTTTTGGATTTCTTTGCTACCTCATATTCAAAACCTCGTTTTGCTTTACCTAACCCACTTTAACTGATTGTGACATTTGGCGTATTCTTTGTATTGTGATTCATCACGTGTGTCTCTGAATTTGTTGAATGCTGCACGCGGGTTCCTTATTTTATCTCGAAGGCTGGTAGGCATCCAAGGGCTTTTTTTCTGCTTATTATACGAGGTACCTCTTGTGGATTTGTATGGGACACATTTGTGTACAAATTTTGCTCTTGATGATGTCCATGTCTGTTCAGTATTCATATCTTTCAATTCATGATCCCAGACTACATTTTCCAACAGATCACTGAGCTTGTTACAGTCACCTCTATCATAGATCGGTTTCTGTGACTTTGATGGACTGACTTGGATGTAGCAGTTTACTGTAAACAATTAGGGTGGTTATTATGACTTTTACCCAATGGTGGCGTGTACTCAATCTTACCGACTATATCTTCCTCATTGGTCAATATCAAGACTCTTAGGTTTATCATTGCCTCTGTAGTGAGACAGTTGCTTTACATGCTGGTGCCGGAAGGAGATCCTTACTGATTCTAGAAACAAGCTTGCTGGATTACTTGAACTGGACATAGAGGTGCAAACACTCCAGTCAATTTCTGGATGATTGAAATTGCCCATAATTACAACATGGCTATACTTAGAATCACATGCCTGCTCAGTAGAGCTGGGCGGTATTGATATTTACATGACGGTACCGGTACCATGAAAAAATACCGCAGTACCACGGTATACCGTCATCTGAGCTTGAGGCATGCCACGAAACTAGAACAATTTTTTCCATTTCCTTTTCACTTCCATCTCCAATCAACGGTAAATATAGGTAAAATAAATAAATCAGCTTCCTGATTTAGAAAAGAAAAACATGGCTATTGCGACTGTTTAGTTTCACAATTTTATTAGGTCACTATTTTTATTGACGTAATATCATTCACAGGAATATCGGTCAAAGGGTGTGGTCGACTCGCTAACTATAACCCGCTGTTTGAGACATTGGGGTGCACTATTTTCAATCTGGATTGTTCTTGCTATTAATGTGTGCGACCAGCAAACGGTAAATTTTATTTTGGCAGTCGAGCGCTTTGATAAACAGAGTCCAGACAAAATCCGCGAGTATTTAAATGGGGCGAGTGTTGTACGCTTTTATTTCTGTTGGAGTCGTATATTCTGTTACTCGTGAAAACAGGCCTATACACATACATATAACACGACATTGAATATAGCCGATTCCAAAGCTTCTGATAATTACCGTGTACCCGATGTGCAGACTCGTTACTCGCCATGCTTCACGTGAACAATGCGTGTAAAAAGCTATTTCCGTGAACTTCCGACGTGTAGCCAGTTGAATAATGAATTACAAAAACTAAAACACTATAATTTTTAGGCGTCGTTACTTAAACTGGATTTAATCCGTAAAGAAATTTCTTAAAACAAGCCAGAAAAATAAAAAATAAAAACCTTCAACGCTGCTCGTTGTTAATAAATTAGCACGTGATCAAAACGGCACGTGATCAAAACGGCGCGAGCAAATACTACGTTTTAGTAAATTTTCATTGATAAATTCAGCATAGTAATGTATTTTCCCAGGGTCTAGTTCATGAACAACCAATCAGATACGTCTTTGCGAGATCGCTGTTGTGTTTGAATAGCACGCAGTTTGTATGTTATTTTGTTATTCTAGCGTGTTTGTTCGGTGACAAAATGCTTGGAGTAATAAATTACAAATAATAGAAACGGGAATAGGGAATATATTATAGTGTAATTACTACTGGCGGACGGCCAGAGAATGAGTTTAGATGTTTTAAATAAGGCAATTTTATTGTGAGACTTTCAAGACGTAAGTTTGACATACAATTCTGCCTGTCATTATTTTGTAATTGACGTCTTGACGTTTGTTTTTACAACAACACTTTCACCTGAACTCGGCTAATAGTTAGGGATGCCCGTATTTTTGGCACTATTAGCACTTATTTACCCTTGGTCAAGTCAGATTTTATGAATATATTTCTCAAATATTGCTCAAACATTATGGACGGTATTCACGGTATTTGGAAATGTCAACGGTCACGGTATCAGTTCACGGTATACCGCGGTCCTCACGGTACTACCGTCAGACCGCCCAGCTCTACTGCTCAGGAAGCAGTCTGATGTTACTGTCATTAAAACTGGTGCTGTTTAGTGATCTGGAGATACAGCCAATCAGGATACTATCATTGCCTTTGAGCTTTGTTTCTACCCATAGTAACTCTTCCGCTGACTCGGGCTTGACACTAGCTTCCATAAATTTAAGTTGCTCTTTAGCATATATACATATTCCCCTTTTACCATTAGACTCAATATTGGTAAACATGTTATAGCCGTCAATGTTTAACTCTGACGATGAGATAGGGTCTTTCACATTCTTAGTCAGTGCCTCCATAACACCAATAACATCTGGATTATATTTGTCAATAATTACTTCTAATTCATTTCGCTTGTTGAGGATGGAATCTGCATTTGTGTATCTGCATAACAGACCAGTATTTTTTTTTTTTCACAATTGATTGACATTTTGAAGCTAATTTCACAGTAAAGTGTTATATTGCCCCATGGCAGATTATCTTATCATAGAAAGTCAATGCTCTCTTAAGGTAATCTGATGAATATTTTGAAACTGATTTCACTGAAAAATGCTGATACCTATGGCAGCCATGCTTTCAGTCAAATTAGTTTCAAAACATTCAACCAATTATTTCTTGCAATAAAATTAATGGCTGTTATCTGGCCTGTAGGTTTGACAGGGTTAGAAGAAGAAATATGTATGCATATCGATGCACATTTTTACAATGAAAGCTTCTTAGTATTTTGGAAACAAGCTGAAAGGATAATAAGGACAAATTAGTTACCTCTCCGGGATGTAGAAATTGGTTTCGACTGGTCATGAAATCTTCTAAAGATTTTCTTATGCTTGATCAGTTGGATCGAAATCCGAATGTCAGTGCAGTGTTTTGCGCCTGCTTTTATACTCTCGAGCCGGTTACAGTTGCTCCTTGGTGTAACGGGGACGAGTAAAAATCTGGTTACGTGTAACTGGAAATTCATGCTTATAACCGGAAATGTTGATTTTGTAACCAGATTTAACATCTTGTAACCAGAATTTACCAATTGTCAGTTTGCTGGTAACCAGAATTTACCAATTGTCAGTTTGCTGGTAACCGGAATTTTTTTACTTCTGGGATTGTGTAACTGTTAAAGTCATTTGTTGTGTAACCGGAAAATTTGATAGTTGTTTTCTAGGTTGGGTGTAACCAGAAAAAAATTGTGATGTAACCGGAAAAATAAAGTTTTATATATGCATTGTACCCAGTATCCAAGATTGACTCTTTGGCTGAGTATTTAAGTGGTTCTGTAATGTCCCTATGTGGCCGGAAGTTACGGGGTATAATTAGCATTTGATAGACATAGGTTTCTATTTTGTTGGATAACCTTAAGTGGAAAGATTCAGATTTATGGCATTTCGTACTTTGTGTAGTTATACTCATCAGAGAAAATAGAAGTCGGAGACCAACTTATTTAAATGGAAAGTTAAAGAGGCCATAGAAATCTACAAGCATCAACCAACCATGAACCGAGGCGAGGGCTACCGTATACCAGCAGTCTACCAGTCCATGCTGTCACGTGACTCCACAAGAACTGACGAGTGACATTGCCAGCGACCGTCAATTAGTGCTGAAGAAGTGACCAAGATGATCACGAAAGCTACAATTAAACAATTTCTACATCCCAGAGAGGTTACTAATTTTTCCATATTATTAATCATCCTGGGATCGGGACCAATTTTTTCGGAAATAAGCTGAAAGGAATTTGTTATTGCATATATGGCAGCAAGAATTCAGTCAAATCAATGCTTAAAAGATTTTCAAGTTTTATATCTTATATCTGAAATGTATTCAGTTCTGTCAGTATATTATAACAATGGTTATAGTGGTATTTTGTTTGTACTATATATTTCAAATTGGTTGACTACATTACACTTTTTATGATGACATTCATGTCCATAGTAACTAATGTAACTGAAATGTAAGTTTAGTTACATAATGCAGAGTAACTGAAATGTAACTAGTTACATTGCTCAACCAATGTATCTGTAACTGATATAGTCCTATGTAACTGTAACTAGTTAAAATTTGTAACTGACCTGCTGACTGGCTGAACAGTTTATAGGATGTATATACTATTTTTGCATGACTTCTTCCTCGAATTATGGCCTATGATCACAATGTCACGGGGGATGATCAGTACTATTGGAAAGTCTTGGAGTCCCATTTTCTAAGAACAACATTTGCAAGAATAGTGTTTGAGGACAAGCAGCCAAAGAAATGACATCAAACGCAACCTACCAATCTAAGAAACACAAAACTTGGCCATGCCATAAACCGGATGGCTCTATCGTGTAGATGCTACTGAAACTTACACACTCAAACCAGCGACCTCTGATTGGCTACGGGCAAACCTAACATGCTGACCATTCATCAAAAGATAATGAGATGCAGAGCCGACTAAGGCGACTAGTACAAAAGGAGTTCTGTTCGGCAATGACTCTGGTCGATGGTCTGCCTTTGTTCCCACTCCGTGCTCCCGCTCGTGTGACCTCACCGCGGATCTTCTGCCTTTTGACCACTCGCAGTGATCGACAACTAAAAACCTGCCACCACTCGATCTCCTTTTTGAAAGGTCGCTAATGGGGCAGCAGTTAAATTAATGCCCTAAATTGTTCTTCCTTCCATGAAGACTTTCCGCCTCTTCCCATGCTGTTTAGGACATTTTGTTACCATTACCACCTACTACCGCCCACGGAAGAAGAATAAACTCTGAATCCAGTACCTGCCTCCGACCGAGGTCCGCCCTTATGCCGCTCTACGCCTCCACCTTAAAACAAGTGCCTTGTGATGATACTTCTTGTGGCACTGTACTTTTACCGCTCGTATCAGCTGGTTTTCCTCAAAGTTCCGCACGAACCTTTACTGCCTAAGAAAGTTCCGCTTCCGTCTCCATGGCATTATGATCTCCGGCCGCCGAGGACTGAGTCATCGCGTGATGTTGCACCGTGGGAATATATCTGCCTAGGCTGGTTCGAAGCATGCAGCGTCGCAATAGCAAAACAGACCCCATGTTTGCGGGAAAATTGTGACGAACTGCTTTTACCATCTTCACCAGGACTTGAAAGTACTTGTTAAATCTTTAATCTTTCTCAGTCTGTCATCATATTAGACCACAGCAGTGCCTCGACACAACAGAGATTCCCTAAACTCTCCTCTCTAATTACACGAGATTGTTGTCGCATCTGAAACTCGGAAAGACCGCTCTTGGACCGCGTCAAGATCTTGGCACTGCTCAAGCCGATGTTCGCCTCTGTGTGTAGCTGCCTGGCCATATTGAACATCATGTTTGTTTGATAACCGAGCCAGTCATTCCAGTGATAAATTTTCAAAGATTTTATTTTCTTGGCTTGTAAATAGGTATTCAATTGGCAGATATTACAATTTTCTTGACCAAATTTGACCATTAAAGGGTGAACATATTGCTGACTTGGATCATGCATACCATCACAGGGCATAATTTAGAATTTCATATTTGCATAGCATGTATTGATATGCAAATTATAAATTGCTTAGTTGTGGGCACAAATGTATAGCAATTATCTCTTTCACGGACAAATTCCCTATATATCAATCTCAGAGCAAACAAACAGGAAAGCTGTTGAATATTTTGAAATTAATATGACTGTAAGCTATTGCTGCCTTGGCAGCAATGGCTTCCAGTCATATTATTTTCAAAATATTCAGCATAATGTGCTATACATAGTAAAGAATTTACTTTTTCAGGGGATTTGTCATTGACAGGGTTAATAATAGAACTTATGAAAATCAATAATAAATTGCGATCCCGTACAAATTTTGCATAGCAAATAAAGCTATGCATGTTGCGGAATGTATAGCAAAAGCCTAAATATGTGTAGCAAATTGAGATGCGATACCAGATAAATTATGCCCTGCATCATCTCAATGCTGGTACCAGTAATTAAATCTGTGACTCTTTTGCATATTTCTTTCACCATACTACTGATTATGGCCATCATAATTGCGTGGATGCTGATCGTAGTCACTGGCACGACTCGCGTACCATGAATACCATTTGTATTCCGGGTCATGTCGTGTTTAGTAATCTTAGGCTATGATTACCAAACACGCCGTGACCCGGAATACAAACAGTATTCACGGTACCCAAGTCGTGACTACAATCAGTATTCACATAACCGTGATGGCCAAAATCAGCAGTATAGTTCTCAAAATATACATAGCTACTGAGCTACTGGCTATGTTTCCATTTCCAATCTTGAGGCGTATGTTTAAATTTGGATTCATGCTGGTTTTAACAATCATCTGTGTTGAAGCGCTGGTTTAATTCATGGCCATTATCCCGTGAAATCTGCTTACGTTCAGGACAATACTGGCTGTGGGAATTGTGACTGCTGGAAAGTTGACAGTGTTTGTATCTCTGGTTCTCAAAATTGGTGTGGTTTCCTCTGTCAGCGCACTGTCCACATGACATGCAACATCGATTTTCGATATTTTGAGAACTATACTGCAAGATTAATTGACACAAGTTTATTAGAGGCACATCTCCGTTTGTGTATCTGGCAAGGTTGGCAGTTTTTTCCGAAAAGCATTTTTTCCATCCCGGAAGAAATAGTTTCTTCCAGAAGAAACTCAAATATTTTTTAATGTTTAACAGTTGTGTAAACTTTGTATTTCGACCACTCACAGTTCCTATATATTAATATTAATCCTATGTAGTTTAATACATGGTGTATATTAGACATAATATGGGTGTGTGTAGTTAACCAATGTAAAATTTTGTTGAAGAAAATTTCAATTTTCTCATAGAAAGTGTCCATTTGCAGATTAACCCTTTAACCCTTAGATTTATTCAAGAAAATTCCGAATTTCTGATAGAAAATGTCCATTTGCAGACGAAGAGAAGACTATTTTTGAAAATTTACCACTGAAATGACTGGCTCGGTTATCCAGTTCCAGTTGTAAACTTTCAAAAATTGCCTTCTTTTGGTCTGCAAATGGACCTTTCTCAAGACCACTGCAGAAGCTGTTTTTGGCTGATATGAGTGTCAAAGGGTCAAGAGAAAATATTTTTGAAAATTTATCACTGGAATGGCTGGCTCAGTTATTGCGCTACAAAAATGATAAGAATAACGACTAAAAACATAATTCCGTGAATATGTTAACACTTTTATCCCTAGAATCCAAGTACCTCAATCATGAAGCAATTTATAGGAAAACTATTTAATTTATTAAATCTAATTTGAGTATAATACCTGGATGCCTAGGCAGGGCTCGATTTTAACACTAACCCGTTAATACGAGGATAGTAGAATTTCATATGGGTTAGTAGTCAGTGCTTTATTGAATATTTTGAAATTAATTTGTCTGGAAAGCCGTTAATGCCTTAGAACAAATTAATTTCAAAATATTCAACATCTCTGTATGGTTGCCATGGAAATGAGTTTATCGGTTATCGAGTCAGTCATTCTAGTGATAAATTTTCAAAAATAGTCCTCTCTTGATCTGCAAATTGACATTTCTCAAGACCACTGTAGAAGCCATTTTTGGCTGATATGTTTGTTAAGGGGTAAACACAAAAACCAGCCAAGAGTCACAGACCATGAAAAGGCTTTTTTTTTAAATTTAGCATTTTAATTTCAATTACTGGCTCGATAATGGAGCCAGTCATTCTAGTGGTAAATTTTCAAAAATAGTCTTCTTGGTCTGCAAATGGACATTTTTTATGAGAATACTGAAATTTTCTTAAAGAAATTTAAGTGTTAAATTTGTTTACAATTAATGAACTATATGTGCTGATGATGTTTTAGAGTTGTTTCATCCATCAAGTATCTACAGTGAAGATGCATGCATCATTTTATTGTGTATGTACTACTGTCAGTCACACACCTTTAATTGATAATTTTATTACATAGTTTTAAAAAATTTAAGAAAGACTAACTCTTTCTTTTTTATTTAAATCCTTTGGAAGTCACGGTTCGGGTAATGGAGAATTATGTGGGTTAAGTAATGGCATTATATTGCATGTAGTCCTAATTCATGAAACCATTTCCTCACTCAATCACATGATGTCATAATCAACTACATGACGTGTAGGCTGACGTCATAATCATGACATCATGATTCATGAATGACTCCATATAGTCCATCTTTAACGCTTAATAGTCTGACACGTTGTACGAATTGTATGTCTTTACCATTTCATAAACATTCTGGTGAACATTTTGAAACTAATTTGACTGGGTGTTGTTGTTGCCTTAGGCAGCAACAGCACCCAGTCAAATTATCTTGAAAATATTCAACAGGTTTCCCTGTATAGTTTTATGGAAATTGATAGTCAGTGAGTTCAAGGATCGATCGATCCCGATGTAGCTAAAACTGGAAAGGTCCATTACAGGCCAATTATGGGAATTGGTCTACATTGCCAATGTTTAGAAAAATCATCTGGGCTATTATAATACCTGGGAGTTTCTTCCACCTTTCTTCCACTTTCTTCTGGGAAAGGTGGAAGAAACCCCTTTCTTCCAGTTCTTTTCGGCCATCCCAGAAGAAGCCCAACCATGATAGATGTTGTGTTAATAATTTGTGTTGGTTAGTACTGTATTTAGTGAAAATATTCTTGGTAGGCATTTTGTAGGCACGGTCTGTTTCATAGAAAGTCATAGATTGATTAGGAGTTTACTAATGCTACCATAGTACATGGGAATATCCTCATGCTATTGGTCTTGAACTGAAATTGACTCAAGTTTTGTAAATGTGTTTGTTTTTGTTGCTTGTAGCGGTTCTACGTTGTTGGCTCCAATAACAATGAAACTTGTTTCCGTGTGCTGAAAATCGACAGGACAGAACCATATGACCTGCTTATTCACGATGATAAGGTACATTTCATCATCATTATATTGGGTTTATCATCGTCGTCGTCGTCATCGTCACCATCAGCGATGCTGATTGCTAAATTTTTTACTGTATTTTCTAGCAAGTTAACCCCTTCACCGACAAGTCCCTGAAAAAAGTATATTTTTTACGATATAAAACTTAATCTTTTGAATATTTTGAAATTAATTTGACTGAAAGCCATTGCTGCCTAAAGCAGCAAGGGCTTCCAGTCAAATTAATTTCAAAATATTCAACATTTTTCCTGTATGGTTGCCTTGAAAATGAGGCATGGGAATTCATCGGTGGAAGGGGTAATCTGTGAATAGTCAATGTCATATGATCAAATTCATTCGCTAATCAAGCAATATGTGTCAGAATAGACCGTTCCAGTTTTAGCTATGCCCCGCCCATCTCTGTCTTAGCTCCACCCACACCTCATCCATGTAGGGATCAATCGATCTCTGAACTTTGTGACTATCAATTTCCAGAAAACTACCAGTGTACACGTAAATTCATTCAATCAAGGAATTTATGTCAGAATTGTCTTCTAAATAGATCGATCCCGTGACCTGGTTGCTATTGTGAGACTGCTACATAACATGCTTTTTCGCGAGTCAGAATAGTCTGTTTTAGACAAAATGATGAATACGTTATAGACAGACTAATTTCTATTATCAACTGTCTAGCAAAATCATATTGAGATACAAGCAAAAGTTGTCTCATCAGAGAACGGGTAATTACTATGACATATACATGTATGACAGGATGTACACTTGGGATGAAAATCTGAAAAAGGTTGGAATTATTAAAAACCCATTTTCAGGTCTTAAAAGGTATCGAAAGTTCAATATTTTCTTCTAAGCATTTGGAAAGTGTATGGAAAAGCAAAATATTGTCACGTGTGATCACATCTCATGCATATCATTTACAAAATAATATAGATAATATTCAAAATGGTGACCATCTCTGCTACTAATTCCAATAGTTTTTAGCAAAATTTGACATTTTAGAAGCGGACACTGATTGGAGATATCATACAAATGTGAAAATGTGTCTGGAAATTGTTAAATTAGGTCTGGAAAGGTATAGGAAAGTATGAAATTGCATTCTGTTGAAGATATATATGCAGTTTGGTAAACTATTTTTAGGTCACCCAAATTTTTTTAATGTTAGGGTCTGATTAATGGTCACAAAATCTGTGTGTTCCATACGGTGATCATTTACATCTATTACCCTATAGTGTCAGGGCTTGAAAATTAGAAAAATACTGTGTTGCCCCCAGCGGCAAGTATGCCCTTTACATTAGGTTGCCCGATTATTCTTCCAGATTGCCCCATTTCTGTAGATTCTTTTGAAAATATGTATTGTTGTGAGCTATACAGACTACAGAATCCTTGTAAATACCAACTCAAGCAGTATAGGAACCATTTTTCCCTCATATCAGCCAAATATGGCTTCTGTAGTGGTCTTGAGAAATTTCTGTTTGTGGACCAAGAGAAGACTGTTTTTGAAAATTTACCTCTGGAATGACTGGCTCAGTAACCGAGCCAGTCATTCCAGTCGTAAATTTTCAAAAACAGTCTTCTTGGTCTACAAATGGACATTTTCTATGAGAAAGGTTAAGACTAAATAAAATAAATACTCACCATGAGTACATATACATGCTCCAAAAACTAAAAATAGATTATGTAGGTTGTCCCCCAGGCCAACCAATGTGTTAAGATTTGGTTGCCCTGCAGTAAAAAGTTGTTGTCCTGGACCACAGGAATGTGTAATTGTCATGGCCTGTATAGTGGTTAAAGCAAGCCAAAACCGACCTTTGCAATGCTGTCGAAGAACGCCCATTTGCAAGCCAAGAGAAGTATATTATTTTTAATTTACCAATAACGAGCCAGTCATTCCAGTGCTAAATTTTCAAAAATACTTTTCTCTTAGCCTGCAAATGGACATTCAATAAGCAGATATTTTGATTCTGTTTAACTAATCTTAGCCACTAAAAGGTTAATGGTCAAGCTGTCCAAAACCTACCTTTGTAGTGGTCTTGAGAAATGTCCATTTACAGGCCAAGAAAAGACTATTTTTGAAAATTTACCACTGGAATGACTCGATAAATTAACCAGACATTCCAGCGATACATTTTTTGAAATAGTCATCGCTTGATCTGTAAATTCTTCTTGAACAAATTTGACCATTAAATTGGTAATACCTGTTTGACTGTACATTCATCATTGATTACAGGTGGAGTATTCTCGTAATGAGATTAAAGACATGCTGACAATGATTGATTCCGGGAACCGGTCTCGAGCAGTACAAAGATCCAACCCAGGTCTTTCCAGGACTGTCTCAGCATATGGCATTGTTGGTAAATTAAGTTGTGAATTAAATAACAAATATAACTATTTCATAGTATATAGATGAAGATTTTTAACTCACCTGACCTGGCCTGTGAGGCATTGGGCGCTTCTGCTGCCTATATCAGCAATAGGTGCCAGTCGAATTAGTTTCAAAATATTCAAGAGCTTTCCTAAATGTCTTCAAATTGAGACACTGGCATTTCAAGGGTTAAAGTGTTCTAATCACTTGTTTTTGGATTGCTTTAATAATGGAGGGATTTGATCTGTTAATCAAGTGTCTGACTTCACAATCAATGGAGGATTCCAGTTTCTCAGTCAATCAATCACATGACATCAGAATCAACTACATGGCGTGTAGGCTAACATCCTAATCAATTGCGTCATGAATCACGTTGCTAAGTTCATCATGAATGCTTTTAAATGATGGTGGATTAAGCGTTGTTGTACGAATTATTTGTCTTTGCTATTTAATAGGCAGCAACAGCGTCCAGTCAGATTAGTTTCAATATATTTAACAGCTTGCCTGTATAGTTTTCTGGAAATTAAGAGTCAGGGATCAATCGATCCCAACACTGGCGATGTGTGGGCGGAGCTTAGCTAAAGATGGGCGGGCCATAGCTAAAACCGGATTCCCCATTACATCACTAGACGGCTGAAGTCATAATCATAATTGCGTATAACGGTCAGTCCGTCATTAGTGTATGGATTATATATCTTTGTTGAATTTATAATTTAATAAACATTCTGTTAAATATTTTGAACCTAATTTGACAGGGAGTTGTCGCTGCCATAGGCAGCAATAGCCTCTAGTCAAATTAGATTCAAAATATTCAACAGCTGACCTGTTTATAGTTACCCTGAAATGTCGATTCTGGGAATTCAGGTTTCAAAATTTTTAAATAGATTCCAATGTGAGTAGAAATTGGGCGGTGCTTATCTAGAAATGTGCGTGTGTGTGTGAAGTAGGGCAGGCAGTTTGTTATCTTTGTTCAATGCCACCAACCAATGAACATTTGTAATTCAATATTTTGCGATAGATGACACAGGTCATTTTATTTTACCAATAACTGAACAGTTCAGTGATGTTACTAATCTAGATATATAAGCAATAAATCGCCAGTTATTACACTCACCCCATTAGAGGAATAGGGTATTGCGATCGCTGGCTCAAATTTTAACACAAGGATGGAATTTGCCATGCAAAAGGATTTCCAGACTGTGCCCATGGTGCGGATATAAAAGAACCAGGATCAAATTTGGGATCTATAGATATCTCAGAAATTGGGGTAAGATTTTGCTCAAATTTTGACGCAAGAAAGGATGTGGTCATTGACTAGGATTCCATATTAGTTTTGAGCATGATCTGAACAAATCCTAAAAATTAGAGAAAATCTGAAAACTTTTTACAATGTAACTAACACAAGAAGACATGGGTCTGCAATCTGTAATTGCTGTTGTTTAATGTTTTTTCAGGTTTTGTACGGTTTCTGGAAGGATATTATATGATATTGATAACGAAGCGACGCAGGATAGCTTTAATCGGTGCTCATACTATATATAAGATAGAGGATACAGCTATGATTTACATCCCCAATAATGCTGCCAGAATTTGCCATCCAGATGAGCCGAGGTAACCACGGTAATATATACATGTACAGGCATCAAAATGTTCACTCTTCCACTCGTTTTTATGACCTCAAGTTGCTATGGATGACCTCAATTTTAGATGAGGTCATCCATGGATGAATTAAAATCCTGGAAATTTGCATTGCTTATTATGAAAGGATGACCTCAGTTCAGTTTGGATGACCTTGTGAGATCATTGCCATGGGTGACTTCAAATTTTCAAAGATTTTGACCCTGTACATGTATCCCAATATAATGCAATATAATCCCAAGAATTTCCCACCTGTATGAACATACAGTACAGCCCATAAATAAGTTTGTTTGTTGCCAAGACGTGATGGAAGAAATGTTCTGAGCATAATTGGATTGGAAGACATTGCTGCCTAAGGTAGCAATGTCTTCCAATCCAATTACATGCATGTATACATGTATAAGTAGGTTTTTCCATTGTCATATCCCTGGACAAAACTGTTTTTTATAGATCCGATAAATGAAAATAAAATTGTACAATCAGTGAATCCACTTTTAGCTATGCCCCGCCCATTTCTAGCTAAACTCTGCGCATGCTTTACCTGTTTTGAAATTGATTGAACTCCCTGAATCTCAATATCACGGTAACTATACAAGTAAGATATTGAATATTTTAAAACTAATTTGACTGGGTGCTGTTGCTGTGGCAGCAACAGCGCCAAGTCAAATTATTTTCAAAATTTTTAACAAAATGTTTATTAAATAGAAAATCCATCACAAGACATAATTTGTACACCTGACAGACTATTCCAGCTTCATGACAGACTATTTCTGTCAATTATGATTGTGATATTTTCCTACGTGTGATGTAATTAATTATGATGTCATATGCTTGATCGACGGATCAGATTCATCTATTAAATTGGTATACGAGTATTTACCCATTTAACACTCAACCTGGCCAAACCAGCTTCTGCAGTGGTCTTGAGAAATGTTCATTTGCAAACTAACCGATTTTTTTTTTTAATTGACCACTTGATAATAGAGCCAGTTAAATTCAAGTGGCAAATTCTCAAATAATCTCTTGGTCTGCAAATGGATATTTTCTATGTACACCTTAACACTTTGATGTCAAACTTGAAGATTTTTAAAATTAAATTAAAAGATGAATGGGTGTCATAGACAGCAACATCGTCCACCAATATTGTTGAAAAATGTACACCAGATTCTTCGCTTTCGAACCAATAAAAAATAGAATTTTGACATCAGAGTGGTAAGGGTTAAAAAAAAAGGGAGAAATTTATGTGAAATTAAAAAAGAATTTCGTGTTTTTTTCAGATACGAGAAAATGTTTCAGAATATTGATCTGTCCAGTAATTTCTACTTCAGGTGAGATGTGCACACCTACCTAAACAGTGGAATTAACCCTCAATACTCATGTTGACCTAAAATGGCTTGTGCAGTGGTCTCGAGAAAAGACCATTTGCAGAAGAGAAGACTATTTTTGAAAATCTACCAGTGTAATAACTGGCTCGATAACCAAGTTAGTCATTCCAGTGGTAAATTTCCAAAAATAGTATTTTGTTGGTCTGTAAATGGATATTTTCTATGACAAAATTTAAATAGTTTTGAACAAATTATGGTTATGTGTGTGGCCCCCCCCCCCCCCCTCCGTTATAATTAACTGGGCATTATATAGCATCTGTTTTTTGGAGTGTGCATGTGTACATGTCTGTCCGGGCTTCCATCTCCATTTCTAACATAGCGGACTATTGATCTTGAGGTCAAAATTGTGGTGGTGAATTTGAGGAGATTGTGCTGTGTTTGCAGATAATACTATTTTGAGGATCTTTCCCATACTTGGCATTCATGTTCCGCTTAACGGGTCTGAAAAACACTATTGATTTGGGATTCAAGAGGTCAATATATCGGTGAGTAAGTAAGGAAATTGTGTTTACCTAACTTGACCGAGGACCCTTTAATCTTCAGATTTGTTCAAGAAAATTTTTTTATTTTCTCAGGAAAATATCCTTTTGCATACTAAAAGATTATTTTTGAAAATTTATCACGGGAATGACTGGCTCGGTTATCGAGCCAGTCATTCCAGTAGTAAATTTTCAAAAATTGTCTTCTTTTTGTGTGCAAACATTTTATGCTACCTTAACCCTTTGAGGATCAAGATTTATCATGAAAATTAATATCTTAGCCTCATGATTGTAGTTTTGCAAGACAGGCAAATGCTATTTTTGAAAATTTACCAATTGCAGATTTGATGACGTCACCTATGCTGATGACGTAACTCAAAACACTACTTGTACGTACTGTTAGTATACAATCGATTTTGCAATCTCTTTCGCTTCGGGTAAGGCTTGTATGTAAGGTTGCTGCGACAACCAACCTTACCAGTCACGAAAGAACAGGATACTAGCTCGCCTCGTTGGTAGATGTAGATGTAAACAACGATATTTGTTTTACGTATCCGGGCCTGATCTGACTATTCTATTCTGAAGATGATGGTAAGCTACGGTGGTCTTCCGTAATTATCAGAGTAACTTTATGAACAACACGAACTCTTGCCTTGTAGTAAAATCACAAGGTGATGATTTTATTCTCTAACTCTACTATGCAATATACGTTGTATCAGAAAGGTGGTTTCTACTACCACAAAATACGATTATTAAAATTACTTATAATTTGACTAAATTATCCGATTTAGTTGACTTATGAATTTATACTCCCTAGCTTAGCTAACATTACTCCCAGATTCGGCTGGTATGATATGCTATTCAACCAACTCTTGCTTACTCAAAATAAACGTTCAGCAAGAACTTGTACGAGGTGCGAGGCGGACCGGACTCTGATTAAAAGTTAAAGTCCATTTTTTATACTTTTCTGGAGTTCCCTACCATGTTCGTTCTGGTTCTTCTTTCCAGAGTTTGACTCGATTCTCATTGATTGTGACGTCATCCTGACTAATCAAATCACGATTTTCTCTCTTATGAATAGAACACCGAACAAGTTAAGTGATGGAATCCTATCCGATACCTCCCCAAATTTGATACTGATGTATGAGTATTTTCGACATTTTTCGTCTGGTTTTCTAATCTTCTTGGCGCCAGACGCTACCATGTCCATGTCCGGCCCCTTGCTTATTAGGCCTGCGCCTGTATTTTGCAAGGGTGTCACGAAGTAGGTATCAAGTGGCCTATCCACTTCACCACACCCGGCGCCGTATCTGGTGTCGTGGGTGTCGCCTCTATACAATTATAGAAATTCGGCCCCATTACCCCGGTCTTATGGTAAGTCGGTCGTCGCCACGTTACTATGTCATCCTATGATTCATTCAATCCGTGCTACATACATATATTCTGTCCGTAGCCCCTACCGACGCTCTTGCTTGAATATTTAGAAAACTATTGGTCGTAACTTCTGCTGAATATGATAAAAGGTTATGCCGTGTCTGCGGCAACAACTTTCATCTTTCAACCACCGATATATTCCATCAGCTCGCTGCCCTAAATCTTAGTCTATTCTATTCCAATTTTACTTACTGTATTAATTACATTTTCAAGTTAGTTTCGCACATCGACTTGAGCACGCACTAGATCGCGCTATTACATTTATTACATTTTTCGTTCATCGTGTTATCCGTTCCTTACTCGCCTGGTATTCAAATATGGTAATTCTGGGGTCTTAGACTGCAAATGTAAGATGTCCCCGGGGTCATGACTCCCCAGAAGACAATCCCATATCTACACAATGGAACTGAACAAGTCATTGCGGTGCTAATATTCTGCTTGTTTTAACTGTTTATAACCCTTTATCCATCGAATTTATTTTTAATAATATAAATTTTCTCATAGAAAATGTCTATTTGCAAACCAACAGAGCCTATTTTTTTAAATTCACCTCTGGAATGACTGGCTCCGTTATCGAACCAGTCAATCCAATGGTAAATTTTCAAAAATAGTCTTCTCTTGGTCCACAAATGGACATTTCTCAAGACCAGTGCTGAAGCCGTTTTCGGCTGACATGAGTGTTAAATGGTTAATGGCCAATACAACCAAAACTGACCTATGTAGTGGTCTTGAGAAATGTCCATTGGGTCCATTAGACATGGGTATTTTTGAAAATTTGCACCTTAAATGACTGATTTGATAAACGAGCGAGTCAATCCAGTGATAAATTTGTTTAAAATTTTCTTGACCTACAAATGAAGATTCACTAGGTACAAGTTTTGATGGAAATCCTGAGCTTTTAACTCTTTAATGGTCATATTTGGTCAAGAAAATTTAAAGATTTTCTTATTGAATGCCCATTTACAGGCCGAGACGATACAATTTTTGAAAATTTATCACTGGAATAACTGGCTCGGTTATCGAGCCAGTCATTCCAGTGGTAAATTTTCAAAAATTGTATTCTCGGCCTGTAAATGGCCATTCCACAAGACCATAGCAGAGGCCAGTTTTGACTGGTATGACCATTAAAGGGTTAAGATTTTAACCTGTTTTTTTGTGTGTGTACAGTTACAGTTACGCCCTGACACAGACAATACAGTATAATATGACAGTATCTGCAGAGCCTGATACAAAGGATAAGAATGATCCGCAGGCACCAGAACAGACAGATACAGACTCTGGTGGCTCTAATCACGGTCAGGATAACCACAACACGGATGGTAAGAATGGATAAATCTGATCTGTCACTCTAATATCTGATGTCATAATCAATTACATGTACCTCATATTCAAAATGACATCATAATCATAGGATCCATCCTGAAATTCGAGAAGTCTGCTACATATTCTGTTGAATATTATTTCGTTTTCGCTTGCATTTGTGCATGCGGCCTTCAGATAGGTTTTCGTTGGATAACTACTTTAGCGTGTAGTATCATGACAAGACTTCACCGTCCATCCATCTGTCTTTTGTGCCCATCCGTCCATGCAAATTTTGCATGAAGTATCGTGATGAAACCTGGGAAGGTTGGCTAGTGTAATAGGGAAATGCACCTTATTTTGTGGGTCAGTCAGTCTATCCATCCATCTGTCTTTCTGACTGTCTCCACCCATCTGCGCACATTTTTGGGTTTTTGTTCGATAACTTCTACTTGGAGTATCTTGACGAAACTTCATGGGAAGTCTTGTTTTTATTCATAATCATTATCCCCTTTCATTTATGCTTTCATCCATTCATCGATCCAAACCAGTAGGATTCTCATCCCACTTTACAGGGGTGATAATTTGATTTATATCACCTAGATGTGCCAATGCATTACATTCTTTTTATATAATAGTAATAATCTTTTTTAAATATTTTGAAACTAATTTAACTGGAAGTTGTTGCTGCCTAGGTCAAATTAGTTTTAAAATCTTCAACAGCTTACCTGTATGATTGCTTTTATACCACATTGCCAAACTATAGATGCCAGCTCTGTCTGACTGCATATACCGAGGCAGACATGCTAGGTTTTTTCTGATTGGTTGAAAAGTAAATCATGACAGCCATCATAGGCTGCAGAAATGTATTAACATTTAGCTACAGAGGCCTGGATATCTTTTGTAGTCGGCGTGATAAAAAGCTCAAATGGCAAGGATGGATTAGGGGTGGAAAATTCTATCACCTGAATGGTTAGTATAGAGAAGACTATTTTTGAATAGTTACCACTGCAATGACTGGCTCGATATCCGAGCCAGTCATTCCAGTGGTAAATCTTCAAAAATAGTCTTCGGTTGCTCTGCAAATGAAGCCTCTTCAAGGCCATTGTGTGACAACGGAAGAGTTAGGATTTTTGCTTAGTAAATGCTTTGTGAACATACATATGCACACCAAGAGGATTATTTTTTTTAATTTACCATGAGAATGACTGGCACGGTTATTGAACCCCGTTATGCCAGTGGTAAAATTTAAAATCTATTCTCTTGGTCATTTTCAAAACCGACCTGTACAATAGTCATAGTGGATTGACGAGACCGACAACTTTCAGTCAAATGGTTTTCAAAATATTCAGCATATCCACAGTTAAGACCCATGGAAATTCTAGTCTGCAGAAATTCAGCAGACAGCGGGTTAAATAGTTAATGGGTTAAAGTGCTTTAGATCCATGGATCAGGGAGAAATGTTGGTTTGTGCGATTATTGCTCTGAGTGATTACAATCAATTCCTTAAAAATAATCGTGATTTCCCCGGGTAATGAACCTGGGTTCAAATTACCAAGTCATGGCAATAAAAGCATATCAATGATGAAAGTTGCAATTGTGTTTAGAAATATCGATTTGCAGGCGAAGAGAAGACTAGTTTTGAAAATGTGTCACCGGAATGCCTGGCTCGATGCTCGAGCCAGTCGTTCCAGTGGTACATTTTCAAAGGTTGTCTTCGCTTGGCGTGTAAATGGGCATACATTCACTGAGCAAAATGTCACTTTTCATGAATGATCGCTTTAAAGAGTAACTGAAAGGTAGGTTTTGAAATATTTTCTATAGTAGAAATTATTCACAATACCTGATTATTTAAATTTTAATCATATAAATTCAGGATTTAAAAAATAATCACAATTTTTATCTCGGCGCCCCCCCCCCGATCATATAGCGATTGGCATGTCCGTCCGTCTGTCCCCGTCTTCTCAACGCAACTCCTAGAGGTCTCGATGGATTAACTTAAAATTTCGTCCACATTAACAGTATCATGTGCAGATGTGCATGTGCTTTATTCGTGACCGAAAAATTGTTTATTATAGAGTTATCCCCCTTTAAATATCTTAAACCCGATACATAGACTGCATTGCCAATCATTTCTTGTCAACGCAACTCCTACAGTTTAGCTCTGATTCTTTTGAAAATTGGTATGTGTTATCATTACCACGTGTAGGTGTGCATGTGCTATCCGTGTACCTGTACGTCCATCCGTTTGTCCAAAATGTATTTATGTCCGTCTGTCAGTCCATCCATCTCTGACAATCATTTCTTGTCAATGCAACTCCTCCTAGAGGTCTCAATGGATTAACTTTAAATTTCGTCCACATTAACAGTATCATGTGCCGATGTGCATGTGCTTTTTTCGCGGCGAAGAAATTGTTCATTATAGAGTTATCCTCCTTTAAATATCTTAAAGCTGATACATAAACTGCGTTGCCTATCATTTCTTGTCAACGCAACTCCTCCTACAGTTTGGCGCTGATTCTTTTGAAAATTGGTACATGTTATCATTACCACATGTAGGTGTGCATGTGCTATCCGTGTACCTGTATGTCCATCCATCTGTCCAAAATGTATGTATGTCCGTCTCAGTCCATCCATCTCTGACAATCATTTCTTGTCGACGCAACTCCTCCTAGAGGTCTCAATCGATTAACTTAAAATTTCATCGACTTTATCAGTATCATGTGCAGATGTGCATGTGCTTTTTTTGCGGCTGACAAGTTGTTCATTAAAGAGTTATCCCCCATTTAAATATCTTAAAGCTGATATGTAAACTGCATTGACAATCATTTATTGTCAGCGCAACTCCTCCTATAGGTCTCAATGGATTAACTTAGGATTTTGTCGACATTATCAGTATCATGTGTAGATGTGCATGTGCTTTTTTCACGGGCAAAAAATTTTTCATTACAGAGTTATCACCCTTTAAATATCTTAAAGCTGATACATAAACTGCATTGCCAATCATTTCTTGTCAACGCAACTGCTCCTACAGTTTAGCTCTGATTCATTTGAAACTTGGTAAGTGTTATCATTATCACATGACGGTGTGCATGTGCTATTCCTATACCTGTACGTCCATCCGTCTGTCCAAAATGTATCTATGTCCCTCTGTCTGTCCGTCCATCTCTGACAATCATTTCTTGTCAACGAACTCCTCCTAGAGGTCTCAATGGATTAACTTAAATTTTTGTCCGCGATATCAGTATCATGTGCAGCTGGGCATGTGCTTTTTTCGCAGCCAAAAAATTATTCATTACAGAGTTATCACCCTTTAAATATCTTAAACCCGATACATAAACTGCTTTACACTTAATGAAAAAGGAATTTAGGTTTTAGGAAGAGTTGCATTTTTCATTGATTAGTTTTCGAAAAAATATTGTCCTTTACAATGAGTTTAGGTCTTAGGAAGAGTTGCATTTTTGATTGGTTAATGGGTATTGAAAAATATTGTCCTTTACAATTAACGTTGCATGTATGCCCACTCTTGATGTATGTTTATCTGAAATGTTTGGATCTGGGGGGATATGCCGTCTTCTGATGGCTCTTGTTTACTTAAGCATATAATCCCACAAGCCTAGAGAGTAGAGATGTGAAAAACTATTTGTCCTAGACATATATATGCTAAGAATGCTTTGATTTGTGTCTTATCTCTCAGGTTCTGTGCCGGTGTCTGATTCACCCACAACGTCGCAACCCTATTACAAGTTTGTGTGGAACAAGTACTTGCTGAATAAGTTTGAACGCATAGTGCATACGGACTGGCTGCTCTATATTACACATGGATTCATGGCTCAGTCTAGTATCCTTCATAACATGGGATCATAGAGAGCGTAAAGTGAGACTGTGATGTTTACAATTTTGTCGTAATCGCAAGACGTAACATAAATCTTGACATATTATTTCTGTACATATGTCATAATAAATAATAGATGAATCCACTTTTAGCTTTGCCTCACCCATTTATAGCTGAGATCCGGGTAAGCTGTTGAATATTTTGAAACTAATTTGATTGGGTACTGCTGCTGCAGAGTGTTTATTATAAAGTTAAGACATACAATTCAAACAACTGATGGACTTTTAAAAGTTCAGGACGGAATTAGATACGCCATTCATTATCTGTTTTGATTATGACATCAGCCTACATATGACGTATTATAATGTCATATGCTTGAGTGACAGATTGGATTCATCAATTGACATTTGAGGTGTTAATAGAACTTTTCACCTAATATATATCAGACTTATGTTAACACTCCCTTGAACTATTCACTCCAAGATAATGTTATTTCACAATTGTTTTATAATCTTAACTGCATGGCTGCTGCAAGCCACCAGGTGATTGTATCAATGGGCAATAACTCTGGACCTGCTGAATATTTTGAAAACAATTTGACGGAAAGTTGTTGGTGGCTGAGCCACCAACAACTTTCAGTCAAATTGTTTTCAAAATATTTAGCAGGTCTAGAGATATAACCCCTGGGAATATGTCATCTGCAAAAACTCAGCAGTCAGGCGGTTAATTTAGAAAGGAGAAAATATTTGTCAACTTCGTATTTAGTTATTCCTTACAGCTACAACTCCTCAGATATGAATATCTTTGGTAAATCTGTCTACCTGACTTTGATAGCCAGGCGATCTAACAGCTTTGCTGGCACCAGGTTCTTAAAGCGAGGTGCTAACAGCCAGGTAAGCAGCTCGTGGATAATGACCTGGAAATAACACCTACATGCTTTAAACACGAGTCAAGTAGAAACGTGACGGGTAGTGGTATTCCAAGGTTCGTACCCATGGGTCATGGAAAACACGAAAAGTCATGGAATTTGAAAATTAAAATTTCAGGCGAGGATAACCGTGAAAAACTACTTTTTCATATGTGTCATGGAAAAGTCATGAAAAATCAGAAAACCACTGCTGTGAATGTTTATGCTCTTAAAGGTAAATTTGCATGGCAAAAAAAAGCAAATGCAGGCGATGCCATCTGAACGAACACATCTAGATTTCAAAATTTTCTTGTTTGAGGACCCGTGGGCCCCATTTAACATCATGGATTTCATATTTTTAGGTCATAGAAAGTCATGGAATGTTACAGAGTGGAAGGTGTACAAACCTTGTGTTCCAGCCCCGTGGTTTAGTAACAATTTGTATTATAATTAATCATTTAAATTTGGTCACGAAAATCAAAGTATTTGCTTATTAAGGTTCACTTGCCGGGTAAAATTTAATAAATGTTCATCTCTTGGTCTGTAAACGGTCATTTAATCCTCAAGACCGCTCCAGATGCCAGTTTTGGCCAGCTTGACCATCCATGGGTTAAACCATAACTGTCTGGCTGCTAAATTTCAGCCACCAACAACTTTCAGTCAAAATGTTTTCAAAATATTAAGCATATCCAGGGTTATTGCCCATTGAAATTGTTGTCTGGTCGCTTGTAGCAGTCAGACAGTTAATATACACTAGTCTATTAAACAAGCAAACATTGACGTCATATACTGTGCAGCAGGTTGTCAATAATAGGAAATGGGTGTAATCTTTGGAAGCAAAACTGGCTTAGACATCAACAGTTTACAGCAACTTTGTTTTCAAAATTACACAGGGACACAACATCTCATATAAAGGGGTGCAGAATATTAACTGTTTGTCTGCTGAATTTCTGCAGACTACATTTTCCATGAGATTTAACTATATGCTGAATAATTTGAAAACAATTTGATTGAAAGTTGTTGGTGCTAAGCCACCAACAACTGTCAGTCGAATTGTTTTCAAATTATTCAGCATATTTAGAGCTATTTCCCATTGAAATTATTGCCAGGTGTCTTGGAGCAGTCAAACAGCTTAAAAAAGCTCATTTGTTAGCATAGTGATAAAATCGATTAAAATATACCTACAAAGTGGGAGGAGCTTATCTAGAAATGGGCGGAGTATATTTAGCAATTGATCCATCTATTCACTGTTGATCCATGTTAATTTCAAGGTGTTTTGTTTTGCAGGGTGCTGTTGCGAATGAAGTCGAGACCGAGCAGATTGTCCACGATGCATCAATTACGTTCCTGCATTGTGGCCGTGTCACTTCGTTTGTGCAGTACCGCGGCTCTGTGCCATTATTCTGGTCGCAAGACATCTCCAGTATGGTACCAAAGCCGCCAATATCGTGTGAGTTTACATTCAGACATGGCATTTAGAATAGAGGGAACCAATCTGACACTCAAATCGCTGACGTCACAATCAAAATGGCATATTTCAGTCATAAAAATCATAGTCTGTCACAAGGATACGAAATATATGTCTGATGAATTTATAATTTAAGAAACATTCTGTTGAATATTTTGAAACTAAGTAGAATGGGAGCTGTTGCTGCCAACAGCCTCCTCTCACATTATTAGCTCACCTGGCCTGAGAGGCCAAGTGAGCTTATGCCGTGGCGACCATCCGTCGTCTGTCCATCAACTTTTCCTTTAAACGACTTCTTCTCAAGAACCGCTGGGCCGATTTCCAAGTTTGTTCAAACGAAGCCGATCGGCCAATTTGGCTGGTGGTCACCTTGGATGTTGGCCAATTTGAGGAAACGTCTTTAAAAATCTACTCCGAAACCGCTTGGGGGATTGATGCAAGGTTCGTGAAATATGATCTAGGGTAAGAACCAAGTTTGTTCAAGGAAACTTGATTGGTCAAATGGTTTGGCGGCCATCTTGATTGACCTAGTTTTAGCGAAAACGACTTCCACAGAGCCGCTGAAGCGATCAGGCGGAAATATGCAATATATGTTTAGGGACTAAGGGCCATTAAAGTCTGCTGAAGAGAAGTTGATCCATCAAAAAACTTGGCCGCGGTGGGCCAATCAAAATATATCATGTTTGGTGGCTATATTGAGTTTTTTTACTTGATGGATTTTGAAGTCGAAATTGGTTTTATGTTTGTTTTTGGGTTATTCTGATCCCAAATTTGCCATTTTCTAAACTGTCGGATAAACGGTTTGGTGGCCATCTTGGATCATTTTCCCGCCAAAAGCTCCCATACTAAAGCAATCGGAAATTTAAAATGTTTTCTCAAGAACTGCTGTACCGATTTCAATTATATTTGGCAGGAAGCATCCTTAGGGCATAGGGATCCAAGTTTGTTCAAAGGAAACCGATCGGCCAATTTGGCCAGCGGCCATCTTGGATTTTGGTTGATTGTTAGAAATGTCTAAAAATCTACGCCAAAACTGTTTGAGTGATTTATTCAGAGCTCATAAAATATCATTTAGGGCACGAGCTGAACCAAGGTTGTTCAAGGGAACTTGATTGACCAAATGGTTGGGCGGCCATCTTGGATGGCATGGTTTTCATGAAAGCGAATTCGTCTACAGAGCCGCTGAATGGATTGGGCCGAAATTTGGGAGATATGATATTGATGACTAAGGTCCATTAAAGTTTGTTCAAGAGAAGTTGATACATAAAGAAACATGGCCTCTGTTTTCTTGTTACAAGTCTGTTCAACTCATTAGAGTTCTACTTAATGTTAATCACCATTCTAGTTGAGATGCCTATGGTCCAGGTGAGCGATACAGGCCCCATGGGCCTCTTGTTAAAGGATAACTAATCTGAACTCGTGATAGCTATTCAGGTGATCTAATATGCCAGTCATAGACTATGCAGGTAACGTTAATCTTTTCATCATGCCGCTAAAGAAAGATATTCATGCTTTAGTAGCTCAATGTTAGTACATTTCTACACCCTATGATGGATGTCATGATTTATTTTTCAACCAATCAGAAAAATCCTAGCGCGCCTGCCTCGGGATAAAGCTCAGTCATAGAGGTGCCAGCTGTAGTTTACCAGTGTGGTATAAAAGCAACCATACAGGTAGGCGGTTGAATATTTTGAAACTAATTTGACTGGAAGCTGTTGCTGCCATAGGCAGCAACAACTTCCAGTCAAATTAGTTTCAAAATATTCAACGAGATGAATATTACATAATAAAGAATGTAATGCATTGGCACTTACATGACATCATGCACTATCGCCTGTGGAGACAAAATGGTGGTGATCACTGTTCAACATTTACGCAATATTACTAAGCAGATAATTGTGATACAGAAACGGGAATGTGACAGGATATGAATTATCTGGCATCTATAAACCATAATCTATCGGTGCAGTATAACATTTGAGATGAGATTAGCATCGCTTTAAACGTAGGCAGCGTACTGCAGTTGACTCTTGAACCAGCGTCTACCAGCTGTAGGCAGCATACCCCTTGGGCCTCTTGTTTTCAGAATATTCAACATCTTACTTGTACAGTTAGCTTAAAATTTAGATTCTAGGAATTCAGGTTTCAACGTTTTAAGTCTATTTCAACACATGCAAAAAGTGAACGGAGCTTCGCTAGAAATGGATGGGTCATAGCTAGAAATGGATGGGGCATAGCTAGAAATGGATGGGGCATAGCTAGAAATGGATGGAGCATAGCTAGAAATGGATGGGGCATAGCTAGAAATGGATGGGGCATAGCTAGAAATGGATGGGGCATAGCTAGAAATGGATGGGGCATAGCTAGAAATGGACCCCTCTATTAGGATATCTTACGTACGTATGTTTGTATTGACGGGTTTGGGGAGGTGGATGGAGTTGGCAGGAATGAGGCAGCATATGCCTGCTTGTCCTACATGTAGTTAGAAAATAGCTTTCATTTAGAACCATTCCTCCTCTAAGCAGTTAACCATTTAATGGTCTGTCTGGACAAAACCAGCTTCTTCAGTGCATTTGAGCAATGTCCATATACAGGTCAAGAAAAGACCATTTTATACGCCCGCGCAAAGCATTATGTGATGGCGCTCGCCGTCCATCTGTCCGTCCGTCTGATTTCTTGTCCGGACCAGATCTCGAAGAGCTTTGAACCTACACTAAAAAAAAGATTTTCAGCAGATGTGTTAGGGATAGACAAAGTGCAATGATTTCGTTTCCGCACAATCTGCCCATGTTTGCCCGAGTTATCTCCCATGAAAAGCCAAAATTCATCGAAATTTGCTTGTCTGAACCATATCTTGAAGGGTTTTGAACCTACACTCACAATTTTTTTCACCACATGTGTTGCGGATGGACGAAGTGTCATGATTTCGTTTCAGCAAAATCTGGCCATATTCTCCAGCGTTATCTCCCTTAAAAGACTAAAATTTGTCAAAACCTTGTTCGGAGCAGGTCTCGAAGAGTTTTGAACCTACACTCACAATTTTGTTTTTCAGCAGATGTGTTAGGGATAGACGAAGTGTCATGATTTTGTTTCAGCAAAATCCGGCCATATTTTCCAGAGTTATCTCCCTTGAAAAGCTAAAATTCATCAAAATTTTCTTGTCCGATCCATATCTCGAAGAATTTTTAACCTACACTCAAAATTTTTTTTCAGCAGATGTGTTAGGGATAGACGAAGCGTCATGATTTCGTTTTGACAAAATCTGCCCACAATTCACCAGAGTTATCTCCCTTGGAAAGCAAAAATTTGTAGAAATTTTCTTGTCCGGTCCAGATCTCGAAGAATTTTGAACTTACACTCACAATTTTTTGTTCAGCAGTTTTAGGGATAGACAAAGTGTCATTTATCAAAGACAAACTGTTCACACACATTTAACATTCCTCAAACAAGTATGTCTGCGGGTGTATGTTGAGTTTCACTAAAACTTGTTATAAATTTACTACTAGAATGAGGTTGGCAAGCTGAATTTAATGGCTCGATGCTCAAAATTAGTATTAAAATTTGTTTACTTTCTAGTTAAAAATGATGATTTTAAGATAAATAAAAGAATAATTGTAAAAACTTACAATTGAAATCACTGACCTGGTTACTGAGCCAGTCATTACAGTGAAAGGTTTTCGAAAATATCCTATCTCGGCACGTATGGAAGCCATATTTGGCTGGTATGATCATTAACTCTTCAGCCCTTTAACACTCATATCAGTCAAAAACGGCTTCTGCAGTGGTCATGAGAAATGTCCATTTGCAGACCAAAAGAAGACTATTTTTGAAAATTTACCACTGGAATGGCTGGCTCGATAACCGAGCCAGTCATTCCACTGGTAAATTTTCAAAAATAGTTTTCTTGGTCGGCAAATGGACATTTTCTATGAGAAAATTGAAATTTCATTGAATAACATGTTAAAATAGCAGTATGCAGAAATAATACACCAAGACTGTTATATTACAACAAAAATATAGAGTATCTCCAAAATTAATTATATCTAGGAGCAATCGTCTCTAAACGTTTACCCCGCAAATTTGTTAAAGAAAATTACAATTCTCATATAGAAAATGTCCATTTATAGAGCAAGAGAAGATTATTGTTTACAATTGACCACTGGAACGAGTGGCTGAGTTATCGAGCCAGCCATTCCAGTTGTAAATTTTCAAAAAGAATTTTTTCTTGGTCAGCAAAGGAACATTTCTCAAAACTACTGCAAAAGCTGTTTTTGGCTAACTTGAGTTTTAAATTGTTAATAATTCGGATTATGTCTAGCTTTTATGTAATTATGTTCTCTAAATGTATATTTTTCAGTGGACAAACCAGACCCATATGCATCTGTAGCCGGACTTCACTTCAATGAAGTCTTAAAGCGATATGGCGCGCCCATAATAGTACTTAACCTCGTTAAGGTAGGCAAGTCTCAGATTGTAGAGCAGATATAAAATAAGTACACTTATATAGCGTTCCCACAACATTGATATTCCTTGATAAATATGTTGCATTTTCAAGGCCTTGAACATCCTTGAATTTAGCCAGAATTGAGCATTTCTGTGTCCAAATTCTACTTCGAATAATACTTACCAGATGTACTATTATGATAATGTCTATTATCTAGTCTAGCTCAAAATAAACAATTAAAACTCCGCACTCTCCTGGTCCTGCCCATACTGTGTCCGGGAATACCATAGCCGCAGGTACCGAGTCAATTCCCAATCACAGTCAGATTCGTCTATTTTGCGCTTTTTCAAAGTCGTGTTTTTTAGAGTGCTCAAATTTTGCAATTTAAGCAGTTAATCAGTTGTGTTGGACGATTACATCGCTGGATTCATGGAAGAACTCGGGAAATCATCACAGGGGCAGGTTCTATAAATCTAGAATTTATACATTCGTGCCATAATGACTGTTTGAAATTTCCTTAAATTGGCACATTTTTTATAATGTTAGCCATTGTTGGAGTCGCTTCTGTACCCGTTGACTTTTAGTTTTAATTCGGGTACTCGGTTAAATTTCTCTTGCGACTCGGTTCCTCTAAGATGGATGCGTCCTTGGCCAAGATGGCGGCGCCCATGAATTATGTCGTTCTTGCCTTGGTGTATCCAGGCACTCTGTTGTCGCCGATCTTAGCTCTCGCTTAGTTGTCGAGGGTGTTTGTAGTGATCGGCGATTTATTCTTGGTTATTTAACGTTAGTTAAAGGCTAAGTTGTGTTTTTTAAAAAATTTTCACTCAAAAAAGTTTCAAATATTTCCTGCCTAAGACTTGTTATCATTAATTTAAGAGAAGTTAATGTGTTTAAGAAATCTTAACTATCAAGTCTATTGTGCGTATTGCTCGTCATCACTTGTCATGTGCAGCGTTTTAATTCTTCTCTGTGTTCGCAGAAACCGAAGAACCCAGATACGTTGTGCCAGAAGTGCAACAGGTTCATGAAACGGAAGTATCTGGGTCATCACTGTGTGGCGTGTGCGAAGTGTAAGGTCGGAAGCCCGTGTGATGTGTGCGCCAAGTGGTCGTCGGCAATGGTGGCTGAGTTTGACAGGGATCGACGGGCGAGGCTGGAGCGTATAGAGAAGGATAAGGCAGTGAAGCGGCAGCAAGCGTCGTTGGTTGGACTGGAAGGTCGGCTGAATGAGAGGATGGATTCAGCACTGGGCGTATGGGCGGCCCAGTTCAAGGCCATGTTTGATTCATTACAGTCCACGGTCCCGGTGAGGCAAGCTGGTGCAGGGCAACCATTAGGTGGTCCGGCTAGTTCTGCTGAGGGTCATGCACCTGACCCTTCTCTGTCCTCGGCTCAAGAGCCGTCGGTAGAGGAGGAAGAATTCCTGTTGATGGAAGATTCCGGCATGCCGGATCTTTCAATGTCGGCAATGCCTAGTACGTCCCAGGGGTCTCCCTCGGGATTTGTACGGGTTTGCCAGGCGGATGGTGATATCGACGTTCCGTCGGGCATTTTTCATCCGTCATTTGTGCAACCGGATATGCCGGCGGAGCCGTGGTTTGCGGTTCTGACGGCTATCCCGACGGCGTTAGGCGCGGCTCCTATCGGAGTGACAGTGCCAGCCGTGATTGAGGCGGTCGTAGTCCCGGATCCCGTGTTGGTGCCGATGGACTGCGGAGAATCCGTATCCGGCGATTCGTTGGATACTGGTGCCGCTGGTAGTCGCGCTATGGATGCGCTCTGTCCTGGCAGAGACGTTTATCGTAGCGTTCAGCAAGGATCGTCGGTGGCCCTATCATCTAAGGGAGAGAGGGAGGATGAAAACGGGAGTTCTTTAATGGACGATTCCGCTTTCTGCGCCGAAGCTGAATGGGTGCAGGTCCTTGGATGGATGACCAATCGTCTCGGGTTGGCATCGGATCTAGGATCTCAGCGCGATCCGGCGATGGAGCGGATGTCAGAGCGTGCGGCTAGCGCTCTGTCCAGTGGCTCTTCGGCCATGCCTACACTCCCCTTGGTCACGCAGACTTCTGACATGTTGGAAGTTGCGGCATATCGTCTGGTTCAGCCAGACTATGTGTTGCCCAAGGCCCCGAAGGGGATAAGGAGTAGGGTCCGTTTTCCGGAGCAGGCCTATCATCAGTACGCCAGAGTTCCACGGCTTTCCGTTGCGGAACGTGAGGCGCTGAATAGGCCGTTGGCTGGGAAGGCCAAGGGGCGGTCACGTCCCTTGGTTTCCCAGACCAACAAAGACCCGTTTAATGAGCTCACGCTCATTGAGGATGCGGCTAGGGCAGCCATGGCTGCGCTGTCGCACGGGTGTACCGTCTTGCAGGGTATGCTGGACTGCACGGCGGAAGGCGGACAGGTGCCAGAGGCTGCTCCCGGAGTTGTTCGGGACACCATGCGCCTGTCTCAGGATTGCCTGGCCAGGGTGATCACAAGAACTTTAGCAGAGCGACGGAGAATGGTTCTCGATTGTGTGGAACCAGGACCGGAAATGAGGGCAGCGTTATCTTCCGCGCCTTTCATAGGTCCAGGCTTGTTCGGCGGCTCGGCACGACAAGCGCTTTCTAAAGTTGCATCGATGGTGGCGGAGCAAGAGGTGGTCGGCAAGTCATGGAAGTCGACCAAGAGGACTCAGCCGCAACAGTCCTACCGTCAACACCGACAGGAGCAGCAGAGGCAGCGTCCTAGATCGCCCTTCCGTCCTTCTGCCCGTGATGCCCATAGGCCATCCGGAGCACAAGGGCCTGGCCGTTCGTCCACATACAAGCCCTCTAGTAAGAGGCCGTATGAGGACGACAGGAAGGGTGGCGGTTCGGGCCGTGGCGGCTACCGTAAGGATAGTCGTGGCGGCGGTTCCGGACCGTCATACCACAAGAAGCCGCGGGGCGGCCGTGGGGCTCGTTCCTGACGGGTTTCCGGCGGAATCAATACCGGCGGTTTTGGAAACAAATGGAGTCGAGAATCTTCACCCAAGCGATGTAGCGTCTTGTCGGCTAATCTCGACCGACAACTGTGTGCAGATTCCTTCCGTCGGAGGCAGACTTCAGCTATTCCTAAGCCAATGGGAACAGGTCGTGCGCGACTATTTAGTCTGTCAGTGGATAAGAAACGGCTACGATCCGGACTGGCTCATCCATCAATCGTTAGTTCCGTTAACCTCGACTCCAATATGGACTCCTTTTCCAAGGGAATTAGACCGTCTAGTTGCCATTCAGTCAGAGATAGAATCGCTTCGTCAGAAGAAGGCGATTCACCTGGTCGCCGATCAGTCATCACTGGGCTTCTATTCGATTATGTTCCTAGTTCCGAAGCGTACCGGAGGGTGGAGACCAATTCTCAATCTCAAACCGTTGAACAAATTTATTCTTTCTCCCAGGTTTCAGATGGAGACGGTAGCAGCGGTGATGACAGGGCTCAGGAAAGGCATGTGGGCGGTATCAATAGATCTGAAGGATGCTTATTTTCATATTCCAATGTCAATTCCCTTTCAGAAGTACCTGCGGTTTGCATTCCAAGACAGTGTTTGGGAATTCAATGCTCTTCCATTCGGCCTGACCACGGCTCCGAGGGTCTTCACCAAGGTGGTTCTCGCCATGACTTCTTTACTTCGCAGGAGAAACATAGCTGTTCACACTTACATAGACGACTGGCTGCTAAAGGCGGGGAATCCAGTCACTCTGCGCAGCAATCTGAAGGTAGTCCTAGACTTATTGAAGAAGCTAGGATGGATTGTGAATCTAGAGAAATCAGAACTGACTCCATCCCAGGAGTTTGTTTATCTGGGAATTTTTTTCAATCTCAGGGACGGCGTAGCTTTTCCGGCGGAGAGCAGAGTCAGAAGCCTGATTGCAGTATTGGAGTCAGTTTCTCTAGGAGCCTATCTGACGGCGCGTCAATTTCTCAGAATACTCGGTTTACTAGTATCTCTGGAGAGGGTGGTGCCATATGCGGCGCTCAGGCGCAGGCCGATTCAGATGTATTTGATGTCGTTCTGGTCACAGAGAACAGATCCGTTATCTCTGAGAATACCAGTAAGAGAACCATTGATATTCCACCTTCAGTGGTGGTTGTCGGAACAGAATCTCCTGCGAGGTGTTCCTCTACAACCTCCTCAACCTCAGATGTCCATGTTCACGGATGCGTCGTTGACAGGTTGGGGAGCGGTATTGGACAATCAGTCAGTGTCAGGGGAATGGGATCGGACCAATGCGCAGAAACATATCAATGTGCTCGAGCTATTAGCGGTGGTATTAGCACTGCAGAAGTTCGAGGGTCTAGTTCAAGACAAAATTGTCCTAGTAAGGACAGACAACTCAACAGTGGTGTCTTATTTGAACCGTCAGGGCGGGACAAGATCACCGGAGTTGTGTATGATGGTTTGGAACCTTCTGCTGTGGTGCCAAGAGAGGAATATTATTCTTCGGGCAGCACACATTCCAGGAAGATTGAACATCTTAGCGGATGCTCTCAGTCGAAGGACGGTTTGTCGTCCGACGGAATGGCAGCTCAACCAAGTGGTAGCGGAGGTTCTATTCAGACAATGGGGCAAGCCAAATGTCGACCTATTTGCAATGAAGAAAAACGCAAAGATGGTCACGTACGTGTCACCGATCCCGGACCCGTTAGCTCTAGCAGTAGACGCACTGGCGATAAGTTGGAAGGGAATGTACGCGTATGCGTATCCTCCAACAATTCTCATCCCGAAAGTTCTGGCAAAGATAAGAGAGGGGATGTGCCAAGTACTACTGATCGCTCCTTATTGGCCAGGCCAATCATGGTTTACGGATCTGCTGGACCTTCTGGTCTGCAGTCCAATCCCTCTTCCAGACACAAGAGATGTAATCTCTCAGAACAAGGGTCTGTACCTTCACGACAGACCAGAAATGTTCAAATTGACTGCATGGATGTTGTCAAGCAGCGTGCAATTGAGGGTGGCTTTTCTGAGCAAGCAGCGAAGTTTGTTGCTTCGGCCAGAAGAGTTTCGACCACAAAAACATATAATTATAGAATCAACAAATTTGCACAGTGGTGTGAGAGAAGAGATATTGATCCCTTTTCTGCATCTGTTCAACACGTAGCAGATTTTATCTGTCATTTATACGAAGTTGACAAACTTGTACCTTCTACCCTAGCAGCATATAAGTCTGCATTAGCTTCTGTCATTCCTAGTCTCACCATTGGGGGAGTGGAGAATGACACCTTGAATGAAGTTATCAAAGGAATGAGCAATCTGCGACCTAGACAGCCAATTCCTATCCCATCATGGAATCTATCTCTTGTTCTACAGGTTTTAGGGCATGCTCCCTTTGAACCGATTAGATCTATTGACATTAAACTGTTAACTATTAAATCAGTTTTTTTGGTTGCAGCAGCGTCGGCGAGAAGGAGAAGCGAGATTCATGCGCTTTCTGCCGAACAAGACCGTTTTGTCGTCACGGGTGAAGGTTTAAGATTACTTCCACGTCTTTGTTTCCTGGCAAAGAATCAGTCACTTAAATATCCAGGACAGCCGATCAATTTGCCAAGTTTAACTAGACATGACCCAAATTCTTGTGCTTGGTGTCCTGTCAGATGTCTAAAGATGTATAAGAAACGTACTTCTGAGTGGAGAGACGACCCGAAATCTCTGTGGTTATGTCTCAAAGCTCCCCATTTACGTGCTTCGAAAGATACTATTTCTCGTTGGATAGTTGACGCTATTCAGATGTCGCACAAGATCGCTACAGGAAAGCAGATTGATCGTGCGAATGCCCATGAGGTCCGAGCACTAGCAGCATCATCGGCCCTTTATAAGGGTGTCTCTTTAGAGCAGGTGATGTCTGTAGCACAATGGCATGCCGAGTCGTCATTCACTGATTTCTACCTTCGAGACATCTCCAGCACACTTAATCCAGTAGCCGTCGCCAATCTGTCGAACCTAAACTAAGCCACGTCCGACCACTACTTCGCACACATCACAAAAGCCTTCCGCCTACACTGACCAAGCGCTATGCACATGACTGAGTACGACCGTGGATTGGGCCTAGCTCCTGTGATGATCAAGAACAGATCGACCACTCAAAAATGGTGAGTGTTTACATTAATTAAGTGACTATAAATATGTTTACTTCCAGTCGAAATACCAGACTGAGTAAGTGAATAGTCTGGTACAAGAGTATATTTATCCTCTCATACAGACATGAGACTCATTCCAATTTGAAAATCTAATCGATATACTGATAGTTTTTTCAAGGATTTGAAGTTGTAGTAGCTTCTTTGCACTCTACTGGACTGCCCTAGCTGAGACTTGGGGCTGACACGGGTCTGGTGGGTGTTGCATCCCCATGGACATCCCTCTGGTTTTGTGCGGACAAAAGAGGGGGGGGAGCGCGGTCTAGACCATGGAAGTTTAGCACTCTATGAGTCAGATAGCAGAACCCAAGCGTATGCCAGGGTTTTAGTCTCTTCACAACCTTCTCTGTTGGATGGTTGATGAGTGCTGGTTCGAGCCTCACCTCCTCCCACCGGCATTTCCTGGCTGTCGAAATCCGGAGTTTATCATAATAGTACATCTGGTAAGTATTATTCGAAGTAGAATCAAAAAAGCATCCGCTTTTGTTTCTACGAGAATTCTTAATACTTACCAGATGTACTATGGCCCTGCCTCAGCCGCCCCGCTGAGGTGAGGCTGAGCTGCTTTCGCAGTTTGCCAAGGCAAATATAAGACGAATCTGACTGTGATTGGGAATTGACTCGGTACCTGCGGCTATGGTATTCCCGGACACAGTATGGGCAGGACCAGGAGAGTGCGGAGTTTTAATTGTTTATTTTGAGCTAGACTAGATAATAGACATTATCATAATAGTACATCTGGTAAGTATTAAGAATTCTCGTAGAAACAAAAGCGGATGCTTTTTTGATTCACTGGGTATTGCAGACCAAGGCAAAATATATACATTTATATTTTAATAAGTATTTTAATCATAAGAGTTATAATTCAGAAGGTAGTGTAATCTCCTTGTTCTAAAATTTTGTAATTAAAATGTGATAATAAAAAATTATATGGGAGAAGGGGATGTAAAAAAATTTTTTTTTTAAAGTTCTTGAAAATTCTTTGTGATGACCTTAAAAATGCTTGAAAAGACCTTGATTTCAATTTTCAAAAACCTGTATGAACCCTTGAATATAATTATTTAATACAAAGTATGCCGGTCATATCAGGATACGAAATTTTTAAAAATGTGTTGTTTCCCAGGTTCTTTGTCTCTGTCATTCTTACCGTAGTACATAAATCTTTTCGTTAACATTAAGTTTTGCATTTAGCACATCACTTTAGCTTTTATTTCAGTATTAGCAGCAACAAATCCCTACTAAAGTCAATTCTTTACGATATAAAACTTTTCTGTTGAATATTTTGAAATTAATTTGACTGGCACCCGTTGCTGCCAAGAGCAGCAAAGGTTTCCAGTTAAATTAATTTCAAAATATTCAACTGTCTTTCTGTATGGATGCCTTGAAAATGAGATATGTGGAATTGATCTGTGAAAGGATTAACTTGGATACATGGATGTCTATACTATTGCGGATCATGGTGATGCCATTAATGTCACAAGGTCAAAGGTCAAGCTCACTAAGCTCTAATATTTATCAGCAATGAGGACAGGTGACACATTTAATTCAACAGATTTCAAAATATTCAACAATTTTCATATACATGTATAGTTACCTTGAAATTTGTATTCTAGTGATGCTGGGTGCAAAATATATAAATTGATTTAAACATGTGTACAAAATGGGTGGAGCTTAGATAGAAATGGATCGTTCTATTAAAATTTTTGTTATGTAGCCAGTAATTTATGGTTCGACTATGCCGACACCACATTTCACATCAAGAGTATACTTACCTCCCTAATACTTTTGATATTGCTAAATATCGGCTTTCACTCAATAAAACACTCAGATTAAAAACAGTTAGGTGCCCCTACTGGGCAGGGAGTCAGAGGTAGTCCGGCGGATGCTCGCCCCACCACCGCGCATGCGCCGACTACTACTTCCTCTTTGCTCATTTATTGGCAAAGGGTTACATGCGGTTTTGTTGTTTTCATACTTTTCTGCGCGTTGCCTTGTTTTTCGCTCACGTTTGACGTTTATTTTTGGTGGAAGCATGTCGGAAAGGGAGGATTCGCCTCTGGAAGGAGCGGGATCGCTTTATCAGGTGAATTCTTTGATATGCTAGCGTGTTTTGTCCCGGTTTAATGTATTTCCGGGACTCGCGCTTACCGTGATTAGCGCCTGATTATGTTGGGTTTTTACAACATGGTGCTTCATATGTCTCATTTCTCTTTGTGTTTTGTCCACAGGTATCGCATAGAAGCTTTGGTGGACTTTTCGGCACAAGAGGATATGTTTTCTCTCCACCACGGTTCCATTTCCTACTAATACTGTTAGGTTATCTAACCAAAAGATCTATGTTCAGTGAGTTGGAGGCCTGTTATAAAGGTCTTCTCACTTTGCCCTCTTGCTCCAATTCCTTTCCCTGAGGTGGAGAGAATGTAGAGGCGTACTATGGTGGAGTTCTCCGGTTCATCACGTTGGATGGTTTGTCTATACAAGGATCAGGTATCTAATTATAATGTAAACAAAAGGGGAGATAATTTCCCTTTTTGCCAATACTAGAATTGGAAGGAGTTATCTCTGTATATCTGATTGTTGTGTACTCGAAATGCCAATTCAACGGAAATGTTCCGTTTTTATTATACAATTCGTTCTTGCTCTTGGTGCTTGTTGCGGATCGATTAATTTGGTCACGAGAGTGATGACGTCATAATCGGCCTTGGCCTTTTTATTAACAATTAACGTTTTGTCCATGGCTGGTTCTTCTTGATTTCTGATCTTGAGATCCTGTCCTCTCTTTTTAGTTGGTTTTGAGTTTGCTAACCTTAACTATCTTGCTCATTGTCCCTGTCCTTTGTCCTGTTTCAGAGACCTGGTTGCCCGTCCTGCGGGAGGTTTCTGAAAAGCCGCTTCGTCCCGCACTTGTGCTTCAGCTGCAGTCCCTGTGGACCGTTGCTGAAGTGCGACGTATGTAAGCTATGGGGGGGCGAATTAATGTCTGATTTTCTCGCATTGCAGGCAAGGGAGAAGGTAATGGAGGAAGAGAGGAAGAAGAAGGAGAAAGTGTGTAAGAAGGGTAAGAAGAAGGCCTCATCCGCGGTGGATATGGAGGCCTTCAGGTCCGAAATGTTGCAAGAGATGCAGAGGACAATAAAGGATCTGGTCCCAGAGTTGCTTCGTGGCATGCTCCCTGGGCCAGCTCCTTTGTTGTCCTCGGCATCTGCTTACGAGCAGGTGATCCCCGCCTCTGAATCCCGTCTCTTTAGGTCCGGTCCGGTTGTGGATTCAGAGGTGGCCCCTTTGTTGGGGGCAGTCCAAGGTCCTGGCAGCAGGCATGGCGCCGCGCCGAGGGGCCGTGGACAACGGTTGTTGCTGGGACCCGCGGTCTGCTCATCAGACCCCGGGTATCCGCGCGCCGAAGGTGCCAAACCCTCCTATGGCACCTTTCCTGGCCAGTCCGGGTTAGCTTTCTTTGCTGACCCGGAGTCTAATCTTTCTGGCCAGGAAGAAGAGGATCTCCTGCTGGGGTCGCCTTCTGAGGACGTGGCCATGGAATACGACGTCTGTGCACCCCTCGCGGGGAATGCAGGCGACGTGTTCCATGGTTCTACTCACGCAGGAGTAGATTTCACGGTCCAGAGGGTGTCCCCGGGCGGTGCTGTTGACCACGGATACCGCATACCTCGGCTTGCCGATGGTATGGCTGGTGCTGGTCAGACCCGTGGTAGAGCGGTGTTTACCCCGCGCTCTGCCACGGCGCCTGCTCCTGGTCAAGCCGCGGATTTTAGCATGCCTGCTCTCTCGGGCCCGCATGCTTTTCCAGGCTTGCCAGGGGTATCAGCTTACCCGCCGTCGACATCAACTGCGAGTGCTCTGGAGGAAGACGAAGGCCCTCGTCTAGTAGAGCGCTCGCAGTTAGCCACGGAGGAGGATTGGTCGGACGCTTGCCAGTGGCTGGTGAGTGTTCGGCCAGATCTACCCGTGGAGCTGCCGGCTAGCCAGCGTGACCATAGGCCGTGGTTAGCTGGTAGGCCGGCGGCTACCGCTATGCCATCTCTGCCGCTTGCTGAGCATGTCGTGGACATGTTCGAAGCGGCAGAGGCGTCCATTAAGGTGAATGGACGTCTCGCGAAGGCCCCTCGCGAGGTGGCGAAGCGGTTGCCGCATCGTGCCCCTGGATTACCAGCGGTACGGTGTGGTGCCAAAGCCGAGCGTTGATGATCGCGCGGCTTTGGGCGAAGATGCGCGGCCAGGCTCCCGTTCTGACACGGGAGTCTTGTGCTCGAACGCGTTGCGTTCGGCAAATGCCGCGCTGCGGGATGCGGAGGAGAGTGGGAGAGCGTCGATTGCCGCTCTATCCCACGTTTCCCAGCTGCTACAAGGGGTGGTAGCGGCTTCCGCATCACGCCAACCTAGCCCGGTGACAGTCCAGAGAGCCATTCAGGATGGTATCAACCTGGCTTTGGACTGTTTGACGCGGGCGGTAACCAGAAGTGTCCGGGCGAGGCGCACGTTTGCTCTTGACAATCTGTGCCCGTCCCAGGACCTGTATAATAGGCTGCTGCGGACGCCTATGACAGGTCCTGGTCTCTTTGGAGGTGAGGGATGCAGGCACCTCCAGGAGACGGTCACTCTGGTTAATAACCAGAGGGCGCTGCGGGAACAGTTTGAGGTGCTCCGGCGGGAGCGTGTTCGCGCGGCACCCCCTGCGTATCGTCCTCTGCAGGCTCGAGGTGGTGCTGGCCAGGTCAGGGGCCAGCCACCGTCGCAACGTAGGCCTAGGCCACGGGCGATTCGGCCAGCAGTGAGGGGGGCGCAGGCTCCCCAGCCGCACCCAGCCAGACAGCAGCCCGCGCACCGTGGTGCGCGCGGCGCTGGGCGGGGCGCGCGGGGATCTGGTCGCGGTAATCGGGCCTGATGGCCTGGTTACCGCGGTGGGAACCACTCCGGTGTTGCAGGCCGAGAGAACAGTGCCACTCTGGCCCTTCTTATGTCCACCTCTATCCCTAGGTGGACCGGTGGGCGGCCGTTTGGCCGCCCGCTTGCCAGAGTGGAAGCGGTTGACTCAGGACCGTTTAGTCTTGCGATGGCTTTCGGTCGGGTATCGTCCCGACTGGGTGACAGGCCCGCCATCGCGACTGTCTCTCGCGCCGATCTGGACTCCCATTCCACGGGATCCGGATCAGAGGTTGTGTATAGAGGAGGAAATAAATTCCCTCATACTAAAAGAAGCCATTCAGCCGGCACAGAGGTGCCCGGGCTTCTATTCAACCCTGTTCTTAGTAACAAAAAACACCGGAGGGTGGAGGCCGATTCTCAACCTCAAGCCGTTGAACAAGTTCATCGAGACACCCAGTTTCAAGATGGAGACTGTGCGCTCGGTGTTGGCGGGGTTAGAGCGAGGGATGTGGACAGCGTCGATAGATTTGAAGGATGCTTATTTCCACATTCCCATAGAGAGGAGTTTCCGTCGATTCCTGAGATTTGCATTTCAGGGCCGGCGGTGGGAATTCAGGGTGTTACCCTTCGGAATTTCCACGGCTCCTCGGGTCTTCACCCGTGTGGTTCTCGCGATCACTGCATACCTCCGCAGGAGAAGCATAGCAGTCCACACGTACATAGACGACTGGCTATTGAAAGCACACACCCGGGAAGCGTTGTCCGCCAATCTGGTGATTGTTTTGAAAACTCTCTCGGACTTGGGCTGGATAATCAATTTCCCGAAATCAGAGCTAACTCCATCCCAGAAGTTTGTTTACCTGGGCATGTTCTTCGATCTGGAGACGGGGTATGTGTACCCCACTCAGGAGAGGGTTCAAGTACTCATCTCGGTAATTCAGTCGGTGTGCGACAGTCGTCATGTCCTGGCACGGGTTTACTTGAGAATGCTGGGCTTGATGGTTTCTTTGGAACCAGTCATTCCACAGGCCGCCTTGCGCAGGCGTCCGATCCAGTTGTTTCTCATGACACAGTGGACCCAGAGTTCAGGTTCGCTGGACTCGAACGTGCCGGTGTTGGCGCCTCTGATTCACCACCTGCAATGGTGGTTGAATACAGAGAATCTCTTGCTGGGGGTTTTGCTAACCCCTCCCCACCCTCAGGTGACTGTGTATACAGATGCATCGATGGAGGGGTGGGGAGCTTGTCTGGAAGAGTCCACAGTATCAGGGCTTTGGGATCTGGATCAGTCCAAGGAACATATCAATCTACTAGAGCTAAGAGCAGTAGTCCTGGGCCTGGAACATTTCTTACAGAAAGTTCAGGGCAAGATTGTTCTAATTCGTTCAGACAACTCAACAGTAGTGACTTACATAAACCGCCAGGGCGGAACGAAGTCGCCCAGTCTCTGTATGATGACATGGGGACTGCTTTGTTGGTGCCTGGATCATGGGATCACCTTGAAAGCAGTTCATATTCCGGGGAGGTTAAATCTGCTAGCAGACTCATTGAGCCGAAGGATGAGTGTTTTACCCACGGAATGGCAACTAAATCAATGTGTGGCGGATCGTCTGTTCGACCATTGGGGGAAACCCAACATAGATTTGTTCGCGATGAAGAAGAATGCGAAGATGACGACGTACGTCTCTCCGATTCCAGACCCAAGCGCTTTCGCAACAGATGCGTTAGCTATCAGCTGGGAGGGAATGTATGCATACGCATTCCCCCCAGCAATCCTGATTCCAAAGGTGCTTCAGAAAATCAGGCAGCAGGAGTGCCAAGTGCTTCTGATCGCCCCGGATTGGCCAAGCCGATCGTGGTATACGGATCTGCTGGACCTTCTGGTCTGCAATCCGGTTCCGCTGCCTCTGATGGACAACCTTATCTTCCAGGGCAAGGCCCTTCACGACAATCCGTCAATGTTCCGATTGACTGCGTGGATGTTGTCAAGGAATCTAGAATTAAGGAGGGCTTTTCTGAGCAAGCGGCCATGTTTATGGCCAAAGCCAGGAGGGGGTCAACCTCCAGAGCATATAATTATAAAATCAACAGATTTGCAGAATGGTGCTCAAAAAGATGTATTGATCCAATGGAATCATCTATTCAGGTAGTGGCTGATTTCCTCTGTCACCTATATGATGCCTATAGCCTCAAGCCTAACTCTATTGCTGGTTATAAGTCAGCTTTAATGACTGTTATTCCTTGCTTGGCTAATAGGGGGAGTGATGAAGTAAGTACATTAAATGTATTAATTAAAGGCATGGGCAATCTAAGACCAAGGAATCCTCCACTGATTCCGTCTTGGAGTTTATCACTGGTGCTCCAGGTACTAGGTGATAAGCCTTTTGAACCACTTAGTTCCATTTCTATGAAAATGTTAACTCTTAAAACTGTTTTTTTAATTGCTGCGGCCTCGGCTAGGCGTAGGAGTGAAATTCACGCCTTATCAGCCGAGGTTGACCGTTTTGTGGTTACAGGGGAAGGCCTTAAGCTTCTACCTAGGATTAATTTCTTGTCTAAAAATCAGTCATTGAAATATCCAGGTCAACCTATTTTTTTGCCATCTTTAACTAGATATGATCCTAATTCTAAAGTATGGTGCCCCGTACGGGCGCTGCTCCGGTACAAACAGCGTACTTCGGAGTGGCGTACCGACCAGTCAGCGTTATGGTTGTCATATATTGAACCCCATGGTAGGGCGTCTAAGGACACCATTTCTAGGTGGATTGTGGAATGTATTCAATTTTGTCACAAATCCGCCACCGGGCGACAGGTTGACGTGGCCAAGGCTCACAGTGTCCGCGGTGTCGTGACATCCACTGCCCTTTTTAATGGGGTCCCTGTGGATGATATTATGTCAGTGGCTCAGTGGCACTGTGAGTCTAGTTTTACAGACCATTACCTCCGTGACACCTCTAACCCTCTCGCCTTGTCGATTTTGAAACAATAACCGCTTTATGTTTGTGAAGAGTGCCTCCGCATTGCTTATATACTTCGCCATTCAGCGACGGTGACAACCACTTGTCGGGACTGTATCATCCTTCTCTGCTGGAGTCATGATGACAGCTTCCTAGGACAACAAGGTCAGTCTTGTTCATGTGTTGTTCATTGTTTGTATTGTCACGTTACCCAGTGTTATTAATATGGTGATGGTTTATGTGGGTTGTGGTTCTTTATAGAGAGTATACGAAAATGGAGCCTTTTCGTCTCTGTCCTATAGTACTTAGCACTAGTACGAAGAGAGCGTGTAGGACATTGAGGTCATTTAATCTTCCTCCCAAGGGAGGGGGGGGGAGCGCATATGACAAATCGGTCATCTCTCAGGCATCGGTTGTGTTATCCGATGGTTTATCAAATCCTGACTGTGTTTTCACACAGTTTCAGACGTCATAAGTGCCTTAAAACGCTTGAAAGCGTATAGGGAAGAGCTGGTCTTTTGACCTCGCCTCCCTCCCGCCAGATTCACTTTCGAATTCTGGCAATATCAAAAGTATTAGGGAGGTAAGTATACTCTTGATGTGAAATAAACGAAATCTAGGATTTCTTTTTTCACGAGAGAGTTGATACTTACCTCCCTAGATACTGACCCGGCCTCTCCGCCCCACAGAGGCTCGGTCTTCAGGCTCTTGGTAGTTGCATGTGTTAGCCAATAAATGAGCCAGAGGAAGTAGTAGTCGGCGCATGCGCGGTGGTGGGGCGAGCATCCGCCGGACTACCTCTGACTCCCTGCCCAGTAGGGGCACCTAACTGTTTTTAATCTGAGTGTTTTATTGAGTGAAAGCCGATATTTAGCAATATCAAAAGTATTAGGGAGGTAAGTATCAACTCTCTCGTGAAAAAAGAAATCCTAGATTTCGTTTATTCAGAGTGATAAATCGTTCTCTACCATCAACCAATGAGAGGATGTGGTGGCTGGGAAGGTCTTGAGACCTAATCTCGGTTGATTATCAACCACAGTCAGAGGCAAGTTCGACTGGTGAATTATGGTTCATGACAAATATCGACAGATGAGTTTGCCAGTCGAACTTGGACGAGGTTGTCTAAAAATGATAGGTTTGACTGGCAAATACAATACAGCTCAGAAATAACTTAGTGTACTGTTAAATATTTTGAACCTAATTTGATTGGAAGCCATTGCTTACTAAGCCAGGAATGACTTCCAATCAAATTAAGTCTAAAATATTCAATAGATCATTTCGTACATCGTCCTCACAATGGAGGAATCCAGTTTTAGCTATACCCCGCACATCTCTAGCTAACCTCCACCCACACATCACCCATGTTGGGATCGATCAATCCCTAAACGCCCTGACTTTCAATTTCCAGAAAACCTTAAAGGTAAGCTGTTGAATATTTTGAAACTAATCTGACTGGATGCTGTTGCTGCCTATGGCAGAAATTTTAAGCTGGATTAAAAGTAATTTCAAAATATTCAATATGTTTATTAACCGTCAGACTGCTGAGTTTTTGCAGACGTATTCCAGGGGTTACATCTCTGTACCTGCTAAATATTTTGAAAACAATTTGACTGAAAGTTGTTGCTGGTTAAGCCACCAACAACTTTCAGTCAAATTGTTTTCAAAATATTCAACAAGTCAAGAGTTTTTGTTCATTGAAATTATTGTCTGGTGACTTGCAGAAGCGAGACAGTTAAATAGTAAAGACATACAATTCGTACAACACTGCTTAGTCCGTCATTAATTAAGCATTCGTGACGAACTTATATACGCCATTCATGACTTAATAGATTATGTCAGTGCAGAGAGCATTTCTAGTTGGCTTGACCATAACTGTAGATCACCCGTCAGACAAGCCCCTGGCGACAGACTGCAGTGAAGATACCACAAGCTACATAGCCACAAGCTATGTAGCACATTTCTGCTTTGATGTTCACTATTGCAGACTCGAGAAAACCGACGTCATGAAGCACTCCTCAGTGACGAGTTCAGGCAGGCGCTACTCTACTTGAACCAGTTTCTACCACCAGAGCATGCCATACAGTACATTGGCTTTGATATGGCTCGCTTAAATAAAAGGTAAGCGGGTACTGCGGTTAACAAATGGTTGTTGTATACACAGGAATATTTGAGTGCTCTGCATCACTGTTCACACATCTCAGTCGAACTCCAGTCAATTCAGGCATGCACACACGCACGCATATATATGTGAATCCTCGTTTTTAGTTCACCTGACCCGAAGGGCCAAGTGAGCTTATGCCATGGCAGTCGTCTGGCCATCCATCCCTCCCTCTGTCAAATCACATCTCATTTATGCTTTTGACCGATTTCAACCAAATTTGGATAGTGATCCTATGGTAGTAGGCTCCAGAACAATCTATTCAGCATTTTAATTGGTCAATTTTTCTGGTGGTCATCTTGGATTTTCTGAAAATGTTCCGGAAATCAATTAAAACACTACTCCTCCAATATAAATGTCCCCCAGCGGTACTTTGGTGGACTAATTCTATGCTGGTAAGCTTCAAGACTTCTAGCGAGAATTTTGATTGGTAAATGTTTCCGGCGGCCATCTTATTAACCCCTTGTAGCTAACCAGATTACTAGGAAATTATAATTTTGTTAAATTCAACAGAACAGTTTTTATATACGGTGAAGAATTCATCTCGTACATGGTTGTAAGGGTTAAAGTATTTAATTTTAATTTATTTTTTAGAAAAGATTCAAATGTTCTTAGTCGCCTCGCTAAGATATCCCGTTACTGTACGAAGCAAACTGGATTCTTTTTTTATTCACGGAAAAATGTACATACAGAATTCTGGACAAAGGGATCGTAAGTACATATGGTCTTATACTACAGCTTATAAATAAGTTAACACATTAAAAAACCCAGAAATATTGTATTTAGTACAATTTTGAACACAACTTAAGAAATCTTCTGCTGAATATTTTGGACTTAATTTGATTGGAAGCCATTGCTGCCTTAGGCAGCAAAGGCTTCCAATGAAATTAAATCCTAAATAATTCAACAGTACATCTTATTTTATTTTGGAAAATTAATTTATTTCTGAGCTGTACTATACTTTAACCATAATGACCTATTTTGGATGTTAGCGTCACCAGTAAAGCAAGCGAGCTGTTGAATATTTTGAACATAATAGGATTGGAAGACTTTGGCTGCCTTAGGCAACGCAGTCTTCAAATCCAATTATAGTCAAAATATTCAACAGTATGTTTTATTCTGTTTTCGAAACATTAAGTTATTTCTGAGCCATACTGTATTTTAGAAGCATTTATAACGAATCTCAACTAATCAAGTGTGATCCAATATAGTTTCAACATATGTGTCTTTGTCAGGGTTAAAGATTAATTTTCTTTAATCGTGATCCATGCGGATCAGTGCACCAGAAAATTCACAGATCCCTTTCATTTTGTACTGATCTGTACTACAGTACTGCACAGAATATAAAATTAATCAAATGTTCTGAATGCATCATTTACACCATATAAATGGATAATTAATCATTTAATCTTCAGTTAGTCAAAATATTTGCTTAGTTAATGTCCATTTGCAGGTCAAAAGAAGACTATTTTTGAGAATTCACTATTTTAATGACTGGCTTGTTTATTGAGCCAGTGATTCAAGTGGTACATTTTCAAAAGTAGTATTCTCCTGGCCTGCAAAGGACATTTACCAAGGCCACTGTAGAGGCTATTCTTGTTCAGCCTGGTCGGTAATGGGTTAAAACACAACAGATTGCAGCAGCACAGCTTCCAGTCAAATTAATTTCAAAATATTCAACAGAATAATCTTTATATTGTACAGACTACTTTTTCAGGGATTTGTTGGTGGAAAAGGTTAAAACTACTGGACCAATGAAACACAATGATCCAGCCGGATCAGTTACTGTCCTAAAGCAGTGATCCATTACTGATCCGTATCGCAAAAAAGACCTATGAATCACAGGATCAGTGGTTAATTTCTAGCGCTGCTTTGTCAAAAATGTCCAAATTTGACTGACATTTTTTTACTTATACTAGTTTCGAGTCGCATATAAAGATATCTTACATCTATTGTTTTCTATTTTGACAGGCTTCACGGCTTTAATGGGCATAAGACTGATCATGGCAGCTTGCAGACCGGCGTCGTGAGGACTAATTGTGTCGACTGTCTCGATAGAACAAACACGGCACAGTTTGCTCTGGCCAAATCTGCTCTCGGATATCAGGTATTGTCTGAGATAATGGTGCCATCTTTTGACTGATAGGATTGGATACCTTTTCCACCAAAGAGATTAAATTAGACAATTGTTTATGAAGTAACATTCTCTGTTTGAATAGTTTGAGACAAATGTCATGTGAATATGTTGCTACCTAGCCCCAGGCAGATTGATTTCAAATTATCTGCCAGCCTACGTGTATATATTGTTGCTTTTGAAATTGAGTTACATGGATAAAAGGGTGAATAAACTTGACTGTTTCGCTTCATTTCCTCCTGATTTAAGGATCAAAGGTCAAACAGCCGACTTCCCAGAATGAAATTATTATTTTATTTTTTTTCAGTGTCTTATACTAAGCGGGGTCTAGGACCCTCTACAATGCTTTTAGATGTGCAGGTGTGTTAACTGAGAAGTCCAGTTTCTCGGTAAATCTCCTAACGTCATAATGAACTACTCAACATTTTGGATGACGTCATAACCAATTACATCATGGATGACGTAGCTAAGTTAATTGATGACAGACTAAACGCTTAATTGATGACAGACTAAATGGTGTTGTAGGAATTGTATGTCTACTATTTAATAAGCATTCTGTTCGATATAGACAGCAGCAGTACCCAGTCAAATTAGTTTCAAACTATTCAGCAGCTTACCTGTATAGTTTTCTGGAAATTGATATTCAGGAAGTTCTGGGATTGACCGATCCCAACACGGGTGAAGTGTTTGTGGAACTTAGCAAAAGATGGGTGTGGAATAGCTCAAACTGGATATCTCCATTTGATGAGGGTTTGTGTGCCAAGCTGACACTGTTAGCTTAAGATAACAAACTTCCTCTTTTCAGCTTTATGCCCTGGGTGTTCTGCAGAACCCGGAGCTGGACTTTGAAACTGACTGCGTAAGGTAAGATATATTAATCCATACCATTCTGTAGAAATTTACAAGCGTATAGTTCTTGCTCAATTTTAATTGATATCAAACTACTGATGTAATATGGTTATGAAGTCTGTCATTACGTCACAGACAAAAACATTTATTTTATTTTCATGAGCCACCTCCAAACAGGTTTCATGAAGTAAAAAGCCATTCCAAGAAAACATGCTGTCTAAATGGGGAGGCTGTGTTCTCCTCTGAACAGGGTCCGGCTGAGAAACTGTATAAGAACAGTTTGTATGAATATTATTGCTGCCTTTGGAGAGATACAGGTATTTTTGTTTCTGTGAAATTGTTCTCAAAATAATTCAAATTAGCTCAAACGTCTTACCTTTCATGTAACTGATAAATTATGGCATAAAGCTTCCATATTCATAGACAGATCCATTTCTAGGTATGCTCCTGTCTATCTGTGGCTTAGCTCCATCCATATTTTATGCGTGTTGTAATCAATTTAAAATTTTACGCCTGAATTCCCAAAATCTAAATTTCAAGGTAACTATGCAAGTAAGTTGAGGGATATTTTGAAACTTATTTGACTGTGTCATCAACAGCTGACAGTCAAATTAATTTCAAAATAGGCAACAGGATGTTTATTTAATTGTAAATTCATAACAGACACACAATTTTCTATTTTTTGTAACAGACTTTTCGATTTTCTTGACAGAGCTTACGATCAACACCTCATGAGTATGGCGTCAGCAAACGTGTGACGTATTTCTTTATGACGTCAGATACTTGAGTGACAGATTAGATCCCTCCATTATCATTCATTTTCTGATGTGTCTGTGTATCACAGTAATTTAGTCTTGAACAACATTAATTTTGACTTGTGTATGCCACCATTTTGTCTCCATAAGCGATAGGAAACCATGTCTTGTAGGCTCGATGCAATGAATTCACAGCAACAACTTCCAGTTGAATTAGTTTCAATCTATTAAATAAGGTATCTATCTGGTTGGTTGGATTTACACACAATGACAGACTAGATTGAGCCTATATGATTCAATGCAGATTATATATTGAAGTATATGACTGTAGTTTTCTGATTGGTTGATAAGAAAATTTCATTGAATAGAGGAATGTATCAATATTTAGCTATTTCTAATGATAACAATCGCAAAAAAGTAGTAGTAGCGGGCAGGCATAGGTAATGGTGGTTGTGGTCATGCTCGTGGTTATAGTAGCAGTAGTAGTAGCAGCAGCAGAAAAGCAGGCAAGTAGACGGTAGTAGGTAGTCGTTGTGGTGGTGGTGGTAGGCTTGAGCGATTATTACTTTGAGTGATCGCGATCGATTATTTAAGAATAGTCGCGATTACTCGATTAATCGGCCTGGTTATAAATTACACCGATGTAACAACAACTTTGGTATGTCAATGACGAAAGCTGCAATGGTGTTTAGAAATGTCCATTTGCAGGCCAAGAGAAGACTATTTTTGAAAATGTACCACTGGAATGCGGGACTCGATAACCGAGCCAGTCATTCCAGTGATACATTTTCAAAAATAGTCTTCTCTTGGCCTGAAAATTGGAATGCATTTGCTGAGCAAAATGTAAATAAAAAGGTAGATTGTGAAATATTTTCTGCAGTGGAATTATTCACGATTATTCGATTATTTCATTTTTAGTCATATAAATTCAGGATTTAAAAAATGATCGCGATTTTCAATTTAATCGCATAATCGCGCAAGCCTAGGTAGTAGTGAAGGTTAGGATTTTGGGGCTCGTAATAGCAGCAACAGCAGTAGTAGGCGTATTTGTAAAAGTAGTAGTGGTTGCAGCCCCAGCAGCTGTTGCGTCGGCAGTGGTACCTTAACTATACTGTAGATACCATCCACGCATATATACAATGAAGGTATTTGTGTTTATAGGATGCTAGAGGACATGTTTGAGGATCATGGCGATACTCTGGCTCTACAATATGGTGGCTCACAGCTTGTGCATAGAATTAAGAGCTATCGTAAAGTCTCGCCATGGACGTCGCATTCACGCGACATCATGCATACACTGTCACGTTACTACAGCAATTATATCTCCGGTAAGAGAGCTGGGGTGAGGGAATTTGAGAGAGAGTTGGCCCTTTATCACCCACAGTGGTTAAAGATGGCATACAAAGTGGGCAGGGATTAGCTAGAAATGGGCGGGTCATAGCTATTTATAGGTCTGTTCTCTGTTAAACGGTAGTGAAATTTGCTGGCAAGGTTCTTTTTAGTTTTTTTAATTTTTTAGAATTATTAATTCCCATCGTCTTCGCTATTGAGTGCCCCTATTTATAAGAATTGAAGATCAAGTGCTAGTATGACCCACTAGAAGCAGTTTATATACTTAATTCTGTATATAAAATTTATGGATCTATCAGATAATGTACCTTTAAAGGATAACTAATCTGAACTCTTGATATCTATTCAGGTGATCTAATATGCTGGTCATAAACTATGCAGGTAATGTTAAGCTTTTCATCATGCCACTAAAGAGAGATATTCAGGCTTTAGTAGCTAAATGTTGCTACATTTCTACATCCTATGATAGCTGTCATGATTTACTTTTCAACCAGTCAGAAAAATCCTAGCGGTCTGCTTCAGGATATAGCTCAGTCATAGAGGCGCCAGCTATAGTTTGACAGTGTGTTATAAAAGCAATCATACAGGTAAGCGGTATGGCAGCAACAACTTCCAGTCAAATTAGTTTCAAAATATTCAACGAGATGAATATTACATAATAAAGAATGTAATGCATTACAGTGTCTAAGTGGACATGATTTAATCCTTACCACTCTGATGTCAATGTTCTATCTTTTACAGTGTCAGTAGCAAAGAAACTAGTGTACATTTTTCAACGATTTTGGTGGATGATGTTACCATCTACGACAGCACCGTATTCCACCAAATTTATTGAAAAATGAACACCAGTTCATCTTTCAATTTAATTTGAAAATTTAAAATTTTGACACCAGAGTGGTACGGGTTAAATCTATGAATCTTTTGACGGAGATATTCATGGTGACTGTCTTACAGATGCAGACAAACAGCATACGATCAATCTCTTCCTGGGTATCTTTCGTCCGTTAGACGCACAGCTCAATCTGTGGGAGATGCCTACAGACTTCTACATGCACAACCCTGACGCCAGACATTTCTCAGAATTAGCACGGAGAAGGTAAGCAAGTGATGATTGTTGGGTTTAACATAATCCATTCTGAAGTCGAAGGTATATGGTGGGTTTTTTCAAAATAAGATGGAATCTGAAATTATGGTTATGTAACATGCTGCTTGTAAATAATTGCGCCCATTTATCAGTAGTAAAGCAGTTGACACAGGGAGAGTCTGTTAATGTCTGATGTGTCTATGTCTGTGAATGCCTGAATCGCTTTATGACAATTGTATTACTTACTATGACAGTATGATGTCACACATCAACCCTTGCATCGATGCATTCCTTATATCTCAATTTCAAGCCAATAATACAGGAAAGCTGTTGAATATTTTGAAATTAATATAACTGGAAGCTGCTGCTGCCATAGGCAGCAACAGCTTCCAGTCATATTAACTTCAAAATATTCAACAGAATATGCCAGGCATGGGACAGAATTTACTTTTTCAAAGATTTGTCGGTGAAAGGGTTAATATTACGATGTGATGTCATTAGCCTTGTGCGATTTTTTTAATGAGATCCGCCACGGAAATTGGAATTTGTGTCAGTGAATGTACGTCCATTTGCAGACCAAGAGAAGACTATTTTTGAAAATATATCACTGGAATGCCTTGCTTGATTCATTTAAAAAAATAATGTTCTTTTGGCCTGCAAATGGACGTACATTCACTGACACAAATTCCAATTTCTGTGGCGGATCTCATTAAAAAATCATTAAAAGCTTAGAATTTAAATATTTAATGAAGTGGAAATTATTCGCAATTATTCAATTATTTAATTTTTAATCATATAAATTCATGATTTAAAAAATAATCGCGATTTTTTATTGAATCACGTAATTGCGCAAATTTTGATGTCATACTCCTATTATGACATCATATTTTATTGCTTTACTATTACGATGATGTGACATCATGCAAAATCAATCGGTTTTCTTTACTACAAATGATGGGCACTAAGGAGACAATATATTCTGTCAGAAATATGATCAGATATATATATATATATATATATATAAATTTACAAGATGGTTTTGCTTGTGCAGAATGTATGTTGATCCGCAACAATCTACTAATCAACCGCAGTATCTTGCGGCTTATCAAAAATAGGGAAAACCTGAAAATAATCCCATCAAATTCATGACAGAATCCGGCAAGAATGGCTGGATTACTGTGCCATGAGTCAATGCAAAATTATCCAATGATTGGTCGCCATTCAATACGATTAGAATCTCACTAAAGTGTGTCTGAGGCTACCTCATCAACACACTTCACATTCAATTTCAATACAGTCCACGAATACTTACCAAAGTTATCCCCCTTGTTTTTCTTATTGCAGTTATTCTCAATGGTGGGATGTGTCTATGGATCGACCGTTATCTCTGCCATTTAGTCAAGGTTTGTCTCAAGTTTATTCAAGTATAACGTCCGCTTTTGTGAGCATGAAAGTCAATGCTAAAGAAAGGTTGTTAATAATAGAATATTGACTAATAAAAATAGATGGCTGACATCATAATCAATTATGTCATGAATGACATGATTTAGTCCGTCATAAATGCTTAATAATGCGTCAAGTTGTATGAACTGTGACTTTACTATTTAGTAAACATTCTGTTGAATATTTTGAAACTAATTTGACTGGGCGTTAGGCAGCCATAGGCAGCAACAGCACCCAGTTAAATTAGTTTCAAAATATTCAACAGCTTACCTGTATAGTTTTATGGAAATTGAGATTCAGGAGGGGTTAGGGATAGATCGATCACAGCACGAGATAAGTGTGGCTGGAGCTTAGATATTGATGGGCGGAGCATAGCTAAACCTGAATTCCTCAATAGGATTGAAAGACGCTGTTGCCCTGCCTAAGGCAGCAACATCTTCCAATCCAATTATGTTCAAAATATTCAACAGACCATTTCTTACTAATGTGTCTCTGTTTTTGTTATGTAAACATGTACACTTATGTAGGACCTGTAGTGTAGTTGTCTATTTTCCTTTCAGAGCCGAGACAGGAGAGCATACCTGAAGGGTCTAATGATGCGTCTGGCCAGGTGTCTCTGTATCAAGGTGGGGATGAGGAGGATGGTACAGAGTTTTATGAGTATTACAAACCGTATGAACTAACAGTCCTGGATGAGCTCTATTCGTTCAACATGACGGAATCTGTCAGGTAATATACAGATTGCTGAATGAAGTGAGAGAAGTATGGCCGCATGCACACAGACAGGCACAGACACTGATACCTTCACATTGGCCAGTACAGCCAGTGGTGGATATGGCTTGGTTGGAATTGGGTGTACTTAAGAATGCTTATTTTAACCCTTCTACCCTCGAATTTGGTCAGGAAAATGTCCATTTGCGGTTATTGAGCCAGTCATTCTGCTGATAGGTTTTCAAAAATATGTTTCTATGGACATTTTTCAAGACCACTGCAGAAGGCTATTTTGGCTGATATGAGTGTTAAAGGGTTTTAATTAACTATTTAAAAGTAACAATACATTGTTAATTGAGCACATGTCCCAAAATACTGTGTGCGTGCGTGTGTGTGTGTGTGTGCGAGCGCATGTGTGTGTGCGCGTGTGACCGCGCATATGTGTGAAACACATATGTGGGTGGGTGTGTGCGTGCATGTGTGTGTGTGTGTGGGCGTGTGTGACCATGCGTATGTGTGAAACACATATGTGTGTCTGTGCGTGTGTGTGTGTTTGTGTGCGTGCGTGTGTGTGTGTGCGAGCGAGCGCATGTGTGTGTGTGTGCGTGCGTGTGTGTGAAAGACATATATGTGGGTGTGTGTATGTGTGTGTGTGTGTGCGCGAGCGTGTGTGTTTGGGTGTGTGTGCGTGCATACATGTGTGCGTGCGTGCACGTTCATGCGTGTGTAATTATTGCCTCCTATGCCATCAATCAAGCACAATTGTCCTTTCTAGCTTCATGTATACATGATAACAATTTGAGCTTCTAACGTCGCATGTTGATGTTGCTCTGGTGGCCTTGATGACTAACATTTGTTGATATGTATTTCTATTGTAACATGTACATTTCTTTGTTCATTGATTACCCTACAGAGATTTCATGCCAAAATCGGCAACTAACTACAGTCCATTTAGTCCGAGAGTACGACCAGAGAGACGCCATGACCAACTTTTGTAAGTCTGAACATGCATGAACACATGCACGAACACATGCACCCACACATGCGAACACATGGATGTAGATATCACCACCATCAGCACCAACAGTCTGCATACACGCATGCACACACATGCACTCAAGCACCTATGCATGTACGCATGCCCGAGAGAGCGCGCGCACAGGCACGCACCCGCCCACACACACACACACCCGCACGCACACACAACACATACATGCACGCACACACACAACACACACATGCATGCACGCATGCACACACAACACACACACACACACACACACCACTTGCCTGAAGTAGCTTAGTCTATTCATGTATAACCATTTCCAACCTAGTCTTCACATATCTCATTTTCAGAGCAAACATACACATGAGCAGGTGAATATTTTCTCTATGCTTTTGCAAACGCGATAGCTTTATGATTTTATGTGCGGCCATGCATGCATGCAAACTATTTATTTTTGTTCAATAACTTATCTCTTACATGGAATATGGTGGTGAAATGTTATAGGCTAGGAAGAAGCAGATTATTTTTGAGTTCAGGCCATCCATCCATCGTCTCACCTGCTTTGCTAACCATGTGTGCAGATTTAGAGGCTTGATTTCTTCCTCTTACAAACCCTCATAACTTAATTTTTCCATATTTAGAAAAAAAATAATGCTGAAATTTTAAGGCATCTAACAATTTTTGGCTGCCAAATCGTTATCACTCGGAATGGCGCATAATTTTCTGTAACTCTTTGTTCTCTGTCGCTTTGTTAACCCTTTAATGGTCAAGCCGGGCAAAATGGCCTTGCAATGGTTATGAGAAAAGTCCATTTGCTGGCCACGGGAAAACTGTTTTTGAAAATTTACCACCGTAAAGCCATTCCAGTGGTAAATTTTCAAAAACGGTCTTCTCTTGGCCTACAAATGGACACTCATTGAGAAAGCGTTTTGGATTTTCTTGATCAATCTTGACAATTAACATGATGAACTGTAATCTGAGCTTGAAATTGTGCATTATTTTAATTTATTTTTTTCCCCATCTCCGATTGTGTGTTTTGGGTGGGAATTTTCGTAAAATAAAACATCAAATTAGACTAGCCTTAGCTTTAACATGGAGTTCATTGATGAAATTTCATCTTTAGGTTGACCATGCGGATAGGAAGTAGCCTATTATGGTTTATATCAGTCTATCTATTTATATCTTTTGACAACTATGCTCGTGTCCTCCGTACATCTTCCCCACCCCCACCCTCACCCATAAAATATTACTTCCATCATGGAGGAACCAATTTACATCATTTAGTTTGAAAATACTTTGACTGGAAGGTATTGCTACCTCGGAAATATCAGCTTTCAGTCAAATTAATTTCAAAACATTTCTGACATTTCTCACATTGCAATGAATTTAACCCATATCAAACTGATGCAAAAATTATAAATCACTGGCAGTGTCAGTAGCCATGCTAAGAAAAGACTGCTGTACATTTTGAAAACAATTTTTCTGAAAACTGTTGCTGTCTATGACAGCAACAGCTTACAGCAACATTGTTTCCAAAAATGACAACCGGTTAGCTTATAAAAGTGAAATGTATTCAGAAATCTGATATTCCGGTTTTATTTCTGCGCAGATCCGATCATGAAGCAAACCCTAATGTGACAGGGAAAGACTCGACAACATCAACAGGGTCTGAAGGGAGTTCAAGCAGTTCCGAGAGCTCAGATACCCTCCACAGCTGGATTGATCTTTCTAGCACATTATGTACGGATAAGCTGAGTGAATTTGAACCGGATCTGGTATCTCTGAAGGTATGTGAATTTGAATGAAATATATCGTCCCATCAGTACAGTAGCAAGAAGTACAAGCTTGTGTTTGCAAAGTTAGCTTTTCTTTGGTTGACGTGGGCTTGCATGATTATGCAGTTTTTATGCATTATGGCGCTCGCCGTCCGTCCGTGCGTCTGTCTGATTTTTGTCCGGAGAAGATCTCGAAGAGTTTTGAACCTACACTCACAAATTTTTTTCAGCATATATATTACCTATAGACGAAGTGTCATGATTTCGATTCGGCAAAATCCTCCCATATTCCCTAGAGTTATCTCCCTTGAAAGCTTAAAATTGGTCAAAGTTTTCTTGTCCGGGACAGATCTCGAAGAGTTATGAACCTACAGTCAAAATATTTTTAGCAGATATATTACCTATAGACGAAGTGTCATGATTTCGATTCGACAAAATCCTCCCATATTCGCTAGAGTTATCTCCCTTGAAAGCTTAAAATTCGTCAAAATTTTCTTGACTGGCACAGATCTCGAAGAGGTTTGAACCTACACTCACAATTTTTTTTCAGAAGATGTGTTATGTATAGGCGAAGTGTCATGATTTCAGTTTGGCAAGATCTGCCCATATTCGCCAGGGTTATCTCCCTTGAAAGATTAAAATTCGTCAAAATTGTCTTGTCCAAGCCAAATCTCGAAGAGTTTTGAACCCACACTCACAAATTTTTTTTCAAAAGATGTGATGCATATAGCCGAAGTGTCATGATTTTGTTTTGGCATGATCCGGCCATATTCGTGGGAGTCATGATCCAAATCTCGAAGAGTTTTGAAAATTCATTAGAAATATTGTTTCTGCTGGAAAATTTGGTATAAAGATAAACATGTTTCAAGATGTGATCAGTTGTATTGGTGTTTCAGTGAGATATATTCGCATACACCAACTGGTGTTATCTCCTCTACAAAGCTTAAGATTCAAACAGACTAATTATTCACATTTATCATTCCTCAAACAAGTATGTTTGCGGACGTATGTTGAGTTTCACTAAAACTCTTGTTATAATTGCGATTATAAGAACTAATTGCGATTATTCAATGAATTGACACTTAATCCATGTCAAACCTGTGTAAAAAATTGAACTCTTACAGAGGCAGTAAAAGAAATACTGGTGTACATTTGAGAAACAATGTTACTTTATGTTGTTTCTATCTTAGCAATGCAACTTTTGAAAGTTAGAAGAATTGATTTTAATCTAATTCACACTATCTACACATAAATGACTAGCTATAATACAGCTATTATTTTCCGACAGATTATATTGAAAAGATTTTGACTGAAAATAATTGTTACTTAAGCAAGCAACAAATTTTAATCGAATTGTTTTCAAAACATTTCAAAATCTCAATTTTAAGACGGACATACAGGCATGACAGGAAGGATTTAGAACATCGAGCACACACTGATCCGCGATACTCTTAGTATGGCGTTTTCCATACAAAAAGTTTAACAGAAATATATTTGAAATTTTAATTTCAATATCTTGTCAATTAGTCAATTATTTGAATTTAGTATTGTCCACGATTATTTTTTAATAATTGCGATTATCAATTAAATTGAATAGTTGTGCAAGCCTAGGTTGGCGCTCGCTAAAATAGCAAGAACCCAAGCCTAGGTTGGCGCTCGCTAAAATAGCAAGAACCCAAGCATGGTCAATTTTTATCCCCCCTCCCCCGGTCTGGAAGACGGGTGGGGATATAGCGATCAGCATTTCCGTCTGTCCGTCCATCCGTCTGTCCCATCTTGTCAACTCAACTCCTAGAGGTCTCAATGGATTAGCTTAAAATTTTGTCCACATTATCAGTATCATGTGCGGATGTGCATGTGCTTTTTTCGCATCCGAAAAATTGTTCATTACAGAGTTATTCCCCTTTATATATCTTAAAACGGATACATAAACTGCATTGCCAATCATTTCTTGTCAACGCAACTCCTAGAGATCTCAATAGATTAACTTAAAATTTTGTCAAAACTATCAGTATCATGTGCAGATGTGCATGTGCTTTTTTCGCGACCAAAAAATTGTTCATTACAGGGTTATCCCCCTTTAAATATCGTAAAGCCGATACATAAACTGCATTGCCAATCATTTCTTGTCAACGCAGCTCCTCCTACAGTTTAGCTCTGATTCTTTTGAAAATTGGTACGCGTTATCATTACCACGTGTAGGTGTGCATGGGCTATCCATGTACCTGTACGTCCATCCAGCTGTCCAAAATGTTTGTATGTCCAGCTGTCAGTCCATCCATCTCTGACAATCATTTCTTGTCAACGAAACTCCTCCTAGAGGTTTCAGTGGATTAACTTTAAATTTGGTCCACAGTATCAGTATCATGTGCAGATGTGCATGTGCTTTTTTCGCGACCAAAAAATCGTTCATTACAGAGTTATCCCCCTTTAAATATCAAAGCTGATACATAAATTGTATTGCCAAACATTTCTTGTCAACGCAAATTCTCCTACAGTTTAGCTCCGATTCTTTTGAAAATGGTTATGTGTTATCATTACCACGTGTAGGTGTGCATGTGCTATCCATGTACCTGTATGTCCATCCGTCTGTCCAAATGTATGTATTTCTGTCTGTCAGTCCATCCATCTCTGACAATCATTTCTTGTCAACGCAACTCCTGCTAGAGGTCTCAATGGATTAACTGTAAATTTTGTCGACACTCAGTATCATGTGCAGATGTGCATGTACTTTTTTTGCGGGCGACAAAGTATTCATTACAGAGTTATCCCCCTTTAAATATCTTAAAGCTGATACATAAACTGCATTGCCAATCATTTCTTGTTAACGCAACTCCTCCTAGAGGTCTCAATGGATTAACATTAAATTTTGTCGACACTCAGTATCATGTGCAGATGTGCATGTACTTTTTTTGCGACCAAAAAGTTGTTCATGACAGAGTTATCCCCCTTTAAATATCTTAAAGCCGATACATAAACTGCATTGCCAATCATTTCTTGTTAACGCAACTCCTCCTAGAGGTCTCAATGGATTAACTTTAAATTTTGTCTACACTATCAGTATCATGTGCAGATGTGCATGTACTTTTTTTGCGACCGAAAAGTTGTTCATGACAGAGTTATCCCCCTAGCCGATACATAAACTGCATTGCCAATCATTTCTTGTCAACGCAACTCCTCCTAGAGGTCTCAATGGATTAACTTTAAATTTTGTCGACACTCAGTATCATGTGCATGTACTTTTTTCACAACCGAAAAGTTGTTCATGACAGAGTTATCGCCCGTTAAATATCTTAAAGCCGATACATAAACTGCATTGCCAATCATTTCTTGTCAACGCAACTCCTCCTACAGGTTAGCTCCGATTCTTTTGAAATTCTTTAATATTATGAAAGATTTACCGGAAATCGTTTAAAATGCCACTCTTCATTAACGGCTCGGGCGATTTCAACCAGACTTGGAAAGACTCTATGGTAGCAGACTTCGGAACTTTACATAGAATTGCCATTGGTCAATTATTCCAGCGGGCATCTTGGATTTTCCAAAGGTTTTGTGAAATCAGTTGAAATGACCCTGGGTGTGTAGGCTTATATACACATATACAGAATTTTGAATGGGCAATTTTTCCATTAGTTATTTTGGATTTTCCAGAAATCCTTTAAAATTCCAATCAATGGGCCAATTTCAGCGAAACCTGGGTGGAATGGTCCTATGGCTTCAAGAGTTCTGAGTTTTTGGTTTTTTTGGCAGTATCCAAAGCTTTTCAAGAAGCCTTTTATTTTTCTACCACTAGTACTATGGCTTGATATCAAACAAACTTGGGTGGAATGACCCTATGATGATAGGCTTCAAGAAATCAAATGAGAATCTTGATTGGTCAATTTTCTCGGTGCCCATCTTATATTTTCCGAAAATTATCCATCATGTCTATTTAAATGCAAATGGTTCAAATGCTAATCATCCAGGTGAGCGCCGCAGGCCCTTGGCCTCTTGTTATAGAATATTTTCTAAATTATTATCATTGCTTTCTAGGATATGCCAACAACAAAGGAAGTATACAATTTCCAGGTACAGAGCCCGGCAAGGAGGTTGGAAGCCTTATATAAAAGGTAAGTTGTTGTGGGGGCCCCACCCCCCTTTAAGCTATAAAGACCAGGTATTTTAAATGATTTTACGATATAGGAAATATATTGTGTTGAATATTATTAAATTAATTTGCCTCAATGGCTTCCAGTCAAATTATTTTCAAAATATGTAGCATCTTTTGTGTACGGTACTTTGAAATTGAGATAATTGAGGAATCCAGTTTCTCAGTCAATCAAATGATGTCATAATCAACTACATGAGATGTGGGCTGACGTCGTAATTAATTACATCATGAATGACTCGATTTAGTCCGTCTTAAACGCTTACTAGTGCATCAGGTTGTACGAATTATATGTCTGTACTGTTTAATAAATATGCTATAGGCAGCAACAGCACTCAGTTAAATTAGTTTCAAAATATTCAACAGCTTACCTGTATAGTTTTCTGGAAATTCAGACTCAGAGAGTGCATGGATCAAGTGATCTCAACACGGGCAAAGCATGGGTGGAGTTTAGCTAGCGATGGGTGACGCATAGCTAAAACTGGATTGATGAATTGTGTTTTATTGGTGAAAGACTGGTGCTTTAATGGGTAACCTTGTCCGGTTGTAACAGAGCCAAACAGCCCATTGGTCAAATTTCAAAGATAATCTCTTGACCTGAAAATCGACATTCACTAAACAATTTTGTTTGATTTTTTTTTTCCCCAAATCTTGAGCTTCAACCCTTTAATGACTAAGTTTATTCAAAAAATTAAAATATTTACTTATTGAATGTCCATACATTGCAAACCAGGATAAGACTATTATTGAAAATTTAGCACTTGAATGACTGGCTTGGTTATCGAGCCAGTCATTCGAGTGGTAAATTTTTTTTGGATAGTCTTCTCTTGGCTTGCAAATGGACATTCCACAAGACCACTACATAGGCTGGTTAACACTTTCACAAACAAATCCCTTATTCTGTTGAATATTTCGAAACTAATTCAACTGTTTTCCTGTGTGGTAGCGTTGAAAATGAGATATTAGGAATTCATCGGTAAAAGGGTTAAAAGGTACGATAGCAAAATGTATCCATTTCAGGCTAAACCTACAATACACTTATAGAATAGAGAGACGATTATTTTATCAATTTAATAAATGAAATAAAAAATTAATTCTATATCGAGTCTTGTAATGGAAATGTTGCAGCAGCAACAACAACTTTCACTTCAATTATTTTCAAGGTATTTAATACCGGTTGCTTTGACATTGAGAGTCTGTAATCTCGGCTGTGTTTCTCATGGCATCTGAATTTTTTATGTCCCAGGCACCCCGCACCCTAAAATCTGAGGGTCCCAAAACTTAAATTTGGATTTCCCAAACAGTATTTCACACCAATGTTAAAATTAGAGGGTACCATGGACCCATCACTATGAATTATGGGGGGCCCAGGTTAGATTTTGTATGTATATTTCTGCTAAAGCCTATACACCCACTTAATATTTAACAATTATACAAGATTTTCAGTAGTCCCATGGGACCCACTGCCACTACTTTTGGGGGTCCAAAGTTGCATTTTGGGGTATATACTAGGCTTGCACGATATTGCCCTAGATGATATCGCGATATATCATGATAAAAAAAATCGCGATATCTCGATATATCAGGTCTTTTAATGACAGGAAATCCTGGGGCGAATTGATTTGGGGTTGACATGGTTGAGTGGGCGCATAAAGCGCTGCTAATGGCGCAACTTAAAATTTATCAAAACCATTGGCTCTGCACTCATGCGTTATTAATACATACTACATACTCACAGTAGAATGGACTCAGTGGAGTAGGTGGCTAATAAATGTTGATTTGATATATTTCCATAACTTCGCCACAAAAGACATTAAAAATCCAGAGCTCTGTAATAGGGACGGGAGACATGCGCGTATAAGATATTTCTTACTTCCTATTTCCTGGATTATACTCAGTTTCAAATTGATAGAAATAAAGACACAGACAGCTTATGTGAAGAAAATATGCAATAGTATTTATTCATGTGACTATGTTCATATATTAAATTTTTCATATTTATTTTTCAGAGTTATATACAAGCAGCCAAGCGCTGGATGACAACAAGTTAATATTAGGCCTATATAGTGAAAGCCGCAGGCCTATATAGCATGAATTATCACACATTTGAAGCCCCGGCGTTATATACTGTTTATGTCCATTTGCTGACCAAGACTCCGGGAGAAGAGTACTTTTTGAACATTTACTGCTGGAATGACTGATTATATTACCGAACCAGTCATACCAGTTGTAGATTTTCAAAAAGTACTCTTCTGTTGGTCTGCAAATGGACATTGTTGAAGCTTATTATAGAAGCACTCACGATACATATAGTGGGGTGAGGAGACTATTTTTGAAAATTTATAACTGGAATGACTCGTTCGGAATTGTATCTAACCAGTGTTAAATTTATTTTTTTTAAACTAGTATTCTGTTGGTCAGCAAATGAATATTTATCAAGACCGCTATAAGTACCAGAAGCACTAATGGAAGGGTATTTCTATTAACACTATTGAGCATAATACATTTTAGAGGGAGCAAAGTTATATACATTTTATATCCATTTGCTGACCAAGACTCCAAGACTACTTTGAACATTTACCACTGGAATGACTGGTTCGGTGATCTAGCCAGTCAATTCAGTGTTAAATTTTCAAAAAGTAATCTGTTGGTCTGCAAATGGGAATTTATCAAGACTACTACGGAAGCGACACCTTACAAATTAGCGGACAAAAACGTCAGCATGTTAACCATTTCAGGCCGAAGAAGGGTCCTCTTTGAAGTTACTATGGTGCCAGAAAGGCTGAACAGCCTCTCAGCCGGCACGCTTGTCGCGCATACACAGAGATACTTGCGAGCAAAATTGGCAAGAGTAGGATAATTCATATGGTTTACTTTCCACCAGTCAAGAGGGCTAAAATCAGAATCGATGCACGGAAGGCCTTCATACGAAGCGATCTCGCGGTTAATAGCTGTTAAGCTGTCGCTCTGATCACATAGTTTTGGTTCCACTTTTGTTTTCTTGAATAGCATGGAAAGAGTTTTCTTAGTTGGGGTGATTGACTCCTGAGATTGATCCGTAGACGATGCTCCTTTTAAGTTCGCTGAGGCGTGCATCTTTGTCTCGCGCCGTATTGTGGCCTGCACACGTGAGCATTCTTCTTCCGATAAACGCTCAGTCTTAAAACGGGGGTCAATATATGTAGCTAAACACAATATCTTCTGAGCCGTTTCATCGGAGTATTTGTTGTGTAAATAGGCCCGCATGTTATCCTTGAGCGTAGATGTCAGTGAATGTGTATCTCTGTCTGTTGACAGAATATCATGCTCTAGTGAATAGAGCAGAGGCTTTACTGCCGAAATTGTCACGTAGTTTTCGGCTGACAGGATATCTGTAAATTCCGACACCGGATCGAACGCAAGTTTTACAACTTCTAGAACTTGCACATCGTTATATCTGGGGATTAAATGCGTGCACTTGCGGTCTGCACTTAACACTTTTCTAATGGCCTCCTCTTGCTCCAAAAATCGGGAACACATGGCGTGGTCAGTTCCCCACCTGGTGCAACAATCCTGTGGAATGGAAAATATTATACATTAGGAAAACAATAATAAACCACACCTATCACAAAAAAGAACACATTTTTAACCACTTCCCAATCCTCCCCCGTCTGGTTAAATCAATAATAAGGGAGCTTACTCTGTATGGCTTATTGCGTAGTTGAAATACTGTTATGATTTATCTCCCTTGTTTTTGATAACCGCGAAACGGGTAAGTTTTATACACTTGTAAATTTCATTTTTTCTTTCATTGTGTAATGCAATACGTGTGTGCGCATATTGTATAGGTCTGCCAGTCAGTCGGTCCGTCAGCGTGTACGTCTATGACTCTCCGGTGGAATTTCCCGTAATTCATTGAATGAATATTTTATTGCCACATGTACGCCTACATGTAATACAAAACAAGGTGAAGAAAGGAACAAAATCAACAGATATGCACACGCACATGTTTCATCAAATAATTGTTGAATGACTGCTTTGATTACCTAGCAATTTTCCTTCTCTAAATAGTAGTAGGAACATACAAAATTATTTGCGATTTAATGAGCACTCTGTTAAATATTTTGAAACTAGTTTAACTTGCTGCCCAACTCCTGTCAAATTAGTTTCAAAATATTCAACAGCTTATCTGTATAGCGATCGTGAAATTGCGATTCTGGGAATTAAGGGTTCAATGGGTTAAAAATAACTTACCGCTATGAGCTGGTGCTTTGGAAGTGATAATTCATCCTGAATTTGTGTTAAATCCCGTTTCCGCTTCCAACTGTTGCTGAAAGCTGACACAACAGTCCTACAAACTGATAATGCCCGAGTCACTCTGGTGTCATTCTTGTACGAATTTGTTACGGCCAAGTTTAAATTATGCCCAAAACATGAAATTCTTGGCCAGGAAAGAACAGTATTAATGACATACAGGATATTAGACCCATTATCGGTTGTAATACAGGCCATCTTTGTGGCATCAAGACCCCACGCCTCTAATGTCTCTACTAAACCGTCAGCAATGTTATCACCTGTGTGGTCGAAGGGAAACAATAGTGTTTGTAAGCTACGGCTACACAGCTTCCAAGAATGATCTACAAAGTGCACGGTGAAGCCAAGATATGGCACCATTCCGATACTGGACCACATGTCCGTAGTGGCTGAAAAATATTCAGCATTCTTAATCTCCGATGTTACTCTGTCTTTCACCTCTGTATATAACCTAGGTATCTCCACTTGCGTACAATGGTTCCTACCAGGAAGTTCATACCGCGAGTCTAATGTTTTTAACAGTTCCTTGAAATATTTCTTTTCTACTGTGTAGATCGGCATGGCCTCACCTGCTAGATAATGTGTCACTGATTTAGTGATGGCTTTGTGTCTCACTGAATTCTTATCATATGTCACTGATTTCTGCATAACGGATGCAATCTTAGGCTGCTTACATAACCATTCATTTTCGTCATCAGCTAATTGAACACTATCAACACGTTTGCGCTTAGATATACTACTTCTTAACGTCGTATATAGATCAATATGGTACACTTTTAAGTGCGACATCACATTAGAGGTGTTACCTCCTGGCACGGACACAGATTTCCTACACGATTTACAAATAGCCTTGGTCTCATCCTTAGGCTTTCTACCACTTTCGTCAGCTTCAAATCCAAAATAATTCCACACAGGAGCAGTCACGTTAGGTTTCGCTATTAATTTAACTTCGGACGACATCATGAACGGGTTAACTAATTTTGAAAATAATATTGTAAACAGAGATTGTTAGCATTTTTATATCATAATCAAGGGAGATTTGGCCAATCCAAACTATTTTATTCACTTAATTATGTTGTTATAATAATGACATAGAAGCCGTTAAAAATCAACACCTAAACAATAGACCACTCCCCGCCACTCATTGCCCGGACAGATTACCGATCGCCGGTCGTTAGAAGAGCGCTTTTGTTTTGCGCTTAACTATAGCTGTCAAAGAGGCCGAGGCAGAAAAACTTGACGGGGCTGTATGAATGATTAAACTGTATGGCTTTAGGATGTTATTATCATCGGATTAACACTAGTGAGTATTGTTTATTTACCTAGCGCAACCTTTATATGTTAGGAGTAAAATTCGCTTTATACGGCATAGATCAAACTACAACTTTTCACAAGGCAATAACGTATTAAAATACAATTTTGAAACTTCAAGATAATTTAGCCGATATTTCGATTTTTACAAAACTGCATCGAAAAAAATCGTGGTTAAAAAAAAATCGTGATATTCGATAATATCGGCATATCGTGCAACCCTAGTATATACCATCAAAAGGACCCTTATGAGAATCCCTGAATCTCGGTTGTCAAACAGGTAAAATTGTCAAATATAGTATTATAATCTTGTACCCATATTCTGTTTATATCGATGCCGTTTCAGGTATGTTGATATTGGCCGAGCATGTCAGAACATATCCTATGCTGCATTCCCGACAACCCATGACTGCCCTACTGTAGATCTGTAAGTAAAACAGTCTCTTCTTCATGTTCTTAAGCTTATCTCGTTTTCTGTAGTGTAATGACAATGATGTGAAGAGGAATGATACCTGGTGAAGGGAAATCATACCTGGTGAAGGGATCTCATACCTGGTGAAAGAAAATCATACCTGGTGAAAGAATATCATACCTGGTGAAGGGAAATCATACCTGGTGAAGGGAAATCACACCGGGTGAAGGGAAATCATGCCTGGTGAAGGGAAATCATACCTGGTGAAGGGAAATCATACCTGGTGAAGGGAAATCACACCTGGTTAAGGGGAATGATACCTGGTGAAGGGAAATCATACCTGGTGAAGGGGAATGATACCTGGTGAAGGGAAATCATATGTGGTGAAGGGAAATCATACCTGGTGAAGGGGAATCACACCTGGTGAAGAAAAATCATATGTGGTGAAGGGAAATCATACCTGGTGAAGGGAAATCATACCTGGTGAAAGGGAATGATACCTGGTGAAGGGAAATCATATGTGGTGAAGTGAAATCATACCTGATGAAGGGAATCACACCTGGTGAAGGAAAATCATATGTGGTGATGGGAAATCATACCTGGTGAAGGGAAATCATACCTGGTGAAGGGGAATGATACCTGGTGAAGGGAAATCATATGTGGTGAAGTGAAATCATACCTGATGAAGGGGAATCACACCTGGTGAAGGAAAATCATATATGGTGAAGGGAAATCATACCTGGTGAAGGAAAATCATACCTGTCGATTAACCCTGATAGGGTGTATAGAATGATTAATTTCTAGCTATGCCCCACCCTTTTCTCGCTTAGGTCTACCCATTCATTGCGCGTGCTGGGATTGATTTATATACTTTGAATCCTGAATTCACAGAATCCTAATTTTAAAGTTACTATACAGGTAAGTTGTTGAATATCTTGAAAGTAATTTGACATGGTGCTGTAGATGCCTATGGCAGCTACAGCGCTCAGTCAGATTAGTTTCAAAATTTTCAACAATGTTTATTAAATATCAAATCCATCAAAGATATAAATTTTGTACGCTTATATGATTGTGACATCGGCCTACATGTGACGTAATTGATTATGATGTCATATACTTGATTGACAGACGCGATTCATCCATTGAGTTTATTTGATAGATCCAAGCAACAGGTCACCGGAGAGCAGCACTCTTTCCTTCCACGCACTTCAGATACCAGGGAACATTAGTACCATATGTGTTGCCACACGCACGCATGTGTGTGCGCAATCGCATACACACACATTCACATTGGTCACACTTATGCTGTGTCATGTTTGACATGTTTTGCTTTCAGATTCGCCGTTAGTGCCTTTCGATTGGACAGTTGTTACAGCGTAGAACCTCCTCCCGTCAGCAGACATTCTAAAGAGATTTACTCACGATACATTGCCAGAGGGAAGAAAGGAGCGGGACAGCCACTGGACAAAGATGTGAAAGCTTATATCAAATACTTCAGTTATAAGTTTATGTGATTACAGACTTTAATTTGCACTAAAGTGGAGAATGTAATGTTTCACATCCTCATTCCGCTACTAATCCTTCCCCCTCCCTTCTCACAGACACACACATGCATGCACGCACCCACCCACCCACACATCTGCACGCACATATGAGCGCGTGGGCGGTGCGCGCGAATGCACACACGCACGCACACCACGCACGCACGCACACACATCCCCATTTCATATCTGAAATTCCAAATCTTTCAAGGAAAGCTATATTTAAAATCTAATGAATGTTTTGAAGGCAGGTTCACTGGATGTCACTAACTTGCAATTAACATGTTTTCAAAATATTCAGTAAGATCTTAAAAGTAGTCCATACTGACGTCCTGGAGAGCCTGCCATCTTTTCCGGGCCAAAAACGTGTTGGTTCTTTAAGACAGATAGTCAATGTTTACCACTCTAGCCACCCAAAAACAGCTTCTGCAGTGGTCTTGTGAAATCTCCATTTGCAGATCAGGTGAAGAGTATTTTTGAAAATTTACCACTGGAATGACTGGCTCGATAACCGAGCCAATCATTCCTTTCATAAATTTTCAAAAATAGTCTTCTCTTTGTCTGCAAATGGACATTTCTCAAGACCATGGCAGAAGTTGTTTTTGGCTGATATGAGTTTTAAAGCATTAATTGGTAAAGAGACCACTATCTTGTGGCCCACACAGATACATGTGACTGTGATAATGACTTGTGTTAGATCACCTGTCTTTAGAGACCACCTCTTGGTGCTCCATAAGGTCGTAACTTAGGGCAGGTTTTACTCTACCTAGTAAATATTATATCTGTATATATTGAATTGAATTTGGTGCATGTGCACTAATGTGAATAATCATGTTACCATTAAATAATTACTGGAGGATGGATTGTTTGAGGTTATCAAAGCTAACTATAGTGCTCTTACCATAGTGCTTCCACAATCACTAGTCATTGATTATATTAACCCTTTAACACTCATATCAGCCAAAATACGCTTCTGCAGTGATCTTGAGAAATATTCATTTGCAGACCAAGAGAAGACTATTTTTGAAAACAGCTGAGACAGTCATTCCAGTGGTAAATTTTCAAAAATAGTCTTCTCTTGGTCTGCAAATGGACCTTTTTCCATGAGAAAATTTAAATTAAAAACGAATTCAAGTGTTTTAAAAGGGTTAATGTGTGTGCATGCTTGTGTGTGAGTCAGTTCATGCGTGCATGTGTGTGCATGCATGTGTGAGTCCGTTGGTGCGTGCGTGTGTGTGTGTGTAGTGTGTGTGTGTGTGTGTGTGTGTATGTGTGAGCGCGCGCAAGTACTGGCTCATAATAATCTAGACTGCCAAAAGTGGCCACTGCAGCGGTCTTGAGAAATGTTGATTTGCAAACCAACAGGAAAACTTATTTTAACTTTACCACTGGGATGACTTGCACGTTAACCGAGCCAGTCATTCTAGTAGTAAATTTTTTAAAAACAGTCCTCTTATTCTGCGAAAAGGCACCTTCTTTGACATATTCTTCACCAAAATTAACCATTAAATGGCTACATAGGTTATTCTAGATTATTCTAGGTTATTTTCTAAACTCAACCTTGGTGTCTGTTAGGCTTGCATGATTATGTGATTAAATCGAAAATAGTGAATATTTTTTCAATCGTGGACTTGTATAATTAAAAATTAAATAATCAAATAATCATGAATAATTTCTACTGCATATAATATTTCAATTCCAACCATTTATTTACTCTTTAAAGAAATTGGGATTTTGCTCAGTGAATGTATGTCCATTTGCGAGAATCAAACGTCAAGGTCACTGTAACCTTGATACAGAACTGCTTTTTCAACATTAAGTTTTTGCGTTTAGCAAAACTTTTCAGCTTAGATTTCAGAATTGGTTAAGCCTATTGCAACTAAATTTGGATACATGGTTACCTATAATGTTAGGAAACAGCATGGTGATGTTGGCATCACAAGGTCAAGGTCACTGTGACCTTGATACAGATCTCTGTTATATCAACATTAAGTTCTTGCATTTAGCAAAACTTTTCAGCTTATATTTCATGAGTGGTTAAGCCTATTGCAACTAAACTTGGATACATGGTTACCTATAACCTTAGGAAGCAGCGCGGGGGTCACAAGGTCAAAACTCAAGGTCACTATACAAAACTGTTTTTTCAATGTTAAGTTTTTGCGTTTAGCAAAACCTATCGGCTTATCTTTCAGGGTTGGTTTATCTTATTTAAAATAAACTTGGATACATTGTTACCTATAATGTTAGGAAGCAGCATGAAGACACTGAAGTCACAACATCAAAGGTCAAGGTCATTCTGACCGCTACAAAACTTTGTTGTTTTTCAATGTTAAGTTTTTGGGCTTAGCAAATCTTATCATGTTATATTTCGTGATTGCTTAACCCTAATGGAACACAACTTGGGTACCTGGTTGCTTATGCCAAGAGGATACAGGATGGTGACATGGAGGTCACCAGGTCAAAGTCATTCTAATATTGCTATTTGACCTCTGCTTTTTCAACCGTAAGTATTTCCATTCAGCAAATCAATTATATTTCAGGATTGGTTAATCCTATTGGAAGTAAAATTGAATACATGGTTACCTATAATGTTTGGAAGCAATAGCATAACACGGAGGTCACAAGATCAAACGTCAATGACACTGTGACAAACAGGAGACAGGCTAGACATTTAATTCCGTGGAATTCTGGTTAATAATCATTACCCTCTTTCTGGGGTTGATTGGGGGTGGCGGTCATTTGATTTATATCATCTAGTTTGTTTTGGAAACATGTTAAGTTGTTTCTGAGCTGAACCGTACTGCTTGCTGTCAATGCATGGTTGTAATGTGTCTTATACGGCTTCATATGTTCATATGTGCAATGCTTCGGTTCCTTTCCAAGTGATGTGCAATGCTTCGGTTCCTTTCCAATTAGTAATTGTTATGTATACGTTGATCTAATGTGATTTTATAGATACTTGTGTTACACAAACTGATCTGTGATAATGGCATAATGTCATGATTATAATAACTTATTCTGACTTAATTTAATTGATGTATAAAAGACTGAATACAAAATTATTTAAAATATCTCTAATGGAGGAATTCTGTTTTAACTATGCCCCGCCCATCTCTAGCTAAACTCCGCCAACGCTTTCCCTGTGTTGGGATCAATCGAACCCTGCACTCTCTGAATCTCAATTTCCAGAAAAAATATACAAGTAAGTTGTTGAATACTTTGAAACTAATTTGACTGGGTGCTGTTGCTTCCTATGGCAGCAACAGCGCCCAGTCAAATTAGTTTCAAAATATTCAAGTTATTCAACAGTATGTTTATTAAACAGTAAAGATATAGAATTTGTATACAACAATGGTTAGTCCGTCATCAATTAAGCGTTCGCGATGAACTTGCCTATGTCATTCATGACGTAATTGATTGTGACATAATCCTACACGTCACGTAGTTGATTATGACCTTATGATTGACTGAAAAACTGGAATCCTCCATTGATGTCTAAAAGACGGAATACAAAATTAAAAATATCTAATTGTTTGTTTTGTTTCTGCCGTAAGGATATTTACCTGAGAATTAAATCATGTTTGCATGCACACATGAATGCTATACCCTCCTGCTTTCTTTTGTGTGTTTACTGTCTGGTTCATCGCTATTGTGATGCCGTGCGTGTCGGTGGTGGAGGCATTTCGGCGACATCTAGTTTTCGTTTAGCTCAACTTATCCGTTCATATCTCATTCTTGGTTAATCATACTGGACCCAAAGTTGAACACATGCGTCTGTATAATGAGTGGGAATGACACATAACACCTTGGAAGTAAAAAGTCATTGTCAAGTTTACTGTGTCCTTGCTAAATCTAGTTTTTTAACACTAACATTTTGTATTTAGCTTAACTTAGCTGTTAAATGTAGGATGTATCTAATAAAATCTAATATTTTCACCAAAGAAATTAACCAAGCAGAATTCTGAATAGAAATTCTGGAATCTAACCAAATTTGGTTGAAATCCATCAAGCGGTAGAAGGGGAGTTTTAATTTCCGTTAAATTTTGGTTTTTGGTTTGGAAGGGATGCATTTTAACAATTTTTGGTAAATTATTCAAATCTACCTCTAGCCAGATTTGGTTGAACAAATTTGTTGAATTTGGTTCACGCAACTATGAAAAACGTTTTTACAATTTCCGGTAAATTATTGATAAAATCTAACATTTTCAACCAAAAAAATGGGCCAATCAAAATTCGGATTAGATATTCTGCCACCTACAATCTTTCTAGTCAATGGTTGAAATATGTCGAGCAGGCGATGCGTTTTAACAATTTCCGATAAATTTCTCATAAAATGTCAGATTTTCACCCAAAAACATTACCAATCAAAATTCGGAATTGAGATTCTTGAGCTTATCAGCATAGGATCTTTCTGGGCAAATTTGGTTGAAATTGGTCAGACCGTTAAGGTGAATAACCGGCCAAGTGAGTTAAAAAACCTTACTATTGAATATTTTGGACTTAATTTGATTGGAAGCCATTGATGCCTAAGTCCAAAATATTCAACAGAACAATACTTACATTGTGTTCAGTACTCTGAGATGGTGCTGGGATAGAATCCCACCAGACAAAATGCCACCAGACAGAATCACACCAGGATTTCATGCCGACTCCATTGGGCACCAACCAGTATCAACTCTAGATTGTAAAGGAAGTCCACATATATGGGCATCACATTTTGAATAGTTGCCAACTTGTCAGTTATTGGGGGGTGGTGGCCCTATGTGACTGCCCTCGCACATCTGTTCTGCTCTTCCCCCCCCCCCCCAAGTTGCCAAGTCTGGTGTAGGTGTGGGGTTGCCGTATGTGGCCAGCGGCCGCCATCTCGCACCAATGAGGTATTTCTCGGTGTCTATATAAAGGTTGATGGAACAGTTCTTGAGGCAGTGGCCCAGACCACTGGTATAACGGATGTTCTAATCCTATCATATTGTTGGTTTGTTGCTGAATAATCTGGTGCTAGCAAAAGTTGCTGTTCATGCCAGTCATTGGCGGTCCTGTCAAGTGGCGTTATTGGTCTGTTGAACAGTTGTTCAGGTAACCGGTAAAAAGCAGTCTCAAGCAGTTAACTGGGTGGCTGTATTAGCTGATTCGGTTGATGAGATGGTTGGGATCGCTGTTGATCCATTGGTGGCTGGACTCTAGTTGTCGATGTCCAGTCCAACGGTTCTGGCTGATACAGCTGATTCTTGCATCTTGTAGTCCAGATGGTAGGTCTCGCAATAATTTTATGAGTTTGACCATCTTGGGCTTCTTCAAGAGCTGCACATCGGGTGGCAGTTGTAGCCAGAGGGCTGATGTGTGGGTCAAGAAGAGTGGTAATCATATAAGCCCCACATTGGGTGCCAAATGTAGCCATTGGCGAGCTCTAGGGCGATGCTCGTCGTGCGTCATCCATTGGGCAATAGTGGGCTTGTGGTGATGTGGTCATGCGGCATCTAGAGGTCCAGACTGGCGATGCTTCGAGATGTGTCACGGCGGCAGGCATTGAGTGGTTCTTGAGTGACGGAGCCAGCAGCGGGCAGCTGGCCTATGCTGCTGGCAGGAGGGTGATTGTCGTCCGACCTTGGGAAGATGGGTGGACAAGCTGTCACTTGTGGCTCGCATGTGCACGCTTCCTTGCGTTTCCTCCCTATAGACGTTTGCAGACCAGAAATGGCTGCAGCATCTATGGAAGCTTGTGGGTCCTGCATTGTATGATCTGAGTCCTTTCGCAAGGTTAAATTTGATGGTACTGTTCAGATCTTCATCACGAGCTGCCATCTGTTTAGTGGCGGAGGTCTTTATATTCCTGGTGCGATCATGGTCAATCGAGTCGTTCGCTTAGAACATGGTTGAGCTGCCGAGGTATATGTGGATCAACACAGCCTTGCTCTTACAAGCGGTAGAAAGTCAATGTAGAGTGTCAAATATAGAATCACGATATCAATGTGGGATCCGGCGATGGCTGCACGGTTCCACAGTGACAGTATATTTAGCATATATATATATGCTCATGAGTATTTACATTGCGGGAAGGTTATGTTCATCCAAAGTGAGCAGGCTCTGAAGCGAAAATAGTTAACCAACTTAACAGGGCGGGTGGACCTAGGCATGAAGTGTGTAACGTAACATAAGATAACAAGTATACAGCTTACTAGGACTTTTACATCCTATTATCAGCTGGTATTTAAACTATAATTATTAATGTGCATGTATGGTGATTTTCGGTTTATTTGCCGTATCTAATGCTCTGTAGTTGTAGTACACTGGGTGCGTTATATAGATTTTGTCTAGTCTAGCTTTGAATGAGTATGGTAGGCGTGTTAACGATGGTTTCCGGTAATACCAGTCTGATTCTGTTGGAGAAAGATTTCAGTCTGTTAGTATTTGCTCTAAGTTTAATTTTGTGGCCACATGTTCTGTCCATCTTGATTTAATGCGAATAGTTTATTGAGTAGATATTATTAAGATACTTAAAAACACTCATATGATCGCCTCATATTCTTCTATAAATTACGGTTGGTGTTCCGAAGAAAGTGACCTTTGAATTCCTGAATCCTAGTGTGTATTGGGAAAATGATAGTGCAGAATATGACCCTGCCATTCAGCAGCTGACTCCTGCTAAGACACTGATAAGGCTGGCGCCTCTGTACAGACGATCACTGATTGGCTGAAGATATCATAAAGAAGTCAGCCATTCGTCAGAAGGATAACGAGATGCAGAGCAGAGTATAAAAGCTGCTTGCTCTGCTACATCAAATGCCGAAAGCCTTTGCTTAGGTATCACGCTGATGCCTCGCCAAGAACCCGTCGACAGTTAATTGATCTGCTCGTCTGCTCTAATACCTGACAGAGGCAGCAAACCGGAAACTCTGACTTAAAACCGCTCGCAGTGGGAAGTCACTACAAAGTCACCAGCGCGAAAACCTTTTTGAAGGGCTGCTAAAAAATAGCGGCCTAATAACAGCCTAAATTTTCCTGCCTTCAGAAACTTCCTCCGCTCTGGTGCTGCTCAAGAAATTCGTGAACGGAACGTCTGAGCCATCTAACACGGGGAAGTAAACTGCAACCCCGCCTGCTACATCGTCTTGAAACTCTGCTGCCATTAACCGTTTGTTACGAAAGAATTTGGAAAACCTCAATCCGGTATCTGCCTCCGACCAAGTTCAGTCTCTGCCGTTGTGCCGTTTCTTGTTTTGAAGGACATTTCTCCCGCAACTACAGAACTGTGTCGTTGAAAGCTGACTTCCACTGCGTCACTCTTGTGACTAGGACTCCTTGTGTAACCTACAGATTTCCTCTACTTTGTTTCTCTTGTGATCGCTTCTCCGCGTGGAACTGCCCGAACTTTCATCTGTTCCAAGAAGTACTGCTCGCCGGCTTTTGTGATCTCTGGCCGTCGAGGACCTAGACATCGCGAGACTTTGTGCCTTGGGATTATACCTACCAAGGCTGGTTAAAAGCAATATGACTCCCGCAATTGCAAAACCTAGGGCCCACAATCATGGGATTTTTCTACTGTGAATGTGAACTTTCTACTGCGCTTTTAGGAGGAACTGTGCATGTTAAATCTTAAATGTACGCACCAATCTAGATCGCTATTCTTTACAGATTCCTAGATATATCGCCTTAAGCGCCATTTAACATTTCCTCCGCTCTTTAGCCACCATTCCATCTTTGGCATTAAGGAATGCACTAAAAGAAAAAGAGATAGGCCGTCTTAGCTGTAATTTGTGGACTCCATCCTGCGTCCCGCTCAACGTGAAGACAAATGCTAGCCTTGTAGCGTTGTCACCTTTTAACTACTCAAGTACTGGTAAAGATGCTCACCCTTTCTGCCACTTCTCTAAGCGGGTGATACCCTCAACGCTTCATGTAGCGTAAAAGAAATTGAAGCAATGCTGCGATCTGACATTATTTCTCCCCGCCATAAAGGTTACTTCTGATTGCTCTGTAGACCCCTTGCATTGCACTTGGACCTCCCGCAAATAGTATAAACGCACCAGTGGACATTTTTGGCGCTGTTCCCCGTTTATCTCCCATTTGAAGCTCCCGCTAGCGGTAAGCATAAATGTAGCGCTAGTTAGCTCAACTGGCCTGAAAGGCCAAGTAAGCTTAGTCCGTCCATTGTCCGTCAACTTTTTCTTTAAACAACTCTCTTATATTTGGTAGGAAACATCCTTAGGGCATAGAGATTCAGGTTCGTTCAAACGAAGCCGATCAGCCAATTTGCCCAACGTCCATCTTGGATTTTGTCCGATTTTTTAGAAATGTCTAAAAATCTCCGAAACTGCTTGAGGTATCAATTCAGAACTCATGAAATATCATCTAGGGCAGGAGCTGAACCAAGTTTATTCAAGGGAACTTGATTGGTCAAATAGTTCGTCGGCCATCTTGGATGACCTAGTTTTTGCGAAAACGACTTCCAGAACCTAGTGACGTACTGACTGCCCGGGATAGATAGGAAAGCCTGCTGTCTCTTCCCCCACTCTGAAGGAATACATGTTCCTCCCGCTTAAAACCCTCCCAAGAGACAGCAGTTTCCCCCGCCACCTCACAGACCTACCCGCCTCCTGGCTGATGTTATTTTGGATATGGTGACGACGTTCGCCAGACGATCAGGACGCAAATTGCTGCTCTTTCGGCTGACGGAAAACATACCACACACAGAGCTCAGGAAAACCTAAACCTTAAGTAAGAAGACGGCTCTCGCACCATCTCTCACTCCCGTTCCTCTCCTGGATACACTAGCTCCCAAGATAGAGATGCTTGAAAAGAGCTTGGCTCATCAGTAAAGATTGAAAAACACATGCAGTAAAGAGAGCTACGTCTTGCCCTTTCGCACGCATTACAGCTGTGCACACCCCATTCCCCACAGGATTAGCCCAAACAGAGCCCTCTGCTCTCGGAAGGCATCACCCATCGGCCTGGTGACCCTGCTTCGACGGCACGCACCCGTGAGATTCGCCTCCCTCATCGCCAATGGAGCCAACGCCACCACCGCCACAGAAGCTCCCGTCACCAAGACCCGCGCCAATGCTACCACTACTGGAATTCCTTCCTCTGTAACCATCGCAACAGGAACCACTACCGCTGCCGCCACACCTCTGCCACTCAGTCCGCATTTTCCAGATCGAGCATACTTATCAGCGCAACCCTCCGCTCGGACTGAAACATGTGAAAGGCTAACCAACAGGAAGGGAACTAGTCCGAAGTAGATTGCCTCAGATATTGGTAGGGGAATGGCCACCAAGCCCTGATCTTCCGCCCGCGGATAGCAAAGAGGAGACTGGCGTATCGACCATGTGAGGGTTGGGGAATTGGCTCTCTTGCTGCATCGATCTCAAGCACACTGCCATGTCGAAAATGTCTGGCCGGACCTACGCATCTTCAAGGATATGGCTGACCGATCCGGTCAGCAAATGTTTGTGGGGGAGCCCCAACCTCGCATCAAGGGGTTGGCATCGCAAGCCTCGAGATCAGGACAGATAACCGAGAGTCACCCCGGAGGACTCACAGGCGTAGACAGCCTCCGCTTCGACAGACCGGCTTCACTCGATTGGTGCTTGAGGAACTCGATGGACAGGAGGATAGCTTGCACGGCGACCAGCCACCCAGTCCCCATGTTTGAGGACAGGCGCAGGACAAAGGGCACCTGGCCACATGATCCTCTCGTTAAGCATATGTCCTGGAGAAAGTGTGAAAGAGAGCGTGGGTGGTCTTGCTCTAATGCGGGACCGAACCTATTGTTCTCTAGCTGGCTTTGTACTGTAGCCATGTTTTAGAGGTGCATCCATGCTTAACTCTTAAGAGAGGAAAAGAAAAAGAAGAAATGGAAGGGAATGAGATCCTTTCGGGATGGCCTTTCTGTTTTTTACTGTTAGGGCACTGCTCTAGACATGCATAATTTCTGAGCAGTCATTGCTGGCTCGAGGTTCCGAAAGGTTTAAAGGAAAAAGATGGGTGGGCGGTCCGAAATATAGCGGTTTGCGTAAAAGCCAGCATGAGTGGGCTGAAACAGAATTTGATAGATGCTGCTATTAACATCTCGTAGGCTGACTGTAGGCTTTTGTGTGCACAAACTAGTAGTTTAGAAGACTAGCCTGGGTGTGTGCTTTTCCTCAGGGCCTAATGGATAGCCACACTATTAGGTTAGTAGTTAGTAGACAAAACCATCGATATCCTTGAATGTCCTATTAAGTGACCTCAAACACATCGACTCAAGAGACACTAAACCCCGCTAAGCGAAGTTACCATTACTTGTAAGGACTGATGCAGATACAGGAGCTTCTCAGACAATTACACAGAGACTAGCATGTAGCGTGAAAACCTGTCTAAACACCACTTTCTCAATAAGCTCACTATTAGCATGCCTCCTCAAGCACTCAGAATGAGCGGACCCTCAGAAAACAAGAAGATCGATCATGGGGGGAACAGCGATGAATCCATACAATGAGCACGTTTCTGTTTACTCGCAGTAGCAGCAGCTGTTAACACTAACTATTCATGACTAACTTATGTAAGGAGTGTTGTGGGTAAGCACCGACCTAGGTCAAAGAGTCGTGCAACAAGCCATAGGTCAGCACCAACTAATGTCAGTTGAATCATATGGCATGCAAAACATGCAACGAATATGTAAAAGTGAACATACAACATGTAAGGCAAGCAATAGAACGTGCAAGTAGTAAACTGAGAAGTTATTAAGAAAAAGAGGAAAGAACGTGCCGCAACCTGTGTAACACTATTTATTTCGACCAGTCATCGAGTTAGTAGTGTTGCGTAGGAGCAATGTTTAAATGGCTTAATACGAACTCAAGTGGGAGTGGTTATTTCTACCTATCTAACCTTTTAGCCAAGGGAAAGGATGAAAGAAATCTCTGCAGGTGGTGATTTTGCAACCTTACATAATATAGATAGATATCCTTTTTATAAGGCGAAAGCCTTATGTACGTGAGAGAATAAACCCATACCAGAAGGTACTGGTGCGGCTACTATAAGAGTGACCGGATGGCGACGGTTCAACCACCACTGGTGAAGCGGTATACTTTTGGTTGTTTGTTTGCCCCACTTGATCCGGGTGGGGCATTTAAAAATTGACACAGCTCATATGCCATTCATTTAAGAACAAAATAGATATCAACTTCAAAAGAAAGAACTTTTGAATTGGACGGAGCACGCCCTACTACAATGAAAAAAACACCACCGAAGCAATAACAAGCAAAGGGCTTGTGCCTTGTAAAATGATGATGATGATGATGATGCCGCAGCACTGCAGCGAGTATAGTATTAGGAGGAGCGCCGGTGGTTGGAGGCCACCAAGTGTTCAGCTGCTCAAGGCGAGTGGGAGACTGCTGATTTGGCCTTTGCAGCTCAGGCGTCTTCAGTGCTCAGTCCTCATAGCTTTAGCACGTCCTCCCTGTCGATGTTTGTCTCTTAGTTGGCTTTATACTATGTTGGAGGTTCACGTGACTCCTCCATCTTTCAAGAGAGTATCAGAGGGCTTGTTTACATCGTAAAGCTGTTTTAATCTGTTTCAAGATCATGAAGGGAATATATGACATTGAAGTTACTACAGATATGTTGAAGCTGGCCACTTTCAAGCCAACAAGGGGTTGTTAATAATAACACCTATTGCCATCGAAAATAAATTGAATGGACTCAACCCCTAATAAAAGCAATGGTCTGGATGAAATACTAGTAGATTATTAAAGGAAGCGGCTGAAGAAATTAGTACACCACTATGCATAATTTTTAACAAGTCTCTGGAAGAAGGCATATTACCTGACATCTGGAAAATGGCAAATGTATGCTGCATACACAAAAAGGGTTCCAAAAACGACCCAAGCAACTACATGCCAATCAGTCTCACCTCTACCTTATGTAAGATCCTAGAGTCTTTTATAAGAGACAGCATTGTAAATTTTCTGGAAACAGCCAATCTATTTACCAAATGGCAGCATGGATTCAGACATAATAGATCATGTAAAACTCAACAACTAGAATACCTCGAAGATATAACAGCCAAACTTGACTCAAATGAACCTGACGATGCAGTATATTTAGACTTCTCAAAAGCATTCGACACTGTACCACACAAACGACTCCAAACAAAACTGAGAAGCTATGGTATTGGCGACAACTTAGTAAGATGGATAGGAAACTAACCATGTAACAGAAGCCAGAGAGTAAGGATCAATGACACAACATCAGACTGGATGATGGTCACCAGCGGCGTGCCACAAGGAAGTTATATATATAAATAACCTACCTGATGGACTAACCTGCCACTGCAAACTATTTGCAGATGACACAAAGATATATGGCAACCCAGCTACCAGTAAGATTCAGGACAACATAGACAAAGTATGTAAGTGGTCACAAATATGGCAACTATCTTTCAACACAGATAAAATGCATGTCATACATTTCGGCAGAAACAACCCTCAAACCAAATACTATATGACACATTTGCCAGATATGCATTCTGTATCAACGTCAGAGGTAAAAAAAAGACTTGGGAGTGCATATTGACAGAAACCTTTCATTTGATATATATATTTATCGAGGCATGGTCCCGTCAATATTCAAGGAGGGTATCCAAAATCCTCTGCTCAAGAAGAGAGATAAGCCAAAACATCTATCTATAGGGAGACGATGATGTTGCTGTCATAGACACCCAAGGCTAACAGCACATTAGGACTAATCAAGAGAACATTTACCAACATTGACCCATCTACTTTCATACTCTTGTACAAATCTGTAGTGAGGCCTATTCTCGAATACTGCAACTCGGCATGATCACCAAATCACAGCTATTAGAAAGAGTTTAACGCCGAGCAACAAAACTTGTCCCGCAAATCAAAAAGTATAGCTACATGGAACGACTTGAAGCCTTAAATCTAATGTCACTGAAATATAGACGATTTCGAGGAGATTTAATTGAAACATTCAATCTCATCACGGATCTATATAATACTGATAAGGACTAATTTTTCGAGCCATCCAGTTTTACACAGACCAGAGGGCATAGGTTCAAGCTCAACATGAAGCGCTGCAGCAAAGATATTCGCAAGCACTTTTTCGCTGGCAGAGTGATACCACAGTGGAGTTCACAGCCAGCCACAATAGTCGAAGCAACAACACTTGAATTATTCAAGAGAAAACTAGATATCTACTTCAAAGAAAGATCATTTGAATTCGACTGAACAGGCATATGTATACCAGCCCAACACAAAGTCATATTTCAATTAGGGATATCTTGGACTTATCTTGGAGTAGGCTGTGCATCGACAAAAACATGCTCTGTAGCGATTTCAATTATCGGTAGATAAGTCTCTGCTTTTGTGGTAACATGAAGAGACACTAGCATAGAGGAGGTTCGGATAGCGACAAACACAGAAAATGAAAACAGCAGCAATAAGACCAACCACATCCTCCACAAGTCAGCATGCAAACAAATGCTAGGCGCAGCAGGGTGTAACCATGAGTGTAGGTGGCACACCACAGCTAACACGGGGAACACCCATCTGCACCACAGCATTTCCACAAATAAGTGTTATCCCTTGCCGCTCCGATGTCAAGATTTTAAATTTTCATATTAAATTAAAAGATGATATGGTGTTCATTTTTCGGTAAATTTGGTGGATGATGTTGCTGTCATAGACATCAACATCGTCAACCAAACTGTTGAGAAATGTACACCGACTTCTTTGTTATTTACACAACAAAAGATAGAATATTGACATCGGAGTGGTAAGAGTTAAACTCTTAAATCTAACTGTTTCGAGGAGACTTAATTAATTAACAACAGTCAAATCATTCAAGAAACAAACTAGATATCCAGGAAAGAACTTTTCAATTGGACTGAGCAAGCCATATTACAACAAAACATTGAGGCAATAACAAGCCGATGGCTTATGCCTCGTAAAATGATGATGATGATGATGATGATGATGATGATGATGATGATGTATCACTAGAGATCGAAGAGATTAGGAGAAGATATAGTTCGGATGATATCATCCTCTGTGGAGATATGAATGCATCCTTACATACACGTACCACTGATTGAAAATATCAACTTGACCCACTAATAGCTGATATGTGCAAAAGATTATCATTGCGTCTCCCAATCAGCGATTACCCTGAGGTTGCCACATTCGCTCCATCAGGTACTGCCAGGTCTATTATTGACTATGTCCTAGTGAGGGATAATAACTTCTACAGAATTGAGCATGTCTATGTTATGGATGATGCTGAACTGCTTTCAGATCATTGTGTAGTCTTCTTTACACTTAACGTAGAAATTCTGAGCGTGCGGATGGGACGGCATGAGGTATCACACACCGGTAGACCGAAATGCTATCAGGCGGATCTCGAACAGTACAGGTTGAATATCTGTAATCAGATCAGAGAGATTCCAGTAAGAGATCTGAGTAGCGGTCTGAATATCGAGTATATGTCGCTTGATATTATAAGAGCCCTCCACTGCAGTGAGGAAGGAGCAGTTAAGCGAGCGAAGATGGGAAAAACTCAAATGAAATCTCAATAATTGACTTGCGCAGGGAATTGAAGAAAACATTCTGGCAGTGGAAAGAAATTGGTCGTCCTGCGGCTCATCCTATAAAAGATAGAATCATAGAGCATAAGAGACAGCTCCGGGATATGCAGAGACTTAATGTTTCAGAAAGACGCAATCAGCTATATGAGGAGATTATGAATGCAAATTCTCTTCTTTCTTCTTCTTTTCGTTCGCTGATCATACCGCCAGTCCTGTAAGTGACTATCGACATGATCATAAGCGTTAAGTGCGTGGATCCATGGTTTATTAGAGTGCGCCGTGCGGCCTGGAACCTCCGTCTTCAGCACCCGAGGTTTCTGTCAGGGTTACCTCACCCTTACCTCCGTTAGTCGCCTCTTACGACACGCAGAGGATACGGAAGGTGTATTCTAAGCCCTACATACAGGGCGAAATTCTCAAGACCAAGGATTATTCTTCAAGTTGGTCAATATGCAATGCATGTCGAGCCAGACACGCACAGATAATCTCCTTGTTAATAACATGATGTGCAACACTCCAGATAGTCCTGAATGCATGGGCAGAATACTTTGGTGACCTTGCAGTGCCCAAGAACAATGCTGATTTTGATGATGACCACAGAGATCGGGTTGCACAGGAAATGGAGGTCATTTCAGCAGTTGCCAATGCTCTTCCTATGACTACTGAACCATTTTCAGCTCATGAGGTTGCGATCAGCATTAGTAAAATGAACAGGAAGAAAGCGGCAGATGGAAGTGGGATAACTGCCGAGCATGTAATTCATGCACAGGATGAACTAGTTCCTGTATTAACAGAATTGTGTAATGCAATGATTTATTGAGGCATGGTCCCGTCAATATTCAAGGAGGGTATCCAAAATCCTCTGCTCAAGAAGAGAGATAAGCCAAAACATCTACCTACCAATTATCGTGGCATCACTTTAATCTGCATCCTGGGGAAAGTTCTCGAGCTATTGTTGATTCTCCTACTTAACTCCAAATTTAGAGCTGCACAATCCGGACTCCAGCAAGGATTTACGGAGGGTGTTGCACCTCTATTTGCTGCATTGATCGTGGTCGAACTAATTTCTGAATTTGGTGACAAAAGAGAAGGTCTGACTATCGTCTTCCTTGATGCAGCAAAGGCATTTGATACCATATGGCATGATGGGCTATTCAGAAAACTGGCTTTAATCGGTATTGATCTTGCTCTTTGGACAGTCATGCGTGATTGGTACACTAGCTTCACAGGCAGAGTAAAATTGATGGGACAGCTTTCAAGGCCATATAAAATTATTCAAGGTACAATGCAAGGGGGAGGTTTGTCACAAGATTTATTTAAGATTGACAGCAACTGCCTCTTACAAGATGTCACAGGCCGTCACCTTGGCACGAAGATAGGTACAGTCTGCTGCAGTGTTCCTACTGTGGCGGATGATATAGCCATAGCAGCAAGTACAAGTTCCAATGATGCTCAAAGAATATTATCCATTGTCTCCAGTCACCTCAGCTTTGATAGAAGGTCCTGCAATACTGACAAGTCTGGCGCTATATTTTATGGACCTGAGAGGAAAAGAGAATGTGTTCAGCTTACTATGAATGATGTTAGCATCCCAGGTGAAAATGAAATGGTGTATCTTGGTATACTTCATGGTGCATCATCAGCAATCAATGAATGTAGAATGGATCGGAACATAAAAATAGCCACCAGTACCCTTTATGCACTTATGGGAGCGGGGATCCATGCCCAAAATGGCCGATCACCAGCTATTTCATGGAAGATTTTTCAGACTTTTATTCTTCCAAGAGCTCTATATGGAACTGAACTATGGAAGCTGTCCTCAAGTCTGCTATCCAAATTGGAACAGTTTCAATTATCTAAGCTGCGCCAACTCCAAGGTCTTCCAGCTCGCACAGCGAATATTGCCATAGGTGGACTGCTTGGTGTCCTTCCGATTGAAGCTAAAGTCGATAAGCATATGCTCTCCTTCTATAGAAATCTGGTCGCGGACCCCGACTGTGTTGAATATCATATTGCATTATGGCAGCTTGCAATGAAGGACATTGACTCAGAAAGCTGGTTTATGCATCTGGAGAAAATCCTAGAAAAGTATCAGTTACCTAGTGCATTCTCAGTTCTACAAACAACACCAACCAAGAGTCAATGGAAACGAGATGTAAACAGTGCAGTAGTTAAATTTTGGACTGCCAAAACGAGTGGAGAATCACAGGCTTTACCTTCAGTTAGATATTTGTCAACAGGATCTCTAAGTCATACCTCTGTCGCTCTTGGTGGAACACGGCTGTATCATCACTGCATGAGACCAAGAAGGCTTTTGTGAAAGCAAAACTCCTGACAGGAAGCTATAAGCTTCAGGCAGACGATGCACTCTTTCGTCGAAATAAGCATGCTGCTGCCTCAACATGTTATTTATGTAAAGCTGAGACAGAAGACAGGAAACACTTTCTACTGTGGTGTACTGCCCTCGAAGCTTACAGACAGACACCAAGACAGAAGTTATCCAGATGTCTCTCCACTGTGGGGCTACAGCACCTCTTAGAAGATGAAGAAATAACAACTCACATCATCTTGGATGCATCCCATGAAAATGTACCGGAAAAGATTAGCCTGAATTATGACATTCTTCAGGAAATCGAGGAAATGTCTCGGGAATGGGTCTACACACTACATGTCAATCGTTGGCGCATCCTGCACTTAGAGGTGTGGTGGCGTTGTCAACCCATTATTAAAAAACAAAAACAAACTGAGTCTCATTTACCTGTTGTGCCAAAGTAATATAACTGAACTTTCACGCACACTCAAGTCATGTTCCTGTATAAATTCAGCTTCCATATGAACTTTCATTTATCGGCATAGAAAAGAACTGGCATTACTGTTTTGTATCCGACTCTATTAAATACGATTTTGCTAGTGCCTCAGTGTTGTTTGCGACTTGCGGATTTTATCTACATATTTTAAGTACGGAATATTAGCGACTAATAGTAGGGTGTTCACCTCTGAGACGTTAATCAGTTAGAAAAGCTGTATTTTAGTAGAATTACTAAATATCTAAACAAAAACTCAATCATATATCCTTCTCAATATGGTTTCAGAGAAAAACACTCTACTATGCTTGCCATTGTGGATATGATAGAAAAATTATCAACCTCCCTTGAGAATAATGAACATACGCTAGGTGTATTCTTGGATCTTTCCAAAGCCGTCGATACAATTGACCATACAATTCTACTGCAAAAGCTTGCATACTATGGAATAAGAGGTACTGCATTGAACTGGATACAGAGTTACCTGTCAAACAGGGAACAGTGTGTACAGTTCAATAGGGCTATCTCTGAATACAAAAATATAGTTTGTGGTGTTCCCCAAGGTTCAGTTCTTGGGCCCCTGCTGTTTCTCCTATATATGAATGACATACCCAAAGTCTGCAAACATCTCTCACTAATACTTTTTGCAGACGACACAAATGCTTTCTGCAGCCACAAGGATATAGAAATTCTATACAAAAATGTTAATAATGAAATGGCGAAATTAATAGACTGGTTTAAAGTAAACAAATTGTCCTTAAATGTATCAAAAACTAATTATATACTATTCACAAAATCTAAGAAACTAGAAGAAATAGCTCTCCCAAACCTCTATATCGACAACCAGATAATTCAAGAAGCACAATATGCTAAGTTTTTAGGAGTATATCTGGACAAAAATTTAACATGGGAGAAGCATATTGAAATTATTACTACCAGGGTAGCAAAAAGCATTGGCATCATTCGCAGACTGAAACCCTATCTGACACCTAATATTATTAAAAACCTGTACTGCACAATGATACTTCCTCACATCACCTACTGCAATGCTATCTGGACTAATACATCTCAAGCTAGACTAAAAAAACTAAAATCTCTGCAAAAGCAATCTATTAAACTATTTTCACAAACAGCAGGTGGCCAGGATATCTTTAAATCAGAAAAGGTCTTAAAACTTGAGGACATAGGAGGGCTCCAACTATACACAATCTTAAGGGACTTCCACAATGGCAACTTACCCTCATCCTTATCTAACATTTTATGCTCAATACACAATTGCATCCTCACAACACAAGAACAAGAAATAACCTCCATTCAACACACCACCAAACAAAAGCAGCACAACAAAAACCCTCATACAAAGCAATTCAGTTATGGAATAATACAGACACAAGCACACGCACAGACATCATAAAGCTACAGTACTTTAAGCAAAATATCAAAAAGAAGATTATAGAAACCTACCAGACTCTGGAAAACACTCACCATCATGGCATGCTATTCTCATACTTGCACCCAGTCACCAGAACAAATAATAATAATAATAATAATAATAATAATAATAATAATAATAATAAGAATAAGAATATCTGTCATAATGGTAACTACCAAACAACTACCTCTACCATCACAGCCTAAAAAAATTAAAAAAATTAATACTTTGTCATTGATAATAAGAATATGTAATATAGAATTATTAACTTAAGCAAGATAAGCACACATCCCTCTGTCATGTCTTTCCCTGTAAAAATGTAAATTGTCATACGTCTATTAACTGTTGGACTGCTGGAAGCGGACAATAATTCCAATTGGCAATGACTCTGGATTGGCTGAGTATTTTAGAAAAATTTGACTGAAAGTTGCTTGTGGCTTAGCCACCGACAACATTCGGTCAAATAAATATTTTTAGAGGTACTCAGCATACCCTGAGTTAGGCTCCATGGAAAATGTAGACTGCAGAGGCTTGGCAGCGAGACAGTTAACTATATGTATTTATTATAGGACTATAACATGTTAACTTTATCTATTCAGTATTCTCATGTCCTATATTGTTGTTATGTTATATGTAGGGATCCACCGCCACATAGGCTCTTCCTTTGGTGGACTACCTGTTGTGAAACTGTAAATGTATATTCTATATCAAAATAAATAATCTTGAACTTGAACTTGAACTTGGATACAACAAATACCGGAAAGGATCTTCAATATCGCTTGTGATTGTTCGATTCATGACCAATATTGTTCTGCTGACGACGAGCTTACTGTCGGTGCCTCACATGAGGGAATCTCCAATACAAGAAGAAGAGGATGACCTAAAGCTGGAAAAGAAGACATGTAGACTGGATCTGAGAAAATATGACTTTACAAACAGAGTTGTGGAAATGTGGAATCGTCTACCGACAGCGCTGATAAATGTGGAAACAGTGTTTGCATTCGAGGTACGATTGGATGCTTTTTGGCAGGATCAGGTTTGATTGTGATGACGTCATCGCAATTCTATGAATATGTGTAGGCCTAACCGATGTTGACCACCACGCCAAACAATCCTGAACGCTGGTGTTCCTTTGAACGAAGGAATATCCGTTTGAACATTAACCAGGAAAGAAAAACAAAATGAAAATAAATTACGGTCGACATTATTTTAAATAATCTGTGCAGACATTTGGGTGCACAGCAATACAAATACATATCTTATGGCCGACGAAGGTGATATTGGAGAATTTGAACGTGTTTTTCATAATGCTGTACGCGAAGTAATAGTAAGTTCACTAAATAGTTCAGTTTTCGTGGTACAAATTTACGAATAACAACTAGGCCCTACACGTGACGATTCAAAATATGAAAATTATGTCTTCATATAATACATGTCTGGTCCACCTTCTATATATGTCTTCAAGTTGGCACTGCGTGGGTGGAGTTATGAGTGAAGAAACATACCAGAGGACGTGTTTTTAACCTGTACATACAGATATTTTTAACTTTTGCAACCTGTTTATTTGGAATTTGCTTGCGCATCACACTCAACATTGTGGGACAATACTCGATTTCGGATCATCACAGTATCATGAAGAAGAAAAAAGAAGAGCTCCATTCCTACAAAATGTCAGTGGAAGACAGTAGTATCAAAGACTGTTAATAATATAGCTACTTGGAGAATAGACTAAAGACAACAGCACTTGAAAAGACATCATTAAAATATCTGAACATTGACAACTTGAAGATAGGCAAAGTTCATCCAATCTGGAACAATGCTGGCTATAACTGGTACTCTATTACTAGAGCCTCAATTAAATTTAAAGTTCTCATCGGGACACATTCTACAAGCTAACAGAAATAAGTTCAACCAGCACATGGTGAAGGCAGACTGCCCGCTTTGCAATACAGGGGCAGAAGACCGCATTCACTTCATCGCTTCATGATACAATGAAAGGACGTCTGACAGCAGGCCTCAGGCCTCTAACATCAGGAATAACAGTTTCACATCAGTCAACTGGTATTGAAATAGAATTGGAAATTCATGTAGGTTTAGCTTCAAAGTTAAAGCGCATAGGGTTTCTACTTCGAATAATACTTACCAGATGTACTATTATGATAATATCTATTATCTAGTCTAGCTCAAAATAAACAATTAAAACTCCGCACTCTCCTGGTCCTGCCCCTACTGTGTCCGGGAATACCATAGCCGCAGGTACCGAGTCAATTCCCAATCACAGTCAGATTCGTCTATTTTGCGCTTTTACAAGTCGCATGTTTTTGTCGTGCTCAAATTAGGCTAATTTAAGCAGATTTAGCGTTGTTTCTAGGAAATCATCGTTGACTTCAAAGAGGAATTAGGAAAATCATCACAGGGGCAGGTTGTATCAATCTAGAATTTATACATTCGTGCGATAATGACTGTTTGAAATTTCCTTAAATTGGCACATTGTTTTAAAATGTTAGCCATTGTTGGAGTCGCTTCTGTACCCGTTATCTTTTAGTTTAATTCGGGTACTCGGTTAATTTTCTCTTGCGACTCGGTTCCTCTAAAGATGGATGCGCCCTTGGCCAAGATGGCGGCGCCCATGAATTATGTCGTTCTTGGCTTGGTGTGTCTATGCACTCTGTTTATCGCCGATATTAGCTTTCGCTTCATTGTCGAGGGTGTTTGTAGTGATCGGTGATGTAGCCTTGGTTATTTAACGTTAGTTAAAGGGTAAGTTGTGCGTTTTTAAAATAATTTTCACTCAAAAAAGTTTCAAATATTTCCTGCCTAAGAACTTGATTATCATTAATTTAAGAGAAAGTTAATGTGTTTAAGAAATCTTAACTATCAAGTCGATTGTGCGTATTGCTCGTCATCAGTTGTCATGTCCAGCGTTTTAATTTTTCTCTGTGTTCGCAGAAACCGAAGAATCCGGATACGTGCCAGAAGTGCAACCGGTTCATGAAACGGAAGTATTTGGGACATCACTGCGTGGCGTGCGCCCAGTGTAAGGTCGGGAGCCCTTGTGATGTGTGTGTGAAGTGGTCGTCGGCAATGGTGGCAGAGTTCGACAGGGATCGGCGTGCAAGACTGGAGAGGATCGCGAAGGATAAGGCAGCGAAGTTGCAGCAGGCGTCGCTGATGGGACTGGAATGTCGGCTGAATGAGAGGATGGATTCAGCTCTGGGCGTATGGGCAGCCCAGTTCAAGGTAATGTTTGAATCATTGCAGTCCACAGTCCCGGTGACGCAAGCTGGTGCAGGACAACCATTAGGTGGTCCGGCTAGTTCTGCTGAGGGTCATGCACCTGCCCCTTCTCTGTCCTTGGCTCAAGAGCCAACGATAGAGGAGGAAGATTTGTTGTTAATGGAAGATTCCGGCATGCCAGATCTTTCGAAGACGTCAATGCCCGGTACGTCCCAGGGGTTGCTCTCAGGATTAGTACGGGTTTGCCAGGCAGATGGTGATGTCGATGTTCCGTCGGGCATTTTCCATCCGCTATTTGTGCAACCGGAGGGGTCGGCGGAGCCGTGTTTTGCGGTTCCTGCTGGTATCCCGGCGGCGTTAGGTGCGGCTCCTATTGGAATGCCGTCGCCTGCCACAGGAAAAGTGGTCGTGGTCCCGACTCCCGTGCTGGAGCCGATGGACTGCGGTGAATCCGGGTCTGGCGATTCGCTAGACACCGGTGCCGCTGGTAGTCGCGCTATGGATGCACTCTGTCTTGGCAGAGAAATGTCGCATAGCGCTCAGCATGGATCGTCGGTGGCCCTCTCATCTAAGGGAGAGAGGGAGGATGAAAACGGGAGTTCGTTGATGGACGAGTCCGTTTTTTGCACCGAAGCTGAATGGGTGCAGGTCCTCGGGTGGATGACCAATCGTATCGGGTTGGCATCTGATCTGGGATCTCAGCGCGCTCCGGCGATGGAACGGATGTCAGAGCGAGCGGCTAGCGCTCTGTCAAGTGGCAAGTGGCTCTTCTGCCATGCCGACACTCCCGTTGGACACGCAGACTTCCGACATGCTGGAAGTTGCGGCATACCGTCTGGTTCAGCCAGACTATGCGTTGCCAAAGGCCCCGAAGGGGATAAGGAGTAAGGTCCATTTTCCGGAGCTGGCCTATCATCAGTACGCCCGGGTTCCACGGCTTTCCATTGCGGAACGAGAGGCGCTGAATAGTCCGTTGGCTGGGAAAGCTAAGGGTCGCTCGCGTCCCTTGGTTTCCTAGACCAACAAAGACCCGTTCAATGAGCTCACGCTCATTGAGGATGCGGCGAGGGCAGCCATGGCTGCGCTCTCTCATGGGTGTACCGTCCTGCAGGGTATGCTGGACTGCACGGCGGATGGTGGACAGGTGCCAGAGGCTGCTCCCGGCATTGTTCGGGACACCATGCGCCTGTCTCAGGATTGCCTGGCCAGGGTGATCACTAGGACATTGGCAGAGCGACGGAGAATGGTTCTCGATTGCGTAGAACCAGGACCAGAGATGAGGGCTGCATTATCTTCTGCGCCTTTCATAGGTCCAGGCTTGTTCGGCGGCTCGGCACGACAAGCTCTCTCCAAAGTCACGTCAATGGTTGCAGAGCAGGAGGTAGTCGGCAAGTCGTGGAAATCGACTAAGAGGACACAGCCGCAGCAGTCCTACAAGCAACATCGCCAGGAGCAGCAACGACAGCGTCCTAGATCGCCCTTCCGTCCTTCTGGCCGTGATGCCCATAGGCCATTCGGATCACAAGGACCTGGCCGTTCATCCTTATACAAGTCTTCTAATAAGAGGCTGTATGAGGAAGACAGGAAGGGTGGCGGTTCGGGCCGCGGTGGCTACCGTAAGGATAGCCGTGGCAGCGGTTCCAGACCGTCGTACTACAAGAAACCGAGGGGCGGCCGTGGGGCTCGCTCCTGACGGGTTTCCGGCGGGACCATTACCGGTGGCTTTGGAGGCGAATGGAGTCGAGAATCTTCACCCGAGCGACTTAGCGTCTTATCGGCCAATCTTGACGGACAGCTGTGTGCAGATTCCGTCGGTCGGAGGCAGACTTCAATTATTCCTAAACCAATGGGAACAGGTCGTGCGCGACTGTTTAGTTTGTCAGTGGATAAGAAACGGCTACGATCCGGACTGGGTCATCCATCAATCGTTAGTTCCGTTAACCTCGACTCCAATATGGACTCCTGTTCCAAGGGAATCAGATCGTCTAGACGCCATTCGGTCAGAAATAGAATCTCTTCATCAGAAGAAGGCCATTCATCTAGTCAAAGATCAGTCTTCACTGGGCTTCTATTCGATCATGTTCCTCGTTCCGAAGCGTACCGGAGGATGGAGACCAATTCTCAATCTCAAACCGTTGAACAAGTTTATTCTTTCTCCCAAATTTCAGATGGAGACGGTAGCAGCAGTAATGACAGGGCTGAGGAAAGGCATGTGGGGAGTGTCGATAGATCTGAAGGATGCATATTTTCATATTCCAATGTCAATTCCTTTTCAGAAGTACCTTCGCTTTGCATTCCAAGACAATGTTTGGGAATTCAATGCTCTCCCGTTCGGCCTGACCACAGCTCCGAGGGTCTTCACCAAGGTGGTTCTCGCCATGACTTCTTTACTTCGCAGGAGAAACATAGCTGTTCACACGTACATAGATGACTGGCTGCTAAAGGCGGGGAATCCAGTCACTCTGCGCAGCAATCTGCAGGTAGTCCTAGGCTTATTAAAGGATCTAGGGTGGATTGTGAATCTAGAGAAATCAGAACTGACTCCATCCCAGGAGTTTGTTTATCTGGGAATCTTTTTCAATCTCAGGGACGGCGTAGCTTTTCCGGCGGAGAGCAGAGTCAAAAGCCTGATTGCAGTTTTGGAGTCGGTTTCTCTAGGAGCCTATCTGACGGTGCGCCAGTTTCTCAGGATACTGGGGTTACTAGTATCTCTGGAGAAGGTGGTTCCATATGCGGCACTCAGGCGCAGGCCAATTCAGATGTATCTAATGTCATTCTGGTCTCAGAAAACGGATCCGTTATCTCTGAGGATACCAGTCAAGGAACCATTGATATTCCACCTTCAGTGGTGGTTATCCGAACAGAATCTCCTGCGAGGTGTTCCTCTACAACCTCCTCAACCTCAGATGTCCATCTTCATGGATGCATCGTTGATGGGTTGGGGAGCGGTATTGGACAGTCAATCAGTGTCAGGGGAATGGGATCGGACCAATGTGCAGAAACATATCAATGTACTCGAACTATTAGCAGTGGTATTTGCACTACGAAAGTTCGAGAGTCTAATTCAAGACAAAGTTGTCCTAATAAGGACAGACAACTCAACAGTGGTGTCTTATTTGAACCGCCAGGGCGGGACGAGATCACCGGAGTTGTGTATGATGGTTTGGAACCTTCTGCTGTGGTGCCAAGAGAGGAATATTATTCTTCGGGCAGCACACATTCCAGGAAGATTGAACATCCTAGCGGATGCTCTCAGTCGAAGGATGGTTTGTCATCCGACGGAATGGCAGCTCAACCAATCGGTAGCGGAGGTTCTATTCAAACACTGGGGCAAGCCAAATGTCGACCTGTTTGCTATGAATCAAAACGCAAAGATGGTCACTTACGTGTCACCGATCCCGGACCCGCTAGCTTTAGCAGTAGACGCACTGGCGATAAGTTGGGAGGGAATGTACGCGTATGCGTACCCTCCAACACTTCTTATCCCGAAAGTTCTGGCAAAGATAAGAGAGGGGATGTGCCAAGTACTACTGATCGTCCCGTATTGGCCAGGCCGATCATGGTTTACGGATCTGCTGGACCTTCTGGTCTGCAATCCAATCTCTCTGCCAGACGCAAGAGATCTAATCTCTCAGAACAAGGGTCTGTACCTCCACGACAGACCGGAAATGTTCAGATTGACTGCATGGATGTTGTCAAGCAGCGTGCAATTGAGGGTGGCTTTTCTGAGCAAGCAGCAAAGTTTGTTGCTTCAGCCAGAAGAGTTTCAACCACAAAGACATATAATTATAGAATCAACAAATTTGCACAGTGGTGTGAGAGAGGAGATATTGATCCCTTTTCTGCATCTGTTCAACACGTAGCAGATTTTATCTGTCATTTATACGAAGTTGACAAACTTGTACCTTCTACCCTAGCAGCATATAAGTCTGCATTAGCTTCAGTCATTCCCAGTCTCACTGTTGAAGGAGTGGAGAATGACACCTTGAATGAAGTTATCAAAGGAATGAGCAATCTGCGACCTAGACAGCCAATTCCTATCCCATCATGGAATCTATATCTTGTTCTACAGGTTTTAGGACGACTTTCCCAAAGTTTGTCCAATCTATGTCTAAAAGAATTAATTGAAGGTGCGCTGATGATATATTCAGAGAGTTTATTCCAATGATCAGTGCACCACAATGGGAAGGAGTACTTTCTTATGTCTGGTCTGGGTCTAACTTTCATGAGTTTTAAGCTATAGCCTCTTGTATTAGTATGTGTGTTGTGAAGTTCAATGAAGTCTGATGTTCCTTGGTCATATTTGTTGTTGAGATGTTTATAAATCTCTATCATATCGCCACGTAATCTACGAAATACCAATTTCGGTAATTTCAAAGTTTGTAGGCATTCACTGTATGATAGATGGCGTAGGCCAGGAATGAGCATGGTGGCTTGTCTTTGAACATTTTCTACAGCATTTATGTGGGGTTTTTAAATGTGGGGCCCCCAGACAACATTAGCATATTCAATATGTGGTCTAATGAGGGCCTTGAATGGGTGGATAAAATTATATTTATCAGAGATATAGCTAAACGTACGTCAGATTAATCCCATTATTTGGTTTGCTTTGTTTATCTGCTGGTCAAAATTTAGCTTTTCATCGATTATTACACCAATATCTTTTTCAGCAGGGGAGTATGTTAAAGTATGGCTGCATGAGTTCATTGTATAGGAGTGTAGTTCTCTTTTTTTGGTCGAGATTCCCATATATTTGCACTTACCTGGGTGAAGTGTTAATAATGAATCATCCATCCATGAACACATCAAATTTATATCTTTTTGCAATGAAATACAGTCTGTTCGATTAAAAATTGATCTGAAGAGTTTTGTGTCATCTGCAAATAGGAACATTTCAGAACCACAGTTAACTGCATCAGGAAGATCATTGATATATATTATGAAAAGAAGTTGTCCCAAAACAGAACCCTGTGGTATGCCACTTGTGACTTGTGTTATTTTAGAAGGGACCCCGTTAATTAATACCTGTTGCATTCTACCAGTTAAAAATGCCTCTATCCAATCTAACAATTTGCCTTCTATGCCATATATAGACAACATTTTTATGAGACGTTTGTGAGGACCGTTGTCAAATGCCTTCATAAAGTCGCAGTAGATAACATCAATCATCCCGCCTTTATCAAGTGTCTGCAGCCATTTTTCAAATACATTTAGCAATTGCAGAACAGTAGATCGGCCACAGATAAAGCCATATTGTTTGTCTGAATGCATTTTATTTGTTCTTAGATGGTCAATTATTGCATCCTTAATTATTGATTCCATTATTGTACACACTGCAGATGTTAGGCTGATTGGGCGATAATTTTCAGGTTTCTTTTGATATATTGGCTTTAGTCCAATGTCTGGCAATTTCCCAGATTCTAGTGATCTATTAAAAAGCAATGATAAAGGATTGCAGAATACTTGTCTAAGTTCATATATTAGTCTAGGATGTAATTTGTCAGGCCCAGGAGATTTAGAAATCTTGAGTTTGGCTAATTTTTCTTTCACAATGTCTGAAGTGATATTACCAATTAGTGGAGACTGCGTAATTATATGTCTAGTTGAAATTGGCAGTGCCTCTTCATCCGGTTCAACAGTGAAAACAGAATTAAAGTAGTCGGCTAAAACATCTGCCTTTTCCTTATCATTTGTAGTAAAAGCACCATTATTATTAGGTGTTTCCAAATCAGGGATACCAATTGTTGTTTTTGTCAGGGATTGAACATATTTCCAAAATTTCTTTGGATTTTGTTTAATACATTTCGAGATATTATGTTCATGCATTCGCATAGCTTTTCTTGTAGCTGTCCTGACTTGATTTCTTATTTTACAGTATTCAGCATATCTGTCTTCACTCTCAGTTTCTATATATTTTCTCCAGCGACGTTTCTTTTTATTAATCTTACTTCTGGTTGTTTTATCGAGTGGGTATATTTGTTTCGCTTACTTTTAGTTTTTAAAATAGGAATGAATTTCTCTTCAGCTTCGTGATATTTTGAAAGTATTGTTTGCCAAAAATCATTAACATCATTGAACCTTCCCATAAGGTTGCTCCAGTCTATGTTCAAATATGCATTCATAGCTTTATAATCTGCTTTATCATAGCAATATCGCAATTTTGTGGTTGTACTGCTGACCAGGTCGAGATGGATTGTAACTTGTATTTTAGAATGATCACTCTTACCGAGTGGGGCATTAACAACTATGTCATCCACTAGTTCATAGTGTTGGGAATTGGTACTATTTTTCTGATCGATGATTGGTTTTATATACTAACCGATGATCAATTAATGATCGATCATAACATTTTCTAATTTTTTACCCATTTGGAATGCAGTAATTATAGCATGTTCACGGATAATTACTCATTTCAAACCAAGTCACAGGTACATTGTATGACAGATTCTTAATAATCTAAGAAATAATCTGTTGAATATTTTGAAACTAATTTGACTGAAAGCTGTTGCTGCCATAGGCAGCAACAGCTTTCAGTCAAATAAGTTTCAAAATATTCAACATGTTATTGGTATGATTGCTTTGAAATTAACATACTATTTCAGTGCTGAAAGAATTAATGTCTTAGACTAAGGAGTAATACTATATAGTTGTAACAATTAAATTTAAATTCTTTCATAAAAGTATTCGTTTTCTAGCTTGACCAGTTAAAATGTATTAATAAAGTCAATTTATAAACAACCAAAATCGATCTCTGAAATCATGATCGATTGGTTGGTTGAACATGCAAACCAATCAATCATCGATCAAATCGATTAATCGGAACAACACTACTAGTTCATGTCCATCACTTGGCGCTATTAGAATACCATACTTAGTAGATCTTAAAAAAAGACTGACCGTTGCAAAAATAGAAACTAGTTTAATTATGAGAACTATGGCAGATCCCGCTGAGCTGACACAATTGTTACTAGACTGCTCAGGGAATGCGTTCATTCCCAAGGACTTGAAGTCAGAAATCATAAAGATCAGTACATGTCTCTGCTATGCCTTACACAGAGAGAGGAACTCAATACTCAAGCAACTAAACTAGAATTACCTGCTAGATATTGTGTTCCCTCTGGTAGACCAGGTCATCTCCCAATAGATCAAACCAACCAAAACTGACAACCTACAGTCTACCCATATTATGTATCCAGAACACTCTGTTTGTATTACTGCAGGCAGGATCAACGCATGTGTTCGATTACAGGACTGCCACAACTACGCTACTACAGCGGTTCTCCGGAGAGTGGAGGAAATTACAATATCATCATCATCATCATCATCCTACCATGCGCCAGACACTTAAGGCCAGATTGAAAGCAAAGGAGTGAAAGGACCTCTGTGGAGTACTCATTCTCCTTCGATCAATACTCACCATTCTGTTACTTCTGATATACAGCTGGCCTTGACAGCTGGCTCTAGGACTATAGACTTAGAAAGCTTTACCGACTCCTTGGAACCGGGTACTCGGCTGCCAACTGCCGAGTACCCGTCTACCATAGAGCTCATTCTTGTTTGCATAGCAACAAGAGCTGTACATGCTTTTTGCAGTGGAAAGATTGAGAAATAAAAATCTAAGTCTTTGTTTAACTGTGATTGTGGTAGCTAGTGACTCTCTTGCAAGGATAATTGGATAATATGGATACTGCCGATGATAACCAGGTCGTATATTTCCTTATTATTCCATAGTTAAAAGACTTATGTCTCTAAATTTCGTTGTGTCGCATGTTCCAATTTCGGACCCCAAAGAATCTGGGACGTGTGTTAACAACGAGATATGCCGGATGGTCGCCTTCTTTAACCCCAACAGGTGATCGGCAGATATGAAAATAGGTGTTTGCTACAGTATATTGTAACACGAATATCGGCTGACGTCGTTCTCCGTAAGATCCGAGCGGGTGACGTCACACCCGTGGTGCTCGGATGTTTATGTGAAGAACATTTTTTCATTAATTCGCGCATCTTGTTCTGGGTGCTGCGTACTAAAAATGGAATGGTCAAGTTTTGCGTGTTATCACGATCTGTTTGCAATGATCGGTGGTTTCAAAATTCTTGATTAAGATGTGTGGTCTGCGGTTTTACCGTGTGCTACAGCAGTTTGTTTACATTTTGTTGTTTCTTCACGTATCTTGATAGTAGGTGTAATGTGTGTGCAGTGTGGTCCGTGGATATGATGTTGAAGTTCCTTGCCCAGAAGGATTTGGCTGGGTCTGATGCGGGGTCAGGCGGTCCGCGGTTAAATCGTGGAGCGTCCGGTTCGGCCAGTGGGGGCGCCCCACGTCCTCAGCTGGAGGTGGCGGAGATGGCACCGCTGGCGTGGTTTGGTCCGGCTATGCAGGGCTTTCTGCATAGCGTTCTGCCCACGCTGGTGTCGTCCCTGCTGCCGAAGGTTGTTGGGCAGTCTTTCCCCATGCTTGGTACGGACCCTGTCCTTGGTCAGGGTTCTGGACTGGTCACCGAGGGAGCCGTCTCGTACGGCCCCCTGGCAGTCCCGCCGGGCTCCGGCCTGACGGGTTCTCTCTCTGCGGCCACCTCCGGGTGGTCCAGTAGCGGTGGCCGGTCCGTCAGGCATGGGAGCCGTCCATCAGGCATGGGAGCCGTCCATCAGGCATGGGAGCCGTCCACCAGGACGGCTCCACGGTTTCTTCGTCTAGTGATGACTCTTCGGGGTCTGAAGACGAGGAGGAGAGGTTACTGCGGCCTGTGATGCCACGGGTGGAGAAGATGGAGGTCGATTCCGCCCTGGATGGAACCGTCCTCCATCTGTCTGGCTTGGCGCAAGCCAGGGTAGCGGCTCCGCCCGTGGTTGAGGCCAATCTGGTGACGGGTGTGCTGGGCCAGGCGTGGCAGTCAGACGTGGGTTGCCGTTGGTGCCCGTGTCTGGCCACGGTTCCGCGTCTGCTATGGGTCCGCATGGTTTTCCGTGCGGACCTACCCCATGGACTGGTGTGTTCATTGGGGTGGCGGCGGAACCGTATGGTACCGGAGTGCCTGGCATGTCAGCCGCGGCTCCTAGCCGGGAGGCCGTGGCTGGTAGGTCCATGAACGCATCAACGGGTGACGTGTTCACGGGTGTGTCCTCCTCGGAAGTAGACTGGTCGGAGGCTCTGGCTTGGCTAGCCAGGGTTGACCCGTCGGTGGTTTCGGCCACGGCCGAGGAGGATGCACCCCGTCCGTCGGTTGCATCGATTAGGACGGGGATCTTGCCCGCAGCCCGCATCCAGTCCATTGGACTGGATCCACGGTTTATCGAGTTGTTAGAGGCTATTTTTAGCAAGCAGCTCATGACCAAGGGCCAGCTCCCTGCGGCCTCCAGGGAGGTGCGGGCAAGGTGTCGTATTCCACGGGGGGATACGACAGGTATGGTGAGGTACCATCGGTTACGGAGGATGACCGATGGGTTCTGGGTGTCCAGAGTGCTGGAGCGGGTGGCCCCGGTCCGGCACTGGTGGACAAGTCCCAGGCACACCATGAGGAAGTCCTGTCCCTATGCGATGAGGGTGTGAGGGCAGCTATGAGTGCTGTCAACCACTCTTATCGCCTTCTTCAGTCGGTGTGGGCTGAAGCGGGGGCAGGCCACCCTGTGCCACCTGTGGCGCTTTCGTGCGTAAATGACGGCCTTGTGCTGTCTATGGACACGCTGGCAAGAGTGCAGCCGCGTGTTACAAAGTCCAGGAGGCAAATGGTTCTTGACCATATGCGTCCGGCTACGGCCGTCAGGGAGCGTCTTCTTGGGATGCCCCTGACAGGTCCTAGCATCTTCGGTGGCCAGGAGCGGGCCATTCTAGAGGACACTGCTAGCATTGCGCAGAATCAGTTGGCGGTAAACTTACAGCTGGAGCTAGTGCGGCAAGCGCATGCACTAGCGGCTGTAGGGAAGCCGTTGACTGTTCAACCTGCCAAGAAACAGAAGAAGCATAAAGACAAGGCGAAACTAAGCCTAGTGCGGCTTCTGCTTCATCTGGATTTTCTCAGCCGGCGAAGAAAGCCAGGAAGGTTGTAGAGGCCCCTACCCTCCCCAATGTTGCTCCAGATCGCCCTAGAGGCGGGAAGGGGAAGGGTAAGTCCTCAAAGGGCGGAAAGAAGGGAGCGGATCGTATCTGAGGGTACGAGAGCTCCCTTCGTATCCGCCTGGACCGCACATGTGCGACAGGAACAGCGGTGCCAGTTAGACCTGCCGAGCCAAGACCGAAATGGTTCTCTCTCTCTTGTTAAGAAAGGTGGGGGGGGAGCGGACCGCGAGCCGGACAACCCCGTTAGGCGTCGAGGCATCTATAGTGGGTGGAAGGCTCATGCGTTTCGTCGAGGCTTGGCAAGGTGTGACGTCAGACAGTCTGGTCCTAGGATGGTTATCCCAGGGATACATGCCAGAGTGGTGGGACTTTCCGCCACAGAATCTGTCTTTGGCACCTGTCTGGACACCCGTACCAAGGGAAACAGACAAGTTAGAAGTCATTCAAAACGAAGTGTCAGGTTTGCTTTTGAAGGGAGCAATAAAACCAGCAAACCAGAACACTCCAGGCTTCTATTCAAATATGTTCCTTGATCCCCAAGAGCACGGGGGGATGGAGACCCGTACTCAATCTCAGGCCATTAAATTGGTTTATCCATACGCCTCGGTTCCAGATGGAAACGCCGAGGTCGGTAATGGCAGGATTGAGGAAGGGAATGTGGTGTGTATCGATCGATCTGAAAGATGCATATTTCCACATTCCAATGAACAGGAGTTGTCACAGGTTTCTGAGATTTGCGTTTCAGAATCAAGTATGGGAGTTTATTGTTCTCCCGTTTGGCCTGTCGACATCTCCAAGGGTTTTCACAAGAGGGGTACTTGCGGTGACAGCGTTTCTCAGAAAAGAGAAAGTGGCGCTACACACCTACATAGACGACTGGCTGATCAAAGCAGACTCGGCAGCCAGGTTGGACGTGGATACTGCTCTTACTCTGAAGTTACTTTCAGATCTAGGCTGGATAGTCAACAAGGAGAAATCCGAGTTGACACCCACTCAACATTTCGTTTATTTGGGGATGCGATTTGATCTCGAGGAGGGCAGGGTTTACCCATCAGAGCCCAGAGTGGTGTCTCTGTTAGCCATCCTCAAGAGTTTTCGAGTGGGAAACCACATTCAGGTGAGGCGGTTTCTTCAGATGCTGGGCATGATGGTCTCCATGGAGCAGGTGATCCCGTACGCTGCTCTAATGCGAAGACCTATCCAGTTGTATCTGATGTATCTGTGGAAACAGAGAACAGAACCCCTGTCAAAACTGGTGCCAGTTTTGGAGCCGATAATGTCGCATCTTGTATGGTGGAAAGAGCGTCAGAATCTCCTAGTAGGGGTTTCGCTGCACCTACCCCGCCCCCAGCTATCCGTGTACACGGATGCATCGCTGGAGGGGTGGGGGGGGCCTGCCTGGGAGAGCACCAGGTCTCGGGCACATGGACTCTCCAGGAGAGTCAGCTGCATATCAATCTGTTGGAAATGATGGCAGTGGAACTGGCGTTGGAAGAGTTTCTTCCGATGATCAGGGGCAAGGTGATATTGATACGGTTGGACAATTCGACGGTAGTATCATACATAAATCGCCAAGGCGGGACCAGGTCACCCACACTGTGTATCAAAGTGTGGCACTTGATTCAATGGTGCAGGAATTACTCGGTTGTTTTGAAAGCAGCTCACATTCCTGGCCAATTGAACATTCTGGCGGATGTTTTGTCTCGCAGACAGAGAATTCTGCCAACAGAATGGTCCCTCAACCCTCCAGTTCTACGAAGGATCTTCGAGCATTGGGGCAAACCCAACGGGGACTTGTTCGCCACAAGGGAAAATGCTCAAATCATGACTTATGTCTCGCCGATTCCAGATCCAAATGCCGTCAATACAGACGCTATGGCGATAAGCTGGAGGGGGATGCACACTTACGCGTACCCACCCACCATTCTTCTGCCGAAGGTATTGGTGAAGATCAGGGAGGAACCGTGTCTGGTCCTGCTAATAGCGCCGTATTGGCCCAGCAGGGCGTGGTTCACGGATCTGCTAGATCTGCTGGTGGAAAACCCAGTGCAGTTGCCCGAGATTCCGAACATAATCTCCCAGGCCAAGGGACGCTTCCTACACGAGCATCCCGAAATGTTCAAATTGACTGCGTGGATGTTATCAAACAACGTTCCACGTCGGAAGGCTTTTCTCGACAAGCTGCTGATTTCATCGCAGCTGCGAGAAGGAGGTCAACCTTCAAGTCATATAACAACAAGGTTAACAGATTTGCAGACTGGTGCGAAGAAAAGAGTATTGATACCTTTCAATCCACTATTCAGCAAATAGCAGACTTTCTCTGTGAGCTGTTCTTTTCAGGACTAGCTCCCGTCACAATTGCTGGATACAAGTCAGCTTTGGCATCAGTTATCCCTTGTCTAGCCAACAGGGATAGTCCAGAGGTGGCCCAGTTAAATGTGATGGTGAAGGGAATGAGCAATCTCCGACCGAGACAACCGGTAGTCATTCCAGCCTGGAGTCTATCTTTAGTGCTTAATGTACTGGCCAAGCACCCTTTCGAACCATTGCGTTCGGCTAGTCTAAAGCATTTGACTCTAAAGGCGGTCTTTCTATTGGCAGCTTCCTCAGCTAGAAGGCGCAGTGTGATCCATGCGCTTTCGGCAGAGAGGGACCGATTTATTGTCTCCGGAGAGGGTCTGCGTCTTCTGCCAAGAGCAGAGTTTATGTCAAAGAATCAATCTTTGAGATATCCCGGCAACAGGGTTGGAAAAAAATCGATTTTTTTCAAAAAAATCAAATCAATCGATTTTTTTGATTTAAATCGATTTCAATGATTTAAATCGATTTTTATTCGCGACATCCCAGGAAATTACGTAAAACTTATACAGTGAAACCTGTATTAAGACACTGGCTGTGGGAGTCGCAGAAGGTGGTCTCTTAAGACAGGTGGTCTCTTAATACAGGTCCAGATGCATTGCTAAACTGTATTTTGGAACTGAATAAAGTGGTATTTTTATGACTTATTTTTAACTGAATTTTAAGCTTGCTGGTTTCTTAATACAAAAAAAACTTTGTTCGCTTAAGCAGTTTTAACAGTATTATTATTGCATCATTTTTTATTGCATCATTTTTTTATTGCATCATTTTTCTATTGCATCATTTTTTTATTGCATCATTTTTTTTAAATGATGCAATAGAAAAGCATTTTTTCATTCTTGAAAAATACAGTCAAAACTGCTTAAGTGACAAAGGCTATGAAATATTTTCAATTCCATAATTAGCAAAATGTCTAACTCCGGCCGAAAACAAGATCCAATATGGATTCATTATGAGAAAGTGAAGACCCCAGATAAGGCCGGTGTCCGGGCTGTCTGCAAGGTCTGCCGACACGAACTCCAAGGTATCCCAGAGCGGTTAAAAAAACATGCAGCCAATTGCACAGGTCCACCAACACCAGCACTTCAAGGTCTAGCTGTAGCCGCAACAGAAACGGGGACTTCATCTCAATCTGAGCAGCAGCAGCGCGTTGAAACTGTTGTTGATCAAAACGATGTGGTGGTGATGGAAGTTGAACCTCTGTCAACTTCAAGTTCTGCTTCAGCGGCAGTGAAGCGCCCAGTGCACGGTCAATTAGCTGCTGGTACATTGGCCGCTAAGATACCCAAGCTGAATTATGGTCTACAGAATTATGTCAGAACTTCAGCAGAAAAACGTGGTGAATTAGATCGTGATGTAGCTAGGATGGTGTATGCTACGAACTCCCCATTTCGCTTAGTAGAAAATAGACATTTTATAAACCTTGTAAAAGATTTACGACCAGGCTATCAACCACCATCCAGAAAGGACATAGGGGGGAAATATTTGGATGTTATCTACACAGAAGAGCGGGAGAAGGCGAGAAAAAATTTGGAAGGTGAACTTGTCTGTCTAGCATTAGACGGTTGGAGCAATATTCATAACGAGCCTATCGTATGTGCTACAGTGACGACCTGCTTAGGTGATATTTACTTAGTGGATACTACGGACACCTCTGGACATCCTCACACAGCGGAATATCTTTATGACATTGCGAAGCAGACAATTGAAAACACGCACAATGATTTTGGGTGCATTATATGTAGTATCGTCACAGACAATGCTGCTAATGTAGCAAAGATGCGAGAGTTCTTGAAAGAACGACTGGGTTTCAACATGATTGCGTATGGATGCACGCCTCATCTTCTAAATCTGACTTCAAAGGACTTAGAAATGGGTAATGTTAAGGAGCATGTCACACAAGTTGTGAAGTATTTCCGAAATAACCACTTTGCTAGTGCCCAAATACGCCAATCATCGTGCAGAAAGTTAGTGATGCCAGCAGATACAAGGTGGAACACAATGTACGATTGTTTAAACTCGTATTGTGAGGCATGGCCGACACTTGTGACAATCTGTGATGGACATACTGACCGCATAGATGTTGCCATTGCCAATAAAGTTCGTAATGTAGTAATCAAACGTTCTGCAGATGAATACCGACTTTGTTTGAAACCAGTAGCTTGCGCTCTCGATAAAGCTCAATCGGACAATTGCACAATAGCAGAAGCAGTTGAATTATGGAAAGATGTAAAAACGGCCCTGCATAATGACACTAATAATTCAACAAAGCGTGCGGCCGATAAGCGTTATCAACAAGCTGTGACACCTCACCACATGCTGGCCAATCTACTCCACCCTAAATACCGTGGTCGAAACTTGACTCAGCAAGAACGTGAAACTGCACTCACCGTAGCATCCGAAATCCCTGGTTTGATGACTTTGGTAATCAAATTCGAGGCCATGGCACCACCATTTCACATTCTTAAATTTAACGACGAAGTTGTTAATGGAGTAACCTCTCTTCATTGGTGGAAGTCGCACAGACGTGACTTCGAGGATGATCTGCTGGAAGCATTTGAATTCACTCAGCGTCTGATGTCAGCTGTGGCGGCGTCAGCTGGTGTCGAGCGCGTGTTCTCCAGCTATGGGCTCGTGCAGAGTAAGTTGAGAAACAAACTTGGAACTTTAAAAGCGGCTAAACTAGTATTTCTTTTTCGGTCCCTAAACTGTGACAAAGAAAATGACTTCCGGTTTCAGTTGAATGATGATTGTTGACTAGACTAGTGAAGTACAATTGCAGCATTATTGAAAACTGAAAGTGAAAAGTGATGACAGACACATCTATCTGTGACTCAGTTAGGTTTGCGCGATATTGCTTGAGAGAATATCGATATCGTTATTATAAAAAAATTGCGGTATCTCAATAGTCAATATATCGAGTGTTCTGGTTAATCACTTAATTGTGAATAATTAAAGAATATGCATCCCATCATTCATAACATATTGAATATTTTGAAAGCAATTTCACTGGAAGCCGTTGCTGCCTAAGTCAGCAACGGTTTTCAGTGAAATTGCTTTCAAAATATTCAATATGTTTATTATGTTACGAATGATGGGATGTCTATTCTTTAATTATCACTGTTTGAACTAATAATATATAGAGTTCAAAATTTATATATTACGTCATATTAGCAACGATTTTTCAATTTTGTTCACAATTGCATCACAGATACAGTGAGTAGCAATAGGGCAGAAATGATGCAATGCATAAATCTAACGAATTAGCCCTAATTAGATGCACAAAATCTATGAAGGTATGCAAAAGTCATCATTGTCTAAGTCTATCAACCTTGTTAACTTCTGTCTTTAAAAATATGCTCAAATTAAAATTGATAAACTGGTGTACATTTTTCAACAATTTTGGTGGACGATGTTGCTGTCTGCGACAGCTCTATCATCCACCAAATTTGTTGAAAAATGTACACCAGTTTATCTTTAACCCTTAGCACACTGATGTCGAAATTTTTAAATTTCAAATTAAATTTAAAGATAATCTGGTGTACGTTTTTCAACAAATTTTGTGGAAGATGGTGCTGTCACAGACAGCAGCATCGTCCACAAAAATTGTTGCAAATTGTACACCAGTTTATCTTTAAATTTAATTTGAAAATTTAAATTATCATGCTCCAGAGTGCTAGGGGTTATGTTTATTTTGAAAAATTAAAACTCCTACATCAGTGTGCTAAGGGTTAATGTAATGTAATGATGTGTTTACGTGTTACAATGTATATAGTTTCTTGCCAGTTTCAGCAATTACTGATTTTGATTTTTGAAGTTGTAGTAAACTACTTAATTTAATAACATTTCAATCTTTATTGTTTTAGTGTTAAATAAAATGGAGCCCAAAAGTCCAACTTGATAAGCACTAGCCAATAGTAATCGAGACACTCAATGACACTCCAGAGTGACTCCAGACGCATGTCATAGCTGAAAAAAGAGACAGTGTCTTGCTTTAAAAGAGTGTGCTTTTGGAATTAGACTAATAGTAATAGCCATACTGGCCCATACATGACTTTTCATGTACACTATTGCTTTAATGGTCATGTAGTGACATGTACGCACATGGAATTCTCCTCTTCTTTACAGCTTACACATACTTAATGATCATACTTTGTACACATGTGTGATGTACTGTGTACATGAACCTCAAGTATGTAGATTGTAGATGTGGACTCGTGCACTGGGTCTAGTCTTGCTGATGACAAATATGAGCAATTAAGTGTATAATTCTATTTTGTGTTGATGTTCAAGTGCCATGGAAGCAGTAAAATAATTATGTTACTTTAATTTAACAAAATTACTGTTAATTGTATTAATTACTTGAAAATTCCTCTATTTTTGCAAAACTGATTTAAATCACGATTTTTTCGATAAAAATCGAGTGATTTAAATCATGATTTAAATCATGATATAAATCAATTGATTTAAATCAAGCCAACCCTGCCCGGCAAACCGATCATAATACCGAAGTTAACAAGGTTTGATCGTGATTCCAGTGTCTGGTGCCCGGTCCGTGCTTTGACTAAGTACGGGAAACGGACTGACTCGTTACAGTCGAACGATAGACATCTATGGATCTGTCATAAGAAGCCTTATGGCGCCGCATCCATGGATACTATCTCTCGTTGGGTAGTCGAATGCATTCAGACTACTCTTGAGATGGCGACTGGGCACCAGGTGCAAGGCGCAAGGGCACACGATGTTAGAGGAATAGCCTCCTCGACCGCCCTTTACAGTGGTGTTCCGTTAGAGGACATCATGGCCGTTGCACAATGGCACTGTGAGTCCTCATTCACGGATTACTATATGAGGGGTGTCAGACTCGGCCAATCCACTCGCTTTAGCTGTTTTGAAACGATAGTTAAGTGACCACACTGCTCTTCTCCCTTTTTTTACTTTGGTAAGAAAAGAATTTAAAAGCAGACATGGTCGAGCGAGAGGATGACAACCAGATTGTGTCACTGATGGCCGGACCAGTGAATGGTTGGAGGCGGTATGTCTGGAGTCCATTTATCATGAGGTAATTCAAGATTGAGAGTTTTTTGTATTATGTCTATATATCATGTTCATTCATCTTATATATTCATGCTCATTCCCAGGCTAATACATGTGTATATGCAAGGAGCAGTTAACCCTCTTGGCATATTTGTGTTTTCAGGAGAGATACATGTTCGTGAGTTCTCTCCCTTTTCTTAAGTGATGCGAATGTGATTCGGTTCCGTTAACCTGACGGTCCTTTTTTAGGTCTCCATTAGTCAAGTTTTTAAGTCTAACTCTTTCTCCAAGGGGCAAAAGTAGCATTTATGGCTTGCCCCTTCCCACCAGGTTACTGACCAAATCTGGTGTATATCAGAAGTAACAGAATGGTGAGTATTGATCGAAGGAGAATGCAGGAAATGTAAATTTCTCTTTCTCCAAGATCTAACAATACTCACCATTCTGTTACGGACCCAGCCTCCCAGCCCCACGGAGGCAAGCCATGGATTTCTCTTGTTTGGTGGCTATGCAAACAATATGAGCTCTATGGTAGACGGGTACTCAGCATTTGGGAGCCGAGTACCCAGTTCCAAGGAGTCGGTAAAGCTTTCTAAGTCTATAGTCCTAGAGCCAGCTGTCAAGGCCAGCTGTATATCAGAAGTAACAGAATGGTGAGTATTGTTAGATCTCGGAGAAAGGGAAATTTACATTTCCTGCATTCTACAGGGGAGTACAGTCTAGCAGAGCATGGTTCGACAAAACAAAGACAACATCCTCAGAAGGCAATCTATCAAAAAATGGCCTTGAAACCAGGCAACACTTTATCCTGCACTGCGAATCCCTGGCCCGAGCCAGACTACCAAACGTGCATGGCTTGCTATCAGTCCTGTGGTGCAGTAATCTAAAGTTTTCATCTACTGATGATCACATTCTACTTCCAACTGATAATGGATAGTAGACATCTAACTTCTTCTTCTTCTTCTTCTTCTTCTTCTTCTTCTTTTCGTTCGCTGATCATACCGCCAGTCCTAAGTGCCTATCGGCATGATCATAAGCGTTAAGTGCACGGATCCATGGTTTATTAGAGTGCGCCGTGCGGCCTGGAACCTCCCTCTTCAGCACTCGAGGTTTCTGTCAGGGTTACCTCACCCGTACCTCCTTTAGTCGCCTCTTACGACACGCAGAGGATACGGAAGGTGTATTCTAAGCCCCACCTACAGGGCACATAGACATCTAACTATTACAGACATGCTGAAACCTGATGATGCTACACTGTCGCAAATAGAAAGCAATAGATAATTAACGAGATGGTCTATTCACTAGTCAAAAATTCTGTTTTATTTTGCAGATTTCATTCCTGCTTCTGTTGTCGCTGATTGTTACATCATACGCGATCATCTGCCATTATAAACGCAGGAAAGACACTGATGATGGCTATGCTGGTAAAGCAATGAATTTTCTATTTAGCTTTATTACACCATTTCATGGTGAAACTGACCTCTGCAGTGATTTTGGGGAATGTCCATTTGCGGGCCAAAAGAAGACTTTTTGAAAACTTACCACAGGAATGACTGGCTCGGTTATCGAGCCAGTCATTCCAGTGGTAAGATTTTCAAAAATAGTGGGTCTTCTCTTGGCCTGTAAATTGACATTCATTGAATAAATATTTAGATTTTTTTGACCAAATTTGGTCATTAAATGGGTAGTTACAATGTAACATGCCAATCGAGGGATCTGATCTGTCACTCAACTGTCTGACGTTATGGTCAGATACATCACATGTTAGCTGATGTCACAATCAAAATGGCATTGTTCTCTGTCATGAAGGAGCGCCATATTCCAATGCATTGGCACATATAATATACCGCCATCGCATATCTGTAGGCATGGATGTGTAGCCATACCATCAATACACCAATGAACTGAATGATTCGCTGGACAAATGATCAGAAAGTCGGTCATAAAAGTATGCTTTAGATGAATTTACAATTTAATAAACATTGTTTAATATTTTGAAACTAATTTGGTTGCATTTCTCAAGCCCACTGCATAAGCCATTTTTGGCTGATATCAATGTTAACTGGTTAATCAAACATACTTGTACACGTGCACTGTAAGGTATTAAATATTTTGAAATTAAATTGACTGATTTAAACAACGTCCCCCTTAAATTGGTTTCAGTATTCTTATCTATTTAACTATTTCATGCATATAAAATGGGCATGCTTAAACTAGCAAAGAAGTGAGAAATCTAAATTTAAAAATGCGCAAAGCGAGAATTCTCATGTCACATTTTCAGTTCCTACAATCGTTGAGCTGTCTGGATTTATGTCACGCCTAGCATAGCATGCATATCACTCGATAGCAAATAAAGCGGATACAAGATACAGTGTTGCTGGCATATGCTCTAGTAATCAAACAGACTGATATATGCCAAATTGATTTTCAAAGAACTGTGTACCAAATCCGGAATTTTTAGCATATTTTTATAAAAATTATGGCATAAACGAGATAAATGTCATCTTATAAGATACCAATTGAATCAATAAATTAATGTTATGATTACGTCAGATACAGGTCATCAACCTTCTGTTTTAAATCAATCTTGGGGTTAGTGACAGGCTGTCATATATTGAGAAAAAGGTGTTTTTGTTATTAACTGTCTCGCTGCTGCAAGCCACCAAACAATAATTTCAATCAGCAAATACTCTTGACTTGTGATTTAGCCACCAACAACTTTCAGTCAAATTGTTTTCAAAATAATTAGCAAGTCCAGAGATATAACCTTTTCATTATGCCATCTACAAGAACTCAGCAGTCAGACTGTTAACTGAGAACGTTTCGAGCGAATCGTGAAATAGCGACGTATATGGGACCTATTTATGTGAAGTTATATATGTCATGGACAGTAATGTTGTAGAATTTTATAATTCTGGTCATAGAAATGTCATTGAATTTCGTGATGTGGAATATATAAATGGAAAACCCAGTCTGTATCTGAATTGTTCTTAATTTTTCAGGTGAAGACGATGCTATTGTCTACAGAATATCGTAAGTACATGTGTTGCAGTTTAAATGTCATTGATGTTCAGGGCTCGAAAATTTGAAAAATATTTTGTTGAGTATGTATGCCGTTTAAATTAGGTAGCCCGACTGTACTTCCAGGTTACCCCATTTCTGTAAATTCTGTTGAAAATATGTTTTGTTGTAAGCTATACAGACTGCAGAATCCTTGTAAATACCAACTCAATCATTATGTTAACCCTTTATCCCGCATATCAGCCAAAAATGGCTTCTGTTGTGGTATTGAGAATTAACCATTTGCAGACCAAGAAAAGACTATTTTAGAAAATTTATCACTGGAATGACTAGCTCGACAGCTAAGCTACACTACTACTCATAAATAAGTTAACATGTTATCAAGCTGAATACAGAAACATGTCAGATAGTACAATTTTCAAAGTGATGTAGGAAATGTTCTGTTGAATATTTTGGACTAGCTGCATTGTACAACTACATACAGATAAGCTTTCTGACTATGTAGGGGTCAAGATGACCAAACCCGACCTTTGCAGACATCTTGAGAAATGTCACTGCAGGCCAAAAGAATTTTGAAATTTTACCACTTGAATGACTGGCTCGATAACCCAGCCAGCCCTTCCATTGATAAATTTAAAAAAATGGTTTTCTCTTGACCGACCAACTCACAGACATGTGCATTCACTAAGCAAATATTTTAGTTTTCTTGACAAATCTTGACCAGTGAATGGTTAATGTCTAATTTGACCGGGTGGTACAGTATAGCTCAGAAATAACTTAAAATGCTTAGAAAACAAAATAAAATGTACTGTTGAATATTTTGAACTTATGGCAGCAATGGCGTCCAGTCAAATTAAGTCCAAATTATTCAACAGAACATTTCCTAAATCATTTTCAAAATTGTGCTAGCTAACATGTTTCTATTTTTGTTAAGGAAATATTCAGTAATGTCATGATTAAGGGACTCTATCTCGCTACATGCATGCCACGCCCATTTTCTCATTAACCTTCTAACCCCCAAATTTGTTTTAAAATCTCAATTTTCTCATAGAAAATGTCCAGTTGCAGACCAAGAGAAGATTATGTTTAAAAATGTATCACTGGAATGATTTGCTCGATTAAATCAACCCAGTCACTCCAGTGATAGATTTAAAAAATAGTCTTCTTTTCGCCTGCAAGTGAGCCTATCTCATGACTGAGTGTTACGGTGTTACGCCTTTCCCATTTTGTAAACGCGTTCAAATTAGGGGTGTGTATTGCCAGGGACCTCACGATGCGATAATATCATGATACCCATCGCGATACAATATGTACCACGATACAGATCATTAAAAGACTAGAATGATACAGCCTAGTGAGTAGTGACAACTTATATCTTTTTTGTCCTGATAAAAATGATGTGGTGATAACTTGTATTAAATACAAAATATTTGCATAATAAGAGTTCTGGCTGTAATCACTTTCAGCAAAGTAAAACTGAAAGTGAAACAAAACATTTTGTGAATATTTTGGCATATTTAACAGTGTGATAAAGTACTGGCAAGCAAAAATCTCGATCTCTGTGTATTTGCCAAGATATTTTGGTGTAAACTAAAATTTGTGATAAAATAAGATGAAAATAATGCAATAATGCATGCTATTAAGTCATGTCAGTATTTAGTTTTAAAATCTAATGGCTAACCATGGTATACCCGGTGCCGATGCGAGACGAGTATTGCCAAGCTTTAGTTTCACGATACACAATATCTATTGCATATTGTTAGCTCACCTGGCCAGAATGGCAGACCTTTAGAAATGTCTTTAAAAGTCTCAGAAACCGCTTGGGGGATCGATGCAAAACTCTTGAAATATGATCTATGGCAAGAGCTGAACAAAATTTGTTTGAGAGAACTTGATTTGCCCAATAGTTCGTGGGCAATCTTGGATGAACTAGTTTTCGCAAAAATGGCTTCTTCAGGGCCGCTGAATGGTTCGCGACGAAATTTGTCATATATGATTAGGGCTGAAGCGCCATTGAAATTTGTCCGTAGAAAATTGATATGTCAAAGAAGCATGTCCGCCATGAATCAATCAAAATATATCATTTTTAGCGGACATCTTGTATTGTCTGCGAATTTCTGAGAAAATCATAAAAAGACTTACTTATTAACCACTGGCCCAGTTCATGCAAGATGTTAAAGGGTTCCATGTCAGTTGTTGCCACTGTTTTTGTGTGCCAAGTTGCATTTTACGGTTATATTCCCTCAAAATGGCTATTATATGAAAATCCATGGTAACTAACTATACAGGTAAGGTCCTCAGTACTTTGAAACTAGTTTGTTCTCAGCAGTTAAATTGTAAATTCACCACCTTAGACACACAATTCAGACCATTACTGTCAGATGTTTGTCCCTTTCGTGTCGGACCTACGTTATTTTATTCTAAAAAGTGATATATTTTGATTATGATGTCAAATACAGGGATTCTCATAAGGGTTCCTTTGAGTGTATATACCCCCAAAATCCAGCTTGGGACGCCCTAAAGTAGTAGCAGAGGGTCCCGTGGGACCCCTGAAAATCTTGTATTATTGTGTTATACTAAGTAATTTTATATGTTTTTGCCCAAAAATACCTACACAGTCTATAATGAGACCACCATAATCCTAGTTGTGAGTCCATGATACATGTACCCTCTAATTTTAGTATGGATGAGAAATACTGCTTGGGAAGACCAGATTTCAGTTTGGGAGCTTCAGATTTCAGCTGGTTTCCCCAGTATTTCAGCTGGCAACCCCCAGATTTCAGGGTGTGGCGTTCATTGTGGGGTTCCTTAGACATCCAAAATTTAGATGCCGCGAGAAACAGTGATCAGATACAGAGTAACAGATTGGATTCCTCCATTCAACATTCTTGCATTCTACTAAATTAAATTAAATTTTAAATGTGAAAGCGGGATCCATTTCTAGTTAAGCTCTGTTCACCTTTTTACGCATGTTGGAATCAATTTGAAACTGACGCCTGAATTCCCAAAACCTGAATTTCAATATAAGTGTGTGCTGTAGTTAATTTTGAAACTAATTTAACTTGGGACTGTTGCTGCCTATGGCAGCATTAGCTCATAGTCAAATTAGTTTCAAGATATTCAACAGAATGTTTAATTCTTTAACCCTTTAATGGTCAAATGTAGTCTTGAAAATCTAAATATTTCACTTTTTAATATCTATTTGCAGGGCAAGAGAAGACAATTTTTGACAATTTACCACTGGAATGACTGGCTCGGTTACCGAGCCAGTCATTCCAGTGGTAAATTTAAAAAAATAGTCTTCTCTTGCCCTGCAAATATCCATTCCACAAGACCACTTCAGCAGCCAGTTTTTGCCAACGTGACCAGTAAAGGGTTAAATTGTCCACTTTGTGATGGACTTTTTGAGTTTCATGATGGAGCTATGCGTCAGTAAAATTGCGATGTCAGCTAACTAGTGACATAAATGATTATGATGTCGGATATTTGAGTGACAGAGTGGATCTCTGTATCGATTTGTGGCGTTTGAAATTCTTATTTATATTATTACCACTATTTGTTTACACAGGCTGTGGATATGCACATTTACGCTGGCTGTGTCACTTGGTACGGCACTACTCCTACCATTCTCCATCATCAGTAATGAAGTGCTCCTTCTGTATCCAGACAGCTATTACGTCAAGTGGCTGAAGGGATCTCTCATACACGGTAGCGCTAGCATACACGCACATACATACACACGCACACACACACACGCACATACATATGCACTCACGCACGCACACACACACTGATATGGACCATACACGCTGATATGGTTACTCTTGCTACAGTACAGTCCAGAAATAACATGACATATTTCCAAAACGAAGTAAAACGTAATGTTGAATATTTTGAACATGGATTGGATGACATGTTTTCCAATCCAAATTATGTTCAAAATATTCAACAGAACATTTTTTACATCGTGTTCAAACTAACGTGTTTCTGTTTTTGTTTTTAGAAACATTTTAACTTATTTATGAGCAGACTTGTTCACACATTGACATGTAACATGTTGACATGTACATGTGATTTTCCACTTCAATGATTGAAAAATCCCACAACTCTAATCTTCCTAGGCATATCCCTGTGTTAGCTATCCTCGTTCATGCACATCATGATGTGAGATACTCTGGAGAACTAGGTATATCAAGTCTATGTTAGGCTTGCGTGAACACGTGATTAAATAGCAAATCGTGATTGTTTTAAATCGTGAATTTTTTTATTAAAAATTAAATAATCGAATAATTGTGAATAATTTCTGTTGCATAAAATATTTCAAAACCTGCCTTTTAATTACTCTTTAATGAGATCGGACATGAAAATTGACATTTTGTTCAGTAAATGGCTGTGAGAAGACTATTTTTTGAAAATTTATCTCTGGAATGACTGGCTCGAGAATCGAGCCAGGCATTCCAGTGATACATTTTCCAAAATAGTCTTCTCTTGTCCTGCAAATGAACTTTTCTATGCGTCATTTCAACTTTCGTCATTGATATATTTTTGTTATTATGTCTTAATAATTTCTACTCAATTTGATTAATCGAGTAATCGCGATTATTTTTAAATAATCGATCGTGATCACTCGAAACAATAATCGCACACGCCTAGTCTATGTTAATTTTGTTAAATCTTCTACATGGTTTCGTTTTCAGCTTTGTGGAATCAGATATTTCTGTTCTCCAGTCTGTCACTCTTCATATTGATGCCGTTCGCTTACTTCTTCACTGAATCAGAAGGTTTACCAGGCTCAAAAAAGGTGTGTGTATGATCGTGATGTCATCAAAATGTGTGTATGATGTCATCAGAATTTGCCCATGTCTTTATATGATGTCATCAAAATTTGCTTGTGTATGTTCGCTTACTACTTCACTGAATCAGAAGGTTTACCAAGCTAAAAAGGTGTGTATATGATCATGATGTCATCAAAATGTGTGTATCATGTCATCAGAATTTGTCCATGTGTGTATATGATGTCATAAAGATTTGCTTGTGTGTATAACAGCTCATAAATTCTTCGCAAGAGTTTGATGAATCCATATTCTAAAATCCCCTTGAAAGTCAAGATGCACCTCCCTATATAATGCAGAGATGAGATTTCCAATTTTTATAGGAAATCCAATTTTTTTCTAACCAGATTTATAAGAAATCTTATAATTTTTTTGGCCAGATTTTCAAGAAGCATCATACTTGCAGAAATAATGTAATCTTTTCCCTTTAATGGTCAGATTGGTCAAGAAAATCTAAATTTGTGCTTATACTGAATGTTCATTTGATGGAAAAAAGATAAATTTAGAAAATTTATCACTGGAATAACTGGCTCGGTTACCGAGCCAGTTATTCCAGTGGTAAATTTTCTAAAAATTCATTCTCCTGTCCTGCAAATGTATATTCCTCAGGACAATTGCAGAGGCTTTTTGACTCGCCTGCCGATTAATGGGTTTAGGAGATTGTCATCGTGACAATTTCTAAGTCAAGAAGGGCTGACACTTTGCATCGAGTCATTTCCTATTTATTTCTTAGTGATCGATGACATCCCTGATAATTCTACCCGATTCTCAGTAATGCTATGTAACTGTGATGGTTAGGCAGCTCCAAAGGCTCCTCATGAACAAGGTCAATGCTTGTCATCGCAAACACTTGCGAGTTATCACAATATGACATCACCACTAGTGCCGGGCCACACAGAGGATCTGGAATGAGGTCCCATTTCATATTACTATTATCAACCACGACCAAAATTATTGCTCACGCTTTAGCGAGTACAATGTGATAATTTTCGACGAGGTTGATAATAGTTGTATGAAATGAGACCGAGTGTGAGATTCTATTTATCCTATAAACTGATATTTTGACTATTTTTCCAATAAAGTTGATCCCTGAAACCTGTTTGAATGCAAAATTTTGTGCCGCTCGTTTTCCTGGCTGTGACGCATCACTTGCTAAGAGTTCTGAGCAATGCGCCACAGAAAATAATGACAAACAAAACATCGTTATTTCGGACTTGAATTTACTTTGAATCCAACTTTTAAAATTTGTGCATCTTTCAGGAAAATTTACAAATGTATTTCATAAATAGTAAAGGATATATATTACAATATCTAAATCAACAACATAACGTATCCTGCCGTGTTAACACTTTCGTCATCGTCATCGCTAGGAAACATTTGTGGTCTCACGGGGCAGGTCAGCTTATTATGCGTTATCTAACCAATGAAAATATTTCTTACATGCTATCTGACCAATGAAAATCTTTCATTGAATATTACATGTGTGTTCATATCGAGAAATCTTAAACGGGCTGTAAGCCGTGTTTCTGTGATAAATCTTCATACCAAACTCGGCACTTTAAAAGCTGTGCAACATGGTTCTACTGTCTTTGATGTTAATGGAATACTAGTGGTCAAGTATCAAGCAAGCAGAGGACACCATAACACCAACTTGTTGACCTAAAAATCAAGTCTAGGATCACTACAGACTATTCTTAAGAGTGCAATGAGCAGTCTTGTCATATTCTTAACCCTTTAAGCCTTAAATCTTTTCAAGAAAATGTCAATCTTCTCTAAGAAAATGTCAATTTTACGATTATCGAGGCAGTCATTCCAGTTGTAAATTTTCAAAAATTGTCTTCTCATGGTCTGCAAATGGACATTTCTCAAGACCACTGCAGAGGCTGTTTTGGGCTGATATGAGTGTTAAAGTGTTAGGAATACAGTGAGCAAAGATATTCTTAACATCCTATAAGCCATGATATTTTCAAGGCTCCTATAAAGCAAAGTTTTTCTGAATGTGCTATAAGCAAAGTTATTCTGAATGTGCTATAGGCAAAGTTATTCTGAATGTGCTATAGGCAAAGTTATTCTGAATGTGCTATAGGCAAAGTTATTCTGAATGTGCTATAGGCAAAGTTATTCTGAATGTGCTATAGGCAAAGTTATTCTGAATGTGCTATAAGCAAAGTTATTCTGAATGTGCTATAGGCAAAGTTATTCTGAATGTGCTATAGGCAAAGTTATTCTGAATGTGCTATAGGCAAAGTTATTCTGAATGTGCTATAGGCAAAGTTATTCTGAATGTGCTATAGGCAAAGTTATTCTGAATGTGCTATAAACAATGACCTTTAATGGTCAAATTTTGTCAAGAAAATTTCAATGTAGTCTGAGAAAATGTCCATTTGCAGATCAAGAGGTTATTTTGATATACCATTGGAATGACTAGCTCAGTTATCGAGCCATTTATTACCAGTGGTAAAATTTCAAAAATAACATTCACTTGGCATGCAAATGGCGACTTCTCAAGACGACTTATGGGTCCCCTCAGAGTGCTTCTTGGTGTGTCAGATCATCCAAAGTCACATCTTAGAACCCTCTTCTCATTATGTTAGTTTAAACTTACGAAAATAATCATATTTAACAGCATGTAATCCTCGTAGGTCATAGTTATTGCGCTTATTATTTAGCTTTTAGCCTGTATCACTAGATGCAAGGGTTAATGTGAGCAATAGCATGCTTCTTCTAGCTGTCGTTCTTGAGACAGTTTTCAATAACTATGGTTCTACTTGAAGGATCTTCTCCAAACCTGGGTGGGCGCTTGCCCATGGAGTCCCAAACAAATAACCCAATTTTGCGTTCAAAAACAGCAGTAACATTTTTCAGCAACATTTTTTTCAAAATGGGCACTTTTGATAGATTTTTCAATAACTCTGGTACTACTGCAACAATCTTCTCCAAACTTGGGCGTGTGTTTGTCCATGGGGTCCTGAAGGTGGTGCCGATTTTTTGGCTCCAATGCTAAAACACTGTTAAACATATCAGCAACAGCTTTCAGCAACATTGTTTCCAAAATAGACACTTTTGACCTCGCGGTGGCCCGATTGAAATATATATCAATCACCGGGGTAGTAAGTATTGGACAAATTTATCCTTGTTTATAAGGGATAAGCACCTATTTTAACCCTTTGACCCTAGAAATTCTAGTGTATTGATCTCAAGACATAGGCAGCAATAATGTCCAGTCAAATTAGTTTCAAAATATTCAACAGAGAATTCTTTGCTTCATAAAGGTAAGCTTGTGTGACTATTACTTTGAGTGATCACAATCGATTATTTAGGAATAATCGTGATTACTCGATTGCATCAGCTTGGATACAAATTACTAAGCCATGACGACAAAAGCATATTAATAGCAAAAGCTGCAATGGTATGTAAAAATGTCCATTTGCAGGCCAAGAGAAGACTATTTTTGAAAATGTATCACTGGGATTTTTTCTCGAGCCAGTCATTCCAATCATACATTTTCAAAAATAGTCTTCTCTTGGTCTGCAAATGGACATGCATTCGCTGAGCAAAGTGTAGATTTTCATGACCAATCACATTAAAGGGTAATTAAAACGTAGGTTTTGGAATATTTAATGCAGTAGAATTATTTGCGATTCTTCGATTATTTAATTTTTAATGAATATAAATTCATGATTTAAAAAATAATCACGATTTTCGATTTAGTCGCGTAATCGTACAAGCCTACATAAAGGATTGATCATTGCTGTTGTGTGAGGGTTAAAGAGTTAAGTAGTATAAGAGATTTGAATGATTTCTAGAAGTGTGTAAATCTGCATGACCTCTGACCTTGTCCTCTGTTATTTCAGGGTTTGATGTCTCGTGTTTACGAGACAACACTTATGTTGATACTGTTATCTGTCGTCGTCTGTGGTCTGGCGTGGGTCGCTTCAGCTATCATTGATGATGACCGGTACAGTAAACAAGTGCTATTTGGTAAGCGATATATAGGGCTGTAGCTAACATTCGTTGGTTCGGAAAATCGCAAGGGATGACGAACCATCGTTCAGTTCACTTGCATGGGATTCATGTGGTTTGTGAACCATACATTAGCTAACCCTTTCACCAATGAATTCCAATATCTAATTTTAGGAAAATATTACAGCTTCTAGTCAAATTAATTTCAAAATATTCAGCAGAGTAGGTTTTATATCATAAAGAATTTACCTTTTATACCCCGCCCAAAAATGGGGTATTATGTAATGGCACCGTCCGTCCGGGCGGGTGGCAGAGTGGTTTCCGTATGATAACTCCGTTACCATTTGTCGGATCGCATTGAAACTTCATAGGGTGGTTGGACTAGGTCTTGGGAAGAAACCTATCGAAATGGACGATGTTCCAAAAACCAAGATGCCAGCCACCGGTGTCCATCTTGAAAATTGTTTTCCGGATGATAACTCCGTTACTGTTTATCGGATCACTTTGAAAGTTCATTGAGTTGTTAGACTAGGTCTGAGGAAGAAACGTATCAAAATTGACAATGATCCAAAATCCAAGATGGCCGGCAGCCACCAGTGGCCATCTTGAAAATTGGTTTCCGGATAATAACTCCGTTACCATTTATCGCATTGCTTTGAAACTTCATGGAGTGGTTGGACTAGGTCTAGGGAAGAAACCTGTCCTAATCGATGGTGATCCGAAATCCAAGATGGCCACCAGCAACGGACGGCCATCTTGAAGATTGGTTTCCGGATGATAAATGCGTTACCATTTATCGGATCACTTTGAAACTTTATAGGGTGGTTAGGCTAGGTCTGAGGACGAAAGTTATCAAAATCGACAATGATCCGAAATCCAAAATGGCCACCAGCCACTGGTGGCCATCTTGAAAATTGGTTTCCAGATGATAACTCCGTTATCGTTTATCGGATCGGTATGAAACTTCATAGGGTGGTTCGACTACCTCTGGTGAAGAAACCTATCTAGATTGACAATGATCCGAAATCCAAGATGGCCATCTGCCACTGGTAGCCATCTTGAAAATTGGTTTTCAGATGATAACTCCGTTACTGTGTAGTGGATCGCTTTGACACTTCATAGTGGTTGGACTAGGCCTGAGGAAGAAACTTATCGAAATCGACACTGATCTGAAATCCAAGATGGCCACCAGCCACAGGCTGCCATCTTGAAAGTTGGTTTCTGGATGATATCTCTGTTACCATTTATCGGATCACTTCCTAGGGTTATTGGAATATTTCTGGTGAAGAAACCCATCAAAATTTACGATAATCCGAAATCCAATATGACCACCAGTCAGCGACAGCCATCTTGAAAATTGGTTTCTGGACGATACCTCCTTGACCGTTTAAGGGATCGCTTTGACACTTCATAAAGATTACTGGTCTGATGGGTCTGAGGAAGAAATAAATATTTTCTAATAGCTGTCATTCATTAGTTTGTCATCATGGCGGGGTATTATGCGCCGTTTGCGGAGCTCTTGTTCAGGGATTTGTCTGTGAAATAGCTAATAGGCACGCAATCTCTGAATGCCCTCTAAGTGTGATTTACGAATATGACCATGAATGGAACTTAGCTGGCTAATATTTGTTGTCAGAACTTGTCATTTGTGTTTTTCTACCATTTAGCCAGTCAAGTCACCTGCCTTTAAATGTTATTTTCTGTTAGGAGAAATTTGTCGTATACAATAGCATATTAAAAAGGTCCATGAACCAGTTCGTGGTTCGGGCATCTGTATCGTGAACTGGTTCGGTTTGTGAAAATTCTCATGAACCTCGGCCTTAGTCATATATCATATCCCTGTTACCTCTAAAGCACTAATGTTAGTTGTGTTTCTATGCTTTGTTAGAACTAACACACGCTTCACTCTTTCACCAATGAAAAACAAGACCAAACCAACCATACTGGAAAGATGTTGAATATTTTTTTTTAAATAATATGACTGGAAGTTGTTGCTCCTGTAAGTAGATATGACTTCCAGGCAAATGAATTTGAAGATATTAAAAAGAATATTACACCATACCAATTTATTTTTAGCTTGACTTTACGAAGGAAAGCAAGCTATTGTGATATCCTCCACGTCGGACAGTGGTGGCGGCGGTCAATTTGCATTTAGCTCAACTTTTCTGTTTATATCTCATGTTTGGTTAATTATACTGGACCCAAACTTGAGCACATGCTTCATCATAATGACACATCATCACACAATGACCTTGGAGTCAAAAGGTTGAAGGTCAAGGTCGTTGTGACTTTGATTAAAACCTTGTTTTTTTTAACATTAACATTTTCTATTTCGCTCGACATTTCTGTTTATTTCTCATGTTTTGTTAATCATACTGAACCCAAGCGTGAACACATGCCTACTGATAATGACACAACATCACACAAGGGGTAAACAATATCAATATATTTGCTAATTGAAGTAAAAATTTGGAAAATTTACCATCTGAATGATGGGCTCGGTTATTGAGCCAGTCATTCAAGTTGTAAATTTTCAAACATAATCTTCACTTGGCCTGCAAATAAACATTCCTCAAGGCCACTGTAGAGGCCATTTTTTAGCCACATTTGCTGTGAAAGTGTTAACAAGTGACCATTCTTCTCTCTTTCAGATGTTTGGAATTTTTACCTGCTCTACCTGTATTCATTAATATCGCTGATTGGTGTTCTCGTGCTTTTGTGTGAGTATCTAGCTCTGTAACTACAGTAGCACTCAGTAATAAGCTAACATGTTAACCTTGAAAATCCTTGAAAAAATAAAGTGTGCTTTAAGGCCTTGAAATTCCTTGAATTTATCCAGAATTTAAAATTTCCTTGAAAACCCCTTGAATTTGTCATTGTCCAACTTCAGTTGACTAGGGAAATGTCCATTTGTAGACCAAGAGAATAGTATTTTTGAAAATTTACTGCTGGAATGACTGGCTTGATAACCAAGTGGTAAAGTTTCAAAATAAGTCATCTCTTGGTCGGCAAATGGATATTTTCTATGAGAAAATTAAAATTTTCTTGAACAAATTTGAGTGTTATCCCTTACCACTCTGATGTCAATAGTCTATCTTTTACCATGTCAATAGCAAAGAAACTGGTGTACATTTTTCAACAATTTTGGTGGACGATGTTGCTGTCTTCGACAGCACCATCTTCCACCAAATTTATTGAAAACTGTACACCAGTTCATCTTTTAATTTAATTTTAAAATGTTTAAATCTGACATCAGTGTGGTAGGGGTTAAAGTGTTACCCTCAAGCTAACTACGCTCTTTTGGTGAGAGTGAAGCCAACGTATTACAGTATTTACTTTGTCAAAGATATATATTTGGCTTATATAAAGGTCTTGCTCCCTAGTCATCATATTTATACCCACACGTTTTGAAAAAATGAAAGGATATTGCAATCGCCTCTGTTCTTCTCTCCATCTGATCGTCTTTAGATCCAGCTATCTCCTCCGAAACCATTTGGTGGAATTCGATCAAATTTTTTATGTGATTTACCATATGATTGCTGACTGTAAAGTAACATTTAGGCTCCACCCCCAGGGTGGTGTGTGGTTCAGCGTGGATGTGGGGGAGGAAAGTCAAAGTTGGCGGAATTCAACCAAATTTGGTATATTAGTTATCCATATGATTGCGGACTGAGACGATGTTTACATTAGCTCCACTCCACCCCCGGGGTGGGGGAGGGGTTGGGGAGGTGTATGGTAAGTGTGGTGGGTGGGGTGGGGTTGGGGCTGAACATCAAAGTTGACGAAAGCAGGGGGAATTGCGATGGCATACCATCGACTGTTCATTCTAGTTGAAATGGATATTTTTATACTGATCTCTTTGCATATTATGTATTTAATGTATTTTTCTTACTTCACATGTTGATGAATTTAATCTAGGGTGGGGGGGGGGGGGGTTTGCTCGTGCCGCTGGAGGGGCTGAAGATATTACCTGGGTTAGGGAAGGGAGCCTCTGGCCATTTCTTAAAACCAATGCATTTGATTTGCCTCTGAGTTTTAACCTTTAACCGTCTGACTGCTGAGTTTTTGCAGATGACACTCCAAGTGGAGTATCTCTGGACTTGCTAAATATTTTTTCAAATATTTGACTGAAAGCTGCTGGTGGTTAAGCCACCAACAACTTTTAGTCAAACTTTTTTCAAAATAGTCAGCAAGTCAAGAGTTTTCGCTCATTAAAATTTGTATTTGGTGACTTGTAGCAATCAACCAGTTAACCGTGTAATGGCCAAATGTGGTAAAAACATTGTATTCATTTGTAAGTCAAGAGATTATCTTTGGAAAGTTAATCCTGGAATGATGCTGATATATATGCTTTGTTACCAAGCCAGTCATTCCAGTGATAAATTCTCAAAATTACTCTCGTTCTTGTCTGAAAATAAACATTCATCAAGACCACTGCATAGCCCGAGGGTAATAGTCTTCTCTTAACCCGCTATTGAACATTAAAGCATCAGAATGTACAATTTTCTTGACAATGGACCTTTCCATTTTTAGCTTTGCCCCGCCCATCACTAGCTAAGCTCCACCCACACCTCGCCGTGTTTGGATTGATCGATCCCCGAATGCCCTATGTATCAATTTCCTGAAAACTATGCAGGGAAGCTGTTGAATATTTTGAAACTAATTTGACTGGGCGCTGTTGCTGCCTATGGCAGCAACAGCGCCCAGTCAAATTAGTTTCAAAATATTCAATAGAATATTTATTAGATAGTAAAAGCAAACAATTTGTACAACAACGCATAGACCGTCATCAAATATGCGTTCGTGACGTACTTATCGACGTCATTCATGACGTCATCCATTATGATGTCATTCTGCACACCGCGTAGATGATTATGACGTCATATGATGGGTGCATACTCTGGAAAGGTGAATTAACTGTCTACCTGCTTAATATGTGCAGACTACATTTTCCATGGGGTTTAACTGTGGATATGCCGAATATTTTGAAAAGATTTGACTGAAATGTGTTGGTGACTAAGACACCAACAAATTTCAGTGAAATTGTTTTCAAAATATTCAACGAATCCAGACATATTGCCCTTTGAAGTTATTGTCAGGTGGCTTGCAGCAGTGAGACAGTTAAAAGTTATTCCCGTAAACTAGAATGTTCATCTTTGATCGTGATCCATACGGATTCGGAGCCGGATCAAATCCTGGATCTATAAGAGTCTGGACATTCGATTGCGCTACTATTGCTTATTTATCTTTTTTTAGTGTGTACACCAGTTGGCTTCACATGTCTCTTCACTGTTGTCGGTCAGTGGGTGGTCAAACCAAGGGTAGGTCAAGCAGAATTATCATGTCTACAGACCTATATTTAATCCTTTCACCTATAGATTCTCCATATCTCATTTTCAAGGCAACCATAGAGGAAAACTTGAATATTTTGAAATTAATTTGACTTGAAGACATTTCCCCGGCCATCTCTAGCTAAGCTCTGCCTATGCTTTGCACGTGTTGGGATCGATTTATATACTTCGAAACCTGAATTCCCAGAATCCCAATATCCGGGTACTATACAGGTAACCTGTTGAATATTTTGAATTAGTTTCAAAATATTCAAGAGAATGTTTATTAAATAGTAGACACAAATTCGTACAACTGACAGACTATTCCAGGTTCATGACAGAGTATTTCTGTCAATTATGATTGTGATGTCAACATACATGTGACTTAATTGATTATGATGTCATATACTTTGACTGACAGATCGGATTCATTCAGTGGATTGAAAGACATTGCTGGATAAGGCAGCATTATCTTCCAATCCAAATTATATTAAATCTGCCTGCTGAATTTTTGCACACTACATTTTTCATGGATTTTAACTCTGGATATGGTGAATATTTTGAAAACAATTTGACTGAAAGTTGTTGGTGGCTTAGCCACCAACAGCTTTCAGTCAAATTGTTTTCAAAATATTCATCAGATCCAGAGTTATTGGCCATTGAAATTATTGTTTGGTGGCTTGCAGCAGTTAGACAGTTGAGCAAAATATTCAATAGAACTACTTTCATACATCTGGTTTAAAATTTGACTAACTGGCATGTTTCTGTTTTTATTTTGGAAACAGGTTACGTTATTACTGAGCTGTAGTGTAGTTTATCAATTACTTCACAAGGAACCTTGACCCTTTAACCCTCGAATTTGTTCAAGAAAATTTCAATTTTCTCATAGAAAATGTCTATTTGCAGACCAAGAGAAGACTATTTTTGAAAATTTACCACTGGAATGACTGGCTCGGTTATCGAGCCAGTCATTCCAGTGGTAAATTTTCAAAAACGGTTCTCTTGGTCTGAAAACGGACCTTTCTCAAGACCACTGCAGAAGCCGTTTTTGGTTGATATGAGTGTTGAAGGGTTAATAAACAAAATAACTCGATGTTTACTGTTATAATGAATTTAATAGACATACTTGTGCTATTGTCTATTTCTTTTCAGTTTTTACGAGATATCGAGGAAGAACTGTACAGAATTAGACTTGAAGAAAAGGATTTACTCAGAAAAATAGAACATCGATATAGTAAGTAACGGCGGCTTGTAATAAAGTGATAACCTAGGGCAATAGGGATATGTCAGCACTGGAACTATTTGTAAATTAACAAGTCCTGTGGCTGCGTAAGAAATTGTAACTTAACCCTTTAATGGTCAAATTTGGTCAAGAAAATTTTAATATCTGCCTATTGAATGTCCATTTACAGGCTAAGAGAATACAATTTTTGAAAATCTTATCACTGGAATGACTGGCTCGGTTGGCGAGCCAGTCATTCCAGTGGTAAGATTTTTTTAAATTGTATTCTCTTAGCCTGTAAATGGATATTCCTTAAGACCATAACAGAGGCCGTTTTTGGCCGAGATGACCATTAAGGGTTAAAGCTTGGTGAATAATAAGTGTTATGTACAAAACAACATCATGTATTCTGCAGTTATAATATTGTTGGCAAAAAGAAATTTGGAAAACACTTCCTGTTGCTGCGTCTCCAATTCGGAAAACACTTCCTGTTGCTGCGTCTCCACCCCCCACCCCCTACCTCGCTCCCCACACCCACACCCAAATGATATCAGAATTTCTTTTTAAGTATGATTTTATCTCAATAACTGCAAGTCTAATTTAAGAAATTTTCCAGTTTCAAAACCGCTGTGTGGGTTTTTTTGGCCTGATGAAGATGATGTCTTCAGATTTTTTTCATGTAAGCAAATTTTCATAATAAAATATTCAACAGTACATTGTATTTAGTTTTGGAAACGACTTAAGTTTCATGGGTCAAGTTCGACTCGCTAACCATAGTCAGTTTCATGGGTCAAGTTCGACTCGCTAACCATAGTCAGTTTCATGGGTCAAGTTTGACTCGCTAACCATAGTCAGTTTCATGGGTCAAGTTCGACTCGCTAACCATAGTCAGTTTCATGGTTTACTGATCATGCGCAGTTGCTATGCCCAGTCGAACTTGATTTTAGTCGCCTATAGTTCGTTGGTACCCAGTTCCCTATTGAATTACTATTGCAAAAAATTTGGAGCCGGGTACCAGTCTCCATTAACCCTTTCTGTCGTCTGTTAATAATCTACGAAAATGGGTTATTTTTGTTCGCTAAGACGTCAAAAAGCACCCATGTGGCATAAAGTGGGAAGGAATATGGGCTTGGGAACATTGACATACAATAGGAAAGCATAATTTCATCAAACCTAAGTTATTTAGTGAGATATTTACACTTTTATATGCATTTATTCGTAGCAAGCGATCAGTGTCCGTCATTTTGAAATTTACACAAATATTGGACTAACCATCTGAACCGAGGTCGGGTGCTCGGTTGACTGTAGTTGACTAGCTAGTTAACTATTTGAAGTTCGCCTGGTATTCTAGTTAGCTATACTATGGTTAGGAGTCGAACTTGACCATAGCTGTACTGAGCAATGTTATAGATAAGTGTACCATTTCTTGTCACTGCATGACAGAAATGGTCAAGCAATGTGATAGGCTAACCTGGGACAAGCTCAACTGGCAAACTATACTCTGTTATTTCCAAAAATGTTGTTCCTGATCAATCAGTAATTTCCTAAATATGTGGAAGCCCTTGGGTCTTTGATAAATTAAACTATAATGTGTGTGTGTGCGTATTATATTGTGATTTCAGCACCTTCAAAGATAGCCAATGGGCACACGCCACCAGAGGATATCCATGATAGGCTGGCTCAAGTAAAGGCTGTCAAACAAAAATTAGGTATGTAATTATGCTGTTCAAGTAACCCTGTCACTGACAAGTCCCAGAAAAAAGGATATTCTTTATGATATAAAAGTTATTCTGTTGAATATTTTGAAATTAAGTAGACTGGAAGCCGTTGCTGCCTTAGGCAGCAACGGCTTCCAGTCAAATTAATTTCAAAATATTTAATGATTTTTCTGTGTGGTTGCTTTGAAAATGAAGAATTCATCGGTGAAAGAATTAACTAACCCTTTGATTGTCAGGATTGTTCCAGAAGATTTATATTTTTGCTTACTAATTGTCAATTTGCACTCCAAAAGAAAATTATTCTTGAAAATTTACCACTGGAATGACTAGCTTGATAAAAAAATGTATCAATAACACCTAAATCTGAAAGTAAATAGCTAATCCAAACCAGTGACCAAAAATGGTATGAATCACTCATTAATTTTCATGTACAATGCTCAATAGACCTTTCCACTTTATCCAACCGTCATATGATGTCATAATTAACTAGGTGATGTGTAGAATGACATACTAATCAATGCTGTCATGAATGACGTAAATAAGTACGTCACAAACACATAATTGAAGACGGACTGTGTTATTGTACGAATTGTATGTCTTTACTATGTAATAAATATGCCATACAGCGTCCAGTCAAATTCGTTTCAAAATATTCAATAGATTACCTGTATAGTTTTCTGGAAACTGATAGTCAGGGAGTTCAGAGATCGATTTATCCCAACATGAAGCTTAGCTAGAGATGGGCGGGCATAGGTAAAAAATGGAAATGTCCATTACCTGAACAGAAATCGTGTAAAATGTATTACTACTTCGTATTTCATTCATAATTTCTCATTTTGTGGTTCTTCATGTATCCAGTCAGAAAGCTGAATAAATTAATCATTTGTGACATAAAATGAAGGAAATATTATTTTATCTTGTCTTACATGTAACATGAGTACGGTAGAAATACTCTGATATGCACTACAAAGCTTCGCCACCTATCGATAAAAATGTGACCACTCATCTGAGATATTAACTCTGTTAAGGGCCCTGTAACCCTATAGTAATCATCGCATCTGTCTGTTTGTCTGTCCATCCGTCCGTCCACAATATCTTGTAAACAGCATATCATACAGAACTGCTTCAGATACTTTAATGAAACTTGGTGTATGTCTCAGTTATGAAACACTGTGCCTTTTGAAACATTCACCTTTATAGGTACAATATTTTGGGAGAAAATCGGCTTTTTAAAAAACTCAGGATACTTGTCAGTTTCTTCGTAAACATTATCATACAGAATCGCTTAAAATAATTTTATGAAACTTGGCAGGTGGGTTCTTTATGATGGCTAGATGTGCCTTTTGAAGGATTCACTTTTATATTTTCACTTTCTAAACATGATTTGGTTAAGTGTCTCGCTACAACCCACCAGACAATAATTTCAATGAGCAAAAACTGTTGACTTGCTGAATATTATGAAAACAATTTGGCTTAGCCACCAATAACTTTCAGACAAATTGTTTTCAAAATATTTAACAGGTCCAGAGATATAACTAATCCCTTGAATGTGTCGTCTGTAAAAATTCAGCAATGAGATGCTTAAATTTCAATTTCAGGACACCTACACAGGAAAGCTGTTGAAAATTTTGAAATCAATTGGACTGGAACCTGTTGCTAACATTACCCAGTCAAATTAGTTGCGAAATGTTCAACAGAATATTTCTTACATAAGACAGAACTTGTCATTTTTGGTCACTACGGGATAAAAGGTTAATAAACCGTTAGCCTGTTCATTGATGATTCACAATATCTTAATTTCAAGAGAATAATACAGGAAAGTTGTTGAATATTTTGAAATTAATATGATTGGAAGCTGTTGCTGCCTTATGCAGCAGCAGCTTCCATTCATATTAACTTCAAAATATTCAACAGAATATGCCATGTATCCGAAAGAAATTACTTTTTCAGGAATTTGTCGGTGAAAGGGTTAAGAATTTTGTGACTGAATTATGATTTTTTGTAGCTTAATTCTGATTGATCTGTTTCAGAATTACGTGCGCAAGCGTCGTCTTTGCGGCGGAATCTTGGTTACCCTCTTGCGATGGTGGCTATTTTAGCATTAACAGTGAGTCACTTGCATATAGATATTAAAGCTGTGCGATTTCATGATAATATCTAGAATATCGTGATATTATGGTTATCATTATCGTCTCATTTCCAAATATTGACAATATCGTCAGTTGTATTTATAACACAAGTATGCACACTATTATTGGCTTGTGTCACTGCTCTCAATGATTTGTTCTTGCGCTGTATTAATAACACTAAGGGTCAAGCTGACAAACCCAGCTCTTAGAGTGGTCTTGAAATATGTCCATTCGCAGGCCAAGAGAAGACTATTTTTGAAAATTTACCACTGGAATTTCTGGCTCGATAAACGAGCCAGTCATTCCAGTGAAAGATTTTCAAAATAAACATTTACTGAGCAAAAATCAGAATTTTGTTGACCATTAAATGGCTAACATATCAATATCCAGACCCATAAATAGCATTTCTGAAAGTGAAAATTTATTGGTAACAATATGTTAGTGTTAGGTGTTAATATTTAGTCTTTTGCCATAACTATTAAGCTTTATTATCATAATTATTTACGTACCTTATGGTTAGAAAGAGGTGCAGAAAACAGCCTCACCAGGCCTTCTTTTACATCACTCTCTATTTATAATATTCTATTTTGAATTAAAATGTTTTTAGCTGCAGTTAGCAGCTCAATAAACCGCCTCTCCCTTAACCAGTGAGTTAGTCAGTCAGTCACAAAAAGCTTATACCATGCTGGAGTTCAAGAGGTTTTCAACCACAGTAATCAAATTTGTGGGAGAGGGGTTGTCTGTGGTGTCCTGAAGATGTGTAATAGATTCGGGGGCAAAAGGTCAAAGTCATGGTGATCAGATTAAAAATTATTATTTTGAAAACTGCCTGAAAGACACAATTTGTCAATAACACTGGTTCTACTGGAGGGATCTTGACAAGACTTGTGTGGAATGTTGCCCTTTGGGTCCGAAGATATTTAACGAATTTTGTGTCGAAAGGTCAAATATCAAGGTCACAGTGACACAATTAAGAATTCTTCCAAAAATCAGACAAGGGCAGTTTGAAGACAGTTTTTGGTCGAGCGAGCGAGTTGCAGTGCAATAAACCCCGATGTCCATTAGTCAGTCAGTCGGTCGGTCGGTCGGTCGGTCGGTCGGTCGGTCCGTCGGTCGGTCGGTCAGTCAGTCAGTCAGTCAGTCAGTCAGTCAGTCAGTCAGTCAGTCAGTCAGTCAGTCAGTCAGTCAGTCAGTCAAACGTTTTCTTGGCTGTCGTTTCAAGAGTTTTTCATATACAGTTATCAAACTTGGTGTATGCTAACATTGTAGGCTTAACATATGTAGCATAAGAAAAGTAGGTCAGTGTGACCTCCATGTGATCTACTTTTCCTACTTCATCCGTAGCCACCGACATTCCATCGGTATTGTTAAAAAGCCCTTTCACTCGGCATCCTTTATGCGATGCACTTATGATGTAATATATATGACGTCACTTTGCGTCACATGTAATTACATCACAGATAGAAATCGCAGTTTGGTTTCCCTCAACTTCAAGCACGAACAGAAAGGCGCTACAACAAAATGTACTTTTTGAAAGGAGAGGCTTTTTTCTGCTTGTGAATTTGGTAAAGCACGCTGAAACGTCTTGCATTCTGAATGAGCCCGTGACAATCCTTACGTACCATATAATTTTGTCTAATTGTAGGAAATTAACTAGATATAAAAACTATTGAACTGTGTCATTGCCCTTGTTTAACCCTTTAACAATCAAATTTGTTCAAGAAAATTTAAATTTTCTCATAGAATATGTCCATTTGCAGACCAAGAGAAGAGTATTTTGAAAATTTACCACTGGAATGACTGGCTCAGTTATTGAGCCAGTTATTCCAGTGGTAAATATTCAGAAATACTCTCCTCTTGTTTTGCAAATGAACATTTCTCAAGACCACTGCAGAAGCTGTTTTCGGTTGATATGAGTGTTAAAGGGTTAATGATTGAATTTGTTCAAAAGATTAAAATATTTACTTATTGAATGTTCGTTTGCAGGCCAAGAAAATATTTTTTTTTTTTAAAGTACCACTGGAATGACTGGCTCGATTCCAGTGGTACTTTTTAAAAAAATAGTCTTCTCTTGGCCTGCAAATGGACATTCCTCAAGGCCAGTTTTGGCTGGCTTCATCGTTGACATGTTTAAAGCGTGTTATATTGTTTTCTGTGTTTTTACACCACAGGGCATATCACTTCTAATGGTTGTTCACAACACATTTCAACTTCTTATTGGAATCAAGGCTTTACCAGTCGGTGCAAAAGTAAGCCAAGTTAAAATGTTTAATGGTTCTTGTTATAATTAAGCTGGCGTGATATTTTTCAAAGTATTTAGAGGCAATATGTACGATTACTGTATTCTGCGGCTGTAGTAGTAGAAACATCCTACAGCCGCAATCAGTCCTTCTTCACTTCTGATCACTGTGTCTTGTCCTCAGCCGAAATCCTTATCTTCCTCAGGTCCATTCTTGACTTGAGTGTACTGAGTCCTGCTTTCTTGAGGTCACCTCAGAGAATGCTTAGCAGATTTATGCAATGACGTCCTCTCCTGGCCTTTTATTTGCTGGTTCTGAGTAGGGCGAATTCCAAGGCACTCTTTGCTGGCGTGTCTTCTGGCATCCTTAGCACAGAGCCAAACATCTTTGCTGGCCGACCTTATGGACAGCGACAATTTATTACATATCTTGTATAGTGCATAAATTATGCTGTCTAGCCATCGGTGTCCAGCGATGGTGCGGAGGTGTTTGCAGTGGCAGGCATCAGGTTTGTCAGAAATGTCCATTTGCAGGCCAAGAGAGGATGATTTTTTTAATTTATCACTGGAATGACTGGCTCGATAACCGAGCCAGTCATTCCCAGTGGTAAATTTTCAAAAATCATCCTCTCTTGGCCTACAAATGGACATTTTCTATGAGAAAATTTAAATTTTCTTGATCATATTCAAGGGTTAAAGGGTTAATTCACTGAGTGAGCTAGGGCTGGGTTCTATATTACATTGTTAGCAATGTATATCTATTACATACATGTACATGTTATCTTTGCAGGAGGCTGTCCTGGGCATCACATCATTTTCGTTGCTTGGTCCAATTGGTGCCGCTGTAGAGATTGCTATCATATGGTATCCTTTGTGTTTCAAATTAACAGTAGCCAGCTAGCCCAAGGCTAGTAGAAATTGGTGATGTGTAGTGCTATGTGAGATTGACCAGACTGGTGCATGAGTACCGATTTGATATACCGACCCTGTAACCCTGATCACAGTGGTGTTAATATTCGTTCTTTTATTACATGCCAATAGCAAAGAAACTGGTGTAGATTTTTCAGCAATTTTGGTGGACGATGTTGCTGTCGTGTGGCAACATCTCCCCACCAAGTTTGTTGAAAAGTGAACACCAGTTCATCTTTTAATAATTTTATAATTTTAAATTTTAACATCGGAGTGGTAAGGGTTAATGACCAACCTTGCAGAAACCAGCCTTGAGAAATGTGCATTTGCAGACCAAGGGAAGACTATTTCTTTGAAATTATCGAGCCAGTCATTTCTGTGGTAAATTTTCAAGAATAGACCTCTTGATCTGCAAATGCGCATTCAATGAGCAAATTTTTTAATTTTCTTGACCAAATTTGACCATCAAATTGTTAATATTAAGTGGCAATAGTTACTTGTTTATGACTACAAACTCATGAATAAAGTTCAGTCCTTAACAAAATCTCCACAGCTATGTTATGCTGGCATCATTGGTCGGCTTTTATAGCTTGCCATTTTTTCGGCTCCTACAACCGACTGTCCAGGGTACGTCTATGGTGAAGGTTATCGGGAACTGCATTGTAATTTTGGTGCTAAGTTCTGCTCTTCCTGTGCTATCCAGAGCCCTAGGTAATGAAATGATGAGTTGACATGCAATGGTCGTGTGCGAGTGCAGTCATGCGTGTGTGTACGCACATTGTGTGCGTGCATGCGTGTGTGTGTGTGTGTGTGTGTGTGTGTGTGTATGTGCAAAAGGTCAATTTCACCAATAAGTTCCTTTTGGTCTTGCCGAAAAGTAAGCTCTTTGGTTGGTGGTAGGAGTGGGTTGGGGTGTGTGGATTGGAGAGTGTGTCTGTGTCAAAGGTCAAGATTACTTCTTCATGTACCACTTGCAATTACTGTCAATAGACCTTTCCACTTTATCCACACATCATATGACATCATAATCAACTACGCGACGTGTAGGATGACGTCATAATGAATGATGTCATGAATGATGTAGATAAGTAAGTCACGAATGCATATTTGAAGGCGGACTATGCGTTGTTGTACAAATTGTATGTCTACTATTTAATAAATATTCTGTTGAATATTTTGAAACTAATTTGACTGGGCGCTGTTGCTGCCATAGGCAGCAACAGCACCCAGTCAAATTTTTTACAAAATATTCAACAGCTTACCTGTAAACTTTTCAGAAAATTGAGTTAGGGCATTTAGGGGTCAATCAATCCCAACACGGCGAAGTGTGGGTGGAGCTTAGCTAGAGGTGGGTGGGGCATAGCAAAAACTGGACAGGTCCATTGTTGACCTTATTGTCAAGCCCATAATGAAGCGGATGATCTCAACATAGCGATCCAAATAACGTCTTGTGTGACAACAATTAGGTAAACGTTAAAGTTCTTCAATAGACATTTAATTCATTAAGACTTGTCCGATGTTAATAAAACGTTACAGATATCATCTATACCATCATTGCATCCATATCTTCTTCTTCTTTTCGTTTGCTGATCATACCGCCAGTCCTATTGCATCCATATCATTGAAAAGATTTTCAAATTTCTTCCATATTTTTACGGGGTGTGTACTGCACCAAGAATTAGGTAAATGTTCAGGTTTTTCAATGGACATTTGATTCATCAAGGGGTTATGTCAATAAAACTTTACAGATTTACTCCACGCTATCATTGCATCCAGTCTTGATCATAATGATTGTGATTTTCAAATTGTTTCCATACTTTTCCGGGGTTTGTCTTAGAATGTTTTTGTGTAATATATATCCTGCCTAAGCCAAGAATTAGAATAATGTTAGTCTTTCAGTTGACATATAATCAATCAAGGACTTATTCAATCCCATTAAAACTTCGCAGTATTGTTTTATAACATCAGTGCATTTAGTCTAGGCATGAGAATAAATAAGATTTTGTAATTTTTTCCGTATTTTTACCGGGTTTGGACTTAGTTTATTTTTGTGTGATTTATATCCGGCTTAACCCCAAAATTAGAAGAATTTTAAATTTTAAATGGTCTTTTAACTTATCAAGGGCTTATTTGATCCCAATGAAACTTTACAGATTTGTTATATATCATCGTTGTATTCAGTTTGCAGCAAAATTAAAATGAAATATAGGTTTTTTCCATACTTTTACAGGGTTTGACTTAGTTTGTTTCTGTGTGATTTGTCTCCTTCTCAAGAATTGGAATAATGTTAGTGTTTTAAATAGACATTTAATTTGTCCAGGGGTTAGACTATTTTAAGAAATCATGCCATACATGATGTGTGATATGAGGAAAACCTAAAGTGCTCGACGCACGGGACGCAGTCCATCTAGTTTTGAGAAATACTTAGCTTATTTTCTCTTTGTAGGTATTACATACTTTGACTTGCTCGGAGACTTCGGTCGCATGGATTGGCTCGGTAACTTTTACATCATTCTATCATATAACCTCCTGTTTGCTGTCGCCACGGCGCTGTGCCTGATGAATAAATTTACAGCAACTGTTCGTAACGAGATCTACCTGCGACTTAAGATGGTGTTGTTTCGCCGTGATAAGTTGATTTCTATGTCGTCAAGTTTTAGTGGGCCCTCTGGTATCAAAGATAATTAAATATTTTTTTATTCTATTGTTTAATGTATTATTATCAAACAAAAATCAGTGATACCTGTCTTCAGCCTTTAATCCTTACCACTCTGATGTCGAAGTTAAAAATTTTCAAATTAAATTAAATGATGATCTGGTGTTCATTTTTCAAGGAATTTGGAGGAAGATGTTGCTGTCGGAGACAGCGACATCGTCCACCAAAATTGTTGAAAAATGTACACCAGTTTCCTGGCTATTGACACAGTAAAAAGATAGAATATTGACGTCAGAATGGTAAGAATTAACACAAGATTATTTTTTAAAGTTTACCACTGGAATGACTGGCTCGATAATAAAGTCAGTAATTCTAGTCGTAAATTTTTAAAAATTCTCTTCGTTTTGCAAATTTATGTATATTTTCTATAAGAAAATCGAATTTTATTTTGAAGAAATTTACAGGTTAAAGGGTTAATGACAGCAGTTTTGGCTCTACCATAAGCTGGTCTTTATAGATATGTTTGATTGAAGATATACAGTGCGGCTTAGAAATAATTTAGAGTGTTTCAAAACACAGTAAAACGTACTGTTGAATATTTTGCACATAATTGGATTGGAAGACATTTCTGCTTAAGGCAGCAATGTCTTCAAAACCAATTATGTTCAAAATATCCAACAGAAGATTTCTTACTAACTAACATGTTTTTGTTTTTGGTGGGAAAGAATTCTAAGTTATTTTAAAGCTGTAGTGTATGTATCTAATTCTTTGTACCATTGTTTATGAATTTTAAACTCATTTCATCTTGATGGTAACAAGTTTTATTTTCTTGGCACTGATTTTGTAATATGATGACGATTTCTGACCAGTTAATGGTCAAGACATGGCCAGAGAATTGAAACCTTTGCTTTGTAAGTGTCCATTTGCAGGACAAGAGAAAACCTTTTTTTTAATTCACTGCTGGAATCATTGACTGATATAAACCCAATGATTCTATTTGTAAAATTCCAAAAATAGTCCTTCTTTTGGTCTGCAAATGGCTATTTCTCACAGCCACTGTAGCGGTCAGTTTTGGCCGGCTTCCCCATTAAATGGCTAATTAATTTGAATGACAGTTGCTGTGTAAGGCATTAAAATTCTGCATGATTATATTAATTGCTTGCAGTCAACTTGTTCTCAAAATAACCAGCTAGAATTTTACTAACTAGCATGAATTATGTATTATCAATAGCTGTTTAACCCTTACCATTCTGATGTCAAAATTTAAATTTTTCAAATTAAATTGAGAGATGACCTGGTGTTCGTTTTTCAAAACATTTGGTGGAATTAGGGCAGCAACGTCATCCACCAAAAATTGTTTAACCAGTTAACTTTCATATCAGCCAAAAATGGCTTTTGCAGTTGTCTTTAGAAAAGTCAATTTGCAGACCAAGAGAAGACTATTTTTGAAAATTTACCACTGGAATGACTGGCTCGATAACCGAACCCGTCATTCCAATGATAAATTTTCAAAAATAGTCTTCTCTTGGCTTGCAAATTGACATTTTCTTTTCTTGAAAATATTTAAGACTTAAAGGGTTGAAAATGTATAGTAAAAGACAAAATATTGCCATCAGAGTGGCAAGGGTTAAAATGAGACACATTGTTATCAAGCATGTGGCATATCATTGTGGCTCGGCATCAGTGTCTTCGGTTCACTTCCAGAGCTACGTTAGTCCGCTATTCTATAATATTGAGGTGTGAGAACGCTCTTTGATTTTGCTGCAAATGAATAGAGGGATCCCATCTGTCACTCAACAATCTGACGTCATAATCAATTACAGTCACTTGTTAGCTGACCTCACAATCATAATCACATATAGCTCTGTTTGGAAAAGTGAAAAGTCTGTCACAAAATTGTCTTTGATGAATTTGCAATTTAACACCTTCATGCCGTAACCAGCCAAAACTGGCCTGTCTAGTGGTCTTGAGGAATGTCAATTTACTGGCCAAAGGAAGACTATTTTTGAAAATTTACCGCTGGAATTTCATTTCAGTGGTAAATTTTCAAAAATAGTCTTCTCTTGGCCGGCAAATAGATATTAAATTAGCAAATAGTTAAATTTTCTTGAAAATATTTAACCATTAAAGGGTTAATAAACCTTTGTTTGAGTATACACATCCCTCACTCCCCAGTCAATTTAGTTTCAAAATATTCATCAGCTAACTGTATAGGTATCTTGAAATTTAGTTTCTTAGAATTCAGGTTTGAAGTTGATTACATAACACATAAAAAAGTGGGCGGAGCTTAGGTAGAAATGGGCGTGGATTTGCTAGAAATCAACCCCTCTGTTACTAATAATGTTCTCAAACTTAAGATGGCATATATATTGCAATGTATTGATTGTGTCATCGACTACTATAGCATCATCATTGTCATCGCCCTCGTCTTCATTATCATCAACAGCAGCATCCACCATCTCATCATCATCATCATCATCACCGTCCTTCACCATTCATCATCATCATCACCACCACCACCTTCATCCATCACCATCATCTTCACCACCATCATTATCATTATTGTCATCATCGTCGTCGTCACCACCATCATCATGATCATCATCGTCCATCATCATCAACATCCCTTACCATCCATCATCATCTCCATCCCTCGCCATTCACCATCATCATCCGTCCCACCATCATCATCATTATCATCGTCATCATCATCATCATGATCATCATGAAACTAACATATCTAATCATTATTGACAACTATTAGAAACTAAGAGATGCTCCACAGTTCCTATAGTTATCCTTTAAAGTGCTTGAATTCAAAATTTGTTTTTCTTAGCCCTTAATAAAACTGCTTAGTTTAGCAAGAATCTGAAAACCGATAGATATTTTAGCAAAACTTCTTTCCGATTCATTAAAAGTACATGACATCTTAATGACCGAACTTATAAAAAAAAGTTTGTAAAAATGGTAAACAGCTGCAGATATCATAAAAATATCCTTTGAAATTGTTGAATTAGCACATTACTTTATACAGTACAGATAAAAATAATGTAACATGTTTGCAAAACAAAATAGAAGATACTGTTGAATATTTTGAAAATAATTGAATTGGAATACATGTATTCCAATCCAATTATTTTCCAAATATTCAACAGATCATTTTGGAAACATGTTATTTATGAGCTATTCTGTACTATGCACCCTGCTCAACCAACTGCTCAAGTACATAGTTATAGTTTTATCTTATATATAAATGGTGCATAAATCGAATATCTGCTATAAACTTTACCTTAAAATGTAGACACCCAATGACTTTCATAAATACAGTTTTTATGGGATAATGGACATCAGTATGATTACATTGTGGAAACAAAAGCAATCAGAGATTACAGACCATCTCCCACCAATTTTTTGTCACAATGAACAGTTTTTTGATTTTCCAGATTTTTCAAAGCATGACCAAAGTTGTTGAATCCTAGTGTAAGGTCACACCGGCCCTTGTGTTTAATTTTCAGGTAAATCGGACTAATAGTTTCTTAGCTATCCATAGATACAGAATTTCATCCGGTCCAGATCCGGGTTCTCTTATCCGGATTATACTGATTCTTTTATCCCAGACCAATGCCAAAGTCTGTAAATCCTCTTGCACCGTAAGTTCCTTCATTGTGTTAAGTAGTTTTTTAGAAACAGCTGCGGGCACGCACACAGACACACGCATGCATGCGCACACGCGCGCACACACGAATGCAATACCCTCATCCCATTACAAAGTAAGGGTAATAATTATATCACATAGAATCAGTACTCATGAGTGACCTAATGTAGTTTATCCCTTTATTGGTCAAGCCGGCCAAAACTAGCCTCTGCAGTGGTCTTGTGGAATGTCCATTTCGAGGCCAAGATAAGACTATTTTTGAAAATTTACCACTGAAATAACTGGCTCGATTATCGAGCCAGTCATTCCAATGGTAAATGTTCAAAAATTGCCTTATCTTGGCCTGTAAATGGACATACACTGATGAAAAATTAAAATTTTTGTGAAAAATCTTGACCATGAAAGGGTTAATAATGTTATTATGATTGTTTATGGGTTTCAAACTGCACAGTATTATGCTAAGCAAAAGATTGTTCCTGGCTTTATATTCAGCACCCTCAAGGGGACTAATCATTTGATTCATCACAAATCGTCTGTCCTGCTGCGGAATCAATGAATCTTTTTTTAGATTAAATTTTCCAAGATGTCATCGATGACGAAATTAAGTTCTGTATCTGTGTATCTGTATTCAATTCCAGGGACTGCATTCATTAGGGGTACTTAACCCTTTAACCCTTAAATTTGTTCCAGAATATTTCCGAGAGATTATTTTTGAAAATTTACCACTGGAATGACTGGCTCGATTATCGAGCCAGTCATTCCAGTGGTAAATTTTCAAAAATAGTCTTCTCTTGGTCTGCAAATGGACATTTCTCAAGACCACTGCAGAAGTCGTTTTTGGCTGATATGAATGTTAAAGGGTTAACTATGAAAAAATGTGTAAATATGGTATAAGTAAAAAAACGCCGACGTCTGTATTAACCTACTTTAGATGAATATTTAGCTGCCTCTTTCTGAATACAGCGTAGTCAGGTCTTCTAAATAGATGCGGTCAGTTAGGCAGCTGCATAAGTTAGCCACGCTTTGTGAATACGGCCCCAGCACCCCTCTATTAACTTAGCTATTGAAGTGGCAGATCAATGCCAAGCAACAAGACCTCGGTTAGGATTGTTTTTCAATGAAATCGTTCCATGTCCAGCAGCTTTATCGCCCCTGAAGAAAAATTTAGATTTGTCAAAACTTAATCTTAGTGGGCCATCCGACTGAGAATGGTTTCTTTTTTGACTGTCAGCGTCTCCCAGTCTAAAGAGGAGAATCTAACAGATTTCCTGTACCTCATGTTTGCTTTAAAACAATCTGTAATGGGCCTTTCCAAGTTTATCCATCCATCACATGATGTCATAGTAAACTACGTGACGTGTAGGATGACATCATAATCATGACGTCATGAAAGGTTCGAAATAGTCCATCTTTAGCGTTTAATAGTCCGACACATTGTACGAATTTTAGGTCTTTACCATTTAATAAACATTCTGTTGAATATTTTGAAATTAATTTGACTGGACGCTGTTGCTGCCATAGGCATTGAAACGGTTAAATTTGAGTCATATTGTCACCAAGGAAACAAGACAAATAATTATTTCTGTGCTGAGAAATCCATGATTACAAATGCATACTTTATTTTCCATTTGCAATATATATAAGTATGTGCCAAGCACCATATTAGTCGGCCAATAATAATAATAATAAAAATAATAATAATAATAATTTTAACAAAAATCATAATTATAATTTTAATAAACATAATAATGTATAGTTGTATACTAATATATGTGAAATTGGTAGCAAATTATCTAATAATAATAATAATAATAATATATATAATAATAATAATAATATATTTTTATTATGTTTCTGTTTATATCGTTGCTCTGTAAATAGCAACTGCGACGTAACAATCTTAAATGAATATTCTATTGTCATGCGTAAATTTTCTAGTCTAATTTGATCCACATGGTATATCACTCATCTTTTTTGCTTTAATATTTTTCAGCCAATCGCTATAATTTGTAAGATAGTGTATTATTAGTCTATATTCTGTTAATCCATATAATATGTTAATCAGTTTAAATCGTGAATTCCTAGAGACCTAGTTTCAATGGAACGGAGTGCGGTAAATACTGCTGAATATTTTGAAAACAATTTGCTGAAAAATCAGTAACTCGAGTCATTTTATTTGTAGCCCTTTAACCTTCAAATTTCTTCAAGAAAAATGTTAATTTTCTCAGGAAATGTCCATTTGCAGACCAAGAGATTATTTTTGATAATTTACTACTGGAATGGCTGGCTCGGCTATTGAGCCATTCATTCTAGTGGTAAATTTTGTGTACTGATTGTTTTGAAAACAATTTGACTGAATGTTTTTGTTGAGCTAAGTCCACAGATATATACATTGAGTCAAGTTGTTTCGGACAGAATATGCAGTAAGTTTTATATTTAGCTCTTGAATATGTAAATGGATAATGAGGTTTTAGAAACTAATATATATGGCTACAAAAGTAAATGCCCAGAAGTATGTGGGAGAAAATTGTGAGAAAATCGATAGCCAGCTAGGCTTGCGTGATTATTGATTTGAGTTGTCGCGATCGATTGTTTAAGAATGATCGTGATTACTCGATCAATCAGCTTTGGTACAAATTAGACAGACAAATGCATATCAATGACTAAAGGTGCAATGGTGTTTAGAAATGCCTATTTGCAGGCCAGGAGAAAACTATTTGTGAAAATGTATCGCTGGAATGCCTGGCACAATTCTCGAGCCAGTCATTCCAGCGATAGATTTTCAAAAACAGTCTTCTCTTGGCCTCCGACTGGGCATACATTCGCTGAGCAAAGTGTCAATGTCCTTGACCTATCACTTTAAATAGTAATTAAAGGATAGATTTTGAAATGTTTACACAGTAGAAATTGTTCATGATTATTCAGTTATTTAATTTCTAATCATATGGCCTGAAAGGCCAAGTGAGCTTATGTCGTGGCGACCGGCCATCGTGTGTCCGTCGTCCGTCCGTCCATCAACTTTTCCTTTAAACGACTTCTCAAGAACAGCTGTGTCAATTTCAATTATATTTGGCAGGAAGCATCCTTAGGGCATAGGGATCCAGGTTTGTTCAAATGAAGCCGATCGGCCAATTAGGCCGGCGGCCATCTTGGATTTTGGCCGATTTTTAGAAACGTCTTTAAAAATCTCCGAAACCGCTTGAGTGATTGAAGGAAACCTCATGAAATATGATCTAGGGTAAGAGCTCAACCAAATTTGTTCAAGTGAACTTAATTGGTCAAATAGTTTGGTGGCCATCTTGGTTGACCTAGTTTTAGCGAAAATAACTTCTCCAGAACCGCTGAAGGGATCAGGCCAGAATTTGGGAGATATGATTAGGGACTAAGGGCCATTAAAGTTGCTTCAAGGGAAGTTGCTCCGTCAAAAAACATGGCTGCCGTAGGCCAATCAAAATGTAGCATGTTTGGCGGCCATATTGGATTTTTTATTTGATGGATTTTGAGGCCAAAATTGGTTTTATATAGTTTTTTGGCTATTCTGATCTCAAATTTGCAATTTTCAAATCTGTCGGATAAACGGTTTGGCGGCCATCTTGGATCATTTTCTCGCCAAAAGCTCCCATACTAAAGCAATGGGAAATTAAAAATGTCTTGAGAACTACTGGGCCGATTTCAATTATATTTGGCAGGAAGCACCCTTAGGGCATAAGGATCCAAGTTTGTTCAAATGAACCCGATCGGCCAATTTGGCCGGCGACCATCTTGGATTTCGGCCAATTTCAGGAAATGTCTTTAAAAATCTTCTCTGAAACCACTTGGGAAATCTTCATCTAGGCCAAAAGTTAAGCCAATTTTGTTCAAGAGGACTTGATTGACCAAATGGTTCGGCGACCATCTTGGATGACTTGGTTTTCACGGAAATTACTCCTCTAGAACCGCTGAAAGCATCAGGCCTAAATTTGTCCAAGGGAAGTTGATCCATCAAAAAAACATGGGCGCCGTGGGCCAATCAAAATGTAATGTGTTTGGCGGCCATATTGCACTTGCAAAAATGTCCACAAACTCATTTAACAGACTGCTAAACCAACCACCAACAATTTTGACAAAAATTGATGGTGCTCCAGGTGAGCGACACAGGCCCCTTGGGCCTCTTATGTTTATTTTCTTATTGAATCTCCATTTTCAGGCCAAGAGATTATATTTCAAAATTTACCTCTGCAATGATTGGCTCGGTTACCAGCCAGTCATTCGAGTTGTAAATTTTAAAAAATAGTGGTCTCTTTATCTGCAAATAATCATTTCTCAGGACCAGGACAGAAGACTTTTGGCCGACTTGGGTGGTAAATGAGGTACAGGTTCTTTTTAGCAACTACCTTAAAATATTGACTAAAGGACACATTTTTTGGGGTCAAATTACATGTTCTAGGAAAGTGGGTGTGTCCTATGATCGAGCACATTCTTTGAGCACATTTTTTTGGTCTGTTTTTTTTAAAAAAAATTAAAAAATGATACCACAAAAATTGAACTCCATTTCCCGGTACAAATTCTCGCCACCTTACGACTGTTTAAAGTATACCTCAGAAACATTATCAAGGAAGTGAAATGCTTAAATTGGGGCACCTAAATATTGCGTATTCTTTAATAAATATCACTTATTGCATCAAAATTAATCCTGAATTTGACATAAAATGGCGTCAAGAAAACATATTAATCATGTGAGTCGCCTTCAATTGTAAAAGAACTTTATTTAGAATGTGTAATCGGAAATAAATATTCGGAACTCAGAATTGCTATATATTATCATTGCGAGATAATATTGTACTTTAGGTCTGATCCATACCTGTTTGATAACAAACTCCTGTTAGCGTATGAGATCTCGCAAAAACACCCCACCTTAAATCACAAAAAAGCCATCGGCTCGCCAAAATAAGAAGGGGTCTATCTCATTTTAATTCTTGGACTTTCTAGCAATCTTTGTCATACATCTCTGATTCCGTTTTGGATCATTTGATGTTGGTCAGCATTACAAAATTAATGCGCAATACGAGAGAACACTGTTCCATTATTAATTTTTTCTGAAAAGAAATATTATTTCTGTGTTTTGATTGGATAAATTCTCTCGTACAAGCCAATGAAAATAGAGAATGACAGATATTAGACAAAATCTAGTAAACACAACTGTTCCATAATTAATTCCTTTAGGAAGAGAATATATCCTTCTGAATTTTGATTGGATTATATAATTTTTTCTTCATAGTGTTCCAGATTTTGATTGGATAATTCTCTTTGTACAGCAGAGAATAGAAGAAGCCACCTAAACACAGGCTAAACAAAGCAGAGGGGGAGCGGAACTTGCAGTCGCGAGACAGACTGTGTTCCAGATGATACCGTCACTACCATTTATTGGATCACTGAAACTTGATTGGACTAGGTCTGGGGAAGAAACATTTCCAAATCGATGATGATCCAAATTCCAAGATAGCCACCAGCGACCATCTTGAAAATTAGTTTCTGGGTGATAACCCCGCAATTTACCATTTATCGAATTGTTTTAAAACTTCATAACTGAGTGGACTAGGTCGGGGGAAATCGGCAATGATCCAAAGATGGCCACCAGCCATCAGTGGCCGTCTAGAAAATTGGTTTCTGTATGATAACTCCGCTACCATTTATCGGATCGCTTTGAAACTTCATAGGATCATTGGACTAGGGTTGGAGAAGAAACCTCTAGAAGTCCACGATGATCTGAAATACAATATGACCGCCAGCCGTCTTGAGAATTGGTTTCCTGATGATAATTCGCTACGTATAAGATGGCTTTGAAACCTCATAGGTTGATTGGACTCGGAAAGAAAGCCATCGCAATCAACGATGATCTAAAATCCTAGAAAGGCGCTGGCTGCCATCTTGGAAATCAGTTTCCGTATGATAACTCGTGCTATAAATCGTGTCTGAATGATGTCATAATCATCTACGTGAGGTGTAGGATGATGTCATAATCAATTATGTCATAAATGGCGTAGATCAGTTCGTCACGAATGCTTAATTGATGATGGACTAAGCGTTGTTGTACGAATTTTATGTCTTTACTGTTTAATAGCCACGCTGTTGAATATTTTGAAACTAATTTGACTGGGCGCTGTTGCTGCCATTTTGTATAGTTTCTGTTAATTGAGATTTAGGGTGTGCAGGGATTGATCGATCCCAACATGGGTGGAGCTTAGCTAGAGATAGGCGGGGCATAGCTAAAACTGGATTCATCCATTAAGTAGCAACTAAAGCCTGTCACACTTGTTATTAACCCTTTAATCCTTGAATTTATTCAAGAAAATTTCTATTTTCTCATAGAAAATGTCCATTTGCAGACCAAGAGAAGACTATTTTTGAAAATTTACCACTGGAATGACTGGCTCGGTTATCGAGCCAGTCATTCCAGTGGTAAATTTTCAAAAATAGTCTTCTCTTGGTCTGCAAATGGACATTTCTCAAGACCCGTTTTGAGTGTTTAAAGGGTTAACACGTTCAATCCTGAAGTCCTAATATATGAAAATCATAGAACACAGAGAAAAGAATGTTAAATATATAATATATGGGAACGGCATCCAGACAAATTATTTTCAAAACTTTCTTGACATCATAACTAATCTCAATTTCGAGGCAATGTATTGCTTTGATAACTATGTCTTACCTTTTATGGACGTCCTGTCGAGCTTGAATAGTGGTGTGTTTTCGTGACTGATGCTGTCAGTATATCCTGAATTTTGCGCTTTTGAGGCCCGTAAATGGAAAATTTACTGACACACAAGTTTCAAATGATGGTTAGGATTTTAGATCATAGTCAAGTGACATGTTTATAAATTCCAATTTGGTAGTGCCCAGCTAAGTTTTACTTATTTGAATGATGAAATCTTGTCAATAGTTTAATGCAGCTACCCGTGATCTGAATTTGAAGCATAAGGAAAGAAATTATTCAAATACTACCACTGTCATCAAACGTCGGCAATTTGCTAAAACCCTGTTTTAGTGTTGTGGGTTGTGGTGACGAACCAAGCCAGTAAATTCACTGACTGTCAGTCGTGAAAAGGGGGCCCCCCCCCCCCCTAGGTTTCTAATAATATCATTTGTGATTAGGTGACAATTACTGCACTCCATAAAGTTTGTGCAATAATTTGATCTGTTTAATCACTAAGTCGTCACAGTTGGGCGAGAAAGGAAAATTTAAATCGCATCAAAATTGTCTATTTGGAGGAGACTAGTTTTGATGAGTTACCACTGGAATGATGAGCCCGGTTAACGAGCCAGCCATTACAGTGGTAAATTTTCAAAGATAGTCTTGGCCTGCAAATATACATTTCTCATGGTCACTACAGAGATCGGTTTTTTTTGCCAATTCGACCTTAAGATGGTTATGCATTATAATTTATACTATTTCCCTTTTCAAGTTGATCCTAGTAAAGGATCGGTTCACTTGTTTTATAAAAAATTATGATAAATCATTATTTTTCACATCAACTTTAAAATGAATAGTGGTGAACAAATGACCATATATAGTAATGATGTTGTTCATTTTTAAGCAGGCACAGCCAATCAGATCGCTATAGTAGTATTTTTATGAATGTTTAAATTTAAGTTATCTTGTTGGTTGAGATATTCACATATGACCATATATAGTAATGATGTTCGCATTGAAGCAGGCACGGCCAATCACATGGCTGTTGTAATATTGTTATATTTGAACTTAACCCTATGATGCAGAAACCGGTCAAAACCGGGTTCTGTAGTGGTCTTGAGGAATGTGGATTTGCAAGGCAAAAGAAGACTATTTTGGTAACCGAGCCAGTCATTCCAGTGGTAAATTCTTAAAAAAATAGTCTTCTCTTGGCCTGCAAATGGACATTAAATTAGTAAATATTTAGAGTTTCTTGATCAAATTTAGACATTTCGAGGGTCAGGTTATCTTGTTATGCTCATGCTCGTACACGCACACCTGTCAATCAATTAGTGACCTTTAACCCCTGTCAACGACAACAAATCCTTGAAAAAGTAAAGTCTTTACCAGGCATAACATATTCTGTTGAATATTTTGAAATTAATATAACTGGAAGCCATTGCTGCCTTAGGCAGCAATGGCTTCCAGTCATATTATTTTCAAAATATTCAACAGATTTCCTGTTTGTTTGCCTTAAGATTTAAATACATGGAATTTATCTTTGAAACCCGCGTTAAATGCCATATCACACTGGAATAATAATGAATTGTTTAGTTATATGCTATTAACCATATCTGAATCAACTATGATATGTAATTGATAGTATACACTCTATGTATGTATGTATCCATATTTTTATAACGACAACGAATTGTTCTCTATTTTATGTGCAGGGAATTCTTTTGATGATCAACGAGCGAATGAAATATTACCGTAATATTTTCAGCCCTAAGCATATCTATTTATTAGTATTATAAACAAATTTGTTCCAATATGAGAAATATTCTGTTTAATATTTTGAAAGTAATTTAATTTACAGGAATCTGTTGTGGACTTAAAATGTGCACATTCACTGCAGAATGCGTGAAAAGAATATTGTTTAAATTTTCTACTTTTAGAGGCTTAATTTGTGTATCAAAATGCGATGAAGCGAAATAAATCTTAACATAATGATTTCATTCCATACAAATTATTATAATTTTTTTAAATTACGAATTTGAATTAGGGACTCGGGTCTCTAATTCAATTTCGTAACTTACAAATTATATTCATTTATACGTAATGAAATCGCCGCATGTTAAGATTTATTTCATTTCCTTACATAAAGGCCCACAATTTAAGCCTCTAAAAGTATACAATCGTGACAATTTTATTTTCAAGCATTCTGGTGTGAATGTGCACCTTTAAAGCAAAGGCAGCAATATATCGTCAGTCAAATTAATTTCAAAATATTAAACAGCTTGCAATTATGGTTGTTCTAACCCTTTGATGCCAAGTCGGCCAGAACCGGCCTCTGCAGTGATATTGAGAAATAAATGCCCATTTAGAGGCCAAGAGGGGATTGTTTTTGAAATTTTACCCCTGGAATGACTGCCTCAATAAATGAGCCAGTCGTTTCGTACATAAATTTTCAAAAAAATTCTTGTCTGGCAAATGTACATTCAGGAATTGAGATATTCTTGATAAATTTTGAGCAAATAACCATCTGACTGCTGAATTTCTGCAGGCTATATTTTCCAGGGTGTTTAACTCTGGGCTATATTTTCCAGGGTGTTTAACTCTGGACCTGTTGAATATTTTGAAAACAATTTGACTGAAAGTTGTTGGTGGCTAAGCCACCAACAACTTTCAATCAAATTGTTTTCAAAATATTTAGCAGGTCTAGAGATATATCACCTGGAAAATGTTGTCTGCAAAGACTCAGCAGTCAAGAGTTTGTGTTTATTGAGATTATTGTGAGGGGGCTTGCAGCAGCTAGACAGTTAAGCCTTTAACACTCATATAAGCCAAAAACAGCTTCTGCAGCGGTCTTGAGAAATGTCCATTTGCAGACTAAGAGAAGACTATTTTTGAAAACTTATCACTGGAATAACCGAGCCAGTCATTCCAGTGGTAAATTTTCAAAAATAATCTTTTGGTCTGCAAATGGACGTTTTATACGAGAAAATGTAATTTCTTTTAACAAATTCAAGGGTTAAAGGGTTAAAGGGTCAACAGTACATTTAATATGGAGTGGATACGGTTTTTGTGATTGTAATTCATATTTTTGTACTTTTAACCAGTTTTGGTAAGAAAATACAAAATTTTTAAAAAATCTCATTTCTGCGTTTTATCAAATTTATCACGTAATATGGGTATAGTATAGGTGATGGGTTTATAGTGTGCTTCCACTTGCATGCTCAGCTGACCTTACAACATAATGAACATGTTGCATTTTGCATTCTAGTGACAGGTAGGTGCTCTTCAAAATGTTGATGCCCCTCAGAAGGCAGGTGAACAAACAAAATTGTCTGGAGTCAAAGGTAAACTGGTCAGGCATTTTCCATTGCCCTACTCAGCTAGGCTATGTGTATAACCAAGCTAAGAATGCAAGATGCCCAATTCTTGTCTGGAGGGTTCCAAGATATTAGATGACAAAAAGATTTTCTGTGAATTTTAAATCAAACCATAGCATGTTTGGTGGCCATATTGGATTTTTTTTTTTTTGATTGGTTTTGAAGCCGAAATTGGTTTTATTGTCTCGCCTGCGAAGCAGGATCATCGGTATCACGTTTCCAGCGGCGGCGTAAGCATTTAAGTTAAGTTTATATCTCAGCAATGCCTGATCCAATGGGAACCAAACTTGGGTGCATGGTAATATACATCAAAAGGAAGCAGGCCGCTGATAAAAAGGCCATGAGGTCAAGGTTACAAGGGTCAACGGTTACAGTATGAAGGAAATTTCAATTTCCCTTTCTCCGAGATCTAACAATACTCACCATTCTATTACTTCTGATAACAGCTATCCTGGGGGCCTGTGCACCATAAAGACGTTTGTTGGTCGGTCGTTGAAAAAATAGGCACATCTGACGTAAAACAGCAACGTCATGTGCACCATGAGTCGTAGAACGGGCGTCACGACCTTCTAACGTCCCAATTTTGACGTCTGCTAGAGGCCGGGCGTAGAACAGACGTGAGAGTCCGTTTTGCTCGTTTAGAATGCAATACACGTTTTCGCCGAAGTAGAATTGTCAACTTCATATTCACATATTTAATCAGACATTCAGTCATGGCCGGTCTAGTTCATAACTTTAACATTGATTTACGGTATCGCCGTCAGTTACGTAGAGATAGGATGATTCGAGATAGGCACCATCCGTTGGAAATATATGATGATGTTGAACTTGTTGAGAGATTTCGGTTTTCTCGAATTAAAATATATCGACTCACTGATGTGATCCGTGCTGAAATCGAGCATAATTCTAATTGCAATGCTGCCCTGTCAGCAGTTCAACAAGTGCAAGATTTTATGCGACTGGATGCTATCAAAGTTTGTCGGGTGACGCATTGAATGTGCATAGGACAACTGCCTGTAGAGCTATTCGAAATGTTTCATTGGCTTTAGGACGACGTCTTGGGCAGAACGTCTATTTACCCGATGACGCAGAGTATATCGCTAACACGAAGGCAAAATTCCAGGCAAGTTTTACATAATCACAATGAATTTCAGACACCAAAGTCAAAACCCAACACCACGATCGACGTCACCATCACCATCACGAACACCACCAGCAGCAGGACCAGCAGCACCACAACCGGCACCACGATCAACATAATTATCGTCATCATCATCATCATCATTATCATTATCATCATCATCATCATCATCATCATCATCACCACCAGCACCACCACCACCACCACCACCACCACCACGGCACCACCATCACAACCAGCACTACCACCAACACCACGATGACCACCACGATCACCATCACCATCATCGTCGTTGTCGTCGTCGTCGTCCGTATTATTATTATTATTATTATTATTATTATTGTTATTATTATTTTTATTATTATTTTTAGGAAATTGGAGGTTTTCCAAACGTGATTGGATGCATTGACGGAACGCATGTGCGAATACAGAAGCCAGCAACTCATGAGTGGGAATACGTAAATCGTAAAGGATTTCATTCCCTGAATGTTCAACTTGTATGTGATGCTGACCTAAGAATAGTAAATGCAGTTGTCAAATGGCCAGGCAGTACGCATGATGCGCGCATGCTAACAGAGAGCACCATTTATCGCCATTTCGAGGAGTCGGAAGGGGATCGCCTACTCCTAGGTGACAGTGCTTATCCTCAGAAACATTGGCTTATGACACCGTTTCTACGGCCAGCGAACAATGCACAGGAAAGATACAATAATGTACATACGGTGACCCGTAGTGTTATTGAAAGGTGCAACGGTGTATTGAAAGCGCGATTCGCTTGCATTCTTGGCAAGCTGTTGATGTCGCCAAGAAGAGCAACGACAGTGGTAGCTGCTGTTATTGTACTTCATAATATATGCATAAATAAACGGCTTCCTTTGCCAGAGAATGCGCAGCCACCAGCGTTAGCCAACCCTGATATTGATGCTGCTGACATCGACTTGGAACATCATGTTAATGTGCGTGGGAATGTAAAGCGATTGCAAATTGTGCACAATTATTTTACTCGATAATGTGCCACTTTATAATATAAACAGTATTTCAGCTGGTAACATTCAAGGAAGTATCTTCAAGAATGTTTAATTTTTACACATCAAATGCCTATTTGCAGACCATGAGAAGACTATTTTTTAAACTTTGCGATTAGAATGCCTAGCTCAGTTACCGAGTCAGTAATTCTAGTGGTAAAATTTATAAAATAGACTTCTCTCGGTCTGCAAATAGACATTTCTCAAGAACACCACGGAGGCCGTTCTCATCGTCTTGGGCAACTAAGGGTTAACGATGTTGGTCAAATTATGTTTGATAAATTAGAGATTCAGTGAGCCAACTTATTAGTGGATTGTTTATTATTTCCTGTTAAATGATAATAGAATCTGAAACTCGGTCTCATTTATTACCACTATTGTCAATTTTGTCGCAAATTCTGACTTCTCAATCGGCCACGCTCGTGCGATGTGATAATTTTCGACTCGGTTGTTAATAATGGTACTAAATGAGAGCGAGTTTCAGATTCTCTAGTTATTGTATTCTCGCAGGTACATTATATTGTTGATTACTAACTGTTAAATTATATAACTCTCGACATACTAAATATATTCGAAATAATTGGATTGAAAGTTGTTTGTGAAATTATTGTTTGTCTGCAAATGATGGTGTTGTTCTAAGGATATAGCTAAACATTCATATATGTTAACTGTTCTGTAGAAGTTGTATATCGATGTCGGACCAACTCCTCTTCTTGCAGTTTTCTGATTTCTAATTCAAGCTTTATTTTCTCAAGCTCAATTTTTGATGTCTCTAATCGAACTTTGGTAATTTCTTCTCGCAAAAGAATTCGATGAAGCTCGTCCCGACTTAGGTCACTCCCATCCCTTTCCTTTGCCAGCTTGGTCTTCTTTCGTGGTGGGTCTGGCAACGTTTCCAATGCATCATCATCGTCACAATGACTATTTGAAGTCTCCGCAGTCTCTGAAAAGTAAATTAATAAAGAAATTTACATATATATAACAGGTTTAAATAATACGTGCGCTATTATTTTGAAAAGTGTCTGAAATATTTTCACATCTATTTCTCTAACGTCAAATTTTCGAAACATTAAAAAGATATTGCTAGAGAAATAAGGTCGGTTAATATAGTCAATGTATATGGGTAGTAGCTTTTGAGACCACAAATTGATAGCTCTTTATGACGGGTGGTCAAATGACCACTAGTTTTAAAGAACCACCATATTGGTCTTAAAAGTAGATTGCCGAAATAAAGCACTTTTACTGTATTGACATTACGTGACAGTACATGTATGTCTGCAGTATTGCTGCTGTTGCTGCTACTGGCGCCGCCACCACCGCCGCCGCCGCAACCACCACCACAACCGCCGCTGCTCATGAAACATTTTACTATTCTTCACATACGTTTCAACGATTGATCTGCGGCTTCGTCGTTCGTGGAGTTAAAAGCAGAATGTTCCTCTGCACTGCACGTTTCTTGCTCAATACTACTTTCAAGGCCACCGCCTGGTACCCCGTTTAAAGATTGCGCATCATCACCGATGATCTCCAATATTACCTCAGTATAGGCTCCTTCTTTAGCTGGCTTCCCACCTCCCGTTTTGGGGGGTTTTCTAGCCGAAAGGTCCTTTTTAGCCTGCGCCTTTATGTCTTTCCACTTGTGGGTGACCTCTTTGACTGTTCGATTTCGCATACCAACCACGTTAACTTCATCAACTATGTGCTGCCACACCTGTTGCTTCTTTTGGTTAGTTACCGTCGATTTGAAACTTGATTGGAGCACCATCTTATTCTCTCGATATAATTCGAGTAGTCTAAGAATCTCGTTCTCAGAGTATGGGGCCTTCTTCGACATGTTGCTATAATAACTGTGCGCACAAAAGGCAATGTTAATATATATATATATAATAGGCCTCTTGCCTTAGCCTTTTAATGCCTAAATTTTTTAAAGAAAAATTAAATTTTGTACATAAAATGTTAATTTGAAGACCAAGAGAAGACTATTTTTGAAAATTTTTCCAATGGAATGACTGGCTCGTTTACCGAGCCAGTCATTCTAGGTGATCAATTTAAAAAATAGCCTTATCTTGGTCTGCAAATAGACATTTCTTAAGACCACTACGGACACCGTTCTCGGTCGTCTTGGGCAGCAAAGGGTGAAATACGCTGTACTAGAAATGCACATCAGTTATCGATATGATGATCGGCTTCCACAAGGCATATCTCTTAACATGCTAAACATTTTGCAAATAATTTGACTGAAATTTTTTGTTGCGTAGCCGTAGGCATCTTTCAGTCAAATTGTTTTCAAAATAGTGTGCGGATTTGAGCTCGTAATGCTTGAATGTACCCCATGGTGGATTTCAGCAATAAGACAGTTATGGCCAAAGTTCGCGAGTCCGCACGCAGGAATCGACACCGTTCAATCTCACGCCTCACAGGTCAGACGTCTATAGGGCGGACTTACGTCTTTACATTCAGCACACGGCGTACCATGAGTCGGTCGGTTCTAAGACCGACGTTGGGCAACGTCTGTCGTTATTCTACGTCTTTATGGTGCACAGGCCCCCTGGATAGCTGGGCCCTAGGACTATAGACTCAGTAAGCTTTACCAACTCCTGGAACCGGGTACTCGGCTCCCAACTGCTATTGTTTGCATAGCCACTAAACAAGAGATACCCATGGCTTGCCTCCGTGGGGCTGGGAGGTTGGGTCCGTAATAAAATGGTGAGTATTGTTAGATCTCGGAGAAAAGGAAATTGAAATTTCCTTCATTCTCCTTCGAGCAATACTCGCCATTCTATTACTTCTTATATACACCTGATTTAGTCAGTAACCTGGTGGGAAGGGGCAAGCTATCAATTGCTACTTTTGCCCCTTGGAGAAAGAGTTAGACTTAAACTTGATTAATGGAGACCTAAAAGGACCATCAAGTTAACGGAACCGAATCACATTCACATCACTGCCCCCCCCCCCCTTTTTTCTCCTAAGAAAAGGGAGAGAACTCACGAACATTTATCTCGCCTGAAACACAAATATGACAAGAGGGTTAACTACTCTTTGCATATATTAGCCTGGGAATGAGCATGAATATATAAGATGAATGAACATGATATATAGACATAATACAAAAAACTCTCGATCTTGAATTACCTCATGATATTTGGATTTCAGACGTGGAGCCTCCAACCATTCACTTGTCCGGCCATCAGGGCCACAATCTGGTTGACATCCTCTCGCTCGACCATGTCTGCTTCTTAATTCTTTCTTACAAATGCCAGAAAAGGGAGAAGAGCAGTGTGGTCATATAACTATCGTTTCAAAACAGCTAAAGCGAGTGGATTGGCGGAGTCTGACACATCCCTCATATAGTAATCCATGAAAGAGGACTCACAGTGCCATTGTGCAACAGCCATGATGTCCTCTAACGGAACACCATTGTAAAGGGCGGTCGAGGCAGATATTCCTCTGCTGGTGCCTAGTCGCAATCTCATGGGTAGTCTAAATGCATTCGACTACCCAACGAGAGATAGAATCCATGGATGCGGCGCCATATGGCTTCTTATGGCAGATCCACAGATGTCTATCATTCGACCGTAATGAGTCTGTCCGTTTTTTGTACTTAGACAAAGCACGGACTGGGCACCAGACACTGGCATCACGATCAAACCTAGTTAGTTTCGGTATAATGATCGGTTTGCCGGGATATCTCAAAGATTAATTCTTTGACATAAACTCTGCTCTTGGCAGTAGACGCAGACCCTCTCCGGAGACAATAAATCGGCCCCTCTCCTGAAAGTGCATGGATCTCACTGCGCCTTCTAGCTGAGGAAGCTGCCAATAGAAAGACTGCCATTAGAGTCAAATGCTTTAGACTAGCCGAACGCAATGGTTCGAAAGGGTGCTTGGCCAGAACATTAAGCACTAAAGATAGACTCCAGGCTGGAATGACTACCGGTTGTCTCGGTCGGAGATTGCTCATTCCCTTCACCATCACATTCAACTGCGCCACCTCTGGACTATCCCTGTTGGCTAGACAAGGGATAACTGATGCCAAAGCTGACTTGTATCCAGCAATTGTGACAGGAGCTAGTCCTGAAAAGAACAGCTCACAGAGAAAGTCTGCTATTTGCTGAATAGTGGATTGAAAGGTATCAATACCCTTTGCTTCACACCAGTCTGCAAATCTGTTAACCTTGTTGTTATACGACTTGAAGGTTGACCTCCTTCTCGCAGCTGTGATGAAATTCGCAGCTTGTCGAGAAAAGCCTTCCGACGTGGAATGTTGTTTGATAACATCCACGCAGTCAATTTGAACATTTTGGGATGCTCATGTAGGAGGCGTCCCTTGGCCTGGGAGATTATGTTCGGAATCTCGGGTAACTGCACTGGATTGTCCACCAGCAGATCTAGAAGATCCGTGAACCACGCCCTGCTGGGCCAAAATGGCGCTATTAGCAGGACCAGGTACGGTTCCTCCCTGTTCTTCACCAATATCTTCGGTAGAAGAATGGTGGGTGGGTACGCATAAGCGTGCATCCCTCTCCATCTTATCGCCAGAGCGTCTGTATCGATGGCATTTGGATCTGGAATCGGCGAGACATAAGTCATGATTTGAGCATTTTCCTTTGTGGCGAACAAAGATCCTGTGAAGAACTGGCGGGTTGAGAGACCATTCTGTTGGCAGAATTCTCTGTCTCCGAGACAAAGCATCCACCAGAATGTACAATCGGCCAGGAATGTGAGCTGCTTTCAAAGCAACCGAGTAATTCCTGCACCATTGAATCAAGTGCCACACTTTGATACATAGTGTGGGTGACTTGGTCCCGCCTTGGCGATTTATGTATGATACTACTGTCGAGTTGTCCGACCGTATCAATATCGCCGTACCCTGACTTTTGGAAGAAACTTTTCCAATGCCAGTTCGACTGCCATCATTTCCAACAGATTGATATGCAGCTCGCTCTCTTGGAGAGTCCATGTGCCAGAAACCTGGTGTTCTCCCAGGCAGCCCCCCCCCCCCATCTCTCCAGCGATGCATCCATGTACACGGACAGCTGGGGGCGGGGTAGGTGCAGCGGAACCCCTACTAGGAGATTCTGACGCTTCTTCCACCATACAAGATGTGACATTATTGGCTCCAAAACTGGCACCAGTTTTGACAGGGGTTCTGTTCTCTGTTTCCACAGAGACATCAGATACAACTGGATAGGTCTTCGCATCAGAGCAACGTACGGGATTGCCTGCTCCATTGAGACCATCATGCCCAGCATCTGAAGAAACCGCCTCGCCTGAATGTGGTTTCCCAATCGAAAACTCTTTGAGGATGGCTAACAGAGACCACTCTGGGCGCTGACGTGTAAACCCTGCCCTCCTGGAGATCGAATCGCATCCCTAAATAAATGAACTGTTGGGTGGGTGTCAACTCGAATTACTCCTTGTTGACTATCCAGCCTAGATCTGAAAGTAACTTCAGAGTCAGAGCTGTATCCACCTCTAACCTGGCTGATGTGTCTGCTTTGATCAGCCAGTCGTCTATGTAGGTGTGAAGCGCCATGTTCTCTTTTCTGAGAAACGCTGTCACCGCAAGGACCACTGGTGAAAACCCGTGGAGCTGTCGACAGGTCAAATGGGACGACTACAAACTCCCACATTTGATTCTGAAACGCATATCTCAGAAACCTGTGACAACTCCTGTTCATTGGAATGTGGAAATATGTATCTTTCAGATCAATCGATATACACCACATTCCCTTCCTCAATCCTGCCATTGACGACATCGGAGTTTTCATCTGAAACTGAGGCCTGAGATTGAGTGCGCGTCTCCATCCCCCTGTGCTCTTGGGGACAAGGAACATGTTTGAATAGAAGCCAGGAGTGTTCCAGTTTGCTGGTTTTATTGCTCCCTTCAGAAGCAAACCTGACACTTCGTTCTGAATGGCTTCTAACTTGTCTGGTTCCCTTGGTACGGGTGTCCAGACATGTGCCAAAGACAGATTATATGGTGAACAATCCCACCACTCCGGCATGTACCTCTGGGATAACCATCCCAGGACCAGACTGTCTGACGTCACACCTCGCCATGCCTCGACGAAACGCATGAGCCTTCCACCCGCTATAGACGCATCGACGCCTAATGTGGTTATCTGGCTCGCGATCCGCTCCCCCCCCCCTCTCTCTCTTGACGAGAGAAAGTGAGAACCATTTTGGTCTTGACTTGGCTGGTCTAACTGGCACCGCTGTTCCTGTCGCACAGGTGCGGTCCAGGCAGATATGAAGGGAGCCCTCGTACCCTCAGGTACGATCCGCTCCCTTCTTTCCGCCCTTTGTGGACTTACTCTTCCCCTTCCCCTTGCCCTTCCCGCCTCTCGGGTGATCAAGAGCAACATTGGGGAGGGTAGGGGCTTCCACAACCTTCTTGGCGTTCTTCGCCAGAGGTGGCCGAAAAGTAGAAGCAGAAGCAGCACTAGGCTTAGCTTTCGCCTTGCTTTTGTGCTTCTTCTGCTTCTTAGAAGGTTGCCCGGTTAGCGGCTTGGCTACAGTCCCTAGTGCGTGCGCCTGACACACTAGCTCTAGCTGCAGATTAACCGCCAACCGATTCTGCACGATGTTGACCGTGTCTTCTAAGATGGCCCACGCTTGGCCACCAAAGATGCTAGGGCCAGTAAGGGGGCATCCCAAGAAGACGCTCACTAACGGCAGTAGATGGATGCATATGGTCAATGACCATCTGCCTCCTAGACTGCGTCACATGTGCTTGCACCCTTGCCAATGCGTCCATAGACAGCACCAGGCCGTCATTAACACATGAAAGCGGCACAGGGTGGCCTGCCCCCGCTTCAGCCCACACCGACTGAAGAAGGCGATAAGAATGGTTGACAGCACTCATTGCTGCCCTCACCCCCTCATCGCATAGGGACAGGACTTCGTCTTGGTGTAACTGAGACTTGTCCACCAGCACTGGGGTGGGGCCACCCGCTCCAGCACTCTGGACCCCGAGCACACCCAGCGGTCATCCTCGGTGACCATTGGGACAACACCATACCTGTCATATTCCCCCCGTGGAATACGACACCTCGCCCGCACCTCCCTGGAGGCCGCAGGAAGCTGGCCCTTGGTCAGGAGTTGTTTGCTATAGATAGCATCCAATGACTCCATAAACCTTGGATCCAGTCCAATAGACTGGATCCGGGCTGCGGGAAAGATCCCCGTACTAATCGATGCCACCGATGGACGGGGTGCATCCTCTTCGGCCGTGGTCGAAACCACAGACGGGTCTACCCTGGCTAGCCAAGCCAGAACCTCTGACCAATCTGTCTCCGAGGAGGACACTCCCGTGAACACGTCACCCGTTGACGTGTTCACGGCCCTACCAGCAACGGCCACCCGGCTAGGAGCCATTGCTGATATGCCAGGAACTCCGGTACCGTACGGTTCCGCCGCCGCCACATGAAAAACACCAGTCCATGGAGTAGGCCCACACGGAAAACTGTGCGGACCGGTAACGGTTGAAGAACTGTGGCCAAACATGGGTGCCAGTGGCACCCCATGCCTGACCGCCGGACCAGGCGAGATATGTCAGTACCACGCCTGGCCAGTCACACCCGTCACCGTGTCGGTTGGCGGCAAACCAACCATCACGGGACCGGTGCCTGGTACCGAATTGGCCTCAACCACGGGCGGAGCCGCTGCCCTGGCTTGCGCCAAGCCAGACAGATGGAGGATGGTTCCGTCCAGGATGGAATCGACCTCCATGCTCTCCACCCGCGGCATCTCAGGCCGCAGCAATCTCTCCTCCTCGGCCTCCTCATCTTCAGACCCTGGCGGATGACTCCCATGACTGACGAACCGGCCACCACTACTCGACCACCCGGAGATGGCTGCTGAGAGACAGAGCCCATCAGGCCGGAGCCTGACAGGGTTCGAATCAAACACGGGAAGAGACTGCCCTACAAATTTTTGCGGCAGGGACGACACCAGCGTGGGCAGAACGCTATGCAAGAAGCCTTGCATAGCAGGACCAAACCACGCCGGTGGTGCCATCTCCGCTACTTCCGCCACCTCCGGTTGCAGACGTGGAAATCTCCCAAGGGCCGAAACGGACGCTCCACGATTTGCTTTCGGACCGCCTGACAATTTGGTAAAACGGAAACAGACATGGTCCTTGAATAGAACCCTCACGAATTTATGGCACTCGTCACATGATGGAGGGGCTGGCTTGGCCTATAAATAAGCACAAACCTACAATAAGCAAGCGGAACGAAACAGGAATGGAATGCAGACGATTAATTTTCAAATATTTTGATCATAAATTAACTGTTAACCCTCCCGCACTCCACCCCGCAACGTTACTGCAAAGATCGCATTGATTATGACGACAAAAACGAAGCGGGCAATAATACACCCATACACTGATCCTCAAGGATGTTTAACGGAACCAGGAATCATATCGCATAGCATTCGGGGTATATTTACTAAACAATATAAATTATACTCCTAACGAAGGCCAAAACGATATGTGAAGAAACGACAAAATGTAAACAAACTGCTGTAGCACACTGTAAAACCGCAGACCACACATCTAAATCAAGAATTATTAAACCACCGATCATTGCAAACAGATCGTGATAACACGCAAAACTTGAAAATTCCAAAGTTTTTCTGGTACCAATAAAGTACGCAGCACCCAGAATCAGATGCGCGAATTAATGAAACATTTTCTTCACATAAAAATCTGAGACAACACAGGTGTGACGTCACCCGCTCGGATCTTACGGAGAACGACGTCAGCCGATTTTCCTGTTAAAACACCGTAAAGCCAACACCTTATTTCATATCTGCCGATCGCCTGTTGGGGTTTAAAGGAAGGCGATCAATCTGGCATATTTCGTTGTTAACACATGTCCCAGATTCTTTGGGGTCAGATTTGGAACATGTGACAGAGACGAAATTTTGAAGACCTAAGTCTTTTAACTATGGAATAACATGGAATTATACAACCTGGTTATCATCGGCTCCATCCATGGTAATCCAATATAATCCTTAGAGAGCGCACAAAGCTATCAAAATTACACAGAAAAAGACTTAGATTAACTCAAGACTCCAACTGCACTAAAAGCATGTAGCCCTTGTTGCTATGCAAACAAGAATGAGCTTCATGGTTCCAGGAGTCGGTAAAGCTTACTACATCTATAGTCCTAGGTCCCAGCTATCCAGGCTAGCTGTTATCAGAAGTAATAGAATGGTGAGTATTGATCGAAGGAGAATAATCTTTGTTAATATTTTACGTTAAGTTTTTGCGTTAAACAAAAGTTATTGCCTTATATCTCAGCAATGTCTGATCCAATTGGAACCAAACTTGGGTACATGGTGATATCCATCAAAAGGAAGCAGCATGCTGATGCAGACATCATGTGGTCACGGTTATGGGGTCAAAGGTCACGGTATAATCTTTGTTAATATTTTACGTTAAGTTTTTGCATTAAACAAAAGTTATTGCCTTATATCTCAGCAGTGCCTGATCCAATTGGAACCAAACTTGGATACATGGTGATATACATCGAAAGGAAGCAGCCCACCGATAAAGCGGTCATGACGTCAAGGTTATGGGGTCAAAGGTCATGGTATAATCTTTGTTAATATTTTACGTTAGGTTTTGCGTTAAACAAAAGTTATTGTCTTATATCTCAACAATGCCTCATCCAATTGGAACCAATTCGGGTACATGGTGATTTACATTTAATGGAAGCAGCATGCTGATGCAGACATCATGAGGTCAAAGGTCATGGTATAATCTTTGTTAATATTTTACGTTCAGTTTTTGCGTTAAACAAATGTTATTGCCTTATATCTCAGCAATGCCTAATCCAATTGGAACCCAACTTGGGTACATGGTGATATACATCAAAAGGAACCAGCATGCTAATGCAGACATCACGCGGTCAAGGTTATGGGGGCAAAGGTCATGGTATAATCTTTGTTAATATTTTACGTTAAGTTTTTGCGTTAGACAAAATTTATTGGCTTATTACATCTCAGCAATGCCTAATCCACTTGGAACCAAACTTTGGTACATGGTGATATACATCGAAAGGAAGCAGCACACTGATGCAGACGTCATGAGGTCAAGATTATGGGTCAAAGGTCATTCCATAATGTTTGTTAATATTTTATGTTCAGTTTTTGTCTCGCCTGTGAAGCAGAAAAAGTGAGACATGGGTATCACTTTTCCGACAGCGACGGCGTAACAATTGTTAAGTTTTTGCGTTTAGCAAAACTAATCAGCTTATATTTCAGGATTGGTTAAGCCTATTGCAACTAAACTTGGTAGAGTGGTTGCCTATGTAGTTAGGAACCATCCTGACGATGATGAGGTCACACGGTCAAGGTCACTGTGACCTTGGTAAAAAAAACACCTGTTTTTTAACGTTTTGCGTTTAGCAAAACTTATCAAGTTATATTTCAGGATTGATTAAGCCTCTTACAACTAAACTTGGTATAGTGGGTGCCTATGTAGTTAAGAACCATCATGATGATAATGACGTCACAAGGTCAAAGGTCAAGGTCACTGACCTTTGTACAAAACTGTTTTTCAAAGTTCAATGTATATTAGGGCATAGAGATACAGATTTGTTCAAATGAAGCCGCTTGGTCATATTGCCTGGCAGCCAACTTGGATTTTGGCTGATTTTTTTCAAACACCTTTACAAATCTTCTTTTCGCTTTGGGGATTGATTAAAAAAAAGGAAACCACCCGCTGCTAACCAGGATATCAACTCGTGACGAAGATCCTGACAGCACGATCAAATTCAACATCAAGAAGGGACTATGTCCATTGATATATGGCCAAACCCAGAAGCCTCAATATATGCTGCAGCCGCTTCCGGCCTGCAAACGTCTGTAGGGAGGAACTGCAAGGAAGTGCGTCCCTGCGAGACAAGTGATGGGACATCTGCCGGCCACCCCAAGATTGGATGACGCCCGCCATCCAACCAGCAGTACAGGCCCGCTTCCCGCCACAGGCCTCGTCAGCAGCAGCTGGGGACCACTCGACACTCGCCGTCGTGAGCTCGGTGTCACAAGCTCGGACCTCTCCACCAACCACTAGTGGGAACAGAGCTAGCATCCACTCAAGGCACAATGCCTTCAGCGGGACTGGAGACACACGCTCGCCGGCACCGCTCGCCAGCATCACAGCATGACCCTGCAGCCGCCCATCTGGCTACAGTTGAACATGAATGCGCTGTCAATATAGACGCCAAGATCTTTCTCACATTTAAGTTCCTCTAGGGTTGCAGCTTCGGTTTTCTTGCATGGTGTATTTGTTTCTGTCATTTATTCTACGCAGGTGCATAACTTTATATTTCCTAGCATTAAAGGTTCAGATCTTCCTGGATCTTCCAGTGATGAGATCTTTGATAAACATTTGGTGTCATCCGTAAACATCTCATCATCGGGCATACCATTAATAAAACAGATGAATAATGCTGGTTCAAAATCACTGCCTTCTGATATCTCGCTGAGTATGGGAGCCAGTTTGAATATGACACATTGGCCAATACTCTTTATCTTCGGTTGCAGAAGAATGTTTGCATCCAGTTTATGACTTCACCATGAAATGCATAGCTCTTTCATGTTGATAAATTCGTGTTGACAATCTGACATGATACTTGACATGTGAGTCATCAGTTTCTGTGTGACGAACCTCTCCATGAATTTAGACTCACTGGTCTGCAATTACTGGCCACTGTCGTGTTGCCTTTTTTGAAGATCGGTGTGGCCTGTCCGTCTTTCCAATGCTGAGGGTTAACTCCTTCTTTGGGCGACATGTTAAACTGACTGACTTCCTTTAGAACTCAATGGTGTGATTTAAGACTTAGCAGCTGTATTAGAGATTCTTGCTAATCCTCCATCTAAAGGACAGTGGATGACAGCAGTAACTCGAGCCATCAAGACTACTGCAAATGCTGAGCGTTACCTTTACTAGCAAATAAAAAATCAGTAAGATATCTGAACATAGAAAGTTATGCAATCGATAAACCTCATCTGTCCTGTCAATCGCCTATGTCATCTACCAACAATGTTGAGAAAGTGAGATGCTCACACAACTCTGGCTAGATTGTACCTGGTATATTGACAATCCATCCTTACAATCCATTATTGAACGTATTGCATGACAGTTAATCTACAAGTGACACAAGTTCAAGTTCAACCGCTGTTCCTTCTTTACATGAATGATATACCTAACATATGCAAGCACATGTCATTAATACTGTTCGCTGATGACACAAATGCGTTTTGCTGTGATGACAACATAGACAGTTAGACACCATATACAGAAAAACAAATAAGGAAATGGAAGAAATTACTGACTGGTTTTCAATAAACAAATTATTGTTGAATGTTGACAAAACAAATTATATGTTATTTACAAATCTCAAACTAAAAAGAGATGAAATTCCAAAAATCTACATAAACAAAAAAGAAATTGAGGAGGCCCTATTTGCCAAATTCTTGGGAGTATATTTGGATAAACATTTGACCTGGGCCAAACAAATCAAGGCGGTAACAGCAAAGGTGGCAAGAGGCATAGGTGTCATACAAAGACTAAACCCTTACATGACACCAGCTACAATTAAAACTCTATACTGCACCCTTGTTCTTCCGCATCTCACCTACTGCAACGCTATCTGGACGAATACACACAAAAGCAACCTAACAAAACTAAACCAGCAAAGGACCAGAATATATTCAAGTCAGAAAAAGTATTAAAACTAAAGGACATAGGCAAACTACAGATGTACACCATTGTAAAGGAGTTTCACCACAATACATTGCCACAATCCATAGCCTCCAATTTCACACTAAGCACCGACATCCACAAACACAACACTAGGACAAAACACAATTTACACACTCAATTTACAGGAACAGAAATAGGAAAACGACGAATTACAATAGCAGCCACAAAACTATGGAACAGTACCAGTACAGAAATGTGCGATAGTATATTAAACCTGAAATACTTTAAGAAGATTGCCAGGGAATCTATGGTCGACAAATACTAAATTAATATATTTATACCTGATGGTCACAGATTCTCTGCTAATTAATAATAATACAAGCCGAAGATATTCCACCACCACCACCACCACCACTATAGATAACCTAACCTAACCTAATAATTGAAGTAATAAGTCTAAACACAAACATACTTCACAGTTTACTTTCACTACTACTACACCTAAATAGCCCACATACGATCAACGCATCTATCGATTCTTAACAACTCCAACTATCTCAACTTTATATTACAGTGATGAGTTCTTCCCTGCCCCACCCCACCCCACCCCACCCCACCCTCAGTAGCATACAAAAGTCCTATATAACAATAAACCACTCCAAACTAAATTTAAATAAAATGAGATAATGATGTAATTAGGGAGTATATGTATAATATATGTTTATTTAAGTCAGTAAATATGTATGTGTGTATGTAAATATTAATGCCATAAATATGTGTTTGAATGTCGTGCGTTTTACGTTTGTGCACATAGTGGCATATATCTATGTAAACATCAAAGAAGGGACAGCCCTACCTACCCACCGCTTAATGGAAGACATATATATTAAATACATGTATATATGACATATATATCAAAGTTTATGTCTGGACTCCACAAAACAAACCAAAATAGTCCTGGACTTCCTATTATTGGCCCTGATATCTCTAAGAACAATGATTTTAACCAAATTATATGTATTTGAACCATTTTAGACCTTCATGTTTCTAGCTTAGACTCCCAAAAACATTACCCAAAAAGTCCCAGACTTCCTGTATTTAGAAGTTTGTTGAAACCCTGGTATGTGTGTATGTATGTGTATGTTTGTATGTATATATGTATTGTACATTATACGTCTGAGTATGGCTAATAAAAATCCCCAAATAGGTTAATTTACTGGCTAATAATCCCAGAAAGGTAGTCAAGTCCCTGTATAAGTTTTCATATCAAGGTAGCTTTTCAGCATTCTGTCACTGTGCCACTGTCTTGTGTGTCATATATATGTTAATGTATAAATAAATGTTTTGTAGTGTGTGTAAGGAGTCCATCACTCAATAGGCCATGCCTTTGATGGACTGCCTGTTTAGATTATATTTACATGTATAGAAAAACCATGAAATAAAGCAACTTTGAACTTGAACTTGGTGGATGTGATGGCTAGTTATTATTAGCTCACCTGGCCTGAAAAGTTACCGTTCAATCACTACTTGCTAAATCAATTAACCCCACTTTTAGCACCAGAAAAAGATTTTTCCACTTCCCTTTAATGCCTCCTACAGCCAGTACCATTGATATCCACTCTTAGCCAGACTTCTGGCTAGCACGAGCCCCCTTAACTCATTCAATGTGTACCTGGAACCAGTCTTAATAGCTCTCCTCAGTGATACTCGTCACTGTGCATGCAAGCGCATACGCCTGGACTCCTGGTTACCAATAAACAAATCTCAATCACTAAATTTTCCAAATGAAACTAAGAATTCTCTAATCATTCCCTCGAGGGGTTGCTGAGGCTGGGTCATAATGATTGAACGGTCAGTATGTTTGGGTGGTTAATAAAACTACAGACCATTCCACTAAAGGGGGGGGGGGGGGTCTGTGGTCATTGTTATTACACCACAAACATCTATACCGTTCAATCACTACTTGCTAAACCCGTAGAATTGGCCAGTGCCCCATTTTCTTACACCATCTGGTGGGAGGAGATTTGAGAATACTTATTAAAAGAAGTGAAAAATAATATCAACACAGGATGATAATAACTCAACATAATAGTGCAGATAAAACAATTCACACTGACTGTAAATCAAAATAAGCTGAACTCCGTTAAATTAAATAATAATAAATAAATGTCACTAGTGTCATACAGACAGTCACTCTCATTGAGAATGGTGAGACGTGCTTGGAAGACGAGGTTCGGCTTGTTTGGTTAAAACAGTAATATTCCTAAAAAAAATGAGGCCGCTGGACTCTGATCTTTCAGATAGAAGGATATAAAAGTAGACTCAAATTTTCATTCAGCAACCTGCATTACCTTATCTATGGATGATCTGGCGAAAAGAGCAAAAGAAGTATCCATGCCACGAACATCATGTGCTTTTACATTGGCTAATTGTTTGTTGCCTGAAGATGCAAGTTTGTGGCAAATTTTGATAGTATCGCAAATCCACCGAACAATCATCTGTTTTGACACCGGTCTCGCTACTTCCTCCACATATGTAACCAATATGTGAGAAGGATCCATCCTATTAAAATTAGTTCAAGTTTTGTAAATCTTTAATGCTCTGACCAGACACCAGGGTTTGCCTTACGGAGAAAAGGAAGATAGGCTTTTAAGAATAATTGGTTTAGCAGGATGAAGACTAGATTGAGTTTTGATAAAAAAAATCTCATCTAGGATAAAACCTGCAAAACAAAAGCCAGATTCCATGAAGGAAGTGGTTTTGCAACAGGGGTTGAATATTACCCAGACCATGAATCAAATCATTCAAAATCTTAGTATCCTTAATCTCAGCATTTAAAACACATGGGAGATAAGATGTCAAAGAAAATATGTAGCCCCTGACAGTATTTGCTGATAAATTTAGAGTCAAACAAATATGATAAAAAAAGTCAAAAAATTGGGGCAAAGATACAGAATCTGGCACGAGATTAATGTCAGAACACCATCTTGAAAAAGACTTTAAATCAACCTTTGTAAACACATCTGGTTGATTCCCTTCTGTCACACTTAAGAATTGCCTGAGATCTATGAGAAAAGATGACAAGAGGGACCGAAGGTTGTATATCTTCCAGACACAAAGGTTGAATACCTGTGATCGGATGAAGACAGTTGTCCCTTACTTGGGACAGAAGATCTGGAGATGCCGGAAGAAGACGTGGAAAATCCACAAACCAAATCCTCTTGGACCAAAAGGGGTGGGGGCGATTAGAAGGATTTCACAACTCTGCTCATTGACCTTCAAAACCAGAGGAATGAGAATGGTTGGAGGGAAGGCATAAGCTGACATCCCTGTCCAGAACTGAGACAGGGCATCCACAGCTAGAGCTTGAACCGCTGGAAATCGAGACATGAATGTGGAAATCTGCACATTTGGACTGGTTGTGAAAAGATCCACATGGGGCGACCCATGAGAAGAAAAATCGACTTGACTACTGAAGTCTCCAACATCCACTCTATGTGGGCGAGCTTGATTGGCCTGGAAAGCTGATCCCCCAAGAAATTGAGTTTGCCTGGGACATGGCAAGCCACTAGAAACATTTGAAACCTGTGGCACCAGAGAAGAAGATTCCACGTCTCTATACACAGAATGAAAGCCCCTTGACGGTTTACGTAGGAGACTACCGTTGAATTGTCCGATCGAATCAAGATCTTGTGACCCTTCAGGAAACTGTCTGTTTGTCGATCATGTACCTTAACTCCTCTTCTAAGACAAGAAGCTTCTGCTGGTTGGAAGGAACAGGAGTCCATCGTGGAGAAAGAGAAAGGGGAGGCAGGTGCTGAATCCATGTTGGCTCACAACCCTAGCGGATCTGATCTACAAGCCAGGAGTATTGAATGAGGGCTAGCTACTTCTCCCAAAACAGAGGAAGACGCCCTTCCACTGGCATGCTGGGTAGCTGGGACTGAATGGATGGAACCACGAGAGAATGGGAGGGAAGAGAAAAAGGATGAAGAGAGAAGGCTGGCCCTATCTGGTAGGGAACCAGACCTTCAAACCCTGTGCCCCTGGGAACCTCGATAAGAGGAGCGCCCTCTAGATCTAGATCTGTATGACTGGAAACCTGGAGATCTGCCTCTAGACTGATTAGAAGGAGATTCCCTGAACTGTGATCTTGGATGAAAGGATGAAATGGACTTGAAACGAATTGGATGCGAACTTCTTTCTTGAGATCTAGAATGAGAGTGATTAGAATTAATGAAAGTTCTAGAAAGATAAGACCCAAATTCATCAGGCTTAAAACTCTTCTTCTTGGGAGAAGAATTTTGACTTCTAACAAAAGAATAATCTCTCTTAGCGGAAGGTCTAACAATCAAAATTTGACTACGGATCTCCTTCGCAGCCTTAAGCCTAGAGGACTCATCTAAAATAAGACTTGATGAACAAAGACTAGGATCCAAGGACTGGGAACCTAAAGAAGAATCTAACTAATGATGAGAATCCAAAAACGAAATTCCATCTGTAAAATTTTCGTGCAAATTCTGAAAATCCGAATTAGAAAAATTATTTGAAATTTCACCTGGAACACCAGAATGTAATCTATTACCGGAAACGGAACTATCACCGGAAGTATGGTAACCGGAAACGGAAGTACCTGGCAAATCAGGAAGACCCTTACGACAGGAAGCTGAGTGACCGGAACAGGAAATGACTGAAGCGGAAGCTGGTGAAACCAAACCGGAAGTGGAAGAATTACTGGAAGCGGAAGTAATCTTCCCTGAAGAAAAATGTCTAGAATCGGTAGAACTCAAAACGGAAGGAAAATAACTGGAAGTACTCAAACCGGAAGCGGAAGTAGAAACTGAAATGAAACCAGGCTCACCTACTCACTCCGGTAGTGAGTAACAGAAAAATTTCGAAGGGCACATTGTGGCTGCTTGAAAATTCTACCTACATGCGAATGCAGCTCCTCCAATCCTTCGGACTGTACACCCAATGAGCCAAACTGTACATTTGGGACCAGTGCTTGGGACACTGAAGACCAGTCGGAGTGCCCTATCCCAAGACTTCCATGTGTTTTTAAGATAGCATAATTACGCACTCCATGCAACTCCAGATCCTTGTCCTCCAATGCCTGAGACTGGCCAATCCAGCCTTCCAAAGTCTCTTTGCAGCTATTTCCACTTGTTTTATTTCCTTTTGACCGGACTTTACGCTATCCGTAAAAAAAATTGGCCAAAACCAAAGAGTCCCAACCTTTACACATCTCACACATGTTCATCGGGGTGTACAATGTGCACTTAAGGCAAACATGACCACGAAAATTGGCAGAGTGAAGACGGTCACATCTTGAAGATGAACGCTTAACTCGCTTGCTTTTCTTAGCGATTTCCTGAAAATGAAAAAATAATGAAATAAGGCAAGAGCCTAGGGAAGAAAACATCCTCCACAGAAAAACTAAAGCACATTGATTTTAAAGGCCAAAATGGCGGGGAAAAACTCCCAGATTTACTACGTGAATGAGCCTTAAATTAAAATATTTTCAACCATCGAAATAAACTAAATGTGCTAGAATGAATGAGGGAGTCTTTGTCTATGTGTGACACATAGACACATAGCAAGTCTTAATTTTGAGTACTGACGAAATATAAGAATGGTGTGGCTTTAAAACAAAAACAAAGTCGCGAAAACTGGTAACACCAATAACAATGAATAAATATACAATTTAAACAAAATTTGGTTAGAATCATAACTTCATATTACCCAAGGACTTCATCGGAGGCATCCTTCTTTCTTTGTTGATGAGAATACTTTGTTAATAAATCAAGAAAAGTAGAAAAAAACGTTCCTGGCACTTTATTCAACGTTCTGATATGGCAGAAATTTGAAGAGTGAATTCAAGATTCAAGATTCTTTATTTCCATATAGGTAAATAATTTAACAATTCAATACAGGCATCCACCAAAAGCAAGGCCTATTATGCGGTGGACCCTTGACATATAACATTTATAATATTATGTTTATACATATAACATTTATGTACAAGTACATGTATATTTATATTACAAATGACATAGAGTACGATACAATGCATGTATGAATTATGTTTGTTAGATTTGTTTATTGGTAACCAGGAGGTAACCAGTTTATTGGTAACATGGATGCTAGATACAGGAGCTCAGGTACATGCGTGCGCATGCACAGTGACGAGTATCACTGGGGGAGCTATTAAGACTGGTTCCAGGTACAGATTGAATGAGCGAAGGGAGCTCACTCTAGCCAGAAGCTTGGCTAAGAGTAAATAGCAATGGTATTGGCTGTAAGAGGCGTTAAAAGGAAGTGGAAAAATCTTTTTCTGATGCTAAATGTGGGGTTAATTGATTTAGTAAGTAAGTTGTGATTGAACGATATAGATGCTTGTGGTGTTATAACTGCAGTTTTAAACAGACAATTATAAAATCACCACAGCACACATGATGTGGATCAGCTGCGGAACAGCAAAGCAAACATCAAATCCAAATTACTTGTGCAGAGATACCATCTGATTGGTAGCTTACTTAGAAACAGGAATGCAATAACCAAATGTCTGCTGTGTAGCGGTGAAATTGAAGATCTCCAGCAGTTCCTCCTGGATTAAGTTAGAGCATGTTAGAAGTCCAACCGTGGCAAAGATCAGAACACTAATGCAGCAATAGCGTATCATGACTATGGTCGAATACTACATACAAGTAATATTGGATGCAAGCAAGCTTACAAAATCACACTTTGCGACATTAAAAAAATATGCAAGAGAACTATGCTCCAACCTGCATAAGAAGCAGCCCACTCTACTCCGACTTAACTTTGGTAGAAACACCTGTGAAAAGACAATAACGACACTGTGACTGAGTGTAAATAATGTACATTGTAAAGACTCATCTAAAATGAAATTGGATAGGAATACACTCTTTGTTTGGAGGTTCTTGTTCTTGTTATATATTTACCTCCTTCATAGGAGAACCGCATGGATGTGTAAATGGATTAATATCAGAGCAGATTCAGATTTGCATTTACTGCACGATGCCATTTTGACTACATATTATATTAGGACTTCAATGCAGCCAAGATAATATACTAGTTAGTATTGTACAAGTCAGATTGTTTAGGGATTAGTAGTTAATAATTGATTAAAAGTGGGTATGAATAAGACTGTATTTTCAATAAGCAATTAACAAACCATTATATACTAGCTTATACTCCACAACACACAATAATAAAACTTAAAAGAATATAGAGATCAGAATGCAATGGCCTAGAGATTTACAATAATTTGAGGAGAATGGAAAATACCTGTTACAGTAGAGATATACAGCTTCGGATGGCATTAGTTATAATATACAATGACCAAACACCCACTATGACAGTGATACTAATAGGGTATGTCTAGCGAGCTGTAGAGATGAAATTAATATCTAAAGGAATCGCTTGGCTGGCTTATGAAAGAACCTTATGCAGTCTACAATTATCTGCGTTAGATCTGGGACCAAGTTGTTATGCCTCATTCATTGAAATTGTAAGAGGATACAATTCAGATCTATAAAGACTGGAGGCCTTACGTGCTGTAAGGCTGGAAACTGGACAACTAAGTGCACGACTGTTTCAGAATCCTCTTGACGGAGAAGTCATGTAGCCTCACATTGACTCTTGCGGAAAACTTGTCTGTTCATCTGAAGGACATATGTACATGTAAGGAATTTCAGTTTTGCTGGTATATGGAAGGCCAACATGTAGAACTGGGTGCAATGGACCTTTCCAGTTTTAGCTATGCCCCGCCCATCTCTATCTAATATCCACCCACACCTCCCTCGTGTTGGAGATTGATTGATTTCTGAACTTCCTGGATATCAATTTCCAGAAAACAATGGAGGTATGTCTATTGCAGCAACAGCACCCTGTCAATTTAGTTTCAAAATATTCAGCACAATGTTTATGAAATGGTAGAAACATACAATTCGTACAATGTGTCAGACTATTAAGTTTTCAAGACGGTCCAAATAGAATCATTTACAACATAGTGATTAAGACGTTAACCTACATGCCGCTTGGCTGATTATGATGTCATATAACCTCAGATGATATATGGATACTCTGGAAAGCTGAATTCACCAGAGTTAAATCCCTTAGTGTTAAGGAGTCTGAGGGCTTTGTAGAAAGGTATTCGGCCGATAATAGACTGCTTCTAATATAGATGTACAGCTGTCTTGACCGAGGATATATTTTCTCCTATCTTTATTGACTGGACAATCCAGGTGCTCAGGAACATCATCAAGAAAATATGTTCCCAAGGCTGCATTTATGTTTTTGAACCAGCTGTTATTTTTATGTGTTTTTGATTGCAGATTGTGCCCTTGTAAGCTGTTTTGCTATGCTGTTCTCTGGTTGGCAACAGACAGTATTAAATAGATTGAGTGATTTCATATGCATTTGTGCTGCCTTACTTGTTACTTGTGTATTTCCCGTATCTGGTCTAGGCGAACCACTAGTCAGTACTGTAGTTTTAACTGATGTAGAGTTTAAAGGTAAAGGTAAAGACTCTTTTGTTTGTCTTCTCGGTTGGGCTAGTACTTGCCAGTCAGGATACAAGATCGTCTGTGCTGTAGCTTGAAGCAGGAGTCATGTGTAACTTCCTCCAAGGCAGCTAATAATGGGTTTGTTATAGGGAAAGAATGCATTGTGTCAAGAATAAGTTTGGTAGACTCTTCATTCGAATGATCAGGGTGAGATGGTGCCTTGCTACTAGTATGTTGTCAATCCTCTTTATGAATGGCATTCACAACGACTCGAGGCTGGGACACCGTAACAGGAAGTGTTCTGTAGTTTCAGCTCCAGAATTACACAAAGGGCAGTTTGTGTTTGTGACACAATTTCGTGTATGACCACCATATATATTATATCTTAGTCAGTAGTTTCGACCTCACAGTGGCTTTAACGATGGTTGAATGATCTGTATTATTTGTTTCCCATACAGGATGGCATCTTCCGATGGTACAAGAATGCATGTAAAGAGAGGTCAATGTGATCGTGGATGAAGCTTCTTCGATCAGAAGATTTCACCAGTACCTGTCAATCTTTTGCTGCAGCTGCTGCTTTCAGCTGTGTTTTGAAGGTTGTCGCTTTACGAACTCAATTGATACTGAATCAGATGTTGTCTTATTACAATGACCCTGCTGCAGGAACTATAGTCCTTTACTGCAAGTTGGTGTCTGATGACGTTTACCTCGACAGAGTAGACCTGGCATCAATATCCTCTTGTTGAGCTGGCCTTCAACCGGAATGACACCTATAAGAAGATATACTGGCATGTTGGCGGTGGAAACAGGTAGATGTTGTAGCTTTTTCAGACATTCTCTGTAATAGTCGTCCAGCATCTAGGCTTCAGTTTTGATAGAACAACTGCTTCTAGACCATATAGAAGTGCCAGAGCCATATATATTTCCCAGATCATCATTGAGGCTTTTGGATTAATGCCATTTAGGCCGCGAAGGCCAGTTCCCATTAGAGAGTATGCTGCGCAGCATGCAGAGTCAATATGGGCAGTGATTATTGTCTGGCTTTTAGTGTAGCTCGCGGGGCTACACGTTGGTCTGTCCTACTGCTCCGCTCCATTGCACCACATGTACAGGAAGTGAGGGAGGGCTGGTTAGCTTCGGTTCTTGGGGTTACGTATCCCGAATCTCCGCAAAGTACAAAGACCGACTTCTAGAGCCGATGGAACGATAATGTTCCAGTAGGGCTGTGCGACCATTGCCGCCGAGATTGAACCTCACTGTCTAGTCCCAACTATTAGTGTCACCAGTATGACGGTCCATAACTCAATTTAGGAACATAGACATGATAATTAAGAAAAATATAAACTACACAAACAATGGTACTCATTTGCTAGCACGAGAGAGAAAATATACAGTTCATAAAACTAAGTTGGTGTCTTGCTAACGTGGACTCATCAGAGGTACCTCACTGATCCATATACATCCGTGAGGAATCCCTGCAAGGGAGCATCCTAACGACGTCGCTTGTATAGTTTAACATAGACCATTATACCACTAGCAAAAATACTACTGTTGCGAGAGGAAAGTGCCTCACGCGGGCCTCCTTCACAGGAAAATGCCTTCAACGCCGAAGCGGAGGAAGAGAGCTGACAAAAAGGGCCACTCTCTTGTTCAAACATATGCTAAGTGTAGTGTGAGTTAACCTAGTGAAATTATAATTAATGTGATGCACGCTATTTTACGTGAAGATGGGGTGGCTGATTTCCGGTTAGGTGTTAGATTTATATACTAGCTTTGGCCGCAAGTGGCAGGAATTTCTACCTATCTTTTGACACATGAGCCCTAAGGTCACCCTCCGGAGCATCTGCCTCAGAAAGGCAGCAAGCGGACATGTTGCAGTTTCAGAATCATATAATGATCCGGTTACATACCACACCGCAACCATATATACCATCACTAGCACAAGTCAACATTACTAATTTATATATATATATATATATATATATATATATATATATATATATATATATATATATATATATATATATATATATATATATATATATATATATATATATATATATATATATATATATATATATATATATATATATATATATATATATATATATATATATATATATATATATATATATATATATATATATATATATATATTACTATTAATTTGAAAAGCGCATAAAAGTTTATGGTGGGGAGTAAGAGGCAGATATCCATCCCCAGTAACCTTCCCTGTCACTGGGATCTGCGTCCCATCCGTCACCTGGTGTGTCGGAGGCAGATCATTTCCATATCCGCCTCCAGGGAAGTAATGTTTGCCTGTCATTAGGGTTACGTTCCAGGATGCCCAGAGATGCACTGCTGGCCGGTTAAAACTTTGGTGGGGTTATCTATGCTAACTGGTATCCGAAGATACAGAGGAGGTGTATGCAAAATCGACACTTTGCTCTTCACCGCTTAGAAATCCCAATAGTTTCCCAAGTCGGATCATGCCAACATGTCGATGGGAGCTCCAGACAATTAATAAGCCTTGCAGCTGGAGGAGCGAGAGACTCATCATAATAAGAGGCCCTAAGGTATCTGGCCAATTTTACACAATCTAGCCAGTGTGCAGTGTTACATATCCGCTACATCCGGAAAAGAGGCTTACACAAATGTCTTCTACGGAGTGGTTGTCCCTAATTACTTTTAAACCTATCCTATCAGCCTAAAATAGCCAGGTTTAGTCGATCACATGTCAGGTTCACACAATGAGAACATGAACAGTGACCTCAGTGTAAAATTGATGCTGGGGGAAAGTGATGCGGATTTATTGTTGCTGTATAGTATAGTATAGCCTAGCATATTGCGGTCCTGGTGTTTTTATATAAAATAAACAAAACAAGTAATTGGGATGGCTGCCGCCATATATAACTAACTATCACAGTATTGAAGATAAATCAGGTCATAGGACCTTGCGGTGCTTGATAGTCATAAGCACAAAAATTACAGTAAAAGATATGAATTATAAAAATGCGGTCTCAGACGTCTAGTTGGTACCTATTAGTCATCAGTACCTGTAAAGAAATGAATGAATACAATAGCTAAATGAGTACTTATTAGTCATCAGTACAGAAAAAGTGCATAAATCACTGTAGATGCTGCGTCACAGATGAGGGACGTGAGACGGCACGATTCTGAAGTTGCTGGGAAATCTCTGCAGGTGAACTGTTGATGCGGCTCACACTCAAGGATGGTGAAGAAGAACGATTGTAGTCGGATGTCTACTAGATAGTCATAATAGCTAATGCAATTAATTAAGCGGTAACAGAAGTTTGAAAGTTGCCTATAACATGAAAGGCTACAGTTGTAATGCATAATTAAACAATGTATCTACATTCCCGGGTACACTGCACATGGTACACCACATAGCTCTTGGGGCATACCAGTAGAGTCCCACCAGGCTGTGGCCTAAAAGTAAATTAACACACGACATGCTGCGCGGAAGCTTGATCACCAATTTTGCATGGTTCATAAGATCTGACGAGTTGTCCACCAAGATTCACCACTCGTTCTACATACTGGAGAAATTACATCAGGGCCGCAAGGCCCATCCGCAGGAAGTCTCCTCTGAGGTGTTGGTAGTGAGGGATTCTTCTATTTAATTAGTTGGCCCAGATGGCCATCCGAGGGCCTACAAAAACTTAGATGCGGATGCTCCGGTTGTGGGCCAGAGACTAAGAACTGAAATCCGAGAGGCACTGATGTGGCTAATAGGGAGCCACAGTCAGTAAGCAGTTACTCGTGTCTTGCACTGCTCTGGACCCACAACCTTCCACTTGTTCTCTCTCGCCAAAGTGTCATCTAGATTCTTGATTTTTCGCTCCTTTTATGCTACTCATGACATCAGGGGCACGATGCCCAGCCAATCAGCGGGAGATCTATAGCCAATCAGCGTGCAGATAGAAAGGGTGAGGATGCTATCACGTGATGGTCATCTTCCCCATTCATTTAGTACATACACACGTTTTTACGACGTCCCAGTAATATTTTGAAATTAATTTCAATGAGCTAATTTAGGATAACTCGGCCATTTCTTGTCCGATTTTAAAACGTCAACAGTTTTGGAATCTGTGTCTCATTCCGGTCCTGATAGATACCAAGAACGACGAGAACAGTTAAATCTAAAGGGATTACGTGCACCAACCCGGTAAACTTTAGTATGCATTCTCTCCCAATGCTGACATGTGTTGTCAGGGAAGCTCTGACGTGCACGCATGCGCACTACGCGATCTTACGGACTTAGATGATTTACAGAAAACCTCTCTCATATGGCTTTATACACGTGTACTAGCCTAATCAGGGGGACATGCCTGAAATGTACCCGGAATGGTCGTCCCGTACCCAGCCAAGCTGGGATGGTCCGTACCCGTCCGGCCGATCCACGCTACATTAGGATTACTGAAATGGTAGATACGAAGATGTGTCTCCCCTGATGGTAGTCGCAACTCCGAGCCATTGAATTGCAATGAAACTTCAGGACAGTGGATGCCAGATGCAGTTTTAGGCATTACTGCTTTGGTTTTTGCTGTACTGAAGATGTATCTCTCATCTGTTGCATCTTGCACAGATAAGTTAATCATCAGTTGCATTTGCAACGTACTAGATCATGTGAGTGGTAGATCGCCTGCACACATAATTGCTCCAGTGCAGATTGATCCTATCCAAAACCCTCCTGGTTGAGCTTCAAGCTTGTTTAGAAGGCAGTTACTTCTATGTTTGTAGAGATCATGTGAAGTGTGGGAGCCTTGTCTAATCCCAAGTTCTTCACTAAATGCCCTGGAAGTGCTGCCTTGCCATTTAATGATCAATGTAATGCCATAATACATGCTGTTGATAAGATCCCATAACTTACCGTGCAGTCATTGCCCGTAAGCTGAACCAAGCATACTTTTATGGCAAACTATATCAAATGCTTTAGATGCATCCATGAATGTGATCAGTAGTGGAAGTGCCTTATCCTTTGCTTCAGCTATGCATTTAGTAAGTAGAACAGCTGCATGAAGAGCTGAACATCTCTGCATAAAGTCAAATTGAAGTTTATTATGCGAAGCATCAATACCTGTCCTTATCCGTTTGAGAAGTTATTTTTCAAGAATTTTCCCCAGCAGTGATGAGACCGTGATACATCTGTAACCATCCAGCATCCAGAGTAGTGGCAATTTTCCCCTTTTTTCAGGATTGGTGGTACTAGCCTAATTTTCATTTCATCTGGGATTTTTCCTTGTTGAAAGAGACTGTTGATAAGGGCTGTAATAACTTTGATAAATTTGTCAGAAGCAAACTTAACATGCTCTGTGGTAGTGCCATAGGCGTCTGCTGCTTTGCTATTTTCTAGGGTTGTAATGCAATTTTTAGTGTCATCTTCTCTCATGGTGAAGGAGCTCACAACCGCATGAATTATATTGACTGAGCACAGTGCGTCGTCGTTGAGATTAGGGTAATGGTTAACTGAAGCCAGGTCCTCAAAATAGTTTCCCCATCCTTCAACCTCTGGATCCTCAGTCTTGAATTGTTTAAAATCAATTGCAGTAGAACTTGTTGCTTTACTTCCAGCTCGGTGCTTTTACCACTATGCTCGAGTCATCAGTTGGACATCATGCATTTTCCCCAGCCCAGTTAACAACTTTTGCATTGAAAGCTAATGGTTTGATCAATGCTACCCATTTGTATGTTGATTTACACTTCCACTATTTATTGTGTGTGGAATCACATTGAACAGCTGTCTTCTTCAGAATAGACTTGGTAGCTTGTAGTAACACTTCTGCAGGAGCATCAGCTGGAATGTCATCCAGTGCTTTTCTGAGCCGAATTTCGGTAAGCAGTCTGTATCTCTCCTGATTTACTTTTGACCATCATTTTTGATAATGTAGTTACTACCGCCTCATGTGCACTTTGATTCAATATGTTTCTTATGTCAACTGAAGTTTGTGGGATAGCTCAATGTTTGTCATCTGGTTCAATAAAGTGACCTATGTGTGATGATATATTTCCTGTGATATGTGGTGATGTCTAGAGTTGACTCAGCCAGCCTGAACCCGGATTCTGAGCAGAGGGTTTTAAGAAAAGTGTCATTACATGATGGTATCTTTCTATATATATCTGCATTTAGGTCCCCTGTCCACAAAATATATCAGTTATCACTGTTCTTTTCTCGTATCGCATAGACTCCATCCACGATACTAGCATAGGCATGCTGGTTGGCTGAGCTCTCTATAACCAACAGTCTATTGCTTCCATCTGGTAAAACTTTAATTTGTCTTGCAAGATCCTTTTGCCAGATAATCTCCACACCTGCTTGGCCTCTGGGCCTATATAAAGATGTTAGATGGTTATCATCATCTCAAAATTTGAGGGCCACATCTTGAGATGGAAAGGTATATGGTTATGCCTTACTGAATTAGAAGTTTGCCAGACTGAAGTTGTGGGCTGTACATCATTTTGCAATAGCAGCTTTAGCATTAGTAGCCTATTTTCGTCAGACATTTTATTAATCTTTGCTTCAGGCTTATTAACTAATGCCATCAATTCTTCTATGCAACATGTTTGTTCACTAAGCTCCTCCTTTTGTTTGATGAGCGGGCACTGTTTTCATTTTAGTGCCCTTTTGTTGGCTCTTAGTTGCTTTCAGTGACGTAGTGATGGGGTTCAGAGGGGGGGGGGGGGGCAGATGCACCAAGCTCAGTATAGTGTTGGGGTATGGTGGAGGGGTGCCAAAAGGGTCATTGGGACTGCTTTTGCCCATGAGTGACAGTATTTGAGTATGAGAGGGGACGTCAAAGGACTGGTCTCCCCCGGGCACCGGATATCCTCACTATGCCACAACTTGGTTTTCCCTTGCCTCAAGAGATAGAGACTTGTTTACTGCTTCTGGAGTGCATGTACTGCTAGCGTCAACATCTACCACTACATTCACCTGAGGAGCGATTATTTCATCAGAAATGACAGTAAGTCACTTTGATTGGTAATTCACTTTTGATGTTACCGGCAGCTCAGGCTATGAGGATGATACTTCCAATATGTTTCATCATCATCATTTTACGAGGCATAAGCCATTGGCTTGTTATTGCCCCCATAGTTTTGTGTTGTGGTATGGCTTGTTCAGTCTAATTCAAAAGTTATTTCCTTGAAGTCGATTTCTAGTTGGTTCTTGAATTATTTGACTGGTGTTGCTTAATTAAGTCTCCTCGAAACCATTAGATTTTAGACTTTGACCATTACAACTCTGATGTCAATATTCTATCTTTTGCTGTCTCAATAACAAAGAAACTGGTGTACACTTTCCAACAATTCGGTAGATGATGTTGCTGTCTATGACAGCAACATCATCAACCAAATTTGCCAAAAAATTAACACAGTTCATCTCTTAATTTAACTTGAAGTTTAAAATTTGGCATCAGAGTGGCAAGGGTTAACATTGATTTGTGGAAATACTGTGGTGCAGATGGGTGTTCCCCGCGTTGGCTGTGGTGTGCCTCCTACACTCATGGTCACACCCTGCTGCACCTAGCATTTGCTTGCATGCCGATTTGTGGAGGCAGTGGCTTGTCTTATTGCTATTGTATTCATTTTCTGTATCCGAGTCTCCTCTATGCCAGTGTCTCTTCATACAACCACAAAAGTGTGGACGTGGAAGCTGAGATGAATCTACTGGTAACTGGAATTGCTACCGAGCATGTTCCTGACTAAACACAGGCTGCTCCTAGATCAGTCCACTGTATTTACGGAGCTTCAGTATGACTTTTTGATGGGCTGGTATACGTATGGCCTGTTCAATCAAATTCAAATGTTTTTTCTTTGAAGTAGATATCTAGTTTGCACTTGAATGATTCGAATGTTGTTGCTTCAGCTATCATAGCTGGCAGTAAATTCCACTGTGGTACCACTCTATTGATGAAAAAGTGCTTGCGAATATCTTTCTTGCTGCATTTTATGTTGAACTTGAACCTATGACCTTTGGTCTGTGTAATACTGAATGGTTCGAAAAGTAGGCCTTATCAATATTATATAGATCTCTGATGAATGTGAATGTTTCAATTAAATCTTTTCGAAACGGTCTATATCTCAGTGACATTAGATTTAGGGCTTCAAGTCTTTCCATGTAGCTACACTCTCTGATTTGCGTGACGAGTTTTGCTGCTCGGTGTTGGACTCTTTCTAATAGCTGCGATTGCCTTTTCAGTCTTGGTGACCATGCCGAGTTGCAGTATTCGAGGATAGGTCTCACTAGAGACTTGTACAAGAGCGTGAATGTAGATGAGTCTATGTTGGTAAAGGTTCTTTTGATTAGTCCTATTGTGCTGTTTGCCTTGCATACAACATTACCTATATGTATATCAAAAGATACGTTTCTATCAATATGTATTCCCAGGTCTTTTTCAACCTCTGATGTTGATACAGGGTGCATATCGGGTGTATCTGTCATATGGTGTATAGCTTGTGGGTTATTCCTGCCAAAATGTAGAACATGTGTTTTATCTATGTTGAAGGATAGCTGCCACGTCTGCACCCACTTACATACTTTGTCTATGTTGTCTTGGACCTTACTGGTAGCTGGATTGCCATATATTTTTGTGTCGTCTGATAATATTTTGCAGTGTCAGGTTAGTAGGTCTGGTAGATCGTTTATGTATATCAGAAAGAGAATAGGCCCAGGACACTTCCTGGTGACACCCTGCTTGCCACTTCTATCCAGTCTGATGTTGCATCATTGATCCTTACTCTCTGTCTTCTATTACATAGGTAGTTTCCTATCCATTTTGACAGATTGTCCTCCATAACATAGCTTCTGAGTTTTGTTTGGAGTCGTTGGTGGGGTACAGTATCGAATGCTTTTGAGAAGTCTAGGTATACTGCATCGACTTGTTCGTTTAAATCAAGTTTGGTTGTTATATCTTCGAGGTACTCTAGTGGTTGAGTTTTACATGATCTATTATGTCGGAATCCATGCTGGCATTTGGTAAATAGATTGGCTGTTTCCAGAAAGTCTACTATGCTGTCCCTTATGAATGACTCCAGGACCTTACACAAGGTAGAGGTAAAACTGATTGGTTTGTAGTTATTTGGGTCGTTCTTTTATCCTTTTTTGTGTATGCAGCATACATTTGCCATTTTCCATATCTCGGATAATACGCCTTCTTCTAGAGACTTGCTAAGAATTATACATAGTGGTTTACTAATTTCTTTAGCAGCTTCCTTTAATATTCTCACTGGGATTTCATCAGGGCCAATGCTTTTATTGGGGTTGAGTGCTTTCAATTTGTTTTCAATGGTGATAGGTGTTGTTGTTATTATGTCCTTTAATACAGTACCATTGCTTCTGGAGCTAATGATTGGTGTAGAATGAAGATCTTCTGAAGTGAACATACTTTAGAAAATGTTGTTAAGAATATTAGATATTTTGTCATCTGTAGTCATAGTTCTGCTAGCTGGGTTTCGTAGCCTGCTAATTGTTTCACGTAGAACAGATGTACTCTTGCCATAGTTCCAAAAAGCTTTATGATTTCTCTTGCTTTCACTTACCACTCTACGTTCAAAAGTCTGTTTTGCTTTTCTGATGCATGCCATCATTTTGTTTCTAGCAATTTTCTAAAGGGCGTAATTAGTAGTTTTCTTTGTTTTATTGTATCTTTTGTATGCCCGATTTTTACATTCAAGTGATTGTGTTGTCATATGACCAAGTGTTTCTTCTTACCATGTTGCTTTGACGTAGGAATGTAATGCTCCTTCATTGTAATTAGTTTTGTGTGTAGGAAGTTCTAAGCCTCTGGTGCATAAAGTTCATTCAGATGATTCCAGTCACTCGTCCCTAAGTCTGCTCTCATTTCATTATACCGTCCTTTGTTCAACAATAGCTTTGGTGTAGCTGCATGTTTGCTTGTGTTTAAGACGTCGGGATGCAGTAAGGTGTGTAGAACATCATGGTCACTTTTGCCTAGTGGAGGTAAGTGTGTTATTTCATGAATAATATTTTGATTGCTTTTTAATGCTAGGTCTAAAATATTTGAGGTCTGATTTATTCTATGCCATGTTGCATTTGTAACTAGTTAGTGTAGGAAAGGTTCCCTGGTAGTGCTAAGAAATGCCCCTTCTTCCTCATTTGATGTCTGTGACGTCATCTTCTCTTGTAGGATGATCCCATAGGATAGTGTAGGATAAAGTGAATGATGGCATGTCATCTTGCTTCAACTGCTGTATTGCATCTGTGTTTAGTCCTTCACAGTGGTAGTGTATGCAGTTGTCACAAAATTCGCAAATAACGGCACTGGTCTCCACTATCTTGCTACAATGCAGGCATGTGTCATTGTTACCAGCCCCCCCCCCCCCAAACCCTCACCCCGCGTTTAAAAAAACGTCTGGGATATTATAATCGCCTCCGCCCGTCTGTCCGTCTATAGGCAATAGATAAAACAGATTGTAAAAACGATAAAATAAGACATGTTAGATGTCCAGTTTCCTTTCTTAAAAATATCTTCCACTGGCACAGACAATACTTGAAGAAGGCATTTTACCCGACATCTGGAAAAAGGCAAATGTATGCTGCATACACAAAAAAGGCTCCAAGAATGACCCAAGCAACTACAGACCAATCAGTCTCACTTCTACATTATGCAAGGTCCTAGAATCTTTTATAAGAGACAGTATTGTAAATTTCCTGGAAACGGCTAATCTATTTACCAAATGTCAGCATGGATTTAGACGTAAAAGATCATGTAAAACTCAACTACTAGAATACCTGGAGGATTTAACAGCCATGCTTGACTCAAACGAACCTGTCGATGCAATATATTTAGACTTTTCAAAAGCTTTCGATACTGTGCCACACCAACGACTCCAAACAAAACTGAGAAGCTATGGTATTGGCGAAAATTTAGTAAAATGGATAGGGAACTACTTAAGCAACAGGAGCCAGAGAGTTAGAATTAATGATGCATCATCGGACTGGATTGAGGTGACCAGCGGCGTGCCACAAGGAAGTGTTCTAGGACCTATACTTTTTCTGATATATATAAATGACCTACCTGATCGATTAACCTGCCACTGCAAAATATTTGCAGATGATACAAAGATGTACAGCAACCCAGCTACCAGTCAGATTCAGGAAAACATAAATAAAGTATGTAAATGGTCGCAGACATGGCAACTATCTTTCAACACAGACAAAATGCATGTCATGCACTTCGGCAGAAATAACCCTCAAACCAAATACTATATGACAGATACACCTGATCCACATCCTGTATCAACATCAGATGTAGAAAAAGATTTGGGGGTTCATGTCGACAGAAACCTCTCTTTTGACATACATATAGGGAACATTGTATCCAAGGCAAACAGTACAATAGGACTAATCAAGAGAACATTTACCAACATTGATCAATCTACTTTCACGCTACTATACAAATCACTTGTGCGACCCATTCTTGAATACTGCAACTCAGCATGGTCTCCAAGACTGAAAAGGCAATCGCAGCTATTAGAAAGAGTACAACGCAGAGCAACAAAACTTGTCCCACAAATCAGAGAGTATAGCTACACAGAAAGACTTGAAGCCCTAAATCTAATGTCACTGAAATATAGACGGTTTCGTGGAGATTTGATTGAAACATTCAAACTCATCAAAGATCTATATAATATTGATAAGAACTACTTTTTCGAACTGTCCAATGTTACACGGACCAGAGGTCATAGGCTCAAGCTCAACATAAAACGTAGCAGCAAAGATATTCGGAAGCACTCCTTCGCAAATAGAGTGGCACCACATTGGAATTCACTGCCAACAACAATAGTCGAAGCAACCACAGTCGAAATATTCAAGGGCAAACTAGACATCTTTTTCAAAGAAAGAATATTTGAATTCGACTGAACACAATTAATTGTGGTGTGGCTTTGGACGTTGCTGTTACACATATGCTTATACAACATATGTGAGCCGTCAATTCCCAAAGTCATAATACAATTATTACATCACAGTGGACTAATCTTGAAACAGCCTGTGCATCTACATGAACATGCACACATGAAGATAGCTACACGTGTTGTTTCCAGACCAGGGTTGCCTGCCCTACCAGTTTAGCACTCAGGCAATAACAAGCCAATGGCTTATGCCTTGTAAATTGATGTTGTATGTTGTTGTAATACCTCACCGGTTTACCTGAAGGGATCTCCGATAGTCGGAATTTACACAACAAGAACAAGAACAACATTAAACGAATCAGACAGTTTTCGCCCACACATTTATGTCAAATCTGAGATTAATTTGATCGCATGGAATAAATAGTTCACTGAAAATTGTCTATGCAGGCGTTGACTCAAAATGGAACGGAGAAATCAGAATAGAGATTAAAATAAACGGTAAGCGGAAATGTTTCACTTTACAAGGCGTAGGCGACTAGGCCATGCCCATTGCATTGAATCTGACACTTGATTGGCTTGTCATTCAAAAAATTTCAACAATTGAACCATGCCAACTTATTCAAGTTATTGCCTCGGTGATTTTTGATTTTTCACATTTTGTCAATTTCATGATATTGTTTATATAAATAGTTGTCGGTCTTAATAGAATTTTCTTCCATTGCCTGGATGGAGAAATGTTCACACTGATGCTGATCCAGCTTTAATGTTCATTAAGAGCACAGGTGCTCATGTCGTGGCCCGTACATATGTGTATGGTAGAGTAGCCGACTATGACTAATGACTCCCACCATACTGATAATATATATATTATATATATATAAAATAAAAAATATGTACGGGCCACGACATGAGCACCTGTGCGTAAAACACCGAATCTTGCTATAAGGTGTATGTAATCTAGTAGATGAATGTATCTAATCATTTGCCCCCTTGTATGATGAAATAGGAGTCGATATTCACTGTTTTATACTAAATTTTGTGAGGCCACTGCACACCTTTCTGATCCAGCACATGTAGTTTGTGGTGTTCTACAAGGATAAAATTCTTGGCCCGTTACTCTTTCTTATTTATATAAAGGATTTGCCTAAACTATGCAACCATGTCTCTCTCTCTTACTCTTCACAGATGAATCTAATGCCTTTAGTTTTCACAAAGGCATACATACACTAATATGACAGAGTAAATGAGGAAATGGGCATAATTATAGAGTGGTTTACGGCCAATAAACTTTCATTAAATGTAGACAAAGCAGCACATATGTTATTCACATACAACAAAAAGTTAGAGAAGTAAAATACCAAAACTGATCATCAACAAAGAAATTGCGCAAACTCGGCTAAATTTCTAGGTGTTCTTTTGGACGTCGACTTGTCCTGGAGCTGCCACATAGATTACATTAGCAAAAAAGTCACAAAAAGCCTAGGTGTGCTACGACGACTAAAACCATTCATCTCAAATAAAACTGTGGAACTGGTGGTATCTCGCAATCCTGGAATTCTCATTTCGGGGCTGCCTGGCTAGCTGATTACCGCCGTTTCTATGGATGCCCGGCAGTCGTACCAGGGTTACCCTTTTGCGAGTATATACGCATAAAAATGGCAGAGGGACACATAAAAATTAACCATCTGCGTCCCCGAGGACGCACGAGGGACGCAGTGAAAAAGTGTAACAGAAACTGGTAACTTTGCGTGTGCTTAATTATCAATTATATTATCGCGTGTGTATATTTATTTGTGCATGTTTTTACTTTTAAAAATATACCTAATGTAAAACATTTCAATAAAAATGAACTTACTGCGTTGTTTAAGACTATGATTTGTTGTATGTTTTCTTGCACAACTCAAAGTTGTTTATGCCATAAATCAGATTCAACCTCCACATTTAATTGTAAACACAATCCTCAAATCATCCTTAGTATTCCATTTGATCTAATTTTTATAAATAATGAGTTTACAAGCCCAATGTTAGTCGCCTTATCAGACAACAAACAAGTACAGTGCTTTAAGTTATTGTTTATTGACATGCAGTTCAAATGTTATTAGTTAAATATACAAGGGCCATTTCAATAGATCAATTTTAGCCACCATTGTAGATCACAGAATACATATTTTTGAAAATTTACCACTGGAATGACTGGCACTGTTTTCAACATGTTTAATAAAGTGCTTTATAATTAGATCAATGTGTTGTGTTTATTTTAAGAAAAAAACATGGGACCCCCCATATTTCAGATGAGGACCCCATGGGACCCCCAGCTTTTACGGTGAGACCCCCAAATCTGAGAGTGGGCAACACTGAGTCGTACCTTGGAACCTGAAACACGAGCACCTGCCGCTGGTTCCCTGTGCGATTCATGAACCCTATTGGTGAGTACCACTATAAATAATGTACTAGTAGTATTACTACAAATGGTGTCAGGAGTACTTTGGGCCCTAAATTAAAAATTATTGTTAGTTATTTCTAAATTTTCTACTCACGATTTTGCTGTTTAAAAAAAGATAGAATTCTCGGAAATATAAGGGCTACTCTAGTCCTGCCCGAACGTCAATTTGACAGACTCTGGCCGCCATTTTGATTTTGTTATAGTTTTTTATTATCTAATAATCACAGATGATAGGTAAGTTTTAGTTAAATATATATTATTTATTTACACTATAGCATGCAAATGTCGGGTATGTAGATTAATATACCTTACATACATACGCCATATACATCATAGATTCAAGATTCAATGTTATTTATTTGAACCGTAACGAATCAAGGTATGTTTTCGGGCTAAGTTTCTATCATCTATGTCAGTATTCCATGGAATGACAACCGTATAGTTTCTGGATTGTTATTGTTAGTTGTCTTCAGTGTCATATGTAGGAAACCGCGATTCTGAGCTGTAGTTTAACCATCAGATTTTTTATATTACAGTTCAATTTCGGTGTTTATTTCAGAATTATTTGAAATAAAGAAGTGATATAAATCACTGTTGTTATTATTATTATCATTATTATTATTAACTTTTTGAACATTAGAGGGTAATCTCCCTTCTAATCAACAAATATGTTTCTATTGTAGTATTAGGTTTACTAGTTACGCTGAACACTATTTGTTTTTTCTTGTTATTATTAATTTTAAAAAGTTCATTATCACATTGCTAGCTACTCCGTTAAAACACTACTCAGCTTATGCCTTCTTTTCAAGTTAAATCTGGGGAGTTTTTGGCTCGCATCCAATTTTCTGTGGATAAATCCTTTACCCACAAAGCCATTTTGTTGGGTACAAGTAAATGTTTCATTTCGAACAGGGCTGATCAAACTGGGTTTGTTGAGTATTGGTGTAAAAGCGGTGGTACTATACAAGACCTGGTTAATATTTTGCAGTCAAGAATAGCCAACACCGTTCAGAAATTTCACCATATCGTTTTCTATATCTGGGCCAGAACCTTGGACATTACCGAGAAACGAGGCGACGGTTTTGTCTATTTAAGGACGGCCAATGATGAACACACGGTAGACCGCATTTGCCAACACTATCACTGTGCCATAGACATGTAAGACGTTACGGCCAAATGGTGAAGCTTATCGATATCCCGGCGTATTCTCTGGTCCTGTATAATGAGCAACTTGAATCCCTGTTTCTTCAAAGACCAAGAGCTGCAACTGCATGACCAACTCTCTCTTCTCAATGATAGAATTGAGAAAATCAATACAGATATTGGTGTACACACCATCAAATGCAGTGTAGAGTTAATACTCCATAAAAAATCTAGTGCACGTAAATGCGTCCGTTATCATTATACTTTTGAGTTTCTGAAGGACGGCTTGCATGCAGGTACGCTACTGAATCTAGTCTGGCTTCAGAAAATTCATTTAGACGTTCTCTGGAGTTTCACCACCATCACTACTCAGTGAGTTATATTTTTCAGTAAGCATACGCTCACAACTTATTTCAGTAAGCGATATTATTTCTTTAGTGAATATTAATTTTGCTTCCCTGATATAAATCAACAAGTGACCCATAATACGGAAACCTTTGTGTATTAACACTGCAACCGTGGAGGAACTTACTGCACTCCATAATATTGGTAAAATTCGAGCTGCTGGCATAGTAAGTTTCCGTGAGTTCAGAGGAGGTTACATATCTCTGGCCGACATTAAGGCAGATCTTGATCTGTCTGCCATAGCTACTGTCCTTGAACGATTGCTCCATGCTGGGGACGTCGTATTTGACATCGATGATGAAAGTGGTGTTGGTGGGGTCGACTCGCACTGAAGGGAAGAATCCCTGGAAGAGCAAGTAACTAGACTGAACATGGAACTGCTAGCTCAAGGTATCAAATATAAGGTACTCCTTAACTCAACTAGTCGACAAAGGGGTGATCAGATCCTAGTTGATAACCTGGCTGCTGTATATACCCCTAGAGAACATAGGAGGGAGTTGAGATCAGTTTCTCACCATGACACTAGGATGTCATCACCAGTTCGTAGAGCCTACTTGGATGGCTCTTCGTACAATGACGCTAGAATGTCATCACCCGGTCGTAGAAGCTACTCTGATGGTCCTCCTCCACCTAAAATGTCAACTTTTGATGGAAAATGTGAGTGGAAACCATTTTTCATACAATTTGAGCATACTGCTTCAAGGTACCGTTGGTCTGATACATATAAATTAGACATGCTCATCTCAGCTTTAAGGGACAAGGCCTTAAAGTTTTACTGCATCTGTTCTGTGCAAGTCCAGAATGATTACGCCAGTTTATGCGACAAATTAACGTTGCGATTCGGGAAGAAAGATCTGCCCCACTTCGTCCGAAAAAAAATGCAAGACATTCGACAAGAGGGTAAAGATTGATCATGGGTTCCAGAAGACCTAAGGTCGAAAGGTCTGTTTTCCGGACGATGCTTCTGATTTGATGGAGGCAGATAATCCTGAGCAGTTGAGAGGCATAACGGCTCCTAGCAGGATAGATAAATTAGAGGAAGATGTCGAAGGACTTAGAAAGGATATGGCGGAGATGAAGGTGGATGTTGCTAAGATTTTGAGTCATATCTGGTCAATTCGGCCGAGGTCGTTCTCCTCCAAGCGGGAAGGTCGTTCCATCGCGTTCCCATTCTCTTCCTTTCAGATCGGGAAAGTGCTTTAATTGCAATTTAGAGGGCCATTTTTCCCGTGAGTGTCCGGAGCCGAGGCCTACACGTAGGGTTGTACGACTATTCACTTTTCATAATCGCGATCATTTAAGAAAAATAATCGCGATCATACGATTAATCATGAACTATATTAACTATGTCAATGCTGCTTAGAGAACGTTATTATGCTACTGCAGATTGTAAGATTATGGGTTAGTCACATACATGGACAGAATACGCCAGTTGCTGATTGCAAACAAAGGAATGTATCCAGATTTTTCTAGACGGAAAACGGAAGGTACCGTATTTCGTTTAATTGTAGCCTATGCTCTAATAGAAGTCCACCCTATAACTTTGACATATGAGCTCCAATGATTTCTTAGCAGTTTCAAAATGGCAAAACTCTGTATTAGAAGCCCACCCCCTAACTCAGCAGATAATTTGTAAGAATAGCGTATATAATAATAACAATCGTGTCACAGGGTGTGTCTACTTCAGACCGATCTCTGCCCTGATACATTTCTGGCCCCTCTAGAAGTCAATACAGGCCTCGGATTTGTAAATCTCGACCACCTATTAGATTAATACTAATAGTAGGCCACGTATACATGTTCAAGATATAATAAAGTTTATTCCACACTTTTGTAGTTAAAATGCGCTTAAAACAGTCTTGGCGTGATTAAATAGCTTCCTTATAAATATATTTTAAGACCAAATTTATGTATCAAACAAGTACGGGGAAAAATGTGCATCAATTTTGTAACGCCGATCAACATTAAATGATCCAAATTGAATTATTGCGTACGACAATATAGCCGGCTTCTCAAGTTGGCGAGCCAGTGGCTCTTTTGAGATGGGAGACGGCGTGTTCTCGCGAGATATACACTAACGGGAGTTTATCAAACGGGTACCCGTTATTCAGATCAGTTTAATACTCAGTTCCTATCGCGCAATGATAAAATATAGAAATTCCCGAGTTCCGAGTCCCCGATTCCAGAATATTTATATCCGAGTACTCGCTCTTTAATAAACTTCAATTGGAGGCGAATCACGTGATTTGTATTTTTTTTTCCTGATGCCATTTTATATCAAATTGTGGATCAGGGTTGGGTTTTGGACTGTCCAAAACTAATTTTGAACAGACTTTGTCCAAAACCTGTCTAAAACATGTCTTAAAGGGTTTAAACCAGTCCTGAACTGTCTATAAATGTCCAAAACCTATTTCATTAATAATAGGATTCTTGGATGAGAGAGTTAAATACAACTACCCTTCTGTCTATAAACCCTCTCAATGACACAGACAAAGTATAACAGTTATTTTACAAGTAGAAATATTCTGAAAATGATTTGACTGGAAGGTATTGCTGTCAAAGTCAGAAAAAGCTTAGTCAAATGATTTTCAAAAATTTAACAGATTTTGTGGTTTAGTCCATTTAGTATAGAGGAATTCACATGGGTGAAGGGGTTAGCAGGATTAGTTTTAACTATACTAGCAGCTAATTATAGGCTCATTCACCTGTGAGTGTTATAACATAACATCCACAGAAGTGCCTACTGGTTATCTGAACTTAGATCTGTTTACACACAAAGAACTCATTGTTAGTCCACCCAGCCAAAGTCTTGCTGTCCCCTGTCAAGGAACAGAAGTTACAATTGAATTACAGCCTGTAGTTAACACTTTCAATGATAATAACCAGAAATAGCAATATTCCTTACAATTTAACTGTTATATAGTAAATTTTCTGTTAAATATTTTGAAATCAATTTGCCTGGAAGCTGTTGCTATAAATAATCAAATTATTCTCTAAATATTCAACAGTTTTTCTATCATACATACATTATTTTGCTGGATAAATAGGTGATATAGTATTCTTAAAGATTTGACTGTACATGTAGTTACACTCTCTAAGATAACTGAGTTAAATTGTGTTCAAACTAATCTATGTATGTTAACACTTTCAACAATCATGAGTTCCTTACATCTCACTTTCAAAGGAAATAGTCTGGACTAAAATTGTAGGTTTTGGACAGATTTAGACATTTTAAAGTGTCCAAAACCTATTTTGGGCAGACGGTTTAAATCTGCTTTAAACCACTATTGTCCAAAACTTGCCAACCCTGTTGTGGATTAATTTTGATGTATAAACGACCTTTATTGAAGGATACGCAATATTTAGGCGCTCAAATCAAATAATTTCACTTCCCCGGTGATGTTTTGAGGTATACATTAAACATAGGCGTAGGCGGTGAGAATTTTTAAGTGAGAAAATGCGTTGAATTTCCTTGGTATCAATTCTAGGACTTTTTTGGGAAAACCGTTAACGCATAGCTATTCAGAGAATGGGGAACGCGAGATAAGCGTGTGTGATTACAACAACAATGACAAATAGCGACCAAGTGAACAATCTTTATTCATCTAAAACTAATCATGAGTCAATACAAACAAATCAGTTATTTATTTAGTTTATTTAATCATTCACACATTCGGCTGATAGCCGGATGTTTGTTTCCATGCTTGGTAACGCGAGCAGAGTTTCACAAGCGTAGACGTGTCTTGACAAAAATTTCAACATGGCGATTATACGATTATTTCATTTTATAATCGTCCACGATCATTTTGAATTATATAATGGTGATTAATCGAAAAATCGTGCAACCCTACGTACACGGTCGCCATCACCTTCTGCTTCACCGTGATCTTCGCCTGTGGGATCATATGATGTTCGCATGTATGAGTTTAATCATGACCATATGACACTAGTCATTCCCATTAAAGTAAATGGTCTTTCCGTTAATGCAGTAGTGGATACTGCGGCACAAGTGACTGTAATTGGCAAGAACGGTGCAAAGAAATTACCTTGCCCTTTAAAAAAGTTGGACTCTATTTCATTGAAAGGTGCAGGTAGAGACAATATTATTCCTGCAGAAACTGTTGAGCCAGTCACAATTGCATTAGGCTCTATGATGTGCAACTGGCCACTCCTTCATGCCAATATTAATGATCCAATTATATTAGGCCTGGATTTCTTGAAGGCACACAAGGCCACCATTGATCTGACTAGACTGTGTCTGACAATTAATGGAGAACCGGTTCAAGCATCAATGTTGAGAGTAGGGTTGGGCGATATTGCTCAAGGCATGACGATATCGGTTTCTCATTAAAATATCGCGGTATCATGATATATCGTCATTTGGGTGGGGTGTGGAGTTAGGGTGTAAACATAGAATAACATATGTATTTCAAATTGTTGGTGTCTGCAAGTTATTTTCATTAAATTTGTTGCATTGAAACCATAAATTGAGATCGCCATGATTTAATACACGTAATTCCACACTTTGACATCCTTCAATATACAGTTTAAAACAACGACGGTAATGCAACTAACCGTATTCATCACAAATAAGAAGAATAAAGGATTTTCTTCTGTTCTTGTGTTGTATTTTGTCTTATCTTTACCTCACGACAACTGTCAAAAGATTGAGCAAGGAATACGCATTAACTTCATTACGCAGAAACGAATTCCGCAGAGAGAAATCTGATTGGCCACCGTATCATACTTGAGCCAATCAGAATTCAGACTGCAGAATTCCGACAGCTGTTATCACGCCCGCCGCTAGCATAGACGATGCAAATTAGTAAAATAATACTGCATGATTTTGAACGAGAACCAGCGTGAAGACTGGAAACAATTATATCAGATTTTATTTGGTCTGTAATATTAAATACTAACTTGCCCCATTTTAGACCTATTCAAATTCGCTCACTACTTAGCGGGTTTATCCATTGATCTCAAGGCGTAGTCGGGATGTGTGAAATTAACCCAGTTAACTCTGCAGGCAAGACTGCCACAACAGATAGAAGACTGGACATAATTAGGCCTAAATTCTTTATTTTAAGGACGTTTCTCACTTAGAATAAATCCGTAATGTTATATGTGGAATGAATTTTAATCTGATTCGTTTAAAAATGCTAAATATATTGTATAAAGTTACATAAAAACGTATAACGGTAAAGGAAGAGATTAACTCCCCCCTCACCCACCGTTCCAAGCTGTGGTATTGATAAGGGATTAAGTGTGTGTGGTTTCCTATCGACCTAAAAAGTTTTAAAGTCTAAATCTTTCACGGTCAGAAGAATGTTTAACCATGCAGCTCAATGACTAATGGATAAATAGCTTGACCTGTAGTAATGACGTCATCAGAATGGAATGTGGGTAGTGCAAATGGTATTCCCCACTGACTAATACTCAGAATGAGGCAAGAAAAAACATGGCGTCGTCTATTTATGTAATTATGAAAAGTGAACAACAAAGGATTATTTTGTACTTTAAATCATTTTATTAGCGCAAACAAACCATGAATTAAATGAACACAGATTATTTTAGAGTTTATTAAGTTTTTATAACCTTAGACAAAGACTGGGTTATTACTTAAAGACTATTACTGGACCGAATAGAGGTAAGAGTATGACATTTCTAACTTAGTTCTTTATATTATGCTCACAGTTAAAAGTGCAATATCGTCCTGTCGGTATTGACGATATGTTCGATTTTTCGAAATTATGACGATTTCAGTATCGGTATTCGGTATATCGCGATATTGACGATAATATCGAAAAATCGTCCAACCCTAGTTGAGAGCTCATGGGAAGGAAGCCCAAGTAGCTTGGGTAACAATGAAGCAGAAAGTGGTCGTTGGTCCTTTTGAGGCCATGAAGACCACAGGCGTTCTGGATCAGGAGGTACAGATGTTGTGCTCCAGCCCTCGTCTAAACTGGAGGGTCTGGTAACGCCTCATACAGTGGCCACTGCCAATGATTCGCAGATTCATATTTTGTTAAGGAACCTGTCGGCCCAATATATGACTGGAACAAGACCACAACCTTGGTATTGTCACAGAAATTGAGGAGGTTTTAGACCCTGGAACAGAATTTCAACTTGTTGGTAACCCCATAAACCAGGACGGTTTACAGACTTCTACAGCCACTGAGGTGGACATCCCTGTGTTCTTACAGGATCTGTATGAGAGGTCAGCATCGCGTTTATCGGAGACGCAGTCTTTGCAAGTTAAATCCAGGTTAATCGAGTATCAGGATGCATTTGCAAAAGATGATCTTGATTTAGGTTTGTTCAAGGGGATAAGGCATAAGGTTGACACAGGTAATGCACAACCTGTTCATTCTAAACCTAAACGAACTCCTCTTGGTTTTGAGAATGAGGAAGAGAAACACCTTGCGGAATTGTTAGAGAAAGGTATCATAGTTCCGTCAAAATCTGAGTTATCGTCAGCCCCGGTATTAGTTCGGAAGAAAGATGGTACCGTGCAGTATTGCGTCGATTTTCGAGCTCTGAACAGTCTAACTCGCAAAGACCTTTACCCCCTACCAAACATTGAGACATGTCTGGATGCACTTGGTGGTGCTAAATTTATCAGCACACTTGATATGGCAGCTGGGTATTGGCATGTCGAGGTTGACCCAGAGGACTGCCACAAGGTCGCATTTATCACAAGATATGGGCTCTTTAAATTTGTCCGGATGCCATTTGGTACGTGCAACAGCCCGGCTACCTTTCAGAGGGTCGTACAGCTTGTGTTGCAAGGTCTTAACTGGTGCGAGTGTCTTACATATTTAGATGACGTGGTAGTGACAGGGACTGACTTTGAGAGTCATATGACCAACTTGAAAGCTGTCCTTTCCCGATTCCTGTTGCACAACCTTAAATTAAAACCTAGGTAAGAAGTGTAATTTGTTTCGTACAGAACTCTGTTTCTTAGGTAAGTTGGTGAGTGATAAGGGAATCGCTGTTAAGCCAAACAGTATGGAAAGCGTCGCTAATTGGCCTGTTCCTAAGATCAGGAAAGAGCTGGAATCTTTCCTAGGTTTCATGAATTACCACCGAGAGCACATACATGGTTTTGCTGGTATTTCTGCTCCTCTCTCTGCGCTTAGCAGTTCGAAAGTAGAGTATGACTGGACTCTAGAGCATCGGGTAGCTTTCGAAACACTTCAGGGTGCTATGGCCAACCCTGCGGTGTTAGATTATCCGACACCGGATGGTACCTTCATACTGGATACTGATGCTTCAGAGGCTGCTATTTGTGCAGAGTTGTCCCAAATTCAGAATGGAAAAGAGGTGCTTATTGGTTTTGCGAGCCGAATGTTGACACCGGCTCAGCGTAAATATTGTGTTACACACAAAGAGTTGCTAGCCGTGGTAGCATTTACTAGGCAGCACCGTATGTACTTGCTAGGATGGTCATTTATTGTGCGGACTGACCATCACAGTCTCACTTGGCTGCTCAGTTTCAAACACATCGAAGGACAGCTAGCTAAATGGCTAGAAGAACTGTCCCAATATAATATGACAAGGCAGTACAGGCCCGGTAAACAGCACTCTAATGCTGATGGTCTATCACGAGTTCCAAGGGATTCGTCACCTTGCAACTATTATAAAGCTGGCCAATCTCTTAGTTCATTACCATGTGGTGGGTGCAAATATTTTACCAAACTTCAGCAGCAATGGTCTCAATTTGAACAAGATGTTGATGATGTAATTCCTTTGGCTTTTCAAACCATAAGGACCCTTCAACTGAGTAATAATGACCTATCAGACAGCGACACAGACAGCAACGATCCCGATGTACTGCTGGATGGTGTTCCCCAAACAGACCAGGTTATCGGAAGGTCAAACTGGTTAGACGCATTCTCTTTGGAAGATCTACGGGAGCGTCAGTTGGAGGATCCTAACCTGAAGACAGTTGTATCATGGATTGAGCAGCTGTACACACCTCCTGATGCAGAGCTATATTTAGCTAGTCCAGCTGTCAAGTTTTGGTGGGCTCATCATGATCAATTGATTTTTGTCGATAGCATTTTGCACTATCTTTGGGTAGAAGCAAATACCACACAGAATCTACTGGTAGTTCCAAAGTCCATCCAGAACCTTGTTTTGGAGAATTGTCATGATTCTAAGCTTGCCAGTCACATGGGTGAGCAGAAAACATTAGAGAGAGAGAGAGAGAGTGAAGGCTAAATATATCTGGCACGGATACTCTCATGATGTGGTGGCGTATGTGAAATCCTATTGGATTTGTAACTGTAGCAAGAAAGCTTCCATTCATCCTAGAGCCACTCTGGGTGAGTTCCATGCTGGTTTTCCCTTGGAACGGGTACATATGGACATTTTGGGCCCCTTTATCACATCTGCACTGGGAAATAGATATGTGTTGATGATCATAGATCAGTTCACTAAATGGGTTGAGTACTATGCGCTCCCTGAACAAGGGGCAGAACTGGTAGCCAACACGTATGTGGAGCGTTTCATCACCACATTTGGCTGTTCCTATTTCTTACACACCGACCAGGGTCATAACTTTGAGAGCAGCCTATTTAAGGAACTGTGCCATCTACTGGAGATTTCAAAAACATGCACCACAGCTTATAGACCATGTTCGAATGGACAGATTGAACGTATAAACCGTACCGTCTTGCAGTGTATACGGTGTTACCTGCAAGAGCATGACAGACAGAAAGATTGGGACAAGTGTATTCATTACATCGTTGAAGCTATACGATCTGTAAGCCGACAGACAGGTTATACTCCCAACATGATAATGCTTGGTCGAGAAGTGCTACAGCCCATTGACATAATGTGCAAATGCCCTGTGTCTGCGATGACAGATGATGCCCCTTCAGATGCCAGTGACTTCGTCCAACAGTTACAGCAAACGCTGCACGAAACTCATGAGATAGCACAGATAACCTTAAAATGGCTCAGAAGCGCCAGAAAAAAAGAGTATGATCTACGTTTGCATGAGCGTGCCTATCATGTTGGTGATGTAGTTTATCTTGCTAATTCTGCAACTAAGATAGGTCAGTCCAGTACACTACAACCTCTGATATAAAAAACCAATGCCGGGAACTAGTCGTTCACCATGATAGATTAAAGCTGTGCAGAGATCGTGATTTACCTCTCTGGATATAATATGAATGAGACGTGCTATAAGCTCTGAAGATCATGGCGAAGATGACGACTTATTATTCCCCGATAATGGCCGTAGGTTATCTGATGGTAACCATGTATCCATTTTTGGAGGGGATTTGGATGAAACCATTCCATATGGTATTGATCCATCCTCATCAACTCAGCATGATGATCTAGATGCTGTTTTGACAGATGACTTGGATAGCGACTGTGTTTTACCCGTCCCACAAACACAGCATCACTCTCCTAGGCGCATGAGGTGTCAGGTCCGAGGAGAAACGCATCACACTTCCCTAGGCGCATGAGGTGTCAGGTCTGAGGGGAAATACATCACACATCCCCTAGAGATGACCAATTCCAAACACACCATTCAGAGTCGAACAGGAAGAAGGCAGTGCCGTCTTCCCAACAGGTTCCTAGATTATGACCTGTATTAGAATGCTTAAGCATTTGTGAATTAGACTAATAGATGTAAGTCTTCATGGACCCTACTTGTCCATCTCCATATATGTTCCTCTGGTTTCGGATTCATTTGGTCATGATACTGTTGCGGACTGCAGTTAGCTTTTTGGTTGTAGTACAGTAGTGCAATAGTAGTGTGATAATGTACAATGGTAGCAGTAATTCAACATTAAAGAATTACTGAAATCAAGATGATATGAAATTATAATTTCAATTTTTAATATTCTGCATGGCACTGAAGACATTCAACTTGTCCGGAAAACATTTATAATCATTGGCTTATGTTCCATTTCCGTCTTAGCTTTAGTTTCAGCAACAGGAAAATCATGATGTTCTATTCTTTGTAAAATTTTGGGAAGCTCTAAATTAGTTGGACATGTAAGCACATAGTGGCTTTTTTCCCAGCAATTATACTCCTCCAGATGCCAAAAACCAACATGGGTCTATTGATGTATGACTCACAGAACGCATTATTATAATTACGCATTTTTCAAATGCCGCGTGAATGATTGCGCGTAATAATGCGTGGTTATATTTACGCATTTCTTGAACATGCCATGGATAATTACGCGTTGCAAAGATGCGTTGTCAAATGATGCGTAAATTGTTATGCATTAATCATACGCATTGTATTTATTGTCCGTCATGACGCTTGTTCATAATAATGTTTTCTGTTTGTGTATATGGCAAATCCATATACACACTTTGTATAATAAATATATGCATCCTATGTTGTGATGCAATCTCATCTATGTATAGTGAAATTCAGTTTAGGTTAGCTACACTATGTCAGTTCTACATTTGTCAGCTCAGATATTTTATAGGGTAACTCAAATATATTATATATATAGTCTTATTATGTCAGCACTGATATTTTATAGGATAGCCCAGATATATTACTTCTACATTAGGTCAGTTCAGATATTTTATATTAGGTCAACCTTATATATATGCCATATCTATATATTTTCTCTATTAAACATGTAACAATGACATGTTAATTTGATGTAATGATGCATTACTTTATAATGCATGGTTCATGCATATTTATGATGTGCATTACTCTATAATGCAGAAGTCTTGCATATGACAGCATATTTATAATATGCATTACCACTTTATAATGTTCAAAGTAATTGACGCGTTAGTCATAACGCAAAAGTATGTTTCTTTCTTCTGCTGTATTATCCGTTCCGTTTTACCTTCACTCAGATTGTGATAGGGATAGTAGTTTTCCGGATTTTCTAAATTTCTAAATTCATGTGAGATTATTTTTATTACTTCTTTATCAATTCGGCAATTCCGTCAATTCTGTCAGTTTTCGGCTGTGGGGGAAAACCATTGTCCTTAATTTTAGTTCGGGATTAGTTATGCTATTTTAAAATGTGTAACGATGACCCTCGTCCGGCAGCTGTAGATCTATCCATCTGTTTTATCATTTACAGCTCATTCTCTCTGGATCGATCGACACCTACTATGGTCAGAATTTTTTCTTTTAATTGTGGTCGATTCTAATTCTACCGTATAGCAGTTGAGCATCAATGGCCATACAATTGTATTATAAGTTGGTTGGTTATTTATTTAATATTTTTTCATTTTCAAAATAAAATTTTTTGTAATAATTGAGGATTCCAGATTTAGGATATAGAAAGCCTCATTTTAAGAACGGGGAGGAATGTGGAACTGGTGGTATCCCGCAATCCTGGAATTCGTGTTTCAGGGCTGTCGGGCTAGCTGATTCCCGCCATTTCTACGGATGCCCGGCAGTCATACCTTGGAACCTGAAACACGAGCACCTGCCGCCAGTTCCCTGTGCGATTCGTGACCCCTGTTGGTGAGGACCACTATAATGTACTAGTAGTATTACTACAAAACACTTAAGACACTGTACACAACACTCATTCTCCCACACCTAACATTTTGCAATGCAATCTGGACAAATACACACAAAACAAAACTCAGCAAGTTGTCTTGATTACAAAAGAGAAGCATCAAATTATTTACAGACAAAAAAGTACACCAAAATATCGTTTAAAAAGAGAATTTATTAAAGCTGACAGATATTGGCAGAATACAGCTGTATACCATGGTATATGACTTTCATCACAATATCTTACTCAGGTCATTATCACAGATTTTCATAAAAAATGGAAACATCCACAAGTACAAGACACGCACGAAACAAAATTTATACACACAATTTCCAAGAACACGCAATGACAACAGGAAAATTGCATCCAAGCTTTGGAATGAACTAGAGAGCAATTTTAGGACACAACTACTGCGGCAATGGTCACATAATAAATCATTAAACCAATACATTGTTATCCCCATGTTTTAAAAAAAACATCAGGTATATTGTAATCATCTCCCAAACCATTTCTTGGAATGAAATCAAATTTGGTATGTGCGTTACCCATATGATTCCGCTTTGCAAGGCGATATTTAGATTTGGCTACGCCCCAAGGGGACGTGGCAGGGGCCAAAAGGTCAAATCAGTTGTAACGCAACTCCTCTGAAATCATTAGGTCCTCCTCCCCCAGGGGGTCGCGGAAGGGTCAAAAGGTTAAATTTTAACCTGCAGAAATTGATTGTAATGCATCTCCTCCGAAACCGTTGGACAGAATTCAACCAAATTTGTTCTGTGGGTTACCCATATCAATGTGGAGATAAATAATCGGTCGTGATCATTCAAAGCAATAATCGTGCAAGCCTAGTATAGTCTATACATGAACGATTTACCCAATGCCACTAACTGCCATGGCGAAGATGCTTGAATGAACTCCTCTAACTGCTGGTTTATTTAGGGATAGAAATTAACATTTTAAAATGGTGACCCATGTGGATTATTACACCAGAGACTTCACTTGTCCCTGACATCTGGTACTGATCCGTACTGTAGTACAGCAAACAATATAAATATTCTTAATGAATCATTTACATCATTATGCTAATTAATCATTTAACCATCAGGAGGTCAAAGTGTTTGCTTGGTTAATGTCCATTTGGAGGCCAAGAGAAGACTATTTTTGAAAATGTACCATTGGAATGACTGGCTCGTTTATCGAGCCAGTCATTCCAGTGGTATATTTTCAAAAATAGTCTTCTTGGCCTACAAATGGACATTTCTCAAGACCACTGTAGAGGTCATTTTGGTCGACTTAACCATTAAATGGTCAAACCACAAAGGATTTCACCAGCTGGTTGATGAAGTAAGCAGTGAATCGTGTTTGAATTGTGCCATAAAACCACTAATACTGAAACACAGTTATCTAGCCGGGGCTCGGTTACTGTTTCAAAACAGTGTTCCCTTACTGATTCGTGTGCGAAAAAGGCCTACGGATCACGGGATCGGTGGTTAATTTTTAGTCATGTTTATTCCCGGTCACAAAATACATTCATAGGCTCGATTTTTAGAGAGAACTATAGCAACATGTCCTTCATGGGCAGTTTTCACTCTATCTGCACGTAGTGTCTGGTATGACTGGTCGTTGATCCATGATGATCCTGTAATACTTTTAATAATGACTTTCCGCACATGTATGTTCTTGCATAGACCAATATGGCTGTACATCACAAGGTAAAGTCCTTTTGTGATTCGGCCATCCGTTTTTGATATATCATCGGCATTCGGCTAATGGGTTTTCGAGGTTGTAAGCCGATTTAGTATAAGTGTATGATTTTTATCAACAAATGATGTCAATGTCGTAGTTAGGAAACACTCCATGAAATAAAACATGTAGTAAAGCGAAAATAAAGTTATAAATATCCGTTATGTGGCCTACAGATCCAATCCGATTACTGTGTCATGTGTTTTTGAGGATGACGCGATCTCATAATTTCTACTCTATGGCAATTATTCTGTTGCGTGTTTGAGATTTTGAGCAGTTTTTACAGGTATGAAGTAAAAAGCAAAATGATCATAAAATAAAGAAAAACCAGAAACTTTTTATAACCCTTTAAACCCTCGAGTTTGTTCAAGAAAATTTAAATTTTCTCATAGAAAATGTCCATTTGCAGACCAAGAGAAGACTATTTTTGAAAATTTACCACTGGAATGACTGGCTCGGTTATCCTTAGTGAATGGAGATTCAAGTTTGTTCAAATGAAGCCATTTGGCCTTTGGCCATCTTGGATTTTGGCCTATTTTTAGAAACGTTTAAAAATCTTCAGAAACTGCTTGGTGAATCGATTCCAAACTCATGAAATATCATCTAGGCCACATGCGCCCGCAGCCGTCTTAGATGGCCTAATTTTTATGAAAACAGGATCCGCTTGAAATTTTGTAAATGTGATTCAAGGGACTAAGGGCCGTTCAGGTTTGTTCATGTGAAGTTAAACATGACCATCATTGACCAATAATATTTCAGTGTTTTGGCACACCATTCAGGGGTAGATTTTAAGGATTTTTTTTACTAAACTCAGACAGGATACTGCATCATTGATTTTACTATCCCGCAGCAAATTTCACTATCCCAATGTTTGTAAGCTCAAAGCACATCATAATCTATGACATCATGAATGATGTAGATAAGTACGTCATGAATGCATAGTTGAAGACGGACTATGCATTGTTGTACGAATTGTATGTGACCTTACTATTTAATAAATAGTGTGTTGAATATTTTGAAACTTATTTCTGTTGCTACCTTAGGCAGCAGCAGCAGCACCCACTCAATTAGTTACACAATATTCAACAACTTAACTGTATAGTTTTCAGGAAATTAATAGTCAGGGCATTCGGGATTGATCAATACCAACACAGCGATGTGGGGGTGGAGCTTAGCTGGCGATGGGCGGGGCATAGCTAAAACAGGAAAGCTCCATTTGGTTGGAAGTTTTTAAAACAGATTTCTCTGTTCATAATAGATTCTTTATGTCTCTATTTAAAAGCCTTTCTAGTTCTGTTAACCATCATGGATTTTCTGAAAGTCTACGGGATACCATATAAAGGCTTTATATACAATGATCCTACTTGAGCCAATTTTTCGGATAGATGATGCAGGCACCATGCGCCTCTTGTTTTTTGTGGAAACTATTAATTGTAGTGTAGGCATGAGTGGCAAGTATGTGTGAAATAAAACCATATGACAGCCAAGGCTTTTTTACATATTCACCTCAAAAAGTGCACATGTCATCTGAGAGCATCTAGATTAAACCCCCCCCCCCCCACACCCCCCCCCCCCCCCCCTATCTGCTTGGTCTTTGGCCATTACCCCTCTTATCCTCTTTTGCAATATCTCGGATATGGCAACTCTCAAGCACATGCACTTTTCTATTTGAAATGACAATCAGGCCAAAATAAAAAACAGTTTCGTTTCCTGTAAACCCAGATGATATATTATTTAATTTATTGTATTGTAGTCCATCTTTTATCATAGACTACTGTATAAACTTTTGGATCTGCTTTGTTTACTAACTCATACCCAAATGTGTCTGTATTATTATTATTATTATTTTATTTTCAAAGCGGGTTCGGGTGGCGGGGTGGATTATGCTTTTTGCATTTGGTTTACGCTTGATAACTTCCGTTATAATGGATGGATTTATTTCAAATTTGTTATGTCAACTCCTGATGACATGCCCTCGGTGGGTGGGTGGGGATGGGGGGACATGTAATGTACATTGTCTAGTTGTTGTATATACCTGTATCATACTCTTGTATAGATAGTTTATATATCTGATTGTAAATATATTCAAACTGTAAATAGTTGAGGTCCTCGGGGAAGAACAGTTATTTGTACGGATCGAGTTTACTGTACCCTCTATAAATAAAGATATTATTATTATTATTATAAACCTCCTGGGTGAAATTTTGATTTCTTCGCACCCGGCCAGGAATAAAACAAAAATCATACATTTGTCAAACTATACAAATTACAATGTTTTTAATGCAATTTGTCTACCCGTTGCTAATTGTGTCATAAAAAAACATGCCAAATATGCCATCTAGTCAAATATCCGAAAAACAAATATTTACTTTTTTTAAATAAATTAATTGAGAAAAAAAATTCCTCCCTCCCTACTGAAGTCTCTTTTTCCCACCCGGTTTGCCGGAAACAAAATCCTTTTTATGGATGGCCTCATCCAGGTGAGGGATACAGACCCCTCTGGCCATAATGAGCGTGTTGCTTCTGTATGGATGACGACGATATGTCGAGACTGATGAATTATACATGAACATGTAACAGACGCCATTCAAAATGGCCGATGTTGAACTTAGCTACAGCTGCTATGCATACATCACAAATATGAAGCATCGCTTCCGCTGCAAATTAATTCATCTGTGATATCGATGTTGAAAATGGTTATTATGAACTGTCTGAATGCTGCCAGCCACAAGACAATAATTTCAATGGACTCTGGCTCTGCGGAATAGTTCGAAAAGAATTTGACTGAAAGTTGTTGGTGGCTTAGCCACCAACAACTTTCAGTCAAATTGTTTTGCGAATATTCAGCATATCCAGTGATACACATGTAAACTCCATGGAAAATGTAGTCTGCAGAAATACAGCAGTTACATGTAGAAAAAATTTAAAAGATTTGTCTCATCTGCAAAGCAGAAAGCATATGTGTCGCAAAAGCGATGACAGCGTCAACAATGTTAATTTTTCTTAGCTTATATTTCAGGATCAATTAATTCTATTGCAACTAAATTTGTCTATGTGGATGCTTATACTGTTAGGATGCGGCATGATGATACTCAGGTTACAAGGTCAACAGTCAAAGGTCACTGTGTCCTTGATACAAAACTTTTTATTTCAATGTTAATTTTTTGCGTTTAGCAGGATTTCCCGCCTTATCTTTCAGGATTGGTTTATCTTATTGGAACTAAACTTGAATACATTGTTAGGAAGTAGCATGCTGACACTGAAGTCACAATATCGAAGGTCAAGGTCATTCTGACGTCTACAGAATTTGTCAGTGTTAAGTTTTTAGGCTTGGCAAATCTTATCATACTATATTTCTGGATTGCTTAACCCCAATGGAACACAACTTGGGTACATGGTTGCCTATGCCAAGAGGATACAGGATGGTGACATTGAGGTCACAAGGTCAAAGGCCATATTAATAGTGCTATTTGACCTCTGCTTTTTCAAACTTAATATTTTCCATTCATCAAATCTTTTATAATCTTAAATCTTTTAATCTCTTATATACATGGTTACCTATAATGTTAGGAAGCAGCATGATAACACAGAAGTCACACGGTCAATGTCACTGTGACAAACGGGAGACAGACGAGACATTTAATTATGCAGAATTCTTGTTTTTAAGGTCTACATCATTTGTAAGTTTTAAAATCCTTTAGTTAATAGTGTCAAAATATTTCAATTTTCTCATACCGAGAGATTGTTTTTGAAAATTTACTGATGAAATTCAATGACTTGCCGATTAATTAGCCATTGAATCCAGTCATAAATTATCAAAAAAAGTCCAGGGTCTGCAGATAAACATTTGTGAAAACCACTGCAGAAGCTGGTCGTGGCTGTCGTGACCATTAATGGCTTGCCCATTTAATGGTTAAATTTGGTCAAGAAATTAAAAATATCTTCTTATTGAATGTGCATTTCCAGACCAGGAGAAGACTATTAATAACACTTTGGCAAATTTCCAACTGGCTCGCCGTCGTAAAATCTAAAACATAGCCTTCTATCTTGGCCTGCAACTGGGCACTGCTCGATATACTTGCAAAGGTCGGTTTTCCCCAGAAATGAACGTGAAAGGGCTCTTAGCACTCATGCTGCCGGAAAATGGCTTTTGTGAGAGGTCTTGGGAAATGTTCATTTACAGATCATTTGTGCAAGATTTCTCGCTTTTCCAATGTATCGCGATTATATAATATAATAATTTTTATGATATAAATCGGAAAAATCTAAATGTTATGAAAATGCTTATTTTATTTTAAACTAAGTTTCTTCAAATTAAGTTTCAGGCAGCAAGCCTTTCCAAAGCAGGTCTGTCTAAATAGGTGTAACCCATTTTTCATTCGCGCAAAGTTTTAATAGGCAAATATTTCTGGCACACGGTGGCCGCCCCCCCCCCATGTTCACTCACGCAATCCTTTTCATGTCGCAAAACACAATGTGTTACCTAACATAAATTTGCTTTTAAAATTGTGCACATTTTCAATTTGGACAGGCCTTCCAGCGCAGATGTACATTAGAATCTGATCTCTGTACAACCTATACCGTTTGAAATGCATGAGAGCTAATCACAGTATGGCTAGCGTTAACCCTTTAACACTCATGTCATAGTTAGGGTTAAAATATTCAAGAAAACATTTATTACATTTACGGTGTGTTTACAATTGTGCTTAGCCCTTTAACCCTTGAATTTGTTCAAGAAAATTTCAATTTTTCCCGTAGAAAATGTCCATTTGCAGATCAAGAGAAGGCTATTTTTGAAAATATACCACTGGAATTAGTGGCTCGGTTATCGAGGCACTCATTCCAGTGGTAAATTTTCAAAAATAGTCTTGGTCTGCAAATGGACATTTTTCAAGACCACTGCAGAAGCCATTTTTGGCTGATATGAGTGTTAAAGGGTTAAACTAACACGTATTTGTGGTTTGGAAACATTCCAGCATATTTATGTGCTGTACTGTACTGCACCTGAAGAGCGGTGATTAATTATCTGATCAAGCCCAGAAAATAACCCTTGAGTGCAAGAGCACTTGATAGCATTACTGCGAGCCTATACTGATCTTGTGTGCATGCATGACCATAATACAAGCTATTTGTCTTCCTCGCTCTACTCCAGCTTTATCCTTGCCTCTCCAGTTTCTTTATCAATCCATCACGACTACAGTACACACGCTCCGTCATCGTCTCCCTGTCGCTACGTAATATTATCGATCGTATGTTATCGATCGTGTGACTCAGAATACGTACTTTGCCAGCGAGGATAATTCCCCGAATGACCTTCACCTTGCTTCTAAATCTCCATATTCAAACAAACATAATGTGTCGCTGTCAAGGCAGCTTTCATAGTCCGCAGTTTCATGTCTGAAGCGCGAGCGAAAAGCACAGTTTGTTATTCGAGAGCATCTCCACCGCTTTTACAAAGCTTGCATCTAAGATGAATACAGAACAGCTAGCTATTGATCAGTTGTCAGTTTTCTGACATTTACTCAACAATATAGCATCAGAGTATTTTACAATAGTTTCCATGGATACTATTGAAAGAGAGAGGGATATGCTATTTCTGTATAATAGGTCAGGCCTTTGAGCAGCCATATTTCCTCTGAACAAAGAGCTCTTTTATTGGGTTTGAGGGCAGGGCAATTAAGTACAAGTAAATATGAGCTATGTACCAAGGCGACCTTAACGATTTAGCCCTCATATTTCTTTAAGAAAAAAATTCAAATGTTCTCGTAAAAAATGTTAAGTTGCAGTCCAAGAGAAGATTATTTTTGAAAATTTACCACTGGAATGACTGGTTCGGTATACCCAAGCCAGTCATTCCAATAGTAAATGTTAAAAAATAGTCTTCACTTGCCCATTGACCACTGTCTAAGCCGTTTTTGGCCAGCTTAATCATGTAATGGTTAATTGAAGTGTGGGGGTAGATGAGACACTAGTCAAAGAGGGTAGTGACCACTGATCAGTAGTTCATAGTGGTCAGTGGCCATAGTGATTGTCTAGTACTGCTATCCCTTACTTAGCCCTTTAACCCTCATATCAGGTAAAAATGCCTTCTGCAGTGGTCTTGAGAAATGTCCATTTGCAGACCAAGAGAAGACTATTTTTGAAAATTTACCACTGACCCAGTCATCCCAGTGGTAAATTTTCAAAAATAATTTTCTATTGGTCTGCAGATTGACAATTTCTATGAGAAAATTGAAATTTTCAATTGAAATTTTCTTGAACAAATTTGAGGGTTGAACGGTTATTGAGCCAGTCATTCCAGTGGTAAATTTTCACAAAATAGTCTTTGCAAATAGACATTTCTCTAGACTACTCCAGAAGGCATTTTTGGCCATTTTGAGTGTTAAAGGGTTAATGAATGCACTGATTTACCTGAGCCTAGCTTTTATTACATAGTGGAGGGATACGATCTGTTGTTACTCCTAAAGTGCCGGCCACAATTTGTAGGTTTTTTAAGGCAAGACTCCACAACACTATATGCAATGGGCGTTTCCAGAGTAATGATGTCATAAGACGTCATAATGAGCTAAGCGGCATGTAGGATGATGTCATAATCATCACTTCATAAATGATTGTATATGGCCCGTCTTTAACTCTTAATAGTCTGACACATTGTAAGAATTATATGTCTCTACTATTTAATAAACATGTTGCTGAATATTTTGAAAGTAATTTGATTGGGCGCTGTTGCTGTCATAGTTTCAAGATATTCAACAGCTTAGCTTTATAGTTTTCTGGAAATTGATAGTCAGGGCATTCAGAGATCGATCGATCCCAACACGAGCAAGATGTGGGTGGAGGGTAGCAGCTTGCTAGAGATGGGTGGGGCATGGGTAAAAATGGAAAGGTCCAATGGCAGTGTCAGATAGCTTTAAAAGTGCTCTTTTTATACATTATATTTCATATTCTGAATGTCCTAACGTGTATCCTACAATATCAATTTTGAATTGCCATGTCATGATCAAATATGGCTGCTTTCAAGTTGAGGCGGAAATCCCGCCTCAACTTGAAAGCAGCCAGATTTGATCGTGTCAGGTAACACCAGGTAACAGGACAGAGTAATCAATAAAAAGAGCATTAAAGTCGCTATAAATAAAAGCAGTGGTAAAATAAATTTGTTTAACCGAGACACAGTTAATTTTTAATCGGTTTCCGCTTGGGGTTCTCCATTTAAATATGGATTTGAAGATATGCCGGCTAAAAATTAAGGATGACAGGCGTTTTCAAACTCAAATCACATGATCCAAAGACAAATTTGCATGTCATAACATACCTTAAAAATTTGAAACAATTTTCCGGATATTTTCAGAAATCCATTCTGGACTCCAAGGTTTAATGAATTGCCACGGTTACTTAGCAAATTGACCAATCACATTTTGGTATACAAGCTTGGAAGGCACACCTCACCCGCCCCGATCTATGCATCCCCCAACAAAGCTCAAGTGTTTGGCTGAAAGGACCCCGGTGTAGTAGGCTTGTGATAGGGCTGCACGGTTTGGTTTACAGCCATATCGGTTTTGATATGACTTAATATTGGTTTTAGCCTAATATCGGTTTTATGGGTAACTTCTATTATGTATATGTCAAGAAAAAGCTGAAATCCTTTCTCTAAAATGCTTAAGAGACGATCGTCAATAACGCGAAAATAGAACACTTTTCTGGTACAAATTCTTACCGCCTTACACATATGCTTAAAGGGAAACACCAGACCCTCTATACTACTTTGTATTAAGTTAATCTACAGACCGTAACGTTTTCAAAAATATAACTGTAAGCTCTGTGCTCAAATTAGAAATATATATCTTCGCTATTTAAATATATGATACATTAGTTAAATTTCTATTCCCGGATGAGGCGTATGACGTCATAAGTTGAACGTTTTTCTCGCTGTCATCCAACGCTATCGCAATTTTATATTGCGATTTGCATTTTATATGGGGTTTCTCTTCAACGGTGTTAGGAATATATAAACTATATTTGCGGAAATGTTGAAGAATACATAATAACAGTCTTTGTCTGAATTCTCTGATGGTGCCGATTTTGACATCAAGTTCTGATCTTGAGATAAATGAATGACGCGATAGTATAGACATATCAATATAACTGCAATTTTTGAATCAACAACCTCACTGGCGCTACTGCAGATAATGTTATTAAAGTTTCATCTATTAAGATGAGAGTTTAAATAGTTATTACATACATCCAGCCCATCTTTAGGTACCTATGTTTTCATACTATCCTAAGAAATTCCTGAGATATTGTAATATTCATCCAATTAGCATGTATCTTCATAGAAGATGGCCATCTTAAGGTTCGGCAACGAATGTAGGAAAATAACAAATATATCCATAAATTTGCGATAGTGTGATAAGTGTCTTAATCTTTTCAATCTGTACAAATATAAATGATGTCGATAGCATTATCACCGATAGAGATATCATCATCCAAATGCATGCACTCCTGTTTTCAGAGTGCCGTTATCATGGTTCTTGTCGGATGGGATTCAACCTATGACGTCATAGGCTTAATTACCTCGCAGAAATTTATAGTAACATAGCGGGTTTTAACACCATTTTAATCGGATTTATATATAAATGTCGCAAGAAAGTTTTACACAGTAGCTTAGATATGTGCTCTACGATAGAACTGCATGTTTTATGCAAACAGTGGTGACCCTTCTTGTGTTTCCCTTTAATATACCCCATGCCCATTATTGCGGGAGTGAACTTATTATCTGGTAGCGCCTAAATATTACATATTCTGTAATAAGCATCGTTTATTACATAATAACTAGAATACAATTTGACATTTCATGTCGTAGTTGTGAAAAAGCACAAATCATGTGATATTAGCACATGAAGCGCTTAGGAAATCGATTCAAAAATCGTGAAATATCATTATGTAAATTTGCCTGGTGGCTATCTTTTTGACTGATTTTTTTAATGCCTTTATAAATCCTCTTTTCCGAATCTGCTTGGGGGGTCAATTCAAAACTCATGAAAGGTCATCTACGCCAACAGCGGAACAAAGTGTGTTCAAGGGAACTTGATTGGTCTAATCATTTAGAGCCATCTTGGACGACCTAGTTTTCATGAAAATGACTTCCATAACTGCAGAAGGGATCGGGCCAAAATTTGAGAGATACATGTATGATGAGAGACTTAGGGCATTAAAGTTTGTTCAAGGGATGTTGATACGTAAAAAACATGGCCGCCGTGTTCCTGTAACAATTCTGGTCAACTCCTCAGGTATAGCCGATGGTCTTTTTAACTGAAATGTGTGATATCGGTTTTCAATATATGGTATCAGTATATCGCACAGCCGAGCTTGGGTTCCCGGTGCGCGCCACAGGCCCTTGGTTTCTAGTTTCCAAATGTTTTTTCTGACATATGACTGATTGATGTCGTACTGAGTATAGTCGTCGATGACCTTTGTCTACTTCGTATTTAACAAATACAGGCACACTATAGTTATGACAAATGCCAAAGATTTGACAGACTGACAACCATACCTTCTTAACCCTCTAATCCTCAAATTTGTTCAAGAAAATTTCAATTTTCTCATACAAAATGTGAATTTGCTGAACAAGAGGTTATTTTTTAAATTTTACCACTGGAATGACTGGCTCGGTTACTCGGACACACTCCGCTGATCCTTTGTGTCTTAAGTCACAGTAAAATAGTGTACAGAAGTTATATGTGGTATTAGCGTTATGAAATTAATGAGTTATCCACTGCAATGCTAGTTCAACAGCTTACCTGTATCGTTACCTTGAAATTTGGATTCTGTGAATTCAGGGTACAAAGTTTATAAATCGATCCCAGGCATGCAAACACATGCAGAGCATGTATGGGGCATAGCTAGAAATAGGCGGGCATAGCTAGAAATGGGCGGAACATAGCGAGAAATGGGCAGGGCATAGCTAGAAATGGGCAGGACATAGCTAGAAATGAGCAAGGCATAGCTAGAAATGGGAGGGACATAGCTAGAAATAGGAGGGGCATAGCTAGAAATGGGTGGGGCATAGATAGAAATGGGCGGGACATAGCTAGATATGATCCTTCCATTAGGATTTGTTTTAGAAATATGCCATGGATTTTAGTGTCGAGAAATTAAACCTGTATCTACCATATCACTGCAGTATCTGTATATATTGACCTATGTGCACTGGTCTTTTGCTGCGTGACCAAGCTACATGTATATTCCAATATTGTATTCGAGATAACATTTGTTGAAGACAGGTGAAATAAATACCTCTTAAATGTCATCTACGTCACAGGTAGGAGGAGGCGTGCCAATAAAGCTGAACAAATACAGTACTCTGGCTCAGGTCATATTATATGACAGTCAAAGCAGCTGTCATGTCAAGCGAAGCTGCCTTCAATAGGAGATCAAGAAAAGCCTCTCATGTGTACTGAGTGGCCATTGTCATAATAATATCCAGTAGAAATATCTTGATAAAGAGAAATGAATCTTACTAGGGCAGTGGACCTACCCTATTCATACTGGATAATATAATTTGAAATAAAGCTATACCAATTTCTTAGCTGGCCTGAAAGGTCAAGTGAGCTTATGTCTTGGCGACTGTCCGTCGTGTGTCCGTCCGTCAACTTTTCCTTTAAAACGACTTCTTCTCAAGAACCACTGGGATGATTTCCATTATATTTTGCAGGAAGCATCCTTAGGGCATAGGGATCCAAGTTTGTTCAAACGAAGCTGATCTGCCAATTCTGCCGGTGGCCATCTTGAATTTTGGCAGATTTTTAGAAACTTCTTTAAAAATCATCTCCGAAACGGCTTGAGGGATTGGAGGAAACCTCATGAAATATGATCCAGGGCAAGCGCTCAACCGAGTTTGTTCAGGGGAACTTGATTGGTCAAATAGTTCGGCGGCCATCTTGGTTGACCTAGTTGTAGCGAAAATGACTTCTCCAGAACCGCTGAAGGGATTAAACCAAAATTGTGCAGATATGATTAGGGACTAAGGGCCAATAAAGTGTGTTCAAGAGAAGTTGATCTGTCAAAAAACATGGCCGCCGTGTTTGGCGGCCATCTTGGATCATTTTCCTGCCTAAAGCTCCCATACTAAAGCAATGTGAAATTTAAAATGTCTTACTAGACTTAGACCTACTGGGCCGATTTCAATTATATTTGGGAGGAAGCATCCTTAAGGCATAGAGATTCAAGTTTGTTGAAACGAACCCGATTGGCCAATTTGGCGACGGACATCTTGGATTTCGGCTGATTTTTAGAAATGTTTAAAAATCTTCTCCAAAACCGTCTGAGGGATCAATTCAGACCTCATGAAATATGATCTATGATAAGAGCTGACCCAAGTTTGTTCAAGGGAACTTTATTGACTAAATGGTTCAGCGGCCATCTTGAATGACCTCGCTTTCGCAAAAACGACTTCTTCCCCAGAACTGCTGAAGCGATCAGGTCAAAATTTGTTATATTTAATTAAGGACTAAGTGTCATTAAGTTTGTTCAAGAGAAGTTGATCTGTCAAAAAAACTCCGCTTTAAAATGTCTTTAAAAATCTTCTCCAAAACCGCTTGGGGGATCAATTCAAAACGCATGAAATATCATCTAGGGCAAGAGCTGCACAAAGTTTGTTTCAAGGGAACTTGATTGGCCAAATGGTTTGGTGGCCATCTTGGATAACCTAATTTTTGCCAAAATGACTCCAGAACCGCTGAGCGGATTGGGCCGAAATTTGGGAGATATGATTAAGCACTGAGTGCCATTAAAGTTTTTTCAAGGGAAGGTGCTAAGTCAGAAACATGGCTGCAGTGGATCAATCACAATGTAGCGTGTTTGGCGGCCATATTAGACTTGTTGTTAATGACTTTTCTAATTGAAATGCCTATGGTCCAGGTGAGCGATACAGGCCCCTTGGGCCTCTTGTTTTTTTGTTTTACAACCCCTCCTAACTGCGTTATTTTCAATATTTTTTACATCTACAGCGTAGAAATTTTTTGCAGCCAAATCCTTAGCACTCAGATTTTTCTGTATCTTTTTTGTTCTGTAACTTTGTTAACCCTTTAATGGTCAAGCCGCTAAAAATGACTTCAATGGTCATGAGAAATGTCCATTTGCTGGCCAAAAAAGAGTATTTTAGAAAATTTACCGCTCAAATGGCTGGCTCATTAACAAGTCGGCCACTCCAGTGGTAAATTTTCAAAATTACTCTTCTCTTGGCCTGCAAGTGAACACTCACTGAGAAAATGTTTTGTGTTTTCTTGATCCATCTTGACAATTAACCTGATGAAAGGATTAATACTGTAATAGCTTCAAACTTCTGAGCTTGAAATTGTGTTTTGGGTGGGAATTTTTGTAAAACAAAACATTAAATTGGTCTGGCCTAAAACGAGATAATGTAAAGTTCTTAGTCTTCTGTATGAAGAATAGTTAACAGAAAAAATACCTATTAACCCTTTAACCCTCGAATTTGTTCAAGAAAATTTTAATTTTCGCATAGAAAATATCCATTTGCAGACCAAGAGAAGACTATTTTTGAAAATTTACCACTGGAATGACTGGCTCAGTTATCGAGCCAGTCATTCCAGTGGTAAATTTTTTAAAGCAGTCTTCTCTTGGTCTACAAATGGACATTTCCCAAGACAACTGCAGAAGCCTTTTTTGGCTGTTACGAGTGTTAAAGTGTTAATTCATCTCAAAATTCAAATCAGACACGCGCAAAATGAGGACAAGAATTTGCTAACATTCCTTAGAATGCGGATACCCAATGAACCACTGGATGAATCTAGTCGATTTTAATGTCTGTATTGAATCAAACTAGTGATGGCGGTGTTAAGATGATACCAAAAGCATCACAATCGACAGTGGTGTGTTTACAGTCCGCTACGAAGATAGACTGTGTCCCAGCCTGTCTGATCTCCGAAGTCGAGTCTGTGTAACAGTCTAGTCATGATGACCGAACAAGATGGCCAGTCGTTAAGTTAGAGGCGTATTCTCTTTCTCTTTTCCGGCATGAGGCTATGCCTCTATTTTTAGATTGTCAAAGCAGGATGTAATAACTCTTTCACTGACGAATCCCTGACAAAGTAGACTTTTACGATATATATATATATAAACTTTATTCTGTTGAATATTTTGAAATTAACTTTGACTGGAAGCTGTCCCAGTCAAATTAATTTCAAAATATTCATCAGTTTTCCTTGAAAATGAGATATGGGGAATTCATTGGCGACGGAGTTACTCCTGACAAATCAGACACATTTTTTATTATATAGGGAATATATTCTGTGTACTGTATTAACCTTTTTCACCCTTGAATTCCCATATCTCATTTTAAAGGCAAGCATACAGGAAAATTTGTTGACTATTTTGATATTAATTTTGACTGGGACCTGCCAAAATAGTAAACAACGTATATTCCTACAGGGATGTGCCCAGAAAAAAATTAATGTCGGTCGATCCCAGTCCCTAGCTGGTGGTCCGGGGGTCCTTTTGAAAATTAGACGCTCTGAGATCCATTTCCTGCATTTTGTGGGGTTAAAAGAGGAGAATCTGTCCATAGTACCGGGCGGACACTGATGGGTGGTGGTTGTGTGGCCCGGTGCCGCCCATCCTGGGCACATCCTTGTTCCTACTTCATAAAGAATGTCTCATTTATAATCTGTCTGGGTTAAATAGTCTATATATCATTGGGATAGAGGAAAACTATTGACTATTTTGATATTAATTTGACTGGAAGCCGTTGATGCGTAAGGCATCAACGGCTTCTAGTCAAATTAATTTCAAACTAGTCAACAGAATAACTTTTAAATATTGTGAAAGAATATAATTTCTCTTGGATTTGTCGCTGAAATGGCTAAAATCTGTTTATCTTAGACATATGCCTTTGGAGACAAGATTATTTAACCCGTTACTGGTAAAATTTCGAGAAGAAAATCACAATATTTGCTTATTGAATGTCCATTTGATGCATAGGCACCAAAAACTTTCAGTCAAATTGTTTTCATAGTATTTGGCATATCCAGAATTCAGCCGCATGGAATACGTAGTCTGCGGTAATTCAGCAGGCTGAGAGTTAACCCTTGAATTTGTTCAAGCAAATTTTAATTTTCTCTTAGAAAATGTCCATTTACAGACCAAGAGAAGACTATTTTTGAAAATTTACCACTGGAATGACTGGCTCGGTTATCGAGCCAGTCATTCCAGTGGTAAAGTTTCAAAAATAGTCTTCTCTTGGTCTGTAAATGGACCTTTCTCAAGGCCATTGCAGAAGCCGTTTTTAGCCGATATGAGTCTTAAAGGATTAAAAGCCTTACTCTGTAGAGGAATGTTGGTACTGCTTCTGTGTCTGTCTGTCCGTCTGTCCTTCTGCGCACAGCCATATTTCAGTAACTTTATCTGATGCTTCTCAAATTAATAGGTAAACTATAGTAATTTCCAACTTGAAATTCGAAAAATATATAACAGAATTTCGAGTGTTTGCACCCTCTGATTGTCTTAACACTATAATGGTAGTTTTCTCAAAAAGTTCAAAATATAATTTGCTTGTTAAATGTCCATTTGCAGGACTATTTTGAAAATTTACTACTGGAATGACTGGCTCGGTTATTGAGCCAGGCAATTCAGTGGTAAATCTTCATAAATTATATTGTCTTGTCGTGCAAATGGACATTCCTCAAACCCACTACAGAGTTAAAGGGTTAATTGTCAAGATTTTCTTAATAGTAAATCTCCATTTGTAGCCCAAGGGAAGGTGATAATAGTCAGGACTGTTGACTATTTTGAAATTAATATAACTGGATGATGAGTGTTAACCCTTTAACCCTCGAATTTTAATTAAAAATTTCTCATAGAAAATATTCATTTGCATACCAAGAGAAGACTTTTTGAAAATTTATCGCTGGAATGACTGGCTCGGTTATCGAGCCAGTCATTCCAGTAGTGAATTTTCAAAAATAGTCTTCTTTTAGTCTGCAAATGGATATTAAACTGCTACAGCAGCAAGCTTCCAGTTTAACTCATTAGCTCTCAAATTTGTTCAAGAAAATGTAACTTTTCTCTTAGAACGTGTCCATTTACAGAGCAAGGGAAGATTATCTTTGAAAGTTTTTCACTGAAACTTAATTAAGTTTCATTCTGATTGGTTGAGAATCATAGCAGCTTGTATTGAATGGGGGACAGACATTTAGCTTTTAACCCTTTCCTGCCTAAACACTTTAATACTCATATCAGCCAAAAATGGCTTCTGCAGTGGTCTTGAGAAATGTCCATTTGCAGACTAAAAGAAGACTATTTTTGAAAATTTACCACTGGAATGACTGGCTCGATAACCGAGCCAGTCATTCCAGTGGTAAATATTTTAAAATAGTCTTCTTGGTCTACAAATGGACATTTTCTATGAGAAAATTGAAATTATTTTCAATAAATTCGAGGGTTAAACCGGCCAGAACATACATCTCTAATGGTGAGTCTTGAGGGTTGTCCATTTGCAGGCCAAGACAAATATGTATTTATGTATATAACATATGTAACCACCATTACATGTATAGTTCATGTATATATGTTTCGTACACTTCTGAAGAAGTTACTGAATAGTCTTGAAAGTGAAATTGAGAAACCAATAAGTGATGCCTGGCAAAAAATGTTGATTGTTTTTTTAAAATCTTGACAATTAACCCTTAGCACACTGATGTCAATATTCTGTCTTTTACTGTGTCAATAGAAAAGAAACTGGTGTACAGCTATCAACAATTTTGGTGGACAATGTTTCCGTCTGCGACAGCACCATCTTCCACCAAATTTGTTGAAAAATGAACACCAGTTCATCTTTTAATTTAATTTGAAAATTTCAAAATTCGGTATCGGAGTGGTAAGGGTTAAAGGTGCATATTCCCAACAGAATACGTGAAAATAAAATTGTTAAAATTGTATGTATACCGTTAAAGGTTTAATTTGTGTACTGCGATGTAATGAAACGAAATAAATCTTAACAGATGACGATTTCCTTCCATACAAATTATTACGTATCTCCAATTTAATCTCAAAACTTCAAAAATTCTCTTAATTTATATGTAATGAAATCTTCATATGTTAAGATTGATTTCATTTCCTTAAATCTAGGCCCAAAATTTAAGCCTTTAAAGGTATACAATTTGGACAATATTATTTTCAAGCAATTTGCTGCGAATGTATGTATGCTTACTGTATTCTGCGGTTGTAGTAGTAGAAACATCTTACAGTTGCAATCAGTCCTTCTTCGCTTTTGCCCACTGTGTCTTGTCCTCAGCCGAAATCCGTAGCTTCCTCAGGTCCATTCTTGACTTGAGTGTACCGAGTCCTGCTTTCTTGAGGTCACCTCGTAGTACACTTAGCAGATTTATGCAATGACATCCTCTCCTGGCTTTGTATTTGCTGCGAATATGCACCTTTAACGGGTTCATTCATATGTGCAGAATTCTGCACGCTTTGAGGCGCTGTTCAACACAAGGGTTAATTAGACCTTTGATACCTCATAATAATTAATATGTCACTACAGGTGCTCAGACATAATCCCACGTGGACAAAATCCCACTGGACAGATTCACACCAGGATTTCATGCCCACTCTCTTAGGGACCAACTGGGATCAACTCAAGAGTGAAGAGAAAGCCTCATATTTGGGCATCACATTTCGAATAGTTGCCAACTTGTCAGCGATCTCGGGGCTATTACATCCCTTGACTTTTTAAATTTAATTCAATTCAAGCAAATTTTATTTGTTTATCTAAATATTCATGCGTGACATAACATTACAAACCATGAATACACAGGAGACATTAGACAATTACATGCATTTATTTGTTCTGCTTGAAAAATTTTAATCTTGGGAGTAGACATGTGTGTAGGTTATGGACAGTCGGGAGGGGAGGGCATGGCATTCGTTGTGTTAATCAATTAATTAATTACTATTAAATGTGCACATTCACACAGAATGCATGAAAATTAAATCGTTTAAATTGTAACCTTTTAGAGGGTTAATGTGTGTACCTCAATGTAATGAAGCGAAATAAATCTTAACATATGATGATTTCATCCCGTACAAATTATTATATGTTTTTAATTGCGAAGTTGAATTAGGGACTTGTGTCTCTAATTCAATTTCACAGCTTAAAAATTATATTAATTTATGTGTAAAGAAATCGTCATTTGCTAAGATTTATTTCGTTTGGATGCATCTAGGCCCACAATGTAAGCTAAAAGTGTACAATTTTGACAATTTAATCTTCAAGCATTCTGCTGTGACTGTGTACCTTTAAAATTATTATTATTATTAAGCCTCGAAATTTGGCGTAACCAAACGGATTGCTCCAATGTTGGTTAGGTAACTGGAAACGGTTGCTGTCTAGCATATTCCAGTCGAAGTTATCTACTACTACTACTACTACTACTACTACTACTACTACTACTACTACTACTACTACTACTACTACTACTACTACTACTACTGCTACTACTACTACTACGTAACTACTACTACTACTACTACTACTACTACTACTACTACTACTACTACTACTACTACTACTACGATTCAATGGTAGCGATTTTACAAATTGGTATGGTTGGGAAAGAACACAAACATTTAAAAACAAAACAACAGAATCCAACTAATTGTATGCTTTACTAAACTCATTCTTTGATAGTGCAGTTTACTTTATATACAACTATATACAACAATGTTTAAACCTTAGTGCTTCAAAGTGCCATAGTTTGTCAGTGTTCATTAAATAATGGCCACCCCCATCATATTGTCCTGGGCCTTTTATAGGGTTGGGCAATAAATATGCATGTTTCAAGCACCGGCGTGTTCCTGTGATTCTCTCGCGTGTCTTCCTCCGCTCTGCGTATCTCCGCAGAGCGTGTCACCCGCACGGCATGCCAGTGGACACGGCAGAGATACAGAGATTGGAGAAATATTCAGTTACTATAATCGGGTACACCTATAGCTGTCCCTATAAAGCCTAAAGGCGTGTTCCTGTGATTCTCTCGCATGTATCCCTCCGCTCTGCGTATCTCCGCAGAGCGTGTCACCCACACAGCATGCCAGTCGACATGGCAGAGATACAGATTGGAGAAATATTCAGTTACTATAATAGAGTACACCTATAGCTGTCCCTATAAAGCCTCAGTCGCATGACTCAGTCTGTAAGTCTGTTACCTAAATCTAATGCTCTGGTATGCTGCTACTGCTACTCTCCATTCAGTTAGTACATACACACTCACACCCAGGCATAGCAGCATCCAAGGCATCAATGGCTTGACACCCCCTTATGAAATACCTGTAAGCAGTTTAAATAATTCTCATAATCAGTCAGAAAAATACCTTAAGACTATCCCCCACCTGGTATCCATCACGCCTTCATGATGATCTCTGCAGTTCAATTGTTGTAGTTTGTATCCAATAAGAAGTAACAAAATAGTCACATAGTTTGTCCTAACTGCAACTGTTCTATAAACATTTGAAATCCTGGTCACAGTTCATGAGACAAATCGCAAGGCAGGTATCTTAACATTCTGTCTTCTAAAAAGCTGACTTTGAAAACAAAGTCTGGCTACGCTGTTCTGAAAGTAAGTTCCTCTGTCTGTCCATCCTGCTGAATGCTACTAGAACAGATGCTTAGATACATATATAAAAAGTTGGTGTGTAACCTGAGAAAGGTCACAGAGATACGCTGGTTTAAGTTCAAGTTACAGTTGCTAAGCTTGATTCTAGGTCGCGGAGAACTGCCGGTTAGGTCCGATTACATTTGCTGATAGTGAATGTATGCAGCGGAGACATGGCGGATGTACTTGATGAACATTTAGGAAGCTGAATGGACTGCCTGTATAAGATTTCTATGACTGCCACTGAGTGCTGACCCAAAGTGATAAACAAGTTGTAAAAATAACCAGGTCAACTTGACTAGCATATCCTGAAACTAGCCATAGCTGAATCAAGTATAATAGTATTAATCGCAGTATTGTAAGTATCCGGCTCAATTATAGACATAAGAATAGATAAGCACATGTACTGTTTACTCATAGACAACTCATTTCTAATTGCATTTCCTTTCATGAGATAGTTTACTATATGTTTATTTTGGAAATAATGTTACCGGTACTGCAAATGGTTGCTGTTGAGGACAGTAATAACTTTCAGAAACATTTAGGAATTTGCATATCCTTTGTATAACAAGGAAGAAATCCTCTATGAGAATTTACTGTTCATTTTATCATTGTAGTTTCATGCTTTCACACTGACTGTCTACCTAGGTTTACATTCGGGAGTAACAGTGTTATGATAACTTCAAATGTTTTTAGCAATCCGCTGTAGAACAGAATCACTCAAATATATATGGCTTAACCCTTTGAACCACAAATTACCAGATTCTCAATTTCAAAATAAGTACACACGTAAGCTGTTGAATATTTTGAAACTAATCTAACGGGTATCCATTGCTATGGCAGTAACAGGTTCCAGTCAAACCAATCTCAAAATACCCAACATAACTGGTGTTAAATTGTGTCAGATTTTGGTGTTTTTGGCACTTCAGCTTCAAAGGGTCGAGTATGGTTATTCACAGAAATCTTAGTTTCATAAACCTGTTCTGATATCTCAGCTGTTTTCTTTACATTATTTCCTAACAAAATTATGTACTTTGAAACCCTGGCTAAGTTAATTATAAAGACCAAACATTGTGATTTCCTGCTTCTCTTCCAGGAAAATGTTCCAGACTATGTAGTCAATGCATTCCACGGTCTATTTTGTGGATGCTTCATCGCACCACTTTTCGGTATCAAGTCACTTATAAGTTCTATTACTGTGTACCTGTAGAGAATACACTCCACATTACTGACAGTTTCCTTGAAACTGGAATCACCCAATGGAATGTCATTCATCTGTTTCATTGCTCTTGCTCCAAGACACTTGGGGACAACAAGCTGATGACAAGACTGATCATTATCAGAACAAAAACATCTTTTACACAGCACCCCGTCACGCAGGAACAGCAATTCCCAATCCAGACATAGAGTCCATAATACTAGGTATTCAGCTCTCACTCAATCCATCAAGGGCCTCTCAGATGATTCAGCTAGCCACCCCTTTAACTTCTCATATCTGAATCCACACTTTGCTTAGCAGCAAACTCTTCACACGAGTATCCGCCAATCCATGATACAGAACTACCACTAAGACAATGCTCCGATTCAGAATTAGATAACTGAAGATTATCTCCTCCTGATGCATCGTTGAAAATCAGATCGTGCTGCTTTTTCCTTCGTAGCACTCGATTGTCTTTCTCTTGATCACCAGGTATCCCAAATAATCCTCCACGTAATTGTGAATTCCGGGGTCTGCAAACAGCTCTGACACACGTAATCATTCGATTGACAGCAATATCATTCTCATACTGATAGCTCTTTGCCCACTGCCACGAATAACACCTTTTCCAGGTGTACACGCACATAATCGCGGGCAGAAGCAAACACAAAATTAAAAACATAGCACATAAATCCCACTTGCCAGATCTACACTTAATATGACAAGTCTTTCGAGATGAATTCACACGCCGAATTCTATTTGAATGAATTCCTAATCTGTCAACATAATTACGTTTTGCTGACATTAGCACAGTATGATCCAGCGCGAAAAATGAATGATCTGTCTCCATGTTTCTTTGTGACACAAGTCCCATCCACATTAACATAGAAATAAATTCACTTGAAATGCTTTGTCCTTCTCAACATATCCGGTCACTTGGTTCACGAGCAATTTTCAGATATCTCTCACCATTGCTCTGTTTCAAACCAGAGAATGAACATTTCAAAACTAGTCTGTGACAAAAGTACAATTTAATCTATCTAGTCATTTGTCCACTGTCACGAAAATGAATTATTCACTCTCTTTCTACATAGATCAGTTCCTATTAACCAGGAAATGTTAAAACCACAATAGTTCACGGTTGAAAATGCTGCATGACATTCCACATCATTTGCTGTCTTTTCACACCACTGTTTCTGAGAGAGTGACAATAATTATCAGTGCTAGAAGCACCAGTGTCTAACATGCTAGCGTCATAGGATCCAGATATATGCCATAGTCACATCTTTTATAAGCGTTGTAATACATAGTCATCTGACAATAGCAGTCGCTGACTGTTCTTCAACAAATGATTTAATTGATCAACTTACTGTCTATAAGGATTCTTTTGAAGCGCCACTTTTGCTCTTTCAGCTTGCATAGCTCGTTCCTTCGCATCTGTCACCATTTTCAGCACTGTTTCTATTAGCTCTGAGTTGTGCTACCGGTATTTCTTTTTCAAGCAACACACTCATGAGTTCCACGTGTAACAAACTCCATTAACCCAGCTTCTTCAAGCCCACTACACACTCCGTAACTGTAATTTTTGTGACTTTTAGTGTTTCTGAACATTTTAACATCACAATTCCTTTACACAGGTTTTAACAAAATCTCACTTCACAATCTAATTTACTGAAGTTTTAACAAATTTCACATTAAAACAAATTACTTCAAAATTTTCATTCTAACTTGCACTAGTCACATGTATAAGTTCATCCCACCACTGCCACCAGTGTTGGGTTCTTTGTTTAACTTAAAGAACACAAACATTTTAAAACAAAACAACAGAATCCAACTAATTGTATGCTTTACTAAACTCATTCTTTGATAGTGCAGTTTACTTTATATACAACAATGTTTAAACCTGAGTGCTTCAAAGTGCCATAGTTTGTCAGTGTTCATTAAATAATGGCCACCCCCATCATATTGTCCTGGGCCTTTTATAGGGTTGGGCAATAAATATGCATGTTTCAAGCACCGGCGTGTTCCTGTGATTCTCTCGGTGGACACGGCAGAGATACAGAGATTGGAGAAATATTCAGTTACTATAATAGAGTATACCTATACTGTATCGCACTACCTAAGCCCAAGAAGCCACCTGGGCCCCCAGCCAATCTGCGGCCCATTGTGCTCCTCAACAGCATACAGAAAATCCTATCCAATGTTACTCTATGCTGCATCTGAGACAAGATTGATTATTTCACCGGATCATGTCAAAGTGGCTTCAAACGTGGATGCAGCTGTGCAGACATTGTATGGGCTCAACGCATGCTTGTGTCGGTAGTCATATCCAAACACTGGGACTTCCACAAAATGAGCATTGACAGGTCACGAGCCTTCGACACAATTAAACGCTCAACGTTCCTATATGTACTACGCCAGACCAGTTGCAATGAAGATGAGCTATGACTAGTGTGACTACTGCTTGCAGACCCCAAGCTGAGAGTACGAGTCAAGTCAGTGACGTCTGTAGAGTTTGAGACATCACTCGGCTCCCCACAGGGAGATGGTTTATCTCCGGCGCTTTTCACCTGCTACCTTGCTGCCGCATTGAAATCTGTGCAGAAAAATTCCACAAGGCCAAACCCCCCCAGTGTCAATACTGTGCATGCCGCTAGAGATGGAATATGCCAACGATGTGGACTTCATAGACGAGGAAAAGAAACCCCTTGATGAACTTCACACAATAGCTGTATGGCAGGAGAGTTTTTACTATACATGAAAAATAAAAACATTTATGAGGGAATCTGTAAGCCACGCCCATCCAATCCTGGTGTCATAGGCAGCCAAGAAGCATAAATCCTGGATAAAACACTATGTACCACAATCAAGCTACGCATGAATGACCACAACAGCCATCTGGTGATTAGTGGCAGTCAGCAAGTCTTGAACGGTCTGAGCCAGTTGATGCATGCCGAAATAGTATAACAAAAGACATCTAATTCTAAATGTTCTGGTTTAAATTAATAGTAGGCGTGTATGTGTACATTGGCAGATTGTATGAGAGAAAATTTGGAGAAACTGTTGTCAAATGTCACCTGTCACTTGCATAATCTATATTTAATTATTTTTGTGATCATTGTGGAAACTTGTATAAAAATGAAGGTTTTATATTGATTGAGGAGATCTTTGGTTGGTGATGCCCATGAGAATACTGTCTGTATGCTGTTGTTAAATTTACATGAAGAAGAAAGATATATAATATAAAAACTTAGTGTTGTCAACTTGTTATGATGTTAAAAGTTAAAGCATAGCCTAATCTGAGAAGCTGTATGTTAGTCAATGAAGACAATTGTGCAGTCAGTCAGTCAGTGGAAGTCAGTAATTTAGTCAGTCAGTCAGTCCGTCAATAGCTCGGCCGGTCTGTTAATCAGTGAACCGACCATCCTGGAATATTCAAGTCTGGCAGTCAATCTGTCACTTATCACCGGTAATAGACAATTATATTCATCCGTCAGTCAATCATTCCATCGTCAGCCTGATCAGTAGCTTCATCCCCCGAAGCCGTGGGCACTTATATACATCTGTCCGACGATCATACCACCATCTCTAGGATTAGACTGTACGCGACTAGTCCTATATGCGAAAGCTGCAAGCAAACTAAAAATTGAGAATCTCTTTATGAATGAATCCAAAACAGAGCTCACCCACATATCCCTATCGACAAAGCATGAAACTATAGAAAATGACGACCCACTTCGTGGCGGCGAACCATGGAGGAAAAGTACAATCCTGGGCTCACTGTTTTGCAGTACTGCTGACATTGCTGCACACTGCGTCATTGGGAACATAGCTTTCCAGTCCTGGAAGCTATAGATTCATAGATCAAAGATTCCCTTGATAAAGGGGCTACGTTTATACAATGCAACCTGCGTATCCTTGATGCTGTAATAGCTGGGCAGCTCCAAAGGCAGCTCTAGACAAACTCGATGCCTGCCACCAAAAACAGCTACACATCATCACTGGTCACCAATGGCCAGACAGTATAATTTCCAACGATCAGGCCTCAAAGTGGTCCTACTTTTCGTACTTTTTGGACATGTGTCCTACTTTTCCTACTTTTTATGGGGTTGTCATACTTTTTCTCAGAAATGAAAAATTTTTTTTTAAGAAAGTGGAATCTAATGTCTCCCTTGCCATTACCATAATTATACTTGCACTATTTTGTATCTACAATACCAGGACTTCTGGTAGTACATATATTCTTAGGTTGTTGATGCCGGCTTTTCATATGCATCGTGTGACTCCATAAAACACACATTTTCTGAAATGCTTAGTGACGGTCAAATCAGAATACTTGAATGTAAATTTGTTACACTTTAACCCTTTAATGGTCAAGCTGGCCAAAACCAGCCTCTATAGTGATCTTGAGAAATGAGTATTTGCAGGCCAAGAGAGGACTATTTTGGAAGATTTATCACTGAAGTGACTGACTCAATAATCATGCCATTCATTCCAATGATAAATCTTCAGAACTTTTCTTAGCTGGCAAATTAACATTTAATGATAAGAAATTTTGAATTGAATTCTCTGTACTGTATACACAAAACGTGTACCATTTTAACAATTGTACTTTACATTCTGGTGTGGAAGTGGGCCTTTAATTGAGCACAATCCTGAAAAGCAGTTTGACAATATTACTCGTAATTCAAAGGTAGACCTGGTTTGATGATCTATGGATAATTTATTCAATGCTATGGGGCAGTATATGTCGAATAAAGGGCTGAAAGAACTAATCTGTGAATTGTAATCACACAGTAATGAGAAAATTATATTTGCTACATCTGTACCCCATGTACATACTTGACACTTGATAAATCCACATACGACAGTGGTTATTATGAACAGATTAGGCATTTCTGAATAGCTAATGAGACCGTACCAATGCATAAATATTTTTATTCTTAATATTTTGAATTGTCAATGAGACCGTACCAATGCATAAATATTTTGAATCTTAATATTTCGAATTGTCATATGAAATAGGACATGAAGATCACAAATAATCACTAACCGCCATTTATTGTTGTTGGGTGTCAAGTATGTAATACAGAATTGGAAATACAATTTTCTCCATTATTTTATTGTTTCATGATTAATTCTTTCAAAAACAATTTTGGCGACATATTGCCTATAGTACTGCCTCACCTTGCCAACATTAGCATCCCAAGTTGATTTCTGTAAAGATTTATAAATAGGTGATGGTGTGGCTATAAGGGGCGATGGGAGGCTACATTAATAACAATAAAATTTATATTACATTAAAAGACTTCTTTATATTATTATAAGAATGGACTTACTTACTTAAGACTTATTTTAAGACGTATTTTCAGTGCTTGCTACTCATTATCATATTCCTACTTCTTTTCTAAAAATGTCCTTTTTTTCGTGACCCCACTTTGAGGCCGGAATGATGTACTATACAGGATGTGTAATACGTCGTCGCTGTCTGTAAAAGTCGCCCAGCAAAGATGGTACATGTTTGACCATGTGCTAAGTATGCCAGAAGAGACACCAGCACAGAGAGCCTTGGAATTTTCCCCTACTCGGAGCCAGCAAATACAAAGCCAGGAGAGGACGTCATTGCATAAATATGCTAAGCGTGCTACGAGGTGACCTCAAGAAAGCAGGACTCGGTACACTCAAGTCAAGAATGGACCTGAGGAAGCTAAGGATTTCAGCTGAGGACAAGACACAGTGGGCAAAACCGAAGAAGAACTGATTGCAGCAGTAGGATGTTTCTACTACTCCAGCCGCAGAATACAGTAATACATACATACCTATAGCTGTCCCTATAGAGCCTCAGTCATACAGTCTGTAAGTCTGTGACCTAAATCCAATGCTCTGGTATGCTGCTGCTGCTACTCTCCATTCAGTTAGTACATACACACTCACACCCAGTCATAGCAGCATCCAAAGCATCAATGGCTTGACACCCCCTTATGAAATACCTGTAAGCAGTTTAAATAATTCTCATAATCAGTCAGAAAAATCCCCTAGCAGTGTTATGTACGGATGAGATTTTATCCGGTGGGATTTTGTCCAGGTGGGATTTTGTCCGGTGGGATTTTATCCTGTTAGATTTTTTCCGTGTGAGATTGTCTGATGGGATTATGTCTGGATGGGATATTGTCTGATGGGCATTTGTCTGGTATTCATCACTACATTATCCTTCTTTTATCTATTTTTTTACTACGTTAACCATCTGGCTGCTGAGTTTTGCTGAAGACAATATTCCAGGTGTTATACCTCTGGACATGCTAAATATTTTTAAAACAATTTGACTGAAAGTTGTTGGTGGCTAAGCCACCAACAACTTTCAGTCAAATTGGTTTTAAAATATTCAGCAAGTCAGAGTTTTTTCTCATTGAAATTATTATCTGGTGGCTTCCAGCAGAGAGACAGTTAATAATATACCATGCATGAATATATTTCCTCAGTTATTCTGTGATTTACGGTTTTACCGCCATTTCCCATGCTTGAAAACAGAATATATATTTCCTCGATTACTCTATGTGATTTACTGTACACATGACAAATTAATCATATTTTCCTATTATCTGAGTGAACGACCTTCACCTTTCCCTGAATGAGATCTGTTTATCATGACTGACAGCTGGCGGGCTGACAAGTACAGGGGTCATTAACTGGTATGACAGGAAACTCCGAGCAAATATTGGGGCTATTTAGCGAGTACATACTTAGTTACTTTGGTTACTCCTCTGCTGTATTGTACTCCAAACTTCAAGCTGAAACTTCACGTACATATTTTTATTACAGTGTGCAATATAGTGACACCGTGAACTCGATTTATACTTGCTCGGTCACTGTACCTAAGATTGATCCGGCTGAGTCAGGATAGGAAGGATTGCTAACGTAATTTTAGATTGATAATTGAACCCCCTGATTCCTAAGATTCCAGTGTCTCAATTATGGGAGGAAGGAGTTGAATATTTTAGAAAGTAAATTGACTGGGAGCTGTTGCTGCTACTGCACTTAAGATCAATCTTAGGTGCATGTGACCAAGCAGGTAGGCCACCGGCAGCAACAACTACTAGTAGTTTCGAAATATTCCACAGGATAACATAATGAAGTATTTACCTTTTGTGGTCTGTTAACCCTTTAACCATCAAATCGCCAAAAACGGCTTCTGCAGTGGCCTTGAGAAGAGACTATTTTTGAAAATTTATCACTGGAATTACTGGCTCGATAATCGAGTCAGTCATTCCAGTGATAAATTTTCAAAAATATTCTTCTTGGGCTGAAAATTGACATTCTCAATGCAAAAATTAAATTTTTCTTGAAAACATTAGAGGTTTTAAAGGGTTAATTAATATAGACAATAAGGCATTATTTTTGGCTCTTGCATCTGAGACAGGGGGGGATGGGGGGGGGGGTGGGTGGGGTGGGAGGTGGGTGTTTGATGGAGTCTGTTTGGCGTCCTCATATCTAAATAGGTTAAATGTCCTAATCACATGTATTTAACCCTGTCACTGACAAACCACTGAAAATGTAAATTTGTTATGGTATATAAAATTTAATATTGAATATTTTGAAATGAATTTGGCTGGAAGCCTTTGCTGCTTAAGGCAGCAACCCGTTACTACTTAAGGCAACAACGTCTTCCAGTCAAATTAATTTCAAAATATTTAACTGTTTTCGTGTATGGTCGCCTTTGAAAAGGAGATATCGGGCATTCATCGTTGAAAGCGTTAAACTCCCCCCCCCCCCCCGCCCGCTTGGCTTACCCCATTAACCATTTCACTGACAAATCCCTGAAAAAGTAATTTCTTTACGGTATGAAAATTATTCTGTTGAATATTTAGAAATTAATTTGACTGGAAGCCATTGCTTCCAATCAAATTAATTTCAAAATATTCAACTGTTTTCCTGTCTGGTTGTCTTGAAAATGAGATATGGGGGAATTCATCAGTGAAAGGGTTAATATTCCTGTCAGTCTAAAACCAGCCTGTGCAGTGGAATGTCCATTGACATGTCCAGGGGTAGATTTAAGGATTTTTTCTAATAACCCAGACAGGATAGTGCGTCATTGATTTTACTATCCTGCAGCAAATTTCACTAACCCAATGTTTGTAAGCTCAACGCTGATCACTTCTTTAATCCATTTGCCGATGGATCCCTAGAAAATTCATTTCCAAGGCAACTATATAGAGAAACTACGGCAGCAAAGGCTTTCCGGACAAACTAATTTCAAAATATTCAATAAAGCATCAATAAAGGTAGCAGAAAATCTGTTCTATTGTCAATTTTTCATGGGTACTGAACATAATGACATTATAACTTTTTTCATAAATTTCCTCTTTTGAGAGCCTTACTAATCCCCAAGGGGTTTGTAATGGTGTAGTTAACAATGTGTCAATGTGTACATATCAGTACACCAGAAACTTCACAGATCCCTGGCATTTTGTACCTTAATACTGCACGGAAAATAAAATTAATCAAATGTTATGAATGCATCATAATTAGGATAATTAATAATTTAATCATCAGAAACTCTAAATGTTTGCCTAATTAATGTCCATTTACAGGCCAAGAGAAGACTATTTTTCAAAATTTACCATTGGAATGACTGGCTCGTTTATTTAGTTTACATAATTGTTGAGTAAGTGTACTTACATATGATAATAAACGTGCTATATCTACTCAGTTATACAAGTAGTCGTGTCATTACTGTATATTGGCTATGATGCTTGGCACTTTCGCCAGTTGTGGGTTCGATTCCCTGTCTGTATCTCCATATTATTGGCTCACCTGGCCTGAAATACCAATTGAGCTTATGCCATGGCGACCATCCGTCATCTGTCCATCCATCAATCAACTTTTTCTTTAAATGACTTCTCAAGAACCACTGGGTCGATTTCAATTATATTTGGCAATAAGCACCCTTAATGCATAGAGACCCAAGTATGGTCTAGCGAAGCTGATCGGCTAATTTGCCCGGTGGTCATCTTGGATGTTGTCCAATTTTTAGAAACGTCTTTAAAATTCTTCTCTGAAACCGGTTAGGGGATCAAATCAAAACTCATGGAACGTCATCTAGGGCAATAGCTGAACCCTTAAGCTGAAGTTTGTTTGAGGGAACTGGTTTGGCCCAGTGCTTTGGCAGCCATCTTGAATGACCTAGTTTTCCTAGAACTAATTCTTCAGATCAGGTGAATAATTCGGAGATATAATTGGGGACTAAGGACAATGGACTTTTCCAAGTTTATCCATTCATCATATGACATCATATAATGTCATAATCAACTATGTGACATGTAAGATGACATCATAATCATGACGTCATGAGTGACTCGATATAGTCCGTCTTTGGTGCTTAATGGTCTGACACGTACGAATTGTATGTCTTTACCATTTAATAAATATTCTGTTGAATATTTTGAAACTAAATTTACTGGACACTGTTGCTGCCATAGTTCCAAAATATTTAGGAGCTTACTTGTATAGTTTTCTGGAAACTGATAGTCAGGGAGTTCAGAGATCGATCGATCCCAACATGAACGAGGTGTGGGTGGAGCTTAGATAGAGATGCGGGCATAGCTAAAACTGGAAAGGTCCATTAAATTTTGTCCATGGAAAGTTGATACATAAAAAAAGACATAGCCGCCCGTGGATCAGTCAAAATTTAGTGTGTATGGCGGCCATCTTGGATCTTCTGAAAATTTCATAGAGAATCATATAAAAGCCTACTATTTTAATAAAACTTGGCTAAAACCTCTTCACAGAATTTAGATTGGTAAATCTTTCTAGTGATCATCTCGTTTTGTTCGTTTATGCCAGTGACCAATAATTCCAGGTGAGCTATACTGTCACAGAGATACTCTTTTTCATGCTGCAATTCTGGTCAAAATTTTAGGTTCTTACTTATAAGCGATTGCCTTTCGAGTTCAAATGCCTATGGTCTAGATGACTGATAAAGCCCTTGGGACTCTTGTTAAACGATTTTGCGTTCTCAGGCCCACTATACTAGGCGGTTGCGTTCTCAGGCACACTTTACACTAGGCGGTTAATGTGATATCAACATTCATGGCCTATATGTGCGCGTCTGGATTTAATGACAAGATGATTGGAGGAGTAGTTTAAAATTAAAATCCACAGTTCATATACACTTAGACAACATAGAAATCTTACTATATTAATGTATAACATTTCTATGGTACACACACACCCCACATACACACAGGCGACACATAGACATTATTTATTACGCATTGTCCGTAAACAAATACTGCTGATCATTTTGAAGCAACTTTAACTGTCTGGTCACTGAATTTCTGCAGACTACATTTTCCATGGGATATGGAATAACTATGGATAATGCTAAATATTTCGGGAAAACAATTTGACTGAATTTGAAATGCCCATTTGCAAGCCAAGAGTCTAATTTTTGATATTTTACCACTGGAATGACTGGGTCAATAATTGACCCAGTCATTCCAGGCATAAATTCTCAAAATATTGTTTTCTCTTGACATACAAATGGCCATTTACTAAGCAAAAATTTCCAATTTTCTTAACACGTTCTTGCACCATTAACGGTTAGTTAACCCTTTAACACGCATATCAGCCAAAAACAGATTCTGCAGTGGTCTTCAGAAATGTCCATTTGCAGACCAAGAGAAGACAATTTTTGAAAATTTATCACTGGAATGACTGGCTCGATAACCATGCCAGTCATTCCAGTGATAAATTTTCAAAAATAGTCTTCTCTTGGTCTGCAAATGGACATTTTTTATGAGAAAATTAAATTTGACAAGATTTAAGGGTTAAAGTGTCAAAGAAACAATATCTCTTAGTCACTAATCTTTATTCCCCATGTTTTGAAAAAAATGTCGGTTATTAAAATTGCCTCTGTCCGTCTGTTTATCCATCCATCCATCCATCACGTTAGAAAGCAGCATGATGATACTGAGGTCACAAGGTCAAAGGTCAAGGTCATTGTGGTCTTGATATAAAACCTAGTTTTTTTCATGTTAAGTTTTTGCGTTTAGCAAAACTTCTCTGCTTATCTTTCAGGATTGGTTAATCCCATTGGAACTAAGCTTGGATACATTGTTACCTATAATGTTAGGGAGCAGCATGTTGACACTGAATTCACAATGTCGAAGGTTAAGGTCATTCTGACCTCTACAAAACTTTGTTATTTTTCAATGTTAAATAATTAGGCTTAGCAAATCTTATCATGTTATGTTTTAGGATTGCTTAACACTAATGGGATACAACTTGGGTACACCGTTGCTTATTCCAAGAGGATACAGGATGGTGACATGGGAGTAACCAGGTCAAAGGTCAAGGCCATGGCCATTCCAATATTGCTATTTGACCTCTGCTTTTTTAATGATAACACAGAGGTCACAAGGTCAAAGGTCAATGCCACTGTGGTAAACAGGAGACAGGTGCAATTCGCGTTTATTTACATTTATAGCTAACAATATACAATACATTAACAAAATATCAGACTTCGACGTAGGGATATCCAATGCCTCAAAAACCACCGTATTCTGATTGCTCAATATAAAATTACTTTCTCACGCTGAGGCCAGACCAATTTAATGTTTTGTTTTACGAAAATTCCCACCCAAAACACATGATCGGAGATGGGGCAAGAAAAAAAACTAATGCACAATTTCAGGTCAGAAATTAGATGCTATTACGGTATTAATCCTTCCATCATTCATGTTAATTGTCAAGATTGATCAAGAAAATCGAAAACGCTTTCTTAGTGAGCGTCCATTTGCAGGTCAGCCAGCCAGCCATTCCAGGGGTAAATTTTCAAAATTCTTACTTTGCCACATTATTAGCCGGGTTAATATTATTAATATTACTTAAAAACCTTTGTTTATATAATGAATTAATTAACTCCTACCTTTGAGTAGTGATAAATAATATGTTGTATACAGTGTTTCTCATTGCATCTAAATTTTTTAGCTCCCAGGGACCCCACACCTAGAAATCTAGGGGTTCCAACCTGAAATCTGGAGGGCTCCAAAGTGAAATCTTGTGTTTCCCATGCAGTTTTTGTCATCCCTGCTAGAATTAGAGAGTGCAGTGTACAGCTATGCATTATATTGGTCCCATGCTATTTTGTGTACATGTATGTTTGTGCAAAATCTCATAAAACTAATTAGCATATGACACTCATACACGATTTTCAGGGGTACCATGGCACCCACTAGCACAACTTTTGGGGGTCCCATGTGGCATTTCGGGTTGGGGGGGGGGTCTATACCTCAAAAGGACCCTTATGAGAAACCCTGGTTGTATAATAAGAAAAGATTAAATTTAACAAGAGATCTATTTCATTTCCGAGTAAGCAATATGCAAATTAATTACATCTCTTGATTAATTATGGGATTTAACACTTTAACACTGAAGTCGGCAAAAAAACGGCTTCTGCACAGTGGTCTTGAGAAATGTCCAATTTGCAGACCAAGAAAGAGAATGTTTGAAAATTTATCACTTGAATGACTGGCTCGGTTATCGAGCCAGTCATTCCAGTGATAGATTTTCAATAATTCTCTTCTCTCGGTCTGCAAATGCACATTTTCTATGAGAAAATTTAAATTTTCTTTAATAAATTTGAGGCTTAAAGGGTTAAACTGTTAAATATTGTACTTAGTGAAGAAAATATAGTGCCCATTTAGATGGAGGTAATGTCTAGGGGCACAATCAATCTCATCATTCACCTAAAATCTAATGGCCTGTCACAGTATCACCATCATTTCCATTTTATGTATTGTGTACGTGCTTTCTCCCATCCCTCACTTCCAAGTATATTATCATTCCTCAAAGTGCATCATCACTTATCATATTTAGATCAGATACCATGGTCTCATATTTTTCAAAACTAAAATTTATTGTGGCCTTCCATCATCTGTTCATCAACTTTTTCTTTAAACGGCTTCTCCTCAAGAACCACATGGTCGACTTCAATTATATTTGGCCCGAAGCATCCTTAGGGCATGGAGATCGAAATTTTGTTCAAACGAAGTCGGTCGGCCTATTTGTGCAGCGGCTAGCTTGGATTTTGGGCGATTCTTTAAAAAAAATGTCCTAATCCCCTTGGGGGATCGATTAAAAACTCACTAAATATCGTCTAGGCTAAGAGCTGAACCAAGTTTGTCCAAGGGAATTTGATTGGCCAAATGGCTCAACGGCCATCTTGGATGACCTAGTTTTCGTGAAAACGACTTCTCCAGGACCGCTGAACAGATCGGGCCAAAATTTCAGACATATGATGAGGGATTAAGGGCCATTAAAGTTTGTTCAAGTGAAGTTGATAAGAAAAAAAACATGGCCGTCGTGGGCCAATCAAAAGGTAGCTTGTTTGGTGGCCATATTGAATTTTCTTATTTGATGGATTTTGAAGCCAAAATTGATTTTATATAGGTTTTTGGGTATTCTGATTTCAAATTTGTCATCTTCAAAATTGTAGAATAAATGGTTTGGTGACTATCTTGGATCTTTTTCCCGCCAAAACATTTAATGTCTTCTGGAGAATCACTGTGGCGATTTGAACTATATTTGGCAGTAAGCATCCTTAGGGCATGGAGATACTGGTTTGACCAAACCAAACCAGTCAACCTATTTGGGCGGTAGCCATCTTGCATTTTGTCAGACTTAAAAATGTCTCTAAATATCTTCTCCGAAACTGCTTGGCGGATCGATTCAAAACTCATACAACATCATCTAGCGCAAAAGCTGAAACAAGTTTGGTCAAAGCAAGTTGATTGGCTAAATTGTTCGGCAGTCATTTTGGATGACCTGGTTTTCATGAAAACGACTTCGTCTCCAGAACCACTGAAGTGATCGGGCCAAAATTTGGGAGATATGATTAGGGATTAAGGGCCGTTAAAATTTATTCAAGAGAAGCTGATATGTAAAGCCACATGGCCTCTGTGCCTATTTATAGTTAATGGCCTTTCTAGTTGAGATGCCCATTCTCCAGGTGAGCATTACAGGCCCCTTGGGCCTCTTGTTAGCTTAGCTAATATCAGTGTTTGAATGTATTTTATATTATAAAATCTTGACAAGTAGATTGCATTATACGACTTAATGACTTTTTAACAGTCTGCTGCAAGCCACCAGGCAATAATTTCAATGAGTAATAACTCTTGACTCACGGAATATTTTGAAAACGATTTGATTGAAAGTTGTTGGTGGCTTAGCCACCAACAACTTTCAGTCAAATTGTTTTCAAAATATTTAGCAGGTCCAGCGATATAACCCCTGGAACATGTCATCTGCAAATATTCAGCAGTCGGACGGTTAATATTAATTAAATGTTAATTGTCCCATATGGGACAATAAAATATTCAACTCTGGCTTCACACATATAAATAAGCATGTGTGACACGTTATAATAGTTGAGATATGTAGTGCAGCAGATAAGTGCATGTTTCAGGAGAATCTTTCAAAATTTGATACAAGCACCAAAATTAGCATGGAGATTCCTCTGAGCCAGTCATTCCACTTGTAAATGTTCAAAAATAGGCTTCTCCTGGTCTGCAAATGGACATTTTCTATGAGAAAACTGAAATTTTCTTGAACAAATTCGAGGGATAAAGTTTTAAACAGGTCCCATGCACGCCAGGTTCAAAATGGAAATCTATTAATTTCTTTGTTGAACTGAATTTTTTTGTTGATGAGATTTTGTTTCTTTTGTATCCAAGAGTAAACATTTTGCGGAGCTCTTGTTAAACAAGAGCTCCGCAAACGGCGGCATAATACCCTGCCATGATGACAAACCAATGAATGAGAGCTATCAGAAAATATTTATTTCTTCCTCAGACCCAGACCAGTCATCCTTATGAAGTGTCAAAGCGATCCGTCAAACGGTAAAGGCGGTATTGTCCTTAAACCAATTTTCAAGATGGCCGCCGCTGACTGGCAGTCATATTGCATTTCGGATTATCGTAAATTTCGATAAGTTTCTTCACCAGTCATATTCCAATGACCCTATGAAGTGATCCAATAAGTGGTAACGGAGATATCATCCAGAAACCAACTTTCAAGATGGCAACCCGTGGCTGGCGGCCATCTTGGAGTTCGGATCATCATCAATTTCGATAGGTTTCTTCTCCAGACCTAGTCCAACCACCCTATGAAGTTTCAAAGCGATCCGATAAACGGTAATGGAGTTCTCATCTGGAAACCTATTTTCAAGATGGCCCCAGTGGCTAGCGGCCATCTTGGATTTTGGATCATTGTCATTTTCGATAGGTTACTTCCCCAGAGGTAGTTGGACCATCCTATTGAAGTTTCATAGCGATCCCATAAACGATAACAGAGTTATCATCTGGAAGCCAATTTTCAAGATGACCGCCAGTGATTTCGATAGGTTACTTCCCCAGACCAGTCCAACCACTCTGAAGTTTCAAAGCGATCCGATAAACGGTAACGGAATTATCATCTGGAAATCAATTTTCAAGGTGGCTGGCGGCCATCTTGGATTGTGGATGATTGTCAATTTCGATAGGTTTCTTCACCAGACCTCATCCAATGACTCCGTGAAGTTTCAAAGCCATCCGATAAACGGTAACGGAGTTATCATCCGGAAACCAATTTTCAAGATGGTGGCTGGTGGCCATTTTGGATTTCGGATCATCGTCGATTTCGATAGGTTTCTTCCCAAGACCTAGTCCAACCACCCTATGAAGTTTCAATGCGATCAAACAAATGGTAATGGAGTTATCATCCGGAAACCAATTTTCAAGATGGCCGCCTGTGGCTGGTGGGCATCTTGGATTTCGGATCATCGTCGATTTCGATAGGTTTCTTCCAAAGACCGAGTCCAACCACCCTATGAAGTTTCAATGTGATCCGAGAAAAGGAAACCACTCTGCCGCCCGCCCGCCCGCCCGCCCGGACGGACGGCACCATTACATAATACCCCGCCAAATTTGTTGGCGGGGTATAAAAAGGGAAAGGATGTTTGGTGTGGTGAGATCACCATAATTCGTAAGTCACGATATGATGTCATAGTGTCATCATCTGTCGTATTTATGGGAAGTTATGCGTGTCACGATGACCATATAATTGTGAGATTTTAATGCCTATAGATATTTATATATGCCTTGTAGTGACACATGTGATCGACCTGTGCGTAGAGCGCTGTATGTACTTAGGCTTTCTCATGAATAAGTTAATATATTCAAAACAGAAGTATATTAGTTAGTACGATGCGGAACACGATGTAAGAAATGTTCTGTTGAATATATTTTGGACATAATTGGATTGAAAGACATTGCTGTCTAAGTGCAGTTATGTTCAAAATATTCAACTGCACGTTTTTTGTTATTTAAAAATATAAGTTATTTCTGAACTGTACTGTACCTATGGATTTGAATCATTATTTACACACGGTAATATATTCCTATTTCTTGGCTCTTAAATTTGAATTTATTGAACCATATCACCGAAATTACAGGATCTTACACGTAGTCTTATGACAACCAGTGATTCTCATGCCATCTAAATTTTGGCGGTCCCGGGGACCCCCACACCCTAAAATCTGTCCCAAGCTGAAAAGTGGGTGTCTCAATCTGAAAATATGGGTTTCAAATGCAGTTTTTCTCATCCCTGCCAAATTTAGATGGTATTATGGGGAACAACATGCTAGATTTTGGTGGGTTTTTTTTACAAAAACATGAAACTAATTAAAGCGATGCTAATCTCATCTCAAATATTATACTGAACGGATAGATTATGGTTTATAGATTCCAGATCATTCGTATCCTGTCACATTCCCGTTTCTGTATCACAATTATCTGCTTTGTAATATTGCGTAAATGTTGAACAGTGATCGCCACCATTTTGTCTCCTCAAGCAATAGTGCGTGATGCCATGTAGGCGCCAATGCATTACATTCTTTATTACGTAATACTCATCTCGTTGAATATTTTAAAACTAATTTGACTGGAACTTCCAGTCAAATTAGTTTCAAAATATTCAACCACTTACCTGTACGATTGCTTTTATACCACACTGTCAAACTATAGCTGGCGCCTCTATGACTGAGCTATATCCCGCGGCAGGCACACTAGGCTTTTTCTGATTGGTTGAAAAGTAAATCATGACGGCCATCATAGGCTGTAGAAATGTAGCATCATTTAGCTACTAAAGCCTGAATATCTTTCCTTAGCGACATGATAAAAAGCTTAAAATTACCTGCATAGTTTATGACTGGCATATTAGATCACCTGAATAGCTATCAAGAGTTCAGATTAGTTATCCTTTAATATTTAATAATCATACACAATTTTCATGGGTCCATCTGCCACTACTTTTGTGGGTGTCGAGCGGCGTTTTGGGGTGTATACTTCTAAAGGGCCCTTTAATAGTCGAATCCATGATGACAACTGAGCTTGAAATATAGTAAAAAAGAAAGAATATAGTAAAAAAGAAAGAATATAGTTAGAATGAAAGAATATAGTTAGAATGAAAGAATATAGTTAGAATGAAAGAATATAGTTAGAATGAAAGAATATAGTTAGAATGAAAGAATATAGTTAGAATGAAAGAATATAGTTAGAATGAAAGAATATAGTTAGAATGAAAGAATATAGTTAGAATGAAAGAATATAGTTAGAATGAAAGAATATAGTTAGAATGAAAGAATATAGTTAGAATGAAAGCTGTTCCGGTCCACCCTTATTAACCCTGCACTATAGACAAGCCAGTCATTCCAGTAGTAAATTTTCAAAAAATAATTAATCTCTTGGCCCGCTAATGGACATTTTGTATGAGAAAATAGAATTTTCTTTTACCAAGTTTAACAATTTAACCCTTTAATGGTCATACCGGCCGAAACCTGCCTCTGCTATTGTCCATTTACAGGCCAAGAGAATACAATTTTTGAAAATTTGCCATTGGATTGACATGCTCGATGACCGAGCCAGTCATTCCAGTGATAAATTTTCAAAAATTGTATTCTCTTGGCCTGTAAATGGGCATTCAATAAGAAAGTATTATACAATTTTCTTGACAAAATTTGACCGTTAAATGGTTAAGGAGTAGGATTAAACAGATTTTCAACAGAATATTATTTGCATCATGGTGATTTTGCCCAATATGTTATCTAGGGTTGAACGTGTTAAATTTAATCCTGATTTTCAAAAGATGTTAAAATAGAATGTTAAAAAGTTCAATGATGTCAGATTAGGGAATTAAACAAGGTCGATAGAATCTTTCAGTTAAAGCCCTTTTCAGGGTGGTACGGTGGGATTCTGAAAGGGGGGGCCACGGTTTGTGATGGGGGTCTGGGGGGGGGGGAGTTTCCCCCATGTTACGAACATTTTTTTTATTTCTGTAAGTAAAATGATGCATGTTACCGCAATCTAGGTATACAAATCAACAAAATAGATAATATCGACATAGTCATATCTGACTCATATTTATATCAAATATAAGCAAATTCAATACACAGATATTAAAAAAATATCTCCACAGTACAGGCCTGCTTTAGCACTCATATCAGCCGAAAAACGGCTTCTGCAGTGGTCTTGAGAAATGTCCATTTGCAGAGCAAGAGAAGACTATTTGTGTAAATTTACCACTGGAATGACTGACTCATTTATCAAGTCAGTCATTTCAGTGGTAAATGAACAAAATCGGTCTTCAGGTGAATGGCTTCCAGTAAAATTATTTACAATTGTTCCAGTTGTAAATGTTCGAAGGTAATCTGTAGGGTCTGTAAATTGGGTGAGTCCACCTCATAGGATTCTGGAAATATGGCTTGGATAAGCAGACAGACAAACAAACAAACAGACAGACAAACAAACAAACGGCCAGACCGCAATACTCACACCTGCCATGGAGATTAATTGGCCTTTTGACACAGGTGTGATAATGGTCAAACCTTTAATGGTTACACTGGCTAAAAATGGCCTCAGCTATCTTCTTACGGTTGAGTGTCCAAGAGAAGACTATTTTTGAAAATTTATCACTGGAATGACTGGCTCGGTTATCGAGCCAGTCATTTCAGTGATAGATTTTCAAATGAAATTGTCTTCAGGACTAAAAATCTACATTTACTAAAGAGAAATGTTAATTATCATGTCCAATGATGACAAGTAAGTGGTTAACTGATAGGAGGATAAGTGTTATCAGATAATGGATTTATGTGTTGTTGTAGCGTTTATTTCTTACTTATCCTCTATGAGTGTGACATATGATGATTTCATTTGCAATATCTAGTATCTAGACTAAAGTGCATTAACCCTTTCACCGATCAATTCCCCCATATCTCATTTGCAAGACAACCATACAGGAAAACGGTTGAATGTTATGAAATTAATTTGACTGAAAGCCATTGGGCAGCAATGGCTTCGGGCAGCAACGGCTTCCAGTCAGATTAATTTTATTTAAAGTCGACTGAATAAATTTTATGTCGTAAAGAGTTGACTTTTTCAGGGATATGTTGGTGAAAGGGTTAAGCATGAACCGGTTAATCTCTCCTGCTGTTCACTTATATGGACTGAAATAACCCTAGTTAACCATTTTACTGATAAATTTTCAGTATCTCAATCTCAAATAATCCAGAAAGATGATGAGTATTTTAAAATTAATATGACTTCGATCATATTATATTAACTTCAAAATATTCAACATAATTTGTTATATATATATAAATTGTACTTTTTCATGGATTTATCCTTGAAAGAGTAAAAGTCCTAAGGTCATAAATAAATCACCATTTGCCTAGGAATTGAAATATGTATCTAGTTGAAAAGAAAATCACAGGCTGTGTGATATTTGCTTAACCGTGAAAGTGGTCAAGATCGCTCATAAAATTCAAAAGTTTTGCTAAATGAAGGTCCATTTGCAGGCTACGAGAAAAATGTTTTTGAAAGTTTACCACTGAAATGACTGGCTCGGTAACCGAGCCAGTCATTCTAGTGATAAATTTTCAAAAATACTCTTATCTTAGCCTGCAAATGCATATCTCTCCAGACCACCGCAGGAGCCATTTTTGTCCGTATCGAGCATTTAAACAGTTAAGAAGCTAGTCACGTATGTCAGGGAAAGACTTTCAAAGACGCATTTATATTCCTCAGTTGTCCCCCTTGGCACCTCTTAAGCAATGTGGTAAATATAGAACTGTGATGATATGGAGCACATGTATTTTAGTATGCAGGTTACCTGCTGTCTCTATGACAGTCTGTCTGCATGCTATGTGGTTCTGAATCACAGAATTGCAACATATCTCTTTTAAAAGCACGCCAACGACTGGTAATCTGTTGAATATTTTGAAGGTATTTGGATTGAAATTATTGCGACCTTAGGCAGTAATAATTTCCTGTAAAATTACCTTCAAAATATCTATTTATCAGCTGAATATTCGTTACATCGCAGAGAATTTGTTGTATTCGGTGTGGATAGTGAAAAGGATTAAGCTAGAAATGGCAGGTTAATGGTTATTATCTGGAGGTTACAGTCATAAGGATACATACGTGTGCACAAACACACACTCAAACTTTGCACTAATGTACATACACCCACACATGCAGGCACATGCACTCACGCACGCGCGCACACACCCTACTGTACTCGCAGTAGCATGCTATAACATCCTCATTCATGCATGGTGGGGCACATACAGGCACTGACACAAGCTGTCAATGAGTCACAGAGATCTAGGTTATACTGATAACACCTGCTAAACATCCATATAAAAGGTAAATATTTCTACAAGTCTATGAAGTGTGTGTCCATGCGCACGCGCACATGTGTGTGTTTGTGCGTGTGTGTGTGTGTGTGTGTGTGTGCGCGCGCATACACATGAGTGAGTGCATGCCTACGTGCCTGCGTGGTGTGTGCTTGCGTGTAGATGTGTGTGAGCATGTGCGTCTGTATATGCGTGTGTACGTGTGTGTCTGTATATGTGAATGTGTGCATGCGTGGGTGGTCACACACATTGGTTGCTATTAAAATGCTGTCTATCTTATAATCAGTTCAAGAAGTGTATTTATTTACTGTATTTAGCTAGATCCATCTAGATATAGGCCATCAATTCGACAACGCTCACATCTGCTCGGGCAATGTCCCAGTGCTTAAATGTCCCCGTTTAAACCACGTACTCGGTCATAAATTACAGGTAAAACGTGTGACTGAAAATGGAATAATATATATGTGGCATATATAAATTATGATCACGTTGTGCTATGGATGTATTATGGATTACGTATGGTTTATGTAACATCTGTCACCATCAGACCGTAAGCTGTGTGCTACAGTACAGCTAAGAAATAATGTAGGAGGCTTCAAAATAAAATAAAATCTAAAGCAGAAATGTCTTCCAATAGAATTATGTTAAAAATGTTCAACAGAACATTGCTTATTTCATGTTCAAAATTGTATTTAAACCTTTAACCCTCGAATTTGTTCACGAAAATTTAAATTTTCTCACAAAATGTCCATTTGTAGACCCAAAAAAGACTATTTTTTTCAAATTGACCAGGGGGTAAATTTTCACAAATAGTCTTCTCTTGGTCTACAAATGAACATTTCTCAAGACAACTTCAGAAGCCGTTTTTTGCTGATGTGTGTGTTATAAAGTGTTAACAGGTTCCTGTTTTGTTTTTTTGAAAACTTATGAGATGTAGTACTGTCAGTGTAAAAATAAGTGACGAAAAATAACTACTGGAAAGGTCTTGAATATTTTGAAACTAATTTGACTGGAATTTGTTGCAGAGTTTGCCATATAGCTTCCGTGTAGATTTGTCTGATTAACCCTTTCACCGATGAATTCCCGGTATCTGGTTTTTCAAGGCAAGCATACAAGAGAACAGATAAATATTTTGAGATTAATTTGACTGGAAGCCATTGCCGCCATAGGCATTTTATTCTCGAAAGTATTTCAAAGTCAAATTAACTTCAAAATATTCAACGTAAATAAAATAGTTTTTCAGGGATTTGTCTGTGAATGGGTTAATGGCTGAATTACTCATTATATCCAGCAGTGCGCCTCTTGATTCATTCATTATTCTGTCAAGGAACATAACTCTTGGTCTCTGAAGATAGACATAAGTATCTAACAGAATGTACTTTTAGTGTTCTTCAGCAGCCATGACTGGCTCTTACATGTAAGTCATATCAGGTAGACAAAAATGTACTTTTAGCCATTTAACACTCATAGCAGCCAAAAACAGCTTCTGCGGTGGTCTTGAGAAATGTGCATTTGCAGACCAAGAGAAGACTATTTTTGAAAATTTATCACTAACGGCTGGCTCGATAACCGAGCCAGTCATTGCAGTGCTAAATTTTCAAAAATAGTATTCTTTTGATCTGCAAATAGAAATTTTTAATGAGAAAATTGAATTTAAAAAAATTAATTTATGGGTTAAATGGTTAAGTAGAGCAAAATGTTGTTCTGAGACTGAAAGCTTCAGATGTGAGTAGCTTAAACCTTTAGCACTCGAAATTTCAATTTTCTCATAGAAAATGTCCATTTGCTTAACCATTTTTGAAAATTTACTATTGGAATGACTGGCTCGATACGGCTCGGGTATCGAGCCAGTCATTTCAGTTGTAAATTTAAAAAAGTAGTTTTCTCTAGGTCTGCAAATTGATATTTCTCAAGACCACTGCAGAAGCTATTTTTGACTGATATGAGAGTTAAAGAGTTAAAGTCATTTCACTAAAGACATTCTAAAGATACAATTCTTCAAAAAGCTTGATTCTTGCTTGTTTGTCCTGACGTGATCTGTAGTGTCAGTTTGAGTCTGGATGCCAAAACACAGTTTGGGCCTTCCGCTTATACGTTTCCAGATGCGGCTACACATGGGTGTGTGACCGGGATTGAATTTGTAGCCGGATTAGACAAATTTGTAGCCGGATTTACAGTGGATCTGTAGCCAGGAGAGTTTTAGGTAGCCGGAATCTGTCTGATTCGGCCAAAGACGAAATTCTTCTTTTAAAGACACACTTGTCACCGCTAAATTTACAGACCCACAAAAATATGGACAAAAGGAAAATGTATACCCAACCCTATACATCCTTGCACTAAAAACAAATGCGCCTTCTGCCCCAACATGGACAGAACACACAGCTACAAAAGCTCACACACTGGGCTTCAATATCACATCAAAACTAAAACTTTTTGCCAAACTACAAACGTCATTTACTTACTAACCTGTAAAAATGCAAAAAAAACCAATATGTTGGCGTATCAAGGAGCATTTAAGGGATATAAAAAACAACAAAGACACACCCGTCGCCAAAAATTTTAATCTTCCCAAACATGGAACCACAGATGTCAAATACAGGATTATTGAAGTATTACGTCACGATCCTGATAGCATGGAAGCAACTACTTTCTGCGAGGACCGTGAAAAATTCTGGATCCATCAACCGCATTGTATGGATCCTATAGGCATCAATCACATTGATTGGTAATCACATTCTACCCCGGGTAGTAAAACTTTTAGCATTCTAAAGATACATTTACGGTGTGTTTACATAATGGTAAAGCTGTTTTATCGGTTGTCAGTGAGTCTATTCGGTGTCCTACATCTTGTAAACCATGTGAGTGAACGTGGTACATACGTGTGTGCATATGCATTTGTGTGTATGTGCGAGCATGAGTGTGTGTGGTGTGAGCGTGCTTGTGAGTGTGTGTGTGTGGGTGGGCGGGTGCGTGTGAATGGGTGCGTGGATTGGTGTGTGCATGCCGTGTGCCTACGTGTAGATTTTTGGTTTTTGTTTTGATATAAATTTAGCTTCGACTTGGAGTTAGGGTGGGTGGGTGTGCAGGTGGGTGGACGGGCATTGGTGCATCTGAGTGGGTGCGTTTGTGTGTGCACGCCACATGTCTATACACGTAGATTTTTGGTTTTCGTTTGATATAAACTTATCTTCGACTTGGAGTTACATAGGTGAAACATGGCCCATGTTGTTGGCATAAAAGCGTATGTTATTTTTGTGTCCATCTGTTTGTCCATCATTCTGTATGGCTCCTCAGCTTTTTATTCGATCGCTTAGGCCAGACTAATTTAATGTTTTCGTTTTACAAAAATTCCAGCCAAAATCACAAGATCGGAGATGGGAAACCCCCACCCCACCCGCCCCACCCCCACCCCCACCAATATTCACAGTTTTAAGATCAGAATTTTTAAGGTATTAGAGTATTAAATCCATCATGTTAATTTTCAACTGATCAAGAAAATCCAAAACATTTTCTCAGTGAGTTTCAATTTGCAGGCCAAGAAAGGAATATTTTTGAAAATTTACCACTGAAATGGTTGGCTCGTGAAACGAGCCAGCCAATTTCAGTGGTAAATTTTCAAAAATAGTTCTCTCTTGGCCCGCAACTGGACTTTTCTCACGACCATTGCAAAGCCATTTTCAGCGACTTGACCATTAAAGGGTTAACAAAGCAACAGAGAACAAAGATTTACAGAAAATTCTGAGGAATTCCGAGTCATGAGGATTTGGGTGCGAATAATTGCTAGATGGAAAGAACGTTGAAAATAATGGCTTAAAAATTGCAGGCTTATTCTTTTCTACATGTGTAAAAATTAAGACTGGAAGAGGGTTTTTAAAACAAAAACATAAATTTGTATGGTCCTATGTTCTAAGTGGAATATGTTATCAAAATTTAATTCATGGGTTGGCCAAGTACTTGCCTAATGCAGTGGTCTTGAGAAATGTCCATTGGCAGGTCAAGAGAAGACTTTTTTAAATTTTACCATAGGCAGCAATGACACCCAATCAAATTAGTTTCAAAATATTCAACACCTTAGCAGTTACCTGTATAGTTACCTTGATATTGGGAATTCAGGGTTTGATCGATTCCAACGCGATCAAATTGTGGGTGGAGCTTAGCTAGACATGGTCGGGGCATTCCTTGCTTTTATTATTGGTTATTTTCAGACCAAACTTAGTATTTCCTTGTTTATGTACATATGATATATACATCTGAGAACTGGTAACAATGGGCTAAATAAAAACACCCGCATTATTAACCTTGAATAATACAAGTATATATTTATAAATATATGTAGATATGAATTGAAGCATAGTTGAATACAAATTTAAAAATAGTTTTATTATTTTAGGTCTTGATTTCCACGGAACTGAAACCTGTAACCAGTGACCTAGTTTCTGAACAATAAGTCTCAATCTGTGAAGTTAGAGTAGACATGTAACTTTAGATAAAAATTGCGTAATTTTTACCCTGCCCAGTCAGGGGAAGAGCTTATTGTAATCCAATCTGTGATCCAATCGGGTCTGTGCGCGCGGTGGGCGTGTGTGTCCGCACCTGTATTTCAAAAACTACTAACACAGATGTAACCTTCCAGCTATTGACCGTGATCCGGATAAAACAATCTGCATCGGATCAAATTCTGGATCTGTGAATATCTCGGAAACTGCTGGTCCAATTTTGCTCAAATTTTAACACAAGAAACTAGAATTCCGCGACTTTGGCTGTGAATTGGAGAAATCAAAAACAAATCCTGAAAATCTGAAACCTTTTAAAATGTGACAAAAAATGGGAGGTCGAGGGTCTTGTTCAGGGCATAATTTAGAATTTGCTATGCAAACTATAAATTGTATAGCTATCGGCAAAAATGTATAGTGTCATGGAGCAAGGCTCCCTGTAGTGCTCAATTAAGCGATTCAAATTGGAAAGTTGTTGTCTAGGGGTTAAATATCGGGAGGATCTACCGTTAATCAATTCATTTGATCCGAATTGCTTAACTAAACCGAAGTTAAGTCAATGCAATTATGACTCAAATGAATTCAAGATGGTGGATTGACAGAATCAAGAGACCCAAGATGGCGGTCTCTTTTTCAAATTGACTCAATATGGTAACATCATCTTTCGAAGATCCAATATGATGACTTCTTGACCTCAGAATGACCTTATAGGGCGATCTCAGTATCCAAGAAGATACAGGGTTACGAAATGGAAAAACCAATCTGAAGTGTAAATCTATCAGAGACCCAAGATGGCCACCAATGACAATTCTAGGATTTACCAGACGTCGACTGACGTTAAGTTAATATGACGTAATTTATGATTGGACCATCTCGATGAACTTGGAAATCGAATGACGTGTGAATATTATGACGTAATCATAAAGTGTGTCAAGATGGCGGACTGTCAATTCCTATTTGGATGACTCGTTGAACGACTCGTCGAGATTAAATTCTATGCTCCCATCTCAACGGTCGATGAATTGGTTGTTAATCAAGATGTGGATTGGATATCCCAGACAAAGTTTCAAATTATTAATTCCTAAGAACGGACTTAAACTAACTGGATATCATTGTTGGCAGCGAATGCGTCAGAGAGGGTTAATTAGACAAAGAAAAACAGATACCAATATCAGTTGTTAAAAAATATTTAATATATGTATAGCATTTCAATTAAAAATATCATCAATTGCACAGTTGGATAAAACGGAATAAAATGGATGAGATGGATTCACAGTAATGGTATATCACAGATAATTTGAATCAAGATTGAACGAATTCACGATGCATGCTATTTCAGCAAAAGTTGAAGCATCAGACGTACTATAACTCGGTTTATAAATCAGTCGTTACCATAGAATAATTTGGCACAATGATTTCATGCTTAGCAATTAAGTTATTAGACGTTTGGTCATAATTAGTTAATGTTTGGAGCAAAATGTTATCCCAACCATTAACTGCTTGAAACCGAAACGTATAAACAACACTAAACATAAACCTTTTGACCTTCTTGTCTCGATAAGCGACGGGATACGATCCAGTTTAAATAATGAATCGATTCTGTTAATTCGTGTTGAGTCGAATTGTATAAAATCGTGTAACTCAAATCTTTACTGATTTTACCCGCTGGAAATAACTTTTATCATGGGTCTGAGAAATGTTCATTTTCGTAGGAATAAAGGATTATTATGAAAATTTACTACTGAGATGATTCATTCATCACCGACTGATTATAAGTGGTAGTCAGTATACAATTAAGTAATTACTAACCTATACTAATTAACTAATTAAGATGTATAGTATATTATGTTTTGTGTTTGTTGGTGTACTGTCATACCAAAATCTGCATATCTTTCGTAGAGACGTAAAGACTGTAGTCTCTCATAGTTGAGTTGCTCGACCCTGGAGAGGTGGTCGAAGAAGCTGATCCGAAATAGGTTGTGCGAATCCGGAATAATAATCGATATATATGTGTGATATAAACACGGGCACAGGAATATAAGGAGCGTGACATTACTGGCGAAACATATATGAGCAACGACCAATGTGGGCGTTAAAGCACAATGACGTTAAACGAAATGGAGATCCAGAGGTGATTCGTTGAAGACTATCCTCGGATGACTGTTGTTAAGAATCGAGTCCCGAAATGTAATTCGAAGAAGATAACTATATTACATCAGTGTTCTGATAACGGATGCGTAGATGTAAAGAACGGGTTCGACACATCTCTATGGTGATTGAGAATGTTCGATGATGGATCTTTATGTTTGCAGCTTTTATGGGTGGAAAGCGATCCCGGAATAGACTAAAGATTATCGTAGAAGCGTTCGACGATGGGTCATAAGATTAGAAGACCCATGAGCAGATGAATGACTCCTGAAGAAGGTTCAATGGTGGGTTCGGGAGGATAAGTGGTTCCCCATGGCTGATTTGAACCCGGAGCTGGCAGGCGTGATGGTAGGTGAGCTAAGTGAGTTCTCCCTAGGGCGTGGAGAGGTGTTTGATAGCTAAGTGTTTATTGAAATGTCATTGCAGATCTGGCGAAAATGGTCGACTGATCGATTACCTCAGTTTTCTTGTAGATTTCACGCCTCCTCCATAGGAATCAATTATGGCACCTAGGACTATCACTACTAATTCAACTTAATATAAAACGTTGATATTCAACTACTTGGCATTATAACTTAGCTTGTTCCTCTTAAAAGGGAACCCTACCGCTCACATGAAATAATAATAAGAAAAACTTTGTAAAAAATTCACATTTGAAGAAACAGACACATCTCTCTGGTTTCATGCCTACACAGACACTAATCTTGCTTAGTCACTGACACATGCTTTGGCAGCAATTTTCGCGCTGAGAAGCATGTATAATGTCATATATGGAAGCATGTATAATGCCATATATGGAAGTTGACTGACCAATTATAGTATTGAGTGATCACTCAATCATATCGAAATCAGACAAAATAGTCCCAGATCAATTTAACCAATTTTGGATCATATTTTGAAAACATGGCATCTATCGTGCCAGATTAACATTCTTAGGCCCATAAGCAATTTATTTATAAGCAGCCTTATTCAAATTTTAATTTTGTTTGTGACGTCATCAACTTAAAAGTTGACGCGTCTCTCCGTACAATAGCAATCAACTCTTTCACCGATAAATTCCCCGTATCTCAATCTCAGAGAAAACAAATAGGAAAGCTGTTGAATATTTTGAAATTAATATGACTGGAAGCCATTGCTGCCTTAGGCAGCAATGGCTTCCAGTCATATTAATTTCAAAATATCCAACAAAATATGGTATACATTGTAAAGAATGTACTTTTTCAGTGATTTGTTGTTAAAATGGTTAATGATAGAATCCTGAAAATCAATGATAAATTGCAATCGCGTACAAATTTTACATAGCAGATACAGCTATGCATGTTGCAGAATGTATAGCAACTGCCTAAATATGTGTAGAAAATTAATTTTTTTTGTCAAGATTCAAGATTCTTTATTTCCAAATCAGTAAATAGTTCAACAATTCAATACAGGCATCCACCAAAGGCAAGGCCTATGATGCGGTGAACCCTTGACATATAACATAAATTTGTAATATGTTTATACATATAACATTTATATACATGTACATAGATATTTTATATTACAAATGACATAGAGTACGATACAATACATTTAAGCAAATTACGTGTGGAGACATGACTTATGACATAACATTTTACAGAAAGGGGATGGGGTGGGGGTGAGAGGGGCGGTGGAAGGAGTGGAGTGACAATCTTGCGGAGTATTATTACTATTCAGTGAAATTACGATTATTATTAACAACAATAATAACAAAAATATTATTAACACCATTACTATTATTTACATGTATTGTTGTTATTTTTATTAGCTCACCTGGCCAGAATGGCCAAGTGAGCTTATGCCATGGCGACCGTCCATCGTCAGTCCGGCGTCCGTCCGTCCGTCCGTCTGTCCATCCATCAACTTTTTCCTTTAAATGACTTCTTCACAAGAACCACTAGGCCGATATAAGTTATCTTTGGCAGGAAGTATCCTTAGGGCATAGGGATCCAAGTTTGTTCAAACGAAGCCGATCGGCCAATTTGGCCGGTGGCCAATTTGGATTTCGGCCGATTTTAGGAAATGTCTTTAAAAATCTTCTTCTCCTAAACCGCTTGGTGGATCGAAGCAAATCCCATGAAATATGATCTAGGGCAAGAGCTGAACCAAGTTTGTTCAAGGGAACTTGATTCGCCAAATGGTTTAGCAGCCATTTTGGTTGACCTAGTTTTAGCGAAAACAACTTCTTCTCCAGAACCGCTTAAGGGATCAGGCCGAAATTTGGCAGATATGATTAGGGACTAAAGGCCATTAAAGTTTGTTCAAGGGAAGTTAATCCGTCAAAAAAACATGGTGCAGTCGGCTAATCAAAATACAGCATGTTTGGTGGCCATATTGGATTTTTTTATTTGATGGATTTTGAGGCTGAAATTGGTTTTATATAGGTTTTTTGGGTATTCTGATCACAAATTTGCAATTTTCAAAGCTGTCGGATAAACGGTTTGGTGGCCATCTTGGATCATTTTCCCGCCAAAAGCTCCCATACTAAAGCAATGGGAAATTTAAAATGTCTACTTTTCGAGAACTTATCGGACAATTTCAATTATATTTGGCAGGAAGCATCCTTAGGTTGTAGAGATTCAAATTTGTTCAAACGAAGCCGATCGGCCAATTTGGCCGGTGGCCATCTTGATTTTTGGCCGATTTTTTTGGTACGTCTTTAAAAATCTCCAAAACTGCTTGGTGGATTGAAACAAACCCCATGAAATATGATCTAGGGCAAGAGCTGAACCAAGTTTGTTCAAGGGAACTTGATTGGTCAAATGGTTCGGCGACCATTTTGGTTGACCTAGTTTTAGCCAAAACAGCTTCTCCAGAACCGCTGAAGGGGTCGAAATTTGGCAGATCTAATTAGGGATTAAGAGCCATTAAAGTTTATTCAAGGGAAGTTGATCCATTAAAAAAACATGGCCGCAGTGGGCCAATCAAAATACAGCATGTTTGGCGGCCATATTGGATTTTTTTATTTGATGGATTTTGAAGCAAAAATTTGTTTAGTACAGGGTTATGAGTATGCTGATTTCAACCATGCCATTTCTGAATCTATCAGATAAACGGCTTGGCGGCATGTAGTAAAATTGGCATTTAGTACAGGTGGTCTTTATAGCATGTTTAACTGCATTCTAAAACCCTTGTAATCATTTGACAGAGTGACCAAACTCACTTAGCAGCAGTTGTTCACTAGTTCAAAATAATAATTTGACTGAAAGTCATTGCTGCCTTAGAATGCAACAACTTTCTGTCAAATAAATATCAAAATATTCAAAGTCATATATGTCAGCATACACAATACATATCTTAGATATTTAGCCAGCATAGGAAAACATTTAACCTTGTAATTTAAAACCACAACTCTAATTCTCAGGATTGAAATGAAATTAATACCCTGTGAGGTAGTGAGCTGATGAAGTGTACCATATTCACATACTGATTCTAAAAGATTTATTTAATTAATTCATCATTAACCCTTTAACACTCATATCAGCCAAAAACGGCTTCTGCAGTGGTCGTGAGAAATGTCCATTTGCCGACTAAAAGAAGACGGTTTTTGAAAATTTACCACATTCCAGTGATAAATTTTCAAAAATAGTCTTCTCTTGGTCTGCAAGTGGACATTTTCTTTGAGAAAATTTAAATTGTCTTGAATAAATTTGAGGGTTAAAGGGTTAAAGCCAATTAATTCTAGCAATAAATTTAGTTGAGTATTGAGTTATTCACAAGTTTTGTTGGATAGCATGTAGCATGGTGACGGACATTTTGAAAATGGTTTTGCTGATGATGTCTGTTACTGTCAAGTGCAGCAACAGTTTTCAGCATGACTATTTCAACCCTTGTCACACCAATGTCTAGAGATTAATTGTTACAAAGCCAGTATTCGAAATGGTGGTGTACAGTTTGTAAACACCATTGCTGAAGACCATTGCTGTCATAGACAGTGCTGTTGCTGCTATACAATTGACAGCAACAGCTTACACAACAGCTGTTAAGCAACAGCGTAGCACATTATTTCCAGTTAAATGCGTTAATAAGATTCGCTTCTTATGAATTTATTATTATTAGCTCACCTGGCTATCAATATCAGAGGACACAATATCGTACCTATTTTGCTAGGTTAGGAAAACCGTTAACCCTTTAGCCATCATATCAGCCAAAAACGGCTTCGGCAGTGGTCTTGAGAAATGTCCATTTGCAGACTAAATGAAGACTATTTTTGAAAATTTTACCATTGGAATGACGGACTCTTTTTAACGAGCCAGTCATTCCAGTGGTAAATTTTAAAAAATAGTCTTGGTCTGCAAATAGACATTTTCTATGAGAAAATTGAACTTTTCTTAAATTCAATGATTCAATGGGTAAATGGTTAATTAATGTGCCATTGGAGTTTTATCCCCCCCCCCCCCCCCGCAACTGCTGCCTAAATATTTAAGATATGTATTGTGTACTCTGATACCTATACTGTTAAAATATTTTGAAATGTATTTGATTCATTGAAAGTTATTGCTGCCTAAGTCAGCTATGACTAAGTCAAATTATTTTTTTAATAAACAGCATCGCGAACTTGGCCATTCAGCAAGATGTACACGTGTTAAAAGGATGGTTTGGAATATACTCAGTTGAACCTGCTATAAAGACCATCTGTATTAACCCTTCTTAAATTAGTTTAACGGAAAGCCAATATTTCCTAAGGCACAACGGCTTCGCGTCAAATTAATTTCAAAATAGTCAACAAAATAAGTTTTATATCATAAAGAATATACTTTTTCCGGGATTTATGGGTGAAAGGGTTAAGAGACCACCTGCCTTAAAGACTATTTTCTTCATTTGCTAAATGCAATTAAGCAATGTATTTGAAACCTTATTAGCCCTTTAATGGTCAAACCAGCGAAAACCTGCCTCTGCAGTGGCCTTGAGGAATGTCGATTTGCAGGCCAGCATGAGTATTTTTGAAAATTTACCACTGGAATGACTGGCTCGATAATCGAGCCAGTCATTCCAGTGATACATTTTCAAAATGCTCCATATCTTGGCCTGCAAATAGACATAACCTGAAATTTTTGTTTTACTGAAAAATCATGACCATTAAAGGGTTAAGAAACCAGCTACCATAAGAGGCTGTCTTCTGATTCTCACTTGAGTGGTGTCTTAATACAAGTTTGACTGCATGTCATCAATTTCTGTTGTTAGTACTGATGTCTTCTATTTTTGCTTAAATATTGTTCAAAAGAACCTTTGCAAAATAACCATTTGACTGAAAGTCATTGGAAGTGGCACTGATTGATGTAAAACTCCAGAAAGATTAGTTGAGTTGTAAATGTTCCAGGTGAGCGACACAGGCCCCTTGGGCCTCTTGTTATTATCATCATCATCATCATCATCATCATCATCATCATCAGTTTTATCATTATAATGATTGTTGTTATCATTTGAGATGCGATACCAGATAAGTTATGCCCTGTTGTTCAATATGACATGATTCAATAAGAATTTTTTTATGATGCTAAAATTATTAACCAGGGCTACCACACTGATGCCAATATTCTATCTTTTACTGTGTCAATAGCAAATAAACTGGTGTACATTTTTCAATGATTATGGTGGACGATATTGCTGTCTACAACCGCACCATCTTCCACCAAATTTGTTGAAAACTGAACACCAGTTCATCTTTTAATTTAATTTGAAAAATTGTAATTTTGACATCAGAGTGGTGAGTTAATGTGTGTTTATATCCATACATCAAGACTTCTTCCGACAATAGAACAGACAATGGAACATACAATATATATCCATACATCAAGACTTCTTCCGACAATGGAACATACAATATATATCCATACATCAAGACTTCTTCCGACAATGGAACATACAATATATATCCATACATCAAGATTTCTTCCGACAATGGAACATACAATATATATCCATACATCAAGACTTCTTCCGACAATGGAACAGACAATGGAACATACAATATATATCCATACATCAAGACTTCTTCCGACAATGGAACATACAATATATATCGCAGTTCTTGTCTCGCCTTTGGAAGCAAAATGTTTAATCTGTAGGCTGTATGATTGCTTTGAAAGTGAGGTCTTTGGAGCTTTTGAATTGTTGAATTGCTTAGTGTTTCTTTATCTTTCTTGGAAGCGGAGAATGGCTCGCAGAAGGGCTCGACATATTACCATCCAAAATGCTATGCGCCATACAGCCCAATCCAAATGGCATGCAGTATATAGAAATACATACGGCCATGCTATGCACACTGTGACCTTTCTAGTCTAGGAATTCAGAAACATTCTGTGTTGCAAATAGTTCTTTCATGCTCAAGAAAGGCCATGAAAATCTAATTGCTCTGTGATTGCGCATTTATATCGGTCAATAAAAGAGGATTTTTTGAAAACTTAGCAATGGAATAACTGAGCCAGTTATATTTGCTTTCAAAATTATTTTTTCCTGACCTGTATATATTAACCCATTAAACCTTTAACCCTTTAACACTCATATCAGCCAAAAACAGCTTCTGCAGTGGTCTTGAGAAATGTCCATTTGCAGACCAAGAGAAGACTATTTTGGACAATTTCCCACTGGAATGACTGGCTCGATAACCAAGCCAGTCAAACAGTCGTAAATCTTCAAAAATAGTTTTCTCTTGACCTGCAAATTGACATTTTCTATGAGAAAATTGAAATTTCCTCAGACAAATACTAGGGTTAAAGGGCTAACACTCAAGCCGGGAAAATAGAGAATCTGGAACGAGGTCGCTTTTCATATCACTATTATGGACCGAGTTGAAAATTATCAATTTGCACGAGCTTTAGCGAGTGCAAAATTGATAATTTTCAATGGGGTTCATAATAGTGATATGAAAAGTAACCGAGTTTGAGATTTTATTTATCATATAAACTGTAATTTTGAAATATTTGCCAATGGTTGCTGATGTGACTTTTATCTGATTTCTCATTGTTGATTTTCGTGAAATCGATTCCGCCGCCCTGAGGCACCACTACTTGATAACAGATACTGAATGCGCAGCAAAATATAGTGACAAACACAAAATCTGGCGGTGTCAGCCGTAAACTACACTTTTCTTCTAAGACTATCGCAGAGCCACGCCCATCAATCGTTACTTCGCTGCCAACTGATAAACTGTCAAACGATGACATTTTGTGATGACGTTTCGTGAATGACAAATCGTAGTAAACAAATCATAGTAAAACAGTACCGCGTAGTAACCCCTACGCGTCACGCTCACATCAATCGATGTTTTAATTGGTCGATTTAAATGGGTTGCGCACCCAACAGCCAATGAAAATACTTCGTTGAATATGGCACGTGTGCTCATATCGAAAAATATGGAACGGGCTTAGAAGGCTTGTTTATATGATAAAAATGGTTTCTGCATTGCCCTTTGGAAATGTCAATTTGCAGACCGAGAGAAAACTATGTTTGAAAATTTATCATTGAAATGACTGCCTGAATAGACGAGCCACTGTTAAATTTTCTAAAATAATTGTCGTTTTCTAATGCAAATGGGCACTTAGTATGGGAAATTCAAATTTTCTCTGAACGACTTAGTATGGGAAATTCAAATTTTCTCTGAGCGAATTTGAGAGTTAAAGAACTAATAGTTAATCTAAGCAAAACTGACCCTCTACACCTGTCTTTTACCATTTATCATTCATATCAACCAAAAACGGCTTTTACAGTGGTCTTGAGACATGTCAATTTGCAGACCAAGAGAGTGGAATGACTGGCTTGATAACCGAGCCAGTCATTCCAGTGGTAAATTTTCGAAAATAGTCCTCTCTTAGTCTGCAAATTGACATTTTCTTTGAGAAAATTGAAATTTTCTTTACCAAATTTAGGGCTTAATTGGTTAAGACTGTTCATCTGCAGACCAAGAAGACTTTGAAATTTTAATTCTGATTTTAATGACTGTCTCGGTAAATGAGCCTGTCATTTCAAGGTGGTAAATTAAAAGAAATTATCTCTTGGCCTGCGGATATAGGGCAAGGTAAGATACAGATAAGGAACTTATATTTTTGACAAATCATTGCCATTTTAAACTTATATCAGTCAAAACCGGCTTCTGTAGTCATCTTGAGAAATGGGTATTTGCAGACCAAGAGAGGACTATTTTTTTAATTTACTACTGGAATAACTGACTCAATAACCGAGCCAGTCATTCCAGTGGTAGATTTTCAAAAATAGTCTTCTCTTGGTCTGCAAATGGATATTTTCTATGTGAAGATTGAAATACTCATGAACAAATTTAAGGGTTTAAGAGTTAATGACCCCCCCACCCCCCTTCCCGAGACACACACACACACACACACCCACAATCATCTCTAGGTAAGCTCCACCAATGCTTTGCCTGTTTTACAGGTAAGTTGTTGAATATTCTGATGGCAGCAACAGCCCCCAGTCAAATTAGTTTCAAATTATTCAACGGCATGTTTTTTTTAAAGAGTAAAGCTATACAATTCGTTCAACAAGACTTAGTCCATCATCAAATAGCACTCGTGGTGAACTTAGCTACGTCCCTCATGAGTCATGACATAATTGATTATGACATCAGCCTACACGTCACGTAGTGGATTATGACATCATATGGTTGACTGACAAACTGGATTCCTCCATTGCGTTTGTTATCATTTGCTCGAGTAACAGACCAGATCCCTCAATATCTTTCAGTGTCTTCGCCGCATGTTTCCTCCTCCCTAAGGCTAATTTAAGCGCTGTCTATTTCCTGATCGATACTCTTATAGGTATGACACGAATCAATGTGGAATATATTTCGAGCCACACACGATCCAGACATTGATTGAATGTACATAGCTACATATATATTATATATTATATATCATACAATGATAATTCGCATGCTGTGATGTGTACACCTACGCAAATTCCCTGTTCAGAAATCGAGCCTCGTATAGAGTGGTTGGTTTCTTGGAACGCTCGTCTAAAAATGGTAACTGGGCGTGTTATTTTTGTGGTCGGTGTTTTTATTTCTGTTTTCTGTGTCCTTGTCTTGGTATTTTGAAAGCACTTAAGAGGTTATGTTGTCTTTGCTAACCGATGCTCGTTGTAAACAGTAATTAGAGAAAGTATTTGGATGGCGAGATGCAGTATCATCGTCATGGTTTCAGGTTGTTTTGTTGTATCGCAGTGCTCATTATAAATCATTTTGTGGCAAAGACGACTAAAAATGGCTTAGGTCTTGTAGAAGTTCCGCTTTGAAGATGAACAGAATAATATTTTACGGAAAAGAATTACTGCTTACATAACACTTCTTGGCTAATTAGTGAGTGAGTAATTCAAATGGTAGGTTGTATCTAAAATGTTGCTTCTTCGCAGACCTGCAAATTGAGATATTTTTATTAATCGCCTAAGTATATGTGAAATATGTTATACGTGTAATATTTCTAGCGTCACATTTATTCCACAGCAAAGTCTTTAGTTAATTGTTTACTGGTCAAGCTGGCCAAAACCTGCCTCTGCAGTTGTCTTTAGAAATGTCCATTTGCAGACCAAGAGAAGGCTATTTTTGAAAATTTACCAGTGGAATAACCGAGCTAGTCATTCCAGTGGTAAATTGTCAAAAATAGGCTTGTCTTGGTCTGCAAATGGACATCTTTAATGACAAAAAAGAATTTTTTGGGATAAAATTTGACCATTAAATGTTTTATTAAGTGGGCCGAAATTGACTATGGTCTGCAAAACTGGACATGCATTGAGGAATAATTTTTATTGTCGTAACTATTCAACTGTCTCGAATGCTGCAAGCCAGCAGACAAGAATTTCTTGACTTGCTGAATGTTTTGAAAAGGGTTTGACTGAAAGTTGTTAGTAGCATAGCCAACAACAATTTTCAGTCAAATTGTTTTCAAAATATTTAGCAGATTCAGAGATATAAGCCTTGGAATGTCGTCTGCAAAAACTCAGCAGTCACATGGTCAAGACTTAAGACGGCCCAAAGCGGCTTCTGCAGTGGTCTTAAGAAATGTCATTTGCAGAGCAAGACTGTTTTTAAAAACCTACCGCTGGATTGAGTGGTTCGATAATCGAGCCAGTCATTTCAGTGGTAGATTTTCATAAATAGTCTTCTTTTGCTAAAATATTCTCTTGGTCTGCAAATGCATATGTTGTAAGACAACAGTAGTATCTATTTTTGCTACTCGAGTTTTGAATGGTTCTTTCATTATGTGTGTGTCTGTGCATGTGTGCGTGTGCGCATATGTCTGTGTGTGCGTTTGGAACTGTATCTAAAAATATACTGATCTGATTGGGCTCAAAAGTTTTTGAAAATAACAGGTATTGTTACTTTCAAAAGCGGGTTTCCAGCTATCAGCCATTATCTGCGTTAAACCCCCCTCCCCCCCGTGTCCGGATTGGATCAAATTCAGGATGTATGGACATTTCGGAAACTCCTGGTTTGATTTGGCTCATATACTAACCCTTTAACCATAGAAGTTATTCAAGAAAGTGTCCATTTGCAGAGCAAGAGAAGACTATTTTTGAAAATTTACCACTGGAATGACTGGCTCGGTTATCGAGCCAGTCATTCTAGTCATAAATTTTCAAAAATAGTCTTCATTTGGTCTGCAAATGGGCATTTCTCAAGACCACTACAAACCCCGTTTTTGGCTGATACGAGTGTTAAATGGTTAATTCAAGACAAGTTGTGATCATAAACAAGGATTCCATAACTTTGGTAGCGATACATGAAGAAAAAAACAAGAAAGAAATCAATAAGATTTTACTGTAATAAAATTAGGCTTGCGTGATTAAAACGAAAATCGTGATTATTTTTTAAACATTGAATTTAAATGCTTATTAATTAAATAATCGAAAAATCGTGAATAATTTCTATTGCATAAACTATTTGAAAACATACGTTTTAATTACTTTCTAACGTGATCGATCACAAAAATTTACATTTTGCTCAATGAATGTATGTCTATTTACTAGCCAAGAAAAGAGTATTTTTGAAATTGTATCACTGGATTGGCTGGCTCGAGCATCGAGCCAGACATTCCAATGATACAGATTTTAAAAATAATCTTTTCTTGCCCTGTGAATGGAGATTTTAGGGTTAATGCGTTAACACCATTCTAGGCCAGACATGGTCATATGGAAATATCTTTTATTTTACAGAGATCGATTGCACTAAGGAGCCCATGTACCGCGACATCAGACAGACAGACAGCAGACGCATGGCAACCAGTAGGGAGATGATGAACCGCTAGTGAGCGATGATGAAGAAGACGATGAGCGACGACTGATCAATACAGTAACCATGACGATCAGATTAATAAAACATCCGCGTGTACAATCAAAATTTCATCATCATCAACGACGCCGACGGACAAATCGTGATATTCATGGGATATCTAGGTAAGTGTGTTAATTAGTCTGATTAGCGTTGACATTGAAATAAAAATCGTTTTATCCATCGATCATTCTTCATACGTGCGTGCGCCGAATTAATAATAATAATAAACAGGCCTCAATTTCCAACCCTATTTTGATCAAGACATTCGAGCTTAGATCAACCATGCATACAGTAGAGCTCAGACGTAACTTAAAATGTTTCCTAAGCAAAATAAAACATACTGTTGAATATATCAGAATTAACCATTTAACCTTCGAATGTTTTCAAGAAAATTTTAATTTTCTCAGAAAATGCCCAGAAGACTATCTTTGTAAATTTACCCCTGCGAGCCAGTCATTCCAGTGGTAAATTTTCAAAAATCGTTTACTTTTGCTCTGCAAATGGACCTTTATCAAGACAACTAAAGAGTCCATTTTTGGCTGATATGAGTGTTAAAGGGTTAATTTGATTGGAAGCCATTGCTGCCTAAGGTAGCAATGGCTATCAATCGAATTAAGTCTGAAATGTTCAGCAGTCCATCGTGTTCAAAATTGTACTAACTAACATGTTTCTGTTTTGGTTTCGGAAATATTTCTGAGCTGTACTCTAGACACATACGTGTCTCTATCTCATATGCGTGTCTCTATCTCATATGAGTGTCTCTATCTCATATGCGTGTCTCTATCTCATCTGCGAGTCTCTATCTCATATGCGTGTCTCTATCTCATATGCATATCTCTATCTCATGCGTGTCTCTATCTCATATGCGTGTCTCTATCTCATATGCGTGTCTCTATCTCATATGCGTGTTTCTATCTCATATGCGTGTCTCTATCTCATATGCGCAGTGGACTCCTACAAGAATACAATTCACTATTATACTGCGCAAGTCAACAGATATAATTTGAATAGAAAATTTGTTGTCAATATTTGCTTTTATTTCCCGACATCCTGGCATCTGGATTTTATGTCAGTCGACGACGACGTGTGCAGTTGAACAATCTCCTTCCTTCTCTCCCTTCCCACCACTTCTCCCCCCCCCCACCTGGTGTCATTAATAAATAGGCCCCTGAGGTATCATTACTGGCTGTGGCAAAGAATTTAGCCATATCTATCATTAGGTCAAGAGCATTGAAATTTTCTCACAGAAAATGTCCATTTGTAGATTGAAGAAATTATTTTGAGAAATTTACCACTGGATTATCGAGCCAGTCCTTCCAGTGGTAAACATTACAAAATATCATGATTACTGAAGAGGGCTTTTTAGCCATATTGACCATTACAGGTTTGAGATATCAAATTGTTGCTAGGTCATGCAGTGTTTCTCATGGCGTCTAAATTTTTGAAGTTCCAGGGACCCCACACCTAGAAATCTGGGGGTCCCAACCTGAAATCTGGGGGTCCCAACCTGAAATTTAAGATGCTCATGCAGTTTTCATCATCCATTCTATAGTTAGAGAGTACCATGGGCTCATGGCTATGAATATGGAGGTTCAGGGCTAGAAAACTGATTAGCATTTAGAAGTTATACATGATTTTCAGGGGTCCCACAACATTTGGCGGTTCCGAGTTATATTTTGGGTGGTCTATACCCTCAAAAGGACCCTTATGAGAAACCATAAGCTCGTAGGCTGGTCACTCACAAATTATACTAGCCCTGGTGTATTTTTACTGGCCATGCATTTATAGCGGGCTTGTGTTAATGTCAAGCGCGGCTAAATGTTCATGAATCATCTAGTTGTTTTTGTGCGCGTGGTTAAGCATATCAGAACATGGCTTGGATACCTTGTTGCCTGTACAGTGTACTGTTAGGAATCTGCGTGACTACAATTGAGGTCAAAAGGTCAGGGCTAGAAAATTAGGGGGCAAGTATGTCATTTAAATTAGGTTGCCTGACTGTACTTCCAGGTTGCCCCAGTTCTGTAAATTCTGTTGAAAATATGTGTTGTTGAACCAAAAACGGCTTCTATAGTGGTCTTGAGGAATGTTCATTTGCAGACCAAGAGACCATTTTTGAAAATTTTACCACTGGAATGACTGGCTCGGTAACCGAGCCAGTCATTCCAGTTGTAAATTTTCAAAAATAGTCTTCTCTTGTTCTGCAAATGGACATTTTCTATGAGAAAATTGAAATTTCCTTGAACAAATTTGAGTGTGAAAGGCTTAAGACTAAATAAAATAAATACTCACCATGAGTACATATGCAGATCCTGAAAATAGCAAATTATCTAGGTTGTCCCCCAGGGCAACCAGTATGTTAAAATTTAGTTGCCCTGCAGTAAGAAGTGGTTGGCGTGGACCGCAGGAACGTGTAATTTTCGTGGCCTGAAAGCCAAAAGTCATTTCACCGTAACCTTGGTACAAAATTCTGTTAATTCAACACTAAGTATTTGCGTTTAGCAAGACCTTTCAGCTAATATTTCAGGATTGGTTAAGTCTAGATCGGAATTAATCTTGAGTACATGGTTGCCTATGCTGCTAGGAATCAGCATGATGTGACATTAAGGTTACATGGTCAACGGTCAAGGTCCTGTAATGTTCTATCGGCAATGAGTAGTACAGGCAAGACATTTAATAGAGGAATCCAGTTTTTCACTCAATCATATGATGTCATGATCAATTAGGTGATGTGTAGGATGATGTCATAACCAATTACGTCATGAATGACTCGATTTAGTGTGTTTTAGATGCTTAATAGTCTGTTAGGTTGTACGAATTGTATGTCTTTACTATTTAATAAATATGATGTTAAATATTTTGAAACTAATATGACTGGGGGCTGTTGCTGCCTATGGCAGCAACAGCACTCAGTCAAATTAGTTTCAAAATATTCAACAGCGTACCTGTATAGTTTTCGGGAAATTGAGATTCAGGGAGTGCAGGGATCGATTGCTCCCAACACCGTCAAAGCGTGTGTAGAGCTTAACTAGGGGAATATCTAAAACTGGATCCTCCATTGCTTGTGAAACAAGATGTCTGGTTAAATAGTCGTGAATGCTAACCACTACACTGAGACGACTCTCGTGTTGTCTCCTCAAGGGATGAATCCACTTTAAGATATGCCCCGCCCACGATTTGCCTGTGTTAGAATCAATCTAATCCTGAATTCCCAGAATCCCAATATCACGGTAACTATACAGGTAAGCTGTTGAATATTTTGAATCTAATTTAATCGGGTGCTGTTGCTACCTATGGCAAGAATTCGGTAGTTGGACGGTTAAAGAGACGCCATCCTGTATCCACACATGGCAGTGTCCTTTTACAATGGATGAATATGATCTGTCACTCAAGTATATGATGTCATAATCAATGATGGATTTACTATTTAACCCGTTAACCCTCGAATTTATTCAACAAAATTTCAATTTTCACTTAGAAATTTGCAGCCTGAAAGGCCAAGTGAGATTATGCCATGGCGGCTGTCCGTCGTCTGTCCGTCATTCGTCCGTCCGTCAAATCGCTTCTTCTTAACGGTTTGACCGATTTCAACCAAATTTGAGTGAAAGGATCCTATGGTGGTACCCTCTAGACCTTTTTTCAGAATTTTGATTGATAAATATTTTGGGTGAAAATCTTAGATTTTATAACAAATCTACCGGAAATGGTCAAAATGCTACTCCTTCTTAGCTGTTTGACATATTTCAACCAAATTTGGCTAGATGGATTCGATGGTGATAGGCTCCATAACTTTCATTCAGAATTTTGATTGGTCAATTTTTCCGATGGCCATCTTGTTTAATGTCACAGGCCATTGGGCCTCTTGTCTTAAATTTACCACTGGAATGACTGGCTAACTTATCGAGCCAGTCATTCCACTGGTAAATATTAAAAAATAGTCCTCTTGGTCTGCAAATGGACATTTCTCAAGACCATTGCAGAAGTTGTTTTTTTGCCAATATGAGTGTTATAGGGTTAAAGATTAAGGTGTTGTGATCGATTGAACCATGAGCTCCCTGACTATCAATTTCCAGAGGTAAGCTGATGAATATTTTGAAACTAATTTGACTGGGTGCTGTTGCTGCTTATAGCAAAGACATACAATTCATACAACCTGTCGGACTATTAAACGTACATATTCACAGCAAAATGCGTGAAAATACAATTGTCAAAATTGTGTACTTTTAGAGGCTTAATTTGAATCGAAATAAATCTTAACATTTGGTGATTTCATTCCGTAAAGATTATTGTAATTGTTTGAATTACGAAGTTGAATTAGGGACTCGTGTCTCTAATTCAATTTCACAACCTAAAAATGTGTATTATTTATACATAATGAAATTATCATATTTTAATATTTATTTTGTATCATTACTTCCAAACCCACAATTTACGCCTATACAAGTATACAATTTTGACAGTTTTATTTTTGACGCATTTTGCTGTGAATGTGCCCTTTTAAGTGTATAAGACGGACTAAACCGAGTCATTCATGCTGTAATTGATTATGACATCATCCTACACGTAACGTAGTTGATCATGAAGTCATATGATTGATGGATAAACTGGAAAGATACATTTCACCCTCGAATTTGTTCAAGAAAAATTTAATTTTCTCATAGAAAATGTCCATTTGCAGGCAAAGAGAACACTATTTTTGAAAATTGACTACTGGAATGACTGGCTCAGTTATCGAGCCAATCATTCCAGTGGTAAATTTTCAAAAATAGTCTTCTTTTGGTCGGCAAATGGATATTTCGCAAGACCACTGCAGAAGCCGTTTTTGGCTGATATGAGTGTTAAAGGGTTAAGATACTGTGATTTCAAGGGTTAAAACCATTTTACCTGTTACTATTATGATGGTATTTGGTGATTTAAGGGGAGTTTACTATGAAAAGAATTGATATCAACTACCAAGAGTTACCTCCCTTTTGTAATAAATCGAGAATAAAATTTATCATTAATGTTTTAGCTCTCAAACCGGCTCAAAAATGTTTCTGCAGTGGTCCTCAGATTTTGTCCATTTGCAGATCAAGAGAAGACTAATTTTGAAAATAAGCTGATATCTTATTAATTTTCTTTATCAATCTTTACAATTTACAAAATTAAAATATCTGCCATTTGAATTTCTAATTACAGGCCAAGAGAACACAATTTTTGAAAATTTACCACTGGAATGACTGGCCCGTGGTACATTTTCAAAAATACTCTTCTTTACCTGATGATGGGCATTCAATAACGAAATATTTTGATTTTCTTTGCCGAATTTGACAAGTAAAGTGTTTAATAGGTTTACCAGGTAAATAGGCATTGGAGCCAAGATATGCGCTCTACTTAACCATTTAGCCCTCGAACTTGTTTTAAAACATTAAATTTTCCCATAAAAAATGTAAATTTGCAGACCAAGCAGACAATTTTTGAAAATTTACCACTGGAATGACTGGCTCGGTTATCGAGCCAGTCATTCCAGTGGTAAATTTTCAAAATTAGTCTTCCTGGTCAGTAAATCGACATTTCTCAAGACCACTGCTAAAGCGTTTTTTGGCTGATGTGAGTGTTAGGTTAAATTCATGTATTAATATTTTTTTTTTTGCTTCTTTGTAGGTGACATAGAATGTTGGCAAGTTAACCACTACAGTATTGGTGCTGAATAAGCAATGGGCCAGGCAAGTTCTATTGAGGCATTAGCTGCGGACAACCAATGTGATCATTATCCCTTTCTTAAAAGTCAACTCAAACAGCATCCGAACCAGCAGGGAAATCTGTTCAGCAAAGTTGCGGCCGTCGCTAGCTCGTCAAGTGGTGGCGCGGAAGCCAATCTGGGTAAAGAGGCGGCGAGCGAAAGCCATCCTAGGATGACCCAGGAGAATAGCGCTCGTTCTATGGGCATGTTAGCGAGTTCGGCGTCAGATTTAAAACCTAGAACTTATCATATAAAGGAGCAGATAGATTCATTAATAGAGACCTATTTACTGGAGAATAAGTCATTATGTGATGTAGACAATGATGATGCAGCTCAAGCGGTAAGCTCGACTGAAGAAAAACAGGATCCGTCTTCGTCCGAATTGGAACCAGATAATGGTACAGTTGCCTCTCAGTCGGGCGGCGGCCGTGAGAAAGTTAGTGGAAGTATAATGCCAGCGACGCCAACTGAGATGTTATGTATAGAACATATGTCAACCGGACCCGATAGTTCACAGATAGCAAATGGAAATAATATGTGTAGTGATAATGTGCAAACATCTGGTCCTGGTCAGATAGGTGCTCTGATAGCCACTTCTAGTGAATCTGATAGTGATATGACAACCTCCAGTGCTCCCATCACGAAACAGTCTGATGATTCTCATCTCAGTGTAGTTAGTGCTAAAAATGTACCTGCTGGCATATCGATGACCAGTGGTCAAAATGAAGATAGTGCTCGCATTTGTAATTCACCAGTAATCTCATTCACCACAGCCGACAGTAGTGGCGATATTCGACAGAGAAAGAATACAATTAAACTACAAACATTAATAGACCGGGTTTTAGAGAATTCCCTCGGAGACAATAGTCAGGTGGCTGAGGCTAGTAGCAGCAGCAATCACTTCTTTAAGTCTTTGTGTGCATTAGATTCAGATCCAAAAGAAGATAGTAATAAGAGTAGCAGTGAGGTAGCTAGTGAGAGTGAGGCTAATAAAGCGGATCCTATTTCTCGCATCGACCCCACCAAATCTGACAATGAAAACAGTCCTACGCAGGCCGGCTCTGTTACACCTAATGGTAAGAATGCTTTAGAAAACTTTAAGACACAAATTGAACGTGCAGTGGCACATCGCTTCCAACGCGAAATTCTACAGAAGGATAACGGTGCTGATAAATCTACTATTATGGACACAACAATGCGGCCAGATAATAGTTCACCATCAGATCAACAACATTCAGACCATACACTTAAGCCTATAGGACATTCAGACACAGCCAGTCACTTTGCTGGACAACATACGCCACCGCAACAGAGAAGACCAATGTATGAACGACGAACCCTTAATGTACAAGAAATCATCGATCGTGTCATAAAGGAAACTGAGGCCCCGTCCCCACCACCTCACATGATGAGTAAACTGCCAGTAACACCAACAGGGACATATCAGCGCTCGGATTATCCACCCGTTCTATCAGCGGCAACTAGTCGCCAGCCAGTGCAGAGGCACAGTGCAAAGGAGAAGCCACCTGTGTTAGAGAGACAATTGCCACCCTCTAGTCACCCCCTCCCTCCGGTTCATTATGGACATTCAATTATGTCTGGTAGTCCATCAAAAAATGTTCTGTTTGATCCAAGCATGAGACGCATTGTTCCGCCAGGAGGCCATGACCCACCACCCGACTCCAGTTACCACCCCAATAGCATATCCCCACAGTCCGCTGCTCGTGCTGAGTACTACCATCACATGGCAGGCAATGCAGCAAGTAGACAGCCGGTGAAAAGCCATAACATTAGTTTGAATTCTGCTAGACTGCAGGCTATGCCACCAGGATCGGGAACTCATTCTAGTCAATGCAATCCAGCTGTCTCTGCTTATCAGTATGGCAAACCACACCCATTGGAGTCATCATCTTTTAATGTATCTGTCAACCATGGATCGATGGAACAGAAACCCTTTCCATCTCAGCATCCACACTATGCTCAGCAGCAACATGACTTTCTCTACAATGAACGTTTAGCCACTAAAGATAGCATCCCTCGTATTGCAGTAAAAAGACATTCACCACCTCCACTGATTAGAATGAATGACTCGCATTGGCCACCCCCTCATCACAGGACCTCCGAGTTCAGCTTACAGCATCAACAACGGGAAGCCGAATTTGCGCCAACTCCACCCAAGGTGTTTCGTGAACATTCCCCACAAATTAATGTACAATTACCTGACAGTCGCGTTGGAACACTTCAAGCACCAATATACCATCAAGGCTTTCATGATCGTGAAAGGAATAGCCGTGAGGGCTATTCCTCTCGTAGTGCTCAAGATCCCACACATTACCCCCCTGCACCATACCATCAGCTACCACACCCTGCATCTGTGACTGCACATGAGCTGCCATCACAGCATCATGACCATCAACAACATCAATTTCGACTTACCAGACCAGGGCCTTCATCTGGCGGTGCTCCAAATCACCTTAACACCAACCCCCTCCATTCCACGGAGCCATTTGGAGGTGTTTGTCCTGCACTTCTGACAGCGCCAAATGGCCAGACACTGGGACCAGTGCCAGGACCACGACCTGCTGCATGGCTAGGTGCTTTACAAGATCATCATCATCACCATCAGCAGCAGCAACAACAACACCAGCAGCATCTAGCAATGGTACAGCAGTCATTATCACCAGCTCAAGCGCAGACACTTGTTCCTCCCACCCAGTATGCTATCCCATCATCTGCTGGACACGCTACTATGCCTGTGACAAGCTCTGCGCGACCAGTATGGCTGACACGCGCAGCGGCAGAACATCCACCAGTTCAGCACAGGATGGATATCTTAGCAGCTCATGAAAGTAAGTTCCTACCAAGTCCACGGTCACCTGTGCGTCATAACAGGAGCCCCGTCTCACCAGTGCCTGTTAGACCACAGATTTCTGTTAAAGCTCCTATTCCACTAAAACCAGATGTCCTTCATCGGTCGCTGGTCTATAATGACAGTAGTGGGGCAACTCACAAATCTGGTCCTCGGTCACTTCATGGCGCATCAACTGGGAGTATTGCTACTGCTGGATCACGGATTGCAGGTGCTGCTATGCGCGCGAGAGAACGAGCACAGTCACACACACACACTGCTACAGTGGGTGGCTCTGAAGAACAGCCATTAGATTTATCAAAGAAGCCACTGTCTTTCTCCAGTTCTGCATTGTATACTAAAGCAAGCTCAAATCGAGACTGTAATGTATCCCCGACATCACTTGTGCCTCGACCAGCTCAAGTACCTGTAGACCCACGTATGATTCAGAGCCAGCTTATCAACAATCCGCTGCGGCACACCCAGCAACCAAGTGCAAAATCTGTGTCGGAACATTACTCACCTACTGCCAACGTGCCCGCTACTATCAATGTGGAAGAAATCAGTGAACATAAAAAGCTAATGAGTCCCCATATACGGCACTTAGAACAAAGTGTAGAGAAACACTTCCATGAGTATCAAGCGACTCTGAACCATCCTGCTGGTGTCATTGATCCGAGACTGCCTCCACAAGTTAATGCAGAGATTCAGCGCCGGATGCTTCTATCATCGCCTGCTAATACTACTGTTTCAGTGTCATCTTCACCAGCAAGTGTTGCACTATCTTCTGGGAGAAGAACCCCACCTTCAACAGATGAATTCATGTCTTTGACCTCATCGAGGTCCGCTAATTTATCTCCTATAACAATAGCTGTGAGTGTGTCTCCTGTTGCAGGTAAGGAGGGCATCGTTTCAATTCCTGCATCTGACCTACGTGCAGGTACTGCACATCCAGAACATCTACGCCATTCCTTGCAGCAGCAGCCACAACAATTCCATTCAAGCCCATCACCCGTGGGCTCAAGGAATGGACCAAGCCCGCTGACTTTATCCCCAGCACCCTCGCCTAACTCTGATGATGGCAGCATTCAAACTGGTAAGCCTATGAAACAGATTTCGAAACATGAACCAATACAAAGTCTTTTAGGAAAACATGCACCAAATGATATCTTATATCTCATATGTCGGCTTTGCGGACAGACATATGGAAGCCCATATGGATTTCGCAGGCACTTTCGAAATCAGCATGGATTTGAACCACAGGCTATTCACAGGCAAGTGCAAACAATCTCTGAAACACGATCAGCCTTGCAGCCAGAGAAAGATGCTGGCACAAGCTCTATAGTACCCATTCATGTCCCGGATGATGCGACAAAACTGAATGTTCAACAACAAGATAGTCAAGGGTTTACAGATATACTTGATGAACGAGAAAGTGCTGTGCTGGAGGTTAACAAGACGGCATCCATAAAAAATGTAGCTCCTAGCAACACATTAAACATGGCCTCTAGTCCACACATCATTAACCCTACATTAGATGTGCCCCCACTGCCATCATTAAGCCCACATGCCGGTGCTACTAACATTAGCAAAGATACTGGTGCAGGAACAGTAACCGCCGAGCAGCTGGCTTTAAAACAAAAGCAGAGGTATAGTACCCAGGCACTGGATGAAGAGGTTGCTGAAGAACGGCGCTTCTTGAGCTGTCAGGAATGTGGTGAGAAGTTTCAACTAAATGACTTTGGTTTGTACAAAAAGCATTGCCGTGCTCATGAAAAGCAGCGACAAGGAAAGTTAAGAACAGCTGTAGGAGATAGTCTCGGCTTACTCACGCAGGATAACCAGCTGCAGGATCCAATGTTTCGGCCAGTTAACAAGCGCTCTTATTTTTGTCAGAGTTGTAACTTGTTCTTCACCAATGCTGCGAGTTTGAATCAACATTTGAAAGTTGGACATGGTGAAAAAACAGAGTGTTCAGCCACTAGTGCTAGTAGTATGACTAGTAGTAATGATTCTATAAGCAGTATTGGAACAGATACTCCATTGTGCCAAGCGGAACTCACGTCCACATATCAGTGCTCTGGGTGTGATGGTGTATTCGCAGGCTGGCGTGTGTATACGGAACATAGACAGAACTGTTTAGAATTAACTCCGCCAGCCTCTGAAAATAGTTCAGTTGTGGAGCCTTTGCCATCCCTGGACACAAGGCCTCGGTCTGTAGTTAGTAGTGTAGCAAATAATAATAATAATAATAATAATATAGGTCAAATTACTGCGAATCGTGTGTGCTATGCTGATATATCTATGGCCGCTAACAAGGTACAATCAGAGAGTGGTGATAAATCTGATGATGTTTGCGGTGCTGGGGCATTAGAAATTGTGCTTAGTTCTGATGTCCCCAATTCAGATAACAATAAAGTCGCTTCTGCTGGCCAACCAACCAAGCGTGAAACAAACGATGTTTGTGATAGCCACATAGTGATCGAGGATTCAACTAGTATGTCGCCGTTATTATGCAAAAAGAAAAGACCTGGTAGTACGACTAGTGATATCACTCCCACGGTTAGTGACACAGATAATAGCTGTAGCGAAACTTTCTATAGGCATAAGAAGTTTAGCCGACCCCTAAAACCACGAGTTGATGACGTAGGAATGGTTAGCGATATACAAGAACCGTTTAAAGTGGTCTGTGTTGTGAGTAGTGATTGTTCACCCGGTATATCACGTGCCGGTAGTCCGACAAGTGTCACAAGCGAAAATGATTTAACAATGGCTGATTTACAGAAAGATTCTAAAACATGTATTGTCACCGAGTTGGCATTGGAGACGGCAGTAGATGTACTGCAGAAAGCTCACGATTCTGATGCTTCGAGTAGTGTGTCGTCGGTAGACGGCATCAGATCAGCGTCGTCTTTATCCGACTCTGTTGGCTCAAAAGGGAGTCGAAAGGTTGCGCGAAAAGACAAGTCACTGATTGGGCCTGTATCTGGGTCAGAAAGTAGTAATTCTAGTGGTGATTCAGCAAATAAGAGTGGTGAACGGACTGATAAGATTTCTGTAACAACAGCTAAACACAATCTGCCATTTGTATGGGACCGCGTTACTCGTAGTCAAACGGGACGTAGTAGTAATAGTAGCAGGAAGTATGCCGCATCCTGAGAGATTGTTTAACCCTTTAACTCTCAAATTTGTTTTAAAAAATTGTTTTCATAGACCAAGAGAGGACTATTTTCTGAATATTTATCACTGGAATGCCTGGCTCTGTTATCGAGCCAGTCATTCCAGTTGTAAATTTTCAAAAATAGTTTTCCTGGACTGCAAATGGACATTTCCCAAGACCACAGCAGAAGCCGTTTTTTGACTGATATGAGAGTTAAATGGTTAATAGTCAATTTACTGCAGTGTTAGAAATTTTAAATAGTCGCTACATCTAGGTTTAGTGTCTTACCGATTCTGTGACTCTGACCTCGGGTTGCCATTCATAGAGTTTGTACTGGAATATGATAATTTTAGAATCAAGGTATGAAAATTGTGAAGAATCATCATGTGTTCTTCTCATGGAAAAGTGATGGAAAGTTAAATGTTTTAAATCCTGAAGTTCAGGTTTATCTATTTCAAAACAATCTTAGTGATAAGATACCTGTATTTTAAACATTCACGCCGGCCAAAACCAGCCACTGAAGTGGTCTTGTGGAATGGATATTTACAGAGTAAGAGAAGACTATTTTTGAAAATTTACCACTGGAATGACTGGCTCGGTAAACCGAGCCAGTCATTTCTGTGGTAAATTTTCAAAAATAGTCTTCTCTTGCCCTGTAAAAGGACATTCGAAAGGGAAATATTTAGATGTCCTCGACCAAATTTTGACCTTTAAAGGGTTGAAACATATTTGACTGGGAGCTATATATAGGGATCCATTGCTAACTGTACCTCACTCATTTCTAGCTAAGTTCCACCTATTATTAGTTAAGCTCCACCCATTTCTAGCTAAGTTCCACCTATTTTTAGCTAAGCTCCACCCATTTCTTACACGTTTTGGAATCGATTTGAATCCCCTATTCCCAGAATCTAGATTTCAACGTAAGCTGTTGAATATTTTGAAACTAATTTGACTTGGGTCTGTTGCTGTTCTGTATATTTCTGCTTTCTGCATTCAAACTTAACGTTTTCGGTGTGTCCGAAATGCTATGTATTGCATACATTCATTGTCATAGATAATGATGTGTCTATGAACAGTATTATTTGACCCTCTAACATTGAAACTTTGTTCAAGAAAGTTTTGATTTTCTAGAAAATGTCCATTTGCAGACCATGAGAAGACTATTTTTTTAAATTTACCACTGCAATGACTGACTCAGTTATTGAGCCATTCATTCCAGTGGTAAATTAAAAAAAAATAGTCTTCTCTTGGTCTGGAAATGGACATTTCTCAAGACCACTTCAGAAGCTTTTTTTAGCTGATTTGAGTGTTAAAGGGTTGACAGTTAACTGTGTCAAGCCACCGGACAATAATTTCAGTGGGCAAAAATTCTGGTCCTGCTGAATATTTTGAAAATAATTTATCTACCAACAAATTTCAGTCAAATTGTTTTCAAAATATTCAGCATATGTATAGTTAAACGCTATGACGAATGTAGTCTTTAGGAATCCAGTAGGAAAACAGTTCATATTTAAGCCTCAAAGTCGTGAAATTCACCTTTCCCGCATATCCATCCATCATCTGACCTCGCATGACGTCATAATCAGCTCAGCGCATGTATGTCACAATCATTACGTTACCAAGGGTTCCATATAGACCGTCATCAAATCTCAAACATTGTAGGAATTGTATGTCTTTATAATTCGTTGCTATTTAATAAACATGCTGTTGAATATTTTGAAACTAATTTGACTGGGCGCTGTTGTATAGTTTTCTGGAAATTGATAGTCAGGAAGTTCGGAGATCGATCGATCCCAACACGAGCAAGGTGTGGGTGGAGCTTAGATAGAGATGGGTGGCCCCATAGTTCTGCCTTGCGTTCAAAAAGTAAAACGTTTCAAAACGTTTTGATAAATCTGTTCGATAGGGTTGTTCCGATTAATTGATTTGATCGATGATTGATTGGTTTGCATGTTCAACCAACCGATGTTTCATGATTTCAGAAATCGGAATTTTTTTTTATAAATTGACTTTATTAATATATTTTAACTGGTCAAACTAGAAAACGAATAGTTTTTGGAAAAGAATTTAAATTTAATTGTTACAACTATAGTATTACTCCTTAGTCTAAGACATTAATTCTTTCAGCACTGAAATAGTATGTTAATTTCAAAGCAATCATACTAATAACAGCTTCCAGTCAAATTAGTTTCAAAATATTCAACTGATTATTTCTTAAATTATTACAAATCTGTCATACGTGCGACTTGGTGGTTTGAAAGGGGCAATTATCCTTGAACGTGCTATAATTACTCCATCCAAATGGCTAAAAAATGAGAACCTGTTATGATCAATCATTAATTGATCATCGGTTAGTATATAAAACCAATCATTGATCACAAACATAGTACCAATTCCCAACACTACTTTTCGGATTAATTACGTCATATAATATGCAAACCGAAAAAATCTGATTTTGCGTGCGCAGAGAGTGCATTCCCATCTGTTTTTTTATCAATTGTACTGTAGTCTCTTGGCATTCATTTTAGAGCGAATCTAGTTTCTTTACAACGCTTTTAACCTTTAGACCAACCTAGAAATATGGCACATTCTATATGATGGGAAAAATATTTTAAAACTAAATTGACTGGAATCTGTGGCTTAGCGTTAGGCAGCGACAGCTTCCAGTCAAATTAATTTCAAAATAAAGCTGAGATTCACGGATAAACAGGCTTACTAAGTACAAAATACATCTGGTAAATGCTATGTCTTAGCCTTCCAATCACACTTGTGTCAAAAGCTTTGACACTTCAGAGCCAGTATTATAGGAAATACTGGTATATATATTTTGTAAACATTGTCGTTGACGGCTGTTTCCAGTCCACTGTTGTCATAGGAAAAGCAAAAGTATGTACGAGTCAGGATCTGTGGGCAGCATTTGAACCCTTTAACACTCATATCAGCCAAAAACGCCTTCAGCACTGGTCTTGAGAAATGTTCATTTGCAGACCATGAGAAGACTATTTTTGAAAATTTATGACTGGAATGACTGGCTCGATAACCGAGCCAGTCATTCCAGTAGTAAATTTTCAAAAATAGGCTTCTCTTGGTCTGCAAATGGACATTTTCTATGAGAAAATTGAAATTTTCTTGAAGAGATTTAAGTGTTAAAAGGGTTAATGGTCGAGATGTGCTCAGAAAATTGAGATTTGCTTAGTAAATGGCCATTTGCAGGACAAGAGACTATTTTTGAAATTTTGCCACTGGAATGAGTGGCTTGTCAGTGATTCCAGTAATACAATTTTTACAAATCTTTTGACCTGTCAATGGACATTTTTCAAGATCATAAATTATAAAATCTCTAAAATAAAATACAAAAGTAACAAATCAATATGAAGAATTTCTTGATTTGTGTCCGACATCGTGTTACTATTCTGGTTGCACGAGGATACCGGCCGAATGCTAACTGTAACACACAAACTGGCCACAGATGGCTTCTGCAGTGGTTTCAGGAAATGTCCATTTGCAAGCCAATTGAAGACCATTTTTGAAAATTTACAACCAGATTGACTGGCTCGATAACCTAGCCAGTCATCTCTGTGGTAAATTTTCAAAAATAGTCTTCTCTTAGCCTGCAAATAGAAATTTTCTCTGAGAAAATTGAAATTTCTAGAACAGGCTGACATCATAATCAATTACGTCATGAATGACATGATTTAGTCTATCATAAATGCGTAATTGTCTGTAAAGTTGTACGAGTTGTATGTCTACTATTTAATAAACAAAGCCATAGGCAGCAACAGCACTCAGTCAAATTAGTTTCAAAATATTCAACGGATAACCTGTATATCTTTTTTTGGAAATTGAGATCCAGAGAGTACAGGGATCGAGTCATCCCATCACGGGCAATGCGTGCGTGAAGGTCTGCTAGAGATAAAACTAGATTCCTACATTAGATGTGTATGTATCCAGGCAACGCTGCTGATGTCAGTTAGTGCTATATATGTGTATTGTTTGTTCATTTTCTCTCACTTTTTAAAAGTGGAGAAATTATTTTTCTTATTTCATCGGTCCATTTTCCCAGATCTGTAAATTCATTTAGTCGTACAAAGTTTGGTTTCCCTAAGATAATAACAATAATGAAACTTGTGTCCGTTCAAGTCGAGAGTATTTTTGAAAATTTACCACTGGAATGACTGGCTCGATAACCGAGCCAGTCATTATAGAGGTACATTTTTTTTAAATACTGTTGTCCTGCAAATGGATATTTTCCTAGACCAATTGCTGCAAAGGCTGGTTCTGGCCGCCTTGATGGTTACCCCTTTAAGCATTGAAATTTCAGTGTCTCAGTTTTAAGAAATCTATACACGAAAACTATTGAATAGGCAGCAACAGCTCCCAGTCAAATTAATTTGAAAATATTGAACATTATATTCCTTAACATCATAGATAATTTATCATTTCTGCTCTGTAAGACTGAAAAGGCTAACCAGTAAAGTGGCTTAGTAACAAATTATACCCGGCACCCAGCTTGGTTACCCATAAACTAACGATTGTAGCAGATGGTCTAATTCATATGACCGGCCTGGATGGTGTGGGAGAATAATTTTTTTGGAAATTGTCATGACTGTGAACTGATAAAAACTGAAAAACAGCTGTAAAATATTTATAATGAAGTGCTTCGTTGGGAGATTCATGCTTCGCTAACCAAGGTACAAAACAGATTCAATGCAGAGCCTTTAAGCAGTGTGGCGGAGTCTGTTTGTTTTGAGGCTTCTTGCAGAGCTGGTGCTATCAGGAAGGCTTCTTGTGCTATCAGAAAGACTTCTTCTGAATGCTATCAGAAAGATGTCTTGTGATGCTATCAGGAAGACCGCTTGTGGAGCTTTCAGGAAGACGTCTTGTGGCGCTATCAGGAAGACTTCTCATGGAGCTGATGCTGTCAGGAAGACTTCCTGTGGTGCTATCAGGAAGACTTCTTGTGGTGCTATCAGGAAGACTTCTTGTGGCGCTATCAGGAAGACGTCTTGTGGCGCTATCAGGAAGACTTCTTGTGATGCTATCAGGAAGACTTCTTGTGATGCTATCAGGAAGACTTCCTGTGGTGCTATCAGGAAGACTTCTTGTGTAGCTATCAGGAAGACTTCTTGTGGTGCTATCAGGAAGACTTCTTGTGATGCTATCAGGAAGACTTCCTTTGGTGCTATCAGAAAGACTGCTTGTGGTGCTATCAGGAAGACTTCTCATGGAGCTGATGCTATCAGGAAGACTTCCTGTGGTGCTATCAGGAAGACTTCTTGTGATGCTATCAGGAAGACTTCTTGTGGAGCTATCAGGAAGACTTCTTGTGATGCTATCAGGAAGACTTCCTGGGGTGCTATCAGGAGGACTTTTTGTGGAGCTGTCAGGAAGACTTCTTGTGGTGCTATCAGGAAGACTTCTTGTGATGCTATCAGGAAGACTTCTTGTGGAGCTGTCAGGAAGACTTCCTGTGGTGCTATCAGGAAGAGTTCTTGTGGAGCTCTCAGGAAGACTTCCTGTGGTGCTATCAGGAAGACCTCTTGTGGAGCTATCAGGAAGACTTCTTGTGGAGCTATCAGGAAGACTTCTTGTGGAGCTATCAGGAAGACTTCCTGGGGTGCTATCAGGAAGACCTCTTGTGATGCTATCAGGGAGACTTCTTGTGGAGCTATCAGGAAGACTTCTTGTGATGCTATCAGGAAGACATCTTGTGATGCTATCAGGGAGACTTCTTGTGATGCTATCTGGAAGACTTCCTGTGATGATATCAGGAAGACCTCTTGTGATGCTATCAGGGAGACTTCTTGTGGCGCTATCAGGAAGACTTCTGGTGATGCTATCAGGAAGACTTCTTGTGGAGCTATCAGGAAGACTTCTTGTGGAGCTATCAGGAAGACTTCTTGTTGTGCTATCAGGAAGAATTCTTGTGGTGCTATCAGGAATGTTTCTTGTGGTGCTATCAGGAAGACTTCTTGTGGTGCTATCATTAAGACTTCTTGTGGTGCTATCAGGAAGACTTCTTGTGGAGCTATCAGGAAGACTTCTTGTTGTGCTATAAGGAAGAATTGTTGTGGTGCTATCAGGAATGTTTGTTGTGGTGCTATCAGGAAGACTTCTCATGGAGCTATGAGGAAGACGTCTTGTGATGCTATCAGGGAGACCTTTCGTGGAGCTATCAGGAAGAATTCTTGTAGTGCTATCAGGAAGAATTCTTGTGGAGCTATCAGGAAGATTTCTTGTGATGCTATCAGGAAGAATTCTTGTGGTGCTATCAGGAAGACGTCTTGTGCTATCAAGAAGACTTCTCGCGGAGCTATCAGGAATATTTCTTGTGGAGTTATCAGGAATATTTCTTGTGGAGCTATCAGGAATATTTCTTGTGGTGCTATCGGGAATATTTGTTATGGTGTAGTATCATGGAGATCCCCAAGATTCAAGCTTAGCTTTAACCCTTTAACAATCAAGATTACAGGTGAAAAACATCTGCACTAGTGTTGCGCAATGTTCCTTTGCAGACCAAGAATATACTCACTTTTTTTTAAATTTGCCACTGGAACTACTGGAAGTCCCACACGAGCACCTCATGGGAAAAGTACGTCTATCAGAAAATGTATATTTATTTGCCCAATTATTAAACAGCTAATGAATCTAGGGGAGTGATAACGACGTAGTCATTGACAAATAGACCAATAGTTTGGTTATAAAGCCTGGTAAAGACCCAGGCATTCTAGAGTAGACATGCAATTCAGAATAATCCAGGTCCTCTCCTCGGACCCCGAGGACGAAGCATCCACAAAATGGAGAAGGCAGAAGGAATGTCACTGGATCCACCAGCTCCACACTATGGAGCCGGCGGGCATCAACCAAACAGGGTAAGGGTCACCGTCTTCCCTGGTTCGACACGCACACCATAAGCAAACAGACCCAGTACGTCGTTATCACTCTCCCAGCTAATGAATCTAGTACACGTAAATTAGCTTATTCGCCTATTTGAAAACTGCATGTACATGGAAACTGGCTCAAGAGATCTGCAAAGCTAACTGATCATCGTTCGATAAGGTACGAACCAAGAACTTTTATTTCTAAAAGACCCAGTTACAGTACAGCTCAGAAATAACTTAGAATGTTATCAAAGTAGAATACAACGTACAATAGAATTTTGAAACTGGATTAGAAGACATCGCTGCAATGTCTTCTGCAATGTCTTCTAATCCAATTCATGAATCCAGTTTTTCAGTCAATCATATGACATCATAATCAACTATGTGACATGTAGGATGACGTCATGATAAATTACGTCATGAATGACTCGATTTAGTTCGTCTTAACTAACTTACAGGTTTTAGATTTTTGTCTTGAAACTTTTAAACTTATTTATGAGTTGTACTGTATCCTCTAGGAAGTCATCAGGGATTCTCATGAGTTCTTTTGAGGGTATCAACAAATTCAACTAACTTGGGACACCACCCCCCCCCCCCAAAAAAAAGTGGCAGTCGGTCCTATAGGATGCCTAAAAATGTTGTATGATTATTAAAGTTTAATTACATATAGGTTTTTTCCACAAAAATACCTGAACAATCTAGCATGAGAGCCCCATAATTCACAGGTGTGAGTCCATGGTACATTCTAATTTTAGCATGGGTGAGAAAAACTGCATTGGAACCCCAGATTTTCTGTTTAGGACCCCTGGCTTTCATCTTGGGACCACCACGTTTCAGGGTGTTGGGATCCCTAGGACCTCCAAAATTTAGATACCATGAGAAACAAACACTGCAATTCACCTGTGTTAAGAGACTATCTGTCCATAGAGATTCATTGTTTATGCTCCATTAGGTGACTGAGCAACACTACTGGTCAACCTAGCCAAAAAAGCTTCTTGAGTGGTATTGAGAAATGTCCAGCTGTTCCATCTGTCTGTTTGTCTATTTGACGTAGACAATGGTGGCACATTGTGTTATTTCGTGACAGATTGACACCACCGACACCGTTACCATCTAATATTTATAATATGTGTGTTGCGAAAATAGAGCTGATTCGATATCAAACTCTCGAGCTATTTACATAATATATATTGTTTGTAATGACTAAGGGGAGGTAACTCTCAACATCTTAATTAACATCTTGAAGATGTACCTCCCTTATTTTAAGCTATTTTGACAAAATATAATTGAAATGCCCATGATCCCATTTGGTTATATATTTTCGAGAGTTTAACCCTCGTTGTTTAACCCTATAGTGGTCGTGGTAACTTTGATTTTTACTTAATTAATGTCCATCTACAGAACAAGAAAAGACTACTTTTGAAAATTTGCTGCTGGAATGACTGGCTCGGTAACCGAGCCAGTCATTCCAGTGGTAAATTTCCTAAAATAGTGTTCTGTTGACCTGGAAATGGAAAGTTCCCAAGACCATTACAGAAGCCAGTTTTGGCCCCCTTCACCATTAAAGGGATAGTGGTCAAGACTATTGATGCAACTCTAAATTTTTTGCTTAGACAGTTAGTAAATTACGTCCATTTGCAGACCATTTACCGAGCCAGTCATTCCAGTGGTAAATTTCCTAAAATAGTGTTCTGTTGACCTGGAAATGGAAAGTTCCCAAGACCATTACAGAAGCCAGTTTTGGCCCCCTTCACCATTAAAGGGCTAGTGGTCAAGACTATTGATGCAACTCTAAATTTTTTGCTTAGACAGTTAGTAAATTACGTCCATTTGCAGACCAAGAGAAGACTAATTTAAAAGTTTTACCACTGGAATGACTGGTTAAGTTATATCTAGCCAGTCAGTACTGTGGGAAATTTTTTTAAATGGTCTCTTGGCCGGAAAATGTTTATTTCTCAAGCCCACTGTAGAAACCAGTTTTTGCTGGCTTGAACATTAAAGGGTTACGTCTGAGTATCAAGGTCTTGGGCCGCTTGTTGAAAATTTATTATTGAAATGACTGACTTGAATATCAAGCCAGCCATTCCAGTGGTAGATTTTGAAAAATTCAGATATTCTTGGCGTATAAATGAATGTTATTCGATTACCTGTAGTCACTCGATGAGAAGATTTGTGATTTTATGGTAATATACTGAGGTCAGTTTCTCGCTAATCCTATGAAATTTTTTGATTATATATTATATATAATTATGTAAATATAACTAGCCCTGTTTTTAAGGGCTTAAATCATGTATTATTGTTCTTATTACGATCAACTGTCTGATTGCTGCAAGTGACCAGACAATAATTTCAATGGGCCGTGACTGGATCTGCTGAATATTTTGAAAACAATTTGACTGAAAGTTGTTGGTGGCTTAGCCACCAACAACTTTCAGTCAAATTGTTTTCAAAATATTCAGGATCTCCAAAGTTAAACCCCATGGAAAATGTAGTCTGCAGAAATTCATGAGACAGATAATTAATATTGTTGTGAAGTGTGCTTCAGTACAGTTTTTATAACAGCAATTTCCTCTATAGTATTTATTAATATGATCGCTATTATTATTATTATTATTACTGTACATAATTAAACATACTGAAGAGATCTATTGCAATTCCGTGAACAATGTACAACTTGATCAGGTATGGCGAATAAATTACCTGACATCTTAAACAGTATCGCTGTCATGTGATTTATCTCTTGTTACTTTTCCACATCATCTTCGTAATCAGCTGTGGTGGTAGATATCATCATCATCAATCATCGTCATCATCACGATCATCATCAGTCCTCCTTCCTCCTCCCCCCCCCCCTCCTCCTCCTAATCATCAATCATCATCATCATCCATTATCATCATCATAGTCATCATCTTCACTGATTATCATCATCATCATCCATCATCACGATCATCAATCATCATCCATCGTCATCATCAATCATCATCATTGTCATTATCCATCATCATCACCACCACCACCATCATCATCATCATCATCATCATCATCATCATCATCACATCATCATCATGATCATCAACATCATTATCATCATTGTTATCATCATCATCATCACATTATCATCATCATCCATCATCATCATCATCATCATCATCGTCATGATCATGGTCATCAACATCATCATTGTTATCATCATCATCATCATCACCATCGTCATGATCATGGTCATCACATTATCATCATCAACATCATCATCAGTCATCACATCATCATCATCATAGTCGTCATCATCGTCGTTGTCATTGTCATGATGATGATGATGATGATGATGATGATGATGATGATGATGATGATGATGATGATGATCATCATCATCATCATCATCATCATCATCATCATCATCACTGTGGTATCATCATCATCATCATCACTGTGGTATCATCATCATTGTTATCATCATCATCATCATCACCACATTATCATCATCATCGTCATGAACATCATCATCATCACATTATTATTATCATCATCATCATCACATTATTATTATCATCATCATCATGATCATCGTCATGATCATGGCCATCAGCATCATCACAGTGGTATCATCATCATCATCATCATCATCAATCATCATAGTCATCATCATCATCATTGATTATCATCACTGTGGTATCATCATCATAATCATCATTGTTATCATCATCATTGTTATCATCATCATCATCATCACCACATTATCATCATCATCGTCATGAACATCATCATCATCATCATTGTTATCATCATCATCATCACATTATTATTATCATCATCATCATGATCATCGTCATGATCATGGCCATCAGCATCATCACAGTGGTATCATCATCATCATCATCATCATCATCAATCATCATAGTCGTCATCATCATCATTGATTATCATCATCATCACTATCATCGTCATCAGCATCGTATCCTCACGTTATCATCATCAGCAACATCATCATCAAAATCATCATCATCACTATCATCATCAACCATCATAGTCGTCATCACTATCATTGATCATCATCATCATCATCATCGTCATGATCATCGTCGTCACTATCATCATCATCATCATCATCATCATCATCATCCCGATCATCAAACATCATCATCATTATCATATCAGCCATCACATCATCATTATCAATCATCATTGATCATCATCATCATCACCTACTTTAGGTTAATATGCTAAACTTTTGCAAAGTCCATTTGCAGGTCAAGTGGTGATCATTTTTGTTAATCTACCACTAGAAATTACTGTCTTAGTAATCGGGCCAGTCATACCAGTGGTACATTTTCAAAAATGCTTATTCAATAAGCAAGAAAATAAATGTATTATGCCAATGTTGACCATGAAAATGAGAAAGATTATGATGGATATGTAATGGATTAGCCTTTTAATGGAGCCATCCGATTTTTGCTCTGCCCCACCCATCTCGAGCTAAACTCCACCCATGCTTTGACCGTGCTGAGATCGATCGATCCCGGCACTCTGAATCTCAATTTCCAGAAAACTGCATGTAAGCTGTTGAATATTTTGAAACTAATTGGGCTGGATGCTGTGGCTGCGTTATGTTGCTGCATATGGCAGCAACCGCACCCAGTCAAATTAGTTTCAAAATCTTTAACAGCATGTTTATTAAATAGTAGACATACAATTCGTACAACTACACTTAGTCCATCATCAATTAAGCGTCCATAAAGAACTTAGCTACGTCATTCATGATGTAATTGATTATATTGTCAGCCTACACGTCACGTAGTTGATTATGATGACATATGATTGATTGAGAAAATGGAATCTTCTATTTGTCAAGCCAACCAAAAGCGATCCAAATGGCATCGTGTGTGCAGCCAGAATTAGATCAATGCTAAAGTATTGCAATGTACATTTAATTAATCAAGGGCTTATCCAATCTCAGTAAGACAGATGCATTTGATATCATCATTGCATCCAGGCTACATCATAATTAAATTAACTTTAACTTTCTTTTCATACTTATTCAACGTTTGGACGCTATATTTCACAAAGAATTAGAAAGTTGAAATTTAGTAATGTACATTTAATTCATCAAGGGCTTTTCCAATCTCAATTAATCTTTACAGATTTGTTCCATACCATCATTTCATCCAGTCTCTATCATAATGAAATTGATTTTCAATTTTATATATATATATATATATATATATATATATATATATATATATATATATATATATATATATATTGAACCAAAAAAGTTTAGCAACACTGAGAATATTACTGTATAAATGCTATTTAACAAAAACAATAAATTGATTCAAATATATTATTTAATTGATAGGTCATTTTCCAATTTGAACAACAGTCTCTTGTTACTGTAATGCTAGCATCGCGCCTTTAACACGGCATCATTCAACGGAAGGGTCCAATTTAAATAATGACAATGAGCTGTCAATACCGGTTGTGACCTCCGCGCGCATTAACCACCGCCGTACATCGCTTTCTCATGCTTTGAATTAAGCACCTGATGTCACGAAGAGGAATCGCATCCCATTCCTGGAACATTGCAGCTTCCAGCTCCCGCACGTTGTGAAGATGTGGATGGTTCTCACGCACCATACGGCCAAGAATGTCCCACACGTGTTCGATAGGAGACAGGTCCGGTGATCGTGCTGGCCAGTCCAACACCGGAACGTTGTTAGCCTCAAGGAAATCACTGGTGACCCTAGCTGAATGAGGACGGGCGTTGTCTTGCTGGAACATAAAGTCTGCATGATGCTGCGTAAAAGGGATGACAACAGGGGCGACAACTTCTTCACAGTAACAGATCTGTTTTGCCATTTTCATGGATTCTAGCCCACACCATGACACTGGCGCTACCGAATCTGTCATTCTGAATGATGTTGGCTGCATCATACTGTTCTCCTAAATGTCGCCAAACCCGTTGCCTACCATCTGCCACATCCACACAAAACCTCGACTCATCACTGAACAAAACGTGGCTCCATTGTTGAGCACGCCATCGCTGATGAGTTCTTGCCCATGCAAACCGATTCTCGATGTGACGCTCTATAAGCGGAACGGCAACAAGTGGACGACGGGCATGCAGTCCAGCATCATGGAGTCTGTTTCGCACGGTTTGTGCATGCACTGTAGTGCCGGTAGCAGTGTGCAAATTACGGGACAGCCGCGGCGCAGTCTCAAACCTGTGACGTCGAGATGACGTCACTAAGTAGCGGTCTTCTCGTGGTGTTGTTGCTCTCGTTCTGGCCAGATCGTGGTCGGTCATTAACATGTCCAGTTTCCTGCTCACGTTGGCGGAGACGGGAAATGGTTGAGGCGTGAACATTAAAATGTCGAGCAACAGCGCGAGCGCTCTGCCCAGCAGCGAGTCTTCCCATTGCTTCATGGCGCTGATTTTCGGGTAGCCCTAGGCGGCGGCCCATGTTCGGTATGGTAAACTTTTAAGCGTTTTCTGTTAACGTTCGTTATCTGCTTTTGCAATATGGTGAATTTTTGCCTTCGCTACTCGTCAATGTGGGCCAGTGCATGAAAACTGCATTTTAACATGCAGTAAGCGTGCTGCCGAGAAATGCAAGAAATGATTTCACTGTTGCTAAATTTTTTGGCTCAGTATATATATATATATATATATGTGTGTGTGTGTGTGTGTGTGTGTGTGTGTGTGTGTGTGTGTGTGTGTGTGTGCATACGTATGTGCGTGCGTGTGTGTGTGTGCGTGTGTGTGTGCGCGTGTGTGTGCGTGCGTGTGTGCGTGCGTGTGTGTGTGTGTGTATGTGTACGTGGTTTGGACATAGTTTATTGTGGACCAAGAATAAGAATGTCAAATTTTTTCAATGGTCTTAATTTATCCAGAGCTTATTCGATTCCAATGAAACTTTACAGACCTATTCTACTATAGCATCCTTGCATTCAGTTTGCCGAAAAATTAAATAATTCCAAAATTGTTCTCCATACTTTTACTTGGTTACTTAGTTATTGCAGTAAAATTAAATAATGAAAAAAATTTTCTGCATACTTTTACAGGGTTTCTTAGTTTATTTCTGTGTAATTTGAGTTAGAGCTCTTCAATAGACATTTGATTCATCAAAGGGGTATACTATTTTAAGAAATGCTTGTTTTGCGACACTGCTACACATGATGCGTGATATGCAGAAAACTAAAGTGTTCGACATGTGGAACACAGTCCATATAGTTAGCTCACCTAGATGAGCTTATACAATCACGATCTGTCTGTCTGTAGTCAACAATGGTGGCAGGTTTCTTTGTTTCCTGATGGATTGACACCAACCCTAGTCAGTGTGTTCATATTGGCATCTAAAATCGCTATTCCGAAAATAAATTTGATCAGATCGTCAATTCTTTGAAAGTTATGGATGCTCAAAAATGTACATTTTTTATGCAGTAAGGGGAGATAATTTCTATAGATTTTAACCAATAAAGTCTTATCCCCCATGTGTATTATATCTGTATATATTGTAGAAGATTAGACTGTCAGTCATTGATATAAGCTGAATGACAAACCTTCATTAACCATTTTACTGCCGAATGGCAGTATCCATTAACAATTTTACTACTGAATTACAAGCTTTGTCACTTTTACTGCTGAATGATTACTTCCAATTAACTCTTATAATCCAGAATTGCAAGTCTCAACCATTTCACCGCTGAATTATAAGCTTCCATTAATCACTTTACTGCTGGATTATAAACCTCCATTAACCCTTTTACTGCTGAAGCATATGTTTCATTTAACCCTTTTGCTGCCGAGTTGCAACTAACAATTTACCCATTTATTGGTGAATTGTAAGTAACAATTTTAAAACTGTTTTAATGCTGAATTGTAAGCCTCCATTAAACCATTTCCTGCTGAATTTCAACTGCCCAATTATCCCTTGTACTTCTGAATTCTGAGTCTCCAATAATGCTTTTCCAGCAGAATGACAGCTCTCATTTAACCCTTTTACTGCTGAATGACTAATTCAAATTAACCTTTTTAGCTGAATTGCAAGTCTCAATACAGTTTGGATTGTTTTTGACAAATTTTGATAGTTTTCAAAGGTTTTTGACCATTTTAGGACATTGTTTTTCGTTGTCTTGTTCATTCTTAGCTCGACTTTACGAAGTAAAACGAGCTGTTGCGATACCCTGCACATCGTCCAGCGGCAGCCGCATCCAATTTGTGTTTAGCTTAACTTTTCTGTTTATATGGCAGCAACAGCGCCCAGTCAAATTCGTTTAAAAATATTCAACAGAATGTTTATTAAATGGTAAAGACATACAATTCGTACAACGTGTCGGACTATTACGCATTAAGGACAGACTATATCGAGTCATTCATGACGTCATGATTATGACGTCATCATACACGTCACATAGTTGATTATTACATCATATGACGTCATATGATAGATGTATAAGCTTGGAAAGGATAGTCTTACCAATGGGTTTCCATATTTCAGAACTTGTCAAAATAACTTTTTTTTATTCGAAATTAAACCTCTCGGTCTCCTGAAAGTTAGGATTGTGTCATCGGGTAAAATATTTAGTCAAGCTGACAATGGACCTTTCTTAGTTTATCCATCTATCATATGACGTCATAATCAACTACGTGAAGTGTATGATGGCGTCATAATCATGACGTCATGAATGACTCGATATAGTCCGTCTTTAATAGTCCGACACGTTTTACGAATTGTATGTTTTTACCATTTAATAATCATTCCATTGAATATTTTGAAAGTAATTGGACTGAGCTCTGTTGCTGCCATAGGCTTTTTATAAATTACATACAGGGACCAGGGCCGTAGGAATGATTTTCAACAGGGCAAAGAATCTAAAGGAGGGGTGGGGGAAAGGTGGGTGGGTGGGGCGTGCGTGTGCGCGCGCATGTGTGCGTGCGTGCGCCTGAACAAAGAAGTTTAAATGTAGATCTGCTCTCAGAGGCCATCGCTTGTATTTCCGGAGGTGATCGCTTGTATTTCCGGAGGTGATCGCTTGTGCTTCCATACATGATCGCATGTATTTCCAGAGATGATCGCTTCTATTTTCAGAGGTGATCGCTTGTATTTCCAGAGGTGATCGCTTATATATCTGGAGATGATCGCTTGTATGCTTGTATTTCCGGAGAGGATCGCTTGTATTTCCAGAGATGATCAGGGGCAGCCCTAGTGTTTCTGGCGCTTAGGCAAAGGCAAAGGACCACCCTTTAAAGGGAGGGGGGATGGGTTCTGGGGGGGGGGAGGGGTCCTCCCCCTGAAAATGTTGAAATCCATATGCTCTGAGAGGGCAATTCCTGCACTTCTAGAGCGATATATGGCTCTTGTCCTAAGTGTGGATTTTTTAGAAATCTTATTTGTTTTGAGTACATGTAGTTTGGGTGGTGGGAAGCTCCCTTTTTGGCGGCCCTCTATATCCTGGCGCCCTATGCAGTGCCTAGTTCGCCTATGCCTTGAGCCGGCCCTGGAGATGATCGCTTGTATTTCCAGATCTGATCGGTTGTATTTCTAGATGTGATCGATTGTATTTTCAGAGGTGGTCGCTTGTATTTCCAGATGTGATCGCTTTTATTTCCAGAGGTGATCCCTTGTATTTTTGGAGGTGATCGCTTGTATTTCCAGATGAGATTGCTTGTGTTTTCAGAGGTGATCACCTGTATTTCCAGATGTGATCGCTTGCATTTTCAGAGGTGATCGCTTGTATTTTCAGAGGTGATCGCTTGTAATTTCAGAGGTGATCGCTTGCATTTTCAGAGGTGATCGCTTGTATTTTCAGAGGTGCTCGCTTGTATTTCCAGACGTGATCGCCTGTATTTCCAGATGTGATCGCTTATATTTCTAAATGTGATCGCTTGTATTTCCAGACGTAATCGCTTGTATTTTCAGAGGGTTCCACTAAAAGGAATAACGAATAATGAATAACGAATAAAGAATAATGAATAATGAATAAAGAATAACGAATAAAGAATAATGAATAACGAATAATGAATAACAGAATAACGGCCATTTTATATGGAATAACAGACATATTATATGGAATAACATATTATCACAGCCATTTTATATGGAAAAACACAGAATAACAGCCATAGTAAATGGAATAACATGGAATAATAGCCATTTTATAAGGAATAACACAGAATAACAGCCATTTTATATGGAATAACACGGAATAACATCCATAGTAAATGGAATAACAGCCATTTTATAAGGAATAACATGGAATAACAGCCATTTTATATGGAATAACACAGAATAACGGCCATATTAAATGGAATAACATGGAATAACAGCCATTTTATATGGAATAACAGGAAATAACAGCCATTTTAAATGGAATAACATGGAATAACAGCCATTTTATATGGAATAATGAATAACGAATAAAGAATAACGAATAAAGAATAAAGAATAACGAATAAATAATAATGAATAAAGAATAGCGAATGACGAATAACAAATAACGAATAAAGAATAATGAATATTGAATAAAGAATAATGAATAAAGAATAACGAATAATGAATAACGAATAACACAGAATAATGGCCATTTTAAATGGAATAACATGGAATAACGGCCATATTAAATGGAATAACGAATAAAGAATAAAGAATAACGAATAAAGAATAATGAATAACAAATAAAGAATAACGAATAACGAATAACAAATAACGAATAAAGAATAATGAATAACGAATAACAAACAATGAATAACGAATAACGAAGAACACAGAATAACAGCCATTTTATATGGAATAACTCGGAATAACAGACATATTATATGGAATAACATATTATGACAGGCATTTTATATGGAATAACACGGAATATCAGCCATTTTATATGGAATAACTCGGAATAACGGCCATAGTAAAGGGAATAACAGCCATTTTATAAGGAATAACATGGAATAACAGCCATTATATAAGGAATAACATGGAATAACAGCCATTTAAATGGAATAACATGGAATAACGGCCATATTAAATGGAATAACGAATAACAAATAACTAATACAGAATAACGAATAATGAATGAAGAATAACAAATAATGAATAAAGAATAACGAATAGCGAATAAAGAATACCGAATAACGAATAAAGAATAACAAATAAATAATGAATAAAGAATAACAAATACCGAATAAAGAATAATGAATAAAGAATAACGAATAAAGCATAACGAATAATGAATAAAGAATAACGAATAATGAATAACGAATAACACAGAATAATGGCCATTTTAAATGGAATAACATGGAATAACGGCCATATTAAATGGAATAACGAATAACAAATAACGAATACAGAATAATGAATAAAGAATAACAAATAATGAATAAAGAATAATGAATAACGAATAAAGAATAACGAATAAAGAATAACGAATAATGAATAAAGAATAACGAATAACAAATACCGAATAATGAATAAAGAATAACCAATAAAGAATAACGAATAAAGAATAACGAATAATGAATAACGAATAACACAGAATAACAGCCATTTTATATGGATTAACTCGGAATAACAGACGTATTATATGGAATAACTCGGAATAACAGCCATAGTAAATGGAATAACATGGAATAACAGCCATTTTATAAGGAATAACACGGAATAACAGCCATTTTATATGGAATAACACAGAATAACGGCCATAGTAAATGGAATAACATGGAATATCAGCCATTTTATATGGAATAACACGGAATAACAACCATAGTAAATGGAATAACATGGAATAACAGCCATTTTATATGGAATAACACGGAATAGCAGCCATTTTAAATGGAATAACACGGAATAACAGCCATTTTATATGGAATAACACGGAATAACAGTCATTTTATATGGAATAACTCGGAATAACGGCCATAGTAAAGGGAATAACACCAATTTTATAAGGAATAACATGGAATAGTAGCCATTTTAAAAGGAATAACATGGAATAACAGCCATTTTAAATGGAATAACATGGAATAACAGCCATTTTATATGGAATAACTCGGAATAATGGCCATAGTAAAGGGAATAACAGCCATTTTATAAGGAATAACATGGAACAGCAGCCATTTTATAAGGAATAACATGGAATAACAGCCATTTTAAATGGAATAACTCTGAATAACGGCCATAGTAAATGGAATAACATGGAATAACAGCCATTTTATACGGAATAACACAGAATAACTGTCACAGTAAATGGAATAACATGTAATAAAAACCATTTTATGTGGAATAACACGGAATAACAGCCATGTCTAAGGTCTGAATAAAGCCTAAGAAAGTCTGGCTAAGACCTAGGTAATGCCTAGCAAAGCATGGCTAACGCCTATGTACGGCTTGGTACATCCTGGCTACGGTCTAACACAGCCTGGCTAAGGCATAGATAAGGCCTGACCAAGTCTTAGCAAAGCCTAGCTAAGTCCATCAAAGCCTGGCATAGGCAGGCCTAGGTAATCTATTACAAAGTCTAGCCAATGCCTAGGAAAGGCTTAGAAAAGCCTGGCTAAGGCCTAGACAATGTTTTGCAAAGCTTGGTTAATGCCAAGGTAAGGTCTAGCAAAGCGTAGCTAAGGCATGGCAACGGCCTAGCAAATCCATGTTACGGTCTCGGTAAGCTCTAGGTAAGGATTAGCAAAGCCTGGCTACGGCCTAGGTAATGTCTTGCAAAGCTTGGCTAACGCCCAGGCAAGGCCTAACAAAGCCTGGCTAAGAACTAGGTACGGCCGACTAAGGCCTAACAAAGCCTAACTAAGGCGTGGCTGAAGTCTAGCAAAGCTTAGATAAGGCCTAGGTAAAATCTATCAAATCCTGGCTTATGCCTAGGTAAGGTCTGAGAATGTCTGGCCAATGCCTGCGTAAGGCATAGTTAAGGCTTACCAAAGCCTGACTAAAGCCTATGTATTGTCTTGCAAAGCCCGGCTAAGGCATATGTAAGGCCTAGCAAAGCTTAGTTAAGGCCTAGGTAAGTTTTAGCAAACTATGACTATGGATTAGGTATAATCTATCAAAGCCTGAATAGGGCCTGAATAAGGCCTAGCAAAGCCATGTTGCGACCTAGATAAGTTCTAGGTAAGGCTTAGTAAAGGCCAGCTAAGACCTAGACAAGGCCTTTATAAAGCGTAGCAAAGCCTAGTTACGGTCCAGGTAATGTCTTGCAAAACTTGGATAAAGCACAGGTAATGCCTAACAAAGCTTAGTTAAGGCCAAGGTACGGCCTAACAAAGGCTGGTTACGGCCTAGGCAATGTCTAGCAAACCATGGCTAAGACCTAGGTAAAGTCTATCAAAGCCTGACTGACTAAGGCCTGAATAAGGCCTAGCAAAGCCTAGCTAAGGCATAGCAACGGCTTAGCAAAGCCATGTTACGACCTAGGTAGCTTCTAAGTAGGGGTTAGCAGACTTGCTATTGACTAAGCAAGGCCTTTGTAAGTCTTAGCAAAGCCTGGCTACGGCCTAGGTAATTTCTTGCAAAGCTTGGCTAAAGCCTAGGTAAGGCCTAGCGAACCGTGGCTAGGACCTAGATAAGGATTGGCAAAGCCAGGCCAAGACCTAGGTATGGCCTAACAAAGACTGGCTAAGGCCTAGGCAAGGCTTGGCAAAGCATGGATAATGCCTAACAAAGCCTGGCTACGGCCTAGGTACGGCCTGAGTAATGCCTAGTAAAGCCTAGCTAAGACGTAGCTTAGGTTTAGCAAAGCCTACTTAAGGCGTAGATAAAGTCTATCAAAGCCTGTCTTATGCCTAGGTAAGGTATAACTTAAGGCTTGCCAAAGTCTGGCTAAGGCCTAGGTAATGTTTTGCAAAGCATAGCTAAGGCCTAGGTAAAGTCTATCAAAGCCTGACTATGGCTTGAATAAGGCCTGGCTACGGCCTGGCTAAGGCTAATATAAAGCCTAGCAAAGCCTAGCTAAGGCATGGCAACGGCCTAGCAAAGCCAGGTTACGACCTAGTTAAGTTATAGGTAAGGCTTAGCAAAGGCTGGCTAAGGCCAAGATAAGTCTTTTGTAAGGCTTAGCAAAGCCTGGCTACGGTCTAGGTAATGTCTCGCAACGCTTCGCTAAGGCGCAGGTAAGACTTAACAAAGCTTGACTGAGGCCAATGTAGAGCCTAGGTAAAATCTAGCATAGTCTGGCTAATGTCTAGGCAATGTCTAGCAAAGCATGGCTAAGGCCTAGGTAAAGTCTATCAACGCCTCGCTAAGGCCTAGCAAATTCTGGCAAAGGCCTCGGTGAGGCTACGTAATGTTTAGATAAGGCCTGCCTAAGGCCTGGTTAAGGCCTAGGTAAGGTCTTGCAAAGTTTGTCTAGTGACTAGCAAAGCGTGGCTAAGGCCTATGTAAGGCTTAGTAAAACCTGATTAATGATTAACACAGCCTGCATACGGCCTAGATAAGGCCTAGCAAAGCCTAGCTAAGTCCATAAATGCCTAGGTACGGCTTAGCAAAGCCTGGTTATGGCCTAGGTGCTGTCCTGCAAAGATTGGCTAAAGCACCTGCAAGACCTAGCAAAGCGTGGCTTAGGCCTAGTTAAGACCTGGCAAGACATTACCTAGGCCTTGCAAAGCCTAGCTAAGGCGTGGATTAAGTCTAGCAACGCCTAGCTAAGACCTAGGTAAAGTCTATCAAAGCCTGGCGTATGCCTAGTTACGGTCTGGGAAAGTGTGGGCAATGCTTGCCTAAGGCATAGTTAAAGCATAACAAAGGCTAGCTACGGCCTAGGCAATGTCGAGCAAACCATGGCTACGGGCTAGGTAAAGTCTATTAAAGCCTGACTAAGGCCTGGCTACGACCTGTCTAAGACCTAGAAAAAGCTAGCTAAGACATGGCAACAGCCTAGCAAAGCCATGTTACGACATAGGTAACGTATAATTAGGAATCAGCAAAGCCTCTTGCCGTCTAGGCAAGGCCTTTGTAAGGTTTAACAAAGCCTGATTATGGCATAGCTAGTGTCTTACAAAGCTTGGCCTACGACTAGGTAAGGCCTAACAAATCCTGACTAAGGCCAAGGTAGGTCCTAGGTAAAACCTAACAAAGTCTGGCCATGCCCTAGGCAATCTCTAGCAAAACATGGCTAAAGCTTAGGTAGTCTACCAAAGCCTCGCTAAGGCCTAGTTAAGGCCTAGAAAAGTCTGACTAAGGCCTAGCTAAGACCAATGTGAGGCTTACTAAATCCTGGCTAACACTTAGGTAATGTCTAGATAAGGTCTACCAAAGCCTGGCTAAGGCCTATGTAAGGTGTTGCAAACTTTGGCCATGGACTAGGTAAGGGTTGGCAAAGTGTACCTAAGGCCTAGGTAAGGCTTAACAAAACTTGGCTAAGGCCTAAGTAAGGCCTAGGTTTGGTCCAGGCAAGCCTGGCTAATGCTTAGGCCATGCTTAGCAAAACTTGGCTCTGGCTTAGGTAAGACTTAGTAAAGCCTTAGTAATGCCTGGTTAAGACAGGTAAGGCCTATTTAAGGCCTAGAAAAGCGTGGTTAAGGCATATGTAAGGCCTAGTAAAGCATGGATAAGTCCTAACAAAGCCTGGATACGGCCAAATAAGGCCTCGGAAATACTGACTAAGGCCTAGTTAAGGCTTAGCAAAGCATGGATAAGACCAAGGCATTGCATAAGTACATCTTAGCAAAGCCTGGCTAAGGCCTATGTGTGGCCTAGCATGGTCTGGCTAAGGCCCAGTTAATGCCTGAGAAAGGCCTGCCTAATGCCTTGCTAAGGCGTTCTAAAGCCTATGACGGTATTGCATGGACCTAGCAATAACAGGCTAAGACACAGGTAAGGTCTTGTAAAGCCTGCCTAGGGCCTATGTAAGGCCTAGCCAACCCTTGCTATGGCCTGGTTACGGCCTAAGTACAGTTTGGCAAAGTATGGTTAGGCCTTGTTACGGCTTAGCAAAACCTGACTAAGTCCTACTTAAGACATAACGACGCCTGGCTAATGCCTAGGTAATGGCTAGGTAAATCTTAGCAAAACCTTCTAAGTCCTGGTTAAGGTCTGTCTAAGGGCTGGCTAAACGCTATGTAAGGTCTTGCAAAGGCTGACTAAGGTCTAGTTAAAGCGTAGCAAATCCTGACGAAGACCTAGTTCAAGCTTGGAAATGCCTTGCTAAGGCCCATGTATGACCTAGGTAAATCTGAGCAAAACCTGGCTAGGGGCTATGTATGGCCTAGCAAAGTCTGGCTACGGCCTGGTTAACGGCTGTCTACGGTCTGCCTAAGCCCTGGCGAAGGTCAGGCTAAGGCCTGTCTGAAGCCTGTGTAAGGTCTTGCATAGACTTAGCAATAACAGGCTAAGGCGAAGAAAATGTCTTGCAAAGCCTAGCTAAGGCCTAGGTAAGGCCTCGCAAACCCTGACTATGGCCTAGTTAAGACCTATGTAAGGTTTTACAAAACCTTCTAAGGTCTACTTAAGGCGTAGCAAATCCTGGCGAAGGCCTAGTTAAAGCTTGGTAAAGTCTGTCTAAGGCCCATGTATGGCCTATGTAAATCTTAGCGAAGCCTGGCAAATGCCTATGTAAAGCCAGGCAAAACCTGGCTAAGGCATGGCAAAGGCCTAATAAAGTCTGACTAAAATCTAGATACGGTCTACGTAAGGCTTATGAAAGCCAGGCAAATGCCTAGGCAATGCCTATTTAAGGCTTAACAAAGCGTGGGCTTTATGCAAGCTTAGCAAGATATTACCTAGGCCGTAGCCAGGCTTTGCCAGGCTTTTCCTAGGTATTAGTCAGGCTTTGCTAAGCGTTACTTGGGCATTACCTGGACCATAACGAGGCTTTACTAGGCCTTACCTAGACCTTAGCTAGGCCTTAGCCAAGCCTTACACTACATTACATAGGCTTTAGCCAGGATTTGCTAAGCCTTGCCTAGGCCGTAGCTAGTCCTTGGCCAGACTTTATTGGTCCTTACCTAGGCCTTAGACGGGCTGTGCTAGTATTTACATGGGTCGCATCCAAGCTATTCAAGACCTTACCGTGACCGCATGTTATTGCTATGTCTATGCAAGACCGTACATAAGCTTTAGAAGGCCTTAGCCAGACCTTCGCCAGGCCTTATGCAGGCTGTAGTCAGCCGTTAACCAGACCGTGGCCAGACTTTGCTAGGCCATACATAGGTCTTAGCTAGGCTTTGCTAAGACTTACCTAGGCCACACATGGGCCTTAGCCAGGCTTTACCAAGCTTTATCTTGGCCTTCGTCAGGATTTGCTACGCCGTAACTAAGTCTTACATGGGCTTTGCAAGACCTTACATATGCCTTAGCCAGTTCTTAGACAGGCCTTCGCCAGGGCTTAGAAGGCGTTGCTAAGATTTACCTAGGTATTACCTAGGCATTAGCCAGGCGCTTTTAAGCCTTAACTAGGGCGTAGTCAGATTTTGTTAAGCCTTAAAAAGGCCTGAGCCAGACTTTGCCAAACTTTACTTAGGCATTAACTAGGCCTAAGCAATGGTTTGCTAGGCCTTATCGTTGCTTTACTAGTCCTTACATACGCCTTAAACATGCTTTGCTAGGCCTTAAATAGGCCGTACCTATGTCTTAACCAGGCTTTACTAAGGCTTTAACAAGTCTTACCTAAGCCCGAGTCAGGCTTTGCAAAACATTTCCTAAGCATTATCCAGGCTTGCGTAGGCCTCACTTAGGCCTTACCTAGGCCGTAGCCAGGTTTTGTTAAGTCTTACCTAGGCCTTAGCCAGGTTTTGTTAAGTCTTACCTAGGCCTTAGGTACACTTTGCTAACCCGTACCTAGTTCTTGGGAACACTTTGCAACACCTTACCTAGGCCGTAGCCATGCTTTGGTAGACCTTATCTAGATATTAGTTAGATCTTAGCCAGGCTTTAGTAAGCCTTGCATTGGTCTTACCTAGACCTTAGCCATACTTTTCTAGGCCTTAGCTACCCCTAAGCGAGGCGTTGATAGACTATCTAAGCCTTAGCCATGCTTTGCTACAGATTGCATAGGGTTTAGACAGACTTTGCCAGGTCTTAACTAGCTCCTACCTTGGCCTTAGTCAGGAGTTGTTTGGCATTACCTAGTCGGTTTTTGTGTGTAGTCAAGCTTTGTAAGACACTAAATAGGCCGTAACCAGGCTTTACTAAGCCTTACACATGCCTTGCCTAGGCCACAGAAGGCGTTGCTAATTCCTAACTAGACATTAGCTAGATCGTAACATGGCTTTGCTAGGCCGTTGCCACGCCTTAGTTAGGCTTTGCTAGGCCGTACATAGGCCTTAGCCAGGCCGTAGCCATGCCGTATTCAGGCCTTGGTCAGGCTTTGATAAACTTTACCTAGGCCTTAGCCATGGTTTGTTAGACATTGCCTAGGCCGTAGCCAGGTTAGCCAGGTTTGCTAAGCATTACCTAAGCTGTAAGCAAGCTGATAGGCATTACCTGCGCCTTAGTCAAGCTTTGCAGGACATTACTTAGGCCCTAGCGAGGCTTTGGTAAGCTTTAACTATGTCTTACGCAGGCATTTGCCAGACTTTCTTAGACCATACCTAGGCATAAGTCAGGCTTTGATAGACTTTACCAAGGTCTTAGCTAGGCCTTAGTGAGGCCGTATCTAGGCCTAGGTAATGACTTGCCAAGCCTTAGCTAGGCCTTAGACACGCTTTTCTAAGTCTTACCTGGGTTCTAGCCAATCTTGGCAAGACAGTAACTAAGCCTTAGCCAGGCTTTGCTAAGCCTTATCTAGGCATTTACTGACTTAGCTAGGCTTTGCTAGACCTTAGTCAGGCCTTACCTAGGCCTTGGCCAGGCTGTGTTAATCCTTAGCCAGGCTTTACTAAGCCTTACATTGGCCTTAGCCATGCTTTGTAATTCTTTGACCAAACTTTGCAAGACCTTAGGCAGATCTTATCTAGACATTACATAAACTTACTCAGGCTTTGCTAGGCCTTACCTAGGCGTTATCGAAGCGTTACTAGACCTTACCTGCGCATTATCTCATATATTTCTTGTGGAGCTATCAGGAATATTTCTTGTAGTGCTATCAGGAAGGATTCTTGTGGAGCTATCAGGAAGATTTCTTGTGATGCTATCAGGAAGAATTCTTGTGGTGCTATCAGGAAGACGTCGTGCTATCAAGAAGACTTCTCGCGGAGCTATCAGGAATATTTCTTGTGGAGTTATCAGGAATATTTCTTGTGGAGCTATCAGGAATATTTCTTGTGGTGCTATCGGGAATATTTGTTATGGTGTAGTATCATGGAGATCCCCAAGATTCAAGCTTAGCTTTAACCCTTTAACAATCAAGATTACAGGTGAAAAACATCTGCACTAGTGTTGCGCAATGGTCCTTTGCAGACCAAGAATATACTCACTTTTTTAAAAATTTGCCACTGGAACTACTGGAAGTCCCACACGAGCACCTCATGGGAAAAGTACGTCTATCAGAAAATGTATATTTATTTGCCCAATTATTAAACAGCTAATGAATCTAGTGGAGTGATAACGACATAGTCAGTGACAAATAGACCAATAGTTTGGTTATAAAGCCTGGTAAAGGCCCAGGCATTCTAGAGTAGACATGCAATTCAGAATAATCCAGGTCCTCTCCTCGGACCCCGAGGATGAAGCATCCACAAAATGGAGAAGGCAGAAGGAATGTCACTGGATCCACCAGCTCCACACTATGGAGCCGGCGGGCATCAACCAAACAGGGTAGGGGTCACCGTCTTCCCTGGGTCGACACGCACACCATAAGCAAACAGACCCAGTACGTCGTTAACACTCTCCCAGCTAATGAATCTAGTACACGTAAATTAGCTTATTCGCCTATTTGAAAACTGCATGTACATGGCAACTGGCTCAAGAGATCTTCTGCAAAGCTAACTGATCATCGTTCGATAAGGTACGAACCAAGAACTTTTATTTCTAAGACCCAGTTACAGTACAGCTCAGAAATAACTTAGAATGTTATCAAAGTAGAATGCAACGTACAATAGAATTTGAAACTGGATTAGAAGACATCGCTGCAATGTCTTCTGCAATGTCTTCTAATCCAATTCATGAATCCAGTTTTTCAGTCAATCATATGGCATCATAATCAACTGTGTAACATGTAGGATGACGTCATGATAAATTACGTCATGAATGACTCGATTTAGTTCGTCTTAAATGCTTAATAGTCCGTCAGGTTGTAAGAATTCTATATCTGTTCTATTTAATATACATGCTGTTGAATATTTTGAAACTAATTTGGCGTCGATAAGTACGTCACGAACGCATATTTGATGACGGTCTATGCGTTGTTGTACACATTTTTTGCTTTTACTATCTAATAAATATTCTGTTGAATATTTTGAAACTAATTTGACTGGACGCTGTTGCTGCCATAGGCAACAACAGCACCCAGTGAAATTAGTTCCAAAATATTCAACAGTTTACCTGTATAGTTTTCTGGATATTGAGATTCAGAGAGTGCAGGGATTGATAACACGGGCAAAGCGTTGGTGGAGGTTAGCTAGAGATGTGCGGTGCCTAGCTAAAAGTGGATACAGCCAGTATATTCAACAGAACGTTTCTTACATAGTGTTAAAAACTGTACTAACTTACAGGTTTTAGATTTTTGTCTTGACACTTTTGAACTTATTTATGAGTTGTACTGTATCCTCTAGGAAGTCATCAGGGATTCTCATGAGTTCTTTTGAGGGTATCAACAAATTCAACTAACTTGGGACACCCCCCCCCAAAAAAAAGTGGCAGTCGGTCCTATAGGATGGCTAAAAATGTTGTATGATTATTAAAGTTTAATTACATATAGGTTTTTTCCACAAAAATACCTGAACAATCTAGCATGAGAGCCCCATAATTCACAGGTGTGAGTCCATGGTACATTCTAATTTTAGCATGGGTGAGAAAAACTGCATTGGAACCCCAGATTTTGTGTTTAGGACCCCTGGATTTCATCTTAGGACCACCACGTTTCAGGGTGTTGGGATCCCTAGGACCTCCAAAATTTAGATACCATGAGAAACAAACACTGCAATTCACCTGTGTTAAGAGACTATCTGTCCATAGAGATTCATTGTTTATGCTCCATTAGGTGACTGAGCAACACTACTGGTCAACCTAGCCAAAAAAGCTTCTTGAGTGGTATTGAGAAATGTCCAGCTGTTCCATCTGTCTGTTTGTCTATTTGACGTAGACAATGGTGGCACATTGTGTTATTTCGTGACAGATTGACACCACCGACACCGTTGCCATCTAATATTTATAATATGTGTGTTGCGAAAAGAGAGCTGATTCGATATCAAACTCTCGAGCTATTTACATAATATATATTATGTTTGTAATGACTAAGGGGAGGTAACTCTCAACATCTTAATTAACATCTTGAAGATGTACCTCCCTTATTTTAAGCTATTTTGACAAAATATAATTGAAATGCCCATGATCCCATTTGGTTATATATTTTCGAGAGTTTAACCCTCGTTGTTTAACCCTATAGTGGTCGTGGTAACTTTGATTTTTACTTAATTAATGTCCATCTACAGAACAAGAAAAGACTACTTTTGAAAATTTGCTGCTGGAATGACTGGCTCGGTAACCGAGCCAGTCATTCCAGTGGTAAATTTCCTAAAATAGTGTTCTGTTGACCTGGAAATGGAAAGTTCCCAAGACCATTACAGAAGCCAGTTTTGGCCCCCTTCACCATTAAAGGGCTAGTGGTCAAGACTATTGATGCAACTCTAAATTTTTTGCTTAGACAGTTAGTAAATTACGTCCATTTGCAGACCAAGAGAAGACTAATTTAAAAGTTTTACCACTGGAATGACTGGTTAAGTTATATCTAGCCAGTCAGTACTGTGGGAAATTTTTTTAAATGGTCTCTTGGCCGGAAAATGTTTATTTCTCAAGCCCACTGTAGAAACCAGTTTTTGCTGGCTTGAACATTAAAGGGTTACGTCTGAGTATCAAGGTCTTGGGCCGCTTGTTGAAAATTTATTATTGAAATGACTGACTTGAATATCAAGCCAGCCATTCCAGTGGTAGATTTTGAAAAATTCAGATATTCTTGGCGTATAAATGAATGTTATTCGATTACCTGTAGTCACTCGATGAGAAGATTTGTGATTTTATGGTAATATACTGAGGTCAGTTTCTCGCTAATCCTATGAAATTTTTTGATTATATATTATATATAATTATGTAAATATAACTAGCCCTGTTTTTAAGGGCTTAAATCATGTATTATTGTTCTTATTACGGTCAACTGTCTGATTGCTGCAAGTGACCAGACAATAATTTCAATGGGCCGTGACTGGATCTGCTGAATATTTTGAAAACAATTTGACTGAAAGTTGTTGGTGGCTTAGCCACCAACAACTTTCAGTCAAATTGTTTTCAAAATATTCAGGATCTCCAAAGTTAAACCCCATGGAAAATGTAGTCTGCAGAAATTCATGAGACAGATAATTAATATTGTTGTGAAGTGTGCTTCAGTACAGTTTTTATAACAGCAATTTCCTCTATAGTATTTATTAATATGATCGCTATTATTATTATTATTACTGTACATATAAAACATACTGAAGAGATCTATTGCAATTCCGTGAACAATGTACAACTTGATCAGGTATGGCGAATAAATTACCTGACATCTTAAACAGTATCGCTGTCATGTGATTTATCTCTTGTTACTTTTCCACATCATCTTCGTAATCAGCTGTGGTGGTAGATATCATCATCATCAATCATCGTCATCATCACGATCATCATCATCGTCAGTCCTCCTTCCTCCTCCCCCCCCCCCCTCCTCCTAATCATCAATCATCATCATCATCCATCATCATCATCATCATAGTCATCATCTTCACTGATTATCATCATCATCATCATCATCCATCGTCATCATCACTCGTCATCATTGTCATTATCCATCGTCATCACCACCATCATCATCATCATCATCATCATCACATCATCATCTTGATCATCATCATGATCATCATCATCATCATCACATTATCATCATCATCATCATCATCATCATCATCATCATCATCACCACCACCACCACCACCACCACCACCACCATCATCATCATCATCATCATCATCATCATCATCATCATCATCGTCGTCATGATCATGGTCATCAACATCATCATTGTTATCATCATCATCATCACATTATCAGCAGCATCATCATCATTGTCATGATCATGGTCATCACATTATCATCATCAACATCGTCATCACATCATCATCATCATAGTCGTCATCATCATCGGTGTCATTGTCATGATGATGATGATGATCATGATCATCATCATCATCATCATCACTGGTATCATAATCATCATTGTTATCATCATCATTGTTATCATCATCATCATCATCACATTATCATCATCATCGTCATGAACATCATCATCATCATCAATGTTATCATCATCATCATCACATTATTATCATCATCATTATGATCATGATCATGGTCATCAGCATCATCACAGTGGTATCATCATCATCATCGTCATCAATCATCATAGTCGTCATCATCATCATTGATTATCATCATCATCACTATCATCGTCATCAGCATCATATCCTCACGTTATCATCATCAGCAACATCATCATCAAAATCATCATCATCACTATCATCATCAACCATCATAGTCGTCATCACTATCATTGATCATCATCATCATCATCACCGTCATGATCATCGTCATCACTATCATCATCATCATCATCATCATCATCCCGATCATCAAACATCATCATCATCATCATCATCATATCAGCCATCACATCATCATTGCAAAGTCCATTTGCAGGTCAAGTGGTGATCATTTTTGTTAATCTACCACTAGAAATTACTGTCTTAGTAATCGGGCAAGTCATACCAGTGGTACATTTTCAAAAATGCTTATTCAATAAGCAAGAAAATAAATGTACTATGCCAATCTTGACCATGAAAATGAGAAAGATTATGATGGATATGTAATGGATTAGCCTTTTAATGGAGCCATCCAATTTTTGCTCTGCCCCACCCATCTCGAGCTAAACTCCACCCATGCTTTGACCGTGCTGAGATCGATCGATCCCGGCACTCTGAATCTCAATTTCCAGAAAACTATGCATGTAAGCTGTTGAATATTTTGAAACTAATTGGGCTGGATGCTGTGGCTGCGATATATTGCTGCATATGGCAGCAACCGCACCCAGTCAAATTAGTTTCAAAATATTTAACGGCATGTTTATTAAATAGTAGACATACAATTCGTACAACTACACTTAGTCCATCATCAATTAAGCGTCCATAACGAACTTAGCTACGTCATTCATGATGTAATTGATTATGATGTCAGCCTACACGTCACGTAGTTGATTATGATGACATATGATTGATTGAGAAAATGGAATCTTCTATTTGTCAAGCCAACCATAAGCGATCCAAATGGCATCGTGTGTGCAGCCAGAATTAGATCAATGCTAAAGTATTGCAATGTACATTTAATTAATCAAGGGCTTATCTAATCTCAGTAAGACAGATGCATTTGATATCATCATTGCATCCCGTCTACATCATAATTAAATTAATTTTAACTTTCTTTTCATACTTATTGAACGTTTGGACTTAGGCTATATTTCACAAAGAATTAGAAAGTTGAAATTTAGTAGTGTACATTTAATTCATCAAGGGCTTTTCCAATCTCAATTAATCTTTACAGATTTGTTCCATACCATCATTTCATCCAGTCTCTATCATAATGAAATTGATTTTCAATTTTATATATATATATATATATATATATATATATATATATATATATATATATATATATATATATATACTGAACCAAAAAAGTTTAGCAACACTGAGAATATTACTGTATAAATGCTATTTAACAAAAACAATAAATTGATTCAAATATATTATTTAATTGATAGGTCATTTTCCAATTTGAACAACAGTCTCTTGTTACTGTAATGCTAGCATCGCGCCTTTAACACGGCATCATTCAACGGAAGGGTCCAATTTAAATAATGACAATGAGCTGTCAATACCGGTTGTGACCTCCACGCGCATTAACCACCGCCGTACATTGCTTTCTCATGCTTCGAATTAAGCACCTGATGTCACGAAGAGGAATCGCATCCCATTCCTGGAACATTGCAGCTTCCAGCTCCCGCACGTTGTGAAGATGTGGATGGTTCTCACACACCATACGGCCAAGAATGTTCCACACGTGTTCGATAGGAGACAGGTCCGGTGATCACGCTGGCCAGTCCAACACCGGAACGTTGTTAGCCTTAAGGAAATCACTGGTGACCCTAGCTGAATGAGGACGGGCGTTGTCTTGCTGGAACATAAAGTCTGCATGATGCTGAATAAAAGGGATGACAACAGGGGTGACAACTTCTTCACAGTAACGTTGAGCCGTTAAATTTCTGCGAATCACAATAAGATCTGTTTTGCCATTTTCATGGATTCTAGCCCACACCATGACACTGCCGCTACCGAATCTGTCGTTCTGAATGATGTTGGCTGCATCATACTGTTCTCCTAAACATCGCCAAACCCGTTGCCTACCATCCGCCACATCCACACAAAACCTCGACTCATCACTGAACAAAACGTGGCTCCATTGTTGAGCACGCCATCGCTGATGAGTTCTTGCCCATGCAAACCGATTCTCGATGTGACGCTCTATAAGCGGAACAGCAACAAGTGGACGACGGGCATGCAGTCCAGCATCATGGAGTCTGTTTCGCACGGTTTGTGCATGCACTGTAGTGCCGGTAGCGGTGTGCAAATTACGGGACAGCCGCTGCGCAGTCTCAAACCTGTGACGTCGAGATGATGTCACTAAGTAGCGGTCTTCTCGTGGTGTTGTTGCTCTCGGTCTGGCCAGATCGTGGTCGGTCATTAACATGTCCAGTTTCCTGCTCACGTTGGCGGAGACGGGAAATGGTTGAGGCGTGAACATTAAAATGTCGAGCAACAGCGCGAGCGCTCTGCCCAGCAGCGAGTCTTCCCATTGCTTCATGGCGCTGATTTTCGGGTAGCCCTAGGCGGCGGCCCATGTTCGGTAGGGTAAACTTCTACGCGTTTTCTGTTAACGTTCGTTATCTACTTTTGCAATATGGTGAATTTTTGCCTTCGCTACCCGCCAATGTGGGCCAGTGCATGAAAAATGCATTTTAACATGCAGTAAGCGTGCAGCCGAGAAATGCAAGAAATGATTTCACTGTTGCTAAACTTTTTTGGCTCAGTATATATATATATATATATATATATATATGTGTGTGTGTGTGTGTCTGTATACGTGTGTGCGTGCGTGTGTACGTACGTGTGTGTGTATGTGTGTGCGTGCATGTGTGTGTGTGTGCATGTGTGTGTGTGCGTGCATGTGTGCGTGCGTGTGTGTGTGTATGTGTACGTGGTTTGGACATAGTTTATTGTGGACCAAGAATAAGAATGTCAAATTTTTTCAATGGTCTTAATCTATCCAGAGCTTATTCGATTCCAATGAAACTTTACAGAACTATTCTACTATAGCATCCTTGCATTCAGTTTGCCGAAAAAGGTTACTTAGTTATTGCAGTAAAATTAAATAATGAACAAAATTTTCTCCATACTTTTACATGGTTTCTTAGTTTATTTCTGTGTAATTTGAGTTAGAGCTCTTCAATAGACATTTGATTCATCAAAGGGGTATACTATTTGAAGAAATGCTTGTTTTGCGACACTGCTACACATGATGCGTGATATGCAGAAAACTAAAGTGTTCGACATGTGGAACACAGTCCATATAGTTAGCTCACCTAGATGAGCTTATACAATCACGATCTGTCTGTCAGTCTGTAGTCAACAATGGTGGCAGGTTTCTTTGTTTCCTGATGGATTGACACCAACCCTAGTCAGTGTGTTCATATTGGCGTCTAAAATCTGTATTCCGAAAATGAATTTGATCAGATCGTAAATTCTTTGAAAGTTATGGATGCTCAAAAATGTACATTTTATATGCAGTAAGGGGAGATAATTTCTATAGATTTTAACCAATAAAGTCTTATCCCCCATGTGTATTATATCTTTATATATTGTAGAACATTAGACTGTCAGTCATTGATATAAGCTGAATTACAAACCTTCATTAACCATTTTACTGCCGAATGGCAGTCTCCATTAACAATTTTACTACTGAATTACAAGCTTTGTCACTTTTACTGCTGAATGATTAATTCCAATTAACTCTTATAATCCAGAATTGCAAGTCTCAACCATTTCACCGCTGAATTATAAGCTTCCATTAATCACTACTGCTGGATTATAAACCTCCATTAACCCTTTTACTGCTGAAGCATATGTTTCATTTAACCCTTTTGCTGCCGAGTTGCAACTAACAATTTACCCATTTATTGGTGAATTGTAAGTAACAATTTTAAAACTATTTTAATGCTGAATTGTAAGTCTCCATTAAAGCATTTCCTGCTGAATTTCAACTGCCCAATTATCCCTTGTACTTCTGAATTCCGAGTCTCCAATAATGCTTTTCCAGCAGAATGACAGCTCTCATTTAACCCTTTTACTGCTGAATGACTAATTCAAATTAACCTTTTTAGCTGAATTGCAAGTCTCAATACAGTTTGGATTGTTTTTGACAAATTTTGATAGTTTTCAAAGGTTTTTGACCATTTTAGGACATTGTTTTTCGTTGTCTTGATCATTCTTAGCGCGACTTTACGAAGTAAAACGAGCTGTTGCGATACCCTGCACATCATCCAGCGGCAGCCGCATCCAATTTGTGTTTAGCTTAACTTTTCTGTTTATATGGCAGCAACAGTGCCCAGTCAAATTTGTTTCAAAATATTCAACAGAATGTTTATTAAATGGTAAAGACATACAATTCGTACAACGTGTCGGACTATTACGCATTAAGGACAGACTATATCGAGTCATTCATGACGTCATGATTATGACATCATCATACACGTCACGTAGTTGATTATTACGTCATATGACGTCATATGATAGATGTATAAGCTTGGAAAGGATAGTCTTACCAATGGGTTTCCATATTTCAGAACTTGTCAAAATTACTTTTTATATTCGAAATTAAACCTCTCGGTCTCCTGAAAGTTAGGATTGGGTCATCGGGTAAAATATTTAGTCAAGCTGACAATGGACCTTTCTTAGTTTATCCATCTATCATATGACGTCATAATCAACTACGTGAAGTGTATGATGGCGTCATAATCATGACGTCATGAATGACTCGATATAGTCCGTCTTTAATAGTCCGACACGTTTTACGAATTGTATGTTTTTACCATTTAATAATCATTCCATTGAATATTTTGAAAGTAATTGGACTGGGCTCTGTTGCTGCCATAGGCTTTTTATAAATTACATACAGGGACCAGGGCCGTAGGAATGATTTTCAACAGGGCAAAGAATCTAAAGGAATGGTGGGGGAAAGGTGGGTGGGTGGGGCGTGCGTGTGCGCGCGCATGTGTGCGTGCGTGCGCCTGAACAAAGAAGTTTAAATGTAGATCTGCTCTCAGAGGCCATTGCTTGTATTTCCGGAGGTGATCGCTTGTGCTTCCATACATGATCGCATGTATTTCCAGAGATGATCGCTTCTATTTTCAGAGGTGATCGCTTGTATTTCCAGAGGTGATCGCTTATATATCTGGAGATGATCGCTTGTACGCTTGTATTTCCGGAGGGGATCGCTTGTATTTCCAGAGATGATCAGGGGCAGCCCTAGTGTTTCTGGCGCTTAGGCAAAGGCAAAGGACCACCCTTTCCTCCCCCTGAAAATGTTGAAATCCATATGCTCTGAGAGGGCAATTCCTGCACTTCTAGAGCGATATATGGCTCTTGTCCTAAGTGTGGATTTTTTAGAAATCTTATTTGCTTTGAGTACATGTAGTTTGGGTGGTGAGAAGCTCCCTTTTTGGCGCCCCTCTATATCCTGGCGCCCTATGCAGTGCCTAGTTCGCCTATGCCTTGAGCCGGCCCTGGAGATGATCGCTTGTATTTCCAGATCTGATCGGTTGTATTTCTAGATGTGATCGATTGTATTTTCAGAGGTGGTCGCTTGTATTTCCAGATGTGATTGCTTTTATTTCCAGAGGTGATCCCTTGTATTTTCGGAGGTGATCGCTTGTATTTCCAGATGAGATTGCTTGTGTTTTCAGAGGTGATCACTTGTATTTCCAGAGGTGATCGCTTGTATTTTCAGAGGTGATCGCTTGTATTTTCAGATGTGATCGCTTGCATTTTCAGAGGTGATCGCTTGTATTTTCAGAGGTGGTCGCTTGTATTTCCAGACGTGATCGCCTGTATTTCCAGATGTGATCACTTATATTTCTAAATGTGATCGCGTGTATTTCCAGACGTAATCGCTTGTATTTTCAGAGGGTTCCACTAAAAGGAATAATGAATAACGAATAATGAATAACGAATAAAGAATAACGAATAAAGAATAACGAATAATGAATAACACAGAATAACGGCCATTTTATATGGAATAACTCGGAATAACAGACATTATATGGAATAACATATTATGACAGCCATTTTATATGGAATAACACAGAATAACAGCCATAGTAAATGGAATAACATGGAATAATAGCCATTTTATAAGGAATAACACAGAATAACAGCCATTTTATATGGAATAACACGGAATAACATCCATAGTAAATGGAATAACAGCCATTTTATAAGGAATAACATGGAATAACAGCCATTTTATATGGAATAACACAGAATAACGGCCATATTAAATGGAATAACATGGAATAACAGCCATTTTATATGGAATAACAGGAAATAACAGCCATTTTAAATGGAATAACATGGAATAACAGCCATTTTATATGGAATAACTCGGAATAATGGCCATAGTAAAAGAAATAACAGCCATTTTATAAGGAATAACATGGAATAACAGCCATTTTATAAGGAATAACGTGGAATAACAGCCATTTTAAATGGAATAACATGGAATAACGACCATATAAAATGGAATAATGAATAACGAAAAAAGAATAACGAATAACGAATAAAGAATAAAGAATAAATAATAACGAATAATGAATAAAGAATAGCGAATGACGAATAACAAATAGCGAATAATGAATAAAGAATAATGAATAAAGAATGACGAATAATGAATAACGAATAACGAATAACACAGAATAATGGCCATTTTAAATGGAATAACATGGAATAACGGCCATATTAAATGGAATAACGAATAAAGAATAACGAATAAAGAATAATGAATAACAAATAGAGAATAACAAATAACAAATAACGAATAAAGAATAATGAATAACGAATAACAAACAATGAATAACGAATAACGAAGAACACAGAATAACAGCCATTTTATATGGAATAACTTGGAATAACAGACATATTATATGGAATAACATATTATGACAGGCATTTTATATGGAATAACACGGAATATCAGCCATTTTATATGGAATAACTCGGAATAACGGCCATAGTAAAGGGAATAACAGCCATTTTATAAGGAATAACATGGAATAACAGCCATTATATAAGGAATAACATGGAATAACAGCCATTTAAATGGAATAACATGGAATAACGGCCATATTAAATGGAATAACGAATAACAAATAACTAATACAGAATAACGAATAATTAATGAAGAATAACAAATAACGAATAAAGAATAGCGAATAAAGAATACCGAATAACGAATAAAGAATAACAAATAATGAATAAAGAATAACAAATACTGAATAACGAATAAAGAATAACGAATAAAGAATAACGAATAATGAATAAAGAATAACGAATAATGAATAACGAATAACACAGAATAATGGCCATTTTAAATGGAATAACATGGAATAACGGCCATATTAAATGGAATAACGAATAACAAATAACGAATACAGAATAACGAATAATGAATAAAGAATAACAAATAATGAATAAAGAATAATGAATAACGAATAAAGAATAACGAATAAAGAATAACGAATAAAGAATAACGAATAATGAATAAAGAATAACGAATAACAAATACTGAATAACGAATAAAGAATAATGAATAAAGAATAACGAATAAAGAATAACGAATAATGAATAACGAATAACACAGCCATTTTATATGGAATAACTCGGAATAACAGACGCATTATATGGAATAACTCGGAATAACAGCCATAGTAAATGGAATAACATGGAATAACAGCCATTTTATAAGGAATAACACGGAATAACAGCCATTTTATATGGAATAACATAGAATAACGGCCATAGTAAATGGAATAACATGGAATAACAGCCATTTTATATGGAATAACACAGAATAACAACCATAGTAAATGGAATAACATGGAATAACAGCCATTTTATATGGAATAACACGGAATAGCAGCCATTTTAAATGGAATAACATGGAATAGTAGCCATTTTAAAAGGAATAACATGGAATAACAGCCATTTTAAATGGAATAACACGGAATAACAGCCATTTTATATGGAGTAACTCGGAATAATGGCCATATTAAAGGGAATAACAGCCATTTTATAAGGAATAACATGGAATAGCAGCCATTTTATAAGGAATAACATGGAATAACAGCCATTTTATATGGAATAATACGGAATAACAGCCATATTATATGGAATAACAATGAATACCAACCATTTTATATGGAATGACTCGGAATAACGGCCATAGTAAATGGAATAACATGGAATAACAGCCATTTTATACGGAATAACACAGAATAACTGCCACAGTAAATGGAATAACATGTAATAAAAACCATTTTATGTGGAATAACACGGAATAACAGCCATGTCTAAGGTCTGACTAAAGCCTAAGAAAGTCTGGCTAAGACCTAGGTAATGCCTAGCAAAGCATGTCTAACGCCTATGTACGGCTTGGTACATCCTGGCTAAGGTCTAACACAGCCTGGCTAAGGCATAGATAAGGCCTGACCAAGTCATAGCAAAGCCTAGCTAAGTCCATCAAAGCCTGGCATAGGCAGGCCTAGGTAATATATTACAAAGTCTAGCCAATGCCTAGGAAAGGCTTAGAAAAGCCTGGCTAAGGCCTAGACAATGTTTTGCAAAGCTTGGTTAATGCCCAGGTAAGGTCTAGCAAAGCGTGGCTAAGGCCTAGATAAAGATTGGCAAAGCCCGGTTAAGACCTATGTATGGCCTAGTAAAGCCTAGCTAAGGCATGGCAACGGCCTAGCAAATCCATGTTACGGTCTCGGTAAGCTCTAGGTAAGGATTAGCAAAGCCTGGCTACGGCCTAGGTAATGTCTTGCAAAGCTTGGCTAACGCCCAGGCAAGGCCTAACAAAGCCTGGCTAAGACCTAGGTACGGCCGACTAAGGCCTAACAAAGCCTAACTAAGGCGTGGCTGAAGTCTAGCAAAGCTTAGATAAGGCCTAGGTAAAATCTATCAAATCCTGGCTTATGCCTAGGTAAGGTCTGAGAATGTCTGGCCAATGCCTGCGTAAGGCATCGTTAAGGCTTACCAAAGCCTGACTAAAGCCTATGTATTGTCTTGCAAAGCCTGGCTAAGGCATATGTAAGGCCTAGCAAAGCTTAGCTAGGGCCTAGGTAAGTTTTAGCAAACTATGACTATGGCCTAGGTATAATCTATCAAAGCCCGAATAGGGCCTGAATAAGGCCTAGCAAAGCCATGTTGCGACCTAGGTAAGTTCTAGGTAAGGCTTAGTAAAGGCCAGCTAAGACCTAGACAAGGCCTTTATAAAGCGTAGCAAAGCCTAGTTACGGTCCAGGTAATGTCTTGCAAAACTTGGATAAAGCACAGGTAATGCCTAACAAAGCTTAGTTAAGGCCAAGGTACGGCCTAACAAAGCCTGGTTACGGCCTAGGCAATGTCTAGCAAACCATGGCTAAGACCTAGGTAAAGTCTTTCAAAGCCTGACTGACTAAGGCCTGAATAAGGCCTAGCAAAGCCTAGCTAAGGCATATCAACGGCCTAGCAAAGCCATGTTACGACCTAGGTAACTTCTAAGTAGGGGTTAGCAGACTTGCTATTGACTAAGCAAGACCTTTGTAAGTCTTAGCAAAGCCTGGCTACGGCCGTGGTAATTTCTTGCAAAGCTTGGCTAAAGCCTAGGTAAGGCCTAGCGAAACGCGGCTAAGGCCTAGATAAGGATTGGCAAAGCCAGGCCAAGACCTAGGTATAGCCTAACAAAGACTGGCTAAGGCCTAGGTAAGGCTTGGCAAAGCATGGCTAATGCCTAACAAAGCCTGGCTACGGCCTAGGTACGGCCTGAGTAATGCCTAGTAAAGCCTAGCTAAGGCGTAGCTTAGGTTTAGCAAAGCCTACTTAAGGCGTAGATAAAGTCTATCAAAGCCTGTCATGCCTAGGTAAGGTATAACCTAAGGCTTGCCAAAGTCTGGCTAAGGCCTAGGTAATGTTTTGCAAAGCATAGCTAAGGCCTAGGTAAAGTCTATCAAAGCCTGACTATGGCTTGAATAAGGCCTGGCTACGGCCTGGCTAAGGCTAATATAAAGCCTAGCAAAGCCTAGATATGGCATGGCAACGGCCCAGCAAAGCCAGGTTATGACCTAGTTAAGTTATAGGTAAGGCTTAGCAAAGGTTGGCTAAGGCCAAGGTAAGTCCTTTGTAAGGCTTAGTAAAGCCTGGCTACGGTCTAGGTAATGTCTCGCAACGCTTCGCTAAGGCGCAGGTAAGACTTAACAAAGCTTGACTAAGGCCAATGTAGAGCCTAGGTAAAATCTAGCATAGTCTGGCTAATGTCTAGGCAATGTCTAGCAAAGCATGGCTAAGGCCTAGGTAAAGTCTATCAACGCCTCGCTAAGGCCTAGCAAATTCTGGCAAAGGCCTCGGTGAGGCTACGTAATGTTTAGATAAGGCCTGCCTAAGGCCTGGTTAAGGCCTAGGTAAGGTCTTGCAAAGTTTGTCTAGGGACTAGCAAAGCGTGGCTAAGGCCTATGTAAGGCTTACTAAAACCTGATTAATGATTATCACAGCCTGCATACGCCCTAGATAAGGCCTGCCTAAGGCCTAGCAAAGCCTGGCTAAGTCCATAAATGCCTAGGTACGGCTTAGCAAAGCCTGGTTGTGGCCTAGGTACGGTCTGGGAAAGTGTGGCCAATGCTTGCCTAAGGCATAGTTAAAGCATAACAAAGGCTAGCTACGGCCTAGGCAATGTCGAGCAAACCATGGCTACGGGCTAGGTAAAGTCTATTAAAGCCTGACTAAGGCCTGGCTACGACCTGTCAAAGACCTAGAAAAAGCTAGCTAAGACATGGCAACAGCCAAGCAAAGCCATGTTACGACATAGGTAACGTATAATTAGGAATAAGCAAAGCCTCCTGCCATCTAGGCAAGGCCTTTGTAAGGTTTAACAAAGCCTGATTATGGCATGGCTAGAGTCTTACAAAGCTTGGCCTACGACTAGGTAAGGCCTAACAAATCCTGACTAAGGCCAAGGTAGGTCCTAGGTAAAACCTAACAAAGTCTGGTCAAGCCCTAGGCAATCTCTAGCAAAGCATGGCTAAAGCTTAGGTAGTCTACCAAAGCCTCGCTAAGGCCCAGAAAAGTCTGACTACGGCCTAGCTAAGACCAATGTGAGGCTTACTAAATCCTGGCTAACACGTAGGTAATGTCTAGATAAGGTCTACCAAAGCCTGGCTAAGGCCTATGTAAGGTGTTGCAAACTTTGGCCATGGACTAGGTAAGGGTTGGCAAAGTGTACCTAAGGCCTAGGTAAGGCTTAACAAAACTTGGCTAAGGCCTAAGTAAGGCCTAGGTTTGGTCTAGGCAAGCCTGGCTAATGCTTAGGCCATGTTTAGCAAAACTTGGCTCTGGCTTAGGTAAGACTTAGTAAAGCCTTAGTAATGCCTGGTTAAGACAGGTAAGGCCTATTTAGGCCTAGAAAAGCGTGGTTAAGGCATATGTAAGGCTTAGTAAAGCATGGAAAAGTCCTAACAAAGCCTGGCTACGGCCAAATAAGGCCTAGGAAATACTGACTAAGGCCTAGTTAAGGCTTAGCAAAGCATGGCTAAGACCAAGGCAATGCATAAGTACATCTTAGCAAAGCCTGGCTAAGGCCTATGTGTGGTCTAGCAAGGTCTGGCTAAGGCCCAGTTAATGCCTGACAAAGGCCTGGCTAATGCCTAGGTAATGCCTATGTAAATCTTAGCAAAACCTTCTAAGTCCTGGTTAAGGTCTGTCTAAGGGCTGACTAAACGCTATGTAAGGTCTTGCAAAGGCTGACTAAGGTCTAGTTAAAGCGTAGCAAATCCTGACGAAGACCTAGTTCAAGCTTGGCAATGCCTTGCTAAGGCCCATGTATGACATAGGTAAATCTGAGCAAAACCTGGCTAGGGGCTATGTATGGCCTAGCAAAGTCTGGCTACGGCCTGGTTAACGGCTGTCTACGGTCTGCCTAAGCCCTGGCGAAGGTCAGGCTAAGGCCTGTCTAAAGCCTGTGTAAGGTCTTGCATAGACTTAGCAATAACAGGCTACGGCGAAGAAAATGTCTTGCAAAGCCTAGCTAGGGCCTAGGTAAGGCCTCGCAAACCCTGACTAAGGCCTAGTTAAGACCTATGTACGGTTTTACAAAACCTTCTAAGGTCTACTTAAGGCGTAGCAAATCCTGGCGAAGGCCTAGTTAAAGCTTGGTAAAGTCTGTCTAAGGCCCGTGTATGGCCTAGGTAAATCTTAGAGCGAAGCCTGGCAAATGCCTATGTAAAGCCAGGCAAAACCTGGCTAAGGCATGGCAAAGGCCTAGTAAAGTCTGACTAAAATCTAGATAAGGTCTACGTAAGGCTTATGAAAGCCAGGCAAATGCCTGGGCAATGCCTATTTAAGGCTTAACAAAGCCTGACTATGCCTTACGTGAGCTTTATGCAAGCTTAGCAAGATATTACCTAGGCCGTAGCCAGGCTTTGCCAGGCTTTTCCTAGGTATTAGTCAGGCTTTGCTAAGCGTTACTTGGGTATTACCTGGACCATAACCAGGCTTTACTAGGCCTTACCTAGACCTTAGCTAGGCCTTAACCAAGCCTTACACTACATTACATAGGCTTTAGCCAGGATTTGCTAAGCCTTGTCTAGGCCGTAGCTAGGCCTTGGCCAGACTTTATTGGTCCTTACCTAGGCCTTAGACGGGCTGTGCTAGTATTTACATGGGTAGCATCCAAGTTTTGCAAGACCTTACCTTGACCTTAGCATGTTATTGCTATGTCTATGCAAGACCGTACATAAGCTTTAGAAGGCCTTAGCCAGACCTTCGCCAGGCCTTATGCAGGCTGTAGTCAGCCGTTAACCAGGCCGTGGCCAGACTTTGCTAGGCCATACATAGGTCTTAGCTAGGCTTTGCTAAGATTTACCTAGGCCATACATTGGCCTTAGCCAGGCTTTACCAAGCTTTATCTTGGCCTTCGTCAGGATTTGCTACGCCGTAACTAAGTCTTACATGGGCTTTGCAAGACCTTACATATGCCTTAGCCAGTTCTTAGACAGGCCTTCGCCAGGACTTAGAAGGCGTTGCTAAGATTTACCTAGGTATTACCTAGGCATTAGCCAGGCGTTTTTAAGCCTTAACTAGGGCTTAGTCAGATTTTGTTAAGCCTTAAAAAGGCCTGAGCCAGACTTTGCCAAACTTTACTTAGGCATTAACTAGGCCTAAGCAATGGTTTGCTAGGCCTTATCGTTGCTTTACTAGGCCTTACATACGCCTTAAACATGCTTTGCTAGGCCTTAAATAGGCCGTACCTATGTCTTAACCAGGCTTTACTAAGGCTTTAACAAGTCTTACCTAAGTCCGAGTCAGGCTTTGCAAAACATTACCTAAGCATTATCCAGGCTTGCGTAGGCCTCACTTAGGCCGTTGCCATGCTTTGTTAAGTCTTACCTAGGCCTTAGCCAGGTTTTGTTAAGTCTTACCTAGGCCTTAGGTACACTTTGCTAACCCTTACCTAGTTCTTGGGAAAACTTTGCAACACCTTACCTAGGCCGTAGCCATGCTTTGGTAGACCTTATCTAGACATTAGTTAGATCTTAGCCAGGCTTTAGTAAGCCTTGCATTGGTCTTACCTAGACCTTAGCCATACTTTTCTAGGCCTTAGCTACCCCTAAGCGAGCCGTTGATAGACTATCTAAGCCTTAGCCATGCTTTGCTACAGATTGCATAGGATTTAGACAGACTTTGCCAGGTCTTAACTAGGTCCTACCTTGGCCTTAGTCAGGAGTTGTTAGGCATTACCTAGTCGTTAGTCAAGCTTTGTAAGACACTAAATAGGCCGTAACCAGGCTTTACTAAGCCTTACAAGTGCCTTGCCTAGGTCACAGAAGGCGTTGCTAATTCATAACTAGACATTAGCTAGGTGTAACATGGCTTTGCTAGGCCGTTGCCACGCCTTAGTTAGACTTTGCTAGGCCGTGCATAGGCCTTAGCCAGGCCGTAGCCATGCCGTATTCACGCCTTGGTCAGGCTTTGATAAACCTTACCTAGGCCTTAGCCATGGTTTGCTAGACATTGCCTAGGCCGTAGCCAGGTTAGCCAGGTTTGCTAAGCATTACCTAAGCTGTAAGCAAGCTGATAGGCATTACCTGCGCCTTAGTCAAACTTTGCAGGACATTACTTAGGCCCTAGCGAGGCTTTGGTAAGCTTTAACTATGTCTTGCGCAGGCATTTGCCAGACTTTCTTAGACCATACCTAGGCATAAGTCAGGCTTTGATAGACTTTACTAAGGTCTTAGCTAGGCCTTAGTGAGGCCGTATCTAGGCCTAGGTAATGACTTGCCAAGCCTTAGCTAGGCCTTAGACACGCTTTTCTAAGTCTTACCTGGGTTCTAGCCAATCTTGGCAAGACAGTAACTAGGCCTTAGCCAGGCTTTGCTAAGCCTTATCTAGGCATTTATTGACTTAGCTAGGCTTTGCTAGACCTTAGTCAGGCCTTACCTAGGCCTTGGCCAGGCTGTGTTAATCCTTAGCCAGGTTTTACTAAGCCTTACATTGGCCTTAGCCACGCTTTGTAATTCTTTGACCAAACTTTGCAAGACCTTAGGCAGGCCTTATCTAGATATTACATAAACTTAGTCAGGCTTTGCTAGGCCTTACCTAGGCGTTATCCAAGCGTTACTAGACCTTACCTGCGCATTATCCCAGCTTTGCAAGACATTAGCTAGGCCGTAGCTAGGCTTTGCTATGCATTACAAAGGTCTTGCATAGACCTTAGCCGGTCTTTGCTTAGCTTTACCTAGAACTTACCTGGGTCATAACCGGGATTTGCTAGGCTGTTGCCATGCCTTAGCTAGGCTTTGCTAGGCCTTATATATGCCTTAGCTTAGGACGTAGCCAGACCTCTTTCATGCCATAGTCAGGCCTTGATAGACTTTACCTAGGCCTTAGCCATGGTTTGCTAGATATTGCCTAGGTCGTAGCCAGGCTTTGGTAAGCCTTAACTATGCCTTATGCAGGCATTACCCGGACTTTCTCAGACCTTAACTAGACATAATCCAGGCTTTGATACACTTTATCTAGGCCTTAACTAGGCTTTGCTAGACTTACGCTACTCCTTAGCTAGGCTTTGCTAGGCCTTAGTCAGGCTATACCTAAGCCTTAGCCATGCTTTGTTAGACCTTAGCCAGGCTTTGCCAAGCCTCCCCTAGGTCTTAGCCATGCTTTGCGAGGCCTTACCTAGGCTTTAGCCAAGCTTTGCAAGACCTTACCTAGGCCGTAGCCAGGTTTTGCTAGGCCTTACTAAGGCCTTGTTTAGGCCTTAGCCAGCCTTTGCTAAGCCTTACCTAGAACTTACCCAGGTCGTAACATGGCTTTGCTAGGCCGTTGCCATGGCTTAGCTAGGCTTTGTTAGCCTTACCTAGGTCTTACCTAGGCCTTAGCCAGGCCGTATTCCGGCCATAGCCATGCTTTGCTAGACTTTACCTAAGCTTTAGCCATGCTTTGCTAGACATTGCTTAGGTCTTAACCAAGCTTTGCTAGGCCATACCTGCGCCGTTCCAAGCTTTACAAGACATTACCCAGGCCATAGATATGCTTTGCTAAGCTTTACAAAGGTCTTGCCTAGGTCTTAGCTAGTCCTTGCTAAGCCTTACCTAGAAGTTACCTATGTCAGAACATGGCTTTACTAGGCCGGTGCCATGCCTTAGCTAGGCTTTTGTAGGCCTTATTCACTCTTTAATAGACTTTACCTAGGCCTTAGCCATGGTTTGTTAGACAATGCATAGGCATTAGCCAGGATTTGGTAAGCCATAACTATGCCTAACGCAGGCATTGGCCAGACTTTCTCAGACATTACCTAGCCATAAGCCAGGCTTTGATAGACGTTACCTAGGCCTTAACTAGGCGTTGCTAGACTTAAGATACGCCTTAGCTAGGCTTTGCTAGGCCTTAGTCAGGCCGTACCTAGGCCTTAGCCAGGCTTTGTTAGGCCTTAGCCAGGCTTTTTCCAGTTTTACCTAGGCCTTAGACATGCTTTGGTAGGCCTTTCCTAGGATTTAGCCAAGCTGTGCAAGACATTATCTATGCAGTAGCCAGGCTTTGCTAAGCCTTACAAAGGCCTTGCCTAGGCCTTAGCTAGCCTTTGCTGCTAAGCCTTACCTAGAACTTACAGAGGTCGTAACATGGCTTTACTAGGCCGTTGCCATGCCTTAGCTAGGTTTTGTTAGGTCTTATCTAGGCCTTAGCCAGGCCATAGTCAGGCCTTATTCAGGCTTTAGTCAGGCTTTGTTAGACTTTACCTAGGCCTTGGCCATGCTTTGATAGACATTGCCTAGGCCGTAGCCAGGCTTTGTTAGGCCTTACCTAGGCCTTTACCACGCCTTGCTAGGTCATACCTGCGTCTTATCTAAGCTTTGCAAGACATTATCTAGGCCGTAGCTAGGCTTTGCTAAGCTTTACAAGGGATTGCCTAGGCCTTAGCTAGCCTTTGCTAAGCCTTACATAGAACTTACTTATGTCGCAACATGGCTTTGCTAGGCCATTGCCGTGCCTTAGCTAGACTTTACCTGTGCCTTAGCCATGATTTGCTAAACCCTATTTGTGCCGTAGCCAGGTTTTGATTTGCAAGACAATACATAGGGTTTAGTCTGGCGTTGGTAAGCCTTAACTATGCCTTACACAGGCATTGGCCAGACTTTCTCAGGCCTTACCTATGCATAACACACGATTTGCTAGACTTTACCTAGGCCTTAGTTAGGCTTCGCTAGACTTAAGCCATGCCTTAGCACGGCTTTGTGAGACCTTAGTCAGGCCGTACATAGGCCTTGTTAGGCCTTACGTAAGTCTTGGCCATGCGTTGCTAGGCATCACCTAGGCTTTAGCTAAGCTTTGCAAGACATTACCTAGGCCACAACCAGGCTTTGCTAACCATTACAAAGGCCTTGCTTAGGCCTTGGCCAGCCTTTGCTAAGCCTTACCTAAAACGTACCAAGGTCGTAACATGGCTTTACTAGGCCGTTGTCATGCCTTAGCTAGGCTTTGTTAGGCCTTACCCAGGCCGTAGCCAGGCCTTATTAAGGCCGTAGTCAGGCTTTGATAGACTTTACCTAGGCCTTAGCCATGCTTTGCTAGACATTACCTACACCGTAGCCAGGCTTTGTTAGGCCTTAACTAGGTCTTAGCCATGCTTTGCTAAAACTTACCTAGGTCTTAACCAAGCTTTACTAGGCCATACCTGCGCCTTATCCAAGCTTTGCATCACATTATCTAGGCCGTAGTGAGGCTTTGTTAAGCTTTACAAAGGTCTTGTCTGGGCCTTAGCTACCATTTGCTAAGCCTTACCTAGAACTTACCTATGTCGTAACATGGCTTTGCTAGGCCGCTGGAATGCCTTAGCTAGGCTTTGCTAGGCCTTCGCCAGGCCTTATTCAGGCCTTAATCAGGCGTTGATAGACTTTACCTATGCCTTAGCCATGGTTTGCTAAGACTTGCCTAGGCCGTAACCAAGCTTTTCTAGGCCTTACCTGTGCCTTAGCCAAGTCTTGCAAGACAATGCATAGGCTTTAGTAAGGCTTAACTATGCCTTACGCAGGCATTGGCCAGACATTCTCAGACCTTACCTAGGCATAAGCCAGGATTTGATAGACTTTACCTAGACCTTAGCTAGGCTTTTCTAGACTTAAGGTCATGGAAAGCCTGGCTAAGGCTTACGTAAGGCATAGTTAAGGCCTACGTACGGTTGAGCAAAGTCTGGCTAAGACCTTGTTAAGGCGTAACAAAACATGACTACGTCCTAGTTAAGGCTTAACAACACCTGGCTAATTCCAAGATAATGCCTCAGTAAATCTTAGCAAAGCCTTCTAAGTCATGGCTAAGGCCTGTCTAAGGACTGGCTAAGGCCTATGTAAAGTTTAGCAAACCCTTGCTAAGGCCTCGTTATGGCCTAGGTAAGGTTGAGCAAAGTCTGGATAAGGCCTTGTTAAGGCTTAGCAAAACCTGACTAAGTCCTAGGTAACGCTTAATAACGCGAATGCCAAGGTAATGAATAGGTTAATCTTAGTTAAGCCTTCTAAGTCCTGGCTAAGGACTGTCTAATGCCTATGTAAGGTCTTGCAAAGCCTGGCTAAGGCCTAGTTAATGCGTAGAAAGTTATGACGAAAACCTAGTTAAAGATTCGTAAAGCCTGGCTAAGGCCCAGGCATGGCCTAGGTAAATCGGAGCAAAGCCTCGCTAAGGCTATGTATGATCTAGCAAGGTCTTACTACGGTCTGGTTAATGCCTGGGTCAGGCCTGCCTAAGGCCCGGCTAGGGCCCGGCTAAGGCCTGTATAAAGCCTATGTAAGGTCTTGCAAAGCTTGGCTAAGGCCTAGTAAAGGCGTAGCAAATCCTGACGAAGACCTAGTTAAAGTTTAGTAAAGCCTGGCTAAGGCACATGTATGGTCTAAGTAAATCTTAGCAAAGCCTGGCGAATGTCTATGTAAAGACAGGCAAAGCCTGGCTAATGCATGGAAAAGGCCTAGCAAGGCTTGGCTAAGACCTAGATAAGGTCTACGTAATGCTTATAAAAGCCAGGCAAATGCCTAGGTAAGGTCTATATAAGGCTTAGCAAAGCCTGGCTAGGCCTTACCTGGGCCTTAGGCAAGCTCAGCAAGATATTACATAGGCCGTAGCCAGGTTTTGCTAAAACTTACCTAGGCCTTAGCCATGCTTTGCTAAGCCTTACCTAGGGCGTAGCTCGGCCATGACCAGACGTTAATAGTCCTTATCTAGCCCATAGCCAGGCTGGGCTTGTATTTAACTGGGTCGTATCCAATGTTTGCCAGACCATTTCTAGGCCTTAGTCAGGCTTTGGTAAGACTTACCAGGGCCTTACCTAGCCATTAACTGGACTTTGCTAAGCGCTAACTAGGCGTTAGTCAGGTTTGACTAAACCTTACTTAGCCCTTACATAGGCCTTACCTAGACCTTAGTCAGGCTGTGATAGGCGTTACCTAAACCTTAGCCAGGCTTTGCTAGACATTGCCTATGCCTTAGCGAGGCTTTGCTAGGTATTAGTTATGCCTTATCTAAGCCGTAGCCAGGTTTTTAAGCCTTACCTAGACCTTAGTCAGGCTTTACTAAGCAACACAAGCAATGGTCATCCCTGTTCTTAACGTTGACCACAGCCCGATTTCTTCTTATCAAAGGAGAGAGCACGATTTATAAACCATCCAGTAATGCTTCGTATCTGGCGATGTCGAGGTATTGTGCATCAACTTGGTCTACTTCCCAGCCAGAACCCTCGTGAGTGTAGATCTCAATCCTTGCAACACCTTGGCGTTTGTATCTTTCACAGGCACCCCAATGGCGCCTGTCTTAAGGGGCGCCTGTTGCTAAAACCAGAACAGTGGGGCTTTGGTCACTTCAGTCTGGGACTCTGTCCCGCTTGAAGATGTCCTCCAGTAGATTGTCAAATTCGGCGTTTGAGCGTATATGGAGCCGTTGTGAGCTTCTCAATAGCTATTGTTTCCCAGTGTCCCTATATCAATGTTCAGACACTATCCATGTCTTCTGGGCTGAGCCGGATTGGGGTGTGGCCGACCCCAGTAGTACAAACAACTACATGGCCAGTGCGATACATGCACAATCTTGTTACAGCTGAGGGATGGTAAAGCCCTTGGGGCTGCTCTGGTCGGATTTTCTGTTTGGAATCTGGTGGGTGAAAATTGCCTCACTGCCATGTGTCATCACAGGGAGGGATTAATTTTTGCGGGTCATTATTCTACTACTAGGCCTTAAACATATCATGCAAGGTGAACGGACATCAAAATATGGAATGCGTCTACTAATGTGCATAATCAACATATCTTGGTTGTTGAAATTGTATTAATGCACTGTCCAGTAGAACCTAAGATATTGAAGCAAAATTGAAATGCCTGCTAAGATGAACGGATGGAGCGACTGACAGACGGATGAACGGACGAACAGACGAACGAAGACACTGATGGATGGAGAATCCGAGTGCAAATTAATCACACACGTTCCAATACGGTAATGAAATCATAAAAACACCTATAAGTGTCGCCGCCGCTGCTGCTGCTGCTACTGCTATGGCTACTAATGCTACTACCATCACTACTACTATTACTACTACTACTACTACTACTACTACTACTACTACTACTACTACTACTACTACTACTACTACTACTACTACTACTACTACTACTACTACTACTACTACTACTACTACTACTACTACTACTACTATTACTACTACTACTACTACTACTACTACTACTACTACTACTACTACTACTACTACTACTACCCGGAGGTATTAAAATTGTCTCGAGCGCTTGACATAATTATGTCGAGCACTTGAGATAATATCTCGACCCCTTGACATAATTATCTCGAGCGTTTGACATAATTATCTCGAGCGCTCGAGATATTAAGTCGAGCGCTCGAGATATTAAGTCAAGCGCTCGAGATAATATTTCTTTACAGACATAGCCCTTCGGGGCTTACGGAAGCTCTGAAGGGCTATGTATGAGAAAAAAATTATGTCGAGCGCTCGATATATTAGATATATTATCTCGAGCGCTCGACATACTATCTCGAGTGCTCGACATAATTATCCAGAGCTCTCGACATATTATCTGGAGCACTCGCCATAATAATCTCGAGCTCTCGACATATTATCTCGAGCGCTTGACATACTGTCTCAAGTGCTCAACCTAATTATCTCTAGCTCTCGACATATTATCTCGAGCGCTCGACATAATTATCTCGAGCGCCCGACATAACTGTGTTGAGCGCTCGACATAATTTATAATCACCCGTAGGCGAGCTGCAGTTTAATGACAGCTGTTATTCAAGATTCTTTATGATGGTATTGATGATGATAATGATGATGATGATGATGATGATGATGATGATGATGATGATGATGATTGGAGGTGATACTGATGAATACGATGGTAGTTGACTGTATGAGAAGACAATTTCCCCCGCCAGACTTGTAGCCTTCATATTTGGCATAAAATTCATAACGACATTAAAAGCCTTTAAAAGAAAGATTATTCATTTGAATATGACCATGAATAGTTACGTAGTCATGCTGTAATGGCTTCGAATAAAAACCGACTGCGAGAAATTAATCATTATATGTTATACCGATGAACGAACAAACTAAGGAACAAAGTTAATGAAGGAATAAATCAATTTAATAAAGGACATGCTGTTATACAATTCGATTTTGACAACACCCCCATTACTAACGGACTCGCATGTATCAAATTTGATATTGGTGTTCTGCGCAATTATTGCGCACAAATATCGAATTTGTTATTAGTCGATGTGCCAATGACCAACGTGTATACCACTATCGATTTGGATATTAGGGTTATGTTGTTAATGGCGCTCACTCACACCAGAATGCCTGAAAAATATAATTGTTAAAATTCTATTCATTAAACTTAAACAATGCAAAATTAAATAAATCTTAACATATGATGATTTTATTTTGAATGAAGTAATAAAACAATTTAATTGTGAAATTGTAATCCACCATCTTATAATGAGATTTATTTCGTTTTATTACACTTAGGTACACAATTTAAGCCCCTAGAATTATGCGACTTTAATCATCTTATTTTCAAGCATTCTAGTCTGAATGTGCACTTTAGCCAATGTCGATATCAAATTCAACATTCGCCGCTGCGCTATTGGTCAGTGGCACAAATTCGATATTAACACGTTCCACAGGAAAATATTTTTCTTAAAGGCGCATATCCATACCCATACCAAAATGCTTGAAAATAAAATCATTAACATTGCATACATTTAGAAGCTTAAATTATCTACCTTAATGTCAGGAAACGAAATAAATCTTAACATAAGCTTATTTCCTTTCATGTAAATCAGCATTTTTAGCTGTGAATTTGTAATAGACACACGAATCCTTATTTAATATTCATAACTAACAAAAACTATATTAATTTATAACAAATGAAGTCATCATATTCCAAGTTTTATTTCGTGTTATTATATTGACGTGCACATTCTAAGCATATAGCAGTATGCCATTTTAGCAATTTGATTTCCAAGCGTTCTGGTGTGAATCTGCGCATTTAACGTCGTCCTGAAGCAATAAGATTAGAAGGACATGTTTATAGAAGTTCCGTGACGATTGTCTTTTTCCATGCCGCCATGTTACGTTAATATTTGTAGCCGGTAATCTTCTGTTGGCTTCTAAGGTAAGCCCATCTTTTTCGATAGCACATCTAGTCGTTCAATACTAATTGTGTATTGTCTATGTTAGAAGAGAAACAGGCTAAGCTAAGAGCCGACCCGACCCGACCCGACCCGACCCGACTCGACCTGGCCCTGCCCATCCCGTCCCGTCCAACACCCCGTGGGTTTGGATCTATGTGACTTATCTAGGCCTTGCGTAGGCTTGGCTAGACCTTAGCTTGGCTGTTGATAAACCTAAACTAGGCATTCGCTACGGCTTGGGTAGGTTCTCCAGGCATTAGGTATGACTCGGATACGTTTTAGGTATGCATTGGGCAGTCTCGTCTGGTCCTTAGCTAGGCCTTTGGTAGGACTTAGCTAGGCCTTGTGTATGCTCCGCTAGGCCTTAGATGGGCATTGGCTAGGCTTTATTAGGCCTTTCCTAGGCCTTGGATAGGATTGGTTAGACGCTATAGGCTTTGTTAGATCTTAACTATACCTTGGGTAGACTTGGCTAGGACTTTTTTAGGCCGTAGCTGGTCCTTGGGTAGGTTCCCTTAGACCATAGCGACGCATCGTGAAAGCCTTAGATTGACATTGGGTAGTCTCAAATGGTCCTTAGATAGACCTTGGGTAGGACTTATCTAGGCCCGTACAAGCTTGGCTATGCCATAGCTATGCCTTGTGTAGCACTTAGCTAGGCCTTGGGTACGTCTTAGCCATGCCTTGGGTATGCTTGGCTAGGCTTTAGTTATGCCTTGGGTAGGTCTTATCTACGCCTTGGGTAGTCTTCGCTGGGCTATATGTAGGACTCCAATAGGCTTGGCTGGGACGTATCTATGGCTTGTGTACGACTTAGCTAAACCTTGGATAGGCCTTGGCTAAGGATTTGTTAGACATTGGATAGGCTTTCACTACCATTCATGGACATTTGGGTAGGCTTGGCTAGACGCTTAGCTAGGCCTTGGTTAGACCTTAGATAGGAATTAGCTAGGCCTGGGTTATGTTCTCTAGGCCATACATAGGCATTGTGCTGGGTTTGGCTAGGCCTTCGATACTCCTCACTTAAGCCTTAGATAGGCATTGGGTAGTCTCTTCTGGTACTTAGCTAGGCCTAGCGTAGCTTCGCTAGGCCATAGTTAGGTACGGGCTAGGCTTCACTAGGCCATATCTAGACGTTGTAGTCTTGACTATGCCTTGGTAATGCCTTTGGTAGGTCTTAGCTAGGTCTTGGTAGGCTTAGATTTTCATAGCTAGACCGTGGCTACGCATTAGCTATGCCTTGGATATGCTTGGCTAGGCTACCTGTATGACTTGTGTAGGCTTGGTTAGTCATTGGTTATGGCTTGTGTAGATCTTAACTAGGCCTTGAGTTGACATTGCCTAGACATTAGCTTGTCCTTGGCTCGATCTTAACTAGGCGTTGGTTTTGCCTTAGCTAGGCATTAGCTAGGCCGTATATAGGTTATCAAGTCCTTACGAAGGTCCTGTGTAGGCTTGGCTAGGCCTTAGGTAGACCTTTGGTAGGCGTCGCCATGTTCCAGCTAGGACTTAGGTAGGCCTTTCGTAGGCTTTAGGTAGCCATTGGTTAGGCATTGGGTAACCCTTAGCTAGGACTGTGGTAGTCTCCCCGGGCCATAGATAGTCATTTCCTAGACCTTAGCTAGGCCATGGCTAGTCTCCTCTAGACCAAGGGTAGGACTTGTGTAGGCTAGACACTGTCTTAGCTAGGCCTTGGGTAGGCATTAGGGACGCCTTGGAAAGGCATGGGTAGGCTACATATAGGACTTATGTAGGATTGGTTCGTCCTTAGTTAGTGCTTGTGTATGTGTTAGATAGACCGTAGTAGACCTTGTCTTGAGAGCAGCTAGTCCTTGGGTAGATTTCCAGGCCTTTCTTATGACATGGGTAGGCAAGGATAGTCATTTACTAGGCATTAGCTAGGCATTGGGTAGGCCATAGCTGCAGCGTGTGTAGATCCTGGCTAGGCCATAGATTGGTCTTGCCTAGGCAATATCTAGGTCTTGGGTATGTCCTCAGAGCCTTTCATAGGCCTTTGGTAGGCTTGGCTTGACCTTAGCTAGGCCTTTGGTGGGACTTAGTTAGGCATTAGCTTGGCCTTGGGTAGGTTCGCTAGTTCTTACATAGGTCCCGTGTAGGCCTTGTCTAGGGATTAGACATGCATTGGGCCTTTTGGAGGCCTTTATAGTCCTTGGTTAGGTTTCCCTAGTCTTTAACTATGTCTCAGGTGAGCCTTAGATAGACATTGTTAGTCTCTTCTGGTCATTGGCTAGGCTGGATTCGCTAGGCTTTGGCTAGACCCTACGTGGGGGCTAAGGTATGCCTTAGGTAGACCTTTGCTAGACCTTGTGTAGTCTCCCATTGGTCTTAGCCAGGCCTTGAGTAGGATTCGCAAGACCATATGTATGCCTTAGCTAGGCTTGGCTACGTCTTAGCTAGGGCTTGTGTGGATCTTAGATAGGTAATAGGGAGGCATTGTGTAGGCATGGCTAGGCCTTAGACAGACATTGGCTAGGCCTTGCTAGCTATGTCTTGTGTAGGTTTCCTTAGGCCTTAAATAAGTCTTCGATGGGTAATACGTAGACGTTAATTAGACCATAGCAAGGTATTAGCAAGGCTTTGGCTAGACGTTAGCTAAGGCATATATAGGTCTTAGCTAGGCCATAGTGTGCCTTTCATAGGCCTTGGGTAGGCTTGGCTAGACCTTAGCTAGCAATTTGTTAGGATTTAGCTAGGCATTAGCTTGGCCTTGGCTAGGTTCTCTAGTCCATACTTAGACCTCGGGTTGGCCTTGCCTAGGCATTAGATAGGCCTTGGATAGATTCTCTAGCCATTTACTGGCCTTGGTTATGCATCGTGCAAGCTTTTGCTAGGCGCCAAGCCAAGCCTACCCAATGGATAGATAAGCTCTTCTTCTTCTTCTTCTTCTTCTTCTTCTTCTTCTTCTTCTTTTCGATCACTGGTATCACACTTGAAGAGCCGTTCTCAAGATGAAATCTGTGGTTTTCTGCAGTTCTTCCACAGGCCCATACAGCTTTTCAAGAAAAGAGGTTGACAAAGGCCAGATCTCTTCTCTCAGCAGCTGATACGTACTGCAACATTGAAGTACATGCTCTGTGGTCTGTTCTGCTTCTCCACAAGGACAAGCGGGTGATGTCGTAAGGTGGAACTGCCTGCACATGTGTTTGTTTAGTCTGTTGTGTCCAGTTCTGAGAGGAAAAATGGTCATTTGCTCTGGCCTCGAGAGATGATGGTAGACATCTTCTGATTGAGGTGTTCTATAGAGTGACTTGATGATAGTCTTCATCTCTGTATGGGTAACCATGTTTTCTGTCTGATTCTCTTCTGCACCCACCTTTGCCATCTTGTCTGCTTCCTCATTTCCTTGGACTCCACAGTGTGAGGGGATCCACTGCAATGCTATCCGAAAGCATTTGATGGTTTGTAGTGCTTCTTCAAGTTGTGGCAGCTTACCTTTGGTGAGAGCCTCAAGGACGGAACGGGCATCAGATAAAAAGACAATCTGTGCAATAGGGTATGCTGTTCTGCTGATGGCATTAGCTGCATGAACCAGTGCTTCGACTTCAGCTCTGTAGTTTGTACAGTGTTTGCCTGTCGGTATTGCAGCTGACTCATGTTGTCCGTTTGGATACTGTATGTGCAGTCCGGCACCTCCGCTCCTAATTGCACTTTGGCTGATCCATGTGTGTAGACCCTTATCCATGTCTCCTGAGGGTACATTTCTTCCAGCATGGCTAGGGTCAGGGCCTTCTAGCTCACATCACTGTGTTCATCTGTGGTTGTGAGATGAGGTACTGTGGTGCGAATAGCTATGCTCTCTAGTTTGTTTTCCCAGGGTGGAGGATCAAGGGTGTGGTTTGGGTCTTCTATTTGTGCTGGCAACATTTCTTGGTGCTTTCTTTGAAGTGTCTCTTTCACAAAACTTGATCTTTTAAGTCTTCTTGATGACAGCTGTGCTTGCCTGATCTTCATCGGGTGGTTGTTGAACGATTTGAACTTTGCAGCTTGGATCAGTGCTTTGCATTCCCTTCCTTTGCTAAGTGGGGGATGCCTGCTGTCTACTCCATTTTTTCTATTGGTGTTGATCTCATTCCACCAGTGATGATGCACAGTGCCTGGTTTTGTACTCTGCCGAGGTTTTGTTGATGAGATTTAGCTGCTGTCATCCATGAGCTGGATCCATACTCAAGGTGTGGTCGTACGGCACCTAGGTAGATGGTCTTGAGGAGCCTTTCATTGACACCACACTTTGTTCCTGCCAGCTTCCTCATGATGTTTACCTTTCTTCTGGCCTTTGCCTCTGCGTTCTGGATGTGCTCCTTCCATGTTAATCTTCTGTCATAGGTGACTCCTAGGTATGTCTGCTGGTCCTCGTACTCGAGTGGAGTACCGCCCAGTGTCAGATTGCCAACCTTGGTTTTGGTGGACTGTGAGAATAACATGGCTGATGATTTTTCTTTGTTGATGGTAATACACCAGCGATTGGCCCAAGCTGTAATTCTGTCCAAGGCGAGCTGCATTCTGTACGTGGCAGTCGTTGTGTACTCCTCGGTGTACCAGAGTACGAGGTCATCTGCATAGAGGGCTGCTTGGATCCCATTGGGCAGCTGTGCTACAATGTCATTAATGAAGAGTATGAACAGAGTCGGTGATAATACTCCACCTTGTGGCACCCCTTGTCTCAGCAATACATTCTGTCCAGATTGTCCATCCACCAGCACCCTAGCTCTGCGATTGTATGGGTATGACTTGGTCCATCGGAACATGTTGCCACCAATGCCTGTGCGCCGGAGCTTCACACGGAGGCCAACCTTCCACACCTTGTCAAATGCCTTCTGCAGATCGATAAAGGTAGCTAGAATCATCTTCTTGGCTTGAAAAGTGTCCTCTATGACCTGTGCAAGATGTGTTGTTTGATCTTCTGTGCTCCTGTATCTTCTGAAGCCGGCCTGCTCCGAAACTATAATGTTCTCCGACTCCAGGTACCACTGCAACCGCTGGTTGACGATGCGCTCCATGGTCGTGCATATGCAGCTTGTAAGACTGATAGGACGGTAGCTCAGCACTTTTGTCTTGTTCTTCCATTTTTTTAGAATAGGAGTCATTCTGGCTTCCTTCCAGCACTGAGGAACCTCTCCATTGGTCCTTCGCAAAGGCATATGCAGCCATCTTTCCTGTCAGTGTTTGTCCATCTTCTTCAAGAGTAATCTTCTTCTCCCCCGACACCCTCATCATTCAGTGCTTTAGTCAGTCTCCATAGCTTTGTGGTGTCTCTCTCTCTAAATTAAACCCTGCCGTCTTTTCCCTCCAGCTTCTTCTTTTGGCCTCCAGCTTGGTCTTTAGATACCTGGCTTTAGTTTGTTGTAGCGTGAAGTGGTTTTCATGACAGGGATTACCCTCTGCATCTTCTCTGGCCTTGTCTAGTTTATCATGTGCTGCTTGCAGTTCTGTTGTCCAGTAGGGGTGGTAGTTTTTCCTGAACCCTCGCGGAATCGCTTCGTTGGCAGCCTTGAGGATACTTGAATTAAATTCCTTGACCACATTGTTGATGTTTCTCCCTTCTACTGCTATATTTTGGGTAAGCTCTTTGGAACAAATGCCGAACAGACTCCAATTTGCCTTTTTGTAGTTCCACCTTGGATGTTGAGGTGAACTTGTCGAGATACTTCCAGAAAGAGAGAGTAGGACTGGGCGCTGGTCGCTTCCTCCTAACTGCGATCCGACCACTCTACTGAGATTTCTGTGAATGTCTTCTGTACAAAATGCCAAGTCCGGCGTTGTTGTCGAGTGCCACCGGCGCGAGTAGAATGTAAGCTGATCTGTGGGATCATTGACAAGTAAAAGGTACTTTTTATCTTGCCATGCTTCAATGTCTTCTCCTCGTTTATCAGTCTTCTCCTCGTTTGTCAAGTGTTCTGTATCCCCAGCTCTGGGACTGGCTATTAAAGTCTCCCACAATAAGGAAGTGGCAGTCCGGGACCTGGATTGTGTCAAGTGAGAGATTCTTGTCATTAGGGCAGTAATAATTGACAATGTCAATCACAGAGTTGCTGGTTGTTACCTTGATCTTGATATATTCTGCCTCTTCCATAAAGGTTTTGATCTGGCTGGCGTACACGCTGTTTCGGACCAAGGTGATTACCCCGCCTTTCTTTCTTCCTCTTCGATCACACCGGAAAATCGGGTAACCTCTGATCTTAAATGGTTTTCCTTCTTGCAGGTGTGTCTCTTGGATGCAGCAGATATCGATGTTGTTTTCGTACATGAACTGTTCGAGCTCTGATTTCTTGTTGGTAACCCCTTCTGCATTCCAGTGCATGATGTTGATACTGGGGTTCTCTTTGGGTTTGGTCTTCTCTTTTGGTTGGCCAGTAGCTCTCCATCCTCGTCCCCTGGCTCCACAAGACGAGTTGATGGGACCTCCAGTAGCTGAGGGTGGGCTCCTTCGAGGCGTGGAGCCTGGCGCTGCACCTGCCTGGCGGATCCTCACAGGGCGAGCACCATTTAGGTTGATTCGATCTCCAAGTGTCATTTCATTAGCGGTGTGCATAATGCTCTGGTTAGCCCCTTCAAATGTCTGGATTGACACCCAGTGGGTTACACCCCTGCGCCACGTTGAGGCCGAGCATATAGTCTTAAACAGTGGTAGATAAGCTCGATCCAAGGCAATGCTAAGCCCGAGAAGAGACTACTTAGCGGCTAGCAAAGGTGTAGACAATGCATAACCAAGGCCTAGAAAACCTACCAATGCCTATGTAATGTCGCGCTAAGTCCTACCCATGACCTTAGAAATTGCAGGAGCACATACCCAAGGCCTATTTAATGCCTAGGTAATGCCTACTAGAAGCCTACGTAAGGCCTAGAGAACCTGTCCAAGGCTAAGCTAATACATATCTAGGGCTTAACCAAAGGACTAGATAAGGTCTAGCCAAAGTTACCCAATGCCTTGCCAATACCTACACACGCTGCAGCTAAGGCCTATCAAGGCCTAGCTAAGGCGTAGTCGAGCAGAGCTAAGGCCTATATAAGGCATACAGAACATGCCAACGCCTGGTTCCTGCATAGCTAAGACCTAATCAAGGCATAGCTAAGGTTTTGCCAAGCATATCCATGGCCTATAGAGGACATTGAGAAACTACCCACGGTCTACCTAATACCTAGGTAAGACCAAGTCAAGACCTACACCAGCCGCAACAAATGCCTACCTAAGGTCTAGCTAAGGCCTACCCTGCATAGCCAATGCCTAGCTAAGTGCTATCTAAGGCATAGCTAATCCATAGCCAATCCTACTCAAGTCATAGACCTGGCCTAGAGAAGCATACCCTAGGTCTACCTAAGGCGTAGTCAAGCGTAGCTAGTACCTATGTAATGCCTAGAGAACATGTTAAAGGCCTAGTTAATGCCTAGCTAAGACCAAACCAAGGCCTAGCCACGGTATAGCCGAACCTACGCAATGCCTAGGATAGGCATTGAGAACTTACCCAAGGCCTAACTAATGTCTACGCAAGGCCAATCTATGGCCTAGACATGACCAACATAAGCGGCAGCTAAGGCCTACCCAAGGGCAGCTAATGCCTAGCCTGCATAACCAAGGCATAGCTAAGACCTATCCAAGGCATAGACAACTGGTAGCTAAGCCTAGCAATTCCTAGCTAATGCTTAGGGTGATACATACGGGTGATACTAAAACCAGGATCCAGATCTGTTATTCCGTGTTATTCCATTTAAAATGGCTGTTATTCCGTGTTATTCAATTTAAAATGGCTGTTATTCCGAGTTATTCCATGTAAAATGGCTGTTATTCCATGTTATTCCATTTACTATGGTTGTTATTCCGTGTTATTCGATATAAAATGGCTGTCATAATATGTTTTTCTATATAATATGTCTGTTATTCCGAGTTATTCCATATAAAATCGCCGTTATTCTGTGTTCTTCGTTATTCGTTATTCTTTATTCATTATTCGTTATTCATTATTCTTCATTCGTTATTAGTTATTCGTTATTCGTTATTCGTTATTCGTTATTCGTTATTCGTTATTCGTTACTCCATTTAATATGGTCGTTATTCCATGTTATTCCATTTAAAATGGCTGTTATTCCATGTTATTGCTTATAAAATGGCTGTTATTTCATGTTATTCCTTATAAAATGGCTGTTATTCCCTTTACTGTGGCCGTTATTCCGAGTTATTCCATATAAAATGGCTGTTATTTCATGTTATTCCATTTAAAATGGCTGTTATTCCGAGTTATTACATATAAAATGGCCGTTATTCTGTGTTATTCGTTATTCGTTATTCCTTATTCATTATTCGTTATTCGTTATTCTTTATTCGTTACTCTTTATTCATTATTCGTTATTCTTTATCCGTTATTCATTATTCTTTATTCGTTATTCTTTATTCGTTATTCATTATTCTTTATTCTTTATTCATTATTCGTTATTCGTTATTCGTTATTCGTTATTCTGTATTCGTTATTCGTTATTCCATTTAATATGGCCATTATTCCATGTTATTCCATTTAAAATGGCTGTTATTCCATGTTATTTCTTCTAAAATGGCTGTTATTCCCTTTACTATGGCCGTTATTCCGTGTTATTCCATATAAAATGGCTGTCATAATATATTATTCCATATAATATGTATGTTATTCCGAGTTATTCCATATAAAATGGCTGTTATTCTGTGTTATTCGTTATTCGTTATTCATTATTCGTTATTCGTTATTCATTATTCGTTATTTTTTATTCGTTATTCGTTATTCCATTTAATGTGGCCGTTATTCCATGTTATTCCATTTAAAATGGCTGTTATTCCATGTTATTCCTTATAAAATGGCTGTTATTCCATGTTATTCCTTGTAAAATGGCTGTTATTCCCTTTACTCTGGCCGTTATTCCGAGTTATTCCATATAAAACGGCTGTTATTCCATGTTATTCCATTTAAAATGGTGGTTATTCTATGTTATTTCATATAAAATGGCTGTCATAATATGTTATTCCATATAATATGTCTGTTATTCCGAGTTATTCCATATAAAATGGCTGTTATTCCTTGTTATTCGTTATTCGTTATTCATTATTCGTTATTCTTTATTCTTTATTCGTTATTCATTATTCGTTTTTCGTTATTCTTTATTCGTTATTCATTATTCGTTATTCGTTATTCATTATTCTTTATTGGTTATTCGTTATTCGTTATTCATTATTCTTTATTCGTTATTTGTTATTCGTTATTCTTTATTCGTTATTCATTATTCGTTATTCCATTTAATATGGCCGTTATTCCATGTTATTCCATTTAAAATGGCCGTTATTCTGTGTTATTCTTTATTCATTATTCTTTATTCTTTATTCGTTATTCATTATTCTTTATTCGTTATTCGTTATTCATTATTCTTTATTCGTTATTCTTTATTCGTTATTCATTATTCTTTATTCGTTATTCATTATTCATTATTCATTATTCGTTATTCTTAATTCGTTATTCGTTATTCATTATTCTTTATTCGTTATTCGTTATTCCATTTAATATGGCTGTTATTCCATGTTATTCCATTTAAAATTGCTGTTATTCCATGTTATTCCTTATAAAATGGCTGTTATTCTGAGTTATTCCTTATAAAATGGTGGTTATTCCATGTTATTTCATATAAAATGGCTGTCATAATATGTTATTCCATATAATATGTCTGTTATTACGAGTTATTCCATATAAAATGGCTGTTATTCCTTGTTATTCGTTATTCGTTATTCATTATTCGTTATTCTTTATTCTTTATTCGTTATTCATTATTCGTTATTCGTTATTCTTTATTCGTTATTCATTATTCGTTATTCGTTATTCATTATTCTTTATTGGTTATTCGTTATTCATTATTCTTTATTCGTTATTTGTTATTCATTATTCTTTATTCGTTATTCATTATTCGTTATTCCATTTAATATGGCCGTTATTCCATGTTATTCCATTTAAAATGGCCGTTATTCTGTGTTATTCGTTATTCATTATTCTTTATTCTTTATTCGTTATTCATTATTCATTATTCATTATTCTTTATTCGTTATTCTTTATTCGTTATTCATTATTCTTTTTTCGTTATTCATTATTCATTATTCATTATTCATTATTCTTAATTCGTTATTCGTTATTCATTATTCTTTATTCGTTATTCGTTATTCCATTTAATATGGCTGTTATTCCATGTTATTCCATTTAAAATTGCTGTTATTCCATGTTATTCCTTATAAAATGGTTGTTATTCCCTTTACTATGGCCGTTATTCCGAGTTATTCCATATAAAATGGATGTTATTCCATGTTATTCTTTATAAAAATGGCTGTTATTCCATGTTATTCCTTATAAGATGGCTGTTATTCCATGTTATTCCTTATAAAATGGCTGTTATTCCCTTTACTATGGCCGTTATTCCGAGTTATTCCATATAAAATGGCTGTTATTCCGTGTTATTCCATATAAAATGGCTGTTATTCAATGTTATTCCATTTAATATGGCCGTTATTCTGTGCTATTCCATATAAAATGTCTCTTATTCCGTGTTATTCCATATAAAATGTCTGTTATTCCATGTTATTCCATTTACTATGGTTGTTATTCCGTGTTTTTCCATGTAAAATGGCTGTCATAATATGTTATTCTATATAATATGTCCGTTATTCCGAGTTATTCCATATAAAATGGCCGTTATTCTGTGTTCTTCGTTATTCGTTATTCTTTATTCATTATTCGTTATTCATTATTCTTCATTCGTTATTCGTTATTCGTTATTTGTTACTCCATTTAATATGGCCGTTATTCCATGTTATTCCATTTAAAATGGCTGTTATTCCATGTTATTGCTTATAAAATGGCTGTTATTTCATGTTATTCCTTATAAAATGGCTGTTATTCCCTTTACTGTGGCCGTTTTTCCGAGTTATTCCATATAAAATGGCTGTTATTCCATGTTATTCCATTTAAAATGGCTGTTATTCCATGTTATTCCTTATAAAATGGCTGTTATTCCATGTTATTCCTTATAAAATTGCTGTTATTCCGTGTTATTCCATATAAAATGGCTGTTATTCCATGTTATTCCATTTAATATAGCCGTTATTCTGTGTTATTCCATATAAAATGGCTGTTATTCCGTGTTATTCCTTATAAAATGGCTGTTATTCCATGTTATTCCATTTACTATGTTGCTATTCCGTGTTATTCCGTATAAAATGGCTGTTATTCTGTGTTATTCCTTATAAAATGGCTGTTATTCCATGTTATTCCATTTACTATGGCTGTTATTCCATGTTATTCCATATCAAATGGCTGTCATAATATGTTATTCCATATAATATGTCTGTTATTCCGAGTTATTCCATATAAAATGGCCGTTATTCTGTGTTATTCGTTAGTCATTATTCGTAATTCATTAGTCGTTATTCTTTATTCATTATTCTTTATTCATTATTCATTATTCATTATTCGTTATTCGTTATTCGTTATACTTTATTCATTATTCGTTATTCATTATTCTTTATTCATTATTCGTTATTCGTTATTCCATTTAATATGCCCGTTATTCCATGCTATTCCATTTAAAATGGCTGTTATTCCATGTTATTCCTTATAAAATGGCTATTATTTCCTTTACTATGGCCGTTATTCCGAGTTATTCCATATAAAATGGCTGTTATTCCATGTTATTCCATTTAAAATGGCCGTTATTTTGTGTTATTCCATATAAAATGGCTGTTATTCTGTGTTATTCCTTATAAAATGGCTGTTATTCCATGTTATTCCATTTACTATGGTTGTTATTACGTGTTATTCCATATAAAATTGATGTTATTCTGTGTTATTCCTTATAAAATGGCTGTTATTCCATGTTATTCCATTTACCATGGCTGTTATTCCATGTTATTCCATATAAAATGGCTGTCATAATATGTTATTTCATATAATATGTCTGTTATTCCGAGTTATTCGATATAAAATGGCCGTTATTCTGTGTTATTCGTTATTCGTTATTCATTAGTCGTTATTCGTTATTCTTTATTCTTTATTCGTTATTCATTATTCTTTATTCGTTATTCATTATTCGTTATTCGTTATTCATTATTCATTATTCATTATTCTTTATTCATTATTCGTTATTCGTTATTCGTTATTCTTTATTCATTATTTGTTATTTTTAATATGGCCGTTATTCCATGTTATTCCATTTAAAATGGCTGTTATTCCATATTATTCCTTATAAGATGGATGTTATTCCAAGTTATTCCTTATAAAATGGCTGTTATTCCCTTTACTATGGCCGTTATTCCGAGTTATTCCATATAAAATGGTGGTTATTCCGTGTTATCCATATAAAATGGCTGTCATAATATGTTATTCCATATAATATGTCTGTTATTCCGAGTTATTCCATACAAAATGGCTGTTATTCTGTGTTATTCTTTATTCGTTATTCATTATTCATTATTCGTTGTTCTTTATTCGTTATTCTTTATTCGTTATTCATTATTCGTTATTCCTTATTCGTTATTCTTTATTCATTATTCATTATTCGTTATTCGTTATTCATTATTCTTTATTCGTTATTCGTTATTTGTTATTCTTTATTCGTTATTCGTTATTCTTTATTCGTTATTCGTTATTCGTTATTCATTATTCGTTATTCCATTCAATATGGCCGTTATTCCATGTTATTCCATTTAAAATGGCCATTATTCTGTGTTATTCATTATTTGTTATTCGTTATTCATTATTCGTTATTCATTATTCTTTATTCGTTATTATTTATTCGTTATTAGTTATTCATTATTCTTTATTCGTTATACTTTACTCATTATTCGTTATTCGTTATTCGTTGTTCATTATTCTTTATTCGTTATTCGTTATTCGTTATTCGTTATTCGTTATTCCATTTAATATGGCCGTTATTCCATGTTATTCCATTTAAAATGGCTGTTATTCCATGTTATTCCTTATAAAATGGCTGTTATTCCATGTTATTCCTTATAAAATGGCCGTTATTCCGAGTTATTCCATATAAAATGGCTGTTATTCCCATGTTATTCCATTTAAAATGGCTGTTATTCCATGTTATTCCTTATAAAATGGCTGTTATTCCATGTTATTCCTTATAAAATGGCTGTTATTCCATTTAATATGGCCGTTATTCCATGTTATTCCATTTAAAATGGCTGTTATTCCATGTTATTCCTTATAAAATGGCTGTTATTCCATTTATTCCTTATAAAATGGCTGTTATTCCCTTTACTATGGTCGTTATTCCTAGTTATTCCATATAAAATGGCTGTTATTCCATGTTATTCCATTTAAAATGACTGTTATTCCATGTTATTCCATATAAAATGGCTGTTATTCAATGTTATTCCATTTAAAATGCCCGTTATTCTGTGTTATTCCATATAAAATGGCTGTTATTCCGTGTTATTCCTTATAAAATGTCTGTTATTCCATGTTATTCCATTTATTCAGTGTTATTCCATATAAAATGGCTGTTATTATGTTTTTCCTTATAAAATGGCTGTTATTCCATGTTATTCCATTTACTATGGCTGTTATTCCGTGTTATTCCATATAAAATGGCTTTTGTAATATGTTATTCCATATAATATGTCTGTTATTCCGAGTTATTCCATATAAAATGACCGTTATTCTGTGTTATTCGTTATTCTTTATTCGTTATTCGTTATTCGTTATTCCTTTTAGTGGAACCAATTTTCAGACACGATCGCTTGTATTTCCAGATGTGATCGCTTGTATTTTCAGAGGTGACCGCTTGTATTTTAAGAGGTGATTGCTTGTATTTCCAGAGGTGAATGAATGACTGTTTAGAGACAACGAATTATTGATAGAAAATACGAATAATTTTTACGGAACTTGCTTTTTCTGACTTGTCAGTGAAAATGTGCGTGCGTGCGTGTTTGGGTGGGGGGGGAGGGGCACGAATCAGAATCAAGTTATCATAAGGGGATGGTTGGGAGCTTAGCAGTTGGTGCGAGGCCCTAGGCGAGAGCCCCTAAGAGTTCGATTTTTAAATATAATATAAACGCTCTGAGATACAATCTGAGGCCTATTTGACATAATTTTATTAATTATTAATCGGTCATGATTTTTGAAAAGAATTCTATTTTTTTGAAAGGCCAAGAGACGACAATTTTTGTAAACTTTACGAAAATAGCAATCTGTAAAGCGCGAGCAGTATCCTGAGTAGCTTAGCGCATAATCCGGCCTATGAGCTTAGGGAGTTTAGATAAACACTCTGTGATTACTACTGAACAAACCCATTTACTTTTGTAGTTTCGAGTTTCAGACATTTTCGTCAGTAATTTATAAAACCATCTCATCGACACCAATGGGAGGGGTGGTGTAGTGATGTACGAGGGGCGCTAAACTCTGGGTGGGGTCAAAACCTTGGGGGTACACTTATGGGAGAGGAAAAACCTGGGGAGGAGCCCAATCCCCTCCACCCCACCCACACCCAATTTCTTACGCCTATGCATAGTTGTAGGCCACGGATCCTGTCCGCATAAATTCGTAGCGGTCTCCAGTTACATGTATGCCCTTAACATCGGTTATAACCGCGGTTGAATGTAAAATTGCGCATATTTTCGGCCAGGTGTCGTTGAAGGAAGAAGGCGTCTGTCAGTCAAGCAATGCGCGGGAACTTGTTTAATGTTTACATAGCTTAGGACCTCAGGTGAAACGAGGTCACATCTCTATAGGCTACTCGATCAGTAGCAGCATCAGTACCGCTTAGAAGAGGAAATAAGCGCATGCATGCGCAAATGAGAGGTAGGTGTTTTAACTTGTGAATGTTGTAAAGTTAGGCCTAGTTATTAAGCACTTGCCAAATTGTTGTGACATGTAAAAGATGTAGGTCATTCGCGGTCGCCTACCATTTATAATTTGTGCCGATTTAGACCAAGAAGCATCATTGATCTCACAGGGACTCCTATCTAGTCAAAAAATTGGCATCATATATATTACCATCCGCTACACTATATACAACAATACTCTTGTATAGGCCTATAGTGTAGCGGATGGTAATATATATATGATGTCAATTTTTGGGCTAGATAGGACTCCCTGTGATTGATCTACCTGAAGGTTGACGTTTTCTGAAAACTTGGTCTCAAAATCGTGTATGTTAGGTCTTACAGTTGGTGACAGTGGAACAAGTTTGACCACCAGGATTAAAAATCTATGCACTGATTTAAACGCTTATTACGGGTCTTGTACTGGGTCAATATCGGGCAGATTGACTCACTACCGGTGTACTATGTAACTCCTGGTCTTGAGGAGAGTCCAGTGGGGTGGGGGTGGGGGGATTCCGGTTTATCCATCAATCATATGACGTCATAATCAACTACACAACGTGTAGGCTGACATCATAATCATTTACAACATGAATGACATAGCTACGTTCGTCACAAATGGTTAATTGATGATGGGCTAAGACTTGTCGTACCGGTTGTATAGAGGTCTACTATTTAATAAACATTCTGTTGAATATTTTGAAACTAATTTGAATGGGATCAATTTATCCCAACACGGGCAAAGTATATGTGGAGCTTAGCTAGAGATTGGTGGGCTATAGCTAAGCCTGGATTCCTCCATTGTAGAACAAGTTAAGAGTATTTTTTTTAATTTACTACTTGTGGTAATTTTACAAAAATTATCTCTTGTCATTGTCATGCAAGTGAACATGGGTTAAGCAAAATTTGAACTTATTTAACAATCACTGCTTTGATGGTTGGTGCTGTCTCTGCAGCGGTGGTGAGGAATGTCTATTTGCCGGAAAGGAGAATGCCATTTTTGTAACTTTCTTTGGTAACTTTGCAAAAACAATCTTTTCTTGGCATACAAAAATTCAAATTTTCTTGAAATCTTGATCATTAAAAAATTATATTAATTTATGTGGAATGGAATCATCATATGTTAAGATTTTTTTCGTTACATTACACATAGGCACATAATTTAAGCTTATAAAAGTATGCAATTTTAACAATTTTATTTTCAATCATTCTGGTGTGAATATGCGCCTTGAAAGGATTAATTGATATAGTCAAAGGAGAATTTTGAGTGTGTCCAGGCGCTGGTGATAGAGGAGGTGATATGCCAGTTTGTCAATTTTAACCCTTGCACTGATAAATTCCCCATATCACAGTCTCGGGACAATACAAACAGGAAACCTGTTAAATATTCTGAAATTAATGTTACTGGAAGCCATTGCTGCCTTAGGGAAGTTAGGCATCCCTTCCAGTCATATTAATTTCAAAACATTCATTGTTAAAATATGCTATAAATAAAAAATAAAAAATTTATTTTTCTGAGATTTGACATTGAAAGGGTTAAAACAACTATACAGGAAAGCTGTTGAATATTCTAAAACTAATTTGTTCTGAGCTTGATCAATGCTGCCAGTGCCAGACATTTGTGGTCTGTCAAGTGTTGAAGGGTTAAAATTCACCAGCATTCCTGGGATGGGCTGGCTTGGCTGTGAGAGTGGGTGGGAGGCGGGGTGAGGGGGCTCAATGGAGATTATTCTTGTTTAATATTCAATGGGCGTGGGGAAACTAATGACAGTTCTTCAATGGCCATCGGGAAACTAGTTTCATTCAAGGGAGGTAACTACTGTCATACAATAGACATAGTGAAACTAATGGCATTCAAGGGAGATAATTGGTGTTATTCAATGGCCGTGGGGAAACTAATGTCATTCAGTGGAGATAATTACTGTCATACAATAGGCATAATGAAACTAATGTCATACAAGGGAGATAATTACTGTCATACAATCATGATGTTCAAGGGAGATAGTTAATGTTATGCAATGGCCATATTGAAGCTAATGACACATAAGGGAGATAATTAATATTATTAAATGGTATTGGACTCTCGGCGTCAAGTTCAAAATGGATTTTTAAACACAACGTGGACTCGTACAATAAAAATACATGTTGTACGCCAAAAGGTTAAATGACACATTTATTGACCTATACATTGATAATATAAGAAAATAAACTATCCGATGCAACACGTTTGGTGAACTTACTATTTACCAAATGTACAGCACAAATGATACAAGTTAGGATTTATGATGTAATAATAGCACGGTGATGTAATACTATTATGATGTAATGTTTGCATGATGTAATAAGTTCTTACAAATAAGGTCATAAACCTAGGTGACGTCATATTCATATGATGCAACGAATAGTCTTGTGAGTCCAATAACACTTAAGACGGAGTACATTGACGCTTTTAGAGTCCAATAAAAGATTTTCTTGGATGGTCATGTGTTATAAATGCAGCCATTTCATTGGCTAATAGATATACAGGTGTATTATAGTCTTCTTCTTCTTTTTGATCGCTGGTATCACACTTGGAGAGCCGTTCTCAAGATGAAATCTGTGGTTTTCTGCAGTTCTTCCACAGGCCCATACAACTTTTCAAGAAAAGAGGTTGACAAAGACCAGATCTCTTCTCTCAGCAGCTGATACGTACTGCAACATTGAAGTATGCGCTCTGTGGTCTGTTCTACTTCTCCACAAGGACAAGCTGGTGATGTCGTAAGGTGGAACCGCCTGTACATGTGTTGGTTTAGTCTGTTGTGTCGAAAAATGGTCACTTGCTCTGGCCTCGAGAGATGATGGTAGGCATCTTCTGATTGAGGTGTTCTATAGAGTGACTTGATGATAGTCTTCATCTCTGTATGGGTAAGCATGTTTTCTGTCTGATTCTCTTCTGCACCCACCTCTGCCATCTTGTCTGCTTCCTCATTTCCTTGGACTCCACAGTGTGAGGGGATCCACTGCAATGCTATCCGAAAGCATTTGATTGTTTGTAGTGCTTCTTCAAGTTGTGGCAGCTTACCTTTGGTGATAGCCTCAAGGACGGAGCGGGCATCAGATAAAAAGACAATCTGTGCAATACGGTCTGCTGTTCTGCTGATGGTATTAGCTGCATGAACCAGTGCTTCGAATTCAGCTCTGTAGTTTGTGCATTGTTTGCCTGTCGGTATTGCAGTAGACTCATGTTGTCCGTATGGATACTGTATGTGCAGTCCAGCACCTCTGCTCCTAATTGCATCTCTGGCTGATCCATCTGTGTAGATCCTTATCCATGTCTCCTGAGGGTACATTTCTTCCAGCATGGCTAGGGTCAGGGCCTTCTTGCTCACATCAGTGTGTATTATAGTTATTGTTATTTTATTCAAGGGAGATAAACTTATAGCATGTAATGTTATAGCAGGTGGTGATGGTGAAGAGAGTCCTATTCAAGGGAGATATATCATGTTATTCAAGTAACATAGTGAAATAAATGCTATTCAAGGGAGATAATAATTTATGAAATGTCTCTCAAGGGGGGTAATTAATATAGTCAGGTTATTTAAGAATACTCAACAACATTCTTATTTATCTCCTTATCTCATCTCATGCTATGGGTTATGAGGTAATACAATACGTGTACATGAACTATGCATGGTATTTTGAGCTATCAATCACACCATTAACCCTTTAACACTCTTATCAGCCAAAAACGGCTTCTGCAGCGGTCTTGAGAAATGTCCATTTGCAGACCAAGAGAAGACTATTTTAAAAAATTTACCACGAATGAATGGCTCGATAACAAAGCCAGTCATTCCAGTGATAAATTTTCAAAAATAGTCTTCTCTTGGTCTGCAAATGGACATTTCTCGAGACCACTGCAGCAGGTAAACTGTTAAATATTTTGAAATTAATTTTACTGTTTACCCATCTAATCCTTGTGTTAGAGGGATCCATTTCTAGCCATACCCGCCCATTTCTAGCCGTACCCGCCCATTTCTAGCCATACCCGCCCATTTCTAGCCATACCCGTCCATTTCTAGCTATGCCCCGCCCGTTTCTAGCTATGCCCCGCCCGTTTCTAGCTATATACAGTTGTGCCCCGCCTATTTATAGCTATGCTCCGCCTATTTCTAGCTATGCTTCACCACCACTATTTATATGTGGTGGAATTGATTTGAAAGTTTGCAAACTGAATTCCCAGAATCTAAATTTCAAAGTAACTATGTAGGTAAGCTGTTGAATATTTTTGAAACTTATTTAATGGGGACTGTTGCTGCCTATGCTCCCAGTCAAATTTGATTCAAAATATTCAACAGAATGTTTATGTAAATCCATCAAAAGACATACAATTCATACACTTCCATAGTGAGTTTACTGAAAACTCTCATAGCTACTCTAGGGTGCATGTGGTCAGTTACCCTCAGGTAAATGACCATGTGTTTAAATTACATTGATTTCAATGCAAACAAGTGACCTACTCCACTTATCCTTATTGATAGGTGGGTAGCCTCGAGTAGGTACTAGAGTATGTACTCCAGCTGTTTGCATAAGGTAAGTATTTATTGCTCAGTCCAGACATAAGGATGCTGCAAAACAGATACACAAAAAAACCAACAACCAAGCAAAACTATACAATACGACTATACAGAGGACATAACAGTAATAAATATATAATACATGTATACTGTGTTCTATGATAGGCTATATACATATAAACATAAGCAGACCGCTGATTATACATTCATTGATTTTAAAGAACTTAAACGGAGGGATCCATTTCAACTATACATATGGGCCTAGAAGCTGTTAAATAATTTGAACCTATCTTGACTGGGCACTGTTGCTGCCTACTACGACAGCAACAGCCCACAGGCAAACTAGCCTCAAAACATTCAACAGGATATTTAATAAATCATAAATTCACCCAGGGCATACAATTCATACACTAATGTTAGCTACTGACAGATTATTCATGTTTGGTGACAGATTGTTACATCGTTTTGATTATGATGTCATCAGATGCGTGGGGTGTTTGATTAGGACGTCATATAGTTGAGCGACATATCGGATCGCTCAAATAGGGTGGCACATTTTCGTCATGATTGACTGGATGAGTGTGAGTGCGCGTGTGCCAGTAGTGCAAAAGTAATCGTTACATTTGAGTATGTCTTATACAACGAGTTGACAATCAATTGACCATAGTTCCAACAATCCTGTTTCTCGGTTATTGATTTTTGCCAACATGAGACTGTGACATTATATATGTTGTCATCGATGAGCACAGTAGTTAAATCATATGCACTACCGTGACCACCTATAATTACGCACCACACTTATCGTGTGGAAATAATTTGATAACTAGGAGTGGACGGTGTCAATTGGCTACGTAGCAATTTTCGCTGCCCCAAGAAAAGGCTGATGTTATTTGTGCGTTCGCTTGAAAACATAACAATTATGTATTTTGCGCACAACACGCGTTTAGGCGCTACTGTAGTAACTCGAGTAGCTACTCTAGTAGGGGGTTACGTTCTGCCCCAAAGTAACAGACTTTTCAGTTTTCATGACAAAGTCATTTTGATTGTGACATCAGCTAACATGTGACATATTTCAGTATGAAGTCAGATACACAAGTCTGCAGGAATAGTATACCATTGAATATTTTGAAACAAATTTAACTGGATACTGGTGCTGCTATGGCTCTCATTCATTAGTTTAAAAATATTCAACAGAATATTCCTTACCTTATAAATGCACAGGTTCATAAATCATTTCTGTATAGTCATTAAAAGGGTTAATTGTTAATGTCAATTTAAAGGCCAAGAAAAGCATATTAACCCTTTAATGGTCAAATTCGGTCAAGAAAATTTAAATATCTACCTATTGAATGTCCAATTTACAAGCCAAGAGAATAACATTTTTTGAAAATTATCACTGGAATGACCGGTAATTGAGTCAATCATTCCAGTGCTAGATCTTCAGAAATAGTCTTCTTTGCAAATATAGAATTAATAAGCAAATATTTTTGTTTTTTTTACCAAATTTTACCATTACATTGCCGAGACCTAAATAGTGGTCATGTTGGATAAAAATAGAAGCTGTCCCGGGATTTAAGAAAGTCCATTTATGACGAAGAGAAGAATAATATTTCTGAAGCTGTACAACTGGAATCTTGGCCTGATAACCAAGGCAGTCATTCCATGGATACGCTTTCAGAGGTAATAAAGTAGTCTGCAAATGGATATGCGCCACAACAGCTCCCAGTTAAATTAGTTTCCAAATATTCAACAGAATATTCAGATTGTATATTTTGGTTTCTAGTCTGCGATGGTTAAAAATGTTTAAGCTAAGCCAAAGTGAATAAAGTACAGCTCAAAGATAACTTATTCCTTTAACATTCACTATTTTTTACAGAAAATTTTAATTTTCTCATAGAAAATGTCCATTTGTAGACCAAGAGAAGATTATTTTTGAACAATTATCACTGTAATGACTGCTCGTTTATCGAGCCAGTCATTCCAGAGGTAAATTTTCAAAAATTGTCATCACTTGTTCTGCAAATGGACACATCTCAAGACCACTGCAGAAACCATTTTTGGCTGATATGAGTGCTAAAGGGTCAACATGTTTCCAAAACAACATAAAGCATGCCTAAAGACAGCAATCACTTCCAATCAAATTAAGTACAAAATATTCAGCAGAACATTTTACCAGTACATGTTCAAAATGTTTGCCTACCAGCTAATATGTTTCTGGGGTGTTTTTTGGAAACATAACTTATTTATGAGCTGTACTGTACAACCAGGGTGACCGAGTCAGTCATTCCAGTGATAAATTTTCAAAAATACTCCTCTCCTGTTCTGCAAATGGACATTTTTAATGATTAAATTGAAATTTCCGTGTACAGGTTCGAGGGTTAAATGTTTAATGGGATCCTGCTAGCCTGAGGATAGTAGAAATATGCCAAGTCGTATTGTTTTAACAAAATATACGAATTCTCATAAAAATGGGATTTAAATAATATAAGCGCATAGATCTGTAGGATAACGCCTAAAGTTAACCGTTGAAGCTGCGATCATGGAACTAACGACTCACTAAGACTGAACCTGTTGAATAGTTTAAAAACAATTTGACTAAAAGTTGTTGGTGGCTTAGCGAGCAACAACTTTCAGTCAATTTGTTTTCAAAATATTAGACATATCCAGAGGTAAACCCCATGGAAAATGTCTGCAAAATTTCAGCAGGGAGATAGTTAAAAATAATTATCTAAACCGCTAATATATATATACAATGCAATCATGCATGTTCCACACGCTAGAATATTCTTTCTGTGTTTCCAAAGAAGACAATTTTCAGAAGAATATTATTGGTTTGATTAATGTTTATAAGTAGTTCACCTGTTCTTCTTCCTGCCTTTCTTATACATTCCTTCCCACCATCCCCACCCCACTCCCACCCCTGTTCATCCCTCCATGTGAATATCTGATTATTGGCTTAACTCACAAAATATGATATGATCAGTTAAAGTTTTTAGACTGTATATATACCACATGTAATTATTTATGATTTAAGAGATATTTTGTTGAATATTTTAAAATTAATTTGACTGGAAAATGTTATGGCAGCAACAGTTTCAAACCAAATTGTTTTTAAAATATTCAATGACACGAACCTTTCTTGTGTGGTTAACGAAACATTGATAGTGGAATTTAGAAGGTGTAAAGCTGCGCCAGTCACGTGACATGATATTTACGCATCAATGATCCTGTCGCGCACCACTGCACATAATAGCTAGTAATATAACAGAGCGAGTTAGACAGAGGACATGAATCTAAAAAAAAATTGCATTGAAGAATTTTCTAGTACATTTAATTACAACCATTTAAAATTTTGTGTTTTAATAAATAAGAATTTTAGCTCTAGGTTTTGCACTTTATACGATCGTGTCTGCAGTTATTATATTATACTTCTGTTAGAGATGTTTTATTTACAAAAATTTAGTAATGTGTGCTTTGTAACATTTATGACAACAATTATAGGTCATGTGAGTGAATCGAGTCAAAATTGGTTTTTTTTGTATTTTATGGATATTTGTATAATTTTATGATTCTTATATTATTGATAATAGGTATGTAAGTAGAGTGAAATATATGCGTATAAAGACTACCTTCAGAGCATTAATAAGTGCAAAGCGGACAGGACTCCTTTAATTGCTTAATGGCCAAAACCTGCCAAAAACCACTCCTCAAGTGGTATTCAGAAATGTCCATTTACAAAACAAATAAATACAAACTTTTTAAAATTTACCGCTGGAATGACTGGCTTGATAAATCGAGCCAGTGATTCTAGTGGTAAATTTTTAAAAATTGTCTTCTCTTGTACTGCAAATGGACATTTTTTATGAGAAAATGCTAAAAGTGTAAGTTAGTTATCAAATATGAGATGCTTAGTGCAGGGCACATAGCATAGGGGCTCTCTAACACTTTAACACTCATATCAGCCAAAAACAGCTGCAGTGATCATGAGAAATGTCCATTTGCAGACCAAGAGAAGACTTTTTGAAACTTTACCACTGGCATGATTCTTGTGGTAAATTTTCAAAAATAGTATTCTCTTGGTCTGTAAATGGACATTCAATAAGCAAATCTTTCTATGTTCTTGACTAAATTTAGTCATGAAAGGGGTACTGAAAATATTCCCTATTGAATGTCTATTTTCAGGCCAAGAGAAGGCTATTTTTGAGAATTGTGTACTAGAATGACTATCCTTATTAACGAGCTAGCCATTCCAGTGATAGAATTTACAAAATTGTCTTCTCTTGGCCTGCCAATGGACATTTCCCAAGAGAATTTCAGAGGCTGACTTCTGCATTAAAAGGTGTTTTTCCTCTTTAATATTTCACAGAGAATCAATCGTCTGTCTGCAGCAACAATACGGACATCATGGAGTAATATTAGCTTGCTCAGTCTCTCTCACAGCTTCGACTCGACAAACCCTACAGTCATAAAGTTTGGTCAATAACCGTTGGCAACCAGATACAGATCGGTGGAACCGCTGACTCAGCTGGTTGGTGATCAGGCGTGTTTGTTGTTTCAATTCAATGTAAATGAAACAATTGTATCTCTGCGAATTACGGTAGTTAGACGTGAATTCTGATTGACAAGGCGGTGTGGAGATATACGTTAAATATATATTTATCATGAAAATTTATCAGTCAATATATCTTGATGCATTATTGTGATAGCATCTGTTAGTGTTCGGACATTCCATAAATTATAAGTTTGCGTCGTCGTCATTATCGCCGTGATCAATATCGCGTACATGTACTGGTGTTTCTATATGCTTAGCTCACTAACACTCATATCAGCCCAAAATGAAATGTCCATTTGCAGACCAAGAGAAGACTATTTTTGAAAATTTACCACTGGAATGACTGGCTCGGTTATCGAGCCAGTCATTCCAGTGGTAAATTTTCAAAAATAGTCTTCTCTTGGTCTGCAAATGGACAATTTCTATGAGAAAATTGAAATATTCTTGAACAAATACGAGGGTTAAAGGGGTAATTATTAATACTTGTATCAAATATTCAGGAGGCGATTTACTAATTATAAACTCTGATGTAATTGTTATTGCTCGTGGATGTCGGCGACCTATTAACATAATTACTTGGAAACCCGGATGTTAAGGGAGCATAGACATACATTGATACCTAATCAACAATAGCCGATGGATGTAGCCAGCCCGCACAACAGTGACCTGACCATGACGGAGCAAGTCAATGGTAATAATTCTAAGCCTGCTTCTGTTCAAGGTAAGGAAAGTAGTACATAAATTACACTTTTCAACGAGGGTAGTCCTAACAGGTCAATTTCACAGCACTGATGAGATTTTGAAAATAATTTGACTGGAAGCAGCATTTTCCAGTCAAGTTCCTTTCAGAATAGTAAAAAAAATATCATTGCATCGTAAAGAATTTTATTTCTCATACGCCATAGGTTTAATTAAGCGAGTTATGTCCTGTTTGTCTGTCTATCTGTCCGGCCATCTGTCTGTCTGTCTGCCTGCCTGCCTGCCTGCCTGCCTGCCTGCCTGTCTGTCTGTCTGTCTGTCTGTCTGTGTCGCCATCCATCCGTCCATCCATCTGTGTCGACAAAATGGGTACCATACCAGGTTCGACTCTTCTAGTCATTAGAAATAGCCCCACACTTGGAATAGATCCACACATGGAGTAGCTCCATACATGGAATAACTCCATACGTGTAATAGCTCCATACATGTAATGTGTGGAGCTATACCATGTGTGGGGCTATTCCATGTATGGACCTATTCCATGTATGGAGCTATTCCATGTGTGGAGCTATTCCATGTATGGACCTATTCCATGTATGGACCTATTCCATGAGTGGAGCTATTCCCTGTGTGGAGCTATTCCATGTATGGACCTATTCCATGTGTGGAGCTATTCCATCTGTGGAGCTATTCCATGTGCAGAGCTAATCCATGTATGGACTTATTCGATGTGTGGAGCTATTCCATGTATGGAGCTATTCCATGTATGGAGTATTCCATGTGTAGAGCTATTACATGTATGGACCTATTACATGTATGGACCTATTCCATGTATGGAGCTATTCGCTGTGTGGAGCTAGATTCCATGTGTGGAGCTATTCCATGTATGGACCTATCCCCTGTGTGGAGCTATTCCATGTGTGGACCTATTCCCTATGTGGAGCTATTCCATGTGTGGACCTATTACATGTGTGGACCTATTACATGTATGGACCTATTCCATGTATGGAGCTATTCCCTGTGTGGAGCTATTTCATGTATGGACCTATTACATGTGTGGAGCTATTACATGTGTGGAGCTATTCCATGTATGGAGCTATTCCATGTGTGGAGCTATTCCATGTATGGACCTATTCCATGTATGGAGTTATTCCATGTGTGGAGCTATTCCATGTGTGGAGCTATTCCATGTATGGACCTATTCCATGTCACGAGCTATTCCATGTATGGAGCTATTCCATGTGTGGAGCTATTACATGTATGGAGCTATTCCATGTATGGACCTGTTCCATGTGTGGAGCTATTCCATGTGTGGAGCTATTCCATGTATGGAGCTATTCCATGTGTGGAGCTATTCCATGTATGGACCTATTCCATGTATGGAGTTATTCCATGTGTGGAGCTAATCCATGTGTGGAGCTATTCCATGTATGGACCTATTCCATGTGTGGAGCTGTTACATGTATGGAGCTATTACATGTATGGAGCTATTCCATGTGTGGAGCTATTCCATGTATGGACCTATTCCATGTATGGACCTGTTCCATGTATGGACCTGTTACATGTATGGACCTGTTCCATGTATGGATCTATTCCATGTGTGGAGCTATTCTATGTATGGACCTGTTCCATGTATGGAGCTATTCCATGTATGGAGCTATTCCATGTGTGGAGCTATTCTATGTATGGAGCTATTCCATGTGTGGAGCTATTCCATGTATGGAGCTATTCCATGTGTGGAGCTATTCCATGTGGGGAGCTATTCCATGTATGGAGCTATTCCATGGGTGGAGCTATTCCATGTGTGGAGCTATTCATGGAACAACTCCACACATGGAATAGCTCCACACATGGAATAGTTCCTTACATGTAATAGCTCCACACATGGATAGGTCCATGCATGGAATAGCTCCACAGATGGAATAGGTCTATGCATGGAATAGGTCTATGCATGGAATATCTCCACAGATGGAATAGCTCCACAGATGGAATAGGTCCATACAGGGAATAGGTCCATGCATGGAATAGCTCCACAGATGGAATAGCTCCACAGATGGAATAGCTCCACACATGGAATAGGTCTATGCATGGAATATCTCCACAGATGGAATAGCTCCACAGATGGAATAGGTCCATACAGGGAATATCCCCACACATGGAATAGCTCCACACATGGAACAGGTACATGCATAGAATAGCTCCACACATGGAATAGGTCCATACATGGAATAGCTCCACACATGGAATAGGTCCATACATGGAATAGGTCCATGCATGGAATAGCTCCACACATGGAATAGCTCCACACATGGAATAGGTCCACACATGGAATAGGTCCATACATAGAATAGCTCCATACATAGAATAGCTCCATACATGGAATAGCTCCACAGATGGAATAGCTCCACGCATGGAATAGGTCCATACATAGAATAGCTCCACACATGGAATAGCTCCCCACATGGAATAGCTCCACACATGGAATAACTCCATACATGGAATAGCTCCAGCTATGGAATAGCTACATAAAGCCTGCGAATAGTCATTGTCCAAGACCATTGAAGAAGCAATTTTTAGCCAGCTTGATTTCACCGACAAATCGCTGAAAGGATAGAATTTGCCTAACAGTTGTTAGTGGTTTAGCCACCAACAACTTTCAGGCAAATTGCTTTCAAAATATTCAACATATCCTGAGTTAAACCCCATGGAAAATGTCGTCTGCAGAAATTTAGCGGGCAGAGAGTTAAGAATCTAAAAATGTAAAATTTGCATGTTTACAAGTCACATATTCTATGCGTGGAGCAATAAATTCCACGACAGTTTCCCCAAATGGAGGTGTAATTATATATTGAGTTTTGTGCGTCATTGAGGGTGTCATCTAAATAGCCTAGGTCTTTTACTCTTATTTATCGCCTACCCCTACAGTAACGCTCAGAAATAAGGTGAATTGTTTCCAAAATAAAACGTAAAGTTGAATATTTTGAAAAGAAATTAGTTTGCAAGACATTGCTACCTTATTCCCATCCAATTATGTTTAAAATATTCAACAAAGCATTTCTTACTAAAATGTTTCTGTTCTTGTTCAGGAAACGCGTTAACTTATTTAAGCGCTATGGAGATGAGCATATTCTACAATATCCTACAGTTTATATGGTCGATAACCTGTCTGCTTGTTGTCTGCTTAAATTCTGTTTGTCAAGATACCCTTTATCCTGTGCCTATTTACTAAGCTTAAGTTACAGATTTGTAACCTATTCAAATGTACATACCCAGATAAAGCTGTCCATTGCGAAACAGCGTTGTTAAGCATGTAAAAAATATTCTAATTAGTTTTTTGTAACTGATTTGATTGCAAGCTGTTGATGTCTATGGCAGGAACAGGTTTGTCTAAATATAAAATATTTGGTCTTTAACTGTCTCGCCACTACAAGCTATCAGACAATAATTTCAATGAGCAAAATCTGTCGACTTTATGAATATTTTGAAAACAATTTGACTGAAAGTTGTTGGTGGCTTAGCCACCAACAACTTTCAGTCAAATTGTTTTCAAAATATTTAGCAGGTGCAAAGATATAACCCTTTGAATATGTCGTCTGCAAAATCTCAGCAGGAATATGGTTAAGGATGAAAGACTATCCAGTTGCAAAATGCTGATTTTTGTATGTGATATAATTCAGAGTCACTCGATATGGTCCTATAATATTGCAATCGATCATGGCCCTATAACTGCAAGTCTCACTGCTGTAAGCCTCATGACAATAATTTCAATGAGCAAAAGCTCTTGACTTGCTGAATATTTTGAAAACAATTTGACTGAAAGTTGTTGGTCGCTTAGCCACCAACAACTTTCAGTCAAATTGTTTTCAAAATATTTAGCAGGTGCAAAGATATAACCCTTTGAATATGTCGTCTGCAAAATCTCAGCAGGAATATGGTTAAGGATGAAAGACTATCCAGTTGCAAAATGCTGATTTTTGTATGGATATAATTCAGAGTCACTCGATATGGTCCTATAATATTGCAATCGAGCATGGCCCTATAACTGCAAGTCTCACTGCTGTAAGCCTCATGACAATAATTTCAATGAGCAAAAGCTCTTGATTTGCTGAATATTTTGAAAACAATTTGACTGAAAGTTGTTGGTGGCTTAGCCACCAACAACTTTCAGTCACATTGATTTCAAAATATTTAACAGGTCCAGAGATAACCCTTGGAATATGTCTTCTGCAAACACTTGTCAGTCACACAGATAAACAGATAATGTTGCAAATTGATCTCTGGTGTTTATTGTCAGGCTTCAGTCATCAATCAGTGTCAAAGAAAGTGTACAATATTTTAACTACAGTACAGCTCCGAAATAATTTAACATGTTTTCAAAACAAAATAAAGTGTACTGTTGTTTATTTTGACCATAATTAGACCGGAAGACAGGCAGAAATGAATTGTCATGGAACCAATCCAATTATGTTCAGAATAGTCAACAGAACATGTTTTTTCGTCTTCAAAATTATTCTAACATGTTTCTGTTTTTGTTTTGGAAGCATGTGAACTTATTTAAGGGCTATGCCTGGGCAAGACAAGTATGATGTTCCATACTTCTGTACCTGCCCCCCCCCCCCCCCCACACACACGCACGCACGCACGCACGCACACACGCACGCACGCACGCACGCACGCACACACACACACACACACACACAAACGGTAAGAAAGAACTACGGTGTCTACTATATATAAATATATACTGTTATTGTTTACTGATCCCAAAGGGGGTCAAAGTCCAAAGTTATAGCAAGAGACATTGGCTATATTATGGTGATGGGCCCTGAGTCGCTTACAACCGTTTTAACCATAAATGTAATGCTCCTATCCGGTGGATGGTTAACCGTCTGACTGCTGCGTGTTTGCAGACGACATATTCCACGGGTTATATTTCTGGACTTGCTGAATATTTTGAAAACAGAAAGTTGTTGGTGGCTAAGCCACCAACAACTTTCAATCAAATTGTTTTCAAAATATTCAGTAAGTCCAGAGTTTTTGCTCATTGAAATTTTTGTATGGTGGCTTGCAGCAGCGAGACAATTAAGCTTAGCGCTTTGATGAACCAGGAGGTGACAATTCTCATATTATTGTTATATTAATTAATAAGGATTATTCTCTCCCTTTAATAATGGGCCACTGATAAACCCTAAGCAAGATAAAACTTGGTCCCAAAAAGATAACACGCTATTGGCACTCTTTAATGGTCAAATTTTCTCAAGAAATTCAAACTATTTGCTTATTGAATGCCCATTTGCAGGACAAGAGATGACTATCTTTGAAAAGTCACCACTGGAATGACTGGCTCGGTTATCGAGTCAGTCATTCCAGTGGTAAATTTTCAAAAATTGTCTTCTCTTGTCCAGCTAATGGACATTCCTTAAGACCACTGCAGAGGGCGGTTTTGGCTTAAGGGGTTAACCCTCGACCGGCTTAATTTCTGCAGAATACATTTCCATAGACTGTCTTTAGAAAGGGTTATTTACAGCCCAAGAGAAGACTATTTTTGGAAATTCATCATTGGAATGACTGGCAGTCAGTGTGTGTGTTTGTGTGTCCGGCGCTGCATCTAGAAACCTACTGAACTGATTTAATTTCATTCTAAATTTCTTGAAACTGTTGCCTATTCTGAAAATGATTTAATTGCGTTAGGGTAGTTAATGACTTTCAGTTAAATTGTTTTCAAAATAATCACCAGAGTGCTTACTCTATATCATACAGTACAGCTCAGAAATAACATAGATTGTTTCAAAAGCAAAATTAAAACATCGTTGTCCATAATTGGATTGGAAGATATACAGCAATGTCTTCGAATCCATTTCACCTTTCCAGAGTATCCATTGATGATTTGCCGTCATATGACGTCATAATCAGCTAAGCGGTGTGTAGGATGACGTCATAATCATTACGTCATATATGTTTATATTAGGCCCCTCGTTAACTCTTAATAGTCCGACATGTAAGAATTGTATGTCTACACTACTTAATAAACATGCTTTTGAATATTTTGAAACTAATAGGCCATAGGCAGCAACAGCACCCAGTCAAATTAGTTTCAAAATATTTAACAGCTTACCTGTATAGTTCTGGAAATTGCTAGGCAGGGAGTTCAGAGATCGATCGATCCCAACACGAGTGAGGTGTGGGTGGAGCTTAGCTAGAGATGGGTGGGGCATAGCTAAAAATGGAAAGGTCCATAATCTTCAGAATACCCAACAGAACATTTCTTACATCGTATTCAAAATTGTACTGCTGGTAACTAACATGTTTCTGTTTTTGTTTTGGAAACATGTAATTTATTTACCAGCTTTTACTGTCCACATGTCAATAGGCAGTGGAATAAAATACCTTTTTAGGGTGCTAACTGTAAACTCCATCTAACTTACTAATACCGGTGTCGGTCTCTTGTTTGTTTCAGTCCCTAACAAAGTGGTGGCGGACGAAGGACAAAACATGTCGGATGTAGCAAAATTGTCAGTTGCTGCGAAATCATTGGATGGTTTGGAGAACAACAATGCATCAGATTTAGAGCAAAGCTTGTCAGAGTCGATGATGTTAGCTAATGCAGGGCAGTTGTTAGATGAGTGTTTTGTATCAGATGCCGGGGAGAACATGTCAGATATCGCAAAATCTTCAATTGCTGGGAGAATCACAGATGTAGGGCAGAGTGTGTCCGATGATAGTCCGAACAATGCTTCAGATTTAGGGAATGGCTTGTCTGATACAGAGAAATTATTATGTAATGTAGGACAGTTGTCAGATGATGGTTTAATTGTATCTTCAGAACAAAATGGTGGCCCAAAAAATGACAGCTCTAATACAATCCATCTAACCAATGGTTATTCTGATCCTCCAAGTGCTGATCTGAATATTAGCACTAGTTTTGACCCCATGCAGACTGTTACCATGGAACCTGTTGCTAATTCTGAAGTCACTCTGGATACACCAGACATGATTAATGCAGAATCTGAGAGTGAAAGCAAAGTTAATGTATCTTCTCCGGCATCTATTGATGTCTTATCCTCACCTGATCAGCAAGTATTAATAGATTTAGTTGAAGATCTGGCAGTAAAGCCAGATACCAGTGATAACCCTAGCAGTGTGTTAGATAGTCAGCCAGTATCTGATAGCGATACGGATCTGTTGAGTAATCTTAGTACCAATATAGTTAGCAACACTGATAACATTCCTGAAAGTATTGACCTATCTACAGCACAAAACAGTGACTTAACCATTGACCACGACTCTTCAGCTAATATGGGGGATAAAAACATAGCCTCATTTCATGATAATATCGCCGAGACTATCACATATTCTACTGAATTGGTGCAATCAAACAACAACATGACACCAGTTTTGGTGGATGGTATGGATATTCAAGCTAATGGTATTATAAACGAGAGTTCCTCTTTTCAAATGACTGCCCAAGATCAGGTACTGATGGAAGATTTGGAAGATAAGCAGGCTCTGGTAGAGCAACACATAAATGACAGCATTGTTAATCCTGAACAACCAAAAATTAACTCGAATGCAATTGATGATTTAATGGCTGAATTATCCCAGACTCATCATGATTCCATTGCGCTCGCGAGTAATACAGAGCAAATAGGTGGTAGCATTTCTACAGAGCCACAAGCAGTCTCGGGAGAAAGCAAATTGCCATCAGAAACAAATGCCATATCAATTAAGAGTCCAAATGAACAATCTCCAGTGCATGGAAGTAAGCCATTGACGTCAACACCTGCTAACAGAGCTTCATCAACACACACTAATAAGCCATCATCCGCACCTCCTAATAGGACTAAGCCATCATCTGCATCTCTTGAGAGGCCTAAGCCATCATCAGCACGTGCTACTAAGACCTCATCAGTACCTATTAGGAAGACCGCATGGCAGGCTTCATCACACAGTTCCACCATGCAGAGCAGTAGCATTAGCCAAACTACCCCTGATACTAGCAAAGGTATACCCCACAGTACTAGTGCTAGTCGAAGTACACCCAGCAGTAGACTTAGACGCGGTACCCCCGACAGTGGTGCTAAGCCAAGTATGCCGAGTAAAACCACTCGATCAAATACACCAGGAAGCAGTACTAGTCAAAGTACACCTGTTAGCAGTACCCGTTCTGTGTTAGTCAGCACTAGTCGCACCATATCATCCACGCCCACCAGAAGCACGGTAACCAGTAGCAGCAGGGCTGCAACCCGCAGTGCCTCTGTACCCATGAGAACCACAAAGAAAGGTGATTTTATTTGTATTGTTTAGCAAACGAGTTTATATATGTCAATCTGTGACTCAAAAGATGGAGCTTTGAGTAGATGTGTGTGTGTGTGTGTGTGTGTGTGTGTGTGTGTGTGTATGTGTGGGTGTGTGTGTGTGTGTGTGTGTGTGTGTGTGTGTGTGTGTGCGTGCATACATACGTGCTTATGTTTGTGCATGCGTACGTTCGTATGTGCATGCATGCATGTTTGTGTATGTGTGTGATTGCATGTGCATGCCTACGCATGTGCATACGTGTATGTTTGGGACGTGTATGTTTGAGTGTGTGTATGTGTGCGTGCGTGTGTGCATTTGTGCGTGTGTGTGTGTGTGCGTGCGTGCGTGTGTGTGTGATGAATAACGACCTGTATGTTAGGGCCACTATTATTTGACTCCCAAAGTCATACCCTATATCAAGTGATGATTTGCTGTATGTCAAGTTGTGTCACCTTTATAGACAGACCACCTGTTTTACAGCCTATAGTCACTAATTGTTAGAGCTCAAAAGGTGTTGGCTTATGGCTTTGCTTTGGTGGTACTTTGTATGTCCATCATCAGTCAATGATCATGACATGCTTCTCCATCTGTCAATGGATTTGAAACAAGAAATAGATTTATCACATACGAAATCTTATAAGCCATCGCATAGTATAAACTAAAGCATTGCATATCAATTTATCTCAAACTGGTGGAATGTCCGTTTGCTGAATTTCCACAGACTGCATTTTCCATAGAGTTTAACTAGATATATTGAATATTTTGAAAACAATTTGACTGAAAGTTAAGTTGTTTTAAAAGGATCAGCAGGTCAGGTCACTTTATTAACCATTTATCACTGAACCTGGCCAAAGACGGCTTCTGCCGTGGTCCTGGGAAATGTTGATTTGCAGACCAAGAGAAGACTATTTTTGAAGATTTATCACTGAAATGACTGGCCAGTCATTCCAGTGATAAATTTTCAAAATAATCTTATGGTTTGTAAATTGACATTAAAACGACATTTTCTATGAGAAAATTAAAAATTAAATATGGTCCCTTAGATGCTTCAATTTACATTTCTGAGATCAACAGATCGCTTAAATATCCAACCTATTTATACCCAATTATTGCATCAAGATAACTTTAAACATGATACAATTTTTTTCCATTGCTTCAGATCAGAACATGAGTTGTCTTCTTTGAATCTTTTTTCAATCAATCTAATAGGAATTATCCCCCTTTATTAATAATAATGTCATCTAGTACAGATGTCCTCATTTGAATACAGCCGATCAATTACTTGCCATTGATTGATAATTGGAACACAGCGAGTGAAGATGGATCACTATGCAGTCAGAGATTCCATTCCATTCATTCACATCTGTCTATCACAACGGAGGATTCCACTTTATCCATCAATCATATGATGTCATAATCAACTACTTGAGTCAATTACATCATGAATGGCGTAGCTAAAAAACGCTTAATTGATGATGGACTAGGCGTTGTTGTACGAATTGTATGTCTTTACTATTTAATCACTGTTCTGTTGAATATTTTAAAACTAATTTGACTGGGCGTTGTTGCTGCCATATTAGTTTCAAAATATTCAACAGCTTTCCTGTATAGTTTTCTGGAAATTGAAAATTGAAAGTCAGGGAGTTCAGGGATCGATTGATGGCAACACGGGTGATGTGTGGGTGGAGCTTAGCTAAAGATTGGCGGGGCTTAGCTAAAACTGGATTCCGCCATTAAATTGTTAACTCTTTGATGGGATTTGACCATCAGATCGAGAGAAGGGTATTTCTTGAAATGACCGGTTCATTAAATAAAATAAAAATTCTTTTGGTCCCGCAAGTGGACAATGCTCAAGATAAGACAACTCTTAAATGCCTGTTTTTGGCCGGCTTGAAAGTTAACCCTTTAACCCTCAAATTTGCTCAAAATTTCAATTTTCTCACAGAAAATGTCAATTCGCAGACCAAGAGAAGACTATTTTTGAAAATTTATCACTGGAATGACTGGCTCGGTTAACGAGCCAGTCATTCCAGTGGTAAATTTTCAAAAATAGTCTTCTTTTTGTCTGCAAATGGACATTTCTCAAGCCCATACAGAAGCAGTTTTTGGTTAGCATGAGGGTTAAAGGATTAACACTGAAGTCGACCAAAAATGGATTCTGGTCTTGAGAAATGTCCATTTACACACCAAGAAAAGACTATTTTTGAAAATTCACCACTAGAATGACTGGCTCGGTAACCGAACCAGTTATTCCAGTGGTAAATCTTCAAAAATAGCTTTTACTTGGTGTCTAAATGGGCATTTTCTATGAGAAAAATGTAACTGTTTTTTAGCAAATTAAATGGTTAATGGGATAAAATATTGTTATATTTGAATGAAACCTGCGCTGTTTATTTTACTAGCTTCAGCCGCTATGTCTGATATTGGTACAGCATTGCAAACTCCATATCTCCAAATGCAAGGTCAAAGGTCACTTGTCTAATTCCTAATAGGCTGAGTTTGCTACATTCCCAAATGGTGGCCTCTCCCATGAGCACGAGTTTAATGATGACATACATGTAACTCTATGTTTATTTCTGACTCGGGTTCGGTGTTTGAGGCTATTAAATCTTTAAGCCTCAAATTCGTTGAAGAAAATTAAAAAATTTTAAGAAAATGTCCATTTGTCGAACAAGAGAAGACTATTTTTGAAGATTTCCCACGGTTATCAAGCCAGTCATTCCAGTGGTAAATTTTCAAAAATAGTGTTCTTGATGTGCAAAGGGCCATTTCAAAAGCCGGGTGTTTTTTGCGTGCTTGAGTGTTAAAGGGGTAATTTAAAAGGATGGACATTTTTTATTCACGCTCTATATTTCTTGTTCTTGTCTTGTAGATGCCTCCTCAGACAGCGGAGTCGAAGAGGATAAAGCCAGCAGAAAGGTAGTACAGAGCGATGCAAACAAAACCATTTAACTGTCTCGCCACTGGAAGCCACCAGACAATAATTTCAATGGGCAATAACTGAATGTGCTCAATATTTTGAAAACAATTTGACTGAAAGTTGTTGGTGCCTTAGGCACCAACAGCTTTCAGTGAAATTGTTTTCAAAATATTTACCGGGTCCAGAGATATAACCCTTTGAATATGTCACCCACAAAAACTCAGCAGTCAGACATTTAAGCTCCGTAAACCACATATATGCGTCATATTTTTTCTGATGTCACTAATATTTTATTGAATATTCTGAGTTTGTATTAAATTGTCTGGAAGCAGTAATATTTGCGGCCTAAGGGAGCAACAGTTTCCTATCACGCTAGTTTTTAAAATATTCTACAGCTTATATCTGAGCTTACTTTAACCCTTTCACTGATGAATTCCATATATCTCATTTTCAAGACAACATTATAGGTGAAATGTTGGATATTTTGAAATTAATTTGACTGGAAGTTTAGGCAGCAATGGCTTCAAGTCAAATTAATTTCAAAATATTCAACAGAATAAGTTTCAAATCGTAAGGAATATAATTTTTCAAGGATTTGTTGGTGAAAGAGTTAAAATTAAGATACTAAAGGGAAGATAATTTTCAAACATTTCATTCCGAATTTACAAATGTGATCTATTGAGGGCCGATACCTGCCTGCCTGCCTGCCTGCCTGCCTGCCTGCCTGCCTGCCTGCCTGCCTGCCTGCCTGCCTGCCTGCCTTTCAATCTACATATCCAGCTACCTACTCAGCTTGCTTGCTTGCTCTTTCGCAAGCTTAAGCAAGCTTGCCTATTTGCCTGCCTTGTCAGTCCGCTCGCTCGCTTAATGAATTGATTAATTGTGGATTAATTGTGTATAGATATCTCTACCTACATTGGTGTGTGTGGGAGCATGTATTGTACGATTCTCACTATAGACTTGTCAGATAGCGTTGTTTATACAGAAAGCAGATAAAGATTTCACTTTTTCATGTTAGATATGTAATTATGTACATTGTTTACTAACCATTGCAAACAAACCACGATTTGTCATACCCTAGTACTGGTCAGCGGTCGTCAGACAGGCCTGAACTTGAGGAATTACAGTACAGGTCAGAAATAATTTAGCGTGTTTCCAAAACACAAAACAGAAACATGTTAGTTAGTACAATTTTGAAAATGATTTAAGAAATGTTCTGTTAAATATTTTGAACATAATTGGATTGGACGACATTTCTTCCGTAGTTATTTCTGAGCTGTACTGTAGGCCTGATATAGCCACCTGCATACCGAGAAGGCTCATGGCCGCCACCCTAGTATTATGTTCTATACCATGGTGTTTTGCCACCCCACCCTAGTAATGGTCTATACCATGGTGACGGTCCACTCCACCCTAGTAATGGGCTATACCATGGTGACTCCACTCCACCATAGTAATGGCCTATACCATGGTGACTGTCCACCCCACCCTAGTAATACTTTATACCATGGTGGCTGTCCATCCCACCATACTAGTGTTCTGTACCATGGTGGCTCTCCACCCCACCATAGTAATATTTTGTACCCCACCCCACTCCACTCATGGTCTTTACGACGGTGACTCCACCCTTGCTATTAATGTTCTATGCCATGGTGGCTCTTCACCCCATGTCCCACCTTAGTAAAGTTCGATATTGCAATTTCTTTCCTCTGCCCATTCCCCCCCCCCCCGCCCCTTGACATCGTTTTCTAAGCCTCCCTATCCCCTCCTCCCCTCCACTACTGATTTGCCCTCCACTACAGATTTGAGCACAGGTAAAACATTTCACCACACCTATTCATTACTGGAGCAAAGTGAATCTTGTAGTGGTTTATGATAAACATTCACACATCATTTGATTGGATAAATGTAATAATCTAGGCGCATGTACCACCTGCACGCTATCATCACCTGCCCACCATCACCAGTACCATAACCCTTTAACACTCAAATTCCTTCCAGAAAATATACATTTTCTCATAGAAAATACCCATTTGAAAGCCAAAATAAAATAATTTTTGAAAATTGACCACTGAAATGACTGGCTCGATTATCGAGCCAGTCATTCCAGTGATAAATTTTCAAAAATAGTCTTATTTCGCTCTGCGAATTGACATCTCTCAAGACCGAATACATAAGAAATTGTTGGTGGTGTGAACGTTGAAGTGTTAAAGCTGAAGAATCAAGTCTTTAGGTCTATATAGGTATGGTAATAGTTAACCCTTTACTGGTCAAGTCATAAAAAACTCAGACTTTTCAGCCATCCATTTGCAGGCCTAGTGATGACTACTTTTAAAATTTTACCACTAGAATGACTGGCTCGATTATCGAGCCAGTCATTCTAGTGGTAAAATTAAAAAAATATTCTTAGATTATCCTGCAAATGACACATTCACTAAGCGAATATTTAAATTTTTTTTACCATTAGATGGTTAAATTTTCTAGCAATAAATAAATATCTTGGTAGTTACGATTAAACCTGCTCTATGGACCACCTGTGTTTTAGATCCAAAATACTGTGGCTCTTTTAAACGGGTGATTGTAAGATCACATGTCTTAAAGAACCACTAGTGTATAGCCATTAAAGACATATCCTATGATCGGTGACTTGTATTAAGAGACCACCTGTCTTTAGAGACCACTTATCAGGGACCGATAAGGTGGTTGCTTACGACAGGTTTCAAGTAGTTACTTTTTCACTGGTGTATGGGTTTTTTACTGGATTAACCCTTTTACCGATGAATTCCACATATCTCATTTTCAAGGCAACCATACAGGAAAAGTGTTGAATATTTTGAAATTAATTTGACTGGAAGCCATTGCTGCCTTAGGCAGCAACGGCTGCCAGTCAAATTAGTTTCAAAATATTCAACATTATAAATTTTGTATCATAAAGAATACATTTTTCCCAGAATTTGTCAGTGAAAGGGTTAATTCCTAGCATGACTGGAATATCTAATGATCTATGCGTGTAATGTCCAGGCATGTATCAGAACTTTATCAGTGACCGATTAATGGTCAAGCAAAATGGCCGATTACTGATTAATCAAATCGATTTCCACCTGTCATTTTATTATATACTGATGTTTATTTTGTGATGTAGCTAGGCAACATTTCACGGATTATTTTGGGAATTAATTACCAGATTCGAGAAAGCATTTTTCGACGTTAGGTGGATTGTAACGGGTGTTCTATACAGGATTTTATATGATTTTAGCTTAGACGAATTAGCCAAGATTCAAAGAATTTTGAACGAAAACTTTTAATAACATTGTCCAAAATGTAGTTCATATGTTTGTTTCATGATTTGGTTACAGCATAAGTATTGATTTGTGATAATCCATTAAGAAATAAATTTTATATGATACATTTTGTCCAGCATAAGTTCTCTTTGAAAAAAATGGTAGGTAAAATACTTTGATAAATTGACACAATTTCTTGTGAAATTAGTCTCGTGAAATTTGTTTAAAAATTAATTTTTTTCAGTTTATTATGATTAACCCTCTTAGACCTGATGGAATAAATTCTTTCCGATGTAAACATTTTATTGAATATTTTGAAATTAATTTAACTGGAAGCTGTTGCTGCCTCAGGCAGCAACATCTTCCAGTCAAATTAGATTCAAAATATTCTGCAAGTCTTCTGTGTGATTGCCTTGAAATTGAGATATAATTTTGGAACCAGATTTCATAAATGAAACTTAGCGTTTACCTAGTTACTTAACCCTTCAACACTCAAACCGGCCAAAAACGGTTTCTGTAGTAGTCTTGAGAAATGTCTATTTGCAGACCAAAAGAAGACTATTTTTGAAAATTTACCACTGGATTGACTGGCTCGGTAACCGAGCCAGTCATTCCAGTGGTAAATCTTCAAAAATTGTCTTCTTTTGCTCTGGAAAAGGAAATTTTTATGAGAAAATTTAAATTTTCTTGAATGAATTTAAGGCTTTAAAGGGTTATAAACTAAATGACTATTGGTTTTGCTTTATTTTGTTTGATATTAGTACCGCATTATTTTTTTCTATTTTAATATATTGTTTTAAAATTTCCGGTTTCTCCCTCGGCAAATATCTAATTACTGTACTATAATTCGACATTTTTGATCATATAATAATTAAGTAGAAATTCATTTGATAATTACAATTGATATATGCATTAACTCTCTCACTGCTATAAGCCACCAGACAATTATTATAATGGGCATTAACTCTGGTCCGGCTGAATATTTCGAAAGCAATTTGACTGAAAGTTGTTGGTGGCGTAGCCACCAACAACTTTCAGTCAAATTGTTTTCAAAACGATCAGCATATCAAGAGTTAAACCTCATGGAAAATGTAGCCTGCAGAAATTTCAGCAGACAGTTATGATAATGCAGCGAACACGTGATAAAAGAGATAAGTCATTTGCCATGTATTTTCACAACATTTTTGTCAATTTTATTTCAGAACACAGCAGATGTGAAAAAGAGGCTGGACCATGCTTCAGGTCAGTGGGTGATTGTTCATTCTACACATACATGATAGTGACTATTACTATTATCTAGACATTCATTCCAACGGTATTGTTTTAAAAAATAGTCGAATCTTGACCCGAAAGTGGGCATTCAATATGCAAACTGTTTTCTTGACGAATTCTGACTATTAACTATTTGTCTGACTGCTGCAAGCCACAAGACAACAAATTCAATGGGCAATAACTCTGGACCTGCTGAATATTCTGAAAACAATTTGACTGAAAGTTGTTGGTGGCTTAGCCACCAACAACTTTCAGTCAAATTATTTTCAAAATATTCAGCTGGTCAAGAGTTAAACCCATGGGAGATGTAGTCTTCAGAAATTCAGTGGGCAGACAGTTAAAGGGTTAGATAGTGTATGTATACATTACATTTCAAGCACAGTAAAAAGAATATTGAAGCGTTTGGTTATAATTACGATAATTTTAGTTTGAATATTTGGCTCCATAAAACCGAGGTCCAATCTATATGGAAATTCAGCTAATAACTAGTATGCAAATGTTTTGGGTCTGGTGAGGATTTTAATTCTGAAGATGAAAGATTTCCTTTTTTTATGATTTGGATGCAAATATTAACAACTTTAACGTCTCGCTGCTACAAGCCACCAGCCATTAATTTTAATGAGCAAAAACTTGTGACTTGCTGAATATTTTGCAAACAATTTCACTGAAAGTTGTTGGTGGATGTACTACCAGCAACTTTCAGTCAAATTGAGATCAAAATATTTACGAGAAATATAACCCCTGGAATATGTCGTCTGCAAAAACTCAGTAATGTTAATCCTTATTTTTAGAAACATAAAAAATACTCTAAAGAAACTAGTTTGACTTACAGACAATTTGCTTTCAAAATATTCAACACATTACATATACGATTGCTTTTGAAATTAAGACACTTGGTTTTCCGGGATGAAATAGTTAAATTTAATTAATTTATTTCAATTAATTTAGGTCTACCCAGTGTCTACTCTGTTGAATATTAATTTTATTGATTAGTGAAAACTATTCAACGCATCTAATTAACCATTACCGCTCTGATGTCAATCTTTTACTGTGTCAATAGCAAAGAAACTGGTGTACATTTTTCAACAATCTTGGTGGAAGACATTGCTGTCTATGACAGCACCATCTTCCACCAAATTTGTCGAAAAATGAACACCAGTTCATCTTTTAATTTAATTTGAAAATTAAAAATTTTGACACCAGAGTGGTAAGGGTTAAAGACCAGTAAAACAATCCACCTGAAAGCCTTTAACGATTAACCCTTTAACACTCATATCAGCCACAAACGGCTTCCGCAGTAGTCTTCAGACATGTCCCTTTACAGACCAAGAGAAGACTATTTTTTAACATTTACCACTGGCATGACTGGCTCGATAACAGAGCCAGTCATTTCAGTGGTAAATTTTCAAAAATAGTCTTCAATTGGTCTGCAAATCGACTTTTTTCATGAAAAAAATTGAAATTGTTTTGAACATATTCGAGGGTTAAAAGGTTAATAGTGTAAACCACTCAAATGTCTCTGTTACAAGACAACTATACAGGAAAGCTGTTGAATATTTTGAAACTAATTTGACTGGAATATGTTGCTGTCATAAGCAGCAACAGCTCCCAGTCAAATTAGTTTCAAACTATTTAACAGAATAGTCGTTGCCGTAAAAAGAATTTGTGATTTCTGGCCTGCGAGGGTTAAAGGTTTAAGGCAGTGAAGAATTTCAATCAAACATTTCTCAAAATCAAAATATTTGCTGAAATACGGTATGTGCCTGCTGAATTTCTGCAGACTACATATTCCATGGGGTTTAACTCTGGATATGCTGAATACTTAGAAAATAATTTGACTGAAAGTTGTCGGTGGCTAAGCCACCAATAACTTTCAGTCAAATTGTTTTCAAAATATTCAGTGTATCCAGAGTTATTGCTCATTGAAATTATTGTCAGGTGCCTCACAACAGTCAGAAAGTTAATTGAATGTCCATTTGCAGGACAAGAGAGGACTATTTTTGAAAATTTACCTGTGTAATGGCTTACTTGACTATCGAGCCAGTCATTCCAGTGGTAAAACCTTAAAAAAGTCTTCTTAGCCTGCAAATGTATACTCGTCAGGACCACTCCAGAGGCCGGTTTGGGCCCGGCTTGACAATTAAAACTTCTAACCCTCAAATCTGCTCAAGAAGATGTCAATTTTCTCATAGAAAATGTCCATTAGCAGACCAACAGAGGATAAGTTTTTGAAAATTTATCATTGGAATGACTTGCTTGGCTACCAAGCCAGTCATTTCACTGGTACATTAAAAAAAATATCCTTCTCTTGGTCTGAAAATTTATATTTCTCTACACCACTGCAGACGCCATTTTTGGGCGGCTTGAGTCTTAACTTATGGTTAACTATACGCAATAAACCAACACAAGTCAAATGAGTTTCAACCACAAATGCAGAATACTAAAGCTAATTCTCCGGCAACTATGGAAACCAAATTCCTATGCTTCTTATTGGCTGCTGTTTATTCATGCACATTTACTTAAATAATTCCAGCCAAATATAGCTGGCACAGATAATGGGGAATATGGTGGCATCTAGGCTGCCACACGGTATTGGCCTTGTTCACTCTCGCCGGTTTCTCAGATTTTTCTATTGATTGATGCTCGTCTCTCTTCATGGTAAACCCCAGCATCATTATGCGAATGCCGACGGGTTGGCTCATGTTTTCCGCCATACTTAGTTTTTCCATTTAGTTATATTGTGTTGAGGAAAGTTGCTGAATTAATTGCTGGCTTTTGCCGCCAATATTATAAACAGTAATGATGTTGTACCATTAAGCATATTCGATCGTCGTTCGTGAGCACCAGATGGTGCATAAATTAGACATAATTTGGTCTGGACTCGACTACATGTCACCAAAATACCAGGAATGGATGTAATACCAACAACAACCGCTACAGACGAAGTTGTGAATTAGCCATTAGAGTGTCACTGGTGTTGTAATCTTCGCTTTAACGTTCTTCCAGTACTCATATTAACCAGAACTCATGGGTATGTTCAATATTCTACCCAGTTATTATAATGCGTCACTCAAGCCAGCCAAAAACCACTTCTGCATTGGTCTTGAGAAAGGTCCATTTGCAGACCAAGAGAAGTCTATTTTTGAAAATTTACCACTGCAATGACTGGCTCGGTTATCGTCCAGTGGTAAATTTTCAAATATAATCCCTTGGTCTGCAAATGGACATTTTCTATGAGAAAATTGAAATTTTTTTTAAACAAATTTAAAGATTAATGGACACATTTCATGACAGTGAATACAGTGATAGAAATTGTGTACTGCTCAAGTGATGGGTGACCTCAAGTATTTCTTTGATGTATTCTGAATTGGTAAATTTTTTCAATGTGTGCTTGACCTATATCTAGTCCCCTAATTTCTATCTCCCATTCAAGTTATGTTTTGAAGTGGGACATAAGTGGAGCTTTTAAGCAGCTTAACCCTCACTTGTGTCAACAGTACCTCAAAGCTCTGAATTTTCAAAAGGCTACTTATATTAACCCTTTAAGCCTCAAATATGAGAAATCTCCATTTGCAGACCGAGAGAAGAGTATTTTTGAAAATTTATCGCTAGAATGACTGGCTCGATAATCGAGCCAGTCATTCCAGGGATAAATCTTCAAAAATAATCATCTCTTGGTCTGTAAATAGGCATATTTTAATGAGAAAATTAAAATTTTCATGAACATATTTGAGGGTTAAAGGGTTAATGTACAATCGATCATGATTTGTAGAAGAAAATTTATATTATTGCTCAGTTAACCCTTTCACGATGAAGCCGGCCAAAACCGGCCTCTTTACTGGTCCTGGGGAATGTCCATTACAGGCCAAAAGAAGGTTATTTTTTTTAAATTGACAGCTGGAATGACTGGCTCGATAACAGAGCCAGTCATTACAGTGGTAAATTTTCTAAAATAGTCTTCTCTTGGCCTGCAAATAGACATTCAATAAGTAAATATTAAAATTTTTTAAAACAAATTTAGTCATTAAAGGATTATTGGTCATTTATAAATTTGACACTGGAATTTACAAAACCAGTTGTCTGTTTGTTGCCCTGAAATGTTAATGGGTATTTCTCAAGACCGCTTGATTCGATTTTTGCTGGCTTGCATATTATTAAACGGTCAGGAAAAATCTAAGTTTGTGCTTAATCCGTGTCCATGTGCAGGCCAAGAACACTATTTCTATTTAAAATTTACCACTAGAACCAGTCATTCAAGTGGTAAATTTTCAAAAATTGTCTTATCTTAGTTTGCACTAAAGAGGCTGTTAAATGTATCAGCGATAAATTCCCTGTATCTCATTTTCAACATCATTATCCAGGAAAACTGTTGGATATTTTGAAGTTAGTTTGATTGGAAGCCGTTGCTGTCTAAGGCAGCAACGGCTTCCAGTCAAATTATTGTAAAAATATTCAATAAAATATGTTTCATCGCAAGGAATATAGATTTTTCAGGGATTTGTCAGTAAAAGACGTAAGTTGACAAGAGGGATTAAACCTTTTTGAATAGTAATTCTTTTAATGGAATAAATATTAACTTGTACCAATTTCATTCTGAATTATCACGATTCGATTTCAGTAGGACTATACAGGAAAGTTATTAAATATTTTGAAACTAATTTAACAGGAGCCAGTTGCTCCCAGTCAAATTAATTTCAAAATATCTAAGTTGGAAGAACTTGTACCTGATCCGATTGTACATTTTCGTGCAATAAAATATGTTTAAATCAAAATCTTAGAGAGGATTTTCACCAAATTTGGGTGGGAACTGGGAAGGTGCCCTTGGAGTCCTGACGTGTGGATGGTGGTAGTGTTGGGAATTGGTACTATTTTTGTGATCGATGATTGGTTTTACATACTAACCGATGATCAGTTAATGATGGATCATAACATTTTCTCATTTTTACCCATTCTGAAATTTTGAATGCAATAATAATTGCATGTTCATGGATATTTAACTGTAATAATTTAAGAAATAATATGTTGAATATTTTAAAAACTAATTTGAAGGCAGCAGCAGCTTCCAGTCAAATAAGTTTCAAAATATTCAACAGGTTATTGGTATGGTGGTTTTGACATTAGCATACTATTCCAGTGTTGTGAAGGTTAGTGTCTTAGACTATGGACTGGTATTGAGTAATACTATGTTATATAGTTGTAAAAATGAAATTAAAATCGTATTGCCCAAAAAAAAAAGAATCGCCTGCAGTTTTAATATCATAAATTTAAAAACAGTCAAAATCGATTTCTTAAATCATGATCGATCTGTTGGTTGGACATGCAAACCATTCAATCATCGATCAAATCGATTAATTGTCACAACACTAGGTGGAAGAGAATGGCAAAGGTCAAAGAGTGAAAGGTGTAGATTAAAAAAAATGGCAGGTAGATGAGACACAGATTTCTTCAGAACGCATATTGTAGTTGTTGACATGTATATTTACCTCTCTGTGACCATTACCTCTGTTACCACTATATACCTCAGTCATATGGTAGCAATTACTTCCAGTCAAATTATTTTCAAATTATTCACCAGATGCACTTTTTGGTTATGTTAAAATTGAGGTACAACGGAAAAGGTTAGCAGAGAAACCTACAATACAGCTCAAAATAACTTAGAATGTTTCTAAAACAAAATAAAACGTACCGTCGCAATGTCTTCTAATCCAATTATGTTCAAGATATTCAACAAAACACAACACATTTGTTGCGTCATATTCAGAATTGTACTAACTAAAATGTTTCTCTTTATTTTGGAAACATATTAAGTTATATATGATCTGTTGCTTTCTCTACACCTTATCATTTTGATGACCTAACTCTCTCCATTCTATCTAGATTCTTTGATCTCGCTCCATCCTATTATTAGCTCACCTGGCCTGAAGGGCCAAGTGAGCTTATGCCATGGTGGCTATACATCCATCCATTGTTCGTCCATCCATCAAATCGCATCTCTTCATTTATGCTTTACTGATTTCAACCAAATTTGGGTGGAAGGATACTATAGAGGTAGGCTCCAGAACAACTATTCAGAATTTTGATTGGTCAATTTTCTGGTCGCCATCTTGGATTTTCCAGAAATCATTTAAAATGCTACTCATCCAATATAAATGGCCCGACTTCAACAAAAATTGGGTGGACTAATTCTATGCTGGTAGGCTTCGACACTAATGGAAATTCTAATTGGTCAATTTTCTGAAAATTTCTGGAAATCATTTAAAAGCTTACTCATTAAACACTTTGGCGATTTCAAGCAAACTCGGTTGGAAGGACCCTAGAGTAGTATACTTCAGAATTTGTATACAGAATTTTGATTGGTCTATTTTCTTGGTGGCTATCTTTAATTTTCCGAAAAATGCAGGAAGTCATTTAAAATGTTACTCCTCATTAACTGCTTGGGCAATTTCACCCAGACTTGCCTGGAAGGATACTAGACTCGTAGGTTTCAGATCCTGTATACAGAATTTTGATTGGTGGCCATTTTGGATTTTCTGAAAATATCTGGAGATCAGTTAAAAGCATACTCCTCATTAACCACTTGGCCGATTTCAAGCAAACTTGGTTTGGAGGACCTTAGAGTGGTATGCTCTAGAACTGTTAAACAGAATTTTGATTGGTTATTTTTTCACTGACCATCTTGAATTTTCAAAAAAATGGCAGGAAATCGTTTAAAGAGCTACTTCTCATTAACTGTTTGGGCAATTTTAACCAGACTTGGCTGTAAGCATAACTAGGCTGGTAGGTTTCAGAACATGTACACAGAATTATGATTCATCAATTTTTCTGGAGGCCACCTTGGATTTTCTGAAAATTTCTGGAAATCTGTTAAAATGCCTACTCCTCAGTAACAACTTGGCCGATTTCAAACAAACTCAGTTGGAAGGACCCTAGGTATGTGTCAGAACTTGTATGCAGAATTGTGATTGGTCACTTTTTCTGGCGGACATTTTGGATTTTCTGAAAATTTTAAAGTCAGTTGAAATTCTGCTGCTCATTAACCGCTTGAACGATTTCAAGCAAACTCGATTGGCTGGATGGTGGTGTGTTTCAGAGCTTGTATACAGAATTTTGATTAGTAAATTAGTTCGGCAGTCATCTTGAATTTTCCGAAAAATGGCTGGAAATCATTTGAAACACAATTTCTCATTAATCACACTTTCCAGTGGCCATCTTGTTCTCCAAAATGATATCTCAGGAACTGCTGTACGAATCAGGCTGCAACTCATTAGATTCAATTGCATTGATACCTAAGGGTGATTAAAGTTTGTTCTAGAGACCTTGATCTTTAATAAAACATGGTTGTCATGGACCAATCAAAATTTTGGGTTTGATGGCCATATTGGATCTTTTTTGGCTGGTTTGAACCTAAGGGTTCGATCTGATTGTGTGGTGATCATTCATCATTAATTTCCCACTTAATATCGATTGTACTGAATTCCCAATTTTGTATTTTATGTCTTGTCACTGCTGAATTTAAAGTATTATGTCTGTTCAAATGCTAATCGTCCAGGTGAGCATTAAGGCCCTTCGGCCTCTTGTTTATTGCTCTCTCTCTCTCTTTTCGTTTGATGGCCTTATCAGTTGACTATTCTATTTCTGTATCCTGCCATTTGTTGGTCACTGTCCCAGTCCTATCAGTTGTTGATCCTACAATTAGTTTATAAAACCATATAATTTATTGATTGTTCCATCACTCCACTCTATCATGTGAATTATTTATATATTCTCTTGCTGTCAATACGGGGATTTAGCCTGGGAAATCTTTAGCAATCGGGGATAGCTATCTAATGCATATGTTACTAAACCTTTCCACTATATCAACCCTTCCTATGACATCATAATCAACTATGCGACGTGTAGAATGACATCATAATGAATGACGTCGATAAGTATGTCATGAACGCATATTTGAAAACGGACTATGCATTGTTGTATGAATTGTATGTCTTTACTATTTAATAAATATTCTGTTTAATATTTTGAAACTAATTTGACTGGACGCTGTTGCTGCCATAGGCAGCAACAGCACCACGTCAAATTAGTTACAAAATATTCAACAGTTTACCTGTATAGTTTACAGCAAATTGATAGTTAGGGCAATCGGGGATCAATCAATCCCAACACGGTGAAGTGTGGGTGGAGCTTAGCTGGAGATGGGCGGGGCATAGCTAAAACTAGAAAGGTCCATTCTTCAGTTTACTTTGATCAATTTCAGTAGTTACTCAATCAACCCTTTCATGGTCAAATGTGGTCCTGAAAATTTCAATTTTCTTTTAGGAAATGTCCGTTTTGCATGCCAAGGGAAGACCATTTTTTAAATTTTACCATGAGTGAATGGCTCAATTATCGAGCCAGTTATTCAGCTGGTAAATTTTCAAAAATGGCCTGCAAAATGGACATTTCCCAGGGCCGCTGCAGAGGCCAGTTTTGGCCGACTTGACCATTTACGGGTTAATAAATCTGATCTTCCCCCACCTAATCATCTGATGTCGTAATCAATGGATGAATACAATCTGTCACTCAAGTATATGACATCACATGACGGCTGATGTCAGAACCAAAATGCCTAATGAGTGACATAGCTAAGTCTGTCATGAACTTTTAAAAGTCATTCATGTGTGGTCATATTGTATGTCTACAACTTAATAATTGTTCAATATTTTGAAACTAATTTAACTGGGCGCTGTTGTTGCCATAGCCAACAACAGCGCCTAGTAAAGTTAACTTAAAAGTATCCAACAGCTTACCTGTATATAGTTTTCTAGAAATTAATATTCAGGGAGTTCAGGGTTGGATCGATCCCAACGAAGCATGGGCGGAGCTTAGCTAGAGATGGGTGGGGCATAGCTAAAAGTAGATTCGTTCATTACATCACTCGTTAGCTGACGTCACAATCATAATGACGTATAAGTCCTTTATGGAAATCGAAAAGTCTATCACAATGTTATATGAATTGTAGTTCTTTGGTGAATTTACAATTTAACCTTTAAGCCCTAAATTTGTTCAATAAAATTTCAATATTCTCATAGAAAATGTCCATTTTCAGACCAAAAGAAGACAATTTTTGAAAATTTACCACTGGAATGACTGGCTCGGTTATCAAGCCAGTCATTCCAGTGATAAATTTTAAAAAATAGTCGTCTTTTGGTCTGCAGATGAACATTTCTCAAGACTACTACAGAAGCAATTTTTGTCCTGTTTGAGTCTTAAAGGGTTAATAAACATTCGTTTGAATATCTTGAAACTAATTTGACTGGGAGCCCCCAGTCAAATTAGTTTCAAAATATTGAATACTGTATAATTACCTTTGAAATTTATATTCTGGGAATTCAGGTTTCAGCGTTTCAAATCTATTCCAACATGCATATAACATGGGAGGAGCTTAGCTAGAAATGGGCGTGGCATAGCTAGAAATGCTACCTCTATTGACGCTGATAAATGCCGTGAACTTAAACCTTTCATAATGAAGCCGGCTCAAACCGGGCTCTACAGTTGTGGTGAGGAATGCCCATTTACAGGCCAACAGCAGACTCATTTTGAAAATTTACCACTGGAATGACTGGCTCGATAACTGAGCCAGTCCTTCCAGTCATAAATTCTCAAAAAATAGTCTTCTCTTTGTCTGCAAATGGATGTTTAATAATCAAATATTTTAATATTCTTGACAAATTTTAGTCATTTAAGGGTTAAATATTAATATTAATTAGCTTTAATATGTCACATTTCAGCCACTTCTACAAAGGCGGCAAGTGCAAAGTCTCCCGCTGTCCAGGCCAGTCCCACTACACGGGCATCCCCGGCACGGGCCAGGTCCAAGATAGGATCTTTGGATAACGCCAAGCACACAGCGGGAGGCGGTCAAGTAAGCACAATCAGCCTTGACATTATGCAGGTTACTGGGCTGGTACTGAATCAATACTAGGCTAATACAGCCCAGTATTGTGCATTATTAGACTCCTCAAAAGTGCCTTCGGAGATTAATAAAATGATGGTATGACAACGTCTGTTAGCTCTGATGGTCAACTGACCAAAGATGGCCTTTAAAGTGGTCTTAAGCATTGTCCATTTTTTAGGCTAAGAGAAAACTATTTTTGAAAATTTACGACTGAAATACCTGTATCTGTTATCAAACTAGCCATTCCAGTGGGAATTAAAAGAAAATAGGCGTCTATTGTTCTATAAATTGACATTTCTCAAAACCTTTCTCAAAACCACCGCTGAAGCCATTTGGCTAGCTTGACCATTAACCCTTGCATGAGAAATCCCTGAAAAAAGTACATTCTTTACGATATAAAACTTAATCTGTTGGATATTTTGAAATTTATTTGACTGGAAGCCAATCAAATTAATTTCAAAATATTCAATAGTTGTCTCGTATGGTTGCCTTGAAAATGATATATGGGTGAAATGGTTAAAGGGATTTACTGTACAGACCTAATACATATAGAACTAGATTGATTAGTCGATGACGCGTCATCGCAAATCCCCATGTTCACCGCTTTGAACTTTCATCGCTTTGAACTTTTGACACACTCCACAACCCATCTCATTTTGCACTCCACGATCATATGGGTAACTAACATACCAAATTTGGTTGAATTCTGTCCAACAGTGTCAGAGGAGTTGCGTAACAATCAATTTCCGCTGGTTAGAATTTGACCTTTTGACCCCTCCCCACCCCCTGGGGGCGGAGCCAAATCTAAATGGCCTCTTGCACTCTGCAATCATATGGGTAACTCAGATAGCAAATTTAGTTCAGTCCCATCTAACGATTTCAGAGGACTGAGTTGACCTTTTAACCCCTGCCATGCCCCCCCCCCCCCCCCCATGTGGAACCAAATCTCAATATCATCTTGCAAAGCGGAATCATATGGGTAACCCACATACCAAATTTGATTTAATTCCACCCAATGGTTTGGGATGAGATAGCGTGACTGACAGATGGACGGAGGCGATTCGTGCGTCCATACGTGCATGCATGTGTAATAAGTTTAATAATTATCAATGATTCCAACGTTCCTGTAATTTATTGTCGCTTCAGGTGAAAGTTGAAAGCAAGAAGACTGACTACAGCAGTGTACACAGTAAAATTGGATCCAAGGATAACTCTGTGCATAAGCCAGGTAATGTGCTGAATGAATACTGTGCATCGGTTCTTTCAGGACAATGGATGAATCCAATCTCTCACTCAAGTATATGACGTCAAAATAAATTACGTCACATGAAGGTTGACATTACAATCAAAATGTGTATTGAATGACATAACTATGTCCATCATGAACCTTGAATAGTCTGTCAGTTGTACGAATTATATGGTTATTATTAGCTCACCTGGCCCTTTCGGGCCAAGTGAGCTTATGGCATGGCATCTGTCCGTCCATCGTCCATCCGTCAAATCGGATCTCCTCCTTTATGCTTTGACTGATTTCAAACAAATTTGGCTGGAAGGATCCTATGGTGGTATGCTCCAGAACATTTATTCAGAATTTTGATTGGTCATTTTGGATTTTCCGAAAATTTTCCGGAAATCATTTAAAACATCCACTCCTCCAATCTAAATGGTCTGACTACAGCGAAACTTAGGTGGACTAATTCTATGCTGGTAAGATTCAAGACCTCTGACGAGAATTTTGATTGGTCAATATTTCTGGCGGACATCTGGGATTTGCCGAAAATTTCTGTAAATCAGTTAAAATCCTACTCTTCATTAACCTCTTGATTGATTTCAAGCAAACTTGGTTGGGAAGACGCTAGAGTGGTATGCTTCAGGACTTATATAGAGAATTTTAATTGGTGAATTTTTCTTGCATCCATCTTGGATTTTCCGAAAATTTCCCATGAATCATTTAAAATGCTACATCTCCAATATAAATGGCCCAACTTCAGCGAAACTTGGGTGGACTAATTCTATACGGGTAGGCTTCAACACTTTCAAGACTAATTTTGATTGGTAAATATTTCTGGTGGCCATCTTGGATTTTCAGAAAATTTCTGGAAATCAGTTAAAAGCCTCCTCCTCATTAACCACTTGACCAGTTTCAAGCAAACTTGGTTGGGCAGACCCTAAAGTCGTATGCTTCAGAACTCGTATACAGAATTTTGATTTGTCTTTTTTCGGCACCTATTTTTAATTTTCCGAAAAATGGCGTAATTAATCATTTAATATGCTACCCCCTCATTAACTGCTTGAGCAATTTCAACCAGACTTGGCTGGAAGGATACTATGGTGGTTGGCTTCAGATCATGTATACAGAATTTTGATTGGTTAATTTTTCTGCCAGCCATCTTGGATTTTCCGACGATTTCTGGAAATCAGTTAAAACCCTACTCATAAGCCACTTGCTCGATTTCAAGCAAACTCAGCCTGGAAGGACCTTGGAGTGGTATGCTTCAGAACATGTATACAGAATTTTGATTGGTCCAATTTTTCGGCAGCCATCTTTATTTTTCTGGGAAATGGCAGGAAATCATTTAAAATACTACTCATTAACTGCTTGGGTAATTTCAACTAGACTTTCCTGGTAAGATACTAGGCTGGTAGGTTTCAGAGCTTTATCACAGAATTGTGATTGGTCAATTTTTCTGGTGACCATCTTGGATTTTCCGAAAATTTTGATAAATCAGTTAAAAGATTACTTCTCATTGACCACTTGGCCAATTTAAAGCTGGAAGGACCCTATACTGATACGCTCCAGAATTGGTATAGAAAATTTGACTGTGTCATTCTTTTTTTGGTAGCCATCTTGGATTTTCTGAAAAATGGAGGGAAATCGTTTACAATGCTACTCCTCATTAACCGCTTGTTCCAGGGACTGTCTTGTTCTCGAAACTGACATCTCAGGAATTGTTGTACAGAACAGCCTGAATCTCATTACATTTAATTTCATCGATACCTAAGGGTGATTAAAGTTTGTTCAAGAAAATTTGTTCCTTGATAAAACATGGTTGTCATGGACCAATCTAAATCTCAGGAATCAATCTGATAGTGTGGTCAGCGTCAATTATTAATTTCTCACTAAATATTATTTCTACCGAATCAAATTTTGGATTTTATGCCTTGTTACTGCTGAATTAAAAATATTCTGTGCGTTTAAATGCTTTAGATCAAATGCTAATGGTCCAGGTGAGTGTTAAGGCCTTTGGGCCTCTTGTTTAATAAGTATTCTGTTGAATATTGTGAATCTAATTTTACGGGGCACTGTTGCTGCGATTGATAGCAACAGCCTCCAGTCAAATTAGTTCCAAAATATATAACAGGTTAGCTGTGATACTCCTGCTTTGGTTGTATGTTCTTAATCCTCATCTCCAAACGTTTTGAAGTATGATTACTGTATTCTGCGGCTGTAGTAGTAGAAACATCCTACAGTTGCAATCAGTCCTTCTTCGCTTTTGCCCACTGTGTCTTGTCCTCAGCCGAAGTCCTTAGCTTCCTCAGGTCCATTTTTAACTTGAGTGTACCAAATCCTACTTTCTTGAAGTCACCTCATAGCACACTTAGCAGATTTATGTAATGACGTCCTCTCCTGGCTCTGCTGGCTCCGAGTAGGGCGAATTCCAAGGCTCGCTGTACTTGTGTGTCTTCTGGCATGCTTAGCACATGGCCAACATGGACCATCTATGCTAGGTGACTTTTTCAGACCGCGGCGACGTTTTACACATCTTGTATAGTGCATCGTTGGAAATTATGCTGTCTGCCCATTGGTGTCCAGTGATGGTGCATAGGTGTTTGCGGTGGCAGGCATCAAGTTTGTCTAGAGCTGCCTTTGGAGCTGCCCAGCTGTTACAGTTCTACAGTATCATGGATACGCAGGTTGCATTGTATAAACGTAGTCTTTTTACCAAGGGCATCAATGGAGGGGATATTGCAGTCTTTCTATCCATCCGTCTGCTCATCTGTTCATCCGGCTATCTTGTCCGAAACCATTTGATGGAATTCAATCAAATTTCTTATGTGAGTTACCCATATAATTACTGACTGCAAGACAACATTTACTTTAGGTTCCAGCTCCAGGGTTGGTGTGGGGCAAGGTGGAGGGTGTTCGGGGGAATGGGGGGGGGGCGGTGGGGGTGTGTGGGTTGTTGGAGAAGGTAAACAATTGGCAGCATTCAACCAAATTTGGTATGTTTACCATATGTTGGTGTGTTGTGAGACAGTGGTTACATTATGCTCTGATCCCTGGGCTGATGTGTGGGGGTGGGGAGGGGTGTAGGGTGGGTTTGGGTGGGTGGGGGGGGGGGGCTGAGTGGCAAACTTGGCAGAATTCAACCAAATTTGTTATGTGATTGTACATTCTACTTAGTTTTCAAATATTGTTTTGTTTTTCCTGTGTTGCTATGGTGATTTTGTTGTCTTTCTCTCAGGTGGAGGGAATGTGAAGATTGAGAGCAAAAAGACGACATATTCATCGACAGCCAAATCACGTATTGGCTCTCTAGATAATGCGTCACATACACCACGTGGCGGAGAAAAAAAGGTACAGCAATATCATCCACCAAAATTGTTGAAAAATGTATTCAGGCTTATGTACAGTACACATAAGTCAGGTTTATGGATACCAATAACCTAACTATCACATATGCACAGCATACATCCATGTAAATCTCCCTATAACAATCAGTACCCAATAACCCCTCATAGGTACAGCTCAGCCTCTCCATACATACAACGGTAGGAATGTGAGGCAGCATACAGCATCATGTATATAGTACAAGCAACTTCAGGTCTCATGCTATCGATAACTTAGTTCCTACTCATGAATATGCATGCAGCCAGCCAGCAGCAAGCATCCTTATTAGGAGAGGAATGCGGATTGCTTAAATCTGAGGCTGTTTAGCAGTGAATCACAGTCTGTCTATAGCCAGAGACAAGTAGTAAAACACAGTGAATTGTTCAAAGTTTTAGGAATATATGTCTTATAGAGCACATAATTAGAGTCAACCATCAGAAAAATTGAATTGGAAGTGAATTGTTAAAATAATTTAAGTTACAAGTTATCATTTAGTTGTAATAGCAGTAATACTAATAGTGTCATTGAGTTTTTTTAAGTAATCAAAGTAAGCATGTAAGTTTGTTTGCTTGCGGTGCATTGTTTTAAAACAAAATAAAATAAAATAAAGAAAAAGTAAGAATAACTAAATAGATAAGTCATTGTCGTAGGCCTACCCGATCTCATTGGGTTAACCTACTGTGTAGAAAATATGCTTAGTTATTCATTTAATGATTAAATTGTAATAGCAGTAACAGTGTCATTGAGTTTCAAATAATTGAAAGTAAGAGAACGCTACAAGTCTGTTCATTGATGGTTTGTTTTGAATAAGTCATTGTCGTAGGCCTACCTGGTCTCATAGTGTAACCGTTTCTGTACATTACAGAATTTAAGTGTAAAAACCAGTTATTTTAATAGTTAATTTGCCAGTAAAGTGTCATAAAAATAGGAATTCAAGATAGTTGTGTCTTAAATTCAGTGTCGTATGCCTACCAGTTTAGTAAAAATAACATTGTAAGTTGGATCCCGAGTGTGAATAGTGACAATTGCCATGGTAGATGACCACGCCCAAACCCAAGTTGAGAAACGAGAGCGTCGGCGGGTGCGGAATGCTCCATGGAATGTAGCGAATCCTGCGAACTGGACTGTCAGTTGAGAGATGAACTGTTGAAGATCGGGATATATGTTCCAGCAAGTATGGTGAAGGGTACTAACATTATATTTGGATAATACGGGACAGCGTCGAGAGACAGTTCATTTGGACAGCACTAACAATCGACCTGTGTCCAGAAATAACTTATGGCAACTTAAATGCTGACGCGACAGCAGACATTAATTCAATCAGGAATGTTAGTGAACCTTAAGTACGTAGTACACAAGAGGATACTCAGCGAAGTAGTGAGAACAGCAGTGAAACGGATGTACGTAATACACAAGTGGATGTATTTAGGTGTGATAATTCAGCTACTAAATGTGATCCTAAATAAAGGGAGGTCAAAATCGGCTCAAATCATGCCTTTAGTACAAAGGCTCACAATATGTTCGGTAATTAACAATTTCATTGTTTTGTCAAAACATATTCCAGGAGCCGTTAATAACATAGCTGATGCTTTGTCTCGTTTGCAGATGGAATGTTTCCGGCAATTAGCACCTCACGCCAAGACATCACCATGTGCCATACCGCCTCCGGCAGCGGTTTTGTGGCACTCAGATTTGTCACAGATGACTTGTGGAAAGCGGCGGTAGCACCCTCGACAACGGGAGCATACAGGACAGGATGGAGTACGTACTTACGGTTCCTGCTCTTCACAGGTGCCGTGCCAGTGTTGATGAGCATGGAGTCGGTACCCGTATCCGAGAATTTACTTATATACTTTGTGACGCATTGCTACAATCGACTGAAGTTGGCCTATAGCACGATAAAATTATACATTTGTGGGATTCGATTTATGTGTTTGGAATATAATCTGTCATATCCTAAAGCAGGGAGTCTTCAGCATTTGCAAGCCATCTTGAATCAGTTAGACGGGTTCATGTTAAGCCAGTTAGACTCAGATACCCAGTAGTGACTTAAACATCTTGCCAGAATGTGTATCATTAGTCTTGCCTTGCTAAAAAATTGACCCTTTCCGTGAAGGCATAGCCATCAAACTGTTTAAGACGGGTCATACAATATGTCCATATGACATTTGCTGTAGGTACATGCGTGTCCGGGGGTGAGTGGATCCTTTTCTTCCCTTGTTTATATCCGGGAATGGGGAAGCTTTATGTAAGTCAGACTTCATAGGTATGTTTAGGCGTGTGTTGGAGGGCCTTGGTATAGACACCAGTCACTACAGTGGTCATTCTTTTCGTATTGGTGCTGCGACCATGGCAGCAGCAGCTCACATGGAGGACCATATGATTAGGGTGTTGGGCAGGTGGTCCATGGACACATATTGCAGATATATTAGAACATCGCACAAGGTAGCAGATTACGTTCGACATGCTCCAGCTCGATTGTGGTTGGCGCTCGTCTTGGATTCGGAATATTCCATGGATCTGATATGCTCAGTGTTGGTGGTTTACAGCTATGCATTCGATATGGATAACAATACTTATTCAGGCAGCTCCTGTGTGTTGTGGCGTTCGTCGACGCATACATGTGTAGATGATATTTATATGGCTGTGGCAGTTGGTGTGGTTCATGCAGGTAAATCTGTTGGAGGGACCACACCATGCTCATGGCTTTACACAATATAATGTAAAGGTGATTCAGAATATATCGAGCGACATGTGGTCAGATATATATATACTGAGCCAAAAAAGTTTAGCAACAGTGAAGTTTGGTTTGTTGTATTAAAATTATGTGTCTATTTATAGCCAAATTTGCAGGCATGTTTCGTCAATGTAATGTCTCACTGATCATGAAGAAATGCAAATCATTTCTAGTATTTCTCGGCCGCATGCTTACTGCATGTGAAAATGCATTTTTCATGCACTGGCCCACATTGGCGGGTAGCAAAGGCAAAACTTCACCATATTGCAAAAGCAGATAACGAACGTTAACAGAAAACGCTTAAAAGTTTACCCTACCGAACATGGGTCGCCACCCAGGGCTACCCAAAAATCAGTGCCATGAAGCAATGGGAAGACTCGCTGCTGGGCAGAGCGATCGCGCTGTTGCTCAACATTTTAATGTTCACGCCTCAATCATTTCCCGTCTCCGCCAACGTGAGCAGGAAACTGGACATGTTAATGACCGACCACGATCTGGCAGACTGAGAGCAACAACACCACAAGAAGACCATTACTTAGTGATGCCATCACGACATCACAGGTTTGAGACTGCGCCGCGGCTGTCCCGTAATTTGCACACCGCTACCGGCACTACAGTGCATGCACAAACTGTGCGAAACAGACTCCATGATGCTGGACTGCATGCCCATCGTCCACTTGTTGCTGTTCCGCTTACAGAGTGTCACATCGAGAATCAGTTTGCATGGGCAAAAACTCATCAGTGATGGCGTGCTCAACAATGGAGCCACGTTTTGTTCGGTGATGAGTCAAGGTTTTGTGTGGATGTGGCGGATGGTAGGCAATGGGTTTGGCGACATTTAGGAGAACGGTATGATGCAGCCAACATCATTCAGCATGACAGATTCAGTGGCGGCAGTGTGATGGTGTGGGGTGGAATCCATGAAAATGGCAAAACAGATCTTATTGTGATTCGCAGAAATTTAACGGCTCAACGTTACTGTCAAGAAGTTGTCGCCCCTGTTGTCATCCCTTCTATGCAGCATCATGCAGACTGTTCCAGCAAGACAACGCCCATCCTCATTCAGCTAGGGTCACCAGTGATTTCCTTGGGGCTAACAACATTCCGGTGTTGGACTGGCCAGCGCAATCACCGGACCTGTCTCCTATTGAACACATGTGGGACATTCTTGGTCGTATGGTGCGTGAGAACCATTCACATCTTCACAACGCGTGGGACCTGGAAGCTGCACTGCTCCAGGAATGGGATGCGATTCCTCTTCGTGACATCAGGTGCTTAATTCGAACCATGAGAAAGCGATGTACGGCGGTGGTTAATGCGCGCAGAGGTCACAACCGGTATTGACAGCTCAGTGTTATTATTTAAATTGGACCCTTCCGTTGAACGACGCCGCGTTAAAGGCGCGATGCTAGCATTACAGTAACAAGAGACTGTTGTTCAAATTGGAAAATGACATATCAATTAAATAATTTATTTGAATCAATTTATTGTTTTTGTTAAATATCATTTATACAATAATATTCTCAGTGTTGCTAAACTTTTTTGGTTCAGTATATATATATTTTTGTCAGGTTCCTGCATGGGATATAAATGGCCCGGCAGGTATGTCTGGTCAAGTTCCTGAGATTCCTTGCATATGGAGTGGGTCGCACATGTGCACATACGTACAGGGGTAGATCTGTATACATACTATTTGTGTAGGTGGTGTGTATGCCAGTGTACATTTGTACGCTAGGTGTCCTAGTCTGTTTGGACTACCGGTATGGAGCCAGTGATGGACCTACTTAATCGACAATTGTTTTTTGGGAATAATTCTCACGATGGTTACAAGGATCTGGATAGGCTAATTTACTGGCTAAGAAGTAAATGAGGGTAGCCTCATGTAAACATACAATTAAGCTGTTGAATGTTTTGAAACTATCTTGACTGGACTGTTCATTTGTGGCACTCAGCTATTCAAGAATGGGCTATTAAAAAATATCTGAGTTTTGGCGTTTCATCATTAAATTCTTGCGATTTAATAATTAATTTCCCAAATTTCCATAGACAGTAGGCTTTTCAGCATTAAATTCTTGCAAACCAACAAGTAATTTTCCAAATTTCAATAGGCACTAAGGCTATCACACCCCACTGCTTGGACACGTGCACCTAGGTAGGTTAGTGCCTTACTATTCCTTCATGTCTCCACTTGAACAGTCTCAGCTAACAAGCCAAGAGTGGTGGGGGATGATGTATGATTGAACGTACTAATTTGGCTTGTGCTCCCACCAATGTGACTCTCATCTATGGACACGGACAGTCTGCACTTTTCAGTGCCTGTAGCTGATCATCTTTCCGACACCTGCGTGATGAGCACAAGCCAAATTTTGGGGAATTGAGCCGAGTCTGCTCCACTTGCCAAATATAGTGTATAGTGTTATGAGTTAGTAATATACATCTATATAGATAGTTTATGAATACAAATGAAATTACAATCAAATCACTCATAGTATTGGTTTTTCATAAACACCAGTTTCTTTGTTATTGATACAGTAAAAGATAGAATATTGACATCAGAGTGGTAAACATTAATTAATTTGGCTTAAAAAAAATGTACATTGCAGGCCAAGAGAAGACTATTCTTGAAAATTTCTATGTACTATATAGGACTAGCATGATGATAATGAGGTCAATAGGCCAACTGTCGCGGTCATTCTAACCTTGCTATTTGATGTCTGCTTTTCCAAAATTAGGTTTTTGCTTTTAACAAATCATTTACATTTATATTTCAGGATTGGTTAATCCTATTGGAACTAAACTTAGAAACATAGTATTTATTGTACTACTTTCAGGTAGAGATTGTCACCAATCAGCGTGATTAATTCCAATTGGGTCCATGCTATGTAGCTGATGGATCCAGAATTTCTCGCGTTCCTTACGGATAGACGTTGCTTCCGTGGAATCAGGATCGCGATGGAACACCTAAATGATTCTGTAGTTGGCATCCAGACTCAACGGACACTAACCGTTAGCGTCAGGACAACATAGCATCTTACAAGCTTTTCACAAAAATATCTAAACTTAGAAACATGGTTATCTATAATGCTAGGAAGCAGCGTGATGACATTGTTGTCACAAGGTCAAGCGTCAAGGTCATTGTGACAAATAGGAGATAGGGGACAGACATTTATTTCCGTGAAATTCTTTTTATTTTGACAGATATTATCACAAAAGCTACAATGGTCAGCACAGTCAAAGGTTGGCTCGCTAGAGAATGCTGTGCATAAACCTGGTGGAGGGGATAAAAAGGTAAGCTTGCTAGTAGGTGTGTGTGTGCGTGCGTGCGTGCATGTGTGCGTGCATGCAGGTGTGCATGCATGCGTGTGTGTGTGTGTGTGTGTGTGTGAGTGTGTGTTGTGTGTGTTGTGTGTGTTGTGTGTGTGTGTGTGTGTGTGTGTGTGTGTGTGTGTGTGTGTGTGTGTGTGTGTGTGCAAGCAAGGTGTGAATGCCTGCATGTGTTTATGTGTGCTTGCATTCAGGCATGCATCTGTGTGTGGGTGTGCACAATATTCAAATTTAAAAGATGAACTGGTGTTCATTTTTCAATAAATTTCTGAACACCTTGGCCTGGATTCAGAGTATACTTAAGTCTAAAAAAGGCATAAGTCTAAAAATGGTTGTAATTCCATATTCACAAAAGTGTAACTTATGGCAATGACGTAAATTAGCCCAAATAACTTATACAGGCTATGTACCATGTGTAAGTCTAATAAAACATGTAACTTCAGCAAAATAATGGCGGATGAACGAATTTAGAAAAGCGCATCAATATTCTACGTGACCTTTCAGCTCATGCGGACTGCAGTGAAAGCCTAGTTACCATAGCATAAACAAAGCAACAGCTGTTCTCGATTGTATTAATCTTGTGTAGCCTAGAAGTTGAAGAAGATATCGAGATTGATCGATGCGATTGAACTATTGATATAACTATCAAAATATGAAATTTTAGTTAATTTAAATACTGGTTTAAATAACCATAATTATTCAATCATTACAGGCATATTGTGCATAATTTCCACAATTCAAACCATTGTTATTTGCACATTCACATGCATATTTCACATAATCGTGGGCTAGTGTTGTTGGGAATTGGTTCTATTTTTGTGATCGATGATTGGTTTTATATACTAAATGATGATCAATTAATGATTGATCGTAACTGGTTCTCATTTTTTACCCATTTTGAATACGGTAATTATAGCATGTTCAAGGATAACTACTCCTTTCAAACAAAGTCGCAGGTATAACAGATTCTTAATAATTTAAGAAATAATCTGTTGAATATTTTGAAACTAATTTCACTGGAAGCTGTTGCTGCCTTAGGCAGCAACAGCTTCCAGTCAAATAAGTTTTGAAATATTCAACATGTTATTGGTATGGTTGCTTTGAAATTAACATGCTATTTCAGTGCTGAAAGAATTAATGTCTTAGACTAAGGAGTAATACTATATAGTCCTAACAATTAAATTTAAACTCTTTTCCAAAAAGTATTCGTTTTCTAGCTTGACCAGTTAAAATATATTAATAAAGTCAATTTATAAACAACCAAAATCGATTTCTGAAATCATGATCGATCTGTTGGTTGAACATACAAACCAATCAATCATCGATCAAATCGATTAATTGGAACAACACTATCATGGGCATGCGTCGTAATCGTGGGCATGCGCCATAATCATGGTCATGCGCCGTAATCATGGGCATGCGCCGTAATCGTGGGCTTGCGCCGTAATCGTGGGCATGCACACGTCTAGGCCTATGTACAAAACATGGTATCACTGCCATCACTGATAATATAGATTATATGGTTCACAGTATATTCCTAAACTTGTCATTGATAAGGGCATATTAACCCTTTAATCCTCAAATTTGTTCAAGAAAATGTCCATTTTGTCATAGAACATATTCATTTGCGGACCAAGAGAAGGTTATTTTTGAAAATTTTGTACTAGAATCATTGGCTCTGAGGTCTGTTACCGTAATTCCAGCGATAAATAAAAAAAAAAAAGTGTTGGTCTTCAAATCACAGAACCGCTGCAGAAGCAGTCTTTGGCCACCTCGGTGTTAAAGTTAAATTGTCAACCTGGATTGTCAGTCACTTTATAACCTAGGTATTAGAAATTTTGTCACAAAAACCAAGAAACAAATATATAGGCCCATGTATAGGACCCCACCTCGCTGTTTATATATATATATATATATATAATGTTTCATATTTTTGTGCCAAAAGATTTAAGGCTGTGCCTATAGGCCTACATGTATGTCCTTAGTAAATTAAATGTTTATTGAATGGTAGTTTTAGATTGAAACATATCAATTTATCTCATAGGCCTATCTGTCATGTAGGCATAGGAATAAAGGCATGGTGGGTGGGGTGGTGGTGGTAAGCGCCACCAAGGCCCTAGGGTTTTCCTCTAACATAGTATATCCACATGGCACCCCAGGTTTTGTCCCAATGCATAGTTTAGCCTCCCCCATGCCACCCCCCCCCCTCCCTATTCTTGTAACACAATCAATTAACAATTCCAATTCATGCTCGGCATTGTGATTAGGCAAATATTAATTTTGATAGCTGTCAGATTCAAGGTCATCTGCACTTCAGCATTATTGTCACAATGACAATTTGTGCTCCCACACATTAGAGAGAACTGCGTTTATTTACGACAAAAAAATTAAGTCTACATGAATCCCATGTAAGTCAAACACGTACGTGTGAGGGCGTGGCTTATGTCAGGTGTAACTTACACTTATTTGTAAATCCGTCTCCAGTTTCTCTGTTATTGACACAGTAAAGGATAAAATATTGACACCAGACTGGTAAGAGTTAACACGTTTCATCCTGAATTCCCCGAATCCCAATTTCAATGTAATTGTTCAGGTAAGATGTTGATTATTTTGAAATTAATTTAAGTTTCAAAATATTCAACAGAATGTTTACTAAATTGTAAATTCAGCAAAGACATACAATTTGAACACTTTTGTGACAGGATGCATCTTTCCAAGTTTATCCATCGATCATATGACGTCATAACCAACTAAGTGACATGTATGCTGACGTCATAATCATTACATCATCTTAATAGTCTGACACCTTGTACGAATTGTATGTTCTTACTATTTAATAAACATGCTGTCGAATATTTTGAATATTTTGAAACTAATTTGACTGGGAGCTGTTGCAGTCAAATTAGTTTCAAAATATCCAACAGCTTACATGTATGGTTTTCTGGAAATTGGTAGTCATGGAGTTCAGAGATTGATCGATCCCAATACAAACGTGGTGTGGGTGTGGCTTAGATTGAGATGGGCGGGGCATAGCTAAAAGTGAAAAGGTCCATTGTTCCCTTTCGTGATGGACTTGACTGTGACATCAGCCTACAAGAGACATATTAAATTAAAGGTGTACATTCACACTAGAATGCTTAAAAGTAACTTGACTAAAATTGTGTGCTTTTAGATGCTTATTGTGTACCTCATCACAATGAAACAATATAATTATTAAGAGATGAAGACTTCATTCTGTATAAATTAATCAATTTTTTTTGTGAACTTGAATTAGGAAAGCGTGTCTCTAATTCAATTTCACAACCTAAAATTTTTTAGAAATTTAAGCTAAGCCTCTAAACGTATACAATTTTAAAGTTTTATTTTCGAGTATTCTAGTGAGAATGTGTTCCTTTAAGACATCAGATATTTGAGCGACAGATCAAATCCTTCCATTGATGATGGTGATGCGATTATTAACACATTAGACTTTTAACACTCAAATTTGCAAAAATAGCTTCTGAAGTCATCATGGGAAAGATCCATTTGCAGACCAAGAAAAGACTGTTTTTGAAAATTTACCATTGTAATGACTGACTCGATAAACGAGCTAGTCATTTCAGTGGTAAATTTTCAAAAATAGTCAGAAATGGTCATTTTCTAAGAGAGACTATTGAAATTGTCTTGAGCAAATTTAAGGCAAAATTTGAAATCAAGGGACAGGAATTTCCAGAATTAATCGTTTAAGATATATGTGTTGTCCTCTGGTCACCTAATAGTAACCCGTTTAACAACGAATTCCCATATCTCATTTTCAAGGCAACCCTGCAGGATAACTGTTGAATATTTTGAAATTAATTTGACTGGAAGCCATTGCTGCATAAAGCAGTGATGGACTCCAGTCAAATTAATTAAAAAATATTCAACAGAATAAGTTTTATATCGTAAAGAATTTAGTTTTTCATGAATTTGTCGTTGAAGGGTTTGGCCCCAAATACAGGTGTCTATTATAGACAGGGGTAATTCTGTTCCAATAACAGTACCAGTAAGAAGGAAAAACTAAAAATTATCAGCAGTTAGAAGCAGACAAATGTCATTATTGTCCAAAAATTAAATTTCCTGTGTTTTCCCTCTGTTTCCATTAACTATCTGTGTTGAATGTGCGCAGACAACATTTTCCACTAAATCCATGGGATTTAACTTTGGACCTGATGAATATTTTAAAAACAATTTGGGTGGCTAAGCCACAAACAGTTTTCAGTCAAATTGTTTTCAAAATATTCATCCAGTCCATAGTTATTGCCCATTGAAATTATCACCAGTCCAAACAGGTAAGGTGAAACAGGAATGGATAATTTGACACTCATTAACCCTTCAACCCTCTAATTTGTTCAAGAAAATCTCAATTTTCTTATGGAAAATGTCCATTTGCAGACCAAGAGAATACTATCTTTGAAAGTTTACCACTGGAATGACTGGCTCGATTATCGAGCCAGTCATTCCAGTGGTAAATTTTCAAAAATAGTCTTCTCTTGGTCTGCAAATGGACATTTTTCAAGAGCAATGCAGAAACCGTTTTTGGCTTATATGAGTGTTAAAGGGTTAAGCAACACAAGTCTTGACCTTTAACCCCTCTGGTGAAACTGGCCAAAATAGGTTCTGCAGTGGTCTTGCTTGCGTTAACCCTGGCATTTAGCGACGCAGGTAAAAATTTACCACATGAATGACTGACTTGATAACCAGACCTGTCATTCCCATATTAAATTTTTTTAAATAGTTTGTCTTCTCTTGGCTAATCAAAAACCTTAATCTTCTTGACCATTACCCACTTGATGGTCAGTCAAAATCCGGCCTCTGATTATACATTTTATAATTTATATACTAGTATATATTTGCCTTTTGTAGATCATAACTGCCAAGCCCACATATAATGTGACGTCTCGCATCGGCTCGCTAGATAACGCCAAACATAGCCCAGGTGGCGGTAAAGTCAAGGTAAGATTACGGAAATCATCTCCATAGCAACTAAACTGTTATTTTCATTTTAGTCCTGTTTTTGTAGTAGACGTACCGTATTTCGCTTAGTTGAAGCCTAGGCTTCTATTAGGACAAGAGGTGTTCAATTTCCAACCCAACATCTCTGAGAAAGGGGGTGGGCTTATATTAGAGTTTTCTCCAAAAAACCTCTAAAACTGATACCATTGAAATTCAATGTATTTTCTCCCATAAAAATTCCCATGGCCTATGCCTATGTTTAATGTATAGTTCAAAACATCACCGGGGAAGTGAAATTATTTGATTTGAGCGCCTAAATATTAGGTATCTTTTAATAAATGTCATTTATTATATCAAAATTAATCCACAATTTGATATAAAATGGTGTCGCGAAAAAATACAAATCACGTGATTCGCCTCCAAATGAAGAGTTTATTTTAGAGCGAGTACTCGGATATAAATATTCTGGAATCGGGGACTCGGAACTCGGAAATTTCTATATATTATCATTGCGCGATAGGAACTTAGTATCATACTGATCTGAATAACGGGTATCTGTTTGATAAACTCCCGTTAGCGTATAAGATCTCGCGAGCCTCCAATCGCATAAGAGCCGCTGGCTCGCCAACATAAGAAGCTGGCTATATTGTCATTCGTAATAATTCATTTTGGATCATTTAATGTTGATCGGCTTTACAAAATTGATGCGCAATACTGCTTGTTTGGTACATAAATTTGGTCTTAAAATATATTTATAAGGAAGGTATTTGATCACGCCAAGACTGTTTTACGCACATTTTGACTACAAAAGTGTGGAATAAACTATTACATCTGGAACATACGTGGCCTACTATTAGTATTAATCTAATAGGTGGTCGAGATTTACAAATCCAAGGCCTGTATTGACTTCTAAGAGGTGCCAGAAATGTATCAGGGCAGAGATCGGTCAGAAGTAGACGCACCCTGTGACACGATTGTTATTAGTATACACGCTATTCTTACAAACTTTCTCTTAAAAAGAATTTTCCTATACAATCTGCTGAGTTAGGGGGTGGGCTTCTAATACAGAGTTTTGCCATTTTGAAACAGCTAAGAAATCATTGGAGCTCATATGTCAAAGTTAGGGGGTGGGCTTCTATTAGAGCATAGGCTTCAATTAGGTGAAATACGGTATTCTAATTATGAGTCAGTAAAATTAAAAAAAAGTATGTTTCTGTTTGATGATTTCTCAAACCCTGTGGAAAATCCATTTTGGACTGGCTTGTCCATTAACCCTTTCAATGACAAATCCCTGAAAACGTAAATTCTTTATGATTTATAGCATATTCTGTTAAATATTTTGAAATTAATATGACTGGAAGCCATTGCTGCCTAAGGTAGCAATGGCTTTCAGTCATATTAATTTCAAAATATTTAACAGTTTTCCTGTGTGTTTGTCCTGGGATTGAGATATGGGGAATTTAAGGGTGAAATGGTTCAAACTTATCATTCAATCCTGTATAACAATCTGACAATAGCTTGTGCCACTGCCTTCAAGTTCTATATCTTACAACCCCCCACCTCCCACCTCCCCCTGCCCTGTTAAAACTAAGTAAAATGCTATTAATAATTTGAAACTAACAAACCTGTACATTCCGGGTAGATACAGTGTAGTCCAAGACCATAGTACTGTGGCACCCAGACTGTATAGACACGTCAGTACAACCTAGCATCTTGCAAGCAGAAACAAGAAAATAAATAATTTGCAATTAAACTAAATATTCTTATTTTCATTTTCAACCACAGATTTCGCATGAAAAGATAGATTTCAAAGCAAAAGCGCAGTCGAAGATTGGTTCCAAAGAGCTAATAGACCATAAACCTGGTGGCGGGTCAAAGAAGGTACGGCAATATTATTAAGTGCTATAGTACAGACGTAACATGTTTCCCAAACAGAATACAACATACTGTTGAATATTTTGGACGTGAATATTAATTTTATTAAGGCAGCAATGGCATCCAATAAATTAAGTCCAAAATATTCAACAGAACATTTCTTACATCGTGTTCAAAATTGTTCTGGCAAACATGCTTTGTTACTTATTAACCCTTTAACATTCATATCAGCCAAAAACGGATTCTGCAGTGTTCTTGAGAAATGTCCATTTGCAGACCAAGAAGACTATTTTAGAAAATTTACCACTGGAATGACTGGCTCGATAACCGAGCCAGTCATTCCAGTGGTAAATTTTCAAAGATAGTCTTCTCTTGGTCTGCAAATGGACATTTGCTATGAGAAAACAAATTCAAGGGTTAATGGGTTAAGTTTTTACTGCGATGTGCAGTGAAAGTCTGACACCTGGTGTCATTATGAACCAATGCGGTTTAGCGATGGTTTGACTAGTCATTGGGTAAACTTATATTTTAAGTTTTGATATGACGGCATAAGTGCTAGTCAGGCATATTGTAAATACATGTAAGTTTAACCAAAATTTGTTCACAATTCGATACGAACTAAATATAATCTCGTAAAATATTAATTCTATGTAGCCATCTGATTTAATTCACCTTTTCAGAGTATCCATCGATGATCTGACGTCATACGACGTCATACGACGTCATACTCAGCTAAGCGGCATGTAGGATGATGTTATAATCATTACATCATAAATGATTCTATTAAGCCAGTTTTTAAATCTTAATAGTCCGACACGTTGTACGAATTGTATGTCTACTATTTAATAAAGATGCCGTTGAATATTTTGAAACTAATTTGACTGGGCGCTGTTGCTGCCTAGGCAGCAACAGCACCCAGTCAAATTAGTTTCAAAATATTCAACATCTTACCTGTATAGTATAATGAGGGGCAGTGCAATGTTTTCTGCTTCTTATTAGACAATAAATGGGTCGATTTCTAGCTATTCCTCGCCCATTTTCTAATTACGCTTTGTTCATCTTATGATCGAGTGAACACTGAATTCCCAGAATCCCATTATCAAGGTAACTATACAGCTAACCTGTTGAATATTTTGAAACTAATTTGACTGGGTGCTGTTATTGAACACCGCCCAGTCAAATTAGTTTTAAAATAGTAAACAGAATGTTTGTTAAATAGTAAATCCATCAAAGACATACAATTCGTACACATGATGGACTATTCCAGCTTCATGATGGACTATTCTGTCGATTATGATTATAATTGTGGCATCAACATACATATAATGTAATTGATTATGATGTCATATACTTGAGTGACACATCAGATTCATCCATTGATCTCAGAAACTGTAAAGCATTCTATTTCTCATTGAGAGCAAGTTCAATGTCACAGGCATTATGAATATTGGGGATGGTTGTCTCGTATCCTATGACCAGGAATTTCCCACGCATTCTCAATGTGGGAATAAGTCAGGGGACCTAGCTGGCCAGTTTAACAACTGGATTTTGTTACTCTGAAGGCAATCTGTGATAAGCCTAGCAGAATGTGGTCGTGCATTGCCATATTGAATGAAGCCAGTGGAGGAATCCGGTTTTAGCTACGCCCCACCTATCTCTATCTAAGCTCCACCCACCATTTGCCTGTGTTGGGATCAATCGATTCCGGCACTTTCTGAATCTCAATTTCCAGAAAACTATACTGGTAAGCTGTTGAATATTTTGAACCTAATTTGACTGGGTGCTGTTGCTTCCATAGGCAGCAACAGCGCCCAGCCAAATTAGTTTCAAAATATTCAATAGCATGTTTATTAAATAGTAAAGAAATAATTCGTACAAACTGACAGACTATTCAGCGTTTAAGACGGACTAAATCGAGTCATTCATGAGGTAATTGATTATGCTGTCAGCCTACATGTGATGTCTGCGGTTATGACATCATATGATTGATCGATAAACGGGATTCCTCCATTTTAAATGCTGCTGCAAAAATGGAATGACAACTGATGTGATGGACTTGGTTGCAATAACGCTCAGCAGTCTCATGTTTCCACGAATATTGATGAGGTTAGCTTTTCCTGTGACATAAATGTGTGGCCGCATCATTACACTAACCAACCAAATTTGATCACATTGTCTTTGATAATTTTGATGCGCCAACCAAAAAAGCCTGAATTGTTAAAAAAAACCATGGTTCAGTATATTTCTGGTTTTACTACTCTACATGGTATTTTAACCCTTTCACTGATGAATTCACATTTTCAAGGCAAACATACAGGTTGAATATTTTGAAATTAAATTGTTTGGAGGCCATTGCTGCTGGGCATAATTTAGAATTTCATGTTTGCATAGCATGTATTGATATGCAAATTATAAATTGTATAGTTGTTGGCAGAAATATATAGCAATTAACTCTTTTATGGATAAATTCCATATATATCAATCTCGAAGCAAACAAACAGGAAAGCTGTTGAATATTTTGAAATTAAAGGCAGCAATGGCTTCCAGTCATATTAATTTCAAAATATTCAACAGAACATGCAATACATGTACATAGTAAAGAATTTACTTTTTCAGGGATTTGTCGTTGAAAGTGTTAATAATTGAATTTAAGAAAATCAATAATAAATTGCAATCCCGTACAAATTTTGCATAACAGATATAGCTTTGCATGTTGCAAATGCCTAAATATGTGTAGCAAATTGAGATGCGATACCAGATAAATTATGCCCATTGCTGTCATAGGTTGCCTTAGCAGGTTAAATGGTGAATTGGTTTTAGAATATGGATCAGAATGAGAATGAGATGCTTAAATTTCAACAAACTTGTATAATATTGCTATCCTATATTCAGATTGAGACACAGAAACTTGACTTCAAGGAAAAAGCCCAGTCGAAAGTCGGCTCAAAAGGCAACATGGAACACACACCCGGTGGCGGCGAGAAGAAGGTAATGATTGATTCACACACGCACGCACGCACGCATGCATGCACATACTCACACACGCACACACACACAAAGAGAGGGATCCATTTCTAGCTAAGCTCCGCCCATTTCTAGCTAAGTGCCACCCACTTTGTGTGACCATTTAAATCAATTCTAACACTTTGAACCATGAAATCCCAATTTCACATTATATTTAGGTAAGCAACAGCGCCCAGTCAAATTAGTTTCAAAATATTGAAAAGAATATTTATTAGCTCACCTGGCCAGAATGCCCAAGTGAGCTTATGTCATGGAGACCGTCCAATTTTCTCGCCGGCCATCTTGAATTTTCCGAAAAATGGCTGAAAATCGTTTAAAACGCTACTCTTCATTAATTGCTTTGCCAATTTCAACCAGATTTGGTGTCAAGAATACTGGGCTAATAGGTTTCCGAACTTGTATACAGAATTTTGATTGGTCAATTTTTTCGGCGCCCATTTTGGATTTTCTGAAAATTCTGCCTACTCATTAACCACTGGCCCGATTTCACTCAAACTCAGTGCGAATGACACTAGATTAGCATGCTTCAGAACTTGTATACAGAATTTTGATTGGACAATGTTATTGGTGGCCATCTTGAATTTTCCGAAAATTGGGGGAAATTGTTTAAAGCGCTACCCCTCATTAACTTCTTCGGCAATTTCAGCCAGGCTTGGCTGGAAGGATACTAGGGTGGGAGGTTTCAATGCTTGTATACAGAATTTTGATAGGTAAATTCTTTTGCCGGTCATCTTTTGATTTTCTGAAAATCAGTTAAAAGCCTACTCTTCATTACCCACTGGGCCGATTTCAATCAAACTCAGTGGGAAGGTCCCTACAATAGTATGCTTCAGAATGTGTATGCAGAATTTTGATTTGATAATTTCTTTCCGTGGCCATCTTGAATTTTCCGAAAATTGGCGGGAAATTGTTTAAAACACTACTCATTAACTTCATGGCCAATTTCAGCCAGACTTGGCTGGAAGGACCCTATGGTGGTAGGATTCAAAACATGTATACAGAATTTTGATTGGTCAATTTTTCCCATGGCCATCTTGGATTTTCCGCCCTCTAAAAAATCTATTACAGATTTTGATATGTTAATGTTTTGGTGGCCATCTTTGATTTTCTGAAAATTATCCGGAACCATTTAAAGATGGTAGTCCTTAATCAATAGTCCGATTTCAACAAAACGTGGATCAAACAGTTCTATGATGGTAGGCTTCAAAATGTCAAATGAGAATCTGGATTAGTCTATTTGTTTGGTGGCCATCTTGGATTTTCCGAAAATTATCCATATCTACTTAAATACAAATGGTTCAAATGTTAATGGTCCAGGTGAGTGTCACAGGCCCTTGGGCCTCTTCTTACCAGCTAAGATGTTTCTGTTTTTGTTGTGGAAATGTAACTTATTTATTAGCTGTACTGTAATATCATGGATCATATTAATCATTAAATCTAGTTTTGAACTCAAATAGAGGTGGTCTTTATACAGAGTGTGTCTTTGTACAGAGGTGATGATAACAGAACCAGCCATTCCATTGGCAAATGTTCAAAAATATTCTCTTGGCTACATTTTTCAAGAGCAGTGCAGAAGCAATGTTGGCTGGTTGAGTGTTACAGGTTTAGCATAACTGATGGCTAAAATCTGTCAGTCAAATATATGACGTCATAATGAATTACGTCACATGTAGGTTGATGTCACAATCAATTATGTCATGAATGACATATCTAAGTATGTAATAAATGCTTAATAGTGTGTCAAGGTGCAGAAATTGTATGGCTTTATTATTTAATAAACGTTCTGTTGAATATTTTGAAACTAATTTGACTGGACACTGTTGCTGCCATAGGCAGCAACGATCACCCAGTCAAATTAGTTTCAAAATATATCTAAAACTGGATTCATCCATTAACAGCATTATTTGTTGTGATATTAATTGTAGATTGAAACTCAGAAACTGTCCTTCAGAGAAGGTGCTGAATCAAAAATTGGCTCGAAAGATAATATTAAGCACACACCTGGTGGTGGTACCAAGCAGGTAATAGTCATTAAGACAATATTGAGCACACACCTGGTGGTGGTTTCAAGCAGGTAATAGTCATTAAGACAATATTAAGCACACACCTGGTGGTGGTACTAAGCAGGTAATAGTCATTAAGACAATATTGAACACACACCTGGTGGTGGTACCAAGCAGGTAATAGTCATTAAGACAATATTGAGCACACACCTGGTGGTGGTACTAAGCAGGTAATAGTCATTAAGACAATATTGAGCACACACCTGGTGGTGGTACTAAGTAGGTAATAGTCATTAAGACAATATTGAGCACACACCTGGTGGTGGTACCAAGCAGGTAATAGTCATTAAGACAATATTGAGCACACACCTGGTGGTGGTACCAAGCAGGTAATAGTCATTAAGACAATATTGAGCACACACCTGGTGGTGGTACTAAGCAGGTAGCAGTCATTAAGACAATATTGAGCACACACCTGGTGGTGGTACCAAGCAGGTAATAGTCATTAAGACAATATTGAGCACACACCTGGTGGTGGTACTAAGCAGGTAATAGTCATTAAGACAATATTGAGCACACACCTGGTGGTGGTACTAAGTAGGTAATAGTCAGTAAGACAATATTGAGCACACACCTGGTGGTGGTACTAAGCAGGTAGCAGTCATTAAGACAATATTGAGCACACACCTGGTGGTGGTACCAAGCAGGTAATAGTCATTAAGACAATATTGAGCACACACCTGGTGGTGGTACCAAGCAGGTAATAGTCATTAAGACAATATTGAGCACACACCTGGTGGTGGTACCAAGCAGGTAATAGTCATTAAGACAATATTGAGCACACACCTGGTGGTGGTACCAAGCAGGTAATAGTCATTAAGACAATATTGAGCACACACCTGGTGGTGGTACCAAGCAGGTAATAGTCATTAAGACAATATTGAGCACACACCTGGTGGTGGTACTAAGTAGGTAATAGTCATTAAGACAATATTGAGCACACACCTGGTGGTGGTACCAAGCAGGTAATAGTCATTAAGACAATATTGAGTACACACCTGGTGGTGGTACTAAGTAGGTAATAGTCATTAAGACAATATTGAGCACACACCTGGTGGTGGTACCAAGCAGGTAATAGTCATTAAGACAAGATTGAGCACACACCTGGTGGTGGTTTCAAGCAGGTAATAGTCATTAAGACAATATTGAGTACACACCTGGTGGTGGTACTAAGTAGGTAATAGTCATTAAGACAATATTGAGCACACACCTGGTGGTGGTACCAAGCAGGTAATAGTCATTAAGACAATATTGAGCACACACCTGGTGGTGGTACCAAGCAGGTAATAGTCATTAAGACAAGATTGAGCACACACCTGGTGGTGGTACCAAGCAGGTAATAGTCATTAAGACAATATTGAGCACACACCTGGTGGTGGTTTCAAGCAGGTAATAGTCATTAAGACAAAATTGAGCACACACCTGGTGGTGGTTTCAAGCAGGTAATAGTCATTAAGACAATATTGAGCACACACCTGGTGGTGGTTTCAAGCAGGTAATAGTCATTAAGACAATATTGAGCACACACCTGGTGGTGGTTTCAAGCAGGTAATAGTCATTAAGACAAAATTGAGCACACACCTGGTGGTGGTTTCAAGAAGGTAAGTCATTAATCCTTTACCCATACAATTTCTCCAAGAAAATTGAGGTTTTCTTATTTAAAAAATTAATTTTTTCAGACCAAAATAATATTTTTTTCAATCTGACTGCAGTAACATCAAAAGTGTCTGTTTTGAAAACAATGTTGTTGAAAACTGTTTCATTTTAGCAGTTGATCCCAAAAATTGGCATACATGGGCAAGCTTCCACCCAAGTTTGGAGAACATCGCTCCACTAGACTGAGAGTTGTTGAAAAATGTGTCAAAAGGGTCCATTTTGAAAACAATTTCATTGCTGAAAGCTGTTGCTTTTAAGGTTACCTTATTTACCTCTTGACAATCAAAATTGGCATACCTCTTTGGCGCCCAATGTGCCACGCCCAATGTGCCAACTTGCGTCGAAGGTTTGGAGAAGATTCCTTCAGTAGAACCAGACTTAATGATAAATGTGTTAACACTTTAACCTTCGAATTTGTTCAAGAAATTTTCGATATTCACATAGAAAATGTCCATTTGCAGACCATTTCATATTATTCTAAACAGAATGGTTGTGATAACAGGTTTAGGTTTTTTTCGATACATTACAATAGAAATGTTATGCCTCTTATGTGGGCATTGTTCGGAATAATGTTTGAAAATAAGTTTTGAGATAAGAAGTTCGTATTTACGGCACTTCACGATATAAATATGGCACATCTTATGTGCCATGGTTATCATGTATCATAATATTCTAAAAGAACATTCAAGATAAGAAGTGCATATTTACTACACTTCACAATATAAATTTAGCACGTCTTATGCAACATGGGCGCATGCATTCTAGAATAACTGCGGAGATACGAATGGCACGAAAAGTTAATTTCGGGAAACATTTCAGCTATTTATGGCATTCACTTATGGTCCAATTTAACCCTTTAACACTCAAATTTGTTCAAAAAAATCTAAATTTTCTCATAGAAAATGTCCATTTGCAAACCAAGAGAAGACTATTTTTGAAAGTTTACCACTGAAATGACTAGCTCGGTTATTGAGCCAGTCATTCCCATGGTAAGTTTTCAAAAATAATCTTCTCTTGGGCTGCAAATGGACATATCTCGAGACCACTGCAGAAGACGTTTGTTGGCTGATATGAGTGTTAAAGGGTTAAAGACATGCGAACGTTTTCAAGCAGCATGACATCTTGTTTTGATTTCGCGCTCGCGCCAGTTTCATTGACGCGTATTTACTAAATTACACACGAAATGTTTTTCTGTAGCTCGACCAAAATAAAAAAGAACTAATCCATGCATTTACGATTAAATGTTAGGCTCGCTTATGTTTTTGTTCCAGCGCAATTAGCATAAAGTTGGTTTCTGACTGTACTGTATGAATTAACATTTGCTTGACTTAATAAGTACTTGACTGGAAATGACATAATATTCTTAGTATACAACAAATAGCCTTGAGAGTCCAATAACACATTTTAGAGTACAATGATAACAACGATCTTAGATAACTGAATATATTTGCCATTTTAGAGTCCAATAACATTTTTTCATTGATGGTTACGTGGTGGATGTGCAGACCTTCCATTGGCTAAAATATACAGTTGTATAATAATTGTCTCCGCTGCATAAGTTTTCTTGAGATATTTATTTTACTGTATTTTCTAACTGACACGTACATCATGATGGAATTCATTGCTTCATTTGCCCATTAATTTAATTTTAGATTGAAACTCAGAAGACTGACTTCAGAGAAAATGCACAGCCAAAAATCGGCTCAAAAGACAATATGGAACACACCCCTGGTGGCGGTGATAAACAGGTAATATATATACTAGGGCTGAGTCTCGTGAGGATTTTTACGAACCGAACCGATTCATGATACAGATGTCCGAACCACGAACTGATTCACGAACCTTTTTAATATGCTATTGTATGCGAGAAATTACTCCTAGGAGAAAATACCATTTAAAGGCAGGTGGCTTGACTGGCTAAATGGTAGAAAAATACAAATGACAAGTTCTGACACCAAATGTTAGAATATAATATAAGATTAATAGCCAGCTAAGTTCCATTCATGGTCATATTCATAAATCACACTTAGAGGACATTCACCGATTGCTTGTCTATTAGCCCTTTCACCGACAAATCCCTCAAAAAGTAAATTCTTTATGATATAAAACTTACTCTGTTGAATATTTTGGAATTAATTTGACTGGAAGCTGTTAATTAATTTCAAAATATTCACTGGTTTTCCTGTATGGTTTTCCTAGAATTAGATATGTGAATTCATCGGTGAAAGGTATGGTTCACGAACCACACAAATTCCATGTAAACGAAACGAACCATGGTTCGTCTTACCTTGGTTTACGATTTTCCGAACTAACAATTGTTCGTTACAGCCCTATAATATACAATAGTTTAGGAACTGTAATGAATTAACCATTTCACTGATGAATTCCCCATTATGTCATTTTCAGCCTTACCATACAGCAAAACTGTTGAATATTTTGAAATTAATTTTTGGACTAGGAAGACGTCCAGTCAGAATAATTTCAAAATATTCAACAGATTAATATTTATATATCGTAAATAAAATTCTTTTTTCAAGGATTTGTCGGTGAAAGGGTTAATACAAGGTCACATGGTTTCTGAATGTGGCCATAGGCTGATGTAAGCAAAATTATAGTACATACATGTACAGTGGAATCTGTTGAAAGTGCACACACACGCACACATGCACATACACACTGGGGTTAGTCCTTCCAGTGATAGATTTTCAAAAATAGTCTTCTCTTGGCCTGCAAATGGACATTTCTAAACACCATTGCAGCATTGACTTAGCAAAATGGCAAATTCCATGACAGATTGCATTAAAGAGTAATTAAACGGTAGGATTTGAAATATTTTATGCCAGTAGAAATTATTCACAATTATTCAATTTTTATACCCCACCAAAATATTTGGTGGGGTATTATGTAATGGCCCCGTCCATCTGGGCGGGCAGGTGGGCGGGCGTGCGGGCGGCAGAGTGGTTTCCGGATGATAACTATGTTATTACTACATTACAACCTACCTCCTTGCATTACTATTGCTCTTTCCTTCTCTGAAGGGAAGCGTAGTAGGATGAAATTTTTACAGCCAATGTTTGCTATGTATAGTGGTTTCAGAGTGACTGAAGGCTTCTTCAGGAATCTCCATACTCTCTCCAATGATGAGATCCATAGCAATTCGCTTGAATGCTATATCTCAGAATGAGGTAGAAAGAGGGTTAATACATAACCCAGAGCCATTGAATGAGTCATAGGGCACAATGATCATCTCATTGGCTGACAAACATCACATGACTTTGTTGTAGCAACCAAGTCTTCATTCCTTTCCTACAATTGAAGGAATCAAAAAATTTGTATAGCCAGTTTAAAAAGTTTAAAATTTCTCAATACTGCTGTGGTATATTTCAAGTCATTCAAAGGATCATCAAGATGTCGGACAAAAAGAAAAGACCTAAGATAAGTGGTTGTAGGTCTTTATGATCAATATTGATTTTATTGATCATTTCTATTTTCATGGTAGACGTGTTACCAGTTTTGGTTTTTTACGCCCAGAGTGTTTTAGACATTGTTATTGTCTATAATTGCTTCTTCCTTACAGTAGCTTGTTTAAGTTACCTATGTACCTGCTTGGTTGGCATTTGAGCATGAAATCCATGATATCTCATTAACATACTCTCTTAAAGAAAAACCAATATTAAATAATTTAGAGACTGGTTTGGTCTCTATTGTTTAATGGGTTCAGCGCTGTCTGATCCCTTTTTGTCTTCGGGACTTTACCCTATCAAATCTTCCTCTGTTGCGATTCAGATTTGAAAAAGTCTCCGAAGAAGATTAAAGTCAAGTCTAAAGAAAAGGAGATTGCTCTTCATTCTATTAGTGTCCTAACACCAGCTATCATAGATTCATCAAGACAGATCATTCTGGCCATGTGTGCTTTAAATGCACTTCGTGCTCTATCAATTCAAACTGTCTTATTTGCAGCTCATGGTCCCAGGCTACTAGACTTGCCTTTTCAAACCAAACACACCTGATCACTTTAAAGGGAATTCTTCTCCTTTAGGGGCTGCGATTAAAATAAAGGCCAAACCCGAGCCCTCACTTGATTCATCCATCCGTGAAAGGATTGTATTATCAATGGAATGCCTGCAGAAACAAGTGAGCAATATAGATACGTCGATTGATGGCAGAATTAATAAAATGATCCTGGACCAGTCAGCTTCCAACGTTTCATTTCCTGATATTGTTGAAGGGGAAACGTCGGAACTGACTGTTCCTAGGAAATGCTTATTCAAGTCCAGGAGTGTTTTACGTCTTACTGATCTTCACTGTTTCAGGGGTTCAAAACATCAATGACAGGAAAGAACAAAAGTACGAAAAGCCTCAGGTTTCACCTCGTTCATTGCATCAGAAGCCAGTCATTTCTACTCAAGCACCTTCTACAGTCAACATTCCGCATCCTGCGCCTATGAGGACCGAGTCAGGTTCATCCTTTCTCGGGCCTGAGCGGGTTGTAAGTCGGTCCGGCTCTCCATCAATCAACATTCCTCAGCCTGCGCCTGAGCGGGTTGTAAGTCGGTCCGGGTCTTCATATCCTATCACTACTACTTCTTCACTGGCCGGATAGAAGGATTCCCGACCAGAGATGTTCAAGTGATCTCACATCATACATTGTTTCTACTGTTTCTCCAGCTAGTCTTCCGGCCCCGGGCCTGGGTTTTCTCCTGGCCCTGGGTCTGGGGATGGACTGGTCTAGGGGCCCGACCCAGAATTCGATCCGGGTTCGGCCTCTGGAGAAACTTCGGGAGTACTGTTGGTATCGGTTCCGGCCCCGGGTCTGGGTTTTGTCCCAGACCCGGGTCGGGAAGCTGGCCAACTTAAGTTACCGATTTCTTCTTGGGGTCCGGACCCGGATTTTTATCCGGCTCCGGCTTCTAGGGATTCTTCAGGTTTTATTTTCCTCTCTAGTCTATCTCTTTCAGGTGTGTCAGAATTAAAATTAAAATTTTTTTTTTAAATTTCTCCCGGTTCCCCCACCCCGGCTCCGGCCCTGGCCAGAGTCAGGACTGGTCATTCCGGAGTGTCAATTAAATTTGAAAATTTCTCCCTGTTTTCCCGTTCCGGCTCCGGCCTAGTCGGTACCGGTAGTTCCGGTGTGTCTAATTAGAATTAATATTGCTTCTAATTTTGGTCAATCCTCATATGACTTTCAAATGTTTCCCCAGTTTCGGGGCCTAGTTGGGCTCCGGAGCCAGGTTAGTTCTAAATTTCTTCGTTATCCTCTATTTAACTGTCAGATGATTTCTGAACGGTCGGCGGGTTTGTCACTGGGATTCTATTAGTATATTAAAGTTTATTTGCTTTTTATGCCAATTGGCTGATTTGCATACATTTACAGTCAGGTTTACAATGTCAACAAAATAGAAATATACAAACATACGCATTATTAAAATCAATCAATAACACTGATGCCATCACGTTCACTGTATGCATCATGTTGTTCAGTTTTGCATGATCACGTGACTTGTATTTAAAATTATCCTAATGATATTTATTAGTAATCCCAGAGAGGGTTCGAGGTCGCATCTGGGATTATTAGATCCATTCCTGGGTTCCCTAGGGCTGTATGGATCTCATCTTTCTCCCGGTAGTTTACTGTCTATTTCCTAGCTTTTTCTTACGATTCTAATTTCTGATTCCGTCCTCCTGCACATTTTCTGATCTGTCAGTTTACTACGTAATTCTAATTAGCTTTGTTTTGGTCATTTTTTTCGCCCCGAGATAGAGGCGCAGTTCTATTCGGGTCATTCATCTTTTCGTATAGTACTCCTTCTCCCTTCTAAGTTGGCGAGTTGGCATACTTTCAAGACATTAGGAGAATTTACTGATCATGCTATATTTTTATCATGAATATTTCATTCTTTTAAGACTAATTTCCCCATTTATCACCCCCCTTTTATTGTATAATATTCATTACCTAAAGTTAGATTACCGTAGATTTGCGTTCTTGGTGTTTTGTGATTTCTTTATTATAAGTTTCTTTCCCTTATTTCGCTATTCTTAACTGTCCCAGTTCTTATCGGTGAAACACGTGGACCTATTTATTCGGCAGTCTATTCGTCCTAGTCTCATTTTGTCACGTTGACATTATCGCTTTTTTCTCTTCTATATACCCATTTTTAGCTCACCTGGCCTGAAAGGCCAAGTGAGCTTATGCCGTGGCGACCGTCCGTCATCCGTCCATCCATCGTCCGTCAACTTTTCCTTTAAACGACTTCTTCTCAAGAACTACTAGGCCAATTTCAATTATATTTGGCAGGAAGCATCCTTAAGGCATCAGGATCCGAGTTTGTTCAAATGAACCTGATCGGCCAATTTGGCCGGCGGCCATCTTGGATTTAGGCCGATTTTAGGAAACGTCTTTAAAAATCTTCTCCGAAACCGCTTAGGGGATTGATGCAAATATCATTAAATGTGGCCATCTTGGGTCCATTTCCCGCCAAAGGCTCCCATACTAAAGCAACGGGAAATTAAAAATATCTTCTCGAGAACTACTGGGCCGATTTCAATTATATTTGGCATGAAGCATCCTTAAGGCATAGAGATTCAAGTTTGTTCAAACGAAGCCGATCGGCCAATTTGGCCGGCGACCATCTTGGATTTTGACCGATTTTTGGAAATGTCTTTAAAAATCTTCTCATCACAAGCCATTTGATGGATCGATTCAAAACTCGCGAAATATGATCTAGGGTAACCGCTGAATCAACTGTGTTCAAGGGAACTTGATTGACTAAATGGTTCAGTGGCCATCTTGGATGACCTAGTTTTCACAAAAATGACTTCTTCCCCAGAAGCGCTGAAGCGATCAGCCCAAAATTTGTGATATATAATTAGCAACTAAGGGCGATTAATGTTTGTTCAAGAGAAGTTGATTCGTAAAATAACATGGCCGCGGTGGACCAATCCAAATATACTGTGTTTGGCAGCCATATTGGATTTTTTTATTTGATGGATTTTGATGCCGAAATTGGTTTTATATAGGTTTTTGGGTATTCTGATCTCAAATTTGCAATTTTAGAAACTGTCGGATAAATGGTTTGGCAGAACTACCAGGCCAATTTCAGTTATATTTGGCAGGAAGCATCCTTTGGGCATAAGGATCCAAGTTTGTTCAAATGAAGCCATTTTGGATTTCAGCCAATTTCAGGAAATGTCTATAAAAATCTCCGAAACCACTTGGGGAATCTTCATCTCGGCCAAGATGTAAGCCAAGTTTGTTCAAGAGGACTTGATTGACCAAATGGTTCGGCGACCATTTTGGATGACCTGGTTTTCACGAAAATGACTCCTCCAGAACCGCTGAAGGGATCAGGCCGTAATTTGGGCCATTAAGATTTGTTAAAGGGAAGTTTATCCATCAAAAATGCATGGGCGCCGTGGGACAATCAAAATGTAGTGTGTTTGGCGGCCATATTGCACTTGCATAAATGTCCGAGTCATGTTCTTTCCCACCATCGCTGGATTGGTGATTTTGGGCCCGAAATTTATCCTTTTCAATCCCTTTTTATCTGCTTCCGGTAACTGTCAGAATTGTCATCACCGTGTATATAGGTCGTTGTCAATTCGTCCCGTATATATTTCGTTCCCCTTTTGTTTACATAGAGTAATTCTTTTGGATATTATTTGTTCTTAACTTAGATCAGTTCTATTTTAGCTAATTCTTTCTGACTATAGCGGGACTCGCTCCCATCCCATAAGTTTCTATGGGATTTCTATTTGCCACTTAATCTGATAAATCACTATAAATAGTTTTTCTTTATTTCATTATGTATAACTTTTAATTAGTATGGATAATTAGAATACGGATATAATGCTTTTAACTAAGAAATATCGCTTTCTCTCGACTCAGCAGACATTACTGTCCAATAGTATACCGGGACATATCTGATATTCGCTATGTTCTAGCCAGTAGATTAATCAAATATTTTTCTTTTCTAGCCAAATAGTATATATTTTAGCCACATCTTTCTTTAATTTCACTTAGGATCATGTTTGCAGTCAGTCCTCATTAATTAATAGCCTGCTTTAATTTCACAGTCCAGATTCAATACAGTCTTTCTATATAAAATATGTATTGATTATTTGAACTTCATGTTTAAAAGTTGTTTTTTAGGCATATTGTTTTAATATGTTCAACAACGTAAACATGAATTATTTTTGTTTTGCATTTTGTTACACTGGAATTGTTCAGGATTCAACTAATCAAGAAAGTTAAATTATTTTTATTCTTTAGCCAATGATTTTTCCAATTCTGCCCTTGGTTAGTCAGACTTTGTTCTTACTAGCATTTGGCTGATTGGCTGGTGGTTAGATTGGTCCCTGATGTAAATTAATGCTTGGAAGTCTCTGTCTGATCTCATTGTAATATCGTAATTTATTTATCAGACTCATGAACACTTTGATCTAATTCTGAGATAACTCAAGAAATATCTTAACTATCTTATATCTTTTATCAGCCTAGCCCTAATAGGAATTTGAGACTTTTTAGGTTTTATTCTTCATTTATATCTTTCTTTATTCAGATATTAGGTATCATACAAGTATGGCTTCCATTGGTAGGCTTCTTATTCTCTTGGTTATTAGGGCTTCTTGTTTTAGTCTTTATCTAGTCCTCTGAGATCCCTTATTACGCGGTTGATCAATTTTTATCCTCATGGACACTTCACTGTTGTCTAGTTCTTCAATCATGGGAGTGGGACCAGTTTGGTGTCTGTTTCCAAGAGTCCTTGATAATTCTTCACTGGTGTAGATCCCTCGATATTTCATTCCACTACTTACGATTGATTTATAATCATCCTTATTGGTGGTCTTTCCATTTTTGTCTCGTTCGTTGCAAGGGTCCTTATACATGATATCTTATTAGGGAAAGGTTCCTCTGATTTGTGTTTTACCCACCTGATGGTGTCTTTCGTCCTCTCATGGGAAGTTAGCCTCCATCCATTCCAAATGTTCAAACACTGATATTCACTATTCAATCTCTCATGGTAGGCAAATAAGTGTCGGCTAGGTCCTTACAGAATAGTAGACCTCATGGTTCCAGTAGAGAAGGTGATGCCTTGGGTTCCTTTGATGAGAACACCTTTCCAGTTTTATCTTAAGGCCCAATGGAATCAATCTCTAGATTCTCTGATTCATCGGATCCTCATCAAGTTTCTATCATGGTTCATTGCCAGTTTTGATTAGATAGTCAATCCCTTTTGTGAGGGGTTCTTCTCCATCCTTCAACTCTTGAGGCTATCTTTTTCACAGATACATCTCTGGAAGGATGGGGAGTCTTTTGGAATTCCATAAAGATTCAGGAATCTGGTTCCTCCTAGAATATTCTTACGACGTCAATCTTTTAGAACTGTGGACTGTTTCATTCCCTAGCTTGTTGGGAACCCATGATTCTCAGTATGTCAATCCTCATCAGGTCAGTCAATTTCACAGTAGTCTTGTTCATCTATCATCAAAAGGGGGTGGGGGGAATTCCAGTCCGGTTTCCCTGGGTCGAGAGATCATGATCATTCTCTATTGGTACAGGTCTCGCTACATTTCTTTCAAGCATTTCATTCCCAGACAAACTGATTTTCTGGCTGACCCATTATCGCGCCCTTCAAAGATACCAGAAATAGAGTGGGAATTATAAGAGGCTGTAGTCCAGTCATTTTTCCTCAGTTCCTCTCACCCCCATATAGATCTGTCTGCTTCTCTCAAGAACAGAAAAGATATCCACTTTCATATCTCCTTTCCCGGAATCTCTGGCTCTTTCAGTAGTCTCTCTAACTCAATCTTGGGACATCATATTCTCCTACACTTTTTCCCCCTATGATTCTCATTCCTCTGGATCTCAGAATGATCAGGCAACATCCCCGCATAGTCCTGTTATTACCCCAGTTTTGCCGACTAAATCCTGGTTTCCGGATCTCCTAGACCTTGTAGATCTCCCTCTGCTACTCCCTGTCTCCCATGATCCATTTTCCCAGAAGTCAAGTCAAAAGTCAAGCCCCTTAATATGCATAAACTTTGTACTGATTCTAAATGATCCGACATTAGACATCTATGGGTTACATTTGCAGACGGTCTAAATCGTCCTGTGTCCTTAATCACTATTTCCCGTTGGATCGTGGATACTAATAAAATTCGCTATGAATTAGCTTCTCCAGGAGATAATCCTCTGGTGGGAGTCAAGGCCCATTGTGTTAAGGGCCTTGCTCCATCTTGCTCTCTCTTTTTAATGGATCTTCATTAGATTACATCATGCTAGTTGCTAACTGCAAGTCAGAGAACACCTTTATTAACCTCTATATTATAGATTTTAGTCCCTCTTCCTTTTTCTATAAAAAGATTCATAAGGTAACTTCAGGGACCATGACTCGTATTCCTCATTCATCATCTTCTCTTACTTCTTCATTTTCATTCTCTTTAGTCTCTAGTTGGGGTTAGTGGGAATTCATTACTTAATTCTCATGTGTGTATTTCACCCCTTTTTTCATATCATCTCTCTCATCACCCCTATTATTCATCTCTTTCTTGCATGTTCATCTTCTCTTTCTTGCTTCCAGGTGTCATTTATGACCTTCTTTATTATCTTCTCATTATTCTTTAATTTCATCTCTTTCAAGATGCTTGATAGAGCAATTCTTAGAAATTGTTATCTCTTAGTATCTTCCTTACTCGTTATTTCTAACTTCGTATTCTTTCTCTATTTTTACGTCAATTTTGCACAAAAATTCACCCCCCTCCGGGTTTTGTGCAATGTTGAAATCTGTATTTGAGCAATAGTAATGCAAGGAGGTAGGTTGTAATGTAGTAATAACGACCAGACGACCCAGAGGGTCTGGTCTTATGTTTTACTAATTACATATACCTACCTCCTTGCATTACGGCCTATCTCAAGCATCCCCTCTGTCCAAAATTTTTTGGGGGTGGGTGTGGGGGGGGGGGGGGGGGGTGTGGGGGGGGGGGGCTTGAGGCTTCATTCTTTGGTCATATCTTGTTAGAATAGTTATATTCAGTATAAGATATTCACTATATCTCTCAACCTTAGAGTATACCCGGATATGTCAGTTTTTGACATATTTGGGTATTTATTAAACATTTTTTAGTCATATAATATTAAGTGTTTAGGTAAATTCTTAAGTTTCAGCTTTAGTTGGATTCAGAGTCGAGTAGTGATAGAATCATCTGCCTCTTCATGAATCTGCACAAAGCTGGATTATATGACTGGATTCGTCAAGGAATGAAGACTTGGTTGCTACAACAAAGTCATGTGATGTTTGTCAGCCAATGAGATGATCATTGTGCCCTATGACTCATTCAATGGCTCTGGGTTATGTATTAACCCTCTTTCTACCTCATTCTGAGATATAGCATTCAAGTGAATTGCTATGGATCTCATCATTGGAGAGAGTATGGAGATTCCTGAAGAAGCCTTCAGTCACTCTGTAACCACTATACACAGCAAACATTGGCTGTAAAATTTCATCCTACTACGCTTCCCTTCAGAGAAGGAAAGAGCAATAGTAATGCAAGGAGGTAGGTATATGTAATTAGTAAAACATAAGACCAGACCCTCCGGGCCGTCTGGTCGTTACCATTTATCGGATTGCTTTGAAACTCCATGGAGTTGGACTAGGACTTGGGAAGAAACCTATCGAAATTGACAATAATCTGAAATCCAAGATGGCCGCCGGCCACCGGTAGCCATCTTGAAAATTGGTTTCTGGATGATAACTCTGTTATAGTTTGTCGGATTGCTTTCAAACTTCATAGAGTGGTTGGACTAGGTCTGAGGAAGAAACTTATCGAAATCGACAATGATCCGAAATCCGAGATGGCCACCAGCCAATGGTGGCCATCTTGAAAATTGGTTTCCAGATGATAACTCAGTTACCTTTTATCGGATCCCTTTGAAACTTCATAGGGTGGTTGGACTAGGTGTGGATAAGAAACCTATCGAAATTGATCATGATCCTAACTCCAAGATGGCCGCCAGCCATGGGCTGCCGTCTTGAAAGTTGGTTTCTGGATTTCATTTTTTGGATCACTTCCTACGGTCATTGGAATATGTCTGGTGAAGAAACTTATCAAAATTTACGATAATCCGAAATCTAATATGGCCGCCAGTCAGTGGCAGCCATCTTGAAAATTGGTTTCCGGAAGATACCTCCTTGACCATTTAACGGATCGTTTTGACACTTCATAAGGATGACTGGTCTGATGGGGCTGAGGAAGAAATAAATATTTTCTGATAGCTCTTATTCATTGGTTTGTCATCATGGTGGGGTATTATGCGCCGTTTGCGGAGCTCTTGTTTAATTTTTAGTCGTATAACTTCACAATATAAAAAGTAATCACGATTTTTGATTTAATCATGCAATCGCATAAGCCTCGACCTTGCTTCACGCTAAACCTTTAACCTTCAAATTTTTTCAAGAAAATTTTTATATTCTTTTAGAAGTCTATTTTTTAAAATTTACCACTGGAATGACTGGCTCGGTTATCGAGCCAGTCATTCCTGTGGTAAATTTTCAAAATGTCTTCTGTTGGTCTGCAAACGAAAACAGTTCTCAAGACCACTGCAGAAGCTAAGAAGTTAAGGAGACGTGATAATTCAGTGTACTGACCTCACTTCTCTGAAGGTCAACTGATATTGCAAATTGTTGTCTCCCAGGAAACATCAATAACCAAGCCAGTCATTCCAGTAGTAACTTCAAGAATACTCTTCTATTGGCCTGTAAGTGAACATTTGCCAAGCAAAAATGTAAATTTTCTTTACCAATCGTCGTCATTTAATTAGTCAGCCGAATGAACATTTCCAGTTTAGCCATCAATCATATAGCGTTATAATCAACTATGTGTAGTATGATATCATAATCAATGATGTCATGAATGACGTAGGTAAGTTCAACACAAATGTATAATTGATGATGGATTAAATGTTGTTGTACGAATTGTATGTCTTTACTATTTAATAAACACTGTTTATTTTATGTCATGCTGTTGAATATTTTGAAACTAATTTGACTGGGTGCTGTTGCTGCCAAAGGCAGCTTACCTGTATGGTTTTCTGGACTTTGATAATCACAGAATTCAGCGAAGTCTGGTTAGAGCTTAGGTAAAGATGGGTGGGGCATAGCTAAAAATGGATTGCTCCATTCCTCACTACCTCGCTTGACTTCAAGCAAAATGCCCAGGCAAAAATTGGCTCAAAAGACAATATAGAACACACACCTGGGGGAGGAGAAAAACAGGTAATCCATGTTTCATATTTTCATATAGAATATAGTATATAATGTATGTCTGTTTCATGGAGTGACAGTGACTGATCTACTCATGGGGTACCTGCTGCCCGTTCAGAAAGGAAAGCATTCCTGAGCACGATTCATAGAGCAAAAAAAGCCTCCTTTTGGACAGTATGTTTTGTAGCTAAAGCGCTCTGCTGGTTGACGAAAATATTTGGAGGTGACTCGCGAAAATAAAACAAATTTTCTTTTTATGTGTGACATAATGGACCTTTCCCATTTTTAGCATGCCCGCCAATCTCTAGTTAAGCGCCACCCACACCTCGCTCGTGTTCGGATCAACAATCGATCCCTGAACTCCCTGACTATCAATTTCCAGAAAACTATACAGGTAAGCTGTTAAATATTTTGGAAGCAACAGTGCCCAGTCAAATTAGTTTCAAAATATTCAACAGAATGTTTATTAAATAGTAAACAACATGTCAGACTATTAAGTGCTTAAGATGGACTAAATCAAGTCATTCATGACGTAATGATAAATGACGCCATCCTACACATCGCATAGTTGATTATGACATCATATGATGGATGGATAAACTGGAAAGTTCAGTTACACATGAGGCAATATTATATGGCATATGGGTTTATATTGCGTCGTAAGCGTATTGCACAAAGGATGTTGGGTGAAAGCGTTTTTGTTAGATAGAAAGTGCTTCATAGGAGGGACCCGTATTGAGGCTTTTTTCTGCAGCTCTTGCCAAATGTAAGGCTGTAATCTGATGGGAAAATACTATGTCTGTTGCATACAGTCAATACAGATTGCCATAAACTAGTACTATATGTTATCATCAGTACCATCTGTAAGCAAGAATTGGAAGTGTAGAAACTTGAACAAAATGCGAACAAAGAATTGACAATGGCCAATTGATTAATATTGTAATGAATTGGTGGAGAACATAGGCACACCGGAAAACCCTGGAGCCAGCTGTAATCGAGATGGGTTGAAATGCCAATAAATAACTGTACTTGGAACTGGTCCAGTCAAGGACTCGGGTATAAAGGTTTGAATGAGCAAGAGGTGCCTCAAGTGATGGAATTGGAGCAGCAGTTACATTGTTTATTCCCATTCCATCTCCATGCCCAACTATTCGACGAAGCCCCCTTTCCACATCTGAAAATCGACTTTTCAGATTGGAAATTTCCCGCTCTTCGAGAGATAACTGATCCATGAGATCAGTCATCTCTCACGTTATGCCCTCTATTTCCCAGTCCAAGTCCTCCTCCGTAGTCACAGATGACTTCATTCTATGGTGGCGAGTGCATTCGCTGAGCAACTGTCGCACCCGACCGATCCACTCTCCACAGGGAGATGAAGCATTCATGATTTCAGAGTCAGGTGACTCTATTGGACACCTTAAGAAGAGTACAAAAAGTGCAGATGTAATGTTAGTGCAAAGACAGTGTGATGTAGAGGGTGTTATTTAGTGCAAATGGTTGGGGGTGGCACCAAAATCCAAATGGGTTACCTAAGGCTATGCCTGACTGCAAAATTCTAAAGAAGAATCAAATTCTTATGGGAAGTGTAATGCAATATAAAGGTTCTACAAGAAAAGACCAAGCTTGATAAGAAAAATAGATCTTAAGTCAAAATGTTGTTAGTTGAAAAGTTGTTGGCCAGCCTTGCAACTTAATTTGCAATTGGACAGAACAACAGTTCAAATACCAACAAATGGAAAAACCTAATGAACTAATAGCTAGCTAATGGCTCAAAGGTCAAGTTAACCTACTGTGTCCCAGAAAAGTGTAATGTTTATCTAGTAAATCACTTTTTAAGAAGGTCAATTAAAAACTGACTAAGTGATTGGCATCAAAGTTGAATGTTATAAATAAATGTCACTCATTATAAACAATAGCTAAGGTAGAGACAAATAATAACAATCTGGCAAGTAAATGGTGCACAGATTAAATACTGTACTGATAGCATTTGAGCACACTATCTGGCAATAATGCCTATGGTTACTTTGGAAACATGCTGATAACAATCTGGCAACAGTTAGCAATGCTCCGATTCTGTATCGTAAATGATAGCGATTGAGCACACTATCTGGCAACAACATTCCAATTTAAATTCTATCCGGCTTTGATATAACTATAAATACTAATGGGGTAACAGTGTTTACACCATATGGCAACAGAATACTGTGAGTACAATCCAGTAACGACTACCAAATAGAAAGCACTGACAACAAACTACTGTCTTGAAATCTAACAAGTGAAAAGGAAAACTAGCTCTACAAATTAAATTAGCACAACCTGTCATGGAAAGAAATCATAAGCTGCTGATGAACCATGAGGTGAATCAGCAGAAGAAGATTACTTTGCCTGCAAAGCTATTCAAACATAATAAGAATGAGGATAAGGACACCAAAGAAACTTAAATTCTAGGGAAGCCGGTTACTGAGTTGATTTAATAAGACTATTGATTTAGACTGTCCTGAGGCTAACTTCTTAGGTTATAGGAGTGCAAACTCACTATTGAAATAGCCTGGGCAAATAAAGCAGACTTAAACTTAATTGTAAACCCTTAATGGCAAGGAATATTGTTCAAATGTGGGTTTTTTTGCACATTTAACCAACATTCATCACAAGAAAGAGTTTATACCCTGCTGCTTTACTTTCGCACTCCCGGCTAAGATGGACAAGCTTTCCCTTGGGGCCTGGGTTAATGTGATACCGGACTATGTTTTGAGCATCCAAACAGTGTTGATACCTAGAGCCAAATTTGTGGCAATTTGGAAAAGTACCCAGTCAAAGTTTTACTAAATTAATCAGAAACAGCCAAGACAGAACTGATAAGCACCCTAGGCTGCTATCTAATAAATCCGGTTCACCTATCCTAGCTATAAAGATGAAATGTCTGGACAGATTCAATAGCTATAATTTTCTAGTCTATGATGCAATAGGGCTTAAAGCATCACTAAGTGAGGAAGGAAAACCTCCGTAGCAAAGATCTAAGCGATGTACAATAAAACTTCAATAAATGACATTCTAGAAATAACTAAATCCCCTAGTGAATATGTATAATAATCAAATGAGCAAATCCGTTCCGTGTGTGCACTAATGAGTTACATGTATGTTCCTACGTGGTGTAAATTCATAAGTAGTGGCGAATATTCACAACAATAAGAAGTTTCTAACACAGTTATAAATAGTACCTTGTATAACAATGCACCTTATAATTTTCAGTTAGGTGCTTAATAAATTTACAATAAATTCATAAAATACCGTTACCGTAAATACATGACGTCATTATGTGCAATTGCCTTGAAATTGACTGGAGTACAATTACCTTGAAATTGACTGGAGTACAATTACCTTGAAATTGACTGGAGTACAATTACCTTGAAATTGACTGGAGTACAATTACCTTGAAATTGACTGGAGTACAATTACCTTGAAATTGACTGGAGTACAATTACCTTGAAATTGACTATAGCGCTCTAAATTCTAAAAAGAAAACCCTAACATTACATTTTGATGAATATAAAATTCATCCTGGAATTTTGACAAGAGACAATTATTTTAAAACTTACTTTGCTTCTGGTCGAAAAAAGAGAGAAATGGTGCCTCTTCAAGTGCCCACTGCATAGATGTTCTTACGTCGGGCGAAGCGAATCTTTTAAAGCGCGCTTAACACATTCAGTGTCAAAGCAGCCTATGGGCACTGTCTGCACAAGATACGTGCCCTGGTTGCTGTTCTCGTTTATTTTAACACTGGCAAATCAAAACATGCCCCAAAACTATTTCAAAAGCTCAAGGCCTAATTACATAAGAAGTTACGTTTTAAGTCAGCTAAATTTTACCGCAAGCAAAGACTTCTAGCACTATAAATTTTGATGTTTTTATTAGTAAAGTCAAAAGCAGAAGAATCATTTTCCTAAACCTTGAAACATTAGCCTGCACGAGCTGTCGTAATTAGACAAATAATAAGTTTTAAGCCAATCACAATCTCTATAACATGGTTAAAGCAATGGACACGGACTGTATAACAAGACATACGCCTCAAGTTTTGCACAGTCAGAATTTTAACCCTAAATCACTGAAGTTGAAACACCCCAAAGGTAATTGAAAATTCAGAATACGCATCCAATCATGTAAAATAAAATGCTAAATGGTGTGTGTTGATCAGGCACAATGCCATTACATAAATGTCACTAAACAAGATGAGAATTCAAAAATCGTAATCACTGACAGACAGAAAGGATTAACAAGCAGGCTGACTGTCGCCTGACGTTTGATATGCAAATATCTGCACCAGCCGTGTTCTGCAACATCGTCACAGAGACAGACATTCGGTAATGGGTTAAGGAAAATGCTCAAGTGGCAGGCAGTATCTAAACATAAATCAACAACCAAACACGCATGACAAACATTAAATAATACAGTTACCAGCCAGCAGACATTATCTAAAATGTCAGAATAGCCGGAATTCTGTTGCGTCATGAAAAAAGAGATAAATTAATTGGGTGTTCCCCAGAATCCATGACTGAAGTTAATGTGGCTACAATAATAAACTCTTATCATCCCAGCGTGTACAAACGATGACATTACGCAGGCCGAGGTTTGACCCATTGAGGTCACAAAATCTTACCTACATAGGTGTCATCATTTAAAACATACGAGAGTAAGGAAAAAGGCAGATTCTAACCTGAAATTCATTATTACATCAGAAATCTAGTCAGACATAATCAAATGTGAAGGAAAGCCCAGACACCATATCTGAGTCCATACAAACAACAAATCAATAGAAGTTTGCCATGGACTCATTGACGAGAACCGCTAAATCTGATGATGTTCATTTCAATATATTCCAATTAAACGACTTAGTCATATTATTTTCCATTATCGCTGAAAACCACTGCCCATATCTCTGTGAGTGAGCATTCTATACAATTCTCGAGGCAGTCATTCCAGTGGTAAATTTTCAAAAATAGTCTTCTCTTAGTCTGCAAATGGATATTTCTCAAGACCACTGCTGAGGCTGTTTTTGGCTGATATGAGTGTTAAAGGATTAACTGTCTGCCTGTTGAATTTCTGCAAACTACATTTTCCATGGCGTTTAACTCTGGATATGCTGAATATTTTGAAAACTATTTGACTGAAAGTCAATGGTGGCTTGCAGCAGTCACACAGTTAATTCATGTTGTATTGATGAAATATTTTATTAGGTCCAGTGGTTTTCTGCGATAACGGAAAATAAACGGATTTCGTGGAATTGATAATTTGAAACGGAAAAGCAATATTCAAACGCAATCAATCAGCTATCATATTGTTATGAATTGAGTTGACCATTTAATCCTTTCATCCATGAATTCCACATGTCTCAATTTCAAGGCAATATACTAGAAAGCTGTTGAAAATTTTGAAATTAATATGACTCGAAGCTGTTGCTGCCTAAGGCAGCAACAGATTCCAGTCATATTAAGTTCAAAATATCCAACAGAGAATATTCTATGCATCTGAAAAAATTTACTTTTTTGGGGATTTGCCGGTGAAAGGATTAACAGACCAGATATAACAAAGTCTTTGTGACTTAAGGAATATTCTGTTAGATATTTTGAAACTAATTCGACTGGGAGCAGTTGCCGCCTATGCAACAACAGGTGGCGGTTAAATTAGTTTTAAAATATTCTTTCCCGTATAGATGTCTTGAAATTGAGATACTGGAATTTCATTGGTTAAAGAGCTAAGGAAAGTTAACCCCTTCACTGAGAAATCCTGGAAAAGTTATACTTTACATTATAAAACTTATTCTATTGAATATTTATCCCCACCCATTTTGCAAAACGGAGGGGATATTGCAATCGCCTTTGTCCATCCATCCATCCGTCTGGCTATCTTCTCATAAACCATTTGGTGGAATTCAATCAAATTTGTTTTCCCAACTGAAGAATAACAGTTAGATTAGGCTTTTCCCCAGGGGGGGGTGGGGGGGAACAGGGTGGAAATAAAGGCAGAAAGTCTAATTTGACAAAATTTAACCAAATTTGCTATGTTAGTTACCGATAGGAATGTGGATTGCAAGATAATGTTTACATTCGTCTCGTCCCCCACGGTGGGGTAGGCTGGGTGATAGGTGGGGAAGAACGTTAAAGGTGGTGAGAGCATGGGGATTTGCAATGGCATATCATCGACTGTGCATTCTAGTTTGAGATTAATTTGACTGAAAGCCATTGCTGCCGTATTTTGAAATTAATAAAAAAAATATTCAGCAGTTTTTCTGTATGTTTGCCTTGAAAATGAGATATGGGGAATTCATCAGTGAAAGTGTTAAGCCCATTATTGAAAGTGAAAGGGGGTAACTTTTTGTCCATCTATATCAATGCATGTGTTAGGTTTGCACGATTACGTGACTAAATCAAAAATCGCGATGATTTTTTAAATATTGAATTTAAATAATTAAATATTAAATAATCGAATAATCGTGAATAATTTTTATTGCATAAGATATTTCAAAACATACCTTTTAATCTCTAATGTGATCGGCCACGTAAATTGACATTTTGGTCAATGAATGTATGTCCATTTACAAGCCAAGAGAAGACTATTTTTGAAAGTGTATCACTGGAATGACTGGCTCGAGCATCGAGCCAGCATTCCAGTGATACATTTTCAAAAATAGTCTTTTCTTGGCCTGCAAATGAACACTTCTAAAGACCATTGCAGCTTTCGTCATTGATATACCTTTGTTTTCATATCTGGGTAATTTGTACCCAGGCTGATTAATCGAGTAATCATGATTATTCTTAAATAATTGATCGTGATGACTCAAAGCAATAATCACACAATGTGTCTCTAACAGTACAATTGGCTAGAATTTGTCTTTCATTGGATACCGTCACCATCTTTTATGCATTCATCCGTCCATCCATATGGCCATCGATGCAGATTTTCTCCTTGGAGTACTATGTGACTGAAGCACAAGAGATAAGTGATAGGTCATGTAGGGCTGGGCGGTTTGGCCTAAAAGAAAACCGGTGACGGTATCACTATTTAAACTGGTTTAACCGACATACCGGTTTAAGGGGCTAGAATGATCGAAAATAATTCGAAATATGAAAATATGCCTTTTTCATTAGCTACAGTACATGTATTTTGTGATTTGACAACTGACGTAAATTGCCATGAAATTAGAACGGTAACTACGTACGACTGTTCACTTCGACACTATCTATCTCAAAATAGTAGTTAAAATAAATAAAATAAATAAAGCCTGTTCATGTGATGGCATGAAAATAACACTTTATAACTAACTAAAATGTTGATTTACAACACGGTTATTAGGTCACTTTTTCGAAAGCGTTGAAAAAGCTAATGCCTGAAAGTAGGAGCCCGGATATGAAAGCGAGTTTAAGCTCCTAGTAGAGTAGCGCTGATACTGTTAGAGTTCGTATAATCATACTGTGGTATGATCTAGTCTAGTAAGTCACATGTTTGTATTCGAGTACTTAGTATTTAGTAATAGTCCTCATTAAACTGTCGTTCATGCAGGTGAATGTCATTCAGCACATAACTAAAATGTAGTCATTTCCCAGAAATCACACCAAGTATTCTTACAAAAAGTTGTCTGTTTGACCATTTTTCGAGAGAATATGTCATAATAAAGAGATTATGATAATTTGACAACATAAACGCAATGATTTGTGTGAATCTAGCTTCATTCTACTTAAATCAACACTCCGTGGTCTGGAAGATATACGAAGACGAAAAAGACCAGACCGGTCTGTAAAACAAAAAATGATGTGATTCTAACGCCATGACCAAAAAGGTTACGTGATAAAAAATACTACAATTTACAGGAATTTCATTCATAAAATCAATAGTAGTGAATATTCTGGCGGAAGAATTTGTTAACACTCAGTCACATTATGCCTGCTTGTATTTGAGAGGATAAGAGGTTTATTTTACTTGTAACTGGTCCACCAACGTAAGAAGCGACTTAATCATTTTCATTTCTCCGGCGTTCAAGCAATTTGTCTCATCTGTGTTATTCCATGCTGGATCATTTTATGTTTGTTGAAATCTAAGGGAAATAATGACATGTTTGGATTGGGAGTTCATTGTATAGCATCGTTGTTTTCGTAGCATGTTTCTTGAGGTTTCTTGTATCATGTCACATTTGGAATTCTAATTAAACATAGCACAAACTCAAATTGCCAAAAGGATTATTTGTTACAAAGAAGAGATTTGAACGGCAAATCAAATCATATTTGCCGAGTCTTGTTCTCGGCCACCTTGTTGGGATTTCACCAACACCCGTGCTTTCCCACGGCTGATAGTTATAGATAAATGTTTACTTACTAGATGATAATAAACTGAAGTCAAGAACAAACTATTTTAGGAGTCACCAGATTTCGCGCAATGGCGATCATCTTACGGACAGTTTTTCAATTATTTAAAATATTTGTAATGGTTTTTAAATCATCATCAAAAAAACCCATGAGACTGTGTGAAACCGGTATACCACCCAGCCCTAAGGTCATAGGTATTGGTAAGCCCGTCTTTGGTTACGTTGTAAAAGCTTTTCCAATTTTCCTGATTTTTTTCACTTATGCTCAAAGTTGTGGTATCCTAGTCTATGGTCACACCATTGCTTGTGTTAAAATTTGAGCAAAATCAAACCAGAAGTTTCCGAGATATCAATAGATCCGGAATTTTATCCGAGCCGAATCCAGGTTCTTTTATCTGGATCATGGCCACCATATGCAAGTTCCTTCCTTGTGTTAAAATTTGTGCCAAATTGGATCAGTAGTTTTCATGATACAGCTCCACAGACGGACGGACAGACAGACCTGATCGCGATGGACCCTCTTCCCCTTATGGGACGCGGGTAATAAAGATAGACGTAACCCTTTAACCCGCGAATTTGTTCAAGAAAATTTAAATTTTCTCATAGAAAATGTCCATTTGCAGACCAAGAGATTATTTTTTAAAATTTACCGCTGGAATGACTGGCTCAGTTATCGAGCCAGTCATTCCAGTGGTTAAATTTAAAAAATAGTCTTTTCTTGGTCTGCAAATGGACATTACTGAAGACCACTGTAGAAGCCGTTAAATGGTATATTGATTGTTCAAAGAGCTTACACCAACTGGTTGATAAAGTTAGCGGATAGTAAATCCTTTTCAATTTTGTTTTCACTACTTCTGCTAAAGCAGTGATCCGTTACGAGGGTCTACGGATCACGGGATCAAGCAGTGCTTAATCTCTAGCCATGTATATTTTATGTGTGATAATTGTCATGTGACAAATTACCTTATTGTGAAATTCTGAGTGATTTATATCTATGACGTCAATATTCCCAAAGAACTTTCTGCGCATTTCTTTTTCTTAGGCCTCTAAACTCTACAGACGTGATACAACAAATTCATTCCATTTGTAAACGATATTAATTTGGAAATATTCTGTTGCTGCCTAAGGCAGCAACAGCTCCCAGTCAAATTAGTTTCAAAATATTCAACACCTCGCCTGTGTATCTGAAATTTGATATACAGGAACTTCAGCATTTAACTGTCCCGCTGCTGCAATAATGTCAATGGGCAATGACTCTGGACCTGCTGCATATTTTGAAAACAATTTGTCTGAAAGTTGCTGGTGGCTTAGCCACCAACAACTTTCAGTCAAATTATTTTCAAAATATTCAGCAGGCCCAGCGATATAACCATTTGAATATGTCGTTGGCAGAAACTCGGTAGTGAGAGAGTTAACACGTAAACGTAATTGCTTTATTATGAAATCTGACCTAGTCTTAGCAATTATGATAACAGTGATTGAAGGAGCAACATTTCAAGCATTTCCTTTCTAATGTTAATTCGCTCTTGATTCAAGATTGAACGTGTCAATCGACCCATATTTACCCATTATCTGAACTTGTATCAGGAACCCGTAATCTTATTATGGGAATTAATTGTCACTAGAAGTTTCAAGACATTACACTGACACAAGAACTGCTTTTGTAGGTGTCTTGATTCATGTCCATTTGTATACCATGACCAAGAGAAATACTTTTAAAAAAAATTTAACACTGGAATGACTGGCTCGATAATCGAGCCAGTCATTCCAATGGTAAATTTTCAAAATTAATCTCACATTTTTCTTGAACAAACTTGGAGAGGTATAGGGTTAATATTTATCTTCAGATGTCATTCACAGTTAAGTGTTCAGCTTGTAATCATATTCGAAAACAAGAGAAATCAGAGACTGCAAACCCTCTTTCCGTTTTTGACACATTGTTAAGATTTAAAAAATATTTTACCTGATTTTTTAGATTTTCCGGATGTTTAGGATCATGCAAACAAAATTGTGGAATCCTAATGTATGGTTACACCCTTTCTTGTGTCCGTGACATGTTCTTGGCAAAATCATACTCATCGTTTACGAGATATTCATACATCCAGAATTTGATCCGATCCAGATCTGGTTTTTTTATCCGGATCACACCCAACCTTTAGAAATTGTTTTTCACGATAAGATTCTTTGTTACGTTATAATTTTAGCTAAATCAGGTTGGCAGTCTTTTACTCTCTGGCTGCTCACTATGGACACTACATTTTCCATGGGTTTAACTCTGGATATGATGAATATTTTGAAAACAATTTGATTGAAAGTTGTTGGTGGCTAAGCCACCAACAACTTTCAGTCGAATTGTTTTCAAAATATTCAGCCGGTCCAGAGTTATTGCTCATTGAAATTATTGTCTGGTGGTCTGTAGTACTCAGGCAGTTAAGATACAGCTATGCACACACAGCAAGTGGACCTGAACACAAATATGCTCTTCACCTTAGGGGGCGGGGATAATTATACGTAATAATATAATTTTAATCCTTGAGCAAATATCTATAGCCAGCCCTACTTTCTTATAATTCTATTAGTAAGTTTTCAATTTTCCTAGCATCTGAATTGGTGGGTCATTCTTTGAATTGTTCTCTTAAAGAAACATTTAAGATATTCTCAATAAATAAAAATTAAATTTGATTAATCATAGTTGTCTCCCTTGGTTTGCAAGTAACCAAGGGAGACAAAATCCTATGATTTATAACTGCGTGAACATGAAAGCGTTAATTCTTAGGTGCATATCAGATAATTACCTGAGTCGTACCTGATTACCTGGCAACAAGCTAAAGCAATTAGTGTGTTCAGTGATTTGTCAGGTGATATATGATATCGACGACTTTCTGCTATTCATGTAGATTTCTTTGTTCATTTGAAATTTTAACTCGGTGAATTTGATTTCGCTTCTGATAGTCACATATATAGAACTGTCTCGATCGACAGCAAACGTAGCCAGTTTATAGCATAAATAAAATACTTTTTAACAAATTCATTAATATTATTATTATTATTATTATTATTATTATTATTATTATTATTATTATGTTCATCTACAGTGTAGCTCATAAATAAGTGACCATATTTCCATGTTTAAGTTTGTACAATTTAGAACATAATGTAAAAAATTGTTCTGTTGAATATTTTGAACATAATTTGGATTGGAAGACATTGCTGCCTTAGGCAGAGAGAGAGAGAGAGAGAGAGAGAGAGAGGCCTTAGGCAGCAATGTCTTCCAATCCAATTATGTTCAAAATATTCAACAGTATGTTTTATTTTGTTTTGGAAACATTTTCAGTTATTTCTGAGCCATTCTGTATCCTAGTGACGTAATTTGTGATAACAATCGTTCAAGTCTGTGAAGCGTTGGATTATTTTGTGTTTTAATTAAACCGTTAACCATTTAACACTCATATCAGCCAAAAACGGCTTCTGCAATAGTCTTGGGAAATGTCCATTTGCAGACCAAGAGAAGAGTATTTTTGAAAATTTATCACTGGAATGACTGGCTCGATAACCGAGCCAGTCATTCCAGTGGTAAATTTTCAAAAATACTCTTCTCTTTGGTCTGCAAATGGACATTTTCTATAAATTTTCGTGAACAAATTCGAGGGGTAAAGGGTTAATGGTCACGCCGGCCAAAAATGACCCGTGCAATGGTTTTCAGAAATGTCATTTTGCAGGCCAAGAGAAATCTATTTTTTTAAAATTTACTATGGTAATGACTGGATCGATAAGTGAGCCAGTCGTTCCATTTGTAAATCTTAAAAAATACTCATCTCTTGGCCTTCAAATGGTCATTCGCTGAGGAATAATTATTTTCTTGACCAATCTTGACCAGTAACCCACAGATGAATTCCCCATTTCTCATTCTCAGCGATTAACATACAGGAAAACTGTTGAATATTTCGAAATAAATTTTGAACTTCCAGTCCAATTAATTTCAAAATATTCACCAGAATAAGTTTTTTATCGTAAAGAATTTTTTTTTTTTTGGAGTTGTCGGTGACAGGGTTAAAACTGACATGACATGTTTTAAAGGGACGGGATAGTAAAAAAAATGTTATCAATCTTTAAATACTGTTGAAAGAAATCTTAGATTTTGAATCTTATCTTCTGACAGACTGACGATGGAAAATGTTCTAATAAAGCTCTGGTAACAAGTTTGACCAAGAAAATTTACTTTTGTGCTTAGTAAATATCCATATCCTCTACATATGCCTAATAAAATACTCACTTTCTATATTCCATAATGTGATTATTGAAAATAGGATTTCTGTTTTATTTAACCATTGAAACCTCACATAAACAGAAGCAAGAAATTCTTTCTAATGCAAAGGATATTTTGTAGGCAGGAACAGGTTCCAGTCAGTTTAGTTTCAAAATATTCAACGGTTTTCACGTATAGAGGTCTTAAAATTGAGACTGGAATTTAATGTAGTGTAATTATAGTGTTAATGGAATATGCCATCAAGGGAAGCAACTCATAAAATAAAGATCTTGGTTAGTTAACTTGCCTTATCTCCCTTGTCATTTTTTGTTTGAATACTTTTTAGGCCCTTTAACCCACGAATTTGCTAGAAAAAAATTTCAAATTTTCTCAGAAAATGTCCATTTGCAGACCAAGAGAAGACTATTTTTGAAAATTTATCACTGGAATGACTGGCTCGGTTATCGAGCCAGTAATTCCAGTGATAAATTTTCAAAAATAGTCTTTTCTTAGTCTGCAAATGGACATTTTTCAAGACCACTGCCGAAGCCGTTTTTGGCTGATATGAGGGTTATAAAGAGTTAAGGGACAACTCCGGGATGATAAAAACTACTTATTTGAAAGATTATTACATGTTTAATGAAACTGCGCCAGAATAATAACCAGATAGAAATAGCGCAACCAACTATCGCTAGATAAAGTCGGTAAAATTGACAATTTTTCGCACATCTGGGTACTGCCATTTTATCGCGTTTAGCGACGTCAGCTCCGCACCACCGCTGTTGCTATGACTGGAGGAGTGAGGTCAATAGATGCGGGTATATATTTTAAGGAAGTATACGTAAATGATAATAGCAAACGAACCGCTGAAGCGATTCCAATGATTCTAGGATCTCTAAATAGGTTCTGACCTCGGGATTAATATGATATAATGGATGTTAATATCGGACAAGAGGTTCAAAAGACTGGAATATTAAAAAAAAATTATTCATCTAAGATACAATCTGAGAATATGTTATCCTTTTTTTGGTAAAATTCAGCATGAGATTTTTTTTGTCTCGCAGACTCTATCTCTGCGTATTGTCATTAAACTGAAGTGTACTTATAGCTGAAAGAAACGGCTATTTGCCTGACCAATTATAATTTTGCTCACATAAATATTGCCAGAGATATCACCAAATGAATTAACATTTTGACATAAAATCTGGGAATTTTCATATTGTCCGCAAGCTGTAGTAATTTCAATAATTAAGATATTTTGATGGAATTTTTCACGTTATGTGATAACATTGTAAAGCTTCGGCACAGTAAATTCTGTCATTGTAGCTGTAATACTCATTCTGATATGGGATGATGGATAGAGTGGATCCTGAAATTTTTGTTTGAAACTTTCCTGGCTTAGTTTTTCCCGCAGAGTGTATCTTTTGACCCATTAGGCCGATTCTAACATCCCTAGCATTGGATAAATCTTCGAATTTGCAGCTACAGGTAGGTTCAGAATTATTACAATCGGTTCTGTGGTTTCGGCAATATTATCATATCAAATGTTTTCTTGGAATATATATTTACACTGCCTGCGACACATGCTATAACAGCATCTTGAGTTGGCTGAGTAATTTGACAATACGTCCGTGCCAAGTGTGCCACTTCATTTAACCCTTATCGCGTGGTGTAAAATGCGTAATACCCTACTTAGAGAGATAGTGTGGGGTACATTAAAAAAAAAAATGTTGCTGAAACGTGTTGCTGTCGTGCACAGCTATGACTAACAGCAACATTGTTACCAAAATGAACACATTCTGATGGGATAGAGAAAATGGAAGCTATGCTTCAGCGGTCTAGGGGTTAACGATTCCCCAGCGACTGCGGATACTAGAATTACTTTGAAAAACTTACTAGCTTAACTGGGCAATGTCCTAACGATTACAAATTAGCACATGTTAGGCCTCCATGCATATACATATTTACTGTACAGCCTTTGTGCTCGGCAAAGATAGCGTTGATGCGGGGATGATGTCAGGATCTCGTGAAATCTCACTCTCGTTGCAAGAAAATGGCGCCGCCCGGGAGATAAAATAATCCCATGTTTACAATGGTATAATTACTCGTATTATTTGTCTATTGTTTTTATTTAGGATCCAATATGTTAGTCATTAATAGTCTTTCAAATAAAGTACGCTTTTACCAATCCCGGAATTGTCCTTTAATAGAACATAAGTCTTCAGGGGAGATAATCACCAACCCATAAAATAAGTTTTATTTGTTAAGGTGAGTTACCTCCCTTGCTTATATTCCAATACTTTAGCAATCTCATTCTTAATGATTAATGAACCAGTTGTTACAGTTCGAAGTTTTCAAAAATAGATTTCTCTTGAGCTGCAAATGGACATTTTCTCAGGATCAGTGCTTAAGGCATTTTTGGCAGACATGATTGACTCTTAAAGGGCGTATATGCAACATATTTGATAAGGCTTTTTGGATGCGAATTGTGCCACCACCATCACCCATCAACCATGCCTCATCACTTAGTTACTATGAGTGATTTAGCAAATATCAATGAGTGGCTGCATAGTCAGCAACAATTCATAGATAATGAAGATGTCATCAAATATCGTGCCATCAGACCAAGGTGGAAAATGGCTGCTAAGGAGAAAGTGTTGGAAAAGGCAAAGATGAATAGCTATATAGTACTACCGCCTATCGATCTAAAGTGGAAATCACAAGCTAAAGTACCGACTTGGGATAACATTGAGTATAAACCACAGGGTGGCAATATGCAAATATTTGATGAATGTTTAACATGGAATGCCCATTCTAAGGTTAGATCGTTCGATAATATACATTATAAGGAAGAACAATTGAATCGTTACTCGCCGCTGGGTAAAAGTAGGTCATGTGATGATGCTACATCACGTAGGCGCAAAGTGCATTTTGGTGGTGCCGCAAAGATGCGATTATCAAATGCAAACATGCATTTTTCAGTGAACGGACGTGCTGGGCAGTACGATTTGGGATACGCCGCTCCTCGTGAGCCTCTATCTAAGTCACGTATCAGGTCACTTGAAAATGTCAATTATTCACCAACAGGTGGCGATATCTATATCCCCAATTATAAATTAAAATGGAACTCTGAAGCAAAGGTAGGATCGCTGGATAACATATCGCATACACCTACTGGGGGAAAACAAACTATCGTAAACAAACCTCAAGTGTGGAAATCAGATGCTAAAGTACATTCTCTTGACAACATCCAGTACACACCTGAATATGGGTACTCAAAAAAGGTGGCAAACTACTCTTATTCATGGAATTCTGCAGCAAAGGTGCATTCATTGGATAACATTGATCATATGGCAGGAGGCGGACATATAGAAGAGCCCGAATACAGCCAGAGGAACTGGGACCATGTTCCCGCCAAAGTTGACTCAATGGAATATGTTAGAAATCCACGACTTTTAGAGCAGTTTTATACACAAATAGATAGATCTCAGTAAGGTAGGTATCGTTCAGTGCGAAATCCTGTTTCTTCTAAACCGCATTTCTAGTAGTATAATCTGTTCAATCCCAGAAACTAAATATGAAAAATGATTCATAATTATATAAGAAGTATTATCGTGAAAATGTTAGGTGTCTAAAATTGTTGTCATGGATCGCCGATCGATCATGTGATGTCATAATCAACTATGCGACATGATGTCATAATGAAATACGTCATGAATGACATGACTAGGTTCATCGCGAATGCTATAATTGATGACGGACTAAGTGTTGTTGTGCAAATTGTATGTCTTTACTATTTATTAAACATGCTGTTGAATATTTTGAACCTAATTTGACTGGGTGTTGTTGCTGCCATAGGCAGCAACAGCACTCGGTCAAATTAGCTTTAAAATATTCGAAAGTTTACTTGTATAGTTTTCTGGAAATTAATGTTTTGATCGGTCCCAACACAAGCCAGTTGCGGGTGGAGGTTAGCTAGAGATGGGCGGGGCATTGCTAAAACTTCATTTTCTTGGGTGTCTAAAATTGTTGTCAAGGATAACCAAAATTGAATAGGGTGTTTTGCACATGCATTTCTCAAATCAGCATTTTGTAATTTCTTTGCATATGCAAATGGTTTTTGCAATGTGTTCACCCATAGATTAATGGACTACATTTTTTATTTGCTAAATCTTAATTACTGTCACCCCATAAGGAGAAAAGGGTATTGCATTCTGGTCCGTCTGTCTTTGTGTCTCTTGTGTCTGGAACTGTAGCTCAAACACTACTTACCCGATTGTGTTCAAATATTAACCTAATAAAGGAACTTACCATGCAAGAGGATTTCGAGACGTTGGCCATGATCTGGATACAAATATGTATCTGCATCGGATCAAATTCTGGATGTTGTGAGACCGTCATTAGATCTGTGTATGAGCAAGATGACAACCATCCACCTTTAACCATCTGACTGCTGAGTTTTTGGATACGACATTCCAAGGGTTATATCTCTGGACCTGCTGAATATTTTGAAAACAATTTGACTGAAAGTTGTTGTTTTCAAAATATTCAGTGAGTCAAGCATTTTTGTTCATTGAAATTATTGTCTGGTGTCTTGCAGCAGTGAGACAGTTAGAACCTGGCTCGTGTTTTAACGTAGTGAACATCTGATTCAATCGAAGGCACCATTTCTTGCTATGTCCACTAATTTTTAGCTATGCCCTACCTATTTTTAGCTAAGCACCAACCTATGTTTACCTAATCCCCGCCTACTTTTGAAACAATTTTAACCCTTTGAACCCTCAATTTCCAGAACCTCAATTTCAAGGTAACTATTAGTGTTGTTCCGATTAATCGATTTGATCGATGATTGATTGGTTTGCATGCTCAACCAACAGATCGATCATGATTTCAGAAATCGACTTTGGTTGTTTATAAATTGACTTTATTAATATATTTTAACTGGTCAAGCTATAAAACGAATACTTTTTGGAAAAGAATTTAAATCTATTTGTTACAACTATATACATGTAGTATTACTCCTTAGTTTAAGACATTAATTTTTCAGCACTGAAATTGTATGTTAATTTCAAAGCAACCATACCAATAATATGTTGAATATTTTGAAACTTATTTGACTGGAAGCTGTTGCTGCCTAAGGCAGCAACATCTTCCAGTCAAATTAGTTTCAAAATATTTAACAGAGTATTTCTTAAATTATTAACAGTCTGTTCTACCTGCGACTTGGTTTGAAAGGGGTAATTATACTTGAACATGCTATAATTACTTCATTCAAAATGGGTAAAAAATGAGAACCCGTTATAAGCAATCATTAATTGATCATCACTTAGTATATAAAACCAATCATCAACCACAGAAATAGTACCAATTCCAAACACTAGTAACTATAGAGGTATGTTGTTGAATCTTTTTGAAACTAATTTGACTTGGAGCTGTTGCTTACAGTATTGTAAATTGTAACTTCACAAGGCAGACAATTCAGACGGTTACTGTTTGATCCGTGCACCTTACATGTCCGACCTAGCCTTATGCGATTATTGCTTTGAGTGATCACGATCGGTTATTTAAGAATAATCGTGATTACTCGATTAATCAACTTGGGTACAAATTACCCAGACATACATGTAACAACAAAAGCATACCAATGATGAAATGTTGTAATGGGTTTAGAAAAATCCATTTGCAGGCCAAGACAAGACTATTTTAGAAAATGTATCACTAGAATACCTGGCTCGAGTCTCGACATTCCAGTGATGCATTTTCAAAAATAGTCTTCCCTTGGCCTGCAAATGGACATACATTCATTGAGCAAAATGTCAATTTTCGTGACGGATCTCATTAAAAAGCAATTAAGAGGTTGTAATTGAAATATTTTATGCAGCACTTGGATATTATTCACGATTATTTGATTATATAATTTTTAATTATATAAATTCACTGTTTAAAAAATAATTGCAATTTGCAACTTAATCACATAATCATGCATTAACCCTTTAATGTTCATGCCGGCCAAAACTGGCCTCTGTAATGGTCCTATGGAATGACCATTTACCGGCCAAGGAATACAATTTTTGAAAATTTATCACTGTAATGACTGGCTCGATAACCGAGCCAGTCATTCTAGTGATAAATTTTCAAAAGTTTTATTCTCTTGACCTATATAAATGGACATTCACTATGCAGATATTTAAATTTTCTTGACCAAATTTGACCATTGAAGGAGGTAAGTCTAGTTGAACCTCATTGATTGTGATGTCAGCTAACCAATGTCAGATACTTGAGTGACAGCTCGGAATTCACTCCATTGACATTATTATCTTGTCTAATGAAAGGCTAAATGAGCTTTAATATGCTGTGGTGACAGTCCGTCACATATCTGTCATCTGTCCGTCAATTTTTTATTCAAAAGCCTACTCATTAACTGATTGTAACAAATTTTAATCAACCTTGCCTGGGAGGATCCTAGGGTGGTAGGCCTCAGAACCTTTATTAAGAATTTTGATTTGTCGGTTTTATGAAAAATTTACCAGAAATTGTCCAAGCGCTTGCAAATTCAAACAAATTTGGCTAGAAGTATCCTAGTATAGGCTCCAGAAATTCTATTCAGAATATTGCTTAGTCAAACAATTTTTTGGGTGAAAACTAGATTTTATGAAAATTTATCAGAAATTATCAAAGCGCGTCTCCTTAACTGCAACATATTTCCTAAAACACTTGGCGGATTTTAATCACATTGGCTGAAAAGATCATATGGTGGAAGTCTCTAGAACATCTATTCAAAATTTTGATTGGTAAATCTTTTGGTGACCATTCTGGATTTTCTGGAAATTTTCTGCAACTATTTATAGCACTATTCGTCCTTAATCAATTACCCATTTCAACAAAACTTGCGTGGAACCTATGGTAGTAGGCTTCAACATATCAAAGGAGAGTTTTGATTGGTCAATTTTTTGGTGGCCATCTTGGATTTTCCAAAAATTATCCATCATGTCGATTTAAATGCAAATGGTTCAAATGCTAATGGTCCAAGTGAGCACCACAGGCCCCTGGGCCTCTTGTTTTATGATGCAAGTGTCATTCCGAGACATTATTGATTTCAGATCACCTTCAGGCATGTATATACAAAATAGACAAACTGTTAATGGCTGTGAGGGAGATAGAACACACAGCATTTGACTTTCTGTGCCACATAATGCACACATATATATACATACATAAGTACATATGTTGTACATACATATCCACATACGTGTATGTAGGCTTGGGTGATTATATCATTAAATCGAGAATCGCGATTATTTTTTTTAATTGAATTTATATGATTAAAAATTAGATAATCGAATAACTGTGAATAATTTCTACTGCATAAAATGTTCCAAAACCGACCTGTTCATAGACATTTTGCTCAGCAAATGTATATCTGTCTGCCAAGAGAACATCCCAGTAATACATTTCCAAAAATAGTCTTGGCGTGCAAATGAACATTTCTAATCACTATTGCAGCTTTTGTCATTGATATACCTTTGTTGTTAGGTCTGGGTAATTTGTAAACAGGCTGATTAATCAAGTAATCACGATTATTCGTAAACAAACGATCGTGATCGCATAAACCAAGAATCGCACATGCCTACACGCACAGCTACACGCATCATTGACCGGTTCTCAATTTACTGCTCATGTACACGTCTTTGTATGCTTATAATTTTCAGATTGAAACGCATAGGTTATCATTCCGGGAGACGGCTGAGTCAAAGACAGACTACGGTCAGACATCTCCAGTAAACTCGCTTCCATCGTCTTCAAGTCACAGCTCCACGGAGCAGGTAGAGGTATTTCCATCTGAGTTGCAAATGCAGAGCCCCACAGAGAAAGATGTGGTAGCACCATCTGAGCCATGGACTCAGAGCTCCACCGAGCAAGAAGTGGTAACGCCATCTGAGCTGCGGACTCAGAGCTCCACCGAGCAAGAAGCGGTAACGCCATCTGAGCTGCGGACTCAGAGCTCCGCAGAGAAAGAAGCGGTTATGCCATCTGAGCAGTGGAGTCAGAGCTCCACCGGGCAAGAAGCGGTAGCGGCAGTATCTGATCAACTGATTGATCTACAGTCAGATGATGATGATGTCATGTACTGAAAATCTCCACTGATTAATATAGAGTACAGCTCAGAAATAACTTAACAGGTTTCCAGAACAAGACAAAATATACCATTATTGTTGAATATTTTGAATATATAATAAAGAAACAGGGACAGATGTGGCTGTTGCAATGTTCTAGCCAATAGATTAGCCAAATAACATTTTTGTTAGCCAAATAGTAAATACTTTAGTCACATCTTTACTTCAATGTCACTTATGAACATGTTTGCGGTCAGTCATCATCAGTTAATAGCCTACTATAAATTTCACAGTCCAGATACAATACGGTCTTACTATATATGAAATGTGTTGAATATTTTGAAACTAATATGATTAAAAGTTGTTGCTGCCTTAGGCAGCAACAGCTTTTAGTCATATTAGTTTCAAAATTTTCGACAACGTAAACAGGAATTTTTGACAATTAAGAAAGTTAGATTAAATTTAATCAATAGCCAATGATTTAGACAATTCTGCTTTTCATTAGCCAGATTTAAGTTTTACTAGCATTTGGCTAATTGGCTAGTGGGTAGATCTGTCCCTGAGAAATATTAGTTACCATGTCAGGATGTAGGAATTGTTTGAGTGTAGCTTTCGCGACCATCTCAGTCACTTCTTCAGCACTAACTGACGGTCGCTGGTAACGTCACTCTGGTCAGTTCTTGTGGAGTCTTGTGACGGCATTGACTGGTAGACTGCTGGTATATGGTAGCCTTTGTCTCGGTTCATGGTTGGTTGATGTTTGTAGATTTTGATGGCCTCTAACTTTCCGTTTAAGAAGTGACCGAGATGGTCACGAAAGCTACGCTCAAACAATTTCTACATCCCAGAAAGGTAACTAATATTTCTTTATCGGGACCAATTTTTTCGGAAATATTTTGAATATAATTTGATTTGAAGACATTGCCGCAATATCTTCCAATCCAATTATGTTCAAAATATTCAATCGTGTTCAAAATTGTACTAACTAACATGTTTCGGTTTTTGTTTTGGAAACATTTGTTAAGTTAAATATGAGTTGTACTGTAAAATAGTTTTCAAATCACTACCTCTTCTTCCTGTCCTTATCCTGCACACAAAATCAACTCTACAAGCAATAAATAGAAACAGCCCTTAGAAATGATAACATCATCCAGTTGATGACGCAGTCATCATCATTAATGTGGTGATGTCATCATCGTCAATGCAGCGGAATCATTGTCAAGGTGGCTCCTCATGGCAATGCTATTATAAATGTAGCGAAATCATTATGGTCATTATATCATCAAATGTGATGACATCATCCTCAAGATGGTAACATCCTTCCATGTAATGAGATTCTAGAATGTGTGACATCACCAAGATGATGACATCATCAGTGGTTGACATCATCATCATCATCATCAACATTATCATCCACAATGTGGTCACATAATAAAGCTACTCTTCTTAAAGGTGCATATTCACAGCACGGGCCTCTATTTCAATTTCGCAGCTTCAAAAATTATACTAATTTATATGGAATGAAATCATCATATGTTAAGATTCATTTTGTTTCATTACATATAGACACATAATTTAAGCCTCTAAAAATATATAATTTTAAGAATTTTATGTCCAAGCATTCTGGTGTGAATATGCACCTTTATCCTTTTAACCCTTAAATTTGGTCAAGAAAATTTCTATTTTCTCATAGAAAATGCCCATTTGCATACCAAGAGAAGACTATTTTTGAAAATTTATCACTGGAATGACTGGCTCTGATATCGAGCCAGTCATTCCAGCGATAATCTTTTTTAAATAGCATTTTCTTGGTCTGAAAATTGACACTTCCAAAGAGCACTGCAAAAGCGGGGTTTTTTGGCTGATTTTGGTGCTAAGGGATTAATTTTCTCTGTAGGGGAATGCTGTCACATTGCTTAAGTTTAAGTTTTAATGGATAATATTAAATCAAATTTGAATTTTTGCCAAGTCACCTTTGATGCTTAGTATAGAATTAGTTATTTTAATTGTATTAAGATTAAAATTAAAATCTAAACATAAATATATCACCTACCGGTAGATCTTTTACACTATGTTATTATTAGTACATGTATTATTTTTATCGCTGCAATAACTAACGGTACAATTAGTATTATTAGTATTATTATTATTGTAACTGGTTATAGATTATAGAGCTGCGGTAATGGAGGATTAAAGTTTATCCATCAAACACATGATGTCATAATCAACTACATGACGTGTAGGATGATGTCATAATCAATTACATTATGAATGACGTAAATAGGTTCATCGTGGACAATTAATAGTGACGTACTAAGCGTTGTTGTACGAATTGTATGGCTTTGCTATAAAAAACATGCTGTTGAAACAGCGACAGCACCCAGCACACAGTCAAATTAGTTTCAAGATATTCAACAGCTTACATGTATAGTTTTCCGGAAATTGAGGTTCAGAGACTACAGGGATCGATCGATTACAACACGGTGAAGCATGGGTGGAGCCTACCTAGAGGTGGGTGGGCCATAGCTAAAACTGGCTTTCTCCTTGTATTCTCATATTTGTCTTCATCTCTATCCACACCTTGTTTTGCGATGCAGAAGTCACGCTTAGGTACAATGCAGGGATTCGAGATGTCGCTCAAGTATCTGACGTCATCATTAATTACGTCACTAGTTAGCTGACATCACAATCATAATGACATATCTCACACCTAACTCCATCATGAACATTGGTGAATTTGTACGAATTGTCTTTTATAAATAAATTTACAGTTTAATAAGCTGTCTGCCCCCCACCCCCAGTCAAATTAGTTTCAAAATATTCAACAGGTTACCTGTATGTACATACCTTGAAATTTTGTTTCTGGGAATCCAGGTGTCAATGTTTCCAATCAATCCCAACGTGTAAATAGTGGGCAGAGTTTACTTAGAAATGGGGGTTACATAGAAGTGGATCCCTCCATTGCTGATGAAGTCGTTTTTGCCCATATGCTGGTCATGAATAATTTTAAAACTTAGTACTTGAATGACTGCTCATAGATCTTCAAAGATATTCATTTCTTTACTTGCACATTCTATGAGAAAATTCTTTACAACATTTTTTAATCATCAACTTCTTTAAGTCACTATTATCCTGTGATGGACTAGAATGAGCAAATATTATGCTGTCATAATCAATGGACCTTTTCAGTTTTAGCTATGCCCTGCCAATCTCTAGCTAAGCTCCACCCACACCTCGCTCGTGTTGAGATCGATCGTTTTCTGAACTCTGACTATCAATTTCCAGAAAACTATACAGGTAAGCTATTGAATATTTTGGAACTAATTTGACTGGGCGCTGTTGCCGCCATAGGCGGCAACAGCGTCCAGTCAAATTAGTTTCAAAATATTCAATAGGATGTTTATTAAATAGTAGAAAAATACAATTCGTACAGTGTGTCGTGCTATTAAGAGTTAAATCCGGGCCAAATAGAATTATGTATGACGTAATGATTATGACATCATCCTACACACCACTTAGCTGATTATGACATCATATGAGGTCAGATTTATAGATGGATAATCTGGAAAGGTGAATTGCACAATCAGAGCAATTTATCCAGAGGGAAGTTTTGACAGCACGTCATGACTTTGATATCAACAATTTATTAGTTCATGAAAACTCCCAGTTATGTAATATTATACAACCTGACAATGGAGGAATCCCGTTTTAGCTATGCCCCGCCCACCTTTAGCAAAACTCCACCAACTTTTCTCCCATGTTGGGATCGATCGATCTGTACAGGTAAGCTGTTGAATATTTTGAAACTAATTTAGCTGAGTGCTGTTCTTGTCGGTCTAAGTAGTTTCAAAATATTCAATTCGTACAGCAATGCTTAGTCTGTCATCAATTAAGCATTCGTGATGAACTTATCTGCGTCATTCATGACGTAATTGATTATGATATCATCCTACACGTCGTTGATTATGACACCATGTGATTGATGGATAAACTGGAAAGGGCCATTCAGCATTATAATGGTTATGAATTACTTATATATTTAACCATTCACATTTGATCAAGAGAATTAAAATATTTGATCATTAAATGTCCATTTACAGGCCATGATAAGGCTATTTTTGACAATTTACCACTGAAATTCCTGGCTCGATTATCGAGCCAGTCATTCCAGTGGTAAATTGTCAAAAGTAGCCGTATGCAAATGGGAATTTCTCAAGACCATCGTTGAATCCATTTATGGCCGGTTTGATCATAAAAGGATTGTCTCAAATTGAACATTTTGAAAATAACTCAACGAGAAGATATTTCTGCCAATCAAATTAATTTCATTATATAATTTTAAGGTGTATTATTTCTAGATTTGTGTTCTAATCTTAGCCAGTCAGACATTGAGCATTACGGGGGATTTACTATGGCGATATATGGTGATAAAATTTTAGAGATATTTCGTTGGTGATAGCATTATGAATATATGTTGCTATGGTGATGTAACCATGGAGATGTATATGTGATAAAGATTATTATATTTATAGTTGTCAGTGTGGTCATGTTGCTATTTTAACTACTAGTATGTTGTCGTAATAAAATGTTAATAGCGCTAGTAGGCCAATGATGATGATGTACGATAACTATTGAGATGATGTTCTGTCAGGATGTAACTATAGCAAGGTCACTCTGAAACTGTTACTTCAAATTGATGAATCCACTTACGGCTTATCCCTGTTCGTCTCTAACTAAGCTCCGCCCTTGCTTTGCCTGTGCTTGTATCTATCGAACCCTAGACTCCCTGAATCTCACTTTTCAGAAAACTATACACTCGCCTAAGCTGTTGAATATTTTGAAACTAATTTGGCTGGCAGCTGTTATTCAACAGTTTTCCAGTATATTTAAAATAGAGACACTGACGAAGCCGGCCAAAACTAACCTCTGTAGTGGTCTTGAAGAATGTCCATTTGCATGCCAAGAAAAGACAATTTTTAAAAATTTACCACTGGAATGACTGGCTCGATAACCGAGCCAGTCATTCCAGTGGGAAATTTTCAAAAATCGTCTTCTCTTGGCCTGCAAGATTCATTCTATAAGTAAATATTTAAATTTTTTGAACAAATTTAATCATTAAAGGGTGAAAGGGTTAGTTTATTTATCTGCCCCAATGAGCAGAAATAAAACTTGAATCATTCCGACATTAGATCCAGCTAGAGTCAATCTCACGGTCAGAACCCGCCACCCACCTCAACCCTCCCCCCCACCTCTTTATGCAGTAATTAACCCATTATTTCAGGTATGTTAGTATTTTATTATTTTATAATACGTTAACAGTGATAAATTTTTAGACATTATAATAAATTATTGTATATAATAATGACTTATTTAAACTGCCATATTTTCATAATTCCTGTAATCTGGGACCAGGTATAGGTCATTGTGGTCACGTGACTTTTAATCTGTGACTATCACATAATACTTCATAATAAGTCTGATTACAATATTATTTATGATGTAAGAAGTATTCTGTTGAATATTTTGAAACAAATTTTACTGGAAGCTGTTGCTGCCTAGGGCAGCAACAGCTTCCAATCAAATTAGTTTCAAAATATTCAAGAACTTTCCTGTATAACTGCCTTAAAATTGAGATACTGCAATTTCATAATTCAAAAGGATAATTTTAAGGTTGTTTTTTAATTGTATGATTTGCCAAGATGGAGATTTATTCTGATTTAAATTTGCATAGATAATAGATCTTGGAGTGTGGACCTCGTCATATCATATTAAGCTACTATAAATATCAAAAGTCACCCAGGGCCGGATTATTCATTAGGCATACTCATCGCAGTCTTTATGGTATTTAGAGATGGCACGGGCCGTTAAAGTAAGGCCTAAGATGATTTAAAACATATTGTACAATATTTATATGTATAAATTCTAAAGCTATAGATATTCTTAACACTCTGTGAATTTATGAACATTATATAACTATATGTAGGAATGCAGGAAATAGAATATCTATTTAAAAATGTGTCCGTATAGTGTCTGTGTAGGGAGACCCCCCCCCTCGACCCTCATTACTTTGGAGTGAGACCCCCTCACAGACCCTCCATGCATGATGCATAAGGCATATGAAAGTATAACTCCGGCCCTAAAGCCATCAGAAAAATTATATATCTTAAAATATTAACAATAACTGAAATTTGGTGAAGAAAATTTCAAATTTCCCTTCAGAAATATTCATTTATATATATATATATATATCAAGAAATTATTGTTGAAAATTTACGAATGGAATGACTGGATCGGTTATCGGGCAGTCATTCCAGTAGTACATTTTCAAAAATATCCTTTTTTTGTCTACAAATGGAAATTTCTCGCGAGCACTGCAGAATTTGTTCTGATCAGCAAAGCATTACACATTGTCACTGATTCTCAGACATAATATTGTTGCAGGAATTATTGGCTTATTAATTTTCATTTATATTAAATTGTTACATACATATTGCTAAATATACGTTCTTAATATAATTCTTTACACTATATTATACAATTATACATAGTACATGTTTTATATGGGGCACACAGTTTATATGCCTGTTTAATATGGTGTCATTATCGTACATAATTAATCGAAGTAACTGATAGAGTTACATATTTTCAAACTAATTTGACTGAATCAAGTTGGCAGTTAAATAATTTTCAAAATATTTTGATGTTCTAAGGCGTTTGTCCTAGACTTGAAACAAGCATTTAATGCAGAATTAGTAAGTCACGTAACCCTTTCACTGACAAATCCCTTAGAAATTATATTCTTTACATCTTAAACCTTATTCTGTTGAATATTTTGAAATTAATTTGACTGGAAGCTGTTGCTGCCTGTCAAATTAATTTCAAAATATTCAACAGTCTTCCTATGTGGTGGCATTGAATATTATATATGGGTAATTCATCACTGAAAGGGTTAACCCTCGAATTTGGTCAACAAATTTTAATTTTTCCCATAGACAATACCTGTTTGCAGGTTTGATTATCGAGCCAGTCATTCCATTGGTATATTAAAAAAAATTAATCAGCTCTTGGCCAGGCCTACAAAGGGATATTTCTCAATACCATTGCAATAATAATTTTTGGCCAGATTGATTGTTAACTGGCTGATCGCTGCCATCCACCAGACAATTATTTCAATTGGCAATAACCCTAGACATGCTGAATATTTTGAAAACAGTTAGACTGAAAGTTGTTGGTGCCTTAGGCACCAACAACTTTCAGTCAAATTGTTTTCAAAACATTGAGCATATCCAGAATTAAACCCCATGGAAAATGTAGTCTACCGAAATGTAGCTGCCAGAGAGTTAGAGACATGATTACTCATCATGCATTATATACACTTTCTGAAAGCTAGTGAAAGGGGAGATAACTATGTCTATTAAACAGGCGTATATCGTAGTTTGATGTTTATCAGATACCTGTATCTATATTTGTTTTATAATATATCTATATACATATTGTTATTGATTGTTATATGTTGTGACAAACACCTTTGTTAACTTTATTAATTAACTTTATTATGTATCGATTTTATTTTTTTCTATTTAGAATGATATGAATGCATCAGACTGTGCGTATTATTGTACGCTATGTAATGATCTACTGGGAACAAATTGTATATAGTACTTGGTGCATCGTGAAGATTTAATGGTCAAGCTAGCCAAGACCGGCCTCTGCAGTGGTCCAGGGAAATGTCCATTTTGCAGAGCAGGAAAGGGCAAGTGTTGAAAATTTACCACTGGAATGACTGGCTCGATTATCGAGCCAGTCATTCCAGTGAAGTTTTCCTCTCTTGGCCTGCGAAATTGACATTTTCTAAGAGAAAATTGAATTTTCTTGACCAAATTTGATCCTGAAAGAGTTATGTGTTGTGACTTGTTCTACTGTTATAAGATATTATTCAAATGTATATTTGAGCATTGTGATGAAACACAATCGTTGTGGTTTACAAACATGCACACGTGATCGCACATGCGCACACGCACACACACACACTAATTTGGTTACAAACTGTTCTGGAACCTGTTGCTGCCGGTTGAATTTCTTCAAAATCTTCAACTGCTTACTTGTATCGTTGCATTGAAATTGAGATTCTGGGATTTAGGTATCAAGCGGCGAATAATTTATCTAATACGAGGCAGAATCCAAGCTCAACTTATCAGGGCGACATCTTGTGTTTGGTTAATCATACTGGACCCAAACTTGTACACATGCCTCCTTATAATGACTCAATGGGCAAAGTCACTGGGACCGTGGTAAAAACTTGGACAAATGCATACATATAATGAGACAGCATTTAGTTCAACTAATCAGTTTATATCTCATATTTAGTTAAGCATACATGGCCCAGTCTCCGACACATCCTTCCGTCTAATTAGATGGCATGGCCACAATCACCTTGGCATCAAAACTAGAAGGTAAATGTGATAATGACAAAGCAAAGACGTGATTTCTGAATAATAATAACATTTTGCTTTTACCTCAACTTAGTGGTTCATATCTTGTGTTAATCAAGCTGGATATAGAAGATGGCACATTTACTTTGGGGTCAAAAGATCAAAGATGATGGTCAATGATAAATGTATTATACGCCTTCTATATTTATTTTATATTTGAAGTCATTCTGGTTAGCTTTCATGTCACAGGAATTTCAAAGCTTAAGGGAACCATTCAGCATTAAATATTTAATTCATTTTAAGCACATTGTCTAGCATTGAACATTTTTTAGAGTTTTAAATGGTCCTCCATCATTGAACTTATTCTTAATAATAATAATAATAATAATAATAATAATAATAATAATAATGTCCATTATAATTCTAATTAGTATTGTAAGATAATTATTACCCTCTAATGGTCAAGCCGTGGTCTTAAGCACTGACCATTTGCAGACCAGGAGAAGACTATTTTTGAAATTTTTATCACTGAAATGCCTGGCGAGCCAGTCATTTCTGATAAAATTTTCAAAAATAATCTCTTGGCATGCAAATTGACATTCACTTAAGCAATATGTAAATTTCTTACTAACTCTTGATTATTAAAGGGTCGATTGACTAACTGCTACACTGTGGTAGATTACCCACACAGTCATTGTAATCATCAACAAGGGAGGAATCCAGTTTTGACCTAGTCCCGCCCAACTTTAGGTTAGCTCAACCCACACTTTGCCCATGCTGGAATCGGTTGATCCCTGCACTCCCTGAATCTCATTTTCCAGGAAACTATGCAGGTAAGTTGTTGATTAAGTTGAAACTAACTTGACTGGGTGCTGTTACTGCCAATGGCAGCAAGAGCACCCAGTCAAATTAGTTTCAAAATAGTCAACAGAATGTTGGTTAAATAGTAGACAGACAATTCTTACAACTTGACTGACTATTAAGCATTTGTGCCAGACTATGTCATGTCATTCATCGTGTAATTGATTATAACCCAGCCTACACGTGACATAGTTGATTAAGATCTCATATCACTGATTGAGAAATTGGATTCCTTAGTTATCAATAATTTAAAATGAAAGTTATATAAGTTTCTCATCACATTAACAAAGCAGGCCCCACCTACTATATGCATGCACTATGACAGCAATATTGCATTGTATCACCGTGGTAGTGCTTGTACTGGAATAGCATGTAATCTATATACGTTCGTAATAAACAACACTGTGTAAAGACATTCTAATATACATCTTGCTTTTATTTTTTCTTGATATTCATATTATATTTCTTCATATAATCATGGATCCATGTTTCACATGTCTGAAAGAATGAATGTATGTTTCCATTTGGATAGATATAGTTATAAGTATAGTTGATATGCTATTGGACAGGAAATGAATGTGATTGGCAAGTTATTGGACAGGAAATGAACATGGTTGACAAGCTATTCAACAGGAAATTAACATAATTGAGAAACTATTGGATAGGAAATTAACATAATTGACAAGGTATGGGGCAGTGAATGAACATAATTGACAAGGTATGAGGCATGGAATGAACATAATTGACAGGTTATGAGGCATGGAATGAACATGATTTACAAGGTATGGGGCAGGGAATGAACATAATTGATAAGGTATGGGGCAGGGAATGAACATGATTGACAAGGTACGGGGCAGGGAATGAATATGATTGACAAGGTATGGAGCAGGGAATGAACATAATTGACAAGGTACAGGGCATGGAATGAACATGATTCACATGGTATGGGGAAGGGAATGAACATGATTGACAAGGTATGGGTCAGGGAATGAACATAATTGACAAGTTATGGGGCAGGGAATGAACATATGGAATGAACATAATTGACACAGTATGGGGCAGGGAATGAACATAATTGACAAGGTATGGGGCAGGGAATCAACATAATTGACAAGGTATGGGGCAGGAAATGAATGACAAGTAGTAGATCAAATTTTTTATCTTAACTCAGCAGGTCATTTAATGGAGATGTAATATCAGAGAAGTTCCTGCAAAACCTATAATATCCTGTTATGCCAAGAAAACTAATTAAACTATACATATTATTGAGTACAGGAATTTCTACAGTATTTTCTCCATTGTCTCAATGGGTGTAACTTGACCATAACCCATCACATACCTTATCCTGAAAGAATTTGCTTTTTGACAAAGTAACTGTGAGATTAGCTTCTTTAAGTCTGTTAAACGTTCTACACAAGTAAAATAAGTGATTTTTCTGGCTATCATTGTATATAAAAATATCATCAACATATATTTCTACACCTTTAAGAACACAGACAGGTAGGTCTCTGAAAAGTGGCTTGAGAATTTATCATACCAAATGACATTACACTGTTCTAATACAACCCATCAGGTGTTATGAAAGCTCTGTCACCCTGTCAGTCAACAATCTTTTAGCAGATCATATTTGGGAATATACCTCACTGTGCGGATCTTGTCTATACAATCTTCCAGCCTTGGCCTGGGATATGAATCGGTCTTTGTAAGGGAGTTGACCTGTCTAAAATCCTAGCAAAACCTGATAGAACCATCTGGCTTAGGAACTAGTGAACAAGGTAATGCACAGTCGCCCTGGCATAGCTCAATGATCTTATTCTCTAACATGTATGATATCGCATTCTGCATCTTTTCAGCTTTCTGAGGAGTCGCATTGTATAAACGTAGAGGCATCAGCTACATTAACATCATGAACAGTGACACGTCCTACCCTGCTCTTCAGTGAATATACACTTATATGGAAGTACCTCAGCTAGCTCACTCTTGTCTTTAAGACATCTAAATTACTCAGTTTCATCTGAGTTTCCTCTAACAAAATTACACAATTCATCTATATATTCAAATGGTTCCGAAAGAGAACTATGAACAACCATAGCCCCATGAGGAGCTCTATCATAATATGCTTTCTACATATTGAGATGACACAACTGAGTAGCCTCTCACCAATTAGGAGGTTTGATAAGCTAGTCCACCTCACGCACCTTCCTGAACACATTGTAAGGACCATGATCAAACCAAACCTACCAAATATTTCAGGTTCAGCTTGAAGGATACTCCAAGTGATTGGCAATCAAACCAAAACTATCACATGTACTGACCTTGTTCTCCCGAGCCTTTCTATCATGCAATCCTTTCATCTTAGCCTGAGCAAACTGATGATTTTCACATGACAATTTGCGAGCATTATGCAATCAAGACCTAAACTTTGACGCATATCCTAGCAAGTTGACATCTTCAGGACCTTATAACCAATTCTCTTTCAGAAATTCCAGTGGACTCTGAACATTGTGCCCAAATACTAACTCAAACAGACTGAAGCCCAATGACTCGTGTAAAGACTCTCTAGCTGCAATTTGCATGAACTACATGTGTAATGGAGAAATCTGACCTGTCACTTAAGTATCTGATGTCATAATCAAATACGTCACCAGTTAGTGGACATCACAATCAAAATGACATGGCTCCAAAACGAAAATCGAAAAAGATGTCACGAAGTGCACAAATTATGACTTCATCAATTTATTATTATAATAATTTAACTAGAAGCTGCTGCTAAAATAGTTTTAAATATATTCAATGGTATACCTGAATAATTACATTGAAATTGACCTTCGGGGAATTCAGTGTTCAAAGTATAAATGGATTCCAACAAATGCAAAACATGGGCGCAGGCTACTTAGAAATGGATCCTTCCTTTCTCACACATAGACATCATAATTGTGAATTCATATCTATGTTCTCAACAGACAGTATGACCTAAATACACCATCTATTTCACGGAGCAGGCAGCTGGGTCAGCAGCAGTTGGAAGCATCATCAAGGTTGTGTAATCTTGAAATGTTAGTGGCAATCAGGATATATGACCACGATCCCTGCATCTGTGGACAGTAAGTCCAGCGACAGTGTGATATGCCATCACGATTTCTGGGCATGAGGATGGCCTCTAGAGACGACATGATGTCTCATCAATCATGGTACTTGATCCTGTAAAGATCGCATGTCAATAGAAAGCCGGATGCGTCGTCTACACCGAGTGACCAGTCTGTAAGCACGGTGGTATACTGTCATGAATCGTCGCCTGAAATAGATAAATAGATAGATAGATAAGGGCATGGATGAATGTGGGTGTGCGGATGGAATGATGGACAGATGGATGGGAGAAGTTGGTGGATTAATGGATCAACGGCTCAACACTTGAAAAGCTTTGATAAAGCATCAAACACATCTACAATGGACCTTTCCATTTTTAGCCATGCCCCGCCCATCTTTAGCTAAGCTCCACCCACACCTCGCCGTGTTGGGATTGATCGATCCCCCAAATTCCCTAGCTATCAATTTCCTGAAAACTATACAGGGAAGCTGTTGAATATTTTGAAACTAATTTGACTGGGTGCTGTTGCTGCCTATGGCAGCAACAGCGCCCAGTCAAATTAGTTTCAAAATATTCAACAGAATATTTATTAAATAGTAAAAGCAAACAATTTGTACAACAACGCATAGACCGTCTTCGAATATGTACTTATCGACGTCATTCATTATGTCGTTATTGTACACATCACGCAGTTCATTATGACGTCATATGATGGGTGGGTACTCTGGAAAGGTGAATTATATCAGCACAATGCCGCATCGCATGTTCTAATGCGTGATAATCGAGTAAGACACCATATTTCAAGTTCTAGATGTGCGTGCACATGTGTGTGCGTGCGTGCATGTATGTGCACGCATATTTCTCAGTGCATGCGTGCATGCATGCATGAGTGCGGACACACGTGTCTCGGTGCATGTACATACATCTTACCTGAGTTCTATACAGGAGTCGGTCAACCACGGACCACAGGGCACAAGTACTTGTTCCACCAGAGGTTGTCTTATGCGTCTGTAATATGGTATTAAGTATCGTTCTCTCTGGCATTTCCTATTTAATCATATTAAAGTCTATGTAGTGGACGAGCAAGAACACAAGTAATCCCATTTTAGCTATGCACTGCCCATCTCTAGCTACCTAATCATATAACATTTTACGGTAATACTTAATGGATATCATAGTATCTGTTGACCTTTTCTTTACTCTCAAACCATACTTTAAAAATTGGAGTTATGCCACCAGTGACAACATTGATTTGCAGTACAAAGTGGCGATCAGATAGTGCAGATACCCTCACTCCCATTATTTGTCCCAATATTCTTTATTTAAATTAATGATCTTCCGAACCAAGACCAAATTGTGTCAATCCTAGTGTATGGTAACACATTTTCTTATATTAACTTTTGAACGAATCAGATAAGTATTTTCAGAGATATCTATACATCTGGAATTTGATCCGGTCCCGATATATTTCTTAAACTCCAGATCCTGGCCAAAGTCTGGAAATCCTAATTTATGACAATAATTGTTCATCTGTTAAGATTTGCGTCAAATCAGATCTGTATTCTCTGAGATACAGCCTGGCCAGATAGACAGGCAGATTGGCAGAGAGGCAGACAGACAGACGGACAGGCAGATTGGCAGACAGGCAAACAGACACATTCGAGATAAACTTGATTGCATTCACCTCTCCATTTCGATGTGAGGCAGATTTTCTAGTCAAATTACTTTCAAAATATTCAACAACGTATATCTTTTGAAATGTAGATAAGTAGTGGTAGTCCTACATAGTCTGTTTATGTTAGAGGGTTATCAATTTATAATATTTACTTCTTAGTTTTCCGTGCACAAAGCCGTCCTCTGTACCCAGGCGGACATTTACAGCGCTTATTATTTATACACTGACCTCCATTCTTACAGCGTCCACGACAACCTAAAAACAGATTAGGCCAAACAAATGATATGTAGGCCCGACGTTTCCTATTCTCTCTCTCCTTCCCTACAGCAATAACTGCGACCTTCTTGCCCCAAAATAAGTAAATTTATCAAATTTCTTTTTCACGAGTGAGATGACATACTTACCTCCCTAACACTCTTGATATACTAGTATATCGGCTCTAAATTCAATAATATTCAGAATTATAAAAACTTAGGTGCCCCTAATGGGCAGGTGGAAGTACACAGTCATGCACATGACAAACACCACCCACTGCGCATGCGCACACCGGTACATCCGTTACTAAATATTGGCTGACATAGAACTATTCAATAGCCAAAGGACCGGGCCTCCGTGGGGTGGCAAGGCCGGGATCCTGTTAGGGAGGTAAGTATGTCATCTCACTCGTGAAAAAGAAATTTGATAAATTTACTTATTTCACATCATGAGATCATACTTACCTCCCTAACACGCTTGATAAAAACCAGAATTTGAAAGTAAATTTTGGTGGGAGGGAGGCAAGGTCCTGAAAACCAGCACACCCTCGAAGAGACTAGGCTCTTTGAATTCTCAAGATTTAAAACATCTGAAATTGTGACACCACAACCAGGAATAGAATTTTGCATCGGATAATCGACCGATGAAGGGAGATTGATCAAAAGGCAAATGCGCCCCCCCCCCCCCCCCCTCTTTCTGAGGAAGGTTAGGAAAAAACGCTGCTCTAAATGACTAGCACATTCTCTAATACTTAATGAAAAGTATTACTAGACATTGGAAAAAGAAGAATTGCTTCTATTTCAAAAACTCTCTGAAAAAACTCACAATTAAGAGACATTACCCATCACCATATTAAAAAATAAAAATGACACCATCACCAAGACAAAAAAATATAAAAAATGGTCATAACCACTGACCTCTGATGTCTTGGACGCGGCACTCATCTCTTCCACCACCGGATGAAGAGAATTGTACCAGCTAATAGTAGGGATACCCTACCAACAAATGTGATATTTGTAAATAGCAGAGGAGGAAACTATTTACAAACATAAACCTCTGCATTAATATTTTATTTCCTGAGGACTGAGACGGCGAGAGGGTTAGAAGTGTCACGAAGGTAATGGTCGGTAAAACTTGACTCACAGTGCCACTGGGCTACTGCCATAATGTCTTCAATAGAAACACCATTAAATAATGCCGTGGAAGTTACCACACCACGGACACTATAAGCCTTGGCTCTATCTACCTGGATTCCAGTGGCTGTCTTATGACAGAATTGGATACATTCTACTATCCATCTGGAAATAGTGTCTCTTGACGCCCTACCATGGGGTTCAATATATGACAACCATAGGGAACATGGGTCCGTCCGCCAAACCCGAGTTCTTCTCTTGTACTTATTTAAAGCACGGACATGACACCATACTTTAGAAACCAGGATCATATCTGGTTACGGCAGGTAAAATAATAGGTTTACCCGAATACTTTAAAGATTGATTCTTAGCCAAGAAATTCAATCTTGGTAGAAGCCTAAGGCCTTCACCTGTAACTATATAACGGTCAGGCTCAGCAGACAAGGCATGAATTTCACTCCTGCGTCTGGCTGATGCTGCCGCACCTAAAAATACAGTTTTAAGTGTCAATAATTTTACAGATATAGCACTAAGTGGTTCAAAAGGTTTATCACTCAAAACCTGCAGAACCATAGAAAGACTCCATGACGGTGTCAGTGGAGGATTTCTTGGTCTGAGATTGCCCATACCTTTAATAAGAGTATTTAAAACCCTTACTTCATCACTTCCCCTCTTTGCCAAGCAAGGGATAACAGTCATCAATGCTGATTTGTATCCAGCAATAGAATTAGGTTTAAGACTATAAGTATCATACAGGTGACAGAGAAAATCAGCTACTACCTGAATAGATGCTTCCATCGGATTGATAGACCTGATGCCTGACATTGTCTCTTTGAGCACCATTCTGCAAATCTGTTGATTTTATAATTATAAGCTCTGGAGGTTGACCCCCCTCTGGCTCTGGCCATGAAATTGGCTGCTTGCTCAGAAAAGCCCTCCTTAATCGCAGATTGTTTGACAACATCCATGCAGTCAATTGAAACATTGACGGATTGTTGTGAAGGGTCTTGCCCTGGAAGATAATATCGTCCATCAGCGGCAGAGGAACCGGATTGCAAACCAGAAGGTCCAGCAGATCCGTAAACCATGATTGGCTTGGCCAATTCGGGGCAATCAGAAGCACTTGGCATTCCTCTTGTCTGATCTTCTGAAGAATCCTTGGAATCAGGATTGTTGGAGGGTATGCGTATGCATACATTCCCTTCCAACTGATAGCTAGCGCATCTATTGCGATAGCGCTTGGATCTGGAATCGGAGAAACGTACATCGTCATCTTCGCATTCTTCTTCATTGCGAACAAATCTATGTTGGGCTTTCCCCAATGATTGAACAGGTGATCCGCCACACATTGATTTAGTTGCCATTCCGTAGGCAGAATACTCATCCTTCGGCTCAATGAGTCTGCTAACAGATTCAGCCTTCCCGGAATATGAACTGCTTTCAAGGTGATCATATGATCCATGCACCAGCAAAGCAGCTTCCATGTCATCATACAGAGACTGGGCGACTTCGTTCCGGCCTGGCGGTCTATGTAACTCACTACTGTAGAGTTGTCTGAACGTAGCATCACAAATTTTCCCTCCACTTCCTTTAAGAAGTGTTCCAGGCCTAGAATTACAGCCCGCAATTCTAGCATGTTGATATGTTCCTTTGACTGTTCCAGATTCCAACGCCCTGATATAGTGGCTTCTTCCAGGCAAGCTCCCCAACCCTCCATCGATGCATCCGTAAACATCGTTATTTGAGGGTGGGGAGGGGTCAGCATGACCCCCGCTAGGAGATTTCCTCTCCATCCACCAATGAAGGTGATGAATGAGAGGGTCCAACACTTGAATGCGCGAGTCCAGTGATCCTGAACTCTGCGTCCACTGAGTCATGAGAAACAATTGAATCGGCCGCCTGAGGAATGACTGGTTCCATTGAACCCATCAGACCTAACATTCTCAGATAGACCCATGCTAGAATATAACGACTGTTGCAAACCAATTGAATGCTCGAGAGGAGACCTTCCACTCTCTCCTGGGACGGATACACATATCCTATCTCCAGATCGAAGAACATACCCAGGTAAACAAACTTCTGGGATGGAGTCAGCTCTGATTTCTGAAAGTTGATTATCCAGCATAAATCTGTGAGAGTTTTAAAAACTATCTCCAGATTTGCTGTCAAACTTTCTGGGTTGTGTGCTTTCAGCAACCAGTCGTCTATGTAAGTGTGAACAGCTATATTTCTCATGCGGAGGTATGCCGTGATAGCAAGTACCAATCGAGTGAAGACCCTTGGAGCTGTCGAGATGCCGAATGGAAGAACCTTGAATTCCCATTGGCGTCCCTGAAAAGCAAATCTCAGGAACCGACGAAAACTCCTGGCAATTGGAATGTGGAAATAAGCATCCTTGAGATCTATAGATGCTGTCCACATCCCCTTCTCTAACCCCAACAACACCGATCTTACTGTTTCCATTTTGAAACTTGGTGTGTCTAAAAACTTGTTTAGAGGTTTGAGGTTGAGAATTGGTCTCCACCCCCCCCCCCCCCCCCCGGTGTTCTTTGCCACAAAAACACGGTTGAATAGAAGCCCGGGCAATCATGCACCGGTTGAATTGCTTCCTTTAGAATTAGAGATTCTATCTCCTCTTCTATGCACAACTGCTTGTCTGGATCTCTTGGAATTTGAGTCCAGACCGGTACCAGAGACAGATGCAATGGCGGACCTCGTATCCATTCTGGACTGTATCCGTGCGAAAGCCATTGCAAGACTAAGCGGTCCTGAATTAACCGCCCCCACTTCTGAATGTGGCAAGTCAAACGACCTCCCACTGGTGCACCTAGGGTTGACGGGGTGCCCAAAAATTTTAGAAGTAGGAGTGTCTCTGGTACGAGTGACAACACCCGAGTGGTACTTGTGATAACCGGGAAAATTTTTCTTGAATCAGGCCCGGTTACCACGCGCCGCTCCTCGCGCGCCGTGACCAGCACCACGGTGCACGGGCTGCTGTCTGGCTGGCTGCGCTTGAGGCGCTGGCTGATGTACAACAGCACGCTGCTGCTGGCGCAGCCGACGCGGTCTCTGAAACCGGCCGGCCTGCTGGCCTCTGACACTGCCACGAGTGTACTGCTGTCGAGCAGCCGAGGGCTGAACACGCACATGTTCTCTGCGCAGCACTTCAAACTGTACAGGCAGCGCCCTCTGGTTGTTCACCAGTCACTGTCTCCTGGAGGTGCCGACAACCTTCACCTCCAAAGAGTCCAGGGCCCGCCATCGGCGCTTGCAACAGGCGCGACTTGAGCTCCTGAGACAGGCACAAATTGTCCAATGCAAAAGTGCGCCTCGTTCTCAGTGACTTTGTGACCGACCTAGTCAGACAGTCCAACGCCAGGTTGATGCCATCCTGGATGGCTCGTTGGACTGTCATGGGACTAGGCTGTTGCTGCACCGACGCTGCTACCAACCCCGATAGCAGCTGAGAGACATGCGACAGCGCACCAATCGCTGCTCGCGAGCTCTCCTCGGTGTCGCGCAAGGCGGCATTCGCTGAGCGCATAGCGCCCGTGCACAACGCTCCCGTGTCAGCACGGGAACCCGGCCGCGTATCTTCCCCCAGAGCGGCGCGGTCGTCCGCGCTCGGTCTGGGTGTCAGGCCATATCGAGCATACTGACTAGCAGTAACTCGACATCGCCTAGCTACCTCGCGGGGGACCTTTGTGAGGTGACCTCTCGGTCTGATCGACTCCTCTGCCGCCGAGAACATATCTAAGATATGCTCAGCATATGGCAGAGACAGAGTCGTGCTGGCCAACGGCTTCGCCTGTAACCATGCCCGAGGGTTACCGGCGGCCATCTCGTCCACGGCGAGCTCTGGTCTAACAGCGAGGAGCCACGCACACGCTTCTGACCAGTCTTCATCCGTGGCTACCTGCGAATTGCCGATGAGCAGCGGGCCCTCGTCATCCTCAATGGCATTTGCGGGTATGGCCGAGGAGGAAGCTATAGACGAACCTGGCTGCCCAAGGAATGTATACGGGCCCGCGAGTGCTGGCATAGCATTCTCCATAGGCAAACCAGGCACCATGGCCGCGCTTGTGTGAGGGGGTTCATGCACACCAGCGCAGCCCGGAACGTCCGTATGAGATTCCACGTCCAAGCGTGGAATCTTATACAGCTGGCCGTCTGCTCCAAACCGGGCCACAGGCTGAACCATGAAACCTGCTCCCCATGAGAGGAGTGTAGACGTTCACATCCATGTCTTCATGGTCAACCTGTGGACCGAGCAGGTAGTCCTCATCATCTTCCTGGTCAGGAAAGTTAGACTCTGGATTCGTAAAGAAAACTAATCCAGACTGACCAGGAGACTGCTCCAAAGCAGATGATGAGTGTACTCCGCGAGTGATCGTGGTCAGGCCCGCTGGTCGGGTCCCGCCTGATGCTTCTCGCGCTGCTGGAACACCAGGCGATGCGAACATCAAGCCTGGGTCCAAGACGGCCGCCCCTGGATCACTAAACACTTTGTCCGAGCTAGTAGGGCATGATCCAGGGATGAGGGCTACCTGCACTGAGGTCGATGCGCAGGAAGTTGAAACACCTGTGCCAGGCAACATGCCGCGAAGCATGTCAGGCATCAGGTCTTTCAAAGTCCTGCGCAGCTCACTCACTAACTCAACCTTGAAGGCCTCGAGCCCACCATTCTCAGAGGCCTTCTTCTTACCCTCCTTCTTCGACCTCTTGCCCTTCTCAGCCATCATCTTAGCCTGAAAAGAGAAGAATTCAGAGGTTAGACACCCCCCCCCCCCTCTTTACAAATGACACATTTGTTAGTTTGCCTTCAAGCTGAACACAGATGGCAAGGGTGGGGGAAGAATCTAGCCTTCATAGGCTTCAGACAGGATGGACACTTCTGAAAAGGGAAGGCATACGAAGACAGTGAGTATGATAGTTTCAAAGCCTTGTTAATTGACTATTAGTAGAACCCAAAACAAACTCGAGAGAAGACATCCACTTTTATGACAGACAACCCTGACGGGACAGCTGACTTCTCTAGTTAATAAAACCAATCACAACAAGGACCCCAAATTAAGAGAGAGAGAAACTATGACTATCTAGATATCTCTCCACCCTCCTAATAAAAAGGGAGATGAACACATCCCCGACTTCTCTAAACTAAGATTATGACATCAAGGAAAGAGAAAAAAACTCTGGTTGATTATGACATCAAACCTCAATGCAAAAGCTCCTTCAGAAAGAATGCAAGAAATATCTAGATATTAAAGACATTCTCAGCTCCCGAATAATATCATATTAAATTATATATATTCGAGAACCCATGCACACGCAAGAGAGAATGTAGTGCAATAGCAAAAGGCAGCAGAAAATTGTAATTATTTTCAAATAATTATGCGCCATAATTAATAAACTCCCTTAGCCTGAGCACAGGCAACCATCCTCTTGTGCAGGAGAACTCGTCCATCCATCCGCCGAGACTCCTCTTCCAGAAGAACTGATGAGGGGGATGGGACAAAAGGAAGGAGATATTTGATTTATTAATTTAATATATCTCCAACCCTTAGGCATATCACGATGATAAGTCAAACCTGGGACGTGAACAACCTTCGAGAGAAGAACAGGAATCCTTGTTTAGTCACAAGACAAACCTGTAAGCATAAAACACAAGAGATTAATAGCCCTAGGCGCTGAGAAAAAATTTACAAGGATTCCCAGCGCCTGAAAACGCGGTACCGCCGAAACGGCCGTGGCGAAAACCGGTAACAAATAAAAGTTACAAGTCTTAAATAAATGCCAGGAACAATGTCACCTTGGACGATGACGAGGAGGACTCCTCCAACAGTTTAGCATCAGCCATGATGAATAGGGATGATTTTGTTCTAGTAGAATTCAGAAAAGAGCCTGTGAAGATTTTCACATGTTGCTTCTCAGCCAATATATTAGAAAACGGAAGTACCCGTGTGCGCATGCGCAGTGGGTGGTGTTTGTCATGTGCATGACTGTGTACTTCCACCTGCCCATTAGGGGCACCTAACTTTTTATAATTCTGAATATTATTGAATTTAGAGCCGATATACTAGTATATCAAGAGTGTTAGGGAGGTAAGTATGATCTCATGATGTGAAAATGGTGCTACCTCAATATTTCTAGGCAGAAAATTTTGACTGCTGGATTTATTGAACCTTCAGTGTTTTTATCATATTTGCTACCTTAATTTGATACATTTATAGCAAAACCATGGCTAAAATAAACCCCAACCCCACCCACAAAAATATTCCCTACCTACCTGAATTTGCAGTGGTGGGTGTGGGGTGGCATGTAATAGGAAAATAGCTCACCTTACCAGAATGGCTTGTATAGGCCTACAGTATTCTGATTGTTCAATTATTTGGGTGAAAATCTTAGATTTTATGAAAATTTACCAGAAATTGTCAAACCATTAATCACTTGGCTGATTTCAAATTAATTAGGCTGGACACATTCTGAGGGTAGGTTTTAGAACTTGCATACAAATTTTGTTTGATCAATTTTTTCGGCGACCATCTTGAATTTTCTAAAAGAATGGTGGGGAAATCGTTTAAAACGATACTTCCTCATTAACTGCTTGGGCAATTTAAACCAGATTTGCCTGGAAGGATACTAGCCTAGTATGTTTCAGACCTTGTATACAGAATTTTGATAGGTCAATTATTCCGGTGAAAATCATAGATTTTTTTTTTAATTTTAGGTTACACATCCTCAATCAATGGCCCAATTTGAATCAAATTTGGCCAGAAGTACCCCATGGTGGCATTCAGAATTTTGATTGGACGATTTTTCCGGTGGCCATCTTGGAATCCGAATAGTAGACGATTGTTTCATTCTTTTCAGCATTTCAGAGCGGACCCCAACGCGCCTATGCTATTTATATAGTTGATGACTGTACGCAAACTGCTGATCGAACCAACAAACTGTAAGCCTGAATAGCGCCAGATATTCTTCCCAAACCTTTGAACCCCGAATCCCCATAATCCCATGTTCACAGCAATCATACACGGGGGCTGTTCAGTATTTTGAAATTAATTTGACTGGGAGCTGTTGCTGCTATAGGCAGCTGTTATGGCAGCAACAGCTCCCGGTCGAATTAGTTTCAAAATAGGCTACATAGCAGAATAATTATTACGTTGTAATGGATTTTGATGTGTTGATATTTCCTGTTCAAAGAGTTAACTTGTTATTTGTTATAAATACCACGATTTGATTCGCCTGAGTCTATCATAGCCAATTTACCTTTTCGACAGCGCCTTCCCTTAAATCCTTTTCGACACACACACTTGTTTTTACCAACACATTTGCCGCCGTTTTTGCAGGACGGCGTACACACATCTGCAGCAAAGCATTACATACAACGAATGAAAAAATGAATCATAAAGATAGATGAAGGAATGAAATGTTATTATGAAAACCTTAGCAAATTATTATATCTCTATAAGAAATTCCATTATATAGAGTCAATAACGATATATGAATTATAAAGTACGTGTATATTCATACATTGGCTGTTCCTAAGACAAGGCTTGGAGGATGTTACTAGTGAGTTCTATTTCAAAGGTGGTCCTTAAGATTCAAGATTTTATTCAATAGTAACATATATAATATACAAGAAGGACCATGCAAATCAAGCTGTCCGCAGAAGGCATTGCATATTGTACTTGCGGTGGCGGACACCTTACACACACACGCACTCACGCACGCACGCACACATACATTTTAGAAAAATTTAAATAAATAAATAAGTTACTTCATAGATTAACTTAAGCAGCCAACAGTTGCAGTTAAGACATTGCATTTAGAAATTCAGAGTTTAGAAATTCAAAGAATAGGAACATTTTTTTCTTTGATAGTGATTCCAGCTATGCATGTTGTCTGAGAATGGTGCGGGTAAGACAGTTACCTAACACACAGATACAAAACAACTACAATAATTAGACATTTATGATTTTGGCTTACTTTAATTCTAATACACCTTTCCCACATTGACAGCATTAAAATAGGATTCACCTAAGAACTATGCCAATGTGGTATGGTTTATTGCGTTAATGAATTGTGTTTGTAGGATGCTGGCTAATGGGGGGGGGGGGGGGGGGGGGGGGGGGGGGGCATTCTTGATCAAGAGGAGGACGGGAGGCAAGGCGGTGCTCAGTCAAATGTCCCGTCAGGAGTTACCTCCCTTGAATCATTCAATTAGTATTGGTATTAGACAAAACATTTCTAAAAGTGTAGGCCTAAACATGACGTGCGCCAGCGCCCGGAGTATTAAACACTCCTGTTGCTAAGGAACTGGTCTGGCCTTAAACATACGGTCTAAGCATTCGATCTTTGGCCGTTAATCTTGTTTAATGTTGATTCAATTCATCTTCCAGTTTATCCATCCCTCATATGACGTCATAATCAACTAAGTGACGTATATGCTGACGTCATAATCATAACGTCATGAATGATTCGATATCGCCCGTCTTTAACGCTTAACAGTCCGACACGTTGTACGGATTGTAGGTCTTTGCTATTTAATAAACATGCTGTTGAATACTTTGAAACTAATTTGACTGGGTGTTGTTGCTGCCATAGGCAGTAACAGCACCCAGTCAAATTAGTTCCAAAGTATTCACCAACTTACATGTATAGTTTTCAGGAAATTGATGGTCAGGGCATTCGGGGAATGATCGATCCTAGCACGGCGAAGTGTGGGTGGAGCTTAGCTAGAGGTGGGCGGGGAATGGCTAAAATTGGAATGGTCCATTAAATCACAATCCCTAGTCAAATTAGCTTCAATATATCTAACACAAGGTTTATTAAATTTGCATTGTCAACAAAGACACGATTCACACACTTTCGTGACGAACATTTCGACTTCGTGCCAGCCATATATCATTTTGATTGTGACATCGGATAACAAGAAACGTGTTTCATTTGGTTATGACGTCATACGTGAGTAAAAGATCAGATCTCTATATTACATCTATGTATGTGAAGATTGGGAATCGAACCCACAACCGACGAAAGCGTCAACCATCATAGCCCGCAAACGCGTCCACAACACCAGCGCCGCAAGTGGTATGGTGGAAGCCTTTGTGGGTTAGAATACTTAGTGCTTTCGCCGAATGTGGGTTCGATTCCCTGTCAATGTCAATATAGTGTAACGCCACGAGTACTTGTATAAGTGTATGAAGATGTTATACTTACGTATTTGACAATAACGCCCTCTGCTATTTTTAGGACATGTGCACTTATGAGGATCCGTGCAATATCCGCCATTAATACATTCTGGTTTACATATGGCTGTAAAACATAAGAACATAGAAAATTATTTACTTATGGGTGTATGAATACCATTATTCCTGCCATATGAAAAAACAACAAGCCAACGCGTAGCCTATTGTTCGAAGTTCCTGCACGAGAATCATTGATAGGCTCAGTCAGCATGTCCTTAACACCCACCTCACCACCCTACTTGATGCCCCCACCCGATAGTGACGTGACTGTCATATTTTCATAGTGCTAGAGAGGTGGGTGTCATAGTTTCATAGTGATAATGACGTAGATGCCATATTTACATGTTGATAATGGTGTGGTTGTTATATTTGCATATTCATAATGCTGCGGGTTGTAATATTTGCATATCGACAGTAATGTGGCTCTAATATTTGCATATTAATAGTGACGTGGCTGTCATATCAATTGCATATTAATAGTGACACGCTATCATATTTGCATAATAATAGTGGCGTGGCTGTCATGCTTGCGTATTACATAGAGAAAGCTCGGATACTCAGTCAGATTACTGCGAGTACCCCGATGGGATATTCGAATGCCGAGAGTATAAACGTTATCATGTGGTGCAAATCCACTCGATTACTCCTGCATTAAGCGAGAATAAAGGTGCACGCAACCAACCACGTGATGTCTTTAATCGGATTACCTCGACAACTGTATCCGAACTTTGCCATAGTGATAATGCCGTAGATGTCATATTCGATACTTACATATTGGTATTGACGTGGTTTTAATATTTGCATATCAATAGCGAGGTGACTAATACTTGCATATCAATAGCGACGTGACTGTAATATTTGCATATCAATAGCCACGTGACTGTAATATTTGCATATTAATAGCGACGTGGCTGTAATATTTGCATATTGGATATCTGAACGTCCGAGAGTAGGTCTATAATCGGATAACGGTATCACGTGGTACAAATTCTATTAGATTATTCCTGCTTCAAGTGAGAGTAAAAGTGCGCGCATGCATAGACGGGTAAACCACCACGCGATACCTTTAATCGGCGTACCCCGGTAATGTATCCGACCTTAGCCTTTGAATAGCGAATTGGTGCGACGTATACAAATTCTTTGTGAAGTAGGGAACATTCTGTTGAACTTTTTTGAGTGTTTTTGACTGAGTTATTTGCGTATACAAAATACACCATTCGACCTAGATTCATTAAACCAAGTGGACAATAGGGGCTATTTTAAAATTACAATCAACTACCTTAAATTTTACAAAACTAATATAGAAATGTATAGAAAATTGGCTTAGCTTTCAGGGGCGTAGGCAGGATTGGAAATTAGGTGGGGAGTGACAAATGCATTTTACTAAAACTTTACTGGCGTAATCATCACTGAGATCTGCAGCAAATCGTACAGAACCAATTAGAACTATTGCGGAGAAATCATCAAATAACACATAAGGACAAACTAGAAAATGTGCAAAAACGTGCAGCTAGATTTATCACCTCAAACTATTGCTACGAACCAGGCAGTATGACAAATATAGTGGAAACCCTAAAACTCCCACAGTTGCCAGAGAGAAGGAAATAAAACCACCTTATTTTGTTCTACTAAGGTCTACAGCAACAAGCAAAGATATCATTAGACAGTCTACAGACTCCAATTCGGAAAACCAAAAACATATACAACAGAGATTTCAACCAAATTTATGCAGGAACCGCCGTCTTTAAATTCAGCTTTATTCCCAGTACGATAAGTGATTGAAACAAACTATCACAGGATCTTAGAACTAAGCGGGTCAGAAAACTCAGCAAATCCTACAAATAAATTTACAGAATTAATCACAGGGAAAACATGTCTAAATCAGCAAATTGACTAATGCGCGACGAAAAGAATGTCCTTTTGGATGTTTCGCCATAACTAATCAAGATCAGGTACGGTCGTGTTCTCGCTAGAGAGTTAATCGGGAATAACGCCATACTGAAGTATGGCGTTATTCCCGAATACCTCTCTAGTGGAGAACACGGCTTAAGATTATGTGATCAGATGACAGAATCTACCTGCACATGTTATTCATGAGTTGTGATGCATATCTATCTGACTGGACTGCTATACTTTTGAACCCTTACCAGTCTGTCATCAACATCTGAACGGTAGTTCAGTGAGCCAGTAGCAGACAGGCTGGTGTGCGTTTTGGAAACAATTTTTGTGAAAGAGTTTGATGTTTTACACAGCAACATCTTTAACCAAAATTGTTTCCAAGATGGATAACAGTTTGCCTTTCAAAACAATGAAAAAATTTTCAATTTTCACATTGGAGCGACAGAGAGATAACAGTTATAAGAAGCAAACCAAAATTTATTATGACAAAGATGGACAACCTAAGGAGTACTGGCTTCACTTTTGCAAGGCATCAGCCAATAAATCAGCTAATTACGTTTTGTTTCCAAGCATTCACCACTAGTCAATTCTTTTTAATCTTTCACTCTTGGCACTATAGATACGCTACCACGCAAATTAGTAATATTAAATGCCAAGATTCTGTTGATTATTCTGATGCTAATTTGCCTGGAGACTGTTGCTGACAATGCGACAATGCCAATAGCTAGCTGGATAAGGTGTCAAACTGTTAACATAGCAGGATGGATAGAGAGCATCTTAGTAGCATAAGAAAGAGTCTGTGACAGACTCTTACGTATGAGTAGCTGTATGTGGGGTTTTTCGGGTGACGTGGTCTGGCAAATTGTATGGGGGTGGGAGAGTGGGCAGGCCCGCCCCCCTCGCCAACCCACTTGGTGATGCCCATGTTAGCTTTCCAATGATGTATGAGTTAAATAGTATTATGAACGTAGTTCTTCATATAAACTGCTTAAAGTGAGTTGTAGGCTATCGAAACGTAAAGTTGTAAAGTAATGCTGCTTGCGCGTCGGGTATCATGATTACCAGCCAGAAGTGGCATGCGCAGTGCATTTTGGGAAGGTATTTCCCCAAAATATTATTCAACAGCTTTAGCGCTTGAATTGAAACCTCGATATTTAGCTGGTAATGTGTGTAAGCCTGTCATGACGAACCCAGCCCAAACCGCGTCTGCTGTGGTTTTGAGTAATGCCCATTTGCAGGCCAAGCGAATACTATTTTGACAATTTACCACTGGAATGACTGGTTCGCTAACCGAGCCAAGCATTCCAGTGATCAATTTAAAAAAAATAAGCTTCTCTTGGTCTGTAAATGGACATTCAATAAGGAAACCTTTTCCCGTGTGGCTCATAACCATACTTCTAGACTGTAACCATAATTCTAAATGGCACTCGATAGCTATACGGTCTAGAGCATTTGGACGATCAGATTAATCTGTCACAGAAATCTGAAGAAAAAATGTGAAGAAAAATTCTGATGAAAAAATCTGAAGAACCATCAGATTCGTCTTCAGACTTCAGACGTCAGAGTTTTTGTTTATACGGTCAGATTTGATTGAAATCGACAAATCTGAAGAACCATCAGAGTCGCCTTCAGACATCAGACTCTAGACTTCAGATTTTTTGTTTAGGCCTACATGGTCAGATTTTATCGAATTCGACAAATCTGATCAAATTAATCTGATCGTGAAAACCGGGCTTTAGTCTTAACCATAGCCATGGTCTGCCTCTCATTCTCCTAAAGTTCGGATATGTTATCGGGGTAAATGGGGTACCTCGATAACATATCCAAACGACCCAGAGTATACCCGGATAACGATATCATGTGGTACAAATTCATATCACGCGGTACAAATTCTACTCGATTACTTCTGCTTCAAGTTCGAGTAAAAGTATGCTCATGCGTAGATAAGTAAACCAACCACATGATACTTCCGATCGGAGTACCTCGATGATGAACCGAATTCAACCGCTGCCATATAGCTGGTTGAGAGTGAGAGCAAACTCGGCCTACTGGTACCCGGTAGCTACAAAGTCACACCTTTAACAATAACCATGGTGATCATATGTCTGCCTCTCAACTCTGTTATATAGAGAGTCGGAGCAAACTCGGGCTATTGTAACCATACACGATCTCCATAGTCATAGCATTACCTCCTTAGACATAAACCTAATGAATGAATCCGATCTGTCACTCAAGTATATGAGGTCATAATCAATTGCATCATAATTATGTTGGCTGACGTCACAATCATAAGTGACAGAATACTCTGTCATGAAGCTGGAATAATAAGGCAATGGTAATGAATGATGTCTTTGATGGATTTATTAGTTAATAAACATTGTCAAAATTATAAACATTGCCATTAATTCACCGCCTCACTTGAGTAGAAAGTACGAGATTACATCACCCTCGAACACACGTGACCAGGTAGTGGATATTTATAAGCAGTAAGTTTATTTTAGGGAATCTAAGAAGACGTAGTTATCACACTTATTTTAGGGCTTCATTCAATTCATCTTACCAGCATCGTCCTATTGCACGACCCTCGCCCTCCCACTACGTTCCCGTATCGAGTACTGAGCTTGCACGCCTTTGATGTTTGTGCTAAGTTCACGAAGCTTCATACACATTAATGATCTGGGATCAGTCAACTTGCGCCAATGAGATTGCTCGATAAGAAATCAGGAAGTAAACAAATTTACACATGTGCGTAAACCAAACTAGCGTTTTTTGTTTGTTTTTTTTACCGAAAACCAATCTACACATTTTCTGTTCCTCAGATAACTGGTTTAGAGCAAACCTGTTGCAAACTTTGCAAATATCTCTTTCCAGATCAACAGCGTCGTGATCGCCGTTGTTTTTTGTGATTGTAAATTAGGTCGCCAGACGAACTCTCGCCTATCGCGTGAAGTAGGCCCCTATGCAGAAATCTGATTGGCTACCTCCAACCCACTAGCGTAATGTTACTTCACATAGCGAGAAATCACGGGTCTGCAAGTAGGCCTGCGGCCTCGAACAGCGTTACTATGTGAGTGGGCGTATGTTAGTACGATGCCTTTCCAGAGTATCCATTTATTAATCTGAGGTCATAGTAGTATAACTTTTGTAATAAAGCCCAGATGGGGCCACTACATAATAAATTTAAGTATGCAAAAAAACAAAAAATAAACAAAAAAACCCCAGAATAAACATATATACAAACTATAAGTATCCATTAGAACACATGCGCGGTACATGCACGCATGCGCACACACGCACTCACGCACGCGCACGCACGTGCGCGCACGCACGCACGCACACACGCACAAGGGGTAAATAAACTAATGGGTGTCTCTGGCAGATATTTCATTTATCCTTTTTTCTGCTACCACGTGGCAAAATTGTGCACCTTCCTTTATTAGTAAACCACTGGCTGTTAGTAGATACATAATTTTGCCTATAGGGTCTAGTCCTAGGAAATTTGGACATTCCCTAGATACAGCATCTAATAATGTTTTTCTTTCTATATCATAAAAAGCGCATTTGATAATTAAAAAAAGTGGGACTCATCCTCAGTCTCGGCGGAATTGCATATCTTACATAATCGATCCTCAACAGGCGTTTTTGGTTGCGTATATCTGTTTCTATATGTAGTCTATGACTTGATGTCCTAAGTCGAGTCAATGCATTTCTATGTTGTCCGTTCGTTACCGTTGTTAAATAGTCTTCTAGGTGGAAATTGGTTTTAAATGTTGCATACGTCCTAAGTTTATTTAGTTCTGCTCTGGCCAGAGAACTGTTCCATCTCTTCACAAATTCGTTTTTGTATACGATGATACAGTTTTCTATATCATGGTCATTTCGTCCACTAAGCACCATTTGATCCTCCACCAATTTAGTCCAGGAATTGCAACTATTATTAGCTAAATCCATTGATAGATTTTTTGCAAAGAATTTGCTGGTTCATTATCCAAACGGTCCTTAAATTTTAAAACTCATTTCAATGCAGTTAGACCTAGTGGAAATAATCCCGGTTCACCCCTCACTGCATCCGTTGATGTATGCCTCCCGACACCCAGGGTGTGACTAACAAAGCTTAGATGGACCTTCTCAGCAGGCAAGTTATTAAGTTTCTTAAAGATCTCTAGAAAATATGGCATTCTCATATGACGTCATAATCAGCTAAGCGGCGTGTAGGATGACGTCATAATCATTACGTTATAAATGATTCTATATCTTTAAGTCTTTAACTCTTAATAGTCCGACACGTTGTACGAATTGTATGTTTTTTGCTATTTAATAAACATGCTGTTGAATATTTTGAAACTAATCAAATTAGTTCCAAAATATTCAACAGGTAAAACTGTATGGATTTTCTGGAAATTGATAGTCAGGGAGTTCGGAGATCGATATATCCCAACACGAGCGAGGTGATGGTGGAGCTTAGCTAGAGATGGGAGGGGCATAGCTAAAACTGGGCAGGTCCATTGACAACATTTGTTGATACAATTCCTACTCTTATATTAAATCAGCGAAAATGTCAATATCGAATTCGCGATGTTGGCCAACGGCACAGGGGCCAATATCGAATTTGATATCGGCGCACCCATTTGCCAGCTGCGCAGGGACCAATATCAAATTTGATATCAGCGTGGTCATTGGCCAACAGCGCATGGTCGAATATGGAATTAGATATTGGCGCGCCCGTTGGCCAACGGCGCAGGGGACCAATATCAAATAGAGAAAGGTAGACGCTTCAAAATCTAGTCGAGGAACGAAAGTGGCCGTGGGATGTAACACACATTCTGATTGGTCCAAAATCAGCTCCCTATATTTTGGACCAATCAGAATTTGTGTTACATCCCACGGCCACTTTCGTTCCTCGACTAGATTTTGAAGTGTCATACCTTTCTCTATTTGTTGTTATGTAGAAGGGTGACATGTAGTAAACCAATACTGACCGGATACAAGTGCCTGTGGTCTTTAACTCTTAATAAGTCTGGCACGCTGTACGAATTGAATGTCTCTACTATTTAATATACATGCTGCTGAATATTTTGAAACTAATTTGACTGGACGCTGTTGCTGCCATGGGCAGCAACAGCGCCCAGTCAAATTAGTTCCAAAATATTCAATAGCTTACCTGTATAGTTTTCAGGAAATTGATAGTCAGATAGTTCAATGATCGATCAATCCCAACCCTAGCGAGGTGTGGGTGGAGCTTAGCTAGAGATAGGCGGGGCATAGCTAAAAATGGAAAGATCCATTATCACCCTGTATCCTGCAATGTAATGTTTTATGTGTAGGGGTACAGGGGGGGGGGGGGGTCTGTCGGTTTATGGGCTGTGCCTTTGATGGACTGGACAATTGTGGTGTTTGTATATTATAAAAATTAAATAAATAATCTTGAATCTATTTATCATATGTGGGTTTAGGCCTATACCAGATAACGTAGCTTAGGCCTACTGGGCCGATAGCGTGCCGATACTTTCATCATCAACCAGGTATCAGCTCAGTATCGGCCCCATAAACTGCGTTATCAGGGGTAGTTGATGATAACGTGGTTAATTGATACCAAACATGTTCTGATTCGCCTCCTATTAGGATTGGAAGGTACAACGGGTGGACACACTTGATGACACGAATTTTGCCTACAAATGTATTATTCACGCAAGTTGTATACCGGTAGTTCGTTTGTGTATGGTCCGGGTATCGGATTCTAGCAGGATACATACACAGTTCTGCCGATTGCATAAGAATGTAAAGCTTTTGTCAAGAAATGACTTATATTTAGTAATTAGCATTTTAGCAAGTGTTCAGTGAAATAATACATGCATTAAAAAATTTTCATTCATACAAATAAATTTACTGGGAGTAAATACATATCGGTCTTCAGAGGATTTTTGTGTAGGCCTACTTAGGTACCAGTTTCTAACAGGGGTTTATATAGTGACAAGATGGTGATATAACGTCACTGCCTATGATATGACAACAGGAGAGTTTGTTAACAAAATAATGATACAAACGCCGCGAAAAAGGAAGCACAATTTAAGTTATTGTAGTAAATTTAGACCTGATCAAATTCCTTTTCTCGTAATACCCGGTTTACGTAGACAGCTGCAACACCATTCTCAAAATCATATTTCCGTATCCTTGCTTTGTAAAGTAGTAAATCTGGTATTTAAAATGAAAATAAGGATTGTTATGCATACCATAAAACGTTAAAATTATTTTAGTTCTTACCATATATAGAAACTATGGCCATTTTTTTATTCACCGTGCACGTGAAAAAAGTCAATCTAGATTTGAAAACAATATAAGCACCCCATGCCCCTTAGGCGTATCCTTAAAAAAGAATTATTGTTATTTTGGTGAAATCAACATGTTTAGCAGCAACTGGCATATGTCGTCTTGACGCGAAAACTGGATCAGTTTGTTTTATTTATTTACCAGTTATGAACATTTTTATGGATCCTAAAACAGTAATAGTGAAAACACATGTTTTTCACACGTCAAATAAAATGATAGGTAAATAATTACTTATTTCTGTTGCATTTTGATCAAATCTTCAACCGTCGTGTAAAAACGATGTATCTATTGAAATAACCATGTTTTGACGAAGTCACCAAAACAATGAGTGCGAGAGAACGCACAAAAGGAGCAATTATTAGAAACGGGTTCCCTGCCCATATAATACAATAACGTCTGTTAATATATAAGGATTGAAATTTATTTCATCCAAGGGAGGTAACTTTGACTTGAATTTATTTTAAAGGAATTTTGGAGTTCAATCAAAAGTATATTTAAGATACCGCGTGGATTTCTGTGCAGGGACGATCACCTGCTAGATCAGTCTAAAATCCTGCTATATAGGCTAATATTTAAAAGCGATAGCAAATAATTCGGTATCACTAGATCAAATAATATGTTATTCAGCCCGCTTTAAGAAATAGTAATCTGCTTTAGATAGTCTCAGACAATTTTGTTTCTTTGCATAAAAATTTTTTTCTGGAATTTTTGTCAGATTGCTGTACTTTACATTAAGGTAAACCCTTTTTATGTACAGCAACTAATTGTAAATACAATCAAATGTTCAGTAGTCTCCGTGTAACATAGGTTTACATAAGACTTTTAAACGTGAAATAAACAAAATTAAATTGTTTTCTCGACATTCAGGTTACAAGGTATTAAAATGGGTGCGAGTATCTGGGTAAGGAACAAATTGAAATAGTACACGTATCTGAGAGTATCTTTCTGAGAGTACTTTCTAAAAAATATAGGGTATTTTATTAGTGCACAACTCGAAATTTAAACCAGGTGAAAACTCATGTTCCAATTACTTAGAAAAATTAGAGAGCGCGGTATCCCATTAGACCTCCAATGGGCCCAGATAACGCAGCTTACTGGGCCGATACAGGACCGATACTTTCAGTATCGGCCCAGTAAGCTGTGTTACCAGGGGAAGTTATTTGATGCTATGAGTCGGAAATTTGGGGATATGCAATGGGCAATGACAAATATTTCCCAATAAGCATTTCCCTCCATTCAGACATGCAGTGCTACAGAAACCTTGAAAACTAATTTGAACACACACACACACACACACACACACACACACACACACACACACACACACACACACGCGCAATCTCATTCATATTTAAACTTCGAATAAAAATCGATGCTTTTTTAACAACCCTCGAAATTCCTACTATGACGTCACAGTGTGAATCCTCGACCACGTGCTGACTATCAATTTCCTGAAAACTATACAGTTAAGTTGTTGAATATTTTGTACCTAATTTAACTGGGCGCTGTTGCTGCCTATGGCATTTACTAGATACTAAATTCGTACAATAACCCATAGTTCGGCTTCAACATTCGTTGACGTACGTTCGTGACGTACTTATCTATGTCATTCATGACGTCATAACGACGTTATTGATTGTGATGTCATTCAATACTTCACGTAGTTGATTATGACGTCATATGATGGATAACTTACAGTTACACGCATAGAGGCCACACACATAGTACAACTCATAAATAAGTTAAAATCTTTCCAGGAAAAGCTATTTTGAACACAATGTAAACAGTTCTATTGAACGTTTTGCACATAATAGAAGACATAGCTGCCTTATGTTCAAAGTATTCAACAGTATATTTTTATTTTGTGATTCAAGTGTTATTTAATTTTTTATAAGGAGAATTTAGCCAACATCACTGATAAAAATTAAAAACTAAAATATCATGTACTTATTGGCAAACTAATTTAAACTTATTCAACAATGTCTTACAGGCTAAAACTGTCTGATAAATCATTAGCAGTACACACATCAAAACATTGTTTTCTAAATATAAACTTGTGCATTATCTATTTTGCATTTAACACCTTTACCCGTATCGATGATCTTGATTATGTAGCTTTTAACCATGCTATTACATCTTACAAACAGGCTGCCCAACCCCTCTATCGTGACTTTGGTACAGCAACTCCGTCTTGATACATCAAGAGGAAGATCTGGTTAGGTGTCGTCACATAAGGTCCGGTTGATAAATATATTAAAATACTTTAATCTTAAATCGTTTTAGACACCACTGCATTTGCCAAGAAAGTATTAAGAAAATAACAATAAAAATGAAAATTAAAACTACCAACATCATAAGAAATGCAGATGATATAAACAGAAATACCTGAAATAAAATGTGCATATCGGTGTATCGGAATCACTAGATATGTAAAAGATATTATTGTAAAACAATTTTTATGAATTAAATTGTATTCAGTATTATCAAGGATTCGAACCGTGGTACTTATGTTTATAAGTCAAAGCCTCTACCTTTGGACCAATGATGATATTGTCTAGCAAGACTGTCAAAATGTCCTGTTTTCTGTTTGCGAAAACTGGTACCAAATGAAATATATACTAATTTTGAAGGATGAAATATAACTAAGCATGATATCAAGATTCAAGATTCAATGTTATTTATTTCATTAATTTTTTGTACATATTTAATGTCACAACAGGTAGTCCACCAAAGGTGGATTGCACATAATGGAAATAAAAAAACCTGACGTTTTATATGAACAGCATACACCTGTAAATAATTGTATAAAATGTACAGCAGACAACATTTTCTTAAATGCTACACCGGGGAGACGTTCAGAAGATTTTGGACCAACCAATCAGTGACGAGATTATAATTGTAAGCAGTATTCTGAATTCCCTTCAACTTCATTTTCATATGACCAATCAGAAGCATCCATTTCAGTGGCTCGCATTTGCCCTGTAGGTGGGGCTTAGAATACACCTTCCGTATCCTCTGCGTGTCGTAAGAGGCGACTAAAGGAGTGAGGTAACCCTGACAGAAACCTCGAGTGCTGAAGATGGAGGTTCCAGGCCGCACGGCGCACTCTAATAAACCATGGATCCACGCACTTAACACTTATGATCATGTCGATAGTCACTTACAGGACTGGCGGTATGATCAGCGAACGAAAAGAAGAAGAAGAAGAAGAAGAAGAAGAAGAAGAAGAAGAAGAAGTGGCTCGCATTTGGTCTTTTAAAGAGGCCAACGTTGTAATGATAATTTTATCGGCTTTTTGGAAACCTAGCTCCTGTTAGATTATATTGTCATCAACTTGTACTCACTAATTTAAAACGGAACAATATAGATGTAGTTTTTGCTATAAATATTTTCTGAAGTGTTTATCAGTAAAAGCGCCCGTTTCCGTGACAGCTTATAGTATGTGCGCTACCTATAGTTTGGTTCTAATTTAACGGGTGGATCGACATGCTATGTAGTCAGCAATACTGAACGAACTTTTTCCCAGCATGTTACCATCTAACACTGCCAATACACACCTAGCTATACACACATAGCTACCCTATATAGTCTATAAGGTGGTCTAATAAGACAGGTTTTACGTAGATATATTTATATAGTGACTAAGTGGTCTAATACGACAGGTATTACTGTCTATAGAGAGTAAGTGTATGTGATCTATGACGTGGTCTAACAGTAACAAGACAGGGTTTACAGTCTATAGTGACTGGTTTAAGGTGGTCCAATAAGACATGTTTATTGACAAAGTGTAAGTGATCCATAAGGTGGTCTGATAAGCCATGCTTTACTGCCTATAGGGTGACTAGTGCTCTATAAGGCGGTATAATAAAACATGTTTTACTGTCTAGGGTGACTATGTGTATTGTAGCTCCGGGGTTACGCGCTGGTCAGTCATGTCGCTTTGCTCCATCGGACCGCATGTGCAGGATGTGCGGAAGCGCTGGTTAGCTGCGGTTCTCGGGGTTGCGGATCACGTATCGCATCTCTCCGAAAAGTACAAAGACTGGCCTCTAGAGTCGGTGGAACACACATGTTCCAGTGGGGCCGTGCAACCATTGCCGCCGAGATTGAACCACATGATGTCGTCTCTACTGTTCGTGTCACCGGTATGGCGGTCCATTCTAATTCAGAATAATGGACAGATGTTAGGGTATAGTGGTGGAATCTCGGTCATTTGGTAATGTCGGCCAGTCAGTACTTATGACGTAAAAATAAATCACGTTATCGAGCGAGGTTATTGATCGCGTCCTGTGCTCATTTATTGGGGTCAGGCCAGTGCGGCTACGTGTCAAAACCAGCGTGTTGAAGAACATCGTGAGCATCACCAGCTGACGAGAAACATGAGGTAGCTGAATTTCTCTAATCTCTAATATTTCGTAATTCGCTTAGCGATTTACGATTCTATTACTAACTAGTATATCGTATAATCTACTTAGAGTTAGGATGTTGAAGTTTATTTCGGTTTATTATTTATGTGGATGCCTATATATTATGAAGAAATACTAGGACTTTTGACTGATAATTCTGCGTGACGGGGGTCTTGTCGCGCTTACCGACATTATCCGACTGGTTCGCGTAATGCCGGTCAGGCAATTTCTTGTGACCGACATTGGCCGAAACGTAGTCACACCAGTAGCAGCAGCAGCAGCAGCAGTAGTAGTAGTAGCAGCAGCAGTAGCAGTAGTAGTAGCAGCAGCAGCAGCAGCAGCAGCAGTAACAGCAACAGCAGAAGCAGCGGCGGTGGCAGTAGTAGTAGCAGCAGTAGCAGTAGCCGTAGTAGTAGCAGCAGTAACAGTAGCAGCAGAAGCAGCAGCAGTAGTAATAGTAGTAGTAGCAGCAGCAGCAGCAGCAGCAGTAGCAGCAGCAGCAGCAGCAGCAGTGGCAGTAGTAGCAGTAGCAGCAGCAGTAGTAGTAGTAGTAGTAGTAGTAGTAGTAGTAGTAGTAGTAGTAGCAGCAGTAGCCGTAGTAGTAGCAGCAGCAACAGCAGCAGTAACAGCAACAGTAGCAGCAGAAGCAGCAGCAGCAGTAGTAATAGTAGTAGTAGTAGCAGCAGCAGCAGCAGCAGCAGCAGCAGCAGCAGCAGCAGCAGTAGTAGCGTAGCAGCAGCAGCAGCAGCAGTAGTAGTAGTAGCGTATCAGCAGCAGCAGTAGTAATAGTAGTAGTAGTAGTAGTAGTAGTAGTAGTAGTAGTAGTAGTAGTAGTAGCAGTAGCAGCAGCAGCCGCGACAGTAGTAGTAGCGGACTAGCAGCAGAAGCAGCAGCAGTAGCGGCAGCAGCAGACATTACAAATAGGCTCGTTTTTCATTTTTCAGAATATGGGTCGCAAAGCTAAATCCAAACGTCTAAAGTCGAAAAATCAAGCTAAGTTAAAGAAGGTATCCAAAAATAAGCGTGGTTCCCTGCAAAGATGGGAGGAAGAACGGATGGCGGCGGCAGTAGCGGAATATTTCGCTCAGAAGGATAGCCTCAATCCTAATCAGCGGAAATTGTCAATTAGAGGGCTGGCACGAGCGTATCAGCTGCCTCGCTCAACACTGAGAGATAGAGTATGTGAACCTGGCGCGACCATAAAGCCTAAGATTGGACGCAAGACTATATTTACTATGGAAACAGAAACTGAATTTGTGTCTCTGCTAATTGGCCTATCAAAACAGGGATTCGGTTTAACAGCAACAGACGTAAGACGACTAGCATATCAATATGCCAAAGCTAAGACATAAAAGGGTTTTCCGAGAAAAAAGAACTAGCAGGATACGACTGGATGCAGGGTTTCATGGCTCGCCATCCGGAGCTTTCTGTACGTAAACCAGAAAATCTGTCTCTTGGTCGGGCCATGAATTTGAATGAGACTGTTGTGAAAAGTCATTTTGATGGCCTATTTAAAGTCATGACCGACAACGACCTAATTGGACATCCAGAACGTATATGGAATACAGATGAGACTGGTTTGCAAGATGTGTTCGAATCCGGTGAAGTGATCGCATCTAGTCAGGGTCGTGTCTTCAACTTGACCGGACGTGAGAGAGGAGAAACAACAACCCTACTCAGTGCCATCAGTGCTGGTGGGGAAACTGCTCCACACCTTACCATATTCAAGGGGAAACGCCAGCCTCAGGATTTGCAAGAACAAGCTATACCGGGAGACCTTATCCGTGTGTCTGAATCTGCCTGGATAAAGGATTCACTCATTACAGAATGGGTCAGTAATTTTGTAAGATATTTACAGCGTAAAGGTGCGTTAGCTGAAAAGAAACTGCTCATACTCGACCTGAGCAAGTGGAACCCAATAACCAGCATGAGACACGTGACGTGATTCCCGACCCTTCAGGCTCAAGTGATCCTGGGCTGTAACCTTCTCTGAATTACCTGAGCAAGTGGAACCCAATAACCAGCATGAGACATGTGACACGATTCCCGACCCTTCAGGCTTAACTGATTTCCGGGCTGTAACCTTCACCGAGTTACCTGAGGAACCCATCAGCCAACATGTGACTGATGACGTGGTTCCCGGCCCTTCATGTTCAACAGATCCTCGAACTGTAACATCCGCCTAATTCATCAAACAATCTGAAAATCCGCGTAAGAAAACTGTTGTTGCTAGGAAAAAACCTAAAAAGAGTCCGACGCAAAATCTAACAAGTTCGCCCCACATGAAATTCATAGCAGACAAGAAGGCACCAAAACAGTCGGCTGTGAAGAAAATCACGAAAAGCAAGATCAGAAAAAAATCAAAGGTGGACCCGTAAAGTAAAAAAAGTGTTGCAGTTCGGTACAGACGAGAACCATTGTTCTATATGCCAAGAATAGTATTATGACCAGATAACAGATGAGGAGTGGGTATGCTGTACCACATGCTCTTATTGGCAGCATATTACATGCGCCGATATGGATGGTAAAGGTTTAAAGGGATATAAATGCCCTGCATGTCAATAATCTAAGTAAAGTTGAGTTTGACAATACCTGGGCCTAGTGGTCTACTAACATACTCGTATCGTTTGAATTACATTGTTTGTATTCAGGTAAACTGCCAATATCGTTTGAATTTTGAGTGATTTGCTATTTTTGATGTTCAATTATATAGTCTTCATTATACTTAGTACTCGTATTGTTATTAACATTCATAATCCTTAAAAGGAGCTAAATTCCAGTACATTGAGCCTGGCCGACATTACCCAAATTGGTGACCGACATTAGCCAAATGGCTGACCGACATTACACCAAAGTGACTGACATTGCCCTGGTTTCGGTGGAACGTCCAGAACAGTTTATCTGACCGACATTATCCTGAATCGACCAACAATAGCCGTTGTTTCGCATTTCTGACAAGCAGACGAATCCAACGATGTGTGCACCATTACTGCACATCAGATATTAATGCACATATGAGGTAAATACTAGAAAATGTTCGATTTTGGCCGACATTCCCCCAATATACCCTAATAATTAAACAGTCCAAAAAAAAAAAAATATATATATATATATATATATATATATATATATATATATATATATATATATATATATATATATATATACATATATATATATATATACTATGCAAACAATTTCACTCGTTTGACAGTAATGAGCACAATAATATGAAACATAGAGCCATCCGATTGGTTTCGCCGGAGGTACCACACAGATCCTTGAGGTATTAGAGGTATCGCCGTAAGAGAGCATCGCCACGAGGTCACTGGTTAGTTTAATATAAACCAGTATACCCCCAACACACACACCCAGAAAATACTGTTGTTGCGAAAGGAAAGTGCATCGCACGGGTCTCCGTCACAGGAAAATGCCTTCAACGCTGAAGCGGAGGAAAAGAGTTGGCAAAAAGGCCCACTCTTTTGTTCAAACAGAAAATGCTAAGTGCTGAAAATCCTAGTGAAGCTACAGTTAAGGTGATGCACACTGGTTTACGTGAAGACGGGACGAACGATTTCTGAAGAATTCCCAGGTCACCGTCTTATGTAGTTCTAAAGTTACTGCATTGGTAGTTGCCACTTTATTTATGCGGGCCTTCTGCTACATTCTAAACCTATCAATTACTTGTTAGAAACGAAACTAAGCCTCGGCCGCAAGTGGCAGGGACTCCTACATAACTTTTGATACATTTATCCATCAGGCGAAGATGCTCGGCTTCCCGTAAGTCGCCCTGCATAGCATCTACCTCCGAAAGGTAGCGTGCGTACATGTTATGGAGCAAGGCTCCCGAATCAAATAACGACCCGGTTACCCTGCCTCGCAACCACATACAACATCACCAGGACAAGTTTCACAGTTCACATAAGCTATTATTAGAAAGCATCATGTCATTTATGGGGGGGGGGGATAGAGAGATGGATAGCTATCGCTAGCGTCCTTCCCGTGAGGCCCTGGTGGGTTCTAAGACGAGTTGGATGCAGATCCGCATCTCGTCCGTCACCGTGTGCTATGGAGTTAATATTTGACCTGTTAAGTTCCATGATGCCCAGAAATGCACTGCAGGCCGGTATTACAACATATTAATTAATATTATTATTTCGCAGTGCTTCCTGCTTTGGCAGGGGTATCTATCTAGCTAGTATCCGAAGATATAGGCGACGTGTATGTATATTGACACGTTGTCTTTCACTGCTCTGAAACCTCCGATAGTTTCCCAGGGTTGGATCCTGATAACGTGTCGATGGGAATCCAAGCAATTAATAAGCCTTGCGGCTGGACGATCATAGAAAGAGACAAAAACTCGATATATTAAGAGGCCTAAAGGTAACTGGCCAATTTTACACAACCTTGCCAGTGCGTGGGGCTACATTACCACAACAACTGGAAAAGAGGCGTACACATGTCAGGCTTAAGGAAGTAGAACATGATCAGCGACTTCAGTGTAAAATTGATGCTGGCGGGAATATAGTGATGCGATTTATATGCTGCTGTATAGTATTTCTTAGCGTACTGCGGTCTAGAGTTTTTACAAATAAACAAAACATTAACTAGATGGCTACTTGCCATATACACAACTAACCAATACACAATTTAATGAATACGATGATAATAAAGTCTCACAGGTTATTGGACCTTACGGTGCAGCTAGTTGAAAGCACCCATAGTAAACAAAGATAATATTCACAGTAAGAAACAGAAAATATAAGAATGCGGTCTTAAGACCGGTAAGGTACCTATTAGTCATCAGTACCAATATACGGAAATAATTAAATGTTCAATAGTATAGCTACTTGAGTACCTATTGGTCATCGGTATGGATACAGTTCAAGAGTCACTGAAATTGAGGCGCTACTAAATAGATAGCGTGAGATGGCACGATCTTTGATGCTGGAAAGATTTCAGCAAACAGGCCTCCACAAGCAGGCTTTTGAAGGCAGGTTTCTGCAGGCAGGTTTCCACAGGCAATTTGGAAACGGCACATTCTCAGGAAAGTGTAACAGAACGATTCAAGAGATGCCCATTAGATAGTCATTTAACTGATACAGAATCTAAAGGGTTTGTTGTAAAGTTTCCGTTAGGCGACGTAATATGAAAGTTGAGAGTAGCCCATTAACAGAGAGGGCTACTAATATGAATAACTATGCATGTACAATAACTGGCACACGGTGGGGGTATGTCGCATAGCTCTTGCGGCGAACCGAGCAAAGTCCCACCAGACTGTGGTCGTAAAGATAATTAATCACATGCGACATGCAGTGTGGAGGTTTGAGTCCACTTTTCAGCGTGGTCGGCAGATCCGGCGAGTCATCCGCCAAGGATCATCATCAGCTCTAAATCCCATAGAATCACATTTGGGCCCGCATGGCTCATCCGCGGAAAGACTCCCTTAGAAAAATCTGGATGCGGGAGGTATAAATTTATTTCCAAGCCAAGCCCTAGGTAAGCCTGGAAAAGGTCTAGCAAAGCCTGGCTATTAAGCAAGACATAACCAAGCCTAGCTAAGGCCTGGCTAATGTCTCCATACGGCCTATATAACCCTAACTAAGTCCTTGCTAAGGCTCTCTAAGTCCTAAATATGCCTATCTAAGCCTAGCTACGGCCTAGCAAATGCCAAACTACGGTCTGGCTAAGTTTACATAATGCCTAGGTAACCGCACTAAGGCCTAGCTAAGATAGGTCCTATTCAGGCCTAGGTAAAGCCTAGCAAAGCCTGGCTAATGACTAGGCAAGTCCTAGCCAAGCAGAGATATAGCCAAGGCCAGCTGGCTAAGGCCTAGGTAATGCCTAGTCAAGCCTGGTTAATGCCTAGGTAAGCCCTAGCAAGCCTGGATAAGGTCTAATCAAGCCTCGAAGTGACTTCGTATTCGTGTTTCGTATTATTGTGCTCATTACTGTTAAACGAATAAAATTGTTTGTATAGTACTTATTAAATTTGTGACTGTTTAATTATTAACATATTGTCCATTACTCTAAATTAGAATGGACCGACACACTGGTGACACAAACAGCAGGGACACCACTGTGTCGTTCAATCTTGGCGGAAATGGTCACACGGCCCCACTGAAACATGTGTGTTCCACTGGCTCTAGAGGTCAGTCTTTGTACTTTCCTGAGACGCAATACAGGATCCGCAACCCCGAGAACCGCAGCTAACCAGTGTTCCAGCACATCATGCACATGCGATGCGATGGAGCAAAGTGACAGGACGGATCATCGTGTACTCCCGCGAGCTACACTAGGCCATAGCTTTGTCTTAGCTAGACTTGGCCAGACCTTAATTCGGCTTGGCTAGATAATGTCTAGGCCTACAGAATGCCTAGTCAAGCCTGGAGAAGACCTAGGTAAGGTATAGCAAATCCTGTATGAGGCATAAGTAACGCCTAGCAAAGCCTAATTAAGGCCTAGTCTAGCTTGTTGCCTGGCTGATATCCAGGTAACACCTAGCAAATCCTGGCCAAAACCTAGGTAAGTCCTAGTCAAGCCTGGATAAGGCCTAGGTAAAGCATACGTAGTGGCTAACCAAGCCTAGCCAAGGCTTGCATAAGGCGCATCCAAGCTGAGCTAATGTCAAGGTAAGGTCAGGTTTATGTCAGTCCTACCCAAGCCTAGCTATGGCCTATGCAAGGGATAGCCAAGCCTAGATAAGGCCTAGATAAGAAGTAGGTAAGCCTGGTTAAGGCCTGGTTCAGGTCTAGGTACGGTGAGTCACATATAGCTAACACCTAACCAGGCCTAAGGCCTAGATAATCACTATGCAAGTCTAGATAAGGCCTAGATAATACCTCGCCAAGCTTGGCCAAGATCTAGCCATAGCCAAGACTAGGCAGAGCCAAGACTAGCTAAGGTCTACACAAGCCTAGCTAAGGCCTAGGCAACCCAGCTAATGCATAGTCAAGCCTTATCATAGCTTAGCATAGCTTAGATCAGACTAGCTTAGCTTAGACTAGCCTGGCTTAACACTTAGACTAGCTTAGACTAACATAGCATAAAATAGCTTAGGTTGGACAAACATGGTTTGAGATAGCTTTAAATAACTTAGTATAGCTTAGCCTAGCTTAGCTTCACTTAGCTTAGCTTAGCTTCGACTAGACTAGCGTAGACTAGACTAGCATAGCTTAGTTTTGACTTGCATAGATACCATAGCTTACCGTGGATTGTCTTAGCCCAGCATAGATTGGCTTAGCATAGATTACCTTAGACTACCTTAGACTAGCATAAATTAGCATATCTTTGCTTAGGCTATCATAGCTTATCTTCCTAGCTTAGTCTATCTTAGCTTAGCCTTTTATAGATTAGCATAGCTTAGAGTAGACTATCCTGGCTTATCTTAGGTTAGCTTAGCCTATCATAGCTTAGCCTTAGTCTAGACTATCTTAGCTTAGCTTAGCGGAACATGGCTTAACGTAGCTCAGCTTAGACTAGCACAGCTTAGGATAACTTAGATTATATTATCTTATCTTAGACTAGGTTAGCTTAGTGTAGACAAGCGTTGACTAGCAAATCTTAGCACATCTTAACTTAGCATAAAATAGATTAGGGTAGATTAGCTAAGCGTAAACAAATATAGCATAAGCTAGCTTAGACTAGCATAGCTTTTAATAGCTTTGAGTAGTTTAGCTTAGACTAGCTTAGTTTAGACTAACATAGGTTAGTGTAGAGTAGCATGGCTTAGCTTATACGAGCATAGCTTAGCATAACATACATTAGTTTAGCATAACATACCTTAGCTTAGATTAGCATAACTTAGCTTAGCGTAGACTGACACAGCTTAGCTTACCTTAGTATGGGATAGCTTAGCTTAGCCGAGTATAGGTTTGCTTAGACAAGTATATCTTAGCTTGGCTTAGCCGAGCATAGGTTAGTTTAGCCGAGTATACTTTAGATTACCACAGTATAGCATAGTTTAGCCCATTTTATCTTAGCTTAGCCCAGTATAGTGTAGATTAGCCCATATTAGCTTAGCTTAGCTCAGGATAGCGTTGCGTATCCCAGTACAGCTTAGCTTAGACTAGTATAGCTTAGCATAGACTAGTATAACAGCTTAGCATATACTAGTATAGTATAGCTTAGCTTAGACTAGTCTAGCATAGCTTAACCTGGATTAGTATAGCATAACTTAACGTGTTCTAGTATCGCATAGCTTAGCCTAGACTAATAAAAGGATAAGGCCTAGGTAATAGGTACGTAATGGCTAACCAAGAATAGTCACGGCCTGAATAAAGCCTATCCAAGCTGAGCTAATATCAAGGTAAGGCCAGGCCTATGTAAGTCCTACCCAAGCCTATTCATGGCCTATGTAAGGCATAGCCAAGCCTAGATTAGGCCTAGCTAAGACGTACATAAGCCTAGTTAAGCCTGATTATGCCTTCAACGTCGAAGCTGAGGAAAAGAGCTGGCAAAAAGGGCCACTCTTTTGTTCAAAAGAAAATGCTAAGTGCTGAAAATCCTAGTGAAGCTACAGTTATGGTGTTGCACGCTAGTTTACGTGAAGATGGGATGAACCATTTCTGAAGAATTCCCAGGTCACTGTCTTATGTAGTTCCAAAGTTACTGCATTGGTAGTTGCCGCTTTATTTATGCGGGCCTTCTGCTACATCCTAACCTACCCGTTAGGTGTTAGTAACGAAAACAAGCTTTGGCCGCAAGTGGCAGGGATTACTACCTAACTTTAGATATGTTTATCCATTGGGCGCAGATGCTCAGTTTCCCGTATGTTACCCCGCGTGGTATCTACCTCCAAGGGATAGCGTACGTACGTGTTACAGAACAAGGCTCCTGAATCAAATAACGATCCAGCTATCCGGCCCTGTAACCACATATAACATCACCAGACGAGTTTTACAGTTCACATAAGCAAATATTAAAAAGCACCATGTCATTTATGGTGGGGATGGGGAGACGGATATCCATCGCTAGCGTCCTTCCCATGAGGGCGTAGGGGGCTCTAAGGCTCCACCCAGACCATACAACGAGTTGGATGGCGATCCGCATCTTGTCCGTCACTGCGTGCTATGGAGCTAACATTTGACCTGTCATTAGGGTTATTTTCCATGATGCCCAGAGATGCACTGGAAGCCGGTTTTACACATTTTAATTAATATTATTTTGCAGTGCTTCCTACTTTGGTGGGGGATCTACCTACTAAGTATCCGGAGATACGGGACGGGGATGGGGCGTATATTTAAATCGGCACTTTAACTATCACCACTCGGAAACCGATAGTTTCCCAGGGTCGGATCCTGTCAACGTGTCGATTGGGAATCCAAACAATTAATAAGCCATATGGCTGGTGGATCGTGGAAAGAGACAATAACTCAATATATATGAGGCCCTATCTACCTAACTAGTATCCGAAGATACAGGGGACGTGTATGTATATCAGCACCAATACACAGTTTAACGGAAATGATGATTATGAATACGATATTGATAAAGCATCACAGGTCACAGGACCTTACAGTGCGGCTAGTTGAAAGCAAACACAGTAAACAAGGTTAATATTCAGAGTATGAAACAGAAATTATAAGAATGCGGTCTTAGGGCCAGTATGGTACCTATTAGTCATCAGTACCATTATACGGAAATAATTAAATGTTTAATAGTATAGCTAGTTGAGTACCTATTGGTCATGGTACGGAACAAGTTCACAAGTTACTGAAATTGAGGAGATATCATACATATAGCGTGAGATGACTCATTCTCAATGGTGGAAAGATTTCTGCAGGGAGACATCCGCAGGCAGGTCTCCGCAAGCAAGTCTCCACAAGCAGGTCTCCGCAGGCAGTTCTCCACAGGCTGACTTCTCCAGGCAGGTCGGATACGGTACACTCTCAGGACAGGCAACGGAACAGTTCAGGAATGTCCACTAGATAAATTCCTAGCTGATACATAATTTCAGAGGTAGTTGTAAAGTTTTCCGTCCGGCGACGGAGGTATGAAAATTAAAAGTAACTCATTAACAGAGACGGCCACTTATATAATGTTATGCATGTACAATAACTGGCACATGGTGCGGGGTACATCGCATAGCTCTTGCGGCTACCGGGCAAAGTCCACCCAGACTGGTCGAAAAGTTAATTAGTCACACACGACATGCAGTGCGGAGGTTGAAGTCCACTTTTCAGCATGATTGGCAGATCCGGCGAGTTATCCACCAAGAATCACCATTGGCTCTACATTCCGTAGGATTACATATAGGCCCGCACGGCCCGTCCGTGGAAAGACTCCCCTAGAAAGGTCTGGATGCTGGAGTTATACTTTTAAATTAGTTTATTAGTCCCGGATGGCCGTCCGTGGGTATACTAAAACTGTGGAAGCCGAGGATTCCTTTCCACCACGGATGAACTGAAATCCGAATGGCACCGGATGATGTGGGAATTGCTGTAGGTTAGCAGTTACACACGTCAATCCCGATGGTCCAGTCGTCCTATGCGGGCTGGCTTCCACGCCGGTGCTCCTGATTCTCAATTTTTCACCCCTTTTATACTAGTCGTGACGTCAGAGCCAGGCGCCTCAGCCAACCAGAGGCCAAGCACTAGCCAATCGGCGTACAGCTAGAGGTGGTGACGTGGCTATCACGTGCACAGCACATTCACTATTATTGGTGTACAGCAACTAACTGTAAATACAGTCAAATGTTGCTTATGATTTCCGTGTAACATAGATTTACATAGGACTTTTAAAAGTAAAGTAAAGTAAATTAAATTGTCTTCTCGGCATTCAGGGTGTGAGGCATTAAAATCGGTACGAGTATCTGGGCCCGGGACAAATTGAAATAGTAAGCGAGTATCTCTCTGAGAGTACTTTCTAAAAATCATCGGGGATTTTATCAGTGCAGGACTCGAAATTTAAAACAGGGGAATACTCATTTTCCAATTACTTAGAAAAATTAGAGAGCACGACATCCCATTAGACCGCCAATGGAAGTTATTTAATGCTATGATAATGCCAGTTCATTTGTATGGCTCAGAAATTTGGGGATATGAAAACCTAGATATGTTTGAAGCTTGCCATATACAATTTTTAAAATACACTTTGATGGCAAAGAAAAGCACGCCCCCCCCCCCACCCACCCCCTCCCACCCACATTTAATGAATGCTGCATGGAGAAGCAGGGCGTTATCCACTACGTATTACAATCAGGACTAACATGGTCCGGTTTTGGTCAGATCTAGTAGATAATTGTCCTCTGTACTTTACTATATTAGTCGGGAATTTGAACAGGAAACCAATTTTAACTTTGCCTGGTTAACAGCTATAAAATCGATCCTCCAAGAAACAAATCAAGAACACGTATTTAATGCTGAGTATATCAACAAGCCCCGGCATATAGTAAAGGTGACAAGAGATACTCTCCAGATGTAATACTTGAATACATGGAAAGATCAACTCTACACATCGACTAGACTAGTATTCTACAAGGACATTAAAGAAGACATTAAATTTGAAAATTATTTTAATGTTCTCACATCAAGAAACGTCATTGCTCTATTTCATTTTAGGACACTAAACCATAAACTGACCATTGAAACCGGACGATGGACGAAAATTGATAGACAAAACAGACTATGTACAACTTGTAACGAACTCGATGACGAAAATCATGAGAAATCACGATTATCCTTAAATAATCGATCTTGATCACTCTAAGCAATAATCGCACAAACTTATTAACAAAGTTTAGTCTTTAAGGCTAGTCATGTCATGAATGGTATTAATACATACGTATTTCACATTGTTGTCCCTGGTAACCGGATGGGCAATGACAAATATTTCCCAATAAGCATTGTCCTCCATTCAGACATACGGTGCTACAGAAACCTGGAAAACAAATTTAAACAAAAGATTAGTCATGTCAAGCTTAAAGGAGATCGCAAACGAAAATTAGATCAAAAAACAAAATCACAATGTATATATTTTATGAATTAAAAATAATTTGACAAATTTTCGCAACCTCATTCATATTTAAACTTCGAATAAAATCGATGCTTTTTAACAACCCTCAGAATTCCTACTGTGACGTCACAGCGTGTATCCTCAACCACGTTCGCTGACTATCAATTTCCTGAAAACTATACAGTTAAGTTGTTGAATATTTTGTAACTAATTTGACTGGGTGCTGTTGCTACCTATGGCATTTACTAAATACTAAATTCGTACAATAACGCATAGTCCGGCTTCAACTATGCGTTCGTGACGTACTTATCTGCGTCATTCATGACGTCATAACGACGTCGTTGATTGTGATATCATTCTATACATTACGTAGTTGATGGATAACTTACAGTTGCACGCATAGAGGCCACACACATAGTACAACTCATAAATAAGTTAAAATCTTTCCAGAGAAAGCTATTTTGAACACAATGTAAACAGTGGACCTTTCCGGTTTTAGCTATGCCCCGCCCATCTCTAGCTAAGCCCCACCCACACCCCGCTCGTGTTGGGACCGATCGATCTCTGACTATCAATTTCCAAAAAACTACACAGGTAAGCTGCTGAATATTTTGAAACTAATTTGACTGCAACAGCGCCAAGTCAAGTTAGTTTCAAAATATTCAACAGCATGTTTATCAAATAGCAAAGAATTACAAAGACATACAATTCATACAACGTGTCGGACCATTTGAGATTTGATCACGGTCTATATGGAACCCTTTGTGGCGTAATGATTATGACGTCATCATACACACGCTGAGCTGATTATGACGTCATACGAGGTCTGACGATGGGTGGATACTCTGGAAAGGTGAATTGATTGAGTGCGTGAACAGGTCAACCTGGACATACTTAGTGAAGAAGCGGAAATTACTGAACTAAACTGTTTCAAAACAGGAATTTAGAAAACGTTTCTTACGTATATAGTAGATAGATTTTCGTATACGGTATGGTGAGTTCAAGGAGCTATATCTACTTTTATACTCTACATGAAGGATCTAGAACTCATGTTTTTTAAATAGCAAAGAATTACAAAGACATACAATTCATACAACGTATCGGACCATTTGAGATTTGGTGAAGGTCTATATGGCACCATTTGTGACGTAATGATTATGACGTCATCATACACGCGCTGAACTGATTATGACGTCATACTAGGTCTGATGATGGATGGCGACTCTGTAAAGGTGAATTCTATTGAAGGTTTTGAACATATTTGGATTAGAAGACATAGCTGCCTTATGTTCAACGTATTCAACAGTATCTTTTTATTTTGTGTTTGAAAAGTGTTACGTTATTTCTGAGCTGTACTGAATAGGACTGATGTGGCCAAATCCCACACTAACCTCAGGGGTCCTCAGCAGCATTATGGTTGGATCTGGGATCCTCGCTTTCTGGCAGAAGTTACGCGGACCCCCAGATAATAATTTCAGAAACTGCACAGCCCCTATTAGCCCCCCCCCCCCCCGAGTCCTAAGGTTGGCTCAACAGGTGGTCGCTTGATCAGATTTCACCGTGTCAAGAATTCTCAAATTCAGGAATTAATTTTAACCATTCGAACCCAAAACGTTAAATAGAAGAACCATTTGCATATAGGAATTGTTCTTTTGAATATTTTGAATTATTTTACAGGGAGATGTGCAGCAACAACTCTCAGTCAGATTAGGTTCAAAATATTCAACAGCTTACCTGTATCATTATCTTTGAAAATTGAGATCCCGAGACTTTGCGGATCAAAGAGTTAAAATAAGTCACCTTTCCAGAGTATCCATCTATCATCATATGATGTCATAATCAGCTAAGCGGAGTGTAGGATGACGTCATAATCATTACGTCATAAATGATTCTATTTGACCCGTGTTTAACTCTTAATAGTCCGACACGTTGTACGAATTGTATGTCTCTACTATTTAATAAACATGTTTGCCCAGTCAAATTAATTCCAAAATATTCAATAGCTTACCTGTATAGTTATCTGGAAATTAATAGTCAGGAAGATCGATCGATCCCAACACGAGCGAGGTGTGGGTGGAGTTTAGCTAGAGTTGGGCGGAGCATAGTTAAAATTGAAAGGTCCATTGAATAAATTATTATATTATTGATAAGTTAACATACCAGAACACTCTCGGACGAAACACTTGCGCACTTCCAGGCGGGGAATACCCGAGGCACGGCAGCTCTCGTGCAAGAAACCATATTTACAGTAATGTACCCTTGTGTGTACACCCTGCCCACAGGTGGCGCTGCACGCTGACCAGGTGGACCATTCTGTACGCTCTTTGCCAGCATCTATGTAACAATAAAAGATGGGTGTATACTTTTGTCCCTCTGAGTTGATCCCATGTTCATAGAAGCTTATGGCGTACACATTTATTGTTTTAGTGTTACAAACCCTCTTGGTTTAATTTTTTCATATCTAGAAAAAAATAATGTTGAAATTTTAAGGAATTATTTTCAACATTATTTCCATCTAACAATTTTTCGAAGCCAAATCCTTATCACTCGGAATTCACCTTTCCAGAGCACCCACCCATCATATGACGTCATAATGAACTGCGTGGTGTGTGCAATGACATCATAATGAATGACGTTATGAATGACGTCGATAAGTACGTCACGAACGCATATTTGAAGACGGTCTATGCGTTGTTGTACACATTGTTAGCTTTTACTATTTAATAAATATTCTGTTGAATATTTTGAAACTAATTTGACTGGGCGCTGTTGCTGAAAACCATAGGCAGCAACAGCGCCCAGTCAAATTAGGTACAAAATATTCAACAGCTTCTCCGTATAGTTTTCAGGAAATTGATAGCTAGGGCATTTGGGGATCGATCAATCCCAACACGGCGAGGTGTGGGTAGACCTTAGCTAGTGATGGGCGGGGCATAGCTAAAAATGGAAAGGTCCATTCCTCAGAATTATCTGGCACTCTTTTTGTTCTCTGTAGCTTTGTTAACGCTTGGTCAAGCCAACGAAGATGGCTTTACAATGGTCATGAGAAAAGTCCATTTCCTGGCCAAGAGAAGACTATTTTTTTAAATTTTACCACTGGAATGGGAGCCAGGCATTCCAGTGATGAAATGTTAAAAAATCGACTTTTCTTGGCATGCAAATTGACACTCACTGAGAAAATGTTTTGAATTTTCTTGATCAATCTGGACAATTAACACGATGAAAGGATTGATACTGTAATAGCTTAAAACTTCCGAGCTTGAAATTGTACATTACTTATTCCCCATCTCCGATCGTGCGTTTTGAGTGCATGGGAATTTCCGTAAAACAAAACAAGAAATTGGTCTGGCCTAATGTCTGCAATCTCATTGGTTAGGTAGGACCAGTGAATATAGTTGACCAATTGAATATTAGAAAAACCTTTCTTAGAACAGAAAATGATGCCAAAATGAATACTCAAAATCATTAGTTGCTGCCTTGTGACGGAATCCTGGTCGAACTCAATGCGGTTAGAAGAAAGTAACTTATGTCTTTCCGGTGACTATCGCATTGATGTCATATCTAGGATATTTAAATACAGGTAACTGGCACTTCTTTATACAGGTAGCCTAAGGTACCAATTTATTTTTCAGGGGTGGGTTGGGTTGTGGTGTGGTGATAAACTTAGCTCATCAGTTGTCAAGAGGTGAATAGTAGCCAAAATTACCAATCGGCAACAAGTCAAGCATCATACAGTAGAAACCAGAAACAACATAAAATGTTTTCAAAATAAAATAATTATGTTCAAAATATTATACAGGATATCCTGTTCAAAATTGTACTAAACTAACGTGGGTCTGTTTTTGCTTTGGATGCATATACTAGGTTATTTATTAGTTGTACTGCGCGTTGGGGGTGGGATGGGGTGGAGTGGGGGAGGGCAACTTTCAGAAGCAATTGAATGCATTTTTGTAGCCAGTTTACACAGAATACAGCATTCTTAACCCATGGTACACTACTTACAACACATGCGTATCAGAAATGCAGTATACCTGTCTTATGCGACCACTCCTGATAACTCAGGCTACTTGGCCGGTGCGGGAATAAAAGGTATCAGGACTATATTACTTACCATTGCATGAGAAAATATTGCAGCGCCTCGTATCCTGAAACTCGCCGACGCACATCTGTTCGCGGACAGAGCACTTCCGTGTCCGGTTTTGTATTCCGGAACCGCACGGCTTGCTGCACGTGGTCCAGGCTGACCAGGTGTCCCAGCCTGCAAAAACACAAATGCCAAGTCTGTTTGTACATGAACTAGAACATAGCATGTTCACTATACCCATTCAACCTTCAAACTTTGTTCAAGAAGATTTTAATTTTCTCATCGAAGACATCCATTTGCAGACAAAGAGAAGATTATTCACAGTTGAAAAATTATCACTATTTTCTGCCTCGGTTATTTTTTACAAAAATAGTCTTGCTCTGCAAATGGGCAGTTCTTAAGACCACTGCAGAATCCGCTTTTGGCCGGCTTCATTATTAGATGATTAATCCGAGCAGGTGAGAAAGTGAGGACACTCAAACGTCAAGCCTGGTAAACTATGATCTATATGGATGATTATCTAACTGTGTTAATCTTTAACACAATTTCACAGATACATGCTAAAGTTATCGCTCGTCTTTCCTTTCTTTCTCTTGGTTCAACTATGATTTTGTGTTCTAGTTTTTCGCGGTTAAAGGAAAGCTCACCTTATCTTATACTAACCATTCAGGTGATAGAATTTGCCACTCATAATCCATCCCTGACATTTTAACTTTTTTATACACCTGTGCAAAAGTTAAGCACCAGCAAAAACAATAGAACGTAGAAACATGATGGTACAACTAGGCTGCCATACTTTTTGTCCCCGCGTTAGCTGACATAATTCCAAGTACGAAATGCACATGCATGCATGACTTCACGCCGCTTGATGTCCGTGCGTGGCGGGAAACAGCACACGTGTTCAGTTATGTAAAAGTCCAGTTTGAGGTGTAGAACATTACATACAGATTTAGGCGACAAGATTAGGAATTTTGTGTTCATGACCGTGGTTTATTTGTACAGAGAGAATTAGCTGTTGATTGTGAACCGCTATGGCAAGACGAAGGTTAAGTGATCGTGTGAAATGGCAAATCATAGGCATGCATACCACTGGTATGTCATGCAGAGAGATTGGCAGACAGCTGAACATTAACCATACTGTAATCAGTCGTTTGATTGCAAAACATGGGCAAACTAACGAGGTGAAGGACAGGCCTAGATCTGGAAGTCCGAAGAAGACTACTGCCCGTGATGATCGAGCCCTAGTACGCCTTGTTAGGAGATCTCCATTCACCAACAGCAGAGTGCTCAGCCAGCAATGGGAAACGCGCAATAGAGTGTCAATGTCTACCGTCAAAAGGAGACTGTATGCTGCTGGCATGAAAGCTAGGAGACCTGTCAGACGTCCTCTCCTCACTGCACACCACAAAGAGGAGCGTCTGAGGTGGTGCAACGAAAGAAGACACTGGAACATGAGATCCTGGAGACGGGTACACTGGTCCGATGAAAGTCGGTTCCTGCTTCATGCCACAGATGGTCGAACTCGTGTATGGAGGTCCAGACGCACGGCGTACGACCAACGTAACATCATGGAAGAAGTTCCATTTGGTGGAGGTTCCGTTATGATATGGGGGTGCATCTCATTTGATTGTAAGCTGGATCTGTTGACTGTACCTGGAACACTAAATGGACAAAGATATCAAGATTCCATACTGGATAGAGTTGTGGTCCCTCATTTTGTAAATCATGCACCTGGAACCCACCCTATATTCATGGATGACAACGCCCGACCACGTCGTGCTAGAGCTGTGCATGAATACCTCCGCCAGAATGCCATCGAAACCCTACCATGGCCAGCAAGGAGCCCTATTGAGCATATCTGGGACATTCTGGGAAACATGGTGAGAAGGAGGGATCCTCCTGTGCAGAACCTACAGGAATTAACAGACGCACTCCATCTTGAATGGCAACGAATACCACAATGGTGTATCAGTCGGTTGGTGACCAGCATGAGACGTCGTGTCCAGGCCGTCATCCAGGCACAAGGTGGATATACCCGGTATTAATAATGACAGTCTCAAACTCGTGCACAGATGTTAAACTTCGTTTTCAGACACCATTAATGACAATCTAGCCACGTGTGTCAACTGTAGGGCAATAGTTGTCAGTTGTGTCAACGTAACCATATTCAGGCCTCGTTTTCAAGTTCAAACAAAAACATACAGTGTTTCCCCACCATCATAATCAGCATTCCTCTAGTTGCATTATTACCTCTTGCACTAAGATGGATGGGTACATAAATGTTTATGCTATTGCTTTCTTCATAGCACATGAATATACCCTCGCATGTGCGTAAAAATAGGGTGGTGCTTAACTTTTGCACAGGTGTATATATATATATATATATATATATATATATATATATATATATATATATATATATATATATATACCGAGGCAGACGCTGTATACGCTGTCATAGAGGTGCCAGATATAGTTTGGCAATGCGTTGAAAAAAGCAATCATACAGGTAAGCTATTGAATATTTTGAAACTAATTTGACTGAAAGTTGTTACTGCCTGTTGCAGCAACAACTTCCAGTCAAATTAGTTTCAAAATATTGAACGCATGAGTATTACCTAGTAAAGAATGTAATGCGTTGACACTTATATGACATCACACACCATCGCTTGAGGAGACACACTGGTGGCGTTCACTGTTCAACATTTACGCGATATTACAAAGCACATAATTATGATACAAATAAGGGAATTTGACAGGATATGAATGATATGGAATCCATAAACCATAATCTATTGGTGCAATGCAACATTTGAGATGAGATTAGCATCGGACACCCCTGGTAGATATAAATAAATTCTGGAAAATTCTATTTTATTTTGATAAAGAAATGGTCTCGATGTAATATTACCGGTACTGCATACGGTTTTCTATGCAGATGTTCCAGACCAGTCACCCATATTGGTTATTAGTTGCTATTTTTATATAAACATTTGTGCGCACTGCAGTTTATTCCCATAAGTAATTATTTTAACCCTTTAAATTGTTCAAGAAAATTTCAATTTTCTCATAGAAAATGTCCATTTGCAGACAAAGAGAAGACCATTCTTGAAATTTTGCCACTGGAATGACTGGCTGGGTTATCGAGCCAGTCATTCCAGTGGTAAATTTTCAAAAATCGTCTTCTCTTGGTCAGCAAATGGGCATTCCCCAAGGCCACTGCAGAAGCCGTTTTTGCTGATATGAGTGTTAAATGGTTAAATACGAAACATTCCCATTCCATAGTGTCCGTATTTATAAGAACCGAAGATCAAATGCTAATATTAACGCACTAGGAGCGGTTTATACACTTATTTCCAGATATAAAATTTATAGATCTATCAGCTTATCAACCTTGAACTTTTTTGCCCATTCAGTAGATAAAGTCGAATTGCACGTCAACCACTGAATTGAATTGAATTCATTGAATTTATTTATTTTTTGCTCAATATCGTATCTATCAGTATTTACATAATACATACATGAAGTTCACTAAAAGCATATCCTATTTGTTGTGGACACCCTTAACACATATTTGACAGCATATAGAACAGAGACAACATATTTGACAATCCACGTGACACATTTTTCCAACAGTTGTACATTTGTACATTGTATCATTTGCTCATTTGGTGCGACAGCCGAATGCGATAGCCTTTCTAGTGTGTCCCTCAACCACATGATGTAATAATCAAGTACGTGACGTGTAGGATGACGTCATAATCAATGACGTCGTGAATGACGTATATACGTTCGTCAGAAACGCTTAATTGATGACGGACTAACCGTTGTTGCACGAATTGTATGTCTTTACTATTTAATAAAGATGCTGTTGAATATTTTAAATACTAAGTTGACTGGGCGCTGTTGCTGCCATATATGCATAGTTTCTAAATACGCAAGAGAATAATGATTAACTTGTAAGGATTTTAATTAGTGTTTTGGTCTTTCTTGTTCAAATGGTTAAATATGGCACAAGCCACATCTCTGTTTCTGGTAAAATAGTAGATGATTATATCTCACATTCGATGGTATTGTGATTGAAATGTGGATAAAAAAGTGAAACCAGGTGACAAATCCTATATATTTACCTTCCTAGTACGAGTTCTCTGACTCCGCCCTATACAGGACATATCAGAATCGGCCTATGTCGGAGTCAGAGAACTCGGACTATTGACTACCATGAAAAGGTAAGTAGGGTATTGTTTTGCAACACGGAAAACATTGCCGCCACAATGAACCTATAGGCATGTACCCATTGCCGTGAGAATCACATGGACAAGCAATACTAAGCTGTGAACTGTTGCACTAAAAATACTTGATTGAGTAATTTTAATCCAATTTTTCACAGCCAAGTCAACATGCAGGACAGAATGCAACACTCCACCACTTTCAATCACACTTTCAAACATACATCACTCCTTTTGTTTCAAAGCATTTCTTTCAATACATTGAGTGATCCACCAAACCGAAATATAATGATTGCAATAATGTCTATATCAAATTAATGAACAAATGCCCAACTTGGTTTTGACAAAGGCCCTTTCAGTCAAACTAAGTTGAACTTTTCAACCGGTATTTGTTAGTCTAAGGTTGTTGTCAGGAGTTGCTGTGCCAATGGTTCTATCAGATTGTATTTGTTAGTCTAAGGTTGGTGTCAGGAGTTGTTGTGCTAATGGTTCTATCAGATTGTATTTGTTAGTCTAAGGTTGATGTCAGGAGTTGTTGTGCTAATGGTTCTATCAGATTGTATTTGTTAGTCTAAGGTTGATGTCAGGAGTTGCTGTGCCAATGGTTCTATCAGATTGTATTTGTTAGTCTAAGGTTGTTGTCAGGAGTTGCTGTGCCAATGGTTCTATCAGATTGTATTTGTTAGTCTAAGGTTGTTGTCAGGAGTTGCTGTGCCAATGGTTCTATTAGATTGTATTTGTTAGTCTAAGGTTGGTGTCAGGAGTTGTTGTGCTAATGGTTCTATCAGATTATATTTGTTAGTCTAAGGTTGATGTCATGACTTGTTGTGCTAATGGTTTTATCAGATTGTATTTGTTAGTCTAAGGTTGTTGTCAGGAGTTGCTGTGCCAATGGTTCTATCAGATTATATTTGTTAGTCTAAGGTTGATGTCATGACTTGTTGTGCTAATGGTTTTATCAGATTGTATTTGTTAGTCTAAGGTTGATGTCAGGAGTTGTTGTGCTAATGGTTCTATCAGATTATATTTGTTAGTCTAAGGTTGATGTCATGACTTGTTGTGCTAATGGTTCTATCAGATTGTATTTGTTAGTCTAAGGTTGATGTCAGGAGTTGTTGTGCTAATGGTTCTATCAGATTATATTTGTTAGTCTACGGTTGATGTCATGACTTGTTGTGCTAATGGTTTTATCAGATTGTATTTGTTAGTCTAAGGTTGATGTCAGGAGTTGTTGTGCTAATAGTTCTATCAGATTGTATTTGTTAGTCTAAGGTTCCTGTCAGGAGTTGTTGTGCTAATGGTTCTATCAGATTGTATTTGTTAGTCTAAGGTTGATGTCAGGAGTTGTTGTGCTAATGGTTCTATCAGATTGTATTTGTTAGTCTACGGTTGATGTCAGGAGTTGTTGTGCTAATGGTTCTATCAGATTGTATTTGTTAGTCTACGGTTCCTGTCAGGAGTTGTTGTGCTACTGGTTCTATCAGATTGTATCTGTTAGTCTAAGGTTCCTGCCAGGAGTTGTTGTGCTAATGATTCTATCAGATTGTATTTGTTAGTCTAAGGTTGCTGTCAGTTGTTGTTGCGCTAATGGTTCTGTTAGATTTTGTTTACAAGATTATGTTTGCTGCAATAAATTGTTGTGCCAAGGGTTGTTCCGTCAGATTGTGTTTGCTATGCTACGGTTGCTGTCAGGAGTTGATGTGCCAATGGTTCTATAAAATTGTATTTGTTAGTCTAAGGTTACAGTCAGGAATTGTTGTGTCAATGGTTTTGCCAGAATGTGTTTAATATATTATGGTTGGTGTCAGGAGATGTTGTGCCAATGGTTCTATCGGATTGTGTTTGCTAGGCTAAAGTTGCTGCCCGGGAGTTGTTGTACCATTGGCTCCGTCAGACTTCATTTACATGGCTGATCTCTCTAATGTTGCTACCAGGAGTTGTTGTGCCAATGGTTCTGTCAGATTGTGCTTGCTATGCCAACGTTCTTGTCATAGTCTGCTTACTGTGCTAATGTATCTAACAGGAGTTGTTGTGCCAATGGTGTACCAGAATTTATTTGCAGTACTAGGTACCCATTTTTGGGTATGTAACTTAGTAACAACCTTCGTGAAGTACAACCCGGGGACCTCTCAGGCCCCATAATTAGAGGGGTTCGAAATTTTGCAACAAAAACATTCTTGTAGTGGCCTACGACTTAGGATGTGTGTGGATGCGTGAGTGCGTGCGTGCGTGCGTGCGTGCGCGCGCTTGTTTGTGTAGCTCCTTTGAGATATATCTGCGAGTACAATCGCCTATAGTTTAGCAACAATTTTATTTTCCCTTATCCTTTTGAATGAGCAGACCAGAATAAAGCCTAATTCTTTATTATGTAAACGCCTACCCAGAGCTCCACATTTGACATATATAATGAAATGTGCTCTTTTAAGTAGGCCTATGTTGATACTAACTTGCTAAACTAGAAGCCGTTGATTTCCAGGTTTTTAGCTAATGTCAGGATCCGATCTGTTACTCAAGTATATGTCATAATCTGAATTAATTATATCACATGTATTATAGCTTAAAAAGTCCCAAATGCACAAATTGTTGGTCTTTGACGGACATACAATTTAAAAAGCTTTGTTTTGAATATTTTGATACTGATTTGACTGCGAGATGTAGCCCCCCCGCCCACACACACACCCCCAGGTCAAATTAATTTCAAAATAATCAAGGGCTTTCCTGTATCTAGTTACCTTGAATGAGGGAGACTGATAATTCATGGTGCAAAGTATATAAATTGATTCCAACACACGCGCAAAGTGGGCGGAGCTTAGCTAGAAATGGGCGGGGCATAGCTAGAAATGAATCCCTCATGCCCTCCATATAACTAAAATCAACGACCGTCCTGCCTTGTTTCCCGCAACGCTGCTTCCTGAGCCGATGCCGGGCCAATACTGGGCCGATACTGAATGTATGTATCGGCACGGTATTGGGCCAGCATCGGCCCAGTAAGCTGCGTTATCTGGTTCGCTATGAATTAAACTGAGAGGATCTAATTTCAGGCACGAAAGGGTTAAATTAGCCTAACTTTTGGCATAAAATTACTAAATCTGTCCAATAAATTGTCCATAATTAGTGGCATTTACACGCTCCATAAGTGTAGCAGAGAAGGGTAATTTGTCTACGCGCACGCTCACGGCTATACATGACAAAGGGATCACATACCGACGAAGGGTCAACGCGTTTTCATGCCGTTTGTCGATACGCAAGATTTATCCCTTCAAATTCCAGCGTTTCAATTTCGAAATAATTCTCACAATTATGCAGAAAGCTGTTCAATTTTTATTTTAAAACCAATTTGACTGAAATCTGCTTAACAGTTTAACGTAATTTGACTAGGCTTATAACCTGTTATCGCCAATGGCAGCAACAGCCTCCGAAGTCAAATTAATTTCAAAACATTCAGGAAAATATTATTTACATCATAAAGAATTTGTCGTTTCTGTTTTGAATTGATTAAATGGTTAGGATAGTAGCTATGTTAACCGTCTGTCTGTCGAGTTATTGCAGACGACACATTCCAGGAGTTATATCCCTGGGTCCGCTAAATATTTTGAAAACAATTTGACTGAAAGTTGTTGGTGGCTAAGCCACCAACAACTTTCAGTCAAATTGTTTTCAAAATATTCAGCAAGTCAGTAGTTTTTGCTCATTGAAATTATCGCAGACACGAGACAGTTAATTGTCTCCTCGGATGGTGTAAATAGCGTCTTAGATGGGCAGATAGTTCCACCAGGCACGTTCCTTTCACAATAATAGCCTGGCTAACAGTAACAGCCTGGCTAACGGTGACAGGTTCCAGACATCAATCATTTCACCTACAAATTGCACAACACTAGCTGACATGTAATACCTTATGCGCAATGGTCAATGGGATATACAAATTGCCGTGCTAAATGAAAAATAGCGTTTATACATGCTAAGCATAACGAAATAGGCTTGTGTGAGATAAATAAAAAAGATTAGTGTTTAATACACACATAACCATATCTAAAAGTATATAGGTACGTAGGCCTACACAGATGTATTCGCTACTACGCTTTTAAACTTAAAGGGATGCTAATCTCATCTCAAACGTTGTATTGCACCGATAGATTATGGTTTATAGATTCCATATCATTTATATCCTGTCACATTCGCTTATCTGTATTACGATTATCTGCTTTGTAATATCGACTAAACTTTGAACAGCGATCGCCACCATTTTGTCTCCTCAAGCGATAGCGTGTGACGTCATGTAAGTGCCAATGCACATTCTTTATTATGTAATACTCATCCCGTTATGGCAGCAACAACAGTTAGTTCAAAACATTTAACAGCTTAACTGTATGATTGCTTAAATATCACATTGCCAAACTATAGCTGGCACCTCTATGACTGAGCATGTATACCGAGTTAACCACGCTAGGTTGTCTGATTGGTTGAAAAGTAAATCATGATACCCATCTATGATTGACGATGATGATGACGATGATGATGGCGACGATGACGATGACAACAACGACGATGACGATGATGACGACGATGACGACGACGACGACGACGACGATGATGATGATGATGGGGACCATGATGATAACCACGATGGATGATGATGATGATGATGATGATGGTGATGATGATGATGACCACGATGGATGATGATGACGACGACGACGACGACGACGATGATGATGCATGGCTCCCTTGTTATGTCCTCAGTGTATGCAGTCATGCTTCTAGCCTGTTTTAAGCAGTGACGTGACTGACGTCCTCTGTGAGTTTTGTAGGTGTTGGCTCAGAGTACAGATACTTCCACGCCTTCTTGTGCCGGTGTGTCCAGTAATAATGGAGGAATCCAGTTTTAGCTATACCCCGCCCATCTCTCGCTAAGCCCCACCCACGTGTCCCCCGTATTGGAATCGATCGATCCCTGAACTCCCTGATTATCAATTTTCAGAAAACTAAACATGTAAGCTGTTGAATATTTTGAAACTAATTTGACCCGGTGCTGTTGCTGCCTATGTCAGCAATATCGTCCAGTCAAATTAGTTTCAAAATATTCAACAGCATTCAAAATACATACAATTCGTACAACAATGCTTACTTAGTCCATCATCAATTAAGCGTCCGTGACGAACCTATCGAAGTCATTCGTAATGGCATTGATTATGATGCAATCCTATACGTCACGTAGTTGATTATAACGTCATATGATTGATGGATAAGCTGGAAAGATCCATTCCCATCATGTGAAGATTGCAGTCTATGGGTATAACCACTGACGCCGTTGACACAAGCATTTGCTGCGCCCAAAAAAGTGTATGCCCAGCTCCACTCTCGCTTACAACGCCTCTGACAGGCTCCAACGAAACAGTAAATCTTTTTTCGGATGCAGCGCACAGTCACATTGGACATGATGCTATGAGGAGCATGATATTCTGCAAATGTGTTGGTGGAAATTTATGATGTTTGCATACGTAAATAGTTCATTGATGAAGCTGTCAGGTCAAGATAAACGTCAATTTCTCGTGGTTTTACGCGCTTTCTTAACCTCAGTTGTTTCGATTCCTGTTTGTAGTGGTATTTGGTCACCTGCAGAAGGGTATGATGGCGCCTCGCCTGGATCCACGAATTAGTTCTTAAAACATTCTCTGATCGAATCTGCCTTTCCAGATTCTGACCGGATGAAGGTTCCTTCAGTTTTATACACAAAAAAGCGACGGTGGTGGGTCAGCATCTCTCCGAGCCCGGGACAACCTCAGTATTTCGCGACAACCACCCGCGGCTGTAAATCCATGTGAGGTCACCTGCCAACGCGTCTTCCTGTCCTGGAGACATTGACAGATGAGGAGCCGGGGTGCCTTCTGTTCATCACACAACTTTACAACAACAGTGTAGTGTCCAGATCTGTTGTTATTCCTGACGTTTCAATGCATTGGATCTTTCCGGTTTATCCATCACTCATATGACGCCACAATCAAGTACGTGACGTGTAATCAATGACGTCATCAATGATGCAGATAAGTTCGTCACGAACGCTTAATTGATGACGGACTAAGCGTTGTTGTACGAATTGTATATCTCTACTATATAATAAACATGCTGTTGAATATTTTGAAACTAATTTGACTGGGCGCTGCCATACAGCAACATCACCCAGTCAAATTAGTTTCAATATACTCAACAGATTACCTGTATAGTTTTCTGGAAATTGATAGTTAGAGAGTTCAGCGATCAATCGATCCCAACGCGGGAGAAGTGTGGGTGAAGCTTAGCTAAAGATGAGCGAGGTATATCTAAAACTGGATTCCTGCTTTAGGTACTTTAGCTAAGGCCTCGTCTGAATTTAATTTGATTTCGAATTATTGTCGATGGTGATATTTTCTTCTCGGGGTGGTGGGGGTGGGGTGGGTGGGTGGGGTAGGGTGTAGTAGGGGTGGGGGTTATTGATATTTGACAATCGGGTGGTTCTGTCACTGACAAGCTTACCTTAAGTCAAATTTGGCATTACCAGTTTGGTTGACATGACGCTTATGCAGAGCGCTGTGCTTCGTTTTCTTCTTCTTGCGTTCATCTTTCTCTTAACTGTAATCTTAGACTGTTTTCATTATTTGGTGCATGACAGCTGCAGTGACTATCAAAGTGTCTCTGTCTCCTCTGATCTTCTCTTCAGAAGATACTTCAATATGCCAGAAGCTTCTCCTAGCCTGTTCATACCGCTGTCAGTGCTGCAAAAGATGTTCTGCTATGTTTTTCTGCCTGCTGACGCTCAGAGAGTCAGAGTTGCGGGCAATGCCACCATTTGAATGAGAATTATGAAATAGTGGCCTAGCGTTGACTTTGCACACCACATAATGAATTTTATTAAAAGGCAGCTGCTGTGACCTTGAAGCATTGTTTTGCTGGACTGTCTACGATCTGTCCTGTCAATATTGTTCGGTGATGGCATTAGTGATGGCATAGTGTTTGAACGTGGTGATTGAGGCGCTTTTGTGGCAAAGATGTCATGGACACTGATGAACGTTGCTAGGGCATCAGGATTACTGTTACGTCTGTCCATATCATATGACCACATGCAAGGGCTGGGTCCCACATCCTCGTATGCTGTGCTGAGTCTGGCTAACTTGGGGTTAAAATCCTAAAATAGCCACAAACAGTTGCCATCTGACTGGAGTGATGATGGCTGAACTATTCTCTCCATGAGTGACGGGTCTTCACAGTCTTTTTTCAGCATTTGTGCTGTATCAATTTACAGTGTGACACCAAGAGCTTGAACCCTTTCGTAATGGCATGTCCACACAATGCGGTCATTGACATATACAAAACTTAGGATGCGGTCCATGAGCCTTTCGTCCGATTACAAAGGCAAATACTGCACTATGTGTCCTGTTTCTAATACATGTGAATCAGCGTGTAACCAGTCTGAAGCTGTATATATTGTAGCTCCGGCGTCACGCTGCCCCCACAGGAGTTCCTCCTCGGAATCCGACGAGTGCTCGTCGGCCCGCCGAAGCTGGCTAGCTCGCTTTGGAGAGAGGAGCATGCACGCCACCGGCGACTACAAAGACAGACCTCTAGGGTCGCTGGAACATTCACGTTCCAGTGAGACCGGGTGACCATTGCCACCTGTTGCTAATGCCACCGTGTCATCCCAACTGTTGGTGTAGCCAGTATGTCTCTGCATTATTACTGATGTCCTAAATTTGGAAGTATATTTGTTGGCAAGTCATAAGCCGGCTTTAAGCTAAAAAATTCTGGATTAACAATCAGAAACCGTTATCTGCAATATTGAAAAAGTGACGTGTTGTCCGTATGTGTTATGTCTTGCCAAAGATACCTAACCTACCCTTAGTTATACGAAAGGTAATCCTGTAAGGGAGGAGTCCTTGCGCGACTAATTAATTTAATATAAATTAACGCCTCATGCGGGTCAATAAATTGGTTTTGCGAGAGGAAAGTGCCTCGTGCTGGCTCCGTCACAGGAAAATGCTTACAACGCCGAAGTGGAGGAGGAGGAGCAGCCGAAGCCATTACCCCTATCTAGATCAAGGCCTAAATGTGCTAAATTATCCAATGTTTTAATTATTTAGTGAGGGGTGTATGCTGTTTTACGTGGTGGCGGGGTGCCAGCTTCAACAGAATCCGGTACCATCGCCAATTGAATTAGTCGGAGTCAACGCCGCATTATTTGAGTGGTCACTCCTAAGGAGCTAAGCCAACTTTTAGTTATTGGATCCAAACACATATGTTGTATGCATCTAGCGGCTTAGTGCTTACTTAACTTTAGTAATAGCTTTCCCTCCTGGCAGATTAGCCCAGGCAGCCATCTCGGCACGTACCCATTGGACCACTCCCTCAGGCTTGGTGGTGCATACATGTTGCCGGTCGACGAGCCCAAAGCTGATGAACGACTTTTAGCCATGTGTCAGTACAATCACAAATAACAAGACAAGGACGGGATAACACACAAAAGCATTAGAAACCAACGTATCCAGTTATGGCGCAGGCTGAAGAAGTGGGTGGCGACCTTCCTAGAAGGCATGGAGAGCCGATTGGCTTCTCCCAGTCACCATAGAGTTAGTATGCGAACCGCGTTTTCAGCGCATGCCAAGCGCGTTGAGAGTGAACCATATGATATTCGCTGCCTGGAGCTAAGATTTAGCTGTATTAGGGTTATGTAGTTGCCCTGAGGTCCACTGCTTGGACGTACCTACTATATATATGTTGGCGCAGTGAATCCTACTTTGGCTTAAAGACTAGCTAATGGTACCAGTGAAGGTACAGGGGGAAGTGTGTGAGACATCACCGTTTTGATTCTCACCGTTGAGAAACCTCTTGCGATCTCTCGGATCAGCGCAAGCCAAACCAGTTTAGGGGACTACCAGACAATTACTTGGCCAGAGGGCCAGAGAGTCGTAGAAAGAGACAGCTGCTCTAGGAATTTAGAAGGGCATAAAGTTAGTGGCCAATTATGGAAATTCGGCCTGCTATGTTGGCGGCAGCATAGCCTGGAAAGAGGCTTTACAATAAACAGCACACCTTCATTTGAGGAGTTGTCCCTATCTACTATATCCTAACAAACTATCTGAGCTTAATACTAGTTAGGATTAGTCGCAGTATCTCGAGCCGTATTGGCGAGGCACGAGAGACGACTCTACTGAAAAAATGTTGCCGTATTTAAGAACGTAAGTCTTGTAGTTAGTGAAGCTGTATAGTGTAGTTTATCGGTTGCGCAGTTTAAGAAAACATATAGCTATTTAACTTAATAAAAAGCAATTACAAAGAATAATAATAGTAGCCAAAAACGGTGTTCGCCGTATTAGTCTTATACAGTATAATAAGGTCAAGCTGACCTACTACGTTTACTTTGTAATCAACGCTACAGAAAATAAGATAACTATAGTTATTAGTCATCAACGCAAGTTCGTTTTTACAGAACATAATATTTGTTGGTGCCTGTTAGTCATAAGCGCAAGTTCTTTTATACGTTGGTGAAGTTCGTTGTTGGCGTACGTTGACGAAGTTCGTTGCTGGTGTCTGTTGGCGAAGTTCTTTGGAACAAGCGTAGTATTTGAGGTTATTGGTGCTTCATAGTCATTGACACCAACTAAAACATAAATAGTATAACAGTCCAATTTACTGCAAGGTTGATGCACACCAAACTTGGCATGTAAGTGAAGTTTGCCCCCATTGGCTTAAAGAGGCTGAATATAGTTTTACGGCACACGACGATCCGTGTCGCTTAGCTCATTAGCGACGCTAAAGGCAATGTTCAGAACAAAAGTTCAAAACATATTGAAGCACTAGACACATGCTACTTCTAGTTTTCATGGGTTGGTGTGATACAGCATGTTTGGCGAGCCATCAGTACAGACCAATCATTTCACATATTGTTTCCTGATGTTACGGGTCGAAAATGGCGACCCGGCTCACAGAAGGTCCCAGAAGTTGGTGGATGGAGAACCTTCTTTTAATTTAGGTTATTAGCCCCTGTTGGCGTGGGGCTGTAAAATTGAGCCGGATTGCGCCGTGTGTTGTGCGCCTCCAAAACGAGAACAGGAACTGATATAAGCTGTGTTGGTGTAGATTGCCAGAATGGCATGCTCTACGTAGTAGATATGGATAATGTTCCTCGCTCTGGACGACCTACTGAGGAATACAAGAAGTTATTGGTTTCATTGGCGTCTATTGAGTCCATGATTCCAGGTTCCATTCACGCCATTCTAGGCTGTTTTTTTATTTCAGTCTATTATTGGTAACTTCCCCAGTTTTTACACTGGTATCCATTTATACTCCTGGGTGGAGAGAGGCGACGAGGAGTGAAGGAGATGGCCTATGTTTCCAGCGATCGTCAGTTGGCCGAACAGAGATGTGATCACGGGGTCGCCAGTTTCACAGCTCTGCTCATTACCACCCGAGCTACCACCTCCCCTCTAATGAGGAATACCAAGAAGAAGTTATTGCTTTGATTGGCGTCTATCGAGTCCCCGATCCCAGGTCCCACTCATGCCATTCTAGGTTGGTTTTATTTCAGCCTATTATTGGTAACTTCCCCAGCCTTTATACCGGTACCGATTTATACTCCTCAGTGGAGAAAGGCGATGAGGAGTGAATGAGATTGCCTATGTTTCCAGCGATCATCAGTTGGCCGAACAGAGATGGATGACGGGGTTGCCGGTTTCACAGCTCTGCTTGTTACTGCCTGAGCTACAGCCTCCCCTCTAATGAGGAATACCAAGAATTTAATGGTTTGATTGGCGTCTATTGAGTCTCTGATCCCAGGTCTCATTCATGCCATTCTAGGCTAGTTTTATTTCAGTCTATTATTGGTAACTTCCCCAGCTTTTATACTGGTACCAATTTTTACTCATGGGTGGAGAAAGGCGACAAGGAGTGAAGGAGATTGCCTATGTTTTCAGCGATCATCAGTTGGCTGAATGCGATACGCGATCCCGGGGGTCACCAGTTTCACAGCTCTGCTCATTACCGCCTCAGTATACTGAGGAATACTGCCAGAGCGAGTCCCTTTATACCGTGTGGTAACCAATCAACAGTCACCATAGCAGAGCTCAACCAATAATCGCACGCTTCATAGGGGGATAGCATATGACGAACACGTGTTTATGACGTCACGCTACCAGCACATGCGCGATGGCCATCTAAACCAACTTTAGAGAATTATTCAGACCGATTTCATTTCATTGATATCTCTGCCAATGCTGAACTTATTTCAAATCCGTAAAGAGATTCGTATTTCCCAGCGAATTTTGGTGTCGATTTATACCAAGATGGTTGAAAAGGGTCCCGTATTATGGATTCCCTAAATTACTGATAGTTATATCATATGAATGCCATTTCCCATACTATCAGCACAACGTGGGTGAGAAGGCGCTTTCACGGAATCTGAGTGAGCCCTCACTTTCATGGCTACACGCACTAGCCTATGGAACCAGCGGGACTAGGGTTGGAACATTCTAGAGCGGGTTGTTCCGTATATGGCTATCCCGGGCCGATTCATACCCGACTGAGAGAGGCTCCCTCCAGACGTGCTGGCCTATAGATCCAATTGAGGTGGGGCTGAAGAATCCCAGACGGGGGCATTCCATACCCGGGCAACCCGAGCCAGTTCGTACCTGGCTGAGCGATCCGTGCTACAATATCAAAGTGACAAGGTATTCACAGATAACGCAGCTTACTAGGCCAATGTTGAGCCGATACCGTACCGCTGTACCAGTATCAGTCCAGCATCGGCCCAGTAAGCTGCGTTAGGCCTATAGCTTACTGGGCCGATGCCGGGCGGATACCGTACCGGTATCAGCCCAGCATCGACGAGTAAGCTGCGGTTTCAGGGACAGCTTCACACTGGTTACACGCTGATTCACATGTATTAGAAACAGGACTCATAGTGCGGTTTCTGGCTTTGTGATCGGACGAAAGGCTGTTTGACCGCATCCTATGTTTTGGATATGTCAACGACCGCGTTGTGTGGCCATGCCATTACGAAATGGTTCACGCTCTTGGTGTTACATTGTAAATGGATATGAAAAAAGACCGCGACGATCCGTCACTCATGGAGAGAATAGGTCAGCCATCATCACTCCAGTCAGATGACAACTGTTTGTGGCTATTTTACGTTTTCAACCTCAAGTTAGCCAGCCTCAGCACAGCATACGAGCATGTTGGACCCAGTCCGTATGTATATATACAATGTCAATAGTATAGTGTTGACAGTGTTTTCTTAATGTTTGCCAGTTAGATGCTGCGGTCAGACCACGTACGTTCAACGTTGCAATTGCAAATTCTTGGGGAGATTGGGAAAATACAATATCTGTTAAGAATTCAACTTAGACAATGTCAGAGTTTCTCTGGAAGCGGTTGTCAATTCGCATGTCTTGGTGACGTTAGTTTCCCAACTGGTTAGTTTCCCAACTAAGTTGGTACCTGCCGAGACATGCGTGAATGTGTTGTCTTCTCCTACTTTAAAACTGGTCAGGAAATACCATAGGCATAGTATATATTGGCTAGACCACCCATGGCCCTCTCAAAAGTGACATTTCAGAGTTCAGTATTTTCTCGCCGATCTTGTTTATATGAGAATATCATATTACTAACAGAATCGTATTTTTGATGCAAATTCCATTTCCTAGTCGAATACATTATCAGATTAATACCTCCAACCAAATTTAACTTGCATTAAAAAAATATAAATTCAGGCCATGAGGGCCTGCTTCTTACATAGAGGATAGACAGAGACTATATTTATCCTCCATGAACCTTAGAAACTTTTTTGTTCGGCCTATTCTGACTACTGGAAAAATTAGAGACACGCCTTATTACGGAGTTTTATAGACTGTGGTGGTTGGACCGGGCAAGTTAGCCAGAAGAATGAGAAGAGTACTGAGAAACGTCACATTTAACTGATAGTTGTTGACAATCTGTCAAAATGAAATGAAACATGAAATGAAACATCAGCTGAACAGCTGTTACTGACAACTTGCATCGACGTATCAATATCTGAAAATACCCGGGCAGGCGCACTGGCAATTTACTGAACTTAAGTCATCTGTGGTTGCGACAACCAGCCCCATAGTGAGGGAATGTGCATGAGTGGTCTAGTCAATATATACTATGTCTATGGGAAATATTGACATGTAAACAAGGCGCTACCATAATTTCAACGCTACATAGAAGGTACAAAAATTTACTTTTGACTGAAGAAATATCCTGTTTAATAGGCTATGCCAAACTAATTTGATTGGAAGTTGGTGACTGCACTGATACTTCATATGCCCAACAGTTTGCTATATGAGTCTATCTATTATCCTCAATTATGGCTTTTATCCGATATTTAATCCCAGTGTTAGTAGGCTACATACATACTCACGTTATACGAACGAAACCAATGTTATAATTATCGAGTCAGGCATAAGAGATGGAAATTCAAGATGCGGATAATTTATTCTATTCAGCCATTCTTTGCTCATTTATATACAGAATCACTCGGGATTATAAAAGCAATTGTCTTTTAGGGCCAAACGATGGTGGGTCTTTAAGGCAGATGGTCGTAAGACCGTCGTAAGACCATCTGCCTTAAAACCAACCATCTTATGCCATCTTCTGGTCCAAAGAAACATTTCTTACATGAATTAACGCATGCTACTGTACAATGTGTTAATTCATAGCACCACGAGACTGGCCTCTGTAGACAGGTTCTTGTTTGTGTACAAAGGAAGCGACCCGTATAATTGGCCAGTTAACATTTAAATTCAAATAAGTAATACGATAGTTGAAGTCGCGATTGTCCTCCCGGAGAATAGGATACGCAAATACGTGAACTAACCATGTTAGCATATATCGTATTAATTTTACATAATTAGAAGCTATTTTTCCTTCTACTTAATTCGTGGTTTGGAGAGTCGACATGCTAAACTGACTACATTTAAAGACTGATATAAATTGATACGCATGCATTTTCTGAATTCTGATACTAATTAATGTCATGTTTTTGCGAAAATTGCGTATTATTATGAATAATTGGCGTGCGAGAATCGGGGTATCATTGTAGGTCTATTATTATAGACAAAATATTATTTGTTCGCGATTGAAGCTGGGTTATTTATGCTAATGATAGTACATGTATGCCTTTAAAGATAGCATACACAGGTATCAATGCTAGCATTCTTAAACAGTGTAATTACCTACAACGAAATTGCTGATAGAGATTTTTTAAATCGAAATTACATTAATTATTAATTCATAAGAGAGAGATTATGTTGAGATATTTTGTTGTATACACAAAAATGAACTCGTAAAGTAGCTTCTGACGTTACAATCATACTATGTGCGTACGTATTTTATTTTATCGACGCACTGGCAACGTGCGGCTTCAATTTCCACATGCTATCCAGCCGACAGTCATGCACACATAGTTTAATTTGTTGATCACCATCTCCCCGGTCGGGGATCGAACCGCCATACTGCAACCCCGCATAGCATTAGACGTACGTAAGTGCGTGCGTGCGTGCGTGCGTACGAGCGAGCGAGAGAGAGAGAGAGAGAGAGAGAGAGAGAGAGAGAGAGAGAGAGAGAGAGAGAGCGCGCGAGAGAGATAGAGATAGAGAGAGAGAGAGAGAGAGAGAGAGAGAGAGAGAGAGAGAGAGAGAGAGAGAGAGAGAGAGAGAGAGAGAAGAGAGAGAGAGAGAGAGAGAGAGAGAGAGAGAGAGAGAGAGAGAGAGAGAGAGAGAGAGAGAGAGAGAGAGAGAGAGAGAGAGAGAGAGAGAGAGAGAGAGAGAGAGAGCGAGAGAGAGAGAGAGAGGGAGAGAGAGAGAGGGAGAGAGAGAGTCCCAGAGCTCAGAGGGTTTTATTTGACAATTATTTACTTAAAGGTCTAAAAAGAGTATTTTCTAGGGTAAAATTGTCTGCGGAAATCTATTACTCACAAAGATCTACCTGGACATTTCCCCACAATTGGCTCTTGAGGTGAGGTGCCCTCTACATACGAGATGACAAATTTGTGTTACAAGCTCATTCGGCTGATTTTAGATTTGTCAACATTGTGCATTAGAATGTGCCAATGAGTAATGAGACATAGAAACAAGGTATCATATGAATAACTGGCATCTCCTGATTAATTTTCTATGTTGGACTTAATATACGTGTCGTACGGCAAATTCTGATTAACTCCCATTTTATCGGCGACTCATGAAAAGTGTGTATTAGGTAAATGATGATTACCGTTTATTATATTACACTAGTATCATTCACGTACAAAGATTTGACATCATCAGTTTATATGGTATGCGTATGGCATGCAGGGCGAAGGTTTGTATGGTTTGTATTGTTCCTAAACATTGACAAAGATGCTAAATTTGTCCAGATAAATTGACTAAAAAATGTAATCCACAAGAGATCTTGATTAATAAATGTCAAATATAACCTTCTGAGCCTTGGGACAATTGAACAATTGATGTTGTTGGTGATGGTTTTCTGTGTTTATATTTAAAATACCATGTTTATATTTATTGTATGGTATTGTAGAGGATAAATCCAGTTAGATTAATGTAATTTGTACCGTGCAGGAGTTGTATTCGGATGAGTAAATGATGTGTAAAATAGGGAACAGTATATAGATTAGTGTAGTGTGTAGTCTAGATAATAGTGGGTAGACGAGAAAATTTTGAGTAGACTAGAGGGTAGTCTGCAGGTTAGATATTAGTGAGGCGTTCACATTCCAGGTATAGTCATCACCCAAACAGACTTGGTGGGAAAAGTGCTGAAGGTGTCACAGCATTTGATGAGCAAACTTGTGACCGAATTGATTAATGCGACAGCACACGCTATACATTGCACAGGGTCTCTCAGTATTTGAGCATCAAAATAGCTACCATTTATGAGGAGAGAATAGGTTATCATACACGGTGTTAGAAGTTCACTGCTACTTGCAAGAAACAACATGATGATGTTCCGAGTACATCGGTAAAACATATACTACTGCCATGTGTTGCAGATTGTACACCAAAGCAGCTCTACTGGCATGTTTGGAAGGGCTTGCCTCTTCTGTCTGGCTGTATCAAAATCTCTGGGGCAAGGACGAAGAAAATAACGTGGAACGTTGTGACAGATCCAGGTGAAAAAGGAAACATCAATGACACCGCTAATAAACGGGATTATATTGTTATGCCCATTCTTGCTGGAAGGATTATCTCAATAAAGCAAACGCAGTCATGAAATCAGTGATTACTCGAGCAAAATAAGATTTCACAAAACAGCATTGTTCTTTCCAGGCAAAGGGAAAGTTAGTTAATACACATTTTTAAAGAGCCACCGATAAAATGAAGGTATAGTCAAATGATATCCTTACCACACCTATTATACAATGAATAGCGGGCATTCCAACAGAGATTGAATCAGATGATACGCATTATATTATACGTTGTTTGTACGCATCACTACTCATTGGCATCTTTTCAACGCCAGGATTTACAAAGCCAAAATTAGCCAAATTACCATGCAACACAAAATTATCATCTCGTATGTAGAGGGTACCTCACTTCAAGAGCAAGTTGTAGGAAATTTCCAAGTAGATTTTTGTAAGACATGGATTTTCGAATTCTACAGAAAATTCTAACCTAGGAACCACCCTCACACGTTTTGGTAAACAAAACTCAAATAAAACCCTCTGCACTCTGGGAATAAGAGAGAGAGGGTGGGGTGGGTGGACGGATGGAGGAGAGAGGGAGGGAGAGGGAGAGAGAGAGAGATATGGAGAGAGGGGGAGGGAGGGAGGCAGGCTGGCAGGAGGCAGGCGGGCAGGCAGGCAGGCAGGCAGGCAGGCAGGCAGGCAGGCAGGCAGGCAGGCAGAAGACAGGACGGAGACAGGGATGGAAGGGGGGGGGGAGTGGAGGAGGAGAGGGGAGAGAGAGAAGCGGGCAATCAGACAGACAGACAGACCCAATCACATTACTCTATTCTACTTACGGGGCGACGGTAGCCTAATAAAGACACTAGCTGGCACATACTATAGACGGTTTAGATTGCAGACACTAGCTGGTATACAGTATAGACTGTTTACATTGCAGACACTAGCTGGTATACAGTATAGACGGTTTACATTGCAGACACTAGCTGGTATACAGTATAGACGGTTTACATTGCAGACACGAGCTGGTATACAGTATAGATGGTTTACATTGCAGACACTAGCTGACATACAGTATAGACGGATTACATTGCAGACACTAGCTGACATACAGTATAGACGGTTTACATTGCAGACACTAGCTTGCATACAGTATAGACTGTTTACATTGCAGACACTAGCTGACATACAGTATAGACGGTTTACATTGCAGACACTAGCTGACATACAGTATAGACGGTTTACATTGCAGACACTAGCTGACATACAGTATAGACGGTTTACATTGCAGACACTAGCTTGCATACAGTATAGACTGTTTACATTGCAGACACTAGCTTGCATACAGTATAGACGGTTTACATTGCAGACACTAGCTGGCATAAAGTATAGACTGATTACATTGCAGACACTACCTGGCATACAGTATAGACGGTTTACATTGCAGACACTAGCTGGCATACAGTATAGACGGTTTACATTGCATACACGAGCTGACATACAGTATAGACGGTTTAAATTGCAGACACTAGCTGGTGTACAGTATAGACGGTTTACATTGTAGACACTAGCTGGTATACAGTATAGACGGTTTACATTGCAGACACTAGCTGACATACAGTATAAACGTTTTACATTGCAGACACTAGCTGGCATACAGTATAGACTGTTTACATTGCAGACACTAACTGACATACAGTATAGACCGTTTACATTGCAGACACTAGCTGACATACAGTATAGACTATTTACATTGCAGACACTAGCTGACATACAGTATAGACGGTTTACATTGCAGACACTAGCTGACATACAGTATAAACGTTTTACATTGCATACACTAGCTGGCATACAGTATAGATTGTTTACATTGCAGACACTAACTGACATACAGTATAGACCGTTTACATTGCAGACACTAGCTGACATACAGTATAGACTATTTACATTGCAGACACTAGCTGACATACAGTATAGACTGTTTACATTGCAGACACTGGCTGGTATACAGTATAGACGGTTTACATTGCAGACACTAGCTGGCATACAGTATAGACGGTTTACATTGCATACACTAGCTGACATACAGTATAGACTGTTTACATTGCAGACACCAGCTGACATACAGTATAGACTGTTTACAATGCAAACACTAGCTGACATACAGTATAGACTGTTTACATTGCAGACACTAGCTGGTATACAGTATAGACTGTTTACATTGCAGACACTCGCTGGTATACAGTATAGACGGTTTACATTGCAGACACTAGCTGACACACAGCATAGACGGTTTAGATTGCAGACACTAGCTGGCATACCGTATAGACTGTTTACATTGCAGACACTAGCTGACATACAGTATAGACGGTTTACATTGCAGACACTAGCTTGCATACAGTATAGACGGTTTACATTGCAGACACTAGCTGGCATGAAGTATATACTGTTTACATTGCAGACACTAGCTGGCATGAAGTATATACTGTTTACATTGCAGACACTAGCTGACAAACAGTATAGACGGTTTACATTGCAGACACTAGCTTGCATACAGTATAGACTGTTTACATTGCAGACACTAGCTGACATACAGTATAGACGGTTTACATTGCAGACACTAGCTGACATACAGTATAGACGGTTTACATTGCAGACACTAGCTGACATACAGTATAGACGGTTTACATTGCAGACACTAGCTGACATACAGTATAGACGGTTTACATTGCAGACACTAGCTGACATACAGTATAGACGGTTTACATTGCATACACTAGCTGACATACAGTATAAACGGTTTAAATTGCAGACACTAGCTGACATACAGTATAAACGGTTTACATTGCAGACACTAGCTGACATACAGTATAAACGTTTTACATTGCAGAAACTAGCTGGAATACAGTATAGACTGTTTACATTGCAGACACTAACTGACATACAGTATAGACCGTTTACATTGCAGACACTAGCTGACATACAGTATAGACTATTTACATTGCAGACACTAGCTGACATACAGTATAGACTGTTTACATTGCAGACACTGGCTGGTATACAGTATAGACGGTTTACATTGCAGACACTAGCTGGCATACAGTATAGACGGTTTACATTGCAGACACTAGCTGACATACAGTATAGACTGTTTACATTGCAGACACCAGCTGACATACAGTATAGACTGTTTACAATGCAAACACTAGCTGACATACAGTATAGACTGTTTACATTGCAGACACTAGCTGGTATACAGTATAGACTGTTTACATTGCAGACACTCGCTGGTATACAGTATATACGGTTTACATTGCAGACACTAGCTGACACACAGTATAGACGGTTTAGATTGCAGACACTAGCTGGCATACAGTATAGACTGTTTACATTGCAGACACTAGCTGACATACAGTATAGACGGTTTACATTGCAGACACTAGCTTGCATACAGTATAGACGGTTTACATTGCAGACACTAGCTGGCATGAAGTATATACTGTTTACATTGCAGACACTAGCTGGCATGAAGTATATACTGTTTACATTGCAGACACTAGCTGACATACAGTATAGACGGTTTACATTGCAGACACTAGCTGACATGCAGTACAGACGGTTTACATTGCATACACGAGCTGGCATACAGTATAGACGGTTTACATTGCAGACACTAGCTGGCATACAGTATAGACGGTTTACATTGCATACACGAGCTGACATACAGTATAGACGGTTTAAATTGCAGACACTAGCTGGTGTACAGTATAGACGGTTTACATTGTAGACACTAGCTGGTATACAGTATAGACGGTTTACATTGCAGACACTAGCTGACATACAGCATAGACAGCTTACATTGCAGACACTAGCTGGTATACAGTATAGACGGTTTACATTGCAGACACGAGCTGGCATACAGCATAGACAGTTTACATTGCAGACACTAGCTGGTATACAGTATAGACGGTTTACATTGCAGACACTAGCTGGTATGCAGTATAGACAGTTTACATTGCAGACACGAGCTGGTATACAGTATAGACGGATTACATTGCGGACACTAGCTGGTATATAGTATGGACTGCTTACATTGCGTACACGAGCTGACATACAGTATAGACGGTTTACATTGCAGACACTAGCTGACATACAGTATAAACGGTTTACATTGCAGACACTAGCTGACATACAGTATAAACGGTTTACATTGCAGACACTAGCTTGCATACAGTATAGACGGTTTACATTGCAGACACTAGCTGACATACAGTATAGACGGTTTACATTGCAGACACTAGCTGGCATACAGTATAGACGGTTTACATTGCAGACACTAGCTGGCATACAGTATAGACGGTTTACATTGCAGACACTAGCTGACATACAGTATAGACTGTTTACATTGCAGACACTAGCTGGTATACAGTATACTTTACATTGCAGAAACTAGCTGACATACAGTATAGACGGTTTACATTGCAGACACTAGCTGGCATACAGTATAGACTGTTTACATTGCAGACGCTAGCTGACATACAGTATAGACGGTTTACATTGCAGACACTAGCTGGTATACCGTATAGACGGTTTACATTGCAGACACTAGCTGGTATACAGTATAGACGGTTTACATTGCAGACACTAGCTGACATACAGTATAGACGGTTTACATTGCAGACACTAGCTGACATACGGTAAAGACGGTTTACATTGCAGACACTAGCTGACATACAGTATAGACGGTTTACATTTCAAGCACTAGCTGACATACAGTATAGACGGTTTACATTGCAGACACTAGCTGGTATACAGTATAGACGGTTTACATTGCAGACACTAGCTGGTATACAGTATAGACGGTTTACATTGCAGACACTAGCTGGTATACAGTATAGACGGTTTACATTGCAGACACTAGCTGGTATACAGTTTAGACATTGGGTATTTCGATGCAATGGAGGAATCCAGTTTCGTTATGCTCCGCCCATTTTAGTTAAGCTCCACCCACACTTCGCCCGTGTTGTGATCGATCGAGCCTTGAACTCCCTGAATATCAACTTCCAGAAAACTATACGGGTAAGCTGTTGACTATTTTGAAACTAATTTGACTGGGAGTGGTTGCTGCCTATTGCAGCAACAGAGTTCAGTCAAATTAGGTTCAAAATATTCAACAGTATGTTTATTAAATAGTAAAGACATGCAATTCGTACAACAACGCTTAGTCCGCCACCAATTAAGCATTCGTGACGAACTTAGCTACGCCATTCATGGCGTAATTGATTATGACATCAGCGTACCCGTCACGTGACTATAATAATGACGTCATATGACTGATTGTTAAACTGGAATACTCCATACCCAATACCATATATCGGCTATATTAGTAAGCTGTGAGTTTGTTGCATACTAATCTCACAGGTTCTGTGATACCGAAGTTGCATATGTATAGTCAGTAGTCAAGTCACACGTTAGCGCTGCTTGTTGAATAAGACGAAGGGTCAACTCAAAACAAAGGTATGAAGGAAACCAATCTCCATTACTTTTGGAAGAGTTATCTACACATTCAATGCGTACACCAACAAAGTAGCGAGCCCTGAATAGTGACGTAGTCATTGTGGCTTAGGGTTTAGGCTTAGGTGCCTAATGAAGGAATCCAGTTTCTCAGTCAACCACATATGACGTAAGAATCAACTACGCGACATGTATGGCTGACGGCATAATCAATTACATTATGAATGACTTGATTTAGTTCGTCGTAAACGCTTAAGAGTCCGTCAAGTTGTAAGGATTGTATTATGCCTTTACTATTTAACAAACATGCTGCAACATAGTCAGCTTTGCCCCGCCCATCTTTAGCCATAGCTCCATCCAAACTTCGCCCGTGTTGGAATCGATCGATCCCTGAACTCATTGACTATCAATTTCCAGAGAACTATATGGGTAAGCTATTGAATATTTTGAAACTAATTTGACTGGGTGCTCTTGCTGCAATAGCCCAGTCAAATTAGCGTCAACATATTTTAAAGAATGTTTATTAAATAGTAAGGACATACAATTCGTACAACAACGCTTAGTCATTGATTATGACGTCATCATCACGTAGTTGATTATGACTTCATATGATTGATGCATAGACTGGAACGTTCCAGTGTGTTACGTACACACATATAAAAGAAGCCAGACTGGGTCCACTGACGACCAAAAAGAACCTGACTTACCGGAGGGAACTAAGGACTCTCGCTGATGACGACCCAGATAACGCGGCGTACTGGTCCGATACTGGACCGATACCGGGCCGATACTAAAAGTATCAGCACGTTTTCGGCCCAGCATCGGACCAGTAAGCTGCGTTATCTGGGGAGAAACAGTAGCCAAAGAAGAACAAGGATTGGTTGTACTGAATCAACCCTTTCTATCTGAAATCTCGATTACAAAGGAAAGGTTTTGAATATTTAAAATTTCAATCTAAGCGGATCGGAATGCCTTTTTATTATTCTCTATACAACATGTTTCAATGAATAACGCAGCCAGTCATTCAAGTGGTGAACTTATTGTTATACCATAATTTACTCGTAATTTGAAAAGCTGTTCTTTTCCATTCTTTCCAATCTGTATTAAAACATGACACTTGTTATCTGACATCACGCCATGATGGTAATGACGGTGGCCGATGGTCGCGAAAGTGAAAAAGTCCGTCACATGTCTGAGCTGTATGTCTTTGGTGAATTTACAATTTACTAAACACTTTGTTGTATATTTTGAAACTTTTTTAATGGGAACTATTACTGCCATTTGGTAGCAACAGCACCCATTAAAATTAGTTTCGAAATATTAAACAGCTTAGGCCTACCTTAAAATTTAGATTCTGAGGGTTCAAGTTTCAAAGTTTCAAGTCGATTAATTTTTTTGGTTTTGCTTTAAGAATTGGGGGTACATAGCTCAGGGATGTGATCGATCTCGAAGAAAAACATAAGAAATGGCTCGATGCGAAGTGTCAGTCCTTGCCATAAAAGTAAGACACGAAGTCATTTTTGAAAATTTACTGCTGGAATGACTGCTCGGTAACGGAGCCAGTCATTCCAGTGATAAATTTTCAAAATTTATTTTCTCTTTTTCTGCAAATGAACATTCAGTATAAGCACAAATTTAGATTTCCTTGTCCAATCTGACCATTAAATGGAAAAGATTACAATATTTCTGCAAATATGATGCTTCTTGAAAATCTGACCAACAGAATTATAGGATTTCCTATAAATATGTTTGGAAAAATATAGGATTTCCTATAAAAATATGAAAAAATGTCATCCCTAATAGCTAGAAATGGGCGGGGCATAGCTCGAAATGGGCAGGGCATATCTAGCAATGGAACTCTCTATTTGACGCCATATTTCAAGCATTGATGTTAGCAAGGAAAGTACTTAGTAAGCACGCCCTGTATCGCGTACATCAACACGTCATCAACGCCGCCAAGAACCCAGTAAACACTAGCCAGGATTTGTTGACAAATCATCTGCCCTTGATGACCGGATCTTATCAACAAACGATGGCGGTGTATGTCAGTCTTTATAAATATTGTTTTCCTGCTTTCTAAAACTACCCAGGTATGAAAAAGTCAAACCTCTTTATAATGGCCACCTTTTGGTTCTTTAAGATGTGTGGGTATAGGGAACCACCCCACCCTCTCCGTCATCGGCTCCAAATCAACAAATAAACTACCATGCCCGTTAGGCAGTTATAGGCAGGTAGTCAGACACGAAATCTTATTCCGGGTTTATAAAAAAACCAAATAATGATCCGATTTGGCTCAAATTTTAAGACAACGAAGCAACTTTCCGTGCAAGAGGATTTCCAGATGGTGACTGCAATCCGGATAAAAGCACCCGGATCCAGATTGGATCAAATTCTGGATCTGTGGATATCTCGGAAACAGCCGGTTCGATTTGGTTCAAATTTTAACACAGGAAAGTGTGTGACAATATCATAGGATTCAACAACGTTGGGCGTGATCCGAAAAAAGGAAAACCGGAAAATAAAAAAATCCGGAAAATTCGAAAAAATCCTAAACCCACAGATACCGAGATTCTACCGACCTTGTTAACATAGCAAACTGGGTTGCATAAGGCAACTCTCTGTCTTTATTGACCACATTTTAGGGCCCTAACAATAGACACGCTTACTTCTACGTACAGTAGGCCTACAGCTCAGAACTAACATACAATATTTCGAAAGTTTCTGAGTATGTGTCTAAAGAGAGTACAAAATCCAAAATGGATGCCGACTAAATTTGACCAATCAGCTCCGTTTGAACTATCTCGCTTCTTTCGGTGTTGGGCGTAATCAGCTGTGATGCTATTTTGACTTGTTGAGCAGAAGGGTAGATTCCAACGTGATGGGTGGGTGGGGTTATATTTATGCGCGCACGCACACGCGCAAGCAAACACGTGCGTATTTTGACCGTGTGAGCAGGGGCGTAGATTCTCGTGTGATGGCTGGGTTAGATATATTTATGCACGTACGTACGTACGCACGCACGTATCTAGGTACGTACGTAGTTTTTATTATTATTGTCAAGCATTAGCTCTAGGAAACCTGTCATTGACGACGTACTGGCACTAGGATATAGCACAGTCATCATTGGAATGTAATGTTTACATTTTTAAATTTTCGACATGAACGAGGTTTGAACCCAGCCCATTCTATGGCACCTAATCGCCTAGTGTTCGGGAGCCGAGTAGTCTACCGACTGGCCCACCATCCAGAAGACAATAATCCTCTTTCACCGGACCAGCTTTCAACTACACGACTCACAACCACACGAATTAACTGGAACTGATAGTGTGCATTCCAGACTTGCCATATCTCTAGGCACTGGCATGTATGCAGTTTCTATTATTGTCAAGCAGTAGTTCTAGGAACACTGTCATTGACGAAGCACTAGAACTAATTTTAACATTTTTCAATTTTCGGGGAAGATTTGCCGGACTCCCTGTCACGTGGTCCTCTCCCATACCTTCCGCAGAATCATCCTCTGCCCCCACACGTTTTACAACACCCTACGACGCTGCGGTGGGGGTTCTGGCTTGAGTGATCTACGTACAGATCTGTTTTAGGATTTCTGTGGTATTTAAACACAGGGTATATTGTAGAATAGAGGGTGGTCTTGATACCACTGAGCCACATCCTGTTCTTTGGCCTGATCCAGTTCCAAAAGTGGCTACCTGGTCTTTTTTTGGGTTGGGGGTGGGGGTGGTGGCATTTTTCCAGTCCAGTCCAAATCCTATTCCAAATAATCTACTACAGCAAAGAACACTATCAACAAGAGACATTTTATCACACAAACTACACACAAGCTGCTCAAACTACATTCACCCAATGATGCTGTATAGGAAAGCTGGAAAGGATGCTGTATAGGAAAGTTGTATAGTAAAGCTGGGCCCTTTTAGAAGGGTGGGGGTGGGGCAGAAGTTGAAAATTCCATTAATTAAGGTTCTTGCGCATTCTAGCGGTTTCTGCAGAAATCCGCAGAAATTTTGAACACGTTGAAAACCATGCCCCTGCAAGGACAGCCCAAGGAGGGGATTGCAAGGAAACCCACAAGAAACCGCAGCCTGTGGATAGTATGTTTTAAGGTATGAAAATAAGGAACCACTCACCCAATTCTTCTAGAATTTGTTCCTCGTTCTCCTTACTATGTTCAATCACAGCACCGAAAATGTCATCATATTTTGCAGAGAATCGACTTTGGTAAATGGTAAGAAAAAAGATATAGCTTTGCCCTTGTTCCACTTCAGAATAGCAATGTGCTTTGTCACCAAAGTTACTGACATTGTACGTGTTTCTGAGAGCAATCGCAGACGACACGTTTGTTCGAGCAGCAGACGTGGTTAGCGGGATGGCGTTGCTGACGCTGTCGTGTCCTTTGTAGACATGTGTAATACGGATTTGTGCAGAATATGTCTTAGCTGGTGTACGGTCCTTTTTAAAGGTCGCCATCACGTCACCTGCTGCAACTATATCCGCGGTTCGTGTACGCTCGGCTACAGACACCGGGCTCCAGCCATTCAATAGCAGAATACACGCATCCGACTCGCCCCACATCCAGACATTTAAATAAAACAGCAGAAAAACTGCTCTAATCACAATTCCGTACACATCACGCGCCATTCAGTCTTCTTGTCGTCTGCTATTGTAGCGCGAGAGCTAATATCTCTAAACACCTGTGACTATTAGACGTTAGATAGTCATAATTTATAACTGACTTAAATAATGATTTTACCCTATTTCGTTCTACATAAGGCATAATCCTGGATGATGATATTTACTAAATTTAGTAGTTATACGACCGTTGAACATTTTGACAAAACCTTGATTAAAAGTTGTTAACTAACACATCAATTCAGTCAGATTTTTCTGAAAATACTCAACACGTTTCACATAATTCGTTGATTTTAACTCTCAATCTGCTGAATTTCTATGGAATATATTTCCACGGGGTTTAACGTTGGATATGCAGAATATTTTTAAAACAAATTGGCTGAAAGTTGTTGGTGGCTAAGCCACCAACAACTTTCAGTCAAATTCTTTTCAAAACATTCAACAGGTGCAGAGTTATTGCCCAGTAAAATTAATGTATGTTGACTTGCAGCAGATAAACAGTTAAACTATTGGGGGAGAATTCAGGATGAAATCTAATAAAACCTGTTCATCCTCACACACCTGAGGGAAGTTTCAGCGACGATTGGCCGCTGGGTTTTTTTCGCTTTAGTCGTAGGGCCTACGTAAATCCTCAAACAATTTTCTCGTCTGCACAACGTCACATGTGACAGACGAACAAATAGCCTAATCTGTCACTCATACAGCGTCGCTAAACACACAAAAATTCTTAATTTTTATAATTATTTGGACGTTTCATGTTGATGGCACTTTTTCTCACGAAATAAAAAATAAACACGCTGCTTATTCTGAAGGAATTAAAATCGTTGTTGTTAAAATGCATTGCCAATTTTACGATGAATTGTTTGCAAGAAATTCAACACGTTTCACGAATGCATAATTTATATTTCTGTAAATTCCAAACTGAGATGTGACTAGACAAACTTCATGAACACCATTTTTAGCCGATAACTAACAGAACAATGAAATATCTGAATACATATATATATATATAAATACATCACTACCATTTGTCAATGATCCAGAAGGATCGTTTATTCTTCGGAACTCGCTATAAGAACTGTCGTCTGTACTTTGAAAACTACTTTTCTCAGTCGATTACCATCTCTTCAAAACACTTCCGACCAAACGACTTGACTCTTGTCACCGCGATGTCAAGAGGCGTATCTTTATTTTTTTTAGAGTACGAATGTGACAACACAGATGATGGCATTACGCGTGTTGAACGACACATTTCTCGTGATCTCCGGCTTCTGGTCACGTCTCATCTCAAGCAGACGACGTTATTCTCGATGTTCACCGCAGACGACCCATTATATCCGAACGGGCAACACCTTCTCATGCTACCTTGGCGCCGTTTAAATAGCCCATCAGAGCGTGTACTGGTAGTTAGTCAGTGATACGGAGCAGACGATGAAATACCTGGGAGATCTACATGTTAACGAATCAAGCCTGTTTATTTATCTGACATTAAACATATGACAGTCAGGTACTGTTCAACCGTCTGGCAACTCCCACAGCAACTTGGCAATCATCAGTTTATATTCATTTCCAACGATTTACTCTATCAAAGAGAGAGAAAGGGTAGGAAATAGAATGCCCGTGGGCAGCGAACTCCGTAACGCCCCTCACTGAAACCTTAGACCCCACTCAAGCATTGTGGCCCGCGGGCAGACGACAGTTGTGATTAGAACGAGAGATGCACACAGCACGCGACGAAGCATAAGATAATCGGCTTTATCAAACAACAAAGTAGTACACCTTGTCTAAAAGCATCTAAACAGATTCCGGTAATTATTTGTAGTAGATGACTCAGTGAATCTAATTGGACCGGAGTTTCCTATGATTATACGGCTCTTCTGATCTTCGTTCTGTAGACCGCCCAGTCGGATGAAACACATGATACCATTGCGCTGGACAGGTCAAGCCATCCAGGGTAGTGATACTTGGGTGTGGCTTTACAGCTATGGTGTCCAGTATTATGTTAACCTCGGACGCGATGTAAGAAATGTTATGTTGAATGTTTTGGACTTAATCTGGTTGGAAGCCATTGCTGCCAGTTCAAGGTCACATTGAGGCAAGTAAAGACGTGCAAATGGTCAGTTAATTAGGCCTAGGACTACTACATAAGTCAAGCCATGTCGCATATCTAATTAAAGCTTATTAAAATGCACTGCCAGGGATGGTCTAAACATCATTCTATCTTTAAGTAGTATTAATTTAGTGTTCGAGGGAAAAGCTAGTTTATCATGCGTAAACCGTCAAAATATACACATCATTGATCAGAGGCGTCCATCCTCCGCTATGACATGGATGCACCCACCCCCCCCACACACACACCCTGTATGATTGTGGAGGATGCGAATTTATGTGGAGGGTGTTTTGCTCTGGTGGCCTTGTTTGAAGGAGCCATGGGACGGTATAGTGGTGGTGGTTGGTGGTGGGGTGGATGGGGGTTGACCCCCCCCCCCGCCCCCCCCTCCCCCACACGGATTGATATGGATCCAAATCGCGTCTCACGACCCTAATTATGGACGCCCCTGCCATTGCTATTCTGTGTTACTGAATTCTCAGAAATGCATGTCATACTTTTATAGCATACGGATTTTTTCGTCTTATTATTAGATGTCGGTCGTTTGTCACAATATATACATCTCGAAAAATGTGACTTAATTATTAGTCAAGTTAAAGTAAAATAAACATAGTCAACCGAGAAGAAATGGGCCTTTTCAGTTTTAGCCACGCCCCGCCCATCTCTAGCTAAGCTGCACCCACACCTCACTCGTGTTGGGGTCGATCGATCCCTGAACTCCCTGACTATTAATTTCCAGAAAACTATACAGGGAAGCTGTTGAATATTTTGAAACTAAATTGACTGGGCGCTGTTGCTGCCTATTGAACAGCATGTTTACTAAATAGTAAAGCCATACAGTTCGTACAACCACGCTTAGTCCGTCACCAATTTTGCGTTGCTAACTTACTTATCTACGTCAGTCATGACGTCATTGATTATGACGTCAACATACACGTCACGTAGTTGATTATGACGTCATATGATGGATGGATAAACTGGAAAGGTCCATTGGATCGTTGTTTCTATGTTAGGTTGCAGTATCTGCCTTTTTTAATAAGATATATACACCTGTGCAAAAGTTAAGCACCACCCTATTTTTACGCACATGCGAGGGTATATTCATGTGCTATGAAGAAAGCAATAGCATAAACATTTATGTACCCATCCATCTTAGTGCAAGAGGTAATAATGCAACTAGAGGAATGCTGATTATGATGGTGGGGAAACACTGTATGTTTTTGTTTGAACTTGAAAACGAGGCCTGAATATGGTTACGTTGACACAACTGACAACTATTGCCCTACAGTTGACACACGTGGCTAGATTGCCATTAATGGTGTCTGAAAACGAAGTTTAACATCTGTGCACGAGTTTGAGACTGTCATTATTAATACCGGGTATATCCACCTTGTGCCTGGATGACGGCCTGGACACGACGTCTCATGCTGGTCACCAACCGACTGATACGCCATTGTGGTATTCGTTGCCATTCAAGATGGAGTGCGTCTGTTAATTCCTGTAGGTTCTGCACAGGAGGATCCCTCCTTCTCACCATGTTTCCCAGAATGTCCCAGATATGCTCAATAGGGTTCATGTCAGGGCTCCTTGCTGGCCATGGTAGGGTTTCGATGGCATTCTGGCGGTGGTATTCATGCACAGCTCTAGCACGATGTGGTCGGGCGTTGTCATCCATGAATATAGGGTGGGTTCCAGGTGCATGATTTACAAAATGAGGGACCACAACTCTATCCAGTATGGAATCTTGATATCTTTGTCCATTTAGTGTTCCAGGTACAGTCAACAGATCCAGCTTACAATCAAATGAGATGCACCCCCATATCATAACGGAACCTCCACCAAATGGAACTTCTTCCATGATGTTACGTTGGTCGTACGCCGTGCGTCTGGACCTCCATACACGATTTCGACCATCTGTGGCATGAAGCAGGAACCGACTTTCATCGGACCAGTGTACCCGTCTCCAGGATCTCATGTTCCAGTGTCTTCTTTCGTTGCACCACCTCAGACGCTCCTCTTTGTGGTGTGCAGTGAGGAGAGGACGTCTGACAGGTCTCCTAGCTTTCATGCCAGCAGCATACAGCATCCTTTTGACGGTAGACATTGACACTCTATTGCGCGTTTCCCATTGCTGGCTGAGCACTCTGCTATTGGTGAATGGAGATCTCCTAACAAGGCGTACTAGGGCTCGATCATCACGGGCAGTAGTCTTCTTCGGTCTTCCAGATTTAGGCCTGTCCTTCACCTCGTTAGTTTGCCCATGTTTTGCAATCAAACGACTGATTACAGTATGGTTAATGTTCAGCTGTCTGCCAATCTCTCTGCATGACATACCAGTGGTATGCATGCCTATGATTTACCATTTCACACGATCACTTAACCTTCGTCTTGCCATAGAGGTTCACAATCAAGAGCTAATTCTCTCTGTACAAATAAACCACGGTCATGAACACAAAATTCCTAATCTTGTCGCCTAAATCTGTATGTAATGTTCTACACCTCAAACTGGACTTTTACATAACTGAACACGTGTGCTGTTTCCCGCCACGCACGGACATCAAGCGGCGTGAAGTCATGCATGCATGTGCATTTCGTACTTGGAATTATGTCAGCTAACGCGGGGACAAAAAGTATGGCAGCCTAGTTGTACCATCATGTTTCTACGTTCTATTGTTTTTGCTGGTGCTTAACTTTTGCACAGGTGTATTTAATAAATCATCTGAAATCAGACTTCAAGGATGATCATTTAGAAGTAAGTAACGGTCGGGGTGTGATGCGATATTAGTTTTCTTCCTATGGATAAGTAAATGGTGGAATCCAATCGGTCACTCAAGTGTGTGATAGCCCTGTAGGTGGGGCTTAGAATACACCTTCCGTATCCTCTGCGTGTCGTAAGAGGCGACTAAAGGAGGTAAGGGTGAGGTAACCCTGACAGAAACCTTGAGTGCTGAAGACGGAGGTTCCAGGCCGCACGGCACACTCTAATAAACCATGGATCCACGCACTTAACGCTTATGATCATGTCGATAGTCACTAGGACTGGCGGTATGATCAGCGAACGAAAAGAAGAAGTGTGTGATGTCATAGTCAATCACGTCACATTTAGGAAGGCGTCAAAGTCATAATGGCAAATCTTAGTCTGGTTGAAGATATCCCAAAATAGGCTCCCGTGAGACTTGTTTAATATATTTAAAAAAAATTTAAATGGCATCTTCACAGTAATTACATTTAATGGTTTTATAAGGCCATTTTGAGGTCATTCAAAGCCACCGATCGGAATTGGCGAATAGCATAGTCATGCTGCATATCAAATGAAAGCTTATGGTGTCTACAATGTGGATATTGTATTTGTAGCGATGGCGCATGCAACAGGGAAGAACACGTTTATACGGCGACATTTGCACACACATGTATTTTTGGCATATGTGTAAATTTGTTTTTTGTGAGTAAATTTGACCGTATGGCCGCATTTGCTCATGTGCAGATTTTACTCATGTATGCACATTTACACCTAGTTGGGACTAGGTGCTAATTTTCTACAACCTGTGAGTAAATACATTTTAGGTGTGCATTTTTTGATATAGTGTGCAAATTTGGTCGTATGGACGTATAGCGAATTTACATACAGTGAGTAAATTTCCCCAATTGGTTGCATCATATTTATTTTAAACGCTTACCATTAGCAACACTTCACTCTGATTGGTCAAATTGGTATCAGTTGATGTCTAGATATTAAACAGACCAGACGTGCTAAAAATGACCAGCAAAGAAAGAACAAATGAAGGTAAAAAACGCGGTTCTGCATGGAGTGATGAGGAAACGAGATGCCTTTTGGCAATATGGGAAGAGAATAGTATTGAAGAACAACTGGCAAACGACAAAACAAATAATGTGTCCGTTAACAAAACAGTTATAACAGAAATGGCTAAAAAGGGCTTTCAGAGGACATCGGACCAATGCAAAGTACGCATTCATACCCTGAAGAGGTCGTACAGGGAATGTAAAACAAACATGAAAAAGAATGGAAAGGGTAGAAAAACCTGCAAATTCTTTGAAGAGTTGGATTCCATTCTCGGGAGTAGACCAGCATCATCGCCCTTGAAGGTGATAGCAAGTAAGAAGGCTGTAAAGGAAGTAGCTGATGAAAGTGAAAATGATGAAAGTGAAAATGATGATGATGATAACGAGTCAATGGACAACCCACAATCTATCAATGGTGATGGCAGTGACATTACACATCTTGAGAACGAAGACGTTCGTATAAATGAGAACGCGTCATTAGACACAGAAGGGAAAAAGGACGAAAGTTATGTAGAAAAAAAGAAGAAAGAATCAGTTGACGACAAAGGCAAAGTAAAGAGTGAAAAGAAAAGGGTGCGTAAGACCAGGTTAGAAGTCAAATCAGTCATGGATGGATTCAGTGAAGCAAATGAGAAGGCTGAAGACAAGATTGTTGATCTTGAAGGCTGAAAACTGGATTTGGAGAAACAGAGACTTGACCTGAAAAAGGCAAAAATGGAGTCAGTAGAAAGAGAGAAGCGCGAGGAAAGAGAACACCAATTCAACATGATGAAGATGATTATGGGAGCTATAGACCACCGACAGGCTGGACAATCACATTCAATGCCATCATTTGCTATAGGCAGGAGTTATTCGCCATGAGGTGAAGGTCAAATGTACAGTGGTCAAGGTCATTCGTCACTAATGACGCTTATTGGTTATCTGAGATCCAGAGGGTTGTCAGTCGTCTGGAGCTATGCCTTCATGGGCATCTACAAACCTGGATAACCAGGATGAAACCACTTTTCTCAACTTGTGAAGAGATGTGATTGAACGGAAAATGAACAATTAAGGGCACAATGGACATTATGACCAGTGCTAGATTAAGCCTTGCCAGGGGCGGGGGGCAAAGAATATTTGTGTAGTTGAGTGGAAATGAAATGTAAAACAAAAGGGGGTTCAGGGGTCCTCCCCCGGAAAATTTTGAAATCTAGATGCTCGCAGATGGCATTTCCTGCATTTCCAGAGGTAAATAGGGACCATCAGCTGGCTGTTAAATTAAAATTTTTTAGCCATTTAATTTCTTCTTTTTTTTCGCTTAATTTTTTTAGCTGTTCAGTTGTGAAAGCAGTACTGGATAAAAAACTGAATGAACAAAAAAGTGAAATTAAATAGCTAAAAATAGAATAATTTAACAGCCAACTGAAGGGCCATATTTACTTCTGTAAGTGCAGGTTGTGCTATCTGAGAGCATCTAGAAGATAAAAAATAATATTAATCTGTAATACAATCATGAACCATCTGACTCCTAAAACACAAGAAAAGCATCAAAACAAAAAAACACTCTTTAATAAGAATAATAGTGAAACTATATACAATGGAAAAATAAGACAATATGAGTTTTATTGGTATTTTGCATTACTTAACATAATGTGTTACTTATAATAAATAAGGCATCTAGTGACGAAACAGCTTCCAGTGAAATTAGTTTTTAAATATTCAACAGATTACAGCCTCTTATGATTGTCTTGAAATTGAGATTTCATGGCTTCAGTGTTCAAAGGACCATAATTTTCAACGATATCGTCATGACATGAGAAAACAGTTTAGTTACGGGTAGGGGTGGTGGGGGTGGGGAGGTCAGTTCCACTCGGGCCACCCCATTGGATCCGCCACTGATTCTTATTGTCCATTACAAATTATGGAATATACAATTGTGTGGAGATGTATGCCCCACTCTGTGCTATTGTGTATTATACAAAATAGCATCCCACTTATCCCTGTCGGTTTCATTGACACTCTCACATATGTTATGTAGGACAACACCACAAGCATTCATTGTGCAAACAAACTTCACGTCGACATCCAGTCTCTTCTGCAAGCATCGCCAGCGCCCCTGTAACCGCCCGAATGAGTTCTCTATTGTCATCCCTGCCCTGCTGAGGCGATAGTTGAATGTATTCTGAGCTGGAGTAAGGTTGGCTCTGTTGGTAAATGGCTTTAAAAGTCAAGTCTTCAAAGGGTAGGCCGCATCACCAAGTAGTACCACTGGCATATTGGAATCACCAATCCTCTTGTTCCGTGTGGGGAAAAGAGTACCACTATCTCTTTGGTTGTAAATGTCAGAATTGGCAAACACGCATGCATCGTGAACCCGACCTGGCCACCCAATGTTAATGTCTGTAAACATGTATCGGTGGTCACAAACCCCCTGCAGGATCAGGGAATAAAAACCCTTCCTGTTGAAGTAATCTCCATGTGACTGTTTGAGTGCGATGATGGAAATGTGACTGCCATCAATTGATCCTGTGCAGTTAGGAAAACTCCCATCTTTCCTCATATCCTTGAATCACATCTTTCAAGGCTTTTCCCACAGGGAAGGTGACATATTCAATAGATGGATATGTATCAACTAAATAATATACTGAACCTCAAGTGGATAGATGCATCTTCCAAACGCTGCATAGATGTAGGTCAACAACATGCCTATAATTACACAATATATCAAATACTTGGCAGAAATACGATAAAATTTCACGTCGAACTTATACATTTTAACGACTCCACGGTGTCGATAAACAACAGCGAACCGTGGAGTTTGGGTAATTGGGCAATATCATATTTGGTACCCGTTTAAACACGATCGTTTGTAGCTTGCAATAGAAACGAATTATTACAAATGTATATCCAGTAACATTGGGTTTCAACAGGAGTTTTTCAAAACAGAACTTATATTAGCTATATTTGTGGGATGTTTTTGGTTGTCACTTTCCGGATTTTCTTTCTCTTTCAGGCTTCTCGGATAATTTTGGTATCTAGGACGAGGTGTATATAGGACGAATTGACTGGATATTTATTTTAACATTAATATTTGTAACTAGGGACTCGATTCCATCAAATGGAACCGGATAACTGCTCTAACGAACTTGAACATTTTGAGATTTGTAAACATTGCGCAACGAAATGGATGGTTTCTGTTGAATTGACGCGAAGGTAGTCTTACTAACATTTATATCAACCAAAAGTGGCGAATTGTCTGTTTATTGAAATAATTCACAACTTATTTATACAAATTTATGTACATTCGTATGAAATTAAGGTAGTATTGAATACTTTATATATGTCACATTTTGCTACGTATATTAGTTTGACGGGGAATGTCATCGTACACACCTAAATGTGTTCGTATATTATTATTAAATTCTTCGTGTGGTTTTGTCCAAATGCTATACAGCGTCGGATAGATATATGTATCCGCTTTAAGTGCAACATATTATTTAGTAAATAAACTCCCGTGGTTTTATGTCAGTGCAGAGGAATCGTAGTAGCATCAAAACGTCAATCACAACTGATGCAAACCTTTAATCTTATAAATAAATAGGAGAGGGTACGACGTCACGCTAAAAGTGCCTATGTGTAAACACGACTTTATTATAATTCTTATTGTTCAATAAGTGGCGTCTACATTACAGTAAGGAATAAGCATGTTTTGATGTAGTGCTTAAGGCACGATTACAATCTATTACACTGGCCACCCATCTGAACGAAACACCGGTACCATATTTATTTATCGTCATCTCGTACATTTGCGCAGGGTGCAATGGCATTACTTGTGCATAATTATACAAATCGTGGACAAAGATGTATTTGGTCTGATCATCGATGGCAGCTAGATATTCCTCCCAGTCACCTTGTCTATGTAGCCTCGGCACATTAGCGTTTTCCCTCGTAATGGGGGTCCGGTCCATATGCAGGGTATGAATTGGCCCGACGTATTTGCTGGTTAGATCTCGGGTTTGCCGTTCGATAGAGGTGGAAAGTCAAATGTTCCGAAGAATACAAAAGTCGATCTCATGGATCGGCGGAAGGATAACTTTCCAGCGAGGCTGGGCACACATTCCTGCATAAATCCTGATTCCATACCGCGATATCATCCATATGTATGATTACTGTATTCTGCGGCTGTAGTAGTGGAAACATCCTACAGCTGCAATCAGTCCTTCTTCGCTTAAGCCCATTGTGACTTGTCCTCAGCCGAAATCCTTAGCGTCCTCAGGTCCATTCTTGACTTGAGTGTAGCGAGTCCTGCTTTCTTGAGGTCACCTCGTAGCACGCTTAGCAGATTTATGCAATGACGTCCTCTCCTGGCTTTGTATTTGCTGGCTCCGAGTAGGGAGAATTCCAAGGCTCTCTGTGCTGGTGTCTCTTCTGGCATCCTTAGCACATGGCCAAATATGGACCATCTTTGCTGGACGACCTTTACAGACAGCAGTTACGTATTACACATCTTGTATAGTGCATCGTTGGAAATTATGCTGTCTGGCCATCAGTGTCCAGTGAGGTGTTTGCGGTGGCAGGCATCGAGTTTGTCTAGAGCTGCCTTTGGAGCTGCCCAGCTGTTACAGTTATACAGCATCAAGGATACACAGGTTGCATTGTATAAACGCAGCCTTTTAATCAAGGGCATCGTTGATCTACGAATCCATAGCTTCCAGAAGGACTGGAAAGCTATGTTCCCCATGACGCAGCATGCAGAAATGTCAGTACTTACTTTTCCTCCATGGTTCGCCGCCACGAAGTGGGTCGTCATTTTCTATAGTTTCATGCTTTGTCGATAGGTATGTGGGTGAACTCTGTTTTGGATTTATTCATAAAGAGATTCTCAATTTTTAGTTTGCTTGCAGCTATTGGGAGAGGTTCATCAAGGGGTTTCTTTTCCTCGTTTATGAAGTCCACATCGTCGGCATATTCCATCTTTAGTGGCATGCCCAGTATTGACACTGGGGAGGGGGGTGGGGGTTGGTCTTGTGGAACTTTCCAGCGCAGATTTCAATGTGGCAGCAAGGTAGTAGGTGAAAAGCACCAGAGGTAGACCATCTCCATGGGGGGAACCGATTGATGTCTCAAAGTCTACATACTTCACTGACTTGACTCGTACTCTCAGCTTGGTGTCTGCAAGTAGTAGTTTCACTAGGCGTTGCTCATCTTCATTGCAACTTGCCTGACATAGTACATCTAGGATCTTTGAGCGTTTAATTATGTCAAAGGCTCGTGACATGGCAATGCCCATTTTGTGGAAGCCCCAGTGTTTGGACATGACTAAGACAAGCATGCGTTGAGCCCATACAATGTCTGCGCAGCTGCGTCCACGTTTGAAGCCACATTGACATGATCCGGTGAAGTAATCGATCTTGTCTCGGATACAGCATAGAGTAACATTGGATAGGATTTTCTGTATGCTATTGAGGAGCACAATGGGCCGCAGATTGGCTGGGGGGGGCCAGATGGCTTCTTGGGCTTGGGTAGTGCGATAAGGGTGCCTTGACCTACAGCGTCGATAGGAAGGTGGTGCATAAAAGCTGAATTGATTAGGTGCGTGATCGGTTTTGAGATAATGTCACTTGCATATATGAATAGTTCATTGCTCATGCCATCAGGTCCAGATGCACGTCCATTTTTCAGGGCTTTAAGTGCCTTCTCAACTTCTGCCGTTTTAGTTGGTGTTCATCATCGTTGTCAGTAAACTGTTCTTTTAACCATTCTCGGATCGCCTCGGCTTTTCCCTGGTCAGTCCCGATAAAGTGTCCTTCAGAGTAGTGTATAGTGAGTGGTGGTATGTAGTCAGCAACTCTCAGTGCTCGGGCATTTTGTGACAGTCACCCGTGGCAGTGATTTCATCTGCTAGGGAGTCTGTCTGTTGAATATCAAAAACGTTCGCTAATGTGGCGCAGAATAATATTGCGCTCCCGGCATAGTTTGGTGCGGTCTTCACTTTGGCTACTTTGATAGATGTGCAGCCGTAATGCTTTCTGCTCTGCTGATAGTTTTACTACTAGAGGGTCGTGAGTATACCTAGTTTGGTTGTTTTTAAGAATACCTATGGTGCTGGTAGCGGATGATTCCATAGATTTCAGTGTTTTGGTTAGGGCTTCGGTTGGATCGGAGCTGACATCGATGTTAGCTATCTGCTCCTCGAGGGCTTTTTTGTATGACATTTGAGTGTCAGTGTCGCTGATGAGTTTGGGTAGGTTGTAGGTGACTCTACCCTCTTGCCTGGTATGGTGTTTATATATTAGGTAGAGATCATTCATCTGAATGCGTGTAATGACTGGCTTATGGTCAGAATCGAGGTCTGTGCCTCGATACGAATGAGCATTCGGAGTAAGAGTTTTGCTTCTGTCTTGCATAGTATGACATCTATTTGGTTGAAGACAGTTGTTGTAGCCTTAGAACCTTTTGGGGCTTTTAGATCAGCAATGTGTCTAGTCCATGTTGTCCGGTGATGGTATGGGTGTTTGAAAGCCGTATTTGTGACAAATAGGCCATTGTAACTAAGGAATGCCACAAGTACATCTCCATTGCTGTTGCGTGTGCCCTCCCCATAGGATCCCATGTATAAGCCAAGTCCTGAGCTTTTGTCCGCAATTCCAAGTTTACCCAGCTTGGAGTTGAAATCTCCACACACGAACAGTTGCCATCTAGCTGGGATTGTAATGGTGGTGCCCAGTTCTACATAGAAGGAATCTAATATTGCTGGATTCTCTTTGGCTTTTTCGGTAGTTAGACCATACGCATTGACATTTCGACACTTAGTGGTGGTGTTTTTACATAGGTATAGCTGGATCGATGAATGCAACGCGATCACTGACGTATCCAAAACTAATGACATGATCCAAGACCCTTAGTCCGATTACGAAGTCTAAGCCCCGGTATGTGGCCTGTTTTTGCTCCATGAGCACTAGCTTATGGCCTATCTGTAGTTGCTGCTCTGAGTGTTTAGCTACTTTAGTCTCTTGAATGCATGCAATATCGATGTTTTAGTGTTCACAGTCTGCACCTACGGTTTGCCTCTTTGATGTTGCACTCCGACCATGTACATTCCACGTAGCTATGGTAAGCTCCTGGGAAGATTGCGTCATCCGAGGATGTCGAGCAGAGTTTCTTGTTTGAAGATGGGTAGACATAATCAGAGTTGCCTCTGTATGTGGATGTCAGCCCGCAATCCTTGATGACTTAGTTTCCCAACAGTTGGTACCTACAGAGGAGGCCGGCGTGAAGGTGTCATCTTTCTCATCCGTACTATTTGTTAATCCTGGGTGGCATGAATACGCGTTACCCACTAATATAGATTACTTTATATAACACGTAAATTCGGCTTAATTGTTTGTGTTGACCGAATTCTGGTTTGAGTTGGTTTAAGCCAACATTGACTTGCTCGTTTATGTTTGAGTTACAATCTCTAGTGGATGTTATATCTCGCCAAAGAACGGCTTTTCTTCAAAATACCTAAGTAAAAATATAAAGTCGGAGGGTCACCAACGTTCCCTACAGTTTAATATAAACATAATATATAATATAAAAACAACCCTTCTACGTCGAAGCGAGAGGAAATGCCTCATGCGGGCTGCCATCAGTATAAGTTCATCCAACCGTAGTTGAGTCTAACAAAGTGTATTGGGCTGTGATTGTGTATATTTATACGTGTATGGTGTATGCTGTTTTACGAGAAATGGCTGGTCAGTCTCCGCAGATACCGGTCAGGCCGAATCTTCAAACTAATTAATCTAGGTCGATGCTGTTGTATTTAGCGGCCCTTCAAAGGAACCTAAACTGATGTTTTTGAAACACAGATATTATTACCTATAGAGGCTTAGTACCATAGCCTATCGTTTAGAAGAGGTTTTCATCTGCTTGTCCAAGGTGAACTCTGGCCTCCCGTAGGATTCGACCATGGAGCAAACCCAACCAACAGACTGTGCATACAGATGCTACTCTAGCGGTCAGTGGATGAGCCGAACAGTGACTCCAAATCAACTACAGCAACGACAACAAGACAGACATGACAATACAACAGCGTTTAAAAGCACCATTAACTATTTATGGCTTAGCTGAATAAACCTGTAGCAGACTTTTGATGACTTGTATGCTTAGAAAGTGTGGAGAGCCCACTCGACCCTTCTAAGTCACCAGGGAATTAGTCTGTTAAGCGCGTCTTTTGCCGTGAGCTGAAGTGCCGAAATCAAGCCATGTAGACCTTTATTCCTGTGTTAGGGTTACTTGAAGATGCCCAAGGTTCACTGCTAAGGCCGATATAATTAATTAGTAGTTATAAAGTACCACTGAAGATACTGAGGGAAATTATCCTAATACTAATGCATCCTCGTTAAGATTGACTCCACTGAGAAATATAATCTATTTCTGCAATGGGGCAACCGAACCAAATGGATTTATATATAAGACAATTATGGCCTTAGAAGGGCTGGAGTAAGTTACAAAGAGAGACAGTTGCTGATGGCCTTTTGGCTCTTTTGGGTGGCTCCTTTTGGACTCCTTTCAGGTACACTGCTATTCTTGTGGCACCAGAAGCGAGCTTTACAATAACTAGCCACTCTTAAAGCAACTGCCTCGGCTTGTTAACAGAGTTCTAACACAAATAACTGAGCTACAGCCTATGTTCGAGTACGCCTAACTTGTGTGGTTTGGGAACAAGAAAGGTTCCTAGTGTGGAGTATTGATATAGAACAAATCTAATGTTAATGTGCTATTGTTATTTTTTTTTGTTTTGAAAGGCGAATGCTGTGTACAATATAATATAATGATTAATGATAATTATACAAGTTAAAAAAGAATGGCACAGTCCGTAAAAAAGTTACAGAAAGAAATTTAAGCAAGGGGCGAATATGGCCGTAAAACACGCCTAATAGTCATCAGCATAGTATTAACAAAAGATGTGGACACCGATTGGCTACTGGTGCAGAAGTGTATGTGAATCGTAATCATGCTTAATATGCGTCAGTGAGAAAACGATGTGCTATAAGACATAAAATAGCTTTCAAGCTGGCCTATTAGACATCGGCCCATGAAAGCAAAAAAGAGGTTCCGAGTTACAAATGGAACAAACGATTTATGCAACGTGAAAAATGAAGAGGTGGAACAGTTGAAGAACGTTGATCCAAATAGATGGTAGAAATGTCTGTATCCCTACTGAAGGTCTGTCATGGAGACAATGGTAGATTATGTGGTACGAAGAGTGAAAGCTTGGCGAAGTAGTTCTGAAGTTCGGCACAAGATGAACGGTGCGGCAAGCTTAGCTGCTGCACAGTATGCAATGTTCTGAACAGAAAAATGGCTTAGCAGTATAAATGACTTTAAGCCTGAGAAGGATCTGCTTGATTATATGCTTAGTTCGAGTGATACAGTTATTTCGGCTTAACCGGAAATGCGTTAGCGCAGTTTTTTGGCACAAATATGGCTGGAAGTAAGGTAGAGCAGTTTTTCAGCACAAATATGATGCAGGTTGATAAACCACTTTTCAGCCGTGATATGGATAAGTTAGGGGGGGGGGATATATATCAATCGTAGCCATTGAAAAGCTCACAATTCTTTTACAAGATGTACTTTGAGTACGAGTCACCGAAGTTAGTCTGTATTTTTGCAGCTACGTGTCATCCAGAGGACTCTGATGTGCTTTTGGTTAGCCTTTGTTTCGGTTCAGGCTGATTGCTTTCAATTTGTTTTTAGCCCAAGGTTGGGCTGCTAAATTAGTTTTAGTGCTGTGCGTTTAAGGGTCTTTGGCACTAGCAGTTACAGGAAATTACGCCGGTGTAGATTACATTAGCTGCTCGGTGTAATGCATGGAGCTTTATATGTACATCCTACGTGAATGACCACTCAATCTCGACTGATATTTGCGTTGTTGTTTTTGTTGTTGGTTTTATTGGCCACTCACACCTAGCTGTATTTGAGTCATGACCGTTGTGTAGCTTCCCCAAAGGGGTGTGTGGACAACGGCTTTACGTCCCCTTCTAAGGACGTGTCATGCGAATGAGGCAACATCAGGGAGTGAAGGAGATTGCTTATGTTTTCACCAATTGCCCATTAGCCATTTGATCGCCTGCCAATCGACTAGGATTTGAACCCTGCCGGCCTGATTACCAGACGATCATGCTACCGCCACTGGCAATCGTCTCCCCTGATGTTTGTTGTTGTTGTTGTTGTTGTTGGTGGTGGTGGTTGGTTTGGTCTTATTGGCCACTCAGACCTAGATGTATTCAAGCCATGACATTCTTTGAGGTGCTTCCCAGAAGAGTTGCGTTGCTTCCCAAAGGGTTGGGTAAATAAGTCAAAACTGAAATAATCGAAAATTAAGATGCTCCTTGGGGTGTATGCATTGCCTGTTGTTGCCTAATGAATTGTTGTTAGCGGGTGTAAGTGTTGGATTCAGTGTAAGAGGGGGTGGGAGGAGGATCGCTTTATTTCACCACACACACCCCCCCCCCCCCACCACAAACCCTGGCCCCTGCAAACAAGAGTTCCGGAAACAAACATTCACCAATCCCAATCCACCACCTGTGCCCTCCCCCTCTCGCACCAACACATTATTATGCCAATTTAGTAGAATTATTATCTGAAATGGTCTCTCAGAGTCAAATTATCAGAATTTTCCCAGGGGAGGATCCCAGGACTTACTACTTTTGGAGAGTATTAACCAAGAAACCAACCCCTCCCCCACACACCCCCACCCCCAACCACACATCCGCCCTCTCCCCCACCCCCACTCCACACCCCACCACCGCCACCCACCACCCCTTCCCCAACCCCATTGCCCTCCAAATGCTCTCTACAGGACTATCTTCTTCAAAATTATCTGATCTCAACCCAAATCTCCCAAGGGAGATTTGGATGGGAGAAAGATTGGAAGGAAGGGTGACCCAATATAGGTCCTTTTATAGTTTTTGATGTCCAATGAAAAGACCCCAGAGCTCCGCTTCAGCCAATCTACACACAGTTGTAACAACCAAGAAAAACTACGAAGTCACGTGTTATGACGTCATAGATACTATGGGCGAGTGGGGGGGGTGTGTGGCGGGGGTCTGCCTCAGTGCGTGTATGTAGTACATATGCCTATTTTATAGTATACAATATATCTGTCAGTTCTTATCAGATTTTAATTTAGAAGACTGATATGGATTCCTGAGGGAATTTGTGTTAAGATTCGCCCAAAGATGGAGTGAAATGGACCCGTATTAACAATTTGGAGAACACGGGAAATATATACACAAAAGATGCCAGCTCCATAGGCCTACCTACAGTACTTGGTCTCTCTGGATTATCGCGGATGCGCGGTAGGCGATCTTACGGACTCATTTTGAAGCGTGTTAATGCTACTTTCCCACATACACGACCTTTATCAGGACCTCAACACGACCAAGCTCGACCTTAAGGTCGTGCATGGTCGTGGAGCATTGTGGCAAATATGCAAATATGTGGTAAGTGTACGACTGTCATACGATCGTCATACGACAGTCATACGGCGCATTACGATGATGTACGTTCTTTATACGATGGCAATCCGACTTGTATACGTCCGGTTACAACTGTGACACGACTTAACACGATGGCCATAAGACCTTACAAGACTTCAATACGACTTATACGAATGTCATACGACTGCCATACGATTGTACAAGACAGCGATATGACATCCATACGATTTTGTTTGTTTTTTTGGCTACGTGGTCTGATGTGTATATAAATGGGTTGCAGATGCCTTCCTGTGCCAGTCACCATGATGTCTGAGGAGGAGAAACACCTGCAAGAAGCTGCTTTGGAGGAGGAGAACCTTCTGCTTGCTGCAGCCATGATGTTAAAGGCTAGGAGCCGGCGTAGGCGGCACAGAGTCCCAAGAAGAACTGTGTGGGTGAAGCCATAGTTATTGAGACCAGAGTATGGACACTATAAAAACCTCTTAAAAGAACTCAACTGTGAAGATCCCAGCAGCTATAAGAACTTCTTGCATGTTCCTCCAGAGTTGATTATGAAATTGATTGAACGTGTAGGTCCACGTCTGCAAAAACAGAACACTCTGGAGAAAGGCCCTTGATCCTGGAATACGTCTTGCTCTAACATTGCTTTACATGGCCACTGGGAGCTCATATAAGTCATTGCAATATGGCCACAGAGTGGCGCATAACACTATCAGCAAAATCATACCTGAAACCTGCGAGGCACTTTTTGAAGAGTATGAAGGTGAGGTCATGGTAACCCCCACAACCCCAGAGGAATGGATGGAGGTAGCTGAGAAATTTTCAAAGCGTTGGGACTTTCACAATGCTGTTGGTGCAATCGATGGCAAGCATGTGGCCTTCGGTGTCTTCCAAAGTCTGGCTCCTCCTATTTCAATTACAAGGGCTTTTACTCGATTCTTCTTCTTAGCCTTGGGAGTGCTGCCTACAAATTTTTGTATGTTGACATTGGGGCAAATGGTACCTGCTCTGATGGAGGTGTGTTCAAGGATACTAGCTTATATGACGCCTTGGAGGAAGGTACTGCAGGACTACCTGAACCACAACCTATTCCTAATGATGATCAACCTTTGCCATTCTGCATTGTGGGTGATGATGCTTTTGGTCTACGCACATGGCTCATGAAACCGTACCCTCATTGATGCATGACAAACCAAGAAAGGATCTTCAACTATCATCTATCTAGGGCGAGGCGAGTGGTGGAAAATGCCTTTGGCATCCTGGCACATAGGTGAGTTGTTCAAACATAACATATGTGACCAAAAAAACCAACAAAGCACTTGACCAACACCATAAGATCGTAGCATTTAAATAATAAAGTTATGTCAGCTGATTTATAAGATGTTATGAGATGTTGCTATGTGTATGTGTATTTTTAAAGCACAAAAGCCTTAATTTTCCACAATAATTTAACATCAACAAACCTATGTGCCAGAATGTTTATTATTGAACAGTACCTAAAACTGATTCCTTTATATATGTGCAGATTTCGTTGCTTGCTGACTACTAGGCAACAACACCCCATCGTGTACAGTCCATTACAATGGCATGCTTCGTTCTGCACAACCGCCTTGCTGCTCCCTTGCTGGGCAGGGAGGATCCACTCAACCACCAACTGATCCCTGGATCCTGGAGGGAAGATGACGCGCTGGTGGGTCTTGAACAGATAGGGAGGAACACGTCTGCCAAAGTAGCCAAGGTGCAACGGAACTATCTGCGGGGCTATTACAACTCAGATGTTGGGAAAGTTGACTGGCAGGATATCATGATCTAAGGTATGTATTTGGTCATTATTATTACTATTATTATTATTATTATTATTATTATTATTATTATTATTATTATTATTCGTTGGATCCCGACATGTGGAAGTTAAAAAAGAACAAACACATAGGTTTCTCATGTGGAGTGGTAGATATAATTCAACAGCAAAATTCCACATGCAACTTAACAGCCAAATTGAAAAGTCTGTATGTACTAAGCAATTTCTCACTCAGTCTTAGGCTACATGGAATGTCCTCAAGTCCACGTCAAAGCACTTGAAAGTGGAGTGGTGGAAACAAATGGCAATAGAACATCGAATTATCAAGTCCATCAACCTCGTGATGTTAGAACATATTTTGATCATTCATAAAATGTTCTAGTCATACAAAACTGTGGAAGCAATGTTAAATGCTTGGGTGGTTCCTCTCCCACTGGAGCCTTCGCCATTCAGTGGGTCTGTAGGTGAGACACTGAATAGCGGTGGAGTATTGAAGATGGGTGGAAGTCCTGGGGAGCAAGTAGGTGCAGTATAGAATCCTGATGGCTGGGCAATCTGGTCTGACATGATACCCTGCATTAGCTCTGCTGACCATATAATTCAGTGGTAGGCACAGGCCGAAGGGGTATATATGTGGAAGTTGCCGGTGCTGAGGATGGGTGCACTTGGTAGGCCACTCGTTGTGGTGGCTGAGAGATAGAGTCTTTAGTCACATACATGGTGTACCAACCTCTGTGCATCCATGGTATAGTCGAACCGGTGCTCTTGTTTAATTTTGACGAGCTGGGTGGACATATAGCCAACATACTGGTGCACAGTCTCCTCATGTGGTGACCTTGTTACTGCAGCTGTCAGCTTCTTTCTTTCCTCTGCAGCTTGGCCAGCCCTCTCGATTAGCTGAAAAACACAAGATAAACATAAATGTCTAAGTGAATTAATTTGAGAACGTGACATAGTACTAATTAGATTTGGTGATGTACATAGTAGCCTACATAAGATTTTATTATGTTAGAATGGTATATATCCAGTGGTGTAACTTAACTTTTTCAGGCGAATGCCATCAGGGCAGTCTGAATTTGAAAATCAACTGCCCTGACAAATTTTCAGCAGCCCTGACTAGCTTGGCATGCTATCTGACAAAATGATTATACAGACAGTTAACCTTTTAACCCTTAGAGCTATGAAATTTTAAATTAAATTTTATCCTGTATTATAGCTGGTGTTCGTTTTGAAAGCAATGCTGCTGAAAGCTGTTGCTGGATATCTGGCAGCATCAGGTTTCAGCAGCAATTGTTTCCAAAATGTATACCAGCCTTTCCTTTTTTGACTCTGTAACTATCAACTTTTCGACATTTAACACTAATATCAGACAAATCAATCTCTGTAGTGGCCTTGAGAAACGTTCATTTTCAACCTAAGAGACGACTATTTTGAACAGTTACCATTGAAATGACTGGCTATTTGATTATTACAGAAATTTGACTGCCCATGAGGGCAGTTAGATTATGAGATTTAGCTGCCCTCTATCTTTTTCACCTGCCCAGGGCAGGAGGGCAGGCATTAAGTTACACCACTGAAATCCCACCTTAGCAATCACGGAATTAGTGTCATCCTCCTTTGTTGGAGTGGACCTGCTCCTGAACTTCTTCTGTGATGGAGGCAGTTCAGTAGATGTTGATGATGATGCTGCTCCCTCGTCAACATATGCCATGTCAACTTCCTCATCATCGGCGTCATCATTACCGGCCTCAGCAGCCTCCATTTCAGAAGGGTCGTCTCCTGTGGTCCTGTCCCTGTTCTGAGATGAACCTGTAGGAAACTGAATAAAGGGAACAAAATTACTAAATGTTTAATTCATTATTTTGCATGTTGGCAATCCATCCTCTGGAAGGTTTAAGAGACGTTGTTTGGATGTGATCTACATCACCTGGCCAGTCAAACAGTGTTTGGGAATAATGTGCATGACCTGAGTGATGTTAAGTAAGATAACAAGGACACTGGACACTCATGTTAAAAAACGCAGCAATATTATAATATGGACATCTATCTTCAATTAGTGCAGATCATGATAGATTACTTGCAGGAAAGAAATTGATGGTGCATATAGGAAGTAGGAAGTAGTGCACAAGACATATTACCATATTGAAATGTAACATATGAGTGGACCTAATACAATTATGTCATGTACATTTAAAGTTCAAGTACTTGTTGGTTCTTTATTTATTCTATTATTTGAATACAAACCTTGGTGTAGCTATGGCTTGGACAACGCCTGATGTGAGTATCGAGAAACCTGAACGTGGAGAGTACCTATTTGTCCCTATCTGTGTGAGTGCCTGCAGCTTGCCCCGACCTGCCATGTGTCAATTTCCCAAACCTTGTACGCATGTTCAAGAAGAACATCTTCAACTGAGCATCTGAAGAAGAGAAGAAGAAGAGGAAGCACAAGAAGAAGAAATAGAATAGGAGGGGATGGGAGGGGGGGGGGGGGGTGACAATGGCCCCAAATAATAATACATGTAATAATAGTGTATTTCCATTACAAAACCCGAAGCTTGGTACGTAAAGGGTTAAGTACTCATCTATTAATATAAACTCATGTAAACTCATATAAACTCATGTCAACAAATGGAAGAAATGAAGAAGAAGATGGGGAAGAATAAGGAGATGTGGAAGAAGAAGATGATGATGAAAATGAAGAAGACTTTTCATGGTACTTGATTTCCAATATAAAAATCTTTACAAGATTAATGTACAATCGTCATATATTACAGTATCTTATTATTTGCGTTTTCTATTCTACATATTGCACTTATAATGTTAAAAACATCTCATTCTTTACTTGATAGCAATAGCACTCCAACGATTACCGTGCATATCAAACTTCCATCTCCGACCCCGACCTCCAACCACAGCTCCTCATCTTTCCGAAACCGATTGACCATGTTCAAGGCAGGGAGTAGGTTGGTCACAAGGGACATGAGCACAAAAAAGACGAGAGGTGCAACGGGCTATTAGATACCATTGAATTTAAAATCATCATTATCCACACTACATAAAAAACTGTAAAAAGCCCAAAAGCGTTTAAAATCTTCCAATGATCCTATATCTTTATAATGGTGAAATTCAATATATAGGCGTATTCTTGCTATGCACTCATGCAGTGGGTCCGTCTGTTCACGTCCATCCATAACACGCTATCGTGTAACATATGTTGCCATCTTAGCATTTGATATGGACAGACGATGGCGGATTCTACGCTCAGATTTGGTGCAACATTGGGGAGATGGAAATCCTAGTACATAGTTAACATGTCTAAACACATCAATCTTTAACAGATAAAGAACAGTTCTTCGTATGTCTAGAAGCAATGGCCGGAGACATGGACACGCTGTGAACATGTGTGCTATGTCCTCATGCTCACCATAGTATGCACGGTCATCGTTCGGACAATATCCAGCCCGATAAAGAAGAAGGTGGAAAAGAAGAAGGATAGCGTACTTACATGTGCATGGAGGGTCAAGTGTAGCAGCCTGCTCTTCCATAAGTCTCTTTTTTTGTCAGTGTTCTTATAGTCCTTATGTTGTAGAAGAGTTCATTTTCTTTGTAAAACTCAGCCAACTCCACTTCCTGGGTTTCGCTGAAGAGATACACGGCAGCACGTTTTCTCTTGTTTTGGCTAGCTGTCTCATCAGGCTTATGAGTATCCACAGAATCCTGTTCTTGTACATCTTCTATATCATTGTCATCGCCGTCATGCAGCTCTTGTGGGGGCGGCGAAGGTAAATGTGTAAACGATGGAGGAGGACTAGGACCTCTTGGACCAGAATGAGGTATATCCTGTGGTATATCCTGATGAAGTATATCCAGTGCTTCATTGGGTTCCCCATTGGCTGACATGTCAGTTTCACCCATGTCAGCAGTTTCATTTTGTTTGGCGCCGAGATCCGGCTTATTCACATGGTGTTCCAAAGAGCCCAGTGTTTCTGTCGGATCCACATGTTGCACATCCACTTTAGGCTTCTTTTTGCCACCTTTGTTGCCCGATTTGTTGCCGTTGTGGCCTGCGTTTACATGAAGTTTGCGAGGAGGCATGCCTGTTGTTGGTTTGACCTTCACGAACGAATTAACCACGTGACACACCTGGAAGTTCAAATATCGGTCATGTGACGGTCATATTGAAGTCTTGTTCAGTCGTATGACCATCATATGAAAGGCGTATGCAGTCGTGTTTGATCGTATGAAAATGGTGTTCAGTCGTATGAGTTCTTTCCCACGCTTCCGTGTACGACTGAACACGACCTTCATACGATCGCCATACAACTGGACACGATTGAACACGAATATACACGATCTTCATACGATCGTCATACGGTAGTCATACGCCTGTGTACGACTAAATTGTAGTTCTCAGGTCGTGTTCTAATTTTTTAACATGTTCAAAAATTAGAGCACGACCTAATCACCTGTACGATCATCATAAGACCGCGCACGACCACCACTGATCACATATGATTGACCACGATCATGTTCCCGACCGCAATGCGACAGAGCGCGACTGCCTAGATCTGCTTAAATCGTGCTCGGTCATGGCCAAGGTCGTCTATGTGGGAAAGTAGCTTAAGACACACGCGCAATGCGTGTAGACCATAATGGTCGTATTAGGGAGGTGAAAGCTATACATGTAAGCTGTTGAATATTTTGAAACTAATTTAACTTCGCGCTGTTATTGCCTATGGTTGTGAGGTCAGCTTACACGTGACATAATTGATTATGACATCATATACTCGAGCGAAACATACAATTCGTACAACAATGCTTAACCTTCCCCCCCCCCACCCACCCCCACCCCCGTCGTCAATTAAGCATCCGTGACAAACTTAGCTAAGTCATTCATGGAGTAATTGATTATGACGTCACCCTGCGTGTTACGAGATTGATTATGACGTCATATGATTAACAGAGAACATTGTATCAGAAGTGTTGCCATGGTTAGGAGTCCTTTCTACATTATTCGAAGCAATCCATAGGCCTATATCGTGACTGTAGGTTTGAGTCTACTCAATGGAATCGCCATTACAAAAATAATGACAAACACGTCGAATTATATATGAAATGATGAATGAAAACAACTTTATTAGAAAAATATTACCTAAACAAATGACACGTTCTGGTGAGACGTAATGTATGTATGTACAGAGTGAGAATATATGTGAATATGACTAAATTAGGTGGAATTCAATGAAATAAAAAAATATATGAATGATTAGAATTATTACAGTCATCCGTACCGAATTTCCAGATTGTGTAGTCTGGCCATTCTGTGTAAATTTTTATTTCTGTTCGAAACAGTGTTATGCTATGCTGATTCTGTCAAGGACAAACGATGATAAAAACTTTCACTTTGTGCTATGCCCCGCCCATCTTTAGCTAATCTCCACCCACACTTCTCCCGTGTTGGGATCGATCTATCCATGAACTTCATGACTATTAATTTCCAGAAAACTATACAGGTAAACTGTTCAATATTTTGAAATTAATATAACAGGGTGCTTTTACTACCCATGGCAGCAACGGCACCCAGTCAAATTAGTTTCAAGATATTCAACAATATATTTGTTGAATAGTAAAGACATGAAGTCGTACACCAACACTTAGTCAGTCATCAATTATGCGCTCGTGACGAACTTAGCTACATCATTCATGACGTACTTGATTATGACGTCGTCTTACGAGTCACGTAGTTGATTATGATGTCATATGATTGACTGAGAAACTGGACACCTCCATTGTCAGAATAAATAGCAATCTTCCTTCAGCAAGGTCACAAATCATTCAGCAGTAAGTGGAGAAATTAATATTATGCTAATTTTGTACAATATTATTATTATGTATTAAAAGCGCATATTAACACAGAAATGCTTGAAAATAAAATTGTTAAAATTATATACTTTTAGGGGCTTATATTGTGTGCCTAATTGTAATTGAAACGAAATAAATCTTAACATGTGAACGATTTAATTACTTATAAATTAATACAATTATTTTTTAAGTTGTGAAATTGAATTAGGGACTCGTGTCTTTATTTCGTTTCATTACCTTAAAGCACACAATATATGCCTCTAAAAGCATATAATTTTAACCATTTTATTTTCAAGCATTTTCGTGTGAATGTGCACCTTTAAGACAACAACCTTATGCCTAGTGAGTTCGGTGGGAGTCCAAAAAGACCTCTAAATAGAGCTAGGCGGTTGAGTAACACTTCCCTGATAGAGCAGATTAGTAGGCCATTACTGGACAAATACTGGTCCAATACGGCCCGATATTGGCCCAGTACTGGCACAGTAATCCAGTTGGTTTAAACTTTTCTTAAACACCACCACGTGGCGCAATAAGCTAGTGGGTCGTTATTAACAGAGTAACTGGAATTATTTCATAATTAGAAGAACGATTAAAAATACAAGGGAGAACAACTCTGTACACGATCGAGGTATAGAGTTTCCGGCCTGCGCGCGCACCATATCCGTCTTCATTACGTCAAGTTTGATTTGCCCGCCTGGAAAGTTAAATGACAATTGAATATAAGTTTACAAAATATTTAATTAAAATAATTATGTGTTCTGTTTTAAAGACCACATCTGTAGAAAGTCCATCCGTTAGGCATATGCATAATTATGAGAACAGACTTATCGAACCGCTTACCAGTAATAAAAGCATTTATAAAAGGCCTAAACGCCATTTTGAGTGCTCTAAAAATCGATCAGAGTCATACCATTTAATAGCCCATGTTGTGTCAGCAGGGCATTAAAATGCTCAAAAGACTATTTATTTCAATTAACCATTTAATTGCCAATAATTTTCAAGTAGATTTTGATTTTTGCAGCCAAAAATAGATTTCTGTTGTTCTTCAAATGGACATTCATCAAAAGTCTAATGGTCAAGAAAATTCAAATTTCTGCTTAGCCAGTGTCCAATTCCAGACCTAGAACAGAAATTGTGAAAATTTACCACTGGAATGACTGGCTCGGTTACGGAGCCAGTCATTTGTGATACATTTTCAAAAATATTGTTCTCTTAACCTGGAAATGGACATATCAAGATTACTGCAGAGGTCGTTTTTGACCAACTTGACCATTAAAGGGTTAAGTTGACACATGAAGGGTTACGCTTAATATTAGCTGGCTGGCTGCTGCAAGCCACCACACAATACTATCAATGGGCAATAACTCCGGATCTGCTGAATATTTTGAAAACAATTGGACTAAAAGTTGTTGGTGACTTAGTCACAAACGACATTTAGTCAAATTGTTTTCAAAATATTCAGCAGGCCTAGAGCTAAGAAATTGTAGTCTGCAGTAATTTAGTAGGCAAACAGTTAATATTAAATTGCTAATCCTGTGACAGTCTATGTATCAAACTATATAAATTGTGCATAGTTTCATGTGTCAATGACATTATTTCACTAAGTTACGTACCGAGAGTGAAATAGACATATTCGCTCATCTTTCCTTCGCCCCCGGCACTGTATGCGAAAACTCGCAGTACATAGAGAATGTCTCTTTTTACACCCCGGATGATACCTTGAGAGTTCATACCGAAGTCTATATCCCGCCCATCGCGCACGTTCTCGCCATACTGCCAGTAACGCCCCTGGAAAACAGAAGTGATGTGTCAATAAGTATGGGGTTTCTTTCATTACCCTCGCACCGTACTGGAAAGAAGTTATTACATTCGAGTCTGTCCGTCCGTTTTGCCGTCCGTCCGTCCGTCTAGGTATCTGTCCGTCTGTCCGTCAGTTCGAGGTAATTTAAGAAAGTTAACATATCCAAATTGAAAGAGGTCACAGAGCAGAAATTTTCCTGTTAAATCTAAAGTTGTTCTTGGACAAGCCACTAAGTATCTGGGACTTATGACAACGCAAATAGGCAACCGCTGGCTTCACCGGTTTAAGCTAGGCCGTGTTCTCACTAGAGACTTAATCCAGAATAACGCCATACCTCAGTATTGCGCTACGCCGGTTAAGTCTCTTGTGAGAACACGGCCTTAGTCTCATCTTAGTACCCACAGTGAGTCTATTCCGTACACCTTTCAGAGAGTTGTACAGAAGTAGAAAGCAGGTTGAGATTCTGTTTTGTTCAAAGATGATGGAGAAATAAGAGGAAAGAAGACCCCAGTTAAGATAATGCCATGTATGGTTTTAGGCAGGACCTTTTAGAAAGCAGAATTGGGATGGGTCCATTCCAGAGCATTAAGCTTTGCGACCGAATTCTGGAGGTTAGACTCACAGGCAGCAACACTAGGCTCGCGCGATTACGTGATTAAATCGAAAATCGTGATTATGTTTTAAATCGCGAATTTATATGATTAAAAATTAAATAATCGAATTATTGTGAATATTTTCTATTGCATAAAATATTTCAAAACCTAACTTTCAATTACTTTTTAATGCGATCGGTAATGAAAAATGGCATTTTGCTTAGTGAATGTATGTCCATTTGCAGGGCAAGAGCAGACTATTTTTAAAATTACATTACTGGAATGCCTGGCTCGAGAATCGAGCCAGGCATTCCAGTGATACATTTTCTAAAAAAGTCTTCTCTTGCCCTGCAAATGGCCATTTCTAAACACCATTGAAATTTTCGTCACTGATATTCCTTTGTGGTTATGTCTTGGTAATCTATATCTAAGCTGATTAACCGAGTAATCACGATTATTTTTTTAACAATCGATCGCGATAACTCAACGTAATAATCGCACAAGCCTAAGCAACACTTGGCAGGGCTGAAATTAAGTCAGTGTAACACGTACATTTTCACAGGGCCCCAAAATTTCGAGGCCCCCAAAAAGTCAATTAAAGATTCCTTTTTGTCTTAATTTTTAGACCCCTGCATAACTTCAAGTTACACACATAGATGCCACACCTATAGTACAACTCATAAATCAGTCAATTTGTTTCCAACTGAAAACATTTAGCTCACAATGTAAAGACGGTTCTGTTGAATATTTGGAACATAATTGGATTAGAATCCATTGCTGCATTAGGCAAGTTCCATTTCGGTAACGACACCACATCAATGTAATTGGATACAGACAGTATTAGGGTAATTTTGTGGGTCGTGTAGAGATATCCTGTCAGTGACATGAATGGGAAACTATCCTGGTCCTTTCTAAATTGGAGCAGTCCTGACATCCAGTCGCTAACGCTTGCTCTTCTCGCTGTCTTTATGCTCCTCTTTGGTGCCTTACGCCCCACTCTTGTTGGACATAATAGTTATTCGCTGACCTCTGACCCATGATCGGAATAAAAAGAATGTCTGATGCCTTCGCACCCAGAGTGGCATTAAGAAATACCGAGGTCCACGTAATTATCGCATCTCATGTTAGTGAACACACTTAAGTCAAGCAAGGAGGTAGTAAGTTCCCAGTGAGAAGCAAGTGGTTTGGTAGTAAACTGACAGCAACACAGCGAAATGGAGGATTCCAGTTTAGCCATCAGTCATATGACTTCATAATCAACTACGTGACGTGTAGGATGACGTTATAATAATTTACATCATGAACAATGTAGCTAAGTTCGTCACGGACGCTTAATTGATGACGGACTAAGCGTTGTTGTACGAATTGCATATCTTTACTATTTAATAAACATGCTGTTGAATATTTTGAAATTAATTTGAGCACCCATTCAAATTAGTTTCACAATATTCAACAGCTTACCTGTATAATTTTCTGAAAATTTAGATTGCGAGAGTTCAGGGATCGATCGATCGATCCCAATATGGAGAAAGTGTGGATGGAGCTTAGCTAGTGGTGGGTGAGGCCTGGCTAAAACTGGATTCCTCCATTACCGCGCTACACACACCACTCTCACGGTAGATAAACGCCCGCCCTCTACCCCGAGGTACAACTAGTATAATGGGAAGACAATCCCGAGAAAGGATTCTCTGAGATGCTCCACAAAATTCATTTCACATGCTAAATGTAGTGTTCCAGAAAATTTGGTCCCTACCTAAGTGGTCGCTAAGATATATTTGACTCTATTTTCTAAGCAAGTATTTGTGGCAATATCAAAAGCTAACGAGCTGGAGAATTGTTAGTCTTCTTATTATCTTACCGTATATCCACTTAGGGGCTCCTCTCCGCCAGTTGTGTACGTCGTTACACCGCGATACGTAACCAGTACGTGTCCTTCATCTATTGGGTGCACCTGCACTTGTGTAGGGTATGACTGTGGAGCTGAGGATGATAAACAGATCCAGTTTTATCTTAAATAAGCACGCCATTGAGCATCTTGATATTTAGAACACCACCCATAGACAAACATCAGCTTTTTGTCGTAAGTGTTTGATGGGGCTCACCTAGCTAACTAGGTAACTAACATGTTACCCAACATGCTAACTAACTGGTTAACTCACGTGTTGGCGAACCTAATAACTAACTTGTTAACTAAATAACCCCCGGGTTAGCTAACTTGTTAACTAACACGTCAACTAAGTGTTATCAAACATGTTAACCAGTGTGTTAACTAACTTGTTAACTGACTTGTTAACTGAATTGTTAATTGACTCGTTAACTAGCTTGATAACTAACATGATAACTAAATTGTTAACTAACTTGCTAACTAATTGGCTTACTAACTGGCTAGCTAATTGGCTAACTAACTAGCTAAATAACTGGCTAACTAACCGACCAGCGATTCAGCCAGCCAGCCAACCAACCGACTAACTAACTAAGCAACTAACTAAGTAATCAACCAACCAGCCAGCCAATCATTCAACCACGCAACCAAGCAACCAGCCAGCCAACCAACCAACCATCCAGCCTGTCTGCCTGACTGGCTATCTTTGGTTAACTAATTGTTGTGTAAATGTGCTTTAGTAGTTCATTGAGGCTCTATACCTGCTGCTTGTGTCTTGTCAATGTCTGGTTCGCTTGTCGGTCCGACACCCGCTGAGTTGTACACCTGCACGGTAACATCGTAGTACGTCGCCGGAAGTAGACCAATGATGACTGCGTTGTCTCTCTGCCCAGAGAAATAAGCATCCCACTTAAAATCATTGTCGGTATATTTCTCCTGGTAAGTTATCTGAAAATGGAAGGATCTCGAAATGATCATCAAGTATGTATGAATTGTATGTCTTTGATAAACATTCTGTTGAATATTTTGAAACCAATTTGACTGGGAGATGTTGCTGCCCATGGGCAGCAACAAGGCCTAGTCAAATTAGGTTCAAAATATTCAACAGTTTACCTGCATACATACCTTTAAATAAACGAAATCACGGATTTGTTTTTTCACGAGAGAGTTGATACTTACCTCCCTAATACTCTTTGATATTGCTAAATATCGGCTTTCACTCAATACACACTCAGAATAAAAACCGTTAGGTGCCCCTACTGGGCAGGGAGTCAGAGTGTAGTCCGGCGGATGCCCGCCCCACCATCGCGCATGCGCAGACTAGCACTTCCTCTGACTAATTTATTGGCTGACACACATGCAACTATTAAGAGCCTGAAGACCGAGCCTCTGTGGGGTGGAGAGGCCGGGTCCGTATTAGGGAGGTAAGTATCAACTCTCTCATGAAAAAAGAAATCCTTGATTTCGTTTATTTCACTTCAAGCGTATACTTACCTCCCTAATACTCTTTGATATTGCCAGAATTCGACAGGGAATTCGGCGGGAGGGAGGCGAGGTCAAAAGACCAGCTCTTCCCTATACGCTTTTTCGCGTTTAAGGCACTTAAACTTCTGAAACTGTGTGAAAACACAGTCAGGATTTGACAAAACATCGGCTAACACAAACCGATGGATGAGAGATGACCGATGTCATATGCGCTTCCCCCCCCCCCCCCCTTCCTGGGAGGAAGACGCGAATGACCTCAATGTCCCATACGCTCTCTACGTACCAGTGCCATGTACTATAGGACTGAGACGAAAAGGCTCCATTTTCGTACACTCTCAATGATGAACCACATAAACACACAAACCATCACCTCAATGTCCCATACGCTCTCTACGTACCAGTGCCATGTACTATAGGACAGAGACGAAAAGGCTCCATTTTCGTACACTCTCAATGATGAACCACATAAACACACAAACCATCACCATATTAATAACAAAGGGTCACGTGACAATACAATCAACAAGGAACAACACATGAACAAGACTGACCTTGTTGAACTTGGCTGCTGACATCATCTTCCCAGTGGTGAAGGCTGATGCAGTCCCAAAAAGTGGTTGTTCCCATTAAGTAATTGTGATATATATAAGCAATGAGGAAACCTCATCAAAAAAGTACACCTAGTTATTTTTTCAAAATCGACAAGGCGAGAGGATTTGAGGTGTCACGGAGATAATGGTCTGTAAAACTTGACTCACAGTGCCACTGTGCAACCGACATAATGTCATCCACAGGGACCCCATTAAATAGGGCAGTGAAAGTCACAACGCCGCGGACACTGTGAGCCTTGGCCATGTCAACCTGCTTACCAGTGGCGGACTTATGACAAAACTGAATACACTCTACAATCCACCTGGAAATGGTGTCCTTAGACGCCCTGCCATGGGGATCAATATATGACAACCATAACGCTGACTGGTCGGTCCGCCACTCCGAAGTACGTTGTTTGTACCGGAGCAGCGCCCGGACGGGACACCATGCTATAGAATTAGGATCATATCTAGTTAAAGCTGGGAAAAAAATAGGTTGACCTGGATATTTCAAAGACTGATTCTTAGCCAAGAAATTAATCCTAGGTAGAAGCTTAAGGCCTTCCTCTGTAACCACAAAACGGTCGTCCTCGGCTGATAAGGCATGAATTTCACTCCTACGCCTAGCCGAGGCCGCAGCAATTAAAAATACAGTTTTAAGAGTTAACATTTTCATAGAAATGGAACTAAGTGGTTCAAAAGGCTTATCACCTAGTACCTGAAGTACTAGAGATAAACTCCAAGACGGAATCACTGGGGGATTCCTTGGTCTTAGATTGCCCATGCCTTTAATTAATACATTTAATGTACTTACTTCATCACTTCCCCTATCAGCCAAGCAAGGGATAACAGTCATTAAAGCTGACTTATAACCAGCAATAGAGTTAGGCTTGAGGCTATAGGCATCATACAGGTGACAGAGGAAATCAGCCACTACCTGAATAGATGAATCCATTGGATCAATACATCTTTTTGAGCACCATCCTGCAAATCTGTTGATTTTATAATTATATGCTCTGGAGGTTGACCCCCTCCTGTCTTTGGCCATAAACATGGCTGCTTGCTCAGAAAAGCCCTCCTTAATTCTAGATTCCTTGACACCATCCACGCAGTCAATCGGAACATTGACGGATTGTTGTGAAGGGCCTTGCCCTGGAAGATAATGTCGTCCATCAGAGGCAGAGGAACCGGATTGCAGACCAGAAGGTCCAGCAGATCCGTATACCATGATCGGCTTGGCCAATCTGTGGCGATCAGAAGCACTTGGCACTCCTCCTGTCTGATTTTCTGAAGAATTTTTGGAATCAGGATTGCTGGAAGGAATGCGTATGCATACATTCCCGCCCAGCTGATAGCTAACGCATCTGTTGCGAAAGCGCTTGGATCTGGTATTGGAGAGACGTACGTCGTCATCTTCGCATTCCTCTTCGTTGCGAACAAATCGATGTTGGGTTTCCCCCAATGGTCGAACAGACGATCCGCCACACATTGATTTAGTTGCCATTCCGTTGGTAAACCACTCATCCTCCGGCTCAATGAGTCTGCTAGCAGATCTAACCTTCCCGGAATATGAACTGCTTTCAAGGTAATCCTGTGATCCAGGCACCAACAAAGCAGTCTCCATGTCATCATACAGAGACTGGGCGACTTCGTTCCGCCCTGGCGGTTTATGTAAGTCACTACTGTTGAGTTGTCTGAACGAATAAGAACAATCTTGCCCTGAACTTTCTGTAAGAAATGTTCCAGGCCCAGGACTACTGCTCTTAGTTCCAGTAGATTGATATGTTCCTTTGACTGTTCCAGATCCCAAAGCCCTGATATCGTGGATTCTTCCAGGCAAGCTCCCCACCCCTCCATCGAGGCATCTGTATACACAGTTACCTGAGGGTGAGGAGGAGTTAGCATAACCCCCACCAGGAGATTCTCATTGTCCAACCACCATTGCAGGTGGTGAATTAGAGGCGCCAACACTGACACGTTCGGGTCCAGTGAACCTGTACTCTGGGTCCATTGTGTCATGAGAAATAACTGGATCAGCCGCCTGCGTAAGGCGGCCTGAGGAATGACTGGTTCCAACGAAACCATCAACCCCAGCATTCTCAAGTAAACCCGTGCCAGGACATGACGACTGTCGCACACTGACTGAATCACTGAGAGAAGTTTCTGAACTCTCTCCTGAGTAGGATAAACATATCCTGTCTCTAGATCGAAGAACATCCCCAGGTAAACAAACTTCTGGGATGGAGTCAGCTCTGATTTTTGGAAATCGATCATCCAGCCTAAGTCTGTGAGTGTCTTCAAAACAATCTCCAGATTGGCCGATAAACTTCCCTGGGTGTGTTCCTTTAACAGCCAGTCGTCTATGTACGTGTGGACTGCTTTGCTTCTCCTACGGAGGTATGCAGTAATCGCAAGAACCACACGGGTGAAAACCCGAGGAGCCGTGGAAATTCTGAAGGGTAATACCCTGAATTCCCACTGTCTGCCCTGGAATGCAAATCTCAGGAAGCGACGAAAACTCCTCGCTATGGGGATGTGGAAATAAGCATCCTTCAAATCTATTGATGCTGTCCACATTCCCTTCTCTAACCCCGCCAACACCGAGTGCACAGTCTCCATCTTGAAACTGGGCGTCTCTATGAACTTGTTCAACGGCTTGAGGTTGAGAATAGGTCTCCACCCTCCGGTGTTTTTTGTTACTAAGAACACGGTTGAATAGAAGCCCGGACCCTTCTGTGCCGGCTGAATTGCTCCTTTTTGTATGAGGGAGTTTATCTCCTCCTCGATACACAACCTCTGATCTGGATCTCTCGGATTTGGAGTCCAGATTGGCACCAGAGACATCAGCGATGGCGGGCCTGTCATCCAATCAGGATGATATCCGACTGAAAGCCATCGCAAGACTAAATGGTCCTGAGTCAACCGCTCCCACTCTTGCATGTGGTCGGCCAGCCGGCCTCCCACGGGTCCACCTAGGGAGAGAGGTGGACATAAGGAGTGCAAGAGTGGTACTGTCTCCTTTGCCAGAAACACCGGAGTGGTTCTCACCGTGGTAACCGGCCCATCAGGCACGATTACAACAACCAGATCCTCGCGCGCCACGACCAGCACCGCGCGCACCTCAGTGCACGGGTGGTTGCCTGGCTGACTGCACCTGAGGAGCCTACGCCCCCCTCACTGCTGGCCGAATCGCACGCGGCCGAGGCCGACGCTGCGATGGTGGCTGGCCTCTGACCTGTCCACCTCCACCTCGAGCCTGCCGGGGATGAAACGCAGGGGGTGCCTACGGACCACCTCAAACTGCTCGCACAGCGCCCCCTCTGGTTATTGACCAGAGTAACCGTCTCCTGGAGGTGCCTACATCCCTCACCTCCAAAGAGACCAGGACCTGTCATAGGCATACGCAGTAGCCTATTGTACAGGTCCTGGGACGGGCACAGGTTGTCCAACGCAAACGTGCGCCTCGCCCGGACACTCCTGGTCACCGCCCGAGTCATACAGTCCAGAGCCAGGTTGATACCATCCTGGATGGCTCTCTGGACTGTGACTGGGCTCGGTTGGCGCGATGCGGATGCTGTTACTACCCTCTGTAACAGCTGGGAGACGTGAGATAGCGCCGCAATAGAAGCTCTCCCACTCTCCTCCGCATCACGCAACGCGGCATTGGCCGAACGCGTTGCGTTCGAACACAAAGCTCCCGTGTCAGAATGGGAGCCTGGCCGCGCATCCTCACCCAAAGCCGCGCGGTCATCCACGCTAGGCTTGGGCACCACACCGTACCTCTGGTAATCCACAGGAACGATGCGGCAGCGCCTTGCTACCTCGCGAGGGGCCTTCGTGAGACGCCCATTCGCCTTGATGGACGTCTCCGCCGCCGAGAACATATCCATGATATGCTCTGCTAATGGCAGAGATGGCATAGCACGAGCAGTGGCCTTACCAGCTAACCACGGCCTGTGGTCATGCTGGCTAGCCGACTGCTCCACGGCCATGTCTGGCCTAACACTTATCAGCCATTGACAAGCGTCAGACCAATCCTCCCCCGTGGCTAGCTGCGAATGCTCTACTAGACGAGGGCCTTCTTCGTCTTCCTCCTGAGCAAACGCAGCAGAGCTTGACGGCAGATAAGCTGACACTCCTGGCAAGCCAGAGAAAGCATGCGGGCCCGAAAGAGCAGGCATGGTAATCTGACTGGCTTGTCCAGAAGGAGGAGCCGTGGTAGAGCGCGGGGCAGATACCGCCCCACCACGGCCCCGACCAGCACCAGCAATACTCTCGGCAAGCCGAGGTATGCGGAACAGCTCGCCATCAGCACCGCCCAGGGCCACCTTCTGAGCCATGAATTCTACTCCTGCATGAGTAGAACCATGGAATGTCGCCTGTATTCCCCGCGAGGGGTGCACAGACGTCATAATCCATGGTCACGTCCCCAGACGGTGACCCTAACAGGTAATCCTCTTCTTCCTGGCCAGAAAGATTAGACTCCGGGTCAGCAAAGAGAGCTAACCCGGACTGGCCAGGAAAGGTGCCATAGGAGGTACTGGCACCTGCGGCGTGCAGATACCCCTGGGCTGATAAGCAGCCAGCAGGTTCCAGCGACAGCCGTCCATGACCCCTCGGCGCGGCAAGCCTGCTGCCAGGGTCATGGAACGCCCCCTCTAAAGGGGCCACCTCTGAATCCTCGAAAACTGGTAACGCCCTACGGAATGGTGATTCAGGTGGGGATTATCTGTCCCGAAGCAGATGATGAGGACAACAAAGGATTTGGTCCAGGAAGCATGCCACGAAGCAACTCTGGAACCAAATCCTTTATTGTCCTCTTCATCTCTCCAAACATCTCACTACGGAAGGCCTCCATGTCCACTGAAGACGAGGCGTTCCACTTACCTTTCTTACTTACTCCCTCTCTTTTCTGCTTCCTCTCCTCCTCCACCACCTTGTAAGCATAAGAATTCGGCCATTAACTCGCCCCCCCCCCCCCAATGCTTACATATCTCACAATTGAGCAATGGCCCACAGAGGCTACAATGAAAACAGAGATGAGGGATAAATTTTTCCTTAAGAAAACGTCCACAGGACGAGCAACCAGGTCTCTGAAACAGGACAAAGGACGAGGAAAATGAGTAATTTTGTTAAAGTTAGAAACTCAAAACCAAAGTAAAAGAGAGGGAAATTGATCATAAAGATCACCAATCATCTGAAAACCAGCGTTGGACAAACTTTAATTGTTAATAAAGAGCAAGGCTGATTATGACGTCATTAATCCTATGACAGAAATTAAATCGATCCGAAACAAACATCCAGGTGTAAGGACGAATTGTATTCATAACCAGAACATCTTCAAGATAGATATTCAGACTACACAACCATCAGATACACAATGATAACAATGGCAATTAGAGTTAAAAATAATTAACATCACCTCATATCATTAACTAGAATACCTGACTCTTTGTATAGACAAACCATCCAACGTGATGAACTGGAACACTCCACCAAGACCACGCCTCTTAACTCTTTCCACCTTAGGGGAAGGAATTGGATCAAGAGGGCAAAGTGAGAAGACCTTCATACGAGGCCTCCGAATCACTGGACATAGAATTCTTGGTTAGATAACCTAACAGTATTAGTAGGAAATGGAACCTTGGTGGAGAGAAAACAAACCCTCTGATGCTGTGAAGTCCATTACATATCCTGACAGATACCTGTGGACATAAACACAAAGAGAGATTAGTATTATATAGCACCTTATTGAAATAAAACAACTAAACTAGGCGCTTATCACGGTAAACGCGAGTCCCGGAAACACATTACACCGGGAAAAACTCGCTAAATTTTAATAGAAGTCACCTGATGGATAGGTCCTGGGCCCTCCTCCGGCGAAGTTACTCTCTCAGACATCACAAACAGGATTGAACTTCTTATTAAACAGGTTAATTTGACTTAAAACGAGTTGAAAAGCGTAAAGCACAAAAACATGTGTTCACTCTCTGCCAATAAATTAGCAAAGAGGAAGTGCTAGTCTGCACATGCGCGATGGTGGGGCGGGCATCCGCCGGACTACACTCTGACTCCCTGCCCAGTAGGGGCACCTAACTGTTTTTATTCTGAGTGTTTATTGAGTGAAAGCCGATATTTAGCAATATCAAAGAGTATTAGGGAGGTAACTATACTCTTGAAGTGAAATTGGAATTCAAGTTCATTGTCGGTCATTGTGTCAGAGGCATTTTCTTAACAAGAAGTCACACCTATTTTTTAGATTGACTGACCTGATAACCACCCAGTCGCCCTCTGAGCGCATCCCGGGTGTCCTCAACTGCAGTCCACGTCACAAGGAGCGCTGTGCTGTTGAACGAGTCTACTTTAATATTGACAACTGATATCGTCGGAACTAAACAAAGAAAACAACAAGACATCAGAGTTATACTGTCTTATATCTCAGGATTGGGGATGCCTATAGCAGCAACAGCTCTCAGTCTAATTATTTTCAAAAGATTCAACAGAATGTGTATTAATTTGTAAATTCATTAAAAACATACAATTCGTACGCTTGACGGACGTTTCTAGCTTCATAACGGAGTTAAAATATGTCATTATGATTGTGACCTCAACCTATATGCAACGTAATTGATTATGACGTCATATACTTGAGTGACAGATCGGATCCTTACAATGTACTTACGGTTTTCTGCAGAGTACACGATGACGACTGATGAGTTAGGCCCGGGACTGAGAGAGTTAAACGATTGAACTTTGACCTCATACGGCATGTAGTAGTTCTCTTTACCAACAACGGCAGCGAATTCTGCTTTCTTTCCGTATATGACTTTCTGTATGTAAAGAAGGAAAAACCATTGTAATGGTATTAGAATTTATACGCATATTGCTAATGTGCGTGCGTACGAGGGAGAGTGAGAGATACGGAGGAGAAAGGGAGAGGGGGAATGAGGGCAGAGGGGGAGAGAGAGGGAGGGGAAATGGGGTGGGTAGAGGGAGGGGAGGACGGGGGAGGGAGATGGAGGGTGAGGAGAAGGGATGGCAGAGAGAGAGAGAGAGAGAGAGAGAGAGAGAGAGAGAGAGAGAGAGAGAGAGAGAGAGAGAGAGAGAGAGAGAGAGAGAGAGAGAGAGAGAGAGAGAGAGATGGAGAGGTGAGAGGGAGGGAGCGGGAGGGACGGAGAGAGAGAGAGAGAGAGATAGAGTGAGAGAGAGAGAGAGAACTTTCTGCTTACATAAGAAACAACAGCTCCCAATCAAATTAGTTTCAAAATATTTAATAGACTGTTCATTACATTATCAGAAATTTTGTATATCTGATCTGTAATGGTAAAAAAGAAATAGTAGGGGATGTCACTGTACACTCACCGTGTACCATTTTACTCTTCTGGCATGACCGGCCGCGCGCCAGTATACGATATAGCCCACATCATTTCCGTTCAAATCTTCGGCATTTAAGGCCTTTCAAAATAAAGCGAAAAAATATTAAAATAATACAATTATAAAATTAACATACCCCACCCCCAATCCCAACACATGTTATGTTGAAGATACTGAAATTAATTGCAAAAATTAGACAATCGATTTTTGTGGATACTATCTTGAAATAACGACACTGGAATTGTACCATTAGGTAAGCGCGTGTGCGTGCGTGAGTGCATGCGTAATTGAGTGCGCTCACACATGTGCGTGTGCGCGTGCGTGCGTGCGTGCGTGCGTGCGTGCGTGCGTGCGTGCGTGCGTGCGTGCGTGCGTGCGTGCGTGCGTGCGTGTATGTATATGCCTACTCACTTCCCATCTAATTAATAAGAGACCAACAGCACCTCCACCACCTCCAACTTGTCTGGGTGCCACTACAGGCACCGACGACGGCAGAGTTATTGGTGCTGGGAACAAATAATTGTACATTTTAACCAATTATAGTCTGAAATCTTGATACAGTACAAATTAGAAATACGTTATGTTTAAAAAAAAACCCCATAAACATGTTACATACAATTTTGAATACGACGCAAGAAATGTTCTGTTGAATATTTTGGACTTAATTTGATTGGAAACCATTGTTCATTTAGGCAGCAATGGCTTCCGATCAAATTGAGTCCCAATTATTCAACAGTACGTTTTTAGCTAGGATTCCTTTAACATGTACCCGAATGAGTGATTCCATTTGTACGTATGCGTATACATGTCCGAAAGCAGTGATTTTATTCAGGCCAATCAAGTGGACTACTACTACTACTACTACTACTACTACTACTACTACTACTACTACTACTACTACTACTGCTACTACTGCTACTACTACTACTACCACCACCACTACCACCACCACTACCACCACCACCACCGCTACCACTACTACCATTGCCACTACCACCACTACTACTACTACTACTACCTACTACCTACTACCTACTACTAACCCACACCCACCACCGCCGGCTATACGATTCTTACCTGTGTGTTGTAATTGGCGTCTTTATGGTCTGGATTGCTGTCATCAAAGAGGCGTGAGTATTTCTTAAATAATTCCATCATCCTTTCATATTCCAGCGCACTTACTATGAATTTAACTTTTATTTTGGAACACATGTACAGAAAAAAATGGCACTTCGATTTGGGGAAAGCCCATGAATGACGCAATAATAACGTCATTTTCAAGGAATCCCACATCCGAATGCTGTCCGTATCCCAATGAAATCGCTACATGTAGCTATCGGATTCGGATACGGACAGGTTTCGCATACGCATACGGACATATGGAATCATACTACATGTATCTATTCGTAATTGTAGCGGGACAAAAAATAAAGATACGCATACGCGTTAATGGAACCCTAGTTATTTCTGAGATGTGTTGTATCTCAATGGAGGGGTCCAGTTTTAACTATGCCCACCCATCTCTAGCTAAGCTTCACCCACTATTTGCCCATGTCGGGATTACTCGATCCCTTCATTCTCTGAATCTCACTTTCCAGTAAACTATACAGGTTGGCCTATGCTGTTGAATACTTTAAAACTAATTTGACTGGGTGCTGTTGCTGCCATAGGCAGCCATGCGTCCAGTCAAATTACTTTCAAAACATTCAACAGCATGTTTATTAAATAGTAAAGACATACAATTCGTACAACCTTACGGGCAACCTTACGTTTAAGATGGACTAACTCGAGTCATTCATGACGTAATTGATTATAACGAGTATGCCTCCCTTAATATTGATAGTCTGAGAGTTTAATGTACAAAGGATTAATCGATAGTGATACCGAAGAGAAAATGTAGCTTTCAATGCAGACTCATAAATTTGCAGAATTTATAAACCTACTTGATGGCAGACTCGGGAAACCGATTCCGAAATGATTGATAGCCAGGACTCGGAATCGGTAGACATTACCCGGTTTCAGATCATGCACTGTATACGTGTGGCGGTCCTTGTCTTGATCATAGGTACTCGTAGTCGAAATATCTTAAAGAAATTAAAATAATAACTAACATCATCTCATGATATCTATACAGATGGTCTAATATGCCACTCATAAACTATTCATGGAATTTAAAGCTTTTTATCATCAAGCTATTCAGGCTTTAATAGCTAAATGGTTATAAATGTCTACAGTCTACGATGGCTGTCATGATATACTTTTCAACCAATCAGAAAAAAACCCCTAGTGTGTCTGCCTCGGTATATGCGTCCAGTCATAGAGGTGCCAGCTATAGCTTGACAAAGTGGTATAAACGCAACTATCCAGGTAAGCTGTTAAATATTTAAAAACTAATTTGACTGGAAGTTGGTGCTGCCTTAGGCAGCAATAACTTCCAGTCAAATTAGTTTCAAAATAGTCAACATTGCATTGGCACTTACATTGCGTCACACGCCATCGCTAGAGAAGACAAAATGGTGGCGATCACTGTTCAACATTTACTCGATATTACCTGGCAGATAATTGTGATACAGATAAGGGAATGCGAGGGAATAAATGATATGGAATCTATAGACCATAATTTATCGCTATAATACAACATTTGAGATGAGATTAGCATCCCTTTAAGAAACTTGATCTTAATCATTTCTAAGAACTAATTGTGTTGTTTAGGTATGGACCAAATGAATACACTACCAACTGTTAGTGTGAATAGACAGATCTATAGCTATGCCCCGCCCATTTCTAGCTAAGCCCCGCCCACGATTTGCGCATGTTGGGATTGATTAATATACTTTGAACCCTGAATTCCAAGAATCCCAAATTCAAGGTAACTATATAGGTAAACTGTTGAATATTTTGAAACTAATCCGACTTGGGGGCTGTTGATGCCTCCCAGTCAGAATTGCTTCCAAAAATTCAAAAGAATGTTTATTAGATTGTAAATTCATCAACGATATACAATTTGTACATTTGACGGACTTTTCGTTCATCGTGGTAGAATTATTATACATCATCCTGATTGTGGCGTCAGCATACATGTTACATACCTGATTATGACGTCAATTGACCTTTCCAGACTCAGCTATGCCCCAGCCATCTCTAACTAAGCTCCACTTCGCCCGTGTTGGGATCCGTGTTGGGATCGATCATTTTCCATAAAACTATACTGGTAATCTGTTGAATTTTTTAAACTAATTTAACTGGTCGCTGTTGCTGCCTATGGCAGCAACAGCGCCAAGTCAAAGTAGTTTCAAAATGTTCAACAACATGTTTATTAAATAGTAAAGACATACAATTCGTACAACAACGCTTAGACCTTCATAAATTATGCGTTCATGATGAACTTATCTATGTCATTAATGACGTCATTGATTATGACGTCATCGTACAGCTCACGTAGTTGAGTATGACGTTATATGATGGACGGATGAACTATTAAGTTCAATTCTTATGTCCACTAAAGACACCAGGTATATTTCTTACATTTTGCTAAAGGTCTCCAATCTGGCTCAGCGACAGTGCTTCCTTCAATAATGACCGAGGAAACAGGTCGACCACGTGAGTCACCCAGCGTCCAGCTTATCATGCTCGAATATGACGTCACACTACTAGACATCACGTATACGCCACCTGGTGGTGACGGTGGGCCTGAAAAATAATAAAATAGTGTTGCAATTCATTCATAATATGAAGATTTCTTGACTGTCTCGGTGCTGCAAGCCACCAGATAATACTTTCAATGGGCCATAGCTTAATCTCTTGAATATTTTGAAAGCAATTTGACTGAAAGTTGTTACCAACAACTTTTAGTCAAATTGTTTTCAAAATATTCTTCATATCCAGAATTAAACACCATGGAAAGCAGGCAGACAGTTTAAAACGTATTCTGTTGAATATATTGTCCTACTAATTCTAATATGAATGAAAGATGTTGCGTGCGCCCGAACTCTGCAACATGTTAAAAAAATGTTTTTGCCAAAAGTAGCTCGAGGTTCTCTAAAATATTTTAACTTGAGATACTTGGATTTCAGTGTTGAAATGCTTAGTGTATTTTAAAGTCACACGATTTCTATGTAGAGACCTAGGTCAAGTTCAACTCCTAACCATAGTTAGCTATAGTTAACTAGAATAACAGTCGAACTTCAAATAGTTAACTAGCTAGTCAATTATAGTCAACTGATCGCTTGCCATGAATAAATGTATATAAAAGTGTAAATATTTCATTAAATAACTTAGGTTTGATGAAATTGTGCTTTCCCATTGTATGTTAATGTTCCCAAGACCACATTCCTTCCCACTTTATGTCATATGGATGTTTTTTGGCGTCTTAGCGGACAAAAATAACCCATTTTCCTACGTCATCAAAACAGACGACAGAAAGGGTTAATGGAGACTGGTACCTGGCTCCAAATTTTCTGCAATAGTAATTCGATGGGGAACCGGATACCAACGAACTATAGTTAACTATTCAGCGATCGGCTTGGCATAGCGACTGCGCGTGTTCAGTAAACCATGAAACTGACTATAGTTAGCGAGTCGAACTTTACCCTAGACTTCGATTGTTCCTACACAGACTCTACTTCGGAGATATGTCAGATCGGGATCCAGGTTCTTGGAATTCAGTGTTCAAAGGGTTAAGGACTTTCAGTGTCTGGTGTGTCGATTTGTGATTGGCTGTTGCGCGACAGTTCCCAGTCAAATTAATTTCACAATACAGAAAAATTATGACGCAAAAGATTTTAGTTTTTTCGTATTTCGTGTTTGGATTGTTAATTGATGTATCCAGTTTCTCAGTCAATCATATGGCGTCATAATCAACTGCGTGAGGTGTAGGAATACGCCATAACCGATTACGTCACGAAAGACTCAATTTAGTCCGTATTAAGCGATTAATTTAATAAATAGTCCGTCAGGTTGTACGAATTGTATGCCTATGCTATTTAACAAACATGTTGTTGAATATTTTGAAACTGATTTAATTTTTAATTAGTTTCAAAATATCCAACCGCTTACCTGTGTAGTTTTCTAGAAATTGAATAGAATGCAGGGATCGATCGACCCCAATGCGGGCAAAACGTAGATGAGGTTTAGCTAGAGATGGGCGGGGAATGGCTAAACCTGAATTCCTCCATCGCTCCTACACTTACCTATGACACTCAGGTATGCGGCAGTGACGAGCTGATCAAATACACTCTGCATGACACATTCATATTTTCCAGAGTTCTTGTACTGCACGTTCCGTATATAGATGCCGCCCTGGTGATGACCCGTACCCTGACAAAAACAGGAAATTGTAATATAATGGATAGATCCAATCCGTCACTCGAGTATATGATGTCATAATTAAATACGTCATATGCTAGCTGACGTCACAATCGCAATAACGTATGGGTTCCGTGACGAAAATGGAAAGTCTGTCATAGAATGTACGAAGCGTATGTTGTTGATTAATTTACAAGTTAATAAACATTCTGTTGAATATGTTGATTCATATATAGACAGCAACAGCCCCAAATCAAATTTGTTTAAAAATATGCAACAGCTTACAGGCATAGATACCTTATAATTTAGATTCTGGGAATTCGGGTTTCAAAGTTTCAAATCGATTCCAACACGCATAAAAGGGGGGGGGGGGGGGGGGGGGGCTTAACTAGAAATGGTCGGCATATCTGGAAATGCACCCCCACACCCCTATGGACCTTTCCGGTTTTAGCTATGCCCGCCCATCTCTAGTTAAGCTCCACCCATGCCTCGCTCGTGTTGGGATCGATCGATCTCTGAACACTCTGACTATGAATTTCCAAAAAAACTACACAGCTAAGCTGTTGAATATTTTGAAACTAATTTGACTGGGTGATGTTGCTGCCTATGGAAGCATGTTTATCAAATAGCAAAGAATTACAAAGACATACAATTCATACAACGTGTCGGACCATGAGATTTGGTGACAGTCTATATGGAACCCTTTGTGGCGTAATGATTATGACGTCATCATACACGGGCTGAGCTGTTTATGACGTCATATGAGGTCTGACGATGGGTGGATACTCTGGAAAGGTGAATTGATTGAGTGCGTTAACAGGTCAACCTGGACATACCTAGTGAAGAAGCGGAAATTACTGAACTAAACTGTTTCAAAACAAGAATTTAGAAAACGTTTCTTATATAGTAGATAGATTTTCGTATATGGTATGGTGAGTTCAACGAGCTATATCTACTTTTATACTCTACATAAAGGATCTGGAACTCAGTCCCATTTTCTATCACTATTATCAACCGAGTCGAAAATTATCATATTGCACAAGCTTTAACGAATGCAATGTGATAATTTTCGATGAGGTTGATAAGTGATATGAAATGGAACCGAGTTTACGATTCTATTTATCATATAAACTGAGATTTTAACACATTTTCCGATAAATCCCTGAAACCCAGTTGAACACACCATTTTGCGCTGTTCGTTTTCGTCTCTTTGACGCATCACTTGCTAAGAGTTCTGACCAATGACCAGGAATAATAATGAGAAACAATTTCGGACGTGAAATTACTCTTAAGTAAATTCTTTAAATTTTTACACCTATATAGGCCTATATACATTACACAATTTAAATCAATAACATAATAGGCCCCGTCTTGTTTAGATTTTCGCCGTCGTCGTTGCCAGGAAGCATTTGCTTTGTCACGGGCCATGTGTGAGTATTACATGTTATCTAACCAATGAAAATCTTTCGTTGAACATTACGTGTGATCATATCGAGAGATATGGAACTGGCAAGAAAGCCTTGGCTTAAATGATAAAAATATCATCATTTACTAACGGGGTTCGTTTTTATTCAACATTACCTGTTGAATAAAAACAAACGAAGCTAGTAAATGATGACATTTTTAGCATATAAACAAGACTTTCTGCGAGTTCCATATTTCTCGATGTGAACACATGTAATAGTCAAGGTGATGACTGGTGGATTTGCAATGAACTTTCTAAATAAAAATTGTTTACTTTTAAATCAAGTATAACCTTACCCACGCAAATACTGGATCCTTATCTATGTCCAACTTCCATCCATTGAACCTCCAGGTGTAAATCAGGTCTGTCTTCCTGGAATAGCTCGCCTGGCAGTACAGGAACACAGTGTTGTTAACTATTACAGTCTGTGAGTGGGGAGCAATGTTGATCACGGTACCTTCTGCAAATAGAAACATCATCAAAATGGCCTATCCAATGAGTTATTGCGAGTAAAACACACCAATGTGCACAACTCTGTCACATCAAAGCTACTGTAGATAAAGTTATAGCTTGAATATGCCAATCAAGAGAAGGTAGTAGTAGTAGTAGTAGTAGTAGTAGTAGTAGTAGTAGTAGTAGTAGTAGTAGTAGTAGTAGTAGGGTGGGTTTTTTTATTGTCAAGCGTTAGTTCTTATGAATGACGCAGTAGCACTAGAATATAGCTCATTCATCATCTTGAATGTAATTTTTACCTTTTCCAATTTTCAACCCGAGTGGGGTTCGAACCATGGCAGTTCTGCGGCACCTTTCACCCTAGCGTTTGAGAGGTGAGTGCTCTCCCACTAGACCACCCATCTTACAACCACATGGATTGACAGGAATTGGTGTACATTCAAGATATTTTTACTTTTACGTTTCTGAGATCTCTCCTGCCATATCACTAAGCACTCTCAGGTATGATGTAGTAGTAGTAGTAGTAATAATAATAATAATAATAATAATAATAATAATAATAGAATATGTATAGTGCGCTATAATTCCACGCAAATATTGCGTGCTCTAAGCGCTTACAATAATAAAATAAAATGATCATACAGTTGGATATGCCTGAGTAGTAGTAGTAGTAGTAGTAGTAGTAGTAGTAGTAGTAGTAGTAGTAGTAGTATGTGTAGTAGTAGTAGTAGTAGTAGTAGTAGTAGTAGTAGTAGTAGTAGTAGTAGTAGTAGTAGTGGTAGTGGTAGTAGTAGTAGTAGTAGTAGTAGTAGTAGTAGTAGTAGTAGTAGTAGTTTTCAACTACCACAAAATTAACCTTGAAAATATCATTATTAGTAATTCAAATAATGTTTATAGTCAACCACACGGTCTACAGGAATGTTTATTTTTAGTATCATTTGTTCTGGGGTAATTTTCAAAACGTCCATTCAAAGTAAATTGACTTGGCTTTTTCATTTTATGTTTTGTAATTTAGTCTAATAATGTATTCACAGTAGCAAAAATATTCATACTATGGTAATTTTTTAAACAGTTGTGGAGAGTCATGTGTGTATGTCAATTGCATCAGGGTATTTTGTAATAAACATAAATTAAATGGTCCATAGTAATTTCATTGTACGAGCACCGTTTCGTTGCTTTTATAGCTATGCAATGATATGATTTATATAATGTTTATAAATATATATTTAAATTTATAGAATTTATTTCTACATAATACTGACGTATACTGTGTGTTAATTAATTTCCCTACATTTTAGTGTTCTTTGTCAGTATATATTTTTGGGTAGAAAGGCTTTCCACACGATCCTTTGATCGCGTTACCAAAAAAAGGAAAAAAAAGAGTAGTAGTAGTAGTAGTAGTAGTAGTAGTAGTAGTAGTAGTAGTAGTAGTAGTAGTAGTAGTAGCAGCAGCAGCAACAACAGGTGTCCTATACAACTTGTAAAACTTTCGTGGCAAGTTTTCTAAACTTGACACCAGTAGGGTTCGTAACGCTTGCTTCTAATGCTGATAGCATTGCATGCGCTGCCATCTAATTTGCATATTAGGCTACGCCCCCGCATTTATTTCTTCCCCACACGCCAATCTCATTGGGTGGCCGTTGGTGACTTCGTGACTTTAACCGAAATTTTAACAATTATAGAGTTTGTGAAAATTTGTCAAAAACTTATTTCTAGCCTTTTTTTTTATTGAAATATAATTCTCGTTTATGGTATCCTTTTATAAGTATGAAAAGTAGAGTAACTGCGAAACGTGCAGATGAAGAGTGTCACGTAGTCAAAAACAGCAGGGTATCCCAAAATAATCTACTAACCAGTCACTGTCAGTCTTGACGTGATGAAAGCGTATCCTTCTGGATTGGTCGCGGTGCACGTGTAATCGCCCGCATCAGATGCGATAACATCTGAAATGTGGAGATCTCCTGTTTGCTGCACGTCGTATCGGCTGCTACCGTCACTGCTCGTACCAAACTCGCTACCATCTTTGTGCCATTGAAATGATGGGTAAGGAGAGGCCTCTGGCCGACAACGAATCGTGATATTGCCGCCTTTGGTGGAGAATAGGTTGATGTTTGGGATTGCTTTGCGAAAGGTTGGAGAAAATGCTACAAAAGAACATTATTTAAATTAATATTACGTAAGAAAAAGACGGTTAGCCCTATAATAACTACAGGTACGCATTGTGTCAGTTAGAGTTGCCCACTGATACTTCATTCTATTAACCTCGATATAGTCATACACGCTATTGCGCTGTACTGCCTCGCTGCAAGACACCGGACAATAATTTCAAAGGGCCATATCTGTGGACATGCTGAATATTTAGAATACAAGTTAACTGAAAGTTGTTGGTGGCTTAGCAACTAACAACTTTTAGTCAAATTGTATTCTAAATATTGAGCATGTCCAGAGTTAAACCCCATGGAAAATTTCATCTGCAGAAATGCAGCAGGCAAAGAGTTAAATACGTTTCAAAATAGTCAGCAACAGCATCCAGTCAAATTATTTTTCAAATATTCAACAGCTTACCTGTAGGGCCTATAGTTTTCTGGAAATTGAAATTCAGAGTGCATGGATCGCTCGATCACAACACGGGCGAAGAGCGGGTGGAGATTAGCTAGAGAAGGGCAGGTTATAGATAAAACTAGATTCTTCAAATACAGGCGCACACATAGGCAACCTTTTGCAGTCGCTGAACGACTTAGGCATCAATAGATTACAGTAAAATTGGTTTCAAATATATTCACCAGAATAATCTTACGCTTCTAAGAAGGTATTATATTATTGTGATAGACTTATTGGAAAAAATGATCAACTACCGTAGAACTCTCATGTAACAAAATGGGGTGGAAAGGGTGGCATGGGGTGAGGTGGGGTGGGATGGTCGAGGGTGGGGGTGGGGTGGGGGGGGGGGGGGGGCGGTCCATTAATGTAAACTTACAGAGAATTCGCAGTTGCGCTTCGCTTGTGCTGATACCGTGTATATTTCTAGCCTGACATTGGTACATTCCATTGTGTTTCCCCGGATGAAGACTTATAAACACAACCATGTTCCGCCTGACCTCAATTTCACCCGGAACAGGAAGCAGGATTTTAGAGTTCCGGTACCATGTATACGTCACTGCAGGGACACCGTCGGCTTGGCAACACCACGTGAGTCTTGAACCGGTATCGACGTGTTTGTCTCGGAGAGGTAATATGAAGAATGGCTTTGCTGGTAAAAAAAAAATAATGGTAGCATATTTTAGATCATTAAAACGTGTTCTTACCTCATGCTTTAACTGTCTGCCTGTTGCAAGTTCCCGGGCAATACTTTTCATAGGCGATTGCTCTGGACTGGAGGGGTGTTTTGAAAACAATTTGACTTACGGTTGTTGGTGACTAAGTCACCAACAACCTTCAGTCAAATTGTTTTCAAAATATTAAGCATATCCAGAGTTAAAACCACATTAAAAATTCCGCTTATTTCTTAGTGTAAGCGAGTCCATTTCAGCTATAGACTACACTGTCTCGTGTAATGAGTATCAAAATTGTCTTGGCATATACACTTAGATCCAAGGCCACCATAACGGATTGGTTTTAGTTTCTGTTAAATTAGTTTCAAAATATTCAACAAAATCGTTGCTATGCATGTCAAAGCATGTGCTATATTATATGTTATGTACGGTTGAAAGTAATAAGTAGTCCACCAGTGCGGTTAGAGCGTGACTCAGTAGTCGTATTTGCATATGTGTACATCGGGCAGATTTTACATCATCATCACATCATCATCATCATCATCATCATCATCATCATCATCGACTTACATTGTATATCCAGATAAATCGTCTTTCTCGCCCAGAACTGAGTCTGTCGTACTACGGAACATTTGTAGCGACCAGAGTGTTCTAGTTGGGCATCGGGAATGACCAGTACTCTGGTGTGGTCAAGCAACTGCATATTTTCCGGCATCGGTCCACCTTCCCGGCTCCAGCTGTATTTCATGGGTGTTCTGAAACAAGGGATTAACTGTTATTATCAATCTGCACCTTTTCATCGTATTCAGTCGTTTGCCTTTTGCACTTTCAGATATGAAACCCACGTATATACAATGGAGGTTCCAGTTTTAGCTATGCCCCGCCCATCTCTAGCTAATCTCCACTCACACTTCGCCCGTGTTGGGATCGATCGGTCCCTGAACTCTCTGACTAACTTTCATGGAAAATGAGAGTCAGGGAGTTCAGGGATCGATCGATGAACCAAATGGTTGAGGTGTGGTTAGAGCTTAGCTAAAAATGGGCGGGGCATAGCTAAAACTGGATTCCTCCATTCGAGCACTGGTGATAGACTTTTCGAATTTCATGATTGAGTTATAAGTCGTTATGAATGTGACGTCAGTTTACCACTGAGATACGCCCTATTTTGATTATGACGTCAGATACTTGAGTGGCAGATCGAATCTCGCATATTTGGCACTAATAGTCAGCAACACCAGCCAGTCAAATTAGTTTCAAAATATTCAACAGCTTACCTGTACACTTTTCTGTAAATTGATAGTCATGGAGTTCAGGGATCGATCGACACCAGCGAGGTGTGGGTGGAGCTTAGCTAGATATTGGCGGGGCATGGCTAAAACTGAACAGGTCCATTGGATGCCTTAGTTAAATTTACAATTTAACAAATATTCTGTTAGATATTTTGCAACTAATTTGACTGAGAGCTGCTGCTGCCATAGGCAACAAAGGTAGCAATAGACACCACCCCCCCCCCCCCCACCCCCACCACCCCACCCCCTCAAATTAAATTCAAAAATATTCAACAGCTTAACCGCATGGTTTTGAAATTTAGATTTTTGGTAATTTAGGTTTCAAACTTTCAGATCGATTTCAATACGCATAAAACGTGGGCGGAGCTTAGCAAAAATGGGCGTGGTATACGTAGAAATTGATCCGGCCATTTATCGCGATTTCAATAAAGTCTGTTGAATACTTTGAAATGAATGTGACTGGAAGTCATTATTGCGTATGGTAGTATGTGTAATACTTACGTTCCAAATGCAAAGCACTCTATTTTGATTGTTTGCCCTCGGAGTGGCGTGGAGGGAAATACTGCAGGGAAATTGTCATCGATATCAGGACCCCATTCTGACTGGCCAACTAGGAAAAAGTGAAATGGCGAAATAAAATATTAAAGTAAAATTCCTTTCCCTCGAAACTGATCTCAGGAATCTTGGTGGGAAATTATTTTCAGATATAAATTTCCCATAGCATGTAGGCTACAGAGTTGGGATGGGCGTGGGGCGCGTGAAGAGTCTAAAGTAATAACACATCTTATCCCCTATGTTAACATCGCCTCAAAGCGCCCAGGAGGCAACTCATATCAATTAACCGTTTAATTGCCAAGATTTTTCAATAAGATTATAATGTTTGCAGGCCAAGGGAAGACAATTTTTTGTAGATTTACCACTGAAAATTACAAAAATAGTTTTCTGCCCTCAAGACAACTACAGAGAAAATGTTTGACTAGGTTGACCGCCAAAGAGGGAAATTGCTAAGAAAATTCGATTTTTTGATTAGCGAGCGTCTATTTGCAGGGCAAGAGATTCGTAGTTTTGAAAATTTACCACTGGAATGACTGGCTCGGTTACCGAACCAGTCATTCCAGTGGTAAATTTTCAAAAATAGTTTTCCAAACTAGACAACTGCAGAGGAAGTATTGGCCGGTTTTACCTTTATAAACAACAAATTGACAGAGGGTTAAAAGGCGCACAGACACACTAGGATGATAAAAAAACTATTTTTTAATTGTATAAGTTCAAATATTTAAATTATATCCTTCAATGTAATGAAACTTTTATTTTAAAAATATAACTTTTTAGGGAATTAGGGATACGAGTCCTTAATTCAACTTCGCCAGTAAAATCATCATTAAATTTGTAAGTAATGAAATCATCATAAGTTAAGATTTCTTTCATTTCATTACAACTAGGTACAGAATTTAAACCTCTAAAACGTATCTAATTTTAACCATTTTATTTTGAAGCATTTTGCTGTGAATGTGCATCTTTAAAAGAAAGGTGAACTTGTCATCCGTAGCACATCCTGTGTACTGTGTTTCTCATGGCATCTACATTTTTCGAGATCTCGGGAACCCCACAACTATGAATTATGAACTATGAAACCTATATAACTACCTAGTATTACACAATCATACACGATATTCATGGGACCCACTGCTACTACTTTTTGGGGTGGGGTGGGTGGGTAGGTGGGTGGGAGGAGGGTGGTCCTAAGCTGTATTTTTTGGGGTATACACTAGAGCTGGGCGGTATTGGCATTGGGATGACGATAACGGTATCTGTGAAAAATACCGCGATAACTACTAATATCGCGGTATTTGGAATACTTTTGGATATGATAGGGTTAATATGGCCAATCTATGAATAGGCATCCTTTTTAGATGTATAAACAAACAAAGCCTACACTTTGTATTATATTTGTTTCAGCACCAAATAAAATATTTTTTCTCGCCTTTGCGTTTTACTTTGTCCTTGTGAAGAGGAAGATGCGCATAAGTGTCCTTAACTCTGTCACTGTGCGCAAGAATCTCTAAGGGAAATCCCAAGGGTCCAACCTGATTGGTTAAAAGCATCAAGTATCTTTCATTGGTTTTAACCAGGTCATAATCGGGTGCAGTGTTTAGTGGAGCAGTCACGATCAGCTGTTTTTATTATTACTATTGAAAGCTTATAATGAATGCTCCGCGAGAAAGACCACGCGATTAGGCACATGATCAATTAATGGACAAACCAGGTCTGAAGACGTGATCAGCTCCACGCGTGTATGCGTGTATAAAGATAACAAAATGACCTGAATTTTTTTTAGCAATAAAATAGAGAATGTAGAATTGTAGATAAGAATCGTCGATCACTGATTAAATTATTATACTTGACGTGCAAAATTCTGGTACTGAATGGTTAATTTTTTAAAATGGTCAAGTTTTATAAGGAATTGACTAATCAACCCCACCTGCCCGCCCAGCCCCCCCCCCCTCCCCCTCCACCCCATTTTCGACCTATTGACTGCGGCATGAAAGTGAATATAAACTGGACTTACGGAGTGTGTGAAAATAAATAATCATCAGCTATTTATACAGATTATTTCAAAATAATTTGACTCAAAGTTGTTGCTGTCCATGTCAGTAACAACTTTTGGGTCATAAAGTTTTCAAACTAATCAGCTCTTTATTTATTATTTCCTTTAAATTATATTTCCATAAAGCCTCTGCATTCGTCTTGAAAGTGGTTAAATCATAGCCCTTATAGATCGATGGCGCAATAGTCGCCTGAGCTAATGACCCAGAACGCGTGAATATTCCACGCTATAAGATCTGCTGTCTTCTAGAAAAGATGATCTAAGAGGTTATTAGTTATTAATAACTTGTCCGATTTTAGCTAAATATTTTGGAGACAATTTGATTGGAAATTATTGTCATGGCGCAATATGTTTTAATCAAATCATTTTCAATATCAGCCGGGCTTGTTTCATTCATATTGCGGCTGCCTTTCGCGCATTCAGCATATCAATGGTATTACTTGTAAAGACTGATCAATACTCACCCAAGAGTACATTTATACATACACACGTGTGGGGTGAATTATTCTTGAAGAAGCGAAGAATAGAGGGATTACAGTTAGGGCTTCACCGGTTTAGTTAGATCGCTTGAATTTATCGTCATAGTTAGCGAGGAATTTATCCCGCTAGGATATTTGGATGGTCGTTGTTTTATTTAATCCCTTGTAATGACGTCAATCGCGTCATCAGCTATGGAAAGCGAAGGTGGTATTACAATAATATAATCAAAAGTTTTTTTGTGTTTTACAAATGGCTGCTATTTCGCGTATTCAACGTTGTCAGCAACTACGATTTTCAGATTTAACTTGTCTTCATTGGAACAACATTTAATTGAGCATGGAAGGATAACTATACTAAGAACAGTAGGGCTATGTATATAACACATGGACATATACTATACACCCTTAAAAGAGACCTTATGAGAACCCCTGCCTGTGTAGATGAGGATTTAACCACTGACTCTTCCTCTCTCTCATCTCATTGTTTGTGTGGTCACATGTGTTATAACATAATATTTTGCTGTTATAATTTAGTCATATCAACAATCACAAATTTAAATGATATCGGTGTTTCTACAACGGATTTCAACAACAACACTTATGAATAGGTGTGTGCGATTGTTCGATTTATCGATATATCGAGATTATATCAATAATCACAATTTTCCCCTGTGAAAAGCTAAAAATCGAAAAATCGTGAACAAATTATAACGAGCTGTTGAAAATTTTTGGAATTACTTTGTCTGGACGCTGTTGCTGTCTAAAGCAGCAACAGCTTTCAGTCCAAGTAATTCCAAAATATCCAACAGCTTGACGTTGATTTCCAATGCTACTACTGCCAATGAGTGTACCCCCACGCGTCCCCACCGACCATTAATTCTTCCAATATAGGGATTAGATCTACGATATATCGAAATATCGCTATTTTAAGCACGATATATCGCAATATTCTCTCAACTACATAATTATGTTAATAAGTAATTCCAGATCGAGTTCCTCTATTTAACTATATATCGGCCTTGATAATCGTAGAACTGGTCAAATAGTTGTAGTGCATACCGCTGCTGAGTACTTGGAGGGCTATAGGCATGCTGGTACGGTTAGGAATATAGACGTGACGCTCACTGCTTCCAGATACAGACCCTCTGGTCAAACCAGACAAACTGACCATACAGAAATAGTCACCATTGTCCGCCGCAGACACCTGATGGATAAAAGTAACGTAAAATATTGAAACTAACTGAAAATAATTCAATATTTTAATTGCATGCTACCCAGCAGGCACATGACATTGTTTCAACGTTGAATCCACGTTGAAATCACGTCATGACGTGATATCAACGTAGATTCAACGTTGAAACAACGTCATGTGCCTGCTGGGTATGTATGCGTATGACCCATTACCACATGTACCAAGCGCATAGGTTACAGCTGAGATAAAGCGTAAAGTGTTTCCAAAATAAAAACAGAAACGTGTTAGTTAGCACAATTTTGAATACGGTGTAAGAGATGTTCTGTTGAATATTTTGAACATAATTGGATTGGAAGACATTGCTCGTTGTACATTTCAAATAAAACGCACAGTTTCCCGGCACCAAGCACAGGAGGATTCCAGTTTATCCATCAATCATATGACTTCATAATCAAATACGTGACATGTAGGATGACATCATAATCAATTGTGTCATGAATGGGGTAGTTAAGTTCGTTACGAACGCTTAATTTATGACGGACTAAGCGTTGTTGTACGAATTGTATGTTTTTACTATTTAATAAACATGCTGTTGAATGTTTTGAAACTAATTTGACTGGGCGCTGTTGCTGCCGTAGGCTTACCTGTATAGTTATCTGGAAATTGATAGTTCAGGCATTGATCGATCCCAATACTGGGCGAAGTGTGGGGGAGCCTAGGTAAAATTTTATATTTGCTAATAACAAATCCACGTATACCCACCTCGGAGAAGTATAGTTTGCCATTCTGTGAGATGAATATATGTGGATGAATGGCCGTCTGTATGAAGAACTGTGGGTATGTCTTTGACCATTGGAAATTTGCAGCTGAAATTAAACAATATCTTGATAACGAAACGAGGTACACATGTACACGATTACTATGCCTATTATGGAAAATTATGTGTCCCACTTGCCCGCCCTTTGACCTTTGATTTTCACCTCAAAATAGTCAATATTAATTCACCTTTCCTGTGTATCCATCATCAGACCTCGTATGACGTCATAATGAGCTCAGCGCGTGTACGATGACGTCATAATCATTACGTCGCAAAGGGTTCCATATAGACCGTCACCAAATCTCAAATGGTCCAACACGTTGTATGAATTGTATGTCTTTGTAATTCTTTGCTATTTAATGAACATACTGTTGAATATTTTGAAACTAAGTTGATTGGGCGCTGTTGCAACAGCACCGAGTCAAATTAGTTTCAAAATATTCAACAGCTTACCTGTGTAGTTTTTTGGAAATTGATAGTCAGAGTGTTCAGAGATCGATCGATCGATCCCAACAGGAGTGAGGTGTGGGTGGAACTTAGCTAGAGATGGGCGGGGCATAGCGAAAACCGGAACGGTCCATTCCAGTGGTGAGTTTTCAAAAATAATCTCTTGGCCTACAAATGGGCATTTATAAGCAAATATGTTTTGTATTCTTGACCAAATTTAGCCATGAAAGTGGCTTATCTATTAATTCCAGATTATCTTTCTATGACAACGTGATAAATTCAAAATGATACAAATGACGTTCACAGTTTATGTGTGACGTATTGTATTGCATGAATGAATAGTATAAGGCGAGGTTTGTTTTTATTTAAACGTGGGCCCTACACATTCACAAACGAATTCTTGAAAATAAAATTATTTATATCTCTAAATCTGAAAATATTATGGTTTCATCATACAGAAATTAATATAATTTTTTTAGTTGTGAATTTGAATTAGGGACTCTTGCCTCTAATTCAATTTCTCAACTTAAAAAAATATATTTATCTTAATATATTATGAGTCATATGATATATGACGTATTGATTAATACCATTTTTAAAATGGTGAAATTGAATTAGAGACACGAGTCCCTAATTCGTCCCCTAACCACCGGCTTCATCGACGGGGATTATAGAAACGGGCCCCGTCCGTCCGCATTTAGTTTCTGTTCGATAACTTCAGTTAGCTTGAATGGATTCATTTCAAATTTGGAATATCAACTCCTTATGACCAGACCGTGACAAGGATTGAATATGGCCGAAATCTGGCTGTAATCACCAGAGTAATCACCTTGATTTCTTGAACGACCGTACAATATTTGGTTTTAAAAAGTTGCGTTTGTACTAAAAAGCCCTGGTCGCGGGGGGGGGGGGGGGGGGGGGGAGACGTGTGACAAGAACTAACTGGTCTTTTATTTAAATTGACAACTAAAAAAATTATATTAATTTGAAATATATTAAATGAAATCATCATATGTTGAAGTTTATTTTCACTACATTTAGATTTGGCTATACAAATTTAAAATCTTTATTTTCAAGCATTTGGTGTGAATATGCACTTTTAATATTCAGTCCTAGCTGGAGAATATGATGGAGATTTCCTTTAAAATTGAGTTATACCTGGAAAATGCGATGGAGCACCACATTCGATAATAGCTCCGAGGTACTTAGCTATTCTCACCGGACTTCGTCTGATGTTCGAGAATTCTCCAATACCTGTTAAATAAACAATGGATGAAGCAACTTTTAGCTATGCCCCGCCCATCTCTAACTAAGCTCCTCCCATGCTTTGCGCGTTTTGGGATCGATTTTTATGCACTTTGACCCCTGACTTATCAGAATCCCGATTTCATGGTAACTATGCTGCTAACCTGTTAAATATTTTGAAACTAATTTGGCGGGGCGATGTTCAATGACAGCAACAGCGCCCAGTCAGATTAGTTTCAAAATATTCAAATAAATGTTTATTAAATGATAAATACATACATTTCGTATAGCCGACGGCCTATTCCAGGTTCATGGCGGACTGGACTATGCCTGTCTGTTATGATTGTGACGGCAGCCTACATGTGATTGGTTATGACATCATATAGCCCTACTTAACTGTGATAGGTCGAATTCAAGGGTTTTCAAATGAATGCAATTTACCAACCATCTGTAAATGATGGAAACAAAAGCTTTGTTATATATCCACACTTTGTTATATTTAGCTACTTTACATATGAATGCTTAGTGGTTTGAAACAATATGATTGACAGGTATATTAAAGAAATGTTATTGGCTTGTGTATCGCATTGCGATATATTCATAGATCGGATAGAACAATAGAAGAGAATCCGACCGCCGTACTGAAGTAATGTGATTGGCTTGTGTATCGACGCAATATGATTGACTGCCTTATTAAAGCAATACGATTGGTTGGTATATTTGAAAGGATACGTGGTTGACCACATTGTATTAATAGATGTTGTCTTGTTGCAATATGTTACAACAACTATATTTAAATACTTACTTCCAAACATAACTTTTACAGGTGCGCTCAAAACTGACCCGAATTCATTTTTAGCTTCACATATATATGATCCCGAATCTCGTCCACTCGTTGGATTATCGATGTCCAAATCGCCTCCGACCACTGCAATGTTAGGTAATGTCCTCTCGTCGACCGGCGTCATCCCATTGGTCGTCTGTTTGTACCATTTGTAAGTAGCGATTGGATTGGATGTGGCACCACAAAGCAGTGACGCAAATGCCGAACCGCTTACTACCATCACATCGGCTGGCTTAATGTGGAATTTGGGTCCTCGTTTCAGATTAATCAAATCATTTGTGTCAACCCCATAATCTGAAATAATTTAAATGTGTTCAGATTATATAAATCTACATGGTAAAGGATGTTTATAATTTAGCATACGGAATCTTATTGGCAGAGAAAATATTTTATATGTTAAGCAATACCATTTAAACGCAATTTCTTACTAAACATCACACAATGGATGAATCCAGTTTGTCAGTCAATCATATGACGTCATAATCAACTACGCCATATGTAGGCTGACGTCAAAATCAATTACGTCACGAATTGCGTGATTTAGTCCGTCATAAACGCTTATTAGTCCGTCAAGTTGTACGAATTGTATGTCTGCTATTTAAAAAAATAGGCACCAACAACACCCAGTCAATTTAGTATTAAAATATTCAACAGCTTACCTGTATAATTTTCTGGCAATTGAGAATCAGAGTGCAAGAATCGATTGATAACAACACGGGCAAAGCGTGGATGATGCTTAGATAGATATGGGCGGGCATAGCTAAGACTGGATTCATTCATTGTATAGCCATACTTATGAGTTATCTCCAACTGAAGAATCCACTATTAGCTATATTCCGGCCCATTTCGACACACATTTTGAGCGTGTTGGGATCGATTTATATACTTTGAACCCGGAATTCTCAAAATCCAATTTTTAAGGTAACTATACACGTTAAGCTGTTCAATATTTTGAAACTAATTTGACTGGGCGCTGTCGGTACAGCCAACAGCGTCCAATCAAATTGGTTTCAACATATTCAACAGAATGCTTATTAAATAGTAAATCTATCAAAGACATAAAATTCGTAGGCCTACTCTTGCCGGGCCATTCAATGTTCATACCGGAGCGTGATATGTCATTTATTATTATTGTGACGTTAGCCTGCATGTGACGCAATTAAGTTTGACGTCATGTACTTTATTAACAGATCGGATACCTCCAGTGGACGCTTTCATACAGAAACGAACTGATGCTTGTAATTTAATGTGGAGAACATACCGAAGTCACGCCGGGACACAATAATTTGATAACTCTCTGATTTGTGTATCTCACAAATGTATGCATGTGTCTCGTTAGCTTGCGAGCGACTCCACCCATAATCAACACCTGCGAATAAATAAACATATAAAAATATAAACGTGACCAAATTGGTGTCAGATTTAATTAAGCATTCATAAATATTTGCAGTACAATTAAATATAGGCCTTTTATTAAAAATTGTCCTATGAATTCATATTTGTTCCCTACTTGCAGGACCGAACTTAAAGGCAGTACAACAAGTGCATTCGCACAGGGTCTCCAAACGTACAGGGCCACCAAAAAGTGGCACATAATTAAAAACGTTTTTGGGCGCATAGATGTACCTATAGTACAGCTCATAAATTAGTCAACGTATTTCCAAAAGGAAACAATTTTGAAAAGGATTTTGAAAATGCTCAGTTGATTATTTTTTACCTTAGTCGGCAATGTCTTCCAATCCAATTATGTCAAAAATATTCAGCAGTGTTTTTATATTTTGCGTATGAAACATGTACTGTCTAAGACTGATGTGGCCAAATCCCACAGCACTCTCACCTCGGGGGTGGGGGGGGGGGGCTCCTATGATAGCTTGGAAGGGCCATCGCGTCATCGCCTTGTAAAGAGGGCGATGCGCTGCTCGATGTTTGATACGATGATCAATGCGATGTCACGATGCATGATGCGATGCACAATTGATGCGCGATGCCTGACGCGATGCTCAATGCGATGTCGCGTTGGACGATGAGATGCACGATGTGATACGCGATATCTGACATGATGCTCGATGCGATGTCGCGATGGTTGATGCGACGCGCATCGTGTAAACCATCGCATCGCCCATCGTGTAAGCCATCGCATTGTACATCGCATGACTTACACGATGCGCGATGGCTGACGCGATGTGATGTAACACTTTAAAACGAGGCTGTTTGGATAACGACGCCATTTTCAGAAGCAAATTGGAAAAGATAATAATTGTAACACAAAATCAGACTAACAGGTGTGTTAGGGTCATAATTTGGCTATATCGTCTTTCTCCTGCCATATAATTGCATTGGACTGTTGTAATCAGTAACAATTGCCTATAATCTTGTTTAACAAGATAAACTATACAAATTATTGCATTTCACCGTAAATATACATGTAATGATAATAAAGCTTGACGCTTTAAGTTTAGCACAAAGATAGGCTTACTGCAATCTCAACCCATGGCGATTTCGTCCATAATTCCCATGTTTTCTCCTTGTGACATCACATCATGCATCGCATAAGCCTTCGTGCATCGCATCGTGCACTACAACATCGCATCGTACATCGAGTCAGACATCGCAATTTAGCGTCGTAGATCATTTCAAACATCGCATCGCCCTTTCTACAAGGCGATGACGCGATGGCCCTTCTAACCCATCATAGCCCCCCCCCCCACGCAAGATTATAGTTGAAACTTGACACTAACTTTCTCGGTACCTGAATGGCAGTTCCAAGAGCCCTAGTATGATGTCTTAGAAGGACCATCGCGGTCTATGTGCGATGCGATGCGATGCGATGTCTGACTCGATGTACGATGCAATTTTGCGATGTCTGTCATGATGCACGATGCGGTGGTACGATGTCTGACAGGATGTTCGATGCGATGGGCCATGTCTGACACGATGCTCGATGTGATGTCACGATGGACGATGTGATGCACGATGGACGATGTGATGCACGATGGACGATGTGATGCACGATGGACAATGTGATGCACGATGGACGATGTGATGCACGATGGACGATGTGATGCACGATGGACAATGTGATGCACGATGGACGATGTGATGTCACGATGGACGATGTGATGCACGATGGACGATGTGATGCACGATGTGATGCACGATGGACGATGTGATGTCACGGTGGATGATGTGATGTCACGATGGACGATGTGATGCACGATGGACGATGTGATGCACGATGGACGATGTGATGCACGATGGACGATGTGATGCACGATGGACGATGTGATGTCACGATGGATGATGTGATGTCACGATGGACGATGTGATGCACGATGGACGATGTGATACACGATGGACGATGTGATGCACGATGGACGATATGATGTCACGATGGACGATGTGATGCACGATGGACGATGTGATGCACGATGGACGATGTGATGCACGATGGACAATGTGATGCACGATGGACGATGTGATGTCACGATGGACGATGTGATGCACGATGGACGATGTGATGCACGATGTGATGCACGATGGACGATGTGATGCACGATGGACGATGTGATGCACGATGGACGATGTGATGTCACGGTGGATGATGTGATGTCACGATGGACGATGTGATGCACGATGGACGATGTGATGCACGATGGACGATGTGATGCACGATGGACGATGTGATGCACGATGGCTTACTTGATGCATGATGCAATGTCTCAAGGAGAAAACACGGGAAGTATGGACGAAATAGCCATGGGTTGAGATTGCAGTAAGCCTATCTTTGTGTTAAACTTAAAGCAGCAAGCTTTATTATCATTACATATATATTTACGGTGAAATGCAATAATTTGTATAGTTTATCTTGTTAAACAAGATTATAGGCAACTGGTACTGATTACAACAGTCCAATGTAATTATATCGCAGGAGAAACACGAAATAGCCAAATTTTGACCATAACATACCTGATTTTGTCTTCCAATTATTATCTTTTCCAATTTGATTCTGAAAATGGCGGCGTTATCCACACAGCCTCATTTTAAAGTGTTACATCACATCGCGCAACGTGTAAGCCATGCGATGCACGATGCGATGGCTTACACGATGCATAATGTGATGGCTTACATGGTGGATGATGCGATGGCTTACACGATGCACATTGCATCGTCCACCGCGACATCGCATCAAGCATCGCGTCAAACATGGCACATTGTGCAAAGCGACATCGCCTTGAGCATCGCGTCAAGCAACGCGCATCGCACCATGCATCACATCACGCATCGTGACATCGCGTTGAGCATCGCGTCAAACATCGTGCATGGCATCGCCCATCACTCTTGTTACAAGGCCATGACACAATGACCCTTATAAGCCATCATACCCTAGGTATTAAATATTTTGAACTAAATTGATTGGAAGCGATTGTTGCCGACTCGTACATGGTTTTTGAAATTGGGAGTTTTAATTTGTATGGAGAAAAATGTAATTCAGATATAAGACCAAGTAAATTACTAACCATTATATTTATAAACGATGATATTGCCAACTGTAGCTTTTTCCGCATTTCCGAGCCAGAATCCCGGGGTAGAGACTGGAGTTGCTTCCCCTTCCCAGAAAAACTGCTTAGCCGATATGATCCCTCTATATCCACTTGTCCACCACATGTCCCTGTTGAAAATAATCAATACGAAAATAATCAATACAAAAATTATTTATAATGGTGCATGTTTATAATATTTCTATACATTTTATTTCACTTAGTTTATTTTATATATTATTTTCTTTGACCATCTAATAATATAAAACATGAAAATCGTCATGGTCATAATCTGGTATATACTATAGTCCCACCAATATAGATGCATGTACCCATATTATAAGGTCAAATTCAGCGATTAATTTCTAGCTATGCCACCCCCATTTCTAGGTTTTTCAGCATGTTGGAATCAATTTATACACGTTGAATCCTGAATTTGCATTATCCCAATTTCAAGGCAACTATCAGGGGCTCCGGAAGCACGGGGCAGCGGGGGCAGCTGTGCCCTTTACCCATTTCTATAAGAAAAAAAGTTGAACTTTAGTTTCGAACTTCAAAAAAGGATTTTTTGAATATTCAGAGCAGACTGTGCGCTTATGTTGTATCGGCTGTAGCATGTTTTGGCATTCAGTTCATACAAGTAATATGGGCCTGCTTCTAGGCCGGATATATCTTACGTCACAGACTTATGACGACTCGTAACTGATCGGCCTTAGGGAGGAATCAAATCATCAATGTACCGGCGCTTAATGCAGTGGCAGTTGCATGTGACCTATTGACTAACTTATTATCTGAAGACGCTTCACGCATCTTTGCAAGTAAAGGTAAGATACAAATGTTAATTTTGAACTAATAGTGGCCCACTCTCCTTTAATGCCTTAGTGGATAGAATAGAATATATATATATATATATATATATGCGTTGATTGGCTGCTGGGCACAGCGATGTGGTACCACTATAACAAGGGATATTCCCTGCGACGCTCATGGCATACTAGAATTGATAAAGTACATAATAAAATTTGTAATTGACGCGTGAACCGTATGCAAAGGTAGAGATAATTTGTATACACATGGCCGAAGTGCGGCCTCGATGTCGGTGGGGCCAGCTGAGGAATGCATCTATGATTTGTTGTCCGATACCCCCACCCGCGGCACCCCCACCCCCTCCTAGAAAACAGGAGTAGGATGTATCTGGGGGGTCTAACGCGGAAGAAGATAAAAAGGTGGATGTGCTTAGAAGCCTTCTCCTGCATCTCTGAGTGTAAGTGATTATGAGCCACCACCACGCCCCCCCCCCCCCCCCCTACCAACTCGTAAGGTCTCGATACACGCGTTTAGCCACGTCACGGTTTTTTTTAGTTCTAGCCATAAAAGATTATACCACCGCCCACAAGAAAACAAAATTAGGCATTTGAAGGCCTCCTTTGAATAGTATGAGACCGGGCCAAATGACCCTTCGACATCCACCCCAATATGGCTAAGTAAGACGCTGCGAAATCATAATTTATATCACTCATTCCATACCTGTTGAATAGTTTGTTACTAATTTGACTTCTAATAATACAAGTTTTTAAAATTCCCCAGAATATTTAACAGGAATTTATTAGATTTGGTCTCGACAGTTGAAAAAATGTTGGCTATTTTTAATGCTTGCAAATTCATGACGATAGTAGTAGTAGTAGTAGTAGTAGTAGTAGTAGTAGTAGTAGTAGTAGTAGTAGTAGTAGTAGTAGTAGTAGTAGTAGTACTAGTACTAGTAGCACTAGTAGTAGTAGTAGTAGTAGTAGTAGTAGTAGTAGTAGTAGTAGTAGTAGTAGTAGTAGTAGTATATGGGAAGGACCCATAGAGTCGAACCTTGGGTTGGTCTCGGGAAGCTGCTTGGTCGATTTTGCTGGTGCCAGCTCGCTCACTCACACGCACCCCACCCCACACCAACATTCCACCCACGCTCGCCAGCTCGTTCAGTGTCTCACTCGCTTGCTTATACTTTGCACTTACTCTATCACATGCGCGCATGTACTCGCACGTGCATGCAGTCGTACGCACGTACCTATGTATGCATGCACACCTACAGAGATGCTTAAGTAATTTTGCTTGTAGCTGTCATTTTAAAACTTTATCGCATAGTTTGCTTCCGATTGACTAGAAGCAGAGATTACAGGAGATTATTGTCCACTATGTTGTGAATTGGGTATAGGTTCAATTGGTCAAATAATACAAAAGCTCTTTACTCAACATTGCTCTAACATCTATACCCGGATCATAGGAAATTCAGAATGCAGGAAATCGATTCTCAGAGCCTGTATCTGTCAATAGTTTCTTGTGGTGGTTGAGTGAGTGGGTAAGGGGTTGGTATCCCTGAGCACCCTTCTATGAGAGGAGGAACACCCATTTCAGATCTTTCTCCAGACAATGCCATCCAGTGTGCCCTTTTGTGGAGCCTGCCCCCGCCCCTCAAATTTGCTTCCGGCGCCCCTGGTAACTATACAGGTAAGCTGTTGATTATTTTGTGACTATTGTGTCTATGTGCTGTTGCTGCCTATGGCATTGCTGCAGAAAGTTCATTAAATAGTAAAGATTGCAGGAAATGTCAATTTCCCTTTCTCCGAGATCTAACAATACTCACCATTCTGTTACTTCTGATATACAGCTGGCTCTGACAGCGGCTCTAGGACTATAGACTTAGAAAGCTTTACCGACTCCTGGGAACCGGGTACTCGGCTCCCAACTGCCGAGTACCCGTTTACCATAGAGCTCATATTGTTTGCATAGCCACCAAACAAGAGAAAACTATGGCTTGCCTCCGTGGGGCTGGGAGGCTGGGTCCGTAACAGAATGGTGAGTATTGTTAGATCTCGGAGAAAGGGAAATTGACATTTCCTGCATTCTCCTTCGATCAATACTCACCATTCTGTTACTTCTGATATACACCAGATTTGATCAGTAACCTGGTGGGAAGGGGCAAGCCATACATGCTAATTTTGCCCCTTGGAGAAAGATTTTAGACTTCAAACTTGACTAACGGAGACCTAAAAAGGACCGTCAAGTTTACGGAACCGAATCACATTCGCGTCACAGCTCCCCCCCCTTTTTCCTCCTAAGAAAAGGGAGAGAACTAACGAACATGTATCTCGCCTGAAAACACCAATATGCCAAGAGGGTTAACTACTCCCTGCATATCGCTTGTATTAGCCTGGGAATGAGCATGAATATATACGATGAATGAACATGATACATATACATAATACAAAAAACTCTCACTTGTTGAATTACCTTATGATAACAGGACTTCAGACGTACCGCCTACAACCATTCACCGGTTCGGCCATCAGTGACACAATCTGGTTGACATCCTCTCGCCTGACCATGCCTGCTTTAGGTTCTTTTCTTACCGAAGTGAGAAAAGGGGAAAAGCAGTGTGGTCACTAACTATCGTTTCAAAACAGCTAAAGCGAGTGGATTGGCTGAGTCTGACACATCCCTCATATAGTAATCCGTGAATGAGGACTCACAGTGCCATTGTGCAACGGCCATGATGTCCTATAACGGAACACCATTGTAAAGGGCGGTCGAGGCGGCTATTCCTCTGACATTGTCTGCCCTTACGCCTTGCACCTGGTGCCCAGTCGCCATCTCGTGAGTAGTCTGAATGCATTCGACCACCCAACGAGAGATAGTATCCATGGATGCGGCGCCATAAGACTTTTTATGGCAGATCCACAGATGTCTATCGTTCGACCGTAACGAGGTCAGTCCGTTTCTTGTACTTAGTCAAAGCACGGACCGGGCACCAGACACTGGCATCACGATCAAACCTAGTTAACTTCGGTATAATGATCGGTTTGCCGGGATATCTCAAAGATTGGTTCTTTGACATAACCTCTGCTCTTGGCAGAAGACGCAGACCTTCTCCAGAAACAATAAATCGGTTCCTCTCTGCCGAAAGCGCATGGATCTCACTGCGCCTTCTAGCTGAGGAAGCTGCCAATAGAAAAAAAAAACCGCCTTTAGAGTCAAATGCTTTAGACTAGCCGAACGCAACGGTTCGAAAGGGTGCTTGGCCAGTACATTAAGCACTAAAGATAGACTCCAGGCTGGAATGACTACCGGTTGTCTCGGTCGGAGATTGCTCATTCCCTCAACATCACATTTAACTGGGCCACCTCTGGACTATCCCTGTTGGCTAGACAAGGGATAAATGATGCCAAAGCTGACTTGTATCCAGCAACTGTGACGGGAGCTAGTCCTCAAAAGAACAGCTCACAGAGAAAGTCTGCTATTTGCTGATAGTGGATTGAAAGGTATCAATACCCTTTTCTTCACACCAGTCTGCAAATCTGTTAACCTTGTTGTTATATGACTTGAAGGTTGACCTACTTCTCGCAGCCGTGATGAAATCAGCAGCCTGTCGAGAAAAGCCTTCCGACGTGGAACGTTGTTTGATAACATCCACGCAGTCATTGAACATCTCGGGACGCTCGTGTAGGAAGCGTCCCTTGGCCTGGGAGATTATGTTCGGAATCTCGGGCAACTGCACAGGATTTTCCACCAGCAGATCTAGAAGATCCGTGAACCACGCCCTGCTCGGCCAATACGGCGCTATTAGCAGGACCAGACACGGTTCCTCCCTGACCTTCACCAAAACCTTCGGTAGAAGAATGGTGGGTGGGTACGCGTAAGCGTGCATCCCTCTCCAGCTTATCGCCAGAGCGTCTGTATCGACGGCATTTGGATCTGTAATCGGCGAGACATATGTCATGATTTGAGCATTTTCCTTTGTGGCGAACAAGTCCACGTTGGGTTTGCCCCAATGCTCGAAGATCCGTCGCAGAACTGGAGGGTTGAGGGACCATTCTGTTGGCAGGATTCTCTGTCTGCGAGAGACAAAGCATCCGCCAGAATGTTCAATCGGCCAGGAATACGAGCTGCTTTCAAAACAACCGAGTAATTCCTGTACCATTGAATCAAGTGCCACACCCTGATACACAGAGTGGGCGACCTGGTCCCGCCTTGGCGATTTATATATGATACTACTGTCGAATTGACCGACCGTATCAATATCACCTTGCCCCTGATCATCGGAAGGAACTCTTCCAACGCCAGTTCCACTGCCATCATTTCCAACAGATTGATATGCAGCTGACTCTCCGGGAGAGTCCATGTGCCCGAGACCTGGTTCTCCCAGGCAGGCACCCCACCCTTCCAGCGATGCATCCGTGTAAACGGACAGCTGGGGTTGGGGTAGGTGCAGCGAAACCCCTATTAGGAGATTCTGACGCTGTTTCCACCATAGCAGATGCGATATTATTGGCTCCAAAACTGGCACCAGTTTTGACAGGGGTTCTGTTCTCTGTTTCCACAGAGACATCAGATACAACTGGATAGGTCTTCGCATTAGAGCATCGTACGGGATAACCTGCTCCATGGAGACCATTATGCCCAGCATCTGAAGGAACCGCCTCGCCTTGAATGTGGTTTCCCACTCGAAAACTCTTGAGGATGGCTAACAGAGACACCACTCTGGGCTCTGATGGGTAAACCCTGCCCTCCTCAAGGTCGAATCGCATCCCCAAATAAACGAAACGTTGAGTGGGCGTCAACTCGGATTTCTCCTCGTTGACTATGCAGCTTAGATCTGAAAGTAACTTCAGAGTCAGAGCAGTATCCACGTTCAACCTGGCTGCCGAGTCTGCCTTAAGCAGCCAGTCGTCTATGTAGGTGTGTAGCGCCACGTTCTCTTTTCTGAGAAACGCTGTCACTGCAAGGACCACTCTTGTGAAAACCCTCGGAGCTGTCGACAGGCCAAACGGGAGACTGTAAACTCCCATACTTGACTCTGAAACGCAAATCTCAGAAACCTGTGCCAACTCCGATTCATAGGAATGTGGAAATATGCATTTTTTCAGATCGATCGATACACACCACATTCCTTTCCTCAATCCCGCATTACCGACCTCGGCATTTCCATCTGGAACCGAGGCGTATGGCTAAACCAATTTAATGGCCTGAGATTGAGTATGGGTCTCCATCCCCCTGTGCTCTTGGGGACAAGGAACATGTTTGAATAGAAGCCTGGAGTGTTTCGATTTGCTGGATTTATTGCTCCTTTCAGAAGCAAACCCGACACTTCCTTTTGAACGGCTTCTAACTTGTCTGGCTCCCTTGGTACGGGTGTCCAGACAGGTGCCAAAGACAGATTTTGTGGTGGAAAGTCCCACCACTCCGGCATGTAACCCTGGGATAACCATCCCAGGACCAGACTGTCTGACGTCACACCTTGCCAGGCCTCGACGAAACGCATGAGCCTTCCACCCACCATAGACGCCTCGACGTCTAACGGGGTTGTCCGGCTCGCAGTCCGCCCCCCCACTCTTTCTTAACGAGAGAGAGAGAGAACCATTTCGTTCTAGGCACGACGGGTATAACTGGCACCACTGTTCCTGTCACACAGGCGCGGTCCAGGCGGATATGAAGGGAGCTTTCGTACCCTCAGGTACGCTTCGGCCCCTTCTGTCCGCCCTTTGAGGCCTTACCCTTACCCTTCCCCTTGCCCTTCCCACCTCTAGGGCGGTCAGGAGCAACATTGGGGAGGGTAGGCGCCTCTACAACCTTCCTGGGCTTCTTCGCCGGCGGCGGCTCTGAAACCCCAGCTGAAGCAGAAGTCGCAACAGGCCTAGCTTTCGCCTTGCCCTTATGCTTCTTCTGCTCCTTTGAAGGTTGTCCCGTTAGCGGTTTCCCCACAGGCCCTAGTGCATGCGCTTGTCGCACTAGCTCTAGCTGTAGGTTTACCGCTAACCGATTCTGCGCGATACTGGCGGTATCCTCTAAGATGGCCCACGCTTGGCCACCGAAGATGCTAGGCCCTGTCAGGGGTGTCCCAAGGAGACGCTCCCTGACTGCCGTAGCCGGACGCATATGGTCAATGACCATTTGCCTCCTGGATTTCGTCACACGCGCTTGCACCCTTGCCAATGCGTCCATCGACAGCACCAGGCCGTCATTGACACATGAAAGCGCCACAGGTGGCACAGGGTGGCCTGCCCCGCTTCAGCCCACACCGACTGAAGGAGACGATAAGAGTGGTTGACAGCGCTCATCGCTGCCCTCACACCCTCATCGCATAGGGACAGGACTTCTTCCTGGTGTACCTGAGACTTGTCCACATGTGCCGGACCGGGGTGACCCGGCACGGCACTCTGGACGCCCAGTACCCATCGGTCACTCCGTGACCGACGGGACTACACCATACCTGTCGTATTCCCCCCGCGGAATACGACATCTTGCCCGCACCTCCCTGGAGGCCGCAGGGAGCTGACCCTTGGTCATCAGTTGTTTGCTATAAATAGCATCCAACCATTCTATGAACCGTGGATCCAGTCCCACTGACTGGATCCGGGCCGCGGGCAAAATCCCCGTCCTGATCGACGCAACCGACGGACGGGGCGCATCTTCATCGGCCGTGGCCGAAACCACAGACGGGTCAACCCTGGCTAGCCACGCCAGAGCATCTGACCAATCTACCTCCGATGAAGACACCCCCGCAAACACGTCACCCGTTGACGTGCTCACGGGTCTGCCAGCCACGGCCTCCCAGCAAGGAGCCACGGCTGACACGCCAGGCACTCCGGTACCACACGGTTCCGCCGCCACCCCATGAAACACTCCGGTCCATGGGGTAGGTCCACACGGAAAACCGTACGGACCCGTAGCAGTCGCGGAACCATAGCCGGACACGGGCGCCCACGGCACCCCACGTCTGACTGCCGGACCAGGCGAGATAGGTGAGTACCACGCCCGGCCCGGCACACCCGTTCCCGTGACGGCTGGTGCCAAACCAAGCCGCACGGAACCGGTGCACGGTAACGGATTTGCCTCAGCCACAGGCGGAGCCGCTGACCTGGCTTGCGCCAAACCAGACAAATGGAGGCCGGTTCCGTCTAGGACGGAATCAACCTCCATATTCTCCACCTGCGGCTTCATGGGCCGCAGCAACCTCTCCTCCTCGGCCTCCTCGTCTTCAGACTCCGAAGAGTCGTCACTAGACGAGTCAACCGTGGAACCGTCCTGGCGGACGGCTCCCACACCTGACGGACCGGCCACCGCTACTGGACCACCCGGAGGTGGCCGCAGAGAAACAGAAACCCGTCTGGCCGAAGCCAGACGGGACTGCCAGGGGGCCGTACGAGACGGCCCCCTCGGTAACCAGTCCAGAATCCTGTCCGAGGACAGGATCCGTACCAGGCATGGGGAGAAACTGCCCCCCAACCTTTGGTAGCAGGGACGACACCAGCGTGGTCAGAACGCTATGCAGAAAAAACCCTGCAGAGCCGGACCAAACCACGCCGGCGGTGCCATCTCCGCCACCTCCAGCTGGGGACGTGGAGCACCCGCACCGGCCGAACCGGGCGCTCCACGATTTACTCTCGGACCGCCTGACCCCGCGTCAGACCCAGCCAAGTCCTTCTGGGCAAGGAACTTAACCATCGTTTCGACGGACCACACTGCACAAACATTACACCTATGATCTATATTACACAGGGCACACATAAAACAGACATGGTCCTTGAACATTACACGGACAAACTTATGGCAGTCGTCACATGATGGCGGGGCTGGCTTGGCCTATAAAATAAGCACAAACCTACAATAAACAAGCGGAACGAGACCCGGATGGAAGGCAGACAATTAATTTTCAAATAATTTGACTCATAAATTAACTGTAACCTCCCCGCACCCCACCCCGCCACGTTACAACAACGATCGCATTGATTATGACGACAAGTACGCGGCGAGCACAACACACCCATAATAGATCCTCCAGGATGTGTAACGGCTCCAGGAATCATATCGCATAGCATTCGGGGTATATTTACTAATCAATATAAATTATACTCCTAACGAAAGCATCACGATATGTGAAGAAAACAACAAAATGTCATAACAAACTGCTGTATCACACGGTAAAACCGCAGACCACGCATCTACTCAAGAATTTTGAAACCACCGATCATTGCAAACCGATCGTGATCGCACGTAAACTTGATCATTCTAAAGTTTCCGGTACCATTTTTAGTACGCAGCACCCAGAACAAGATGCGCGAATTAATGAAAAATTTTTCTTCACATAAACATCCGAGCGACCGGGTGTGACGTCACCCGCTCGGATTCTACGGAGAACGACGTCAGCCGATATTCGTGTTAGAAATACCGTAGCAAACACCTATTTTCATATCTGCCGATCGCCTGTTGGGGTTTAAAGAAGGCGATCGTCTGGCATATATCGTTGTTAGCACACGTCCCAGATTCTATGGGGACAGAAATTGGAACATGCGACACAACGAAATTTAGAGACCTAAGTCTTTTAACTATGGATAATAAAGAACAATACAACCTGGTTTTCTTGGGCGGTATTCTCCATAGTCCTTAGTTAATCCTTTCAGAACACACAAACTATCACTGATTAAAGACTTAGATTATTTTAAAACACTAAAATCCTTAATGCAAAAAGCATGTATTGCTCTTGTCGCTATGCAAACAAGAATGAGCTCTATGGTAAACGGGTACTCGGCAGTTGGGAGCCGAGTACCCGGTTCCCAGGAGTCGGTAAAGCTTTCTAAGTCTATAGTCCTAGAGCCGCTGTCAGAGCCAGCTGTATATCAGAAGTAACAGAATGGTGAGTATTGATCGAAGGAGAAATAGAATTCGTACACTTCAATAGACCTTAGTTACTGTCGTACTTATGGTGGTGGTGGTGGTGGGGCTGGGGTGGTGGTGGTGGTGGTGGTCGCGGTCTTGGTCGTGCTCGTGGTGGTCGTCTATGTGGTGGTGGTGGTGGTGGTGGTGGGTGATGGGTGATGGGTGATGGGTGATGGGTGGTGGGTGGTGGGTGGTGGTGGTGGTGGTGGTGGTGGTGGTGGTGGTGGTGGTGGTAATAGATAATGATCATCTTAATGGCTAAAATATACGTGCGTGCGTGCGTGCGAGCGCGCGCACATAATAATATATAGCATTACTAATATAGAACCATAATTTAGAATAGTCTGGAACAAATGATATATTTATTAAGTTACGTCTGTGATTGTAGGTAGGCCTATATGTAAAGGTATTTGGATAGTGCACACCTTGCTAGATGGTTAAACTGACCTTCTGATGTCGTGGTTCTTCAGCCAGTCATTGATATATTTGTGTTCCTCTGCTCCATTGATGCTCAGCAATCCAGCTTCTGTTTCCTAGGAAACATATACGATATAAATGAACTTTCTAATTCTACTGTACGACGTTATAGGCTTGCGCGATTATGTGATTAAATCGAAAATCGCGATTATTTTTTCAATCGTGAATTCATCTGATTAAATATTAAATAATCGAATAATCATGACTAATTTGTAATGCATATAATATTTCAATTACAACCTTTTAATTACTTTTTACTGAGATCGGTCACGAAAATTGACGTTTTGCTCAGTGAATGTATGTCCATTTGCTAGCCAATAGAAGATTATTTTTGAAAATGTATCACTGGAATGACTTGCTCGAGATAGATTTTCAAAAATAGTCCACTCTTGGTCTGTAAATTGACTTTTCAATTGCAGCTTTCGTCATTGATATGTTTTTGTTGTTGTGCCGTTGTAATTTGTACCCAAGCTGATTAATCGAGTATTCTTAAAGAGGCCCAAGGAACTTGTACCCGGAACATAGGCGGGGAAGGTCATCGGCTATAAGTAAAGCCCTAAGGAGTTGACCAGAATGGACTTTTCCATTTTTAGCTATGCCCCGCCTGTCACTAGCTAAGCTCCACCCACACCTCGCCGTGCTGGGATTGATCGATCCCAAATGCCCTAGCTATCAATTTCCTGAAAACTATACAGGGAAGCTGTTTACTATTTTGTAACTAATTTGACCGGGCGCTGTTACTGCCTATGGCAGCAACAGCGCCCAGTCAAATTAGTTTCAAAATATTCAACAGAATATTTATTAAATAGTAAAAGCAAACAGTTTGTACAACAAGGCATAGACCGTCTTCAAATATGCGTTCGTGACGTATTTATCGACGTCATTCATGACGTCATTCATTATGATGTCATTGTACACATCGCGCAGTTCATTATGAGTCATATGATGGGTGGGTACTCTGGAAAGATGAATTGTAAGAACACAGCGGCGATGTTTCTTTACGTATTAACTTTAATGGCTCTTAGTCTCTAATCCCAAGTTTTGGCTCGATCTGTTCAGTGGTTCTTTTGAAGTCATTTTCATAAAAATTAGGTTATCCAAGATAGCCCTAAAGCATTTGGCTAATCAAGTTCCCTCTAACAAACTTGGTTCAGTTGTTGGCCTAGATGATGTATGAATTTTGAATCTATCCCCGAGGCGGTTTCGGAGAGGGTTTTAAGACATTTCCAAGATGGCCACCAACCAAATTAGCCGACAGGCTTCGTTTGAACAAACCTGTATTTCTATGCCCTAAGGATGTTTTTTTTACCAAATATACTTGAAATCGGCCCAGTGGTTCTCAGAAGACATTTCATATTGCCTTAGTATGGAAGCTTTTGGCGGTAAAAAGATCTAAGATGGCCGCCAAATCGTTTATGCGCAAGTTTGGAAAATGGCAAATTAGAAATCAGAATACCACAAAAACCTATATAAATTTCGGCTTCAAAACACATCAAATAATAAAATACCAATATTCCCCTTACATTTTGATAGGCGCTTGACGGCCATGTTTTTTTAGGCAACAGCTTCCCTTGAACACACTTTAATGGCCCTTAGACCATAATCATATCTCACAAATTTCGGCCCGATGTGTTAATCGGTTCTGGTGAAGGATCGGCTTCGTTTGAACAAACCTACATCTATATGCGGTAACGGTGTTCCCTGCCAAATATAATTGAAATTGGCCAAGTGGTTCTTGAGAAGCAGTTGTTTAAAGAAAAAGTTGACAGACTGACAACAGGCGGACAGCATATCGACGACAGACGGCAGGCCCACGGACAGTCGCCACGGCTTCAACTCACTTGGCCTTTCAGGCCAGGTGAGCTCATGATCGATCGTGATTACTCTAAGCATTAATCGCACAAGCCTACAGTACTTCCATAAATAGAGCTTTTAATGTGGATGATATATTGCTTTGCTATATTCATGGATACACAGCACCAGGGACAGTGGTGAATTGACTTCATCATGCAGATAGTTGGTGGATGGTCCAAGAGTGTGTGTACCAGATAGTAGCGTTGTGTGTCCAGTCAAGTTACGTTAGCCAGCATGCTCTTACTTAAGCCTACCTACCACCACCTTGATTCTTAATTCGAGTATTTTAATCTTCACACATTATTACATAATAGTCTTGCGATATATTTTTTCTGAGAATTTTAGAATGAACTCGTGTCCTTAATTCAAATTCACAACTAAAACAATTATATTAATTTATATGGACTGAAATCAACATATCTTAAAGGATGACTAATACCATCTCTTGATAGCTATTCAGGTGATCTAACATGCCGGTCATACATTATCCAGGTAACTTTAAGCCTTTTATCACACCGCTAAGGAAAGATATTCAGGATTTAGTAGTTAAATGTTGGTAGATTTCTACACCCTATGATGGATGTCATGATTTACTTTTCAACCAATCAGAAAAATCCTAGTGTGTCTGTCTCGGTATATACGCTCAGTCATAGAGGCTCCAGCTATAGTTTGGCAACGTGGTATAAAAGCAGTCCTACAGGTAAGCTGTGGAATATTTTGAAACCAATTTGATTGGAAGTTGTTGCTGACATAGGCAGCAACAACTTACAGTCAAATTATTTTCAAAATATTCAATGGGATGAGCATTACATAATAATGAATGTGATGCGTTGGAGCTGACATGACATCACACACAATAGCTTGAGGGGACAAAATGGTGTCGATCACTGTTCAACATTTACTCGATATTACAAAACAAGTAATTACGATACAGATCAGGGAATGTGACAGGATATGAATGATATGGAATCTATAAACCATATTCTATCGGTGCAGTACAACATTTGAGATGACATTAGCATCGCTTTAAGAATTATTTCATTACATCCAGTCACGCAATTGAAGCCTCTAAAAGTATACAATTTAAATAATTTTATTTTCAAGCATTCTGCTGTGAATATGCACATTTAAGTCAGGCAAAAAGGCATTTGCCGCCCTGTTAAGATACGTCCATTTGAAGACCAGGAGACGCTTTTTAAAAATTTACCACTGGAATGACTGGATCGATAACCGAGTCAGTCATTCCAGCACCAGCAGTGTTTTTCGTGGCATCTAAATTTTGGAGGTCCCAGGGACCCCGCACCTAGAATTCCATGGGTCCCAAGCTGAAGTCTTGGGGTCCCAACCTGAAATTTAGGATGCTCATGCAGTTTTTCTCATCCATGATAAAATTAGAGAGTACCCTGGTCTCACAGCTATGAATTATCAAGGCCCCATGCTACATTTTGTGGGTGTCTTTGTGCAAAAACCTATAATTAGTATTTAACAATCATACAAGATTTTCAAGGGTCCCATGGGACCCACTACTACAAGTTTTGGGGGTCCCCAGTTACATTTTGGAGGTATATACGCTCAATGAGAAACCCTGCATTCCAGTGATAAATTTTCTAAAATAACATTCTCTTAGTCTGCAGATGGATATCTATTAGAAAATTACAATTTTCTTGATTAAGTTTGAGGATTAAAAGTATTAAAAGATGTGATGACATCATCAAAATATGGTGATGACGTCATCAGATCCATTCCCATAGCTGGTTTTGTGGGTGGCGTCGTTGACTGGGAACGATTCATTAAATTATGGGTAGCCGTATTTTGACGTCATTAGATATCTGGAACAATCAAGGCTTGGTACCTGTACGTATGCCTCTAGTAAGCACATGTATATATTGATTAAGGTAGATATATACATTCATACCTGACACGCAACTCTGGCCTCCGCATAAGTTTTCGGTGGATAAAACACAAATTTGTAACATTTCGTCAAAAACGGCTCCCATCCATCAGGACAAACTGCATAAATAGTAATAACTAATAACAAGGATGAAGCATGACAAATTGACATCCAAGAATTACTGATCTATACCTATGTCCACAGTGTCAGTTTTCTGGGGTCAAACTACACATACGTGATCTATGTACAAACTACGCCCCAACGTCACATTTTCATATTAAAGACATACTCTGTGAATCTTAGTGAAATCGTAGAACACGTTAATGGAGGCCTACACATATGTAGCTCAGCCCAGACACCCACCCCATCCTCACTTTGTATGCAACAGCTTCCTGTAAAATTAATTTCAAAATAGAATATTTATTAAATTGTAAACTCACCCAGAAAATTATAGAAATGCTAAATTCAAATGCACATTTGTGACAGAATATTGCCACTAACTTTCGTGACAGACTGTGACATCAGCTAACGAGTGAAGTATCTGATTATGGCGCCAGACACTTATCTTACACAAAGATATTTACCATGTGGTAGGAGACATAAGCAGACAGATGGACGAACAGGTTGATGGAGAAAGAAAATGATATATAACCACGGTGCTTCACCACGGTGGCATAATGGCGGACTCCAGTTTTAGATATGCCCCGTCCATGTTTAGCTAAGCTCCATCCCGCTTCGCCCGTGATGGGATTGATCGATCCTTGAACTCCATGACTATCAATTTCCAGCAACTATATAGGTATAAGCTGTTGAATATTTTGAAACTAATTTGACAGCATGTTTATTAAATAGTAAAGATATACAATTCATATACAACAACGCTTAGTCCGTCATAAATTACGCGTTCGTGACGAACTTAACTACGTCATTCATGAAGTCATTAATTATGACGTCACCCTACACGTTACGTAGTTGATTAAGACGTCATATGATTGATGGATAAATTGGAATCCTGTATTAATGTCTGATATAAAATACCTATATATAGCAATTTAAAATTGCATAGGCCTAAATACGGTCTTTAACTAATATTTTATTAATTTGACTGGAAGCCGTCCGTAATAACACAGCTTACTGGGCCGTTACTGGACCAGTATGGTCCGGTATTGACCCAGTACCTGCACCCAGTACCGCCCAGTAGCCCGCGTTATCGTGGGTGCCTATCTTAAGCCGTGTTCTGGCCGGGTGATGATGGTTGAACAATGTCATGTGTGTTATTGTTGGTATGCGTATCATCCTAATACTGCGGTTCCTATAGAAGATTCCCAGCACACATAGAAAAAATGCACAAGAAAGTTACGTACTATCATATCCGGAGATAACCGGAAGCGCCAGCAGGACCAAGATCAGCGTCAAAACACATCTCCCATAAAGCGCCGTCATGTCTGTCACCTTTGTGTCTGTGGGGAAAAAAGTTGGATCGTAGAACATCTGGTAGTAAGAAATGGAAGCAAGATACGTGCTGGATGTGATATCAGGGAGATAACTTGAAAAAATAAAATAAGATTTCGTTTTTTCATTATAAATGGAGAAATTTAACATTTTCATCAATATATCGATGGGTTCCGTTACGCCGTCTGTCTGTTTGTCGACGTCTAATCTCGGTTAAGTTTTTGGTATAGCTAAACATATCGTCTTGTATCTAGGCATGGCTTCACCCTATTGCTCCCATACCGGGACGCCATAACATTCTGCCACTTTCGTACGCTAAATCACCAACTCGCTATTGAGACAAAGAGATGGATCGGAATAGAACGCAATGAGCGCCTCTGTAGTATATGCAATGTTATAGAAGATGAAATCCATTTTCTCTTCCACTGTCAGAAATATGTGAGAGAAAGACACCGATATATACCTCATTATTATATACACCTGTGCAAAAGTTAAGCACCACCCTATTTTTACGCACATGCGAGGGTATATTCATGTGCTATGAAGAAAGCAATAGCATAAACATTTATGTACCCATCCATCTTAGTGCAAGAGGTAATAATGCAACTAGAGGAATGCTGATTATGGTGGTGGGGAAACACTGTATGTTTTTGTTTGAACTTGAAAACGAGGCCTGAATATGGTTAGTTGACACAACTGACAACTATTGCCCTACAATTGACACACGTGGCTAGATTGTCATTAATGGTGTCTGAAAACGAAGTTTAACATATGTGCACGAGTTTGAGACTGTCATTATTAATACCGGGTATATCCACCTTGTGCCTGGATGACGGCCTGGACACGACGTCTCATGCTGGTCACCAACCGACTGATACGCCATTGTGGTATTCGTTGCCATTCAAGATGGAGTGCGTCTGTGAATTCCTGTAGGTTCTGCACAGGAGGATCCCTCCTTCTCACCATGTTTCCCAGAATGTCCCAGATATGCTCAATAGGGTTCATGTCAGGGCTCCTTGCTGGCCATGGTAGGGTTTCGATGGCATTCTGGCGGAGGTATTCATGCACAGCTTTAGCACGATGTGGTCGGGCGTTGTCATCCATGAATATAGGGTGGGTTCCAGGTGCATGATTTACAAAATGAGGGACCACAACTCTATCCAGTATGGAATCTTGATATCTTTGTCCATTTAGTGTTCCAGGTACAGTCAACAGATCCAGCTTACAATCAAATGAGATGCACTCCCATATCATAACGGAACCTCCACCAAATGGAACTTCTTCCATGATGTTACGTTGGTCGTACGCCGTGCGTCTGGACCTCCATACACGAGTTCGACCATCTGTGGCATGAAGCAGGAACCGACTTTCATCGGACCAGTGTACCCGTCTCCAGGATCTCATGTTCAAGTGTCTTCTTTCGTTGCACCACCTCAGACGCTCCTCTTTGTGGTGTGCAGTGAGGAGAGGACGTCTGACAGGTCTCCTAGCTTTCATGCCAGCAGCATACAGTCTCCTTTTGACGGTAGACATTGACACTCTATTGCGCGTTTCCCATTGCTGGCTGAGCACTCTGCTGTTGGTGAATGGAGATCTCCTAACAAGGCGTACTAGGGCTCGATCATCACGGGCAGTAGTCTTCTTCGGTCTTCCAGATCTAGGCCTGTCCTTCACCTCGTTAGTTTGCCCATGTTTTGCAATCAAACGACTGATTACAGTATGGTTAATGTTCAGCTGTCTGCCAATCTCTCTGCATGACATACCAGTGGTATGCATGCCTATGATTTGCCATTTCACACGATCACTTAACCTTCGTCTTGCCATAGCGGTTCACAATCAAGAGCTAATTCTCTCTGTACAAATAAACCACGGTCATGAACACAAAATTCCTAATCGTGTCGCCTAAATCTGTATGTAATGTTCTACACCTCAAACTGGACTTTTACATAACTGAACACGTGTGCTGTTTCCCGCCACGCACGGACATCAAGCGGCGTGAAGTCATGCATGCATGTGCATTTCGTACTTGGAATTATGTCAGCTAACGCGGGGACAAAAAGTATGGCAGCCTAGTTGTACCATCATGTTTCTACGTTCTATTGTTTTTGCTGGTGCTTAACTTTTGCACAGGTGTATATAAGGGAGAATACATTTGAAAAAACCAAAGGTCTATTCGCAATATGTAAAACTGAAAACTGAAAACTGATTGGGACTAAACTTGGATACATGCTTCATCATCAAGGGGGTTGAGCACACTGCCATTGAAGTCAAAGGTCATGGTCATTGTACCGATTAACTTGTAAAAAATTACAGAATCTAACAGTTACCGGTAGGTTCATCTGCTTAGATCATTTTGTATTTATTTCACAACTGGCCAAATTATTGGAACTAAGCATGGTCATACAGTTACCTCAACCAGTATGAGTAGCACAAATATATCCAGATTTCTGAAGTCACGGTCATTGTGATCTTAACACAAACCTAGATTTGTATTTGGAAATGCATAATGCCAGGATTTTCGTGAACATCCCGTCAGTGTAATTAGAATTTCCGCCAATATATCAATGGGTTCCGTTACGCGTGTATGTCGGTTTGTCTCCTTGTCGGCGTCCAATCTTGGTTAAGATTTTGGTTTAGCTCAACACATTGCCTGATATCACAGCATGGCTTCACCCTATCAGGACTAAATTTGGACACGGGCCTCCTTATATCAACGGGATGCACCGTGATAGTGATGTCATAAGGTCAATGTTCAAGGTCACAGCGACCTTGGTATTAAGCTCACACATATCGTCTTATATCTCGGCATGCTTCACCCTATGGCGACTAAGCTTGGAGCCACGCTCCTTAAATCAAGCTGAAGAAGCACAATGATACAGAGGTCATGAGGTCAAAGTTCAAGGTCATTGCAACCTTGCTATAAAACTATATTTTCACGGTTATGTCTTTGGTTTAGCTCAATGATACAGAGATGATAAGATCAAAGTTCAAGATCACTGTGACCATGGTATAAAACTATATTTTTACGGTTGTTTTTGGTTTAGCTCAATGATAGGGATCATAAGATCAAAGTTCAAGGTCACTGTGACCATGGTATAAAACTGTATTTTTTACGGTTATATTTTTGGTTTAGCTCAATGATAGGGATCATAAGATCAAAGTTCAAGGTCACTGTGACCATGGTATAAAACTGTATTTTTTACGGTTATGTTTTTGGTTTAGCTCAATGATACAGAGATCATAAGATCAAAGTTCAAGGTCACTGTGACCATGGTATAAAACTATATTTTTACGGCTATGCTTTTGGTTTAGCTCAAGATACAGTCTTATAGCTCGCTATGGCTTCACCCTATTGGACTAAACTTGGACACATGATTACATATATCAGCCTGGTTGTGCACAGTTATATCGAAGTCAAAGGTCAAGGCCACCTTGACCTTTGTATACTATAATACTCTATTATTTCTAGTTGAGTTTGCTTTTGTTCAACATATCGTTTTATATTTAAAGATTGATTCAGCCTATTGTGACAACACTTGGACACATGGTTACATATATCAACCAGATGTAGCGCAGTCATATTGAGGTCACGAGGTCAAATGTCAAGGTCACTTTGACCTTGCTATAAAACTTTATTCTTTTCGGTTACATTTTTTGCTTAGCTCAACATATTGTCTTATATCTCAGTATTTGTTCACCATACTTGAATATAACGTGGTCACATATTTACCTATATCAAGTGGATGAAGTACAATATTGATGTCAGAGGTCAAGGTCATTGTAACATTTGTATAAAATGCAGACTATAACAGTTTGGTTCTGCTTAGCTCAGCTGGCCTTTATTTGAGAATTGGGCAAATTATTGGAACTATGCGCCGTTATACAGTGCCATCAACCAGGAGGAGCAGGACAGATATTCAAACCTTTGAGGTCACGGTCATTGTGATCTTAATACCAAGCTAGATTTGTATTTGTAAATGGCAAGATTTTCGCCAATATCCCGTCTGTGTAACACTGATGTCTTGGTTGCCGATCAATGCGCTAATTTTAAAGCAATTTATCCCACAATTAAAAGAGGAAAACATTGACACACATTTGAAAATCGTTGTCAAAACAGAAATCGGCAAAATACAAATGTTGTTGTTTGTTGTTTCCGTCGTCAGCGCCGGTGGTGGTACTGGTGGAGTTGGGGTCGTTAGGGATATCAAAACATCGTCAAATCATAAATAGGTCGTCGTCGTCGTGGTAGTTGTTGTTGTAGCAGCAGACGCAGCAGCAGCAGCAGCAGCAGCAGCAGCAGTAGTAGTAGTAGTAGTAGTAGTAGTAGTAGTAGTAGTAGTAGTAGTAGTAGTAGTAGTAGCACACCACACCACACCACCACAACCACCATCACGACTACCCCCACCCAGACCATCACCACCACCCCACCACCACCCCTATTATCATCAAGACACACCACCACCACCACCACCACCCCTATTATCATCAAGACACACCACCACCACCACCACCCCTATTATCATCAAGACACACCACCACCACCACCACCACCACCACCATTATCAACAAGACACCACAACCACCACCATTATCATCAAGACACCACCCCCACCCCCAACACAACCCCCACCACCACAATCACCACTGCCATGAAAATCAGCCCCACCACCGCCGCCGGAGACCAACAACGACGTCGACCAACAACAACAGCGACCAATGACGACGACCAACGACCTCTACTACCACTACGATCAGCAATAAAACCACCTCAAACTGACCACCACCACTAGTATCATCCTCACCATTAAAGCCACCGCCGCCGCCACCACCACCGTCACAGGTGCCGCCAGAGCAGCAGCAGCACGGAGTGACGGCCACCACCACTAGCACCACCACAAGCGCTACCACTAACATTCCCACCATTAGAATCAGCGGCAACAAACAACAACAACAACAACAACAACAACAACAACAACAACAACGAGTGTAGTTGTTATTGTTATTATTCACACGTACCTATTTTCACAGTTTAACTCCTGCTTCCATGAAACTCTGGTGTCGTTCACGCGCCGATCTTCAAACTCACTTTCACCGTTAATAGAAATCCGTTATTACACCCTTCGTATCAGGATTGAAATTTCAATTTAAAACTTGTTAATATATCTGAATAACAAATAATAACAACCTCATGTGTACTACGCATTCTGTTATTGCAATAATTAGCTTGAACGAATTCGGTACCGGTATTGGTTCTAAAGGAAACATACAAATGCCTAATTATACTCTCAGAAATAATAATTAAAATTTCATTTGACAAAAGTGGTAATTAGTCTCAAAGCGCGTATGTATACTTAGATGGCATCTGACACTTATTCCAAGCCACTGGACAATGGCCTAAGAGGTGTAATTATTGCTCCCAGCTTGTCAATCACAACCCACTCACCCACCCTGAGTGACCGGGTTGACATGTAGGCAGGCCTTCACTAGGCTGTATGTGGATGCCATCACGGCAAATTATTATTACAAAACACGCATATGTAGTCTACCTATAAGCAAAATATTACTGAATATTTAAAAAAAAAAGTTGGCTGAAAGTTGTTTCTGATAAACAGCATCGACATTCAATAAAATTTATCTATAAACATTCAGTATGTCTGGAATTTGGCTCACTTTAAGTCAGATATGTGAACATGCAGTAGGAAAATTGTTAATACGGTCGTAAAGTTACAGTATTTTAGCAAACATTACAAGCATTAAAATATAGAGAAGAAAGACATATATTCGTCCGTCCGTCCATCCACCCTCCCAGACATTTATTTATTTATCCAGTCGGTCAACGACACTGTATAGCCCACGTTAAATTAGTACAGTATACAGTTTCTACAGAATCTATGCGTGTTTACCTGTAAATCCGGCTTAACACTTTCACCGACGAATCCCTGAAATGGTAAATTCTTTTCGAAACATAGCATATTCTGTTGAATATTTCAAAGTTAATATGACTAGAAGCTGTTGCTGCCTTAGGCAGCAACAGCTTCCAGTCATATTAATTTCAAAATATTCAACAGCTTTCCTGTATGATGGTCTAGAAATTGAAATATGGGGAATTCGTCGATGAAATGGTTACCATGATCAAAACAAGCGGAATTCCTCTGAACTCGAGCTATGACCCCGCTATATACACAATCACATTAAGCCTTTTTTTCATTATTGAACGTTTAGCACTCAATTCTACTTGACTCATAATATTCCAGCAGTATAGACGCGTTACCCTTAAACTTCCAAGTATCTGAATTTCAACACAACTAGCCAGGAAAAATGTTGATTATTTTGAAACTAATTTGCCTTGAAACTGTTGGCCCAGTCAAATTAGTTTCAAAATAGTCCTTTAATTATAATTATTTTTCTCATTTCGGGTCTGTAAGGATTAAAGAAGAAGGTTGTTTATTTTAGCAACGATGTGGGTGAAAGTAAAAATAATGCAGGTTACTGGGCCAATACCGAGCCTCATGGGCCCGGTATTTGTCCAATACCGGCCCCCATAACATGCATTATCCGAGACGTTATTATGTAATAACTACCCGAACTGAAAGTGAAATAAATCGATGATAGTGCGTTACAATGCAATGGTCAGGGGCGGATCCAGGAGGTCATTTGCCGGGGTGGGGTGGGGGGGGGGGAGAGAGCACCGACAATTTTAAGGTTAACTCTTGAAAATGGGCTCACTCCGCCACCAGCAGGTAGGAAAAGAAAATTTGACAGCCTGCCGGGGGGGGGGGGGGGGTGGCAAGTATCCCCCCCCCCCCCCGAGTGCCCACACCCCTGAGGGCTAACCTGGCCAATGGGCATTACGTCATCCGTGGTTAGTCGCCATTCACAAATTTTACAGCCAATCTTAATCCGCTAATTTAAGCCTCGGATCTATGGCATTCATCGAATTAGTCTAATGTAAATATCCGCATTACCATTACCGCCAGACCTGGCCTGTCGGTATCTGAATGCGCACGTACGCGTCATATCGCGGACGCACGTGTGCACGCACCTGTGCATGTCAGAAAAAATTTCATATGAGGACTCCATGAAGGGTGTAATAACAAAGACTAACCCTTTGAGTAGGGAATTTCCAGAATTGCAATTTCAAGACAGCTATACAGATCGTATAAAAGATATTCTCTCGCATATATGGGGTAGGCTACGTAGAAATTTCATATAGCTTTTTGCCAATGTATTTTTCTGTTAGGTTATTGTTTGGACTATGGGAAATGAGTTTGGCAATTTTTTTACTCTCATGTGTTGGTAGCCATTTAAAATTTTAAAATTTTAAAAGCGAAAATTTTCACAGTATAATTTAAGCACATTGGACTATGTTGTTATAATCACTCAGAATTTACATTTAAAAAGTTAAAAACTGTGTTTTATAGAACATGTTAAGCTATACGTCAGCGATTAATAAATTGGACTTTAGTATCGTATGGAATGCTTAAGGCGCTTTCTTAGCTTTAAAATGGCCACCAGTAAGATTGAAGCTCACATAAGAAAGTCAACGAGAATAAGGACACTGTTTCTTTACGGTATAGGCCTACATGTTGTAAACATATTAACATGTTAGGTTTATAAGGGGTGAGAGGTATAAACCTGTCTTTTAATATGCTTATCCGAGTCTACAAGTGAACTAAACAGAATGGAGGAATCCAGTTTTAGCTATGCCACGCCCATCTCTAGAGCTAAGCTCCACCCACACTTCGCCCGTGTTGGGAATCGATCAATCTATGAACTCCCTGACTATCAATTTCCAGAAAACTATAAGCGTAAGCCGTTGAATATTTGAAAACTAGTTTTGCTGGGAGCTATGGCTGCCTGTCAAATTAGTTTCAAAATATTCAACAGAATGTTTATTAAAAAGTAAAGACATACAATTTGTACAACAACGCTTCTAAAGTCATTTAAGCGATCGTGGCGAACTTATCTAGGTTGTTCATGACATATGACGGCAGTCTACACGTCACGTAGTTGATTATGACATCGTATGACCGATGGATAAACTGGAGAGGTCCATTGCAGGCAAACCTTCCTATAACGTACACTGTTTAAAGGTCGCATAATCATAGTTTTGTAAGACGAATGGCCGTTCATAAGGAACTATCATCTTTGGTATTAAGAGTGATTTACTAAATGCCAAACGAACTCCTTAAAATAACTACATGCCTTTTACGACCAGACTTGCCCATGTAGTGTCTGTTATAGACAAGTTTGATTGTCTATTGCTAACGAATAATGCAAAATTTTGAGGAAAAAACTACATGTAATGAAGGCATTGCATATTCTGTAGAAAGATAAAGCAAAATATTGATGATTCTGAAACACTATAATAACAGATGTGATTAACTGATAACTTTATGATTCATCTATATATACCAAAGTCTGCATGATTTATAATACAGGTTAACAACATTGCTTGTGTATGGTGCAGCCATACATGGAAATAATATAAGGTAGAATATAGGCCCTACGGAAGACTGGAGAGTTTTCTATAAGTGATTTTAATTTGCTTATATGAGCAACGCTCAGTGGCTGATCCGGGGGTGGGTGGGGGTGGCACTCGGGGGTTACGTGGGCCCCCCGTGCCCCGCCCCACCCCACTCCCAGCAGGGCTGTCAATTTTTTACTTACGCGCTGGTGGCGGAGTGAGCCCATTCTCAAGAGTTAACCCCCTTGAAATGTTGGGCGCATTCCCCCCACCCCACACCCATCCCCACCGCTGCAAATGACCTCCTGGATCCGCCCCTAATTAGTTTAAGCCACATACACAGGCTCTTACTACATCTCATCATCCACATCTGACGAATTACTGACTCTAATCTGTATTAAGAGGTCTTTCGCTTAGCCTAATGGAGGATTTCAGTGTATCCATCAATCATATGGCGTCATAGCCAACTACGTGACGTGTAGGCTGACATCATAATCAATTACGCCATGAATGACCCGCTTTAGTCCGTCTTAAACACTTAATAGTCTGTCATGCAGGTTGTACGAATTGTATGTGTTTACTATTTTACTGTATAGTTTTATGGAAATTGAGTCAGGAAGTTCAGAGATCGATCGATCCCAACACGAGCGAGGTGTGGGTGGAGCTTAGCTAGAGATGGGCGGGGCATAGCTAAAAATGAAAGGCCCATTAAATGTTAAATGATACGACATTATGTATTGCAAATACTAACTAGATGTTTTAAGGTTATAATGGTGTTGCATCGAGGTAGGCCTAAGTGAGCTGGATGTTCAACACACGTTGCCAAACACCGCACGCGAAGTAGAAACTTAGCAAATTCTCGTCAATTTATACTTTTGTTGTTGTCAATTTCTCTATGTTATGGTTCGAACTTAATATTCTGAAAGATAATTGTATTTTTATTTCTTTGGGTGTATCTGTGGCATAGAGGTGAACATGCTTTTCCAGTCTCATTGAATTCGACAGCATTTAGTGTATGAGAAGCATAGCTGACTCTTCATGAATGCTTCGATCTATTCTGTCTCCAGCCAACTTCCCACAATTCATTGCGCTTACTACAGTTTACCGTTAACCGGAACGCTGTGCCAGGCACAGTGTTCCGGTTAACGTTAAACTGTAGCAAGCGCAATGAATTGTGGGAAGTTGGCTGGTGACACAATATAATCACAGGCCTTTGCATTTTCGTCCATCCATCCCTCTACCACATATCTCCCTACTATATATAATATACACAAGGTGTGAAACCTTCATCCGTAGGCAGCATTGTCAGAAAGCTGATTGGTTGGTTTGTAGTCAGAACCGTGATGTCAGCGGATTTTGACAACAAACCAATCAATCAGCTTTCTGACAATGGTGCCCACAGATGAAGGTTTCATACCTTGTGTATATTATATATATAGTAGGGGGAATATGTGGTAGAGGGATGGATGGACGAAAATTCAAAGGCTTGTGATATAATCATTAAACACATTGTCAGTGACAGTTGTAACATGTTTCACCTTCTGAGCGTGGTAAGCAGTCAACAAATCCTTTCTCTTGGCGATATTGAGAGATTGTTTAAAACCGTTAACCCGATTATTGTTGACATTGAAATCTGATATTCACATTGATATTCCCGTAGAATCACACTCCTTTGTTATCTGTTTCAAGGATTTCGCGTTGTAGTTATAAAAAATGATGAACGCATTGCCGTAGTAACACCATTTACTATCAAGTGCATGGATAAAGCGCCCAGCCATATCATTGCAGGGTTTAACCATTCTGGTTTCGACAGCGTGTCAAAGCTACTCATCAATTTGGCAAACAGTTTCAACGAAAATTTTTATTATTGTAGGCCAACAGAAAACTATTTTGTAAATTTACCACTGGAATTTACAAAATAGCTTTCTATTGTCCGACAAATTGACATTTCTCAAGATCAGTACAGCAGGCATCCCCCCACTTAGCAAAGGAAGGTAATGCAAAGCACTGATCCAAGCTGCAAAGTTCAAATCGTTCAACAGCCACCCGATGAAGATCAGGTAAGCACAGCTGTCATCAGGAAGACTTAAAAGATCAAGTTTTGTGAAAGAGACAAAAGCACTTCAAAGGAAACACCAAGAAATGTTGCCAGCACAAATAGAAGACCCAAACCACACCCTTGATCCCCCACCCTGGGAAAACAAACTAGAGAGCATAGCTATTCGCACCACAGTACCTCATCTCACAACCAAAGATGAACACAGTGATGTGAGCAAGAAGGCTCTGACCCTAGCCATGCTGGAAGAAATGTACCCTCAGGAGACATGGATAAGGCTCTACACAGATGGATCAGCCAAAGATCCAATTAGGAGGGGAGGCACCGGACTGCACATACAGTATCCAAGCGGACATTCGGACAACATGAGTCAACTGCAATACCGACAGGCAAACACTGCACAAACTACAGAGCTGAAGTCGAAGCACTGGTCCATGCAGCTAATACCATCAGCAGAACAGCAGACCCTATTGCACAGATTGTCTTTTTATCTGATGCCCGCTCAGTCCTTGAGGCTATCACCAAAGGTAAGCTGCCACAACTTGAAGAAGCACTACAAACCATCAAATGCTTTCGGAAAGCATTGCAGTGGATCCCCTCACACTGTGGAGTCCAAGGAAATGAGGAAGCAGACACGATAGCAAAGGTGGGTGCAGAAGAGAATCAGACAGAAAACATGGTTACCCATACATAGATGAAGGCTATCATCAAGTCACTCTATAGAACACCTCAATCAGAAGATGCCAACATCATCTCTCGAGGCCAGAGCAAGTGACCATTTTTCGTCTCAGAACTGGACATAACAGACTAAACCAACAGTAGCGGTTCCACCTTACGACATCGCCTGCTTGTCCTTGTGGCGAAGCAGAACAGACCACAGAACACATACTTCAATGTTGCAGTACGTATCAGCTGCTGAGAGAAGAGATCTGGCCTTTGTCCACCTCTTTTCTTGAAAAGCTGTATGGGCCTGTGGAAGAACTGCAGAAAACCACAGATTTCATCTTGAGAACGGCTCTCCAGTGTGATACCAGCGGTCGAAAAGAAGAAGATCAGTACAGACGCAGTTTTTGTTTGAGTTGATCATCAAATTGTTATTAACCCAAGAAAATTTCAGTTTTTTCAAAGAAAATGTCCATTTGCAGACCAATAGAAGACTATCTTTGAAAACTTACCACTGGAATGACTGGCGGTAAATTTCCAAAAAAGTCTTCTCTTGGTCTGCAAATGGACATTTCTCAAGACCACTGCAGAAGCCGGGTTTTTTTGTGCTAATATATACATTTAGTCTGAGTTGTTCATATTTAAGAAGTAATCAACCAGCTGTTGGGCTGTCAATCAATGAGCAAACAAGTAGTAATCAGCCAGTCAATCAATCAGTCAATCTGTCAGTGACTGTGCCAGCCAGCAATCAGCCCGCTTACTAGCCATTGAATTGATCTCACAGTTAATAAGCTAGTCAGTCAATCAGTCCATCTGAGTCACTAAGATAGACATTTATATCAGTCCGTTGGGCAATCGTTCCATCTGCTAACCCACGGTTAGAGCTAAGTACCCTCCCCCACCCCACGGACAAAAACCTCGTTATGATACTACACATCACGTAGTTGACAATGACGTCATATGATTAATGGTTAAACTGGGAAGGTATATTGCTGATGACGTCATATAATTGAGTGACAGATCAGATCTCCCCATTAACTTGTGCCATTGTTTAGGATGTCTTAAGCCCATAAACTCGCAATAACTTCTGGGTGTTTAAACGGTATCATGATCTAAAATAGAATTCTATCTACAGAGATGTGGTTAAAAGCTAAAAAACAATCGAATGATGAAGTGGGAGAAGAGACGAATCTTGCACTCTCCGCTCCATTTCACCAGGCATTGCAAATCAGTGTTTTACAGTCTTTCTGCGAGCTGTAGATTCTCGTTTCTAAAAGTGATGAATCCAGTTTCTCTGTCGTTCATATGACGTCATAATCAACTACGCCACATATAGAATGACGTCATAATCAATTACGTCATGACTGACTCGATTTAGTCCGTCTTAAACGCTTAATAGTCTTGTCACGTTGTAAGAATTGTGTCTTTACCATTTAATAAACATTTTGTCGAATATTTTGAAACTTATTTGACTGGCTACTGTTACTGCCATAAGCTCCCACCAAATACTGGTAAAGATCCCTTCAGTAGAACTCCATTTTATCATCCGGAAACGCAATATAATTTCATTAATTGGGTCACCATGACCATGATCTTTTGACCTAAATAATTGATAAGCTTCTTCGGACCCCAAAAGGGGACCTCCAAACCAAATATAGAGATAGAGTTATGTCACCAGTTAGACGGACGAATGGATGAATGAACGTACAAAGCAAATACTATATACCGCAATATATCTATATGAGGGGATTAATCACCGCTGGACATACAAAGCAATCTCAAACTCGTCACATCACAAATTTTGCAACACGGTAAAACTATTTATCACGGTTCCTAGAGTCAAGACCTTATTAAATTTAAGCACTTTCACCAACCATTTTCAAGGGCGTTTTAGTGACACTGGCGGGAGCTCTGGGGTTGGGTTGGGTTGGAGCGTTCTCCCAGATGCTTTTTTCATGTTAGGTTTTCTTGAGAAGCCATTTTTTACATTCTGGTTGATGAACAATATCCATGTATTTTGTCCATAAATCGCATATAAAATTAACCCTTTCACCGACGAATTCCCCGTATCTCATTTTCAAGGCACCAATGCAGGAAAACTGTTGAATATTTTGAAATTAACTTGAGCCATTGCTGCCTTAGCTTCCACTCAAATTAATTTCAAAATATTCAATAGAATAAGTTTTATATCGCAAAGAATATCATTTTTAGGCATTTGTCAGTGAAAGGGTTAGGCATATGGCATTTGAAGTCGCCTTCCTCTGTTAGAAAATGTGTTAGTATGAGATAGAATGACACACTTTTTGTGCCTTGTGAAGGTGGTCCTATAAAACAGGCAGCACGCTAATCAGTCATTGAAAAAGATCGCTGTATCGCTCACCTGGAACATTGGCATGTTAATTAATTTTTATTGAGGTTTTACATCAATCAGTGCCACTTCCAATGACTTTCAGTCAAATGGTTTAGTTTTCGAGATATTGACAACAACCTGTATCGCTCAGCTGGACCATAAGCATCTCAACTAGAATGGTCATTAACAATAAGTAGAACTATAATGAGTTGAGCAGACTTGTAACAAGAAAACAGAGGCTGTGTTACTTTATGTATCAACTTCTCTTGAACAAACTTTAATGGCCCTTAGTCATCAATATCATATTTCCCAAATTTCGGCCCAATCCGTTCAGTGGCTCTGGAGACGAAGTTGCTTTCATGAAAACCAGGCCATCCAAGATGGCCGCCCAACCATTTGGCAAATCAAGTTCCCTTGAGCAAACTTGCTTCAGCTCATGCCCTAAATGATATTTTATGAGTTTTGAATCAATCACTCAAACAGTTTCAGTGAAGATTTTTAAAGACATTTCTAAAAATTGACTAAAATCCATGATGGCCCCCGGCCAAATTGGCTGATCAGCTTCGTTTGAACAAACTTAAACCTCCATGCCCTAAGGACGCTTCTGCCATAAATATAATTGAAATCGGCCCATTAGTTCTCGAGAAGACATTTTAAATTTCCCATTGTTTTAGTATGGGAGCTTTTTGCAGGAAAATTATCCAAGATGGCAGGCAACCCGTTTATCCGACAGTTTCGAAAGTTGCAAATTTGAGATCAGAATACCCCAAAACACATATAAACCCAATTTTGGCCTCAAACTCCATCAAACAAAAAAATCCAATATGGCCGCCAAACACGCTATGTTTTGATTGACCCACGGCAACCATGTTTTTTTTACAGATCAACTGTCCTTGAACAAACTGTAATGGCCCTTATTCCATAATCATGTCCCAAACTTTGGCCCGACCCTTCTGCGGTTCCGGAGTTATCGGGAAAAATAGGTCATCCAAGATGGCTGCCGAACTATTTGGTCAATCAAGTTTGGTTCAGCTCTTGTCCTAGATGAGGTTTCATGAGTCTTGAATCAATTCCACAGGCGGTTTCGGAGATTTTTAGACGTTTCCTAAAATCGGCCGAAATCCAAGATGGCCACAGGCCAAATTAGCCGACCGGCTTCATTTGAACAAACTTGGATCCTTATGCCCTAAGGATGCATCCTGCCACATATAATTGAAATCTGCCCAGTAGTTCTCCAGAAGAAGACATTTTCAATTTCCCATTGCTTTAGTATGGCCGCCTTTGGTGGGAAAATAGTCCAAGATGCCCACCAAACCGTTTATCCGACAGTTTCGAAAATGGCAAATGTGAGCTCAGAATACCCAAAATAATGTATAGAACCAATTTCGGCCTCAAAATCCATCAAATAAAAAATCCAATATGGCGGCCATGTTTTTTGACAGATCAACTTCCCTTGAACAAACTTTAATGGCACTTAGTCCCTAATCATATCGCCCAAATTGCAGAGTGATCCTTCAGCGGTTCTGGAGGTCGTTTTCGGGAAAACTAGTTCATCCAAGATGGCCACCGAACCATTTGGTCAATCAAGTCTTCTTGAACAAACTTGGCTTAGCTCTTTCCCTATGTGATGCTTCATGCGTTTTGAATCGATTCCCCAAGCGGTCATTTCCTAGAATCTGACGAAATCCAAGATGGCCGCCGACCAAATTGTCCGATCGGCTTCATTTGAACAAACTTGGATCTCTATGCCCTACGGATGCCTCCTCCCAAATATAATTGAAATCGGCCCAGTGGTTCTTGAGAAGTCGTTTAAAGAAAAAGTTAATGGGCGGCCAGACAGACGACGGATGGTCGCCAGCCACGGCTTAAGCTCACTTGGCCTTTCAGGCCAGGTGCACTAACCAGCAAATAAATACAGTACAAATCATTTGATATCATAGCATAATTTGTTTATTTTTTACATAATTTACAATATATACAATTTCCTTCATAACACGGAATGTTTTACATTATATATACACACATATGTCACATAAATATTGCACTTAAACACGTAAAACATCTTCATTTTAAACAAGTACTAATGATGAAACAAGCACAATAACATTAGTGTGTAGAGTAGATAGATAAACAAGTGGCCTGTATAGGCTTAAAGGCCATTTTGCTTTGTCAGGCTTGCACACCGCACTCCTCATCACTTAGATAGCTATGTCGAGCCATTCTCTGGAAACAGTACAGCTGTGCAAAAATATCCAGGCCAGTGTTTCTTGTCACATTCAACCAAACAGATGAGATACTATCAATTCCACATGAAACAAGGAATATGTTGTTGCAAATTTTGAAACTAAATTGACTTGTAGTGGTTGAGCCATGTCTTGCAGTCAGTTATTTACATAACTGAAAGAGCTAACTTATCTGGTTGCTGCTGAGTGAGTCTATGATTTCAATATTGAAAGCAAGAAAGCGTTCTATGAACTTTCATGCACCATATATTTAGTTTTCTCTATAATGTCTTCCATTACTCTAACACAATGGAGTGATCCAGTTTTAGCTAAGCTCCACCCATGCTTTTCCCGTGTTGGGATCAATCAATCGCTGCGCTCTCTAAATCTTAATTTCCAGAAGACTATACAGATAAGCTGTTGAATATTTTGAAACTAATTTGACTAGGCACAGTTTCTGCCAAGTCAAATTAATTTCAAAATATTCAACCGAATGTTTATTAAATAGTAAAGACATACAATTTGTACAACTTGAATGGCTGGTGCGATTATCGAGCTTGAATGGCTGGTGCGATTATCGAGCCAGTCATTCCAGTGGTAAATTTCCAAAAATAGTCTTCTGTTGGGCTGCAAATGAACATCTCTCAAGACCTCTGCATAAGCCGTTTTTGGCCTCCGTGAGTGTTAAACGGTTACCTGCTCCAAAGGTTTTCAGTATGCTTTATACCTATCCTGAATGCCACCATAAAACCACCACGGCTAACACCACCTGCAACCGAAGGAGTGGTAGGCTATTCAACAGTGGATCCTCCAAGACCACAGGCTGTTAGAGCACAGAAACAGAGAAGGCCAGCTCACATACAGGCCTAACATACAGATCCAAGATCATAGGCAACTGTCAGACGAGGAACATCGTCTACCCACTAACTTGCAACAAATGTGAGAAACAGTATGTAGTAGAAACTCTACGCACCTTCAAAATCAGAATCCAAGAACATCTGAGATCGATATCAAACCGCCATAGGAATGAACGATACGACACACCTGTATCCAGACATTTCAATAAACATGGACATTCTAGAACTGACATGCAGTCCAGAATTATCCAGGTACTCTCATCAGACCCGGGCGATGAAAACTCCACCCCGTGGAGAAAACAGAAAGAATGTCATTGGATACACCAGCTCCACACAATGGAGCCTATAGGCATAAATCTAGCAGGGATGCCCCTTCCCTGGACCAACACGCCCACCACGGGTGGACACGCCCAGCATGTTGTTATTAATCTTTATACCTATCCTAGTTATTTTGTGATGGGCTTTCTGGAATTCAGATAATTAATAATAAATACATAGTAGTATAATAAACTTTGGCACCCGGATCAATAAATTGACTTAATACCAGGTGATAACTATCATATAGCACTTTAATGGTCAAATATTTGTTTATTGAATGTACAAGAAGACTATTTTTGAAAATTTACCACTGCAATGACTGGCTTGGTCCTCAAGACCACTGTAGAGGCCGTTTTTCTACTATTAAAGGGATAATCAGACTATAGATGTATTATAACAATAGACTGGTCAACGCTATGCTTAATTAATCACGTAATAAGAGAAATGTTATAATCGATTAAATCAAGAAATAACCAGCTGAATATTTTGAAGTAATTTGACTAGAAACATGCAGTTAAATACTGATCTGCTCATCAGTAGGCATATATGCAATCAGATTATTTTTAAAACATGACCTACATATCCCTGCATAGTTTTGCGGTGAGGTTGAAAGGCTAAGATTTCAAAGTTAAATTTGGTTAACCAAAGACGGCTTCTGCAGTAGTCTCGAGAGATGTCTATTTGTAGACCAAGAGAAGAATATTTTTGAAAATTTATCACTGGATTGACTGGCTTGATAATCGATCCAGTCATTTCAGTGGTAAATTTTCAAAAACAATCTTCATATGGTCTGCAAATATTTTTTTGAAGAAATTTGCTTTGTCACATGATCATAGAGATACGCTTAAGACAGATTGAAAATTAAACTAATCACCAAATCCTGAAATCAATATGACCCATACATGATAAACCTTTTAACCCAATAATGGCGAAGAAAATTAGAATATTTGTTTACTAGATGTCAATAACCATGTCAAGTCAATACTACTTTTGAAAATGCACCACTGGAATTCCTGGCTTAGTTATCCAGCCAGTCATTCTTGGTAAAATTTCCAAAATAGTCTTTTGTTGGCATGCAAATTGAAATGGTCATTGTTCAAGACACATGCACAAGCCGTTTTTTGTCCGATTTAACATTTAAGTCAGCATATTCCATACTGCAAAAAATTTTGAAAACAATCTGACTAAAAGTTGTTGCTGTCGGAAGCAACAGCAGCTTTCAGTCAAATTATTTTCAAAATATAGTTTGTTCCCCATTTATTTTCTTTAGAACCATGTATAGTATTTGATTTTTACTGTGCCACAAATCAATGGACCTTTCCAGTTTATCCATCAATCATGTGACGTCATAATCAACTACATGTGTAGGATGACGTCATAATCAATGACGTCATGGATGATGTAGATAGGTTCGTCACGAACGCCATAGCAGCAACAGCACCCAGTCAAACCAGCTTAAAAAAATTCAACAGCTTACATGTATAGTTATTTGGAAATTGATAGGATGGAACTTAGCTAGAGCAGGGCGGAGAATAGCTAAAACTGGATTCCTCCATTGCATGGGCCAGGTTTATTTCTTTGCAGTGAGTTGTGCTTTCATATTTCTAGCTGATTCAGCGATGTGTCTGTCCATTGCACTACAACGCATTATCACAAGATCAAGATCATCCTCGCTTTTGTTCTCAAGCGCCGCCTCAGCCGCCTCTTGGAGCCGTCTGCAATAACAAGCGAAAGGAGTCTTTAGCGTTGTGGGAAGTGGGAATAATTCGCGAAGATGAGTAAAATATGCTCAATAGGAAAACACATAATATTTGACAATTTTCTTCGATATCCCTGGCAATCTATTCAATCGAGAGATCTGATCTGTCACTCAAGTATATGACATCATAATGAAATACATCACATGTAGGATGACATCACAATCAGAATACGTACTGAATGAACATTTAAAAGTCTGTCACGTGTACAAATTGTATGTATTTGATGGATTTACTATTTAATAAGCATTGCTGGATATTTTGAAACTAATTTGACTGGGACCTGTTACTGCCATAGGCAGTAACAGTACCCAGTCAAATTAGTTTCAAAATATTCAACAGCTTACCTCTATAGTTACTGTGAAAATGGGATTCTGAGAATTTAGAGCTCAAAGTATATAAATCAATCCCAGCATGCACAAATGGGCGGAGCTTAGCTAGAAATGGATCCCTCAATGGAATTCCAGTTTCTCAGTCAATCATATGACATCATCAACAACTACATGACGTGTAGGATGACATCATAATCAATTATGTCATGAATAAGGTAGATAGGTTCATCACAAACCCTTACCGTTTAATCCCCTGTAAAATTTCCAAGCCAAAAAGGTATTTTCAGAGACTAAAATAGCTGGAGGGTATCATATTATGTAATAAACTTGTAATCATAACCTCTGTAAATGCACCCTATATCATTGTAATATGAGGTAATAAAACTTGGAAATCCCCATTTTTGGGTCTTTTTTTATCGTGCATCCATGATCATGTGAGTTCATTCGTGATCACAAACACCCAATATAATCACTGTAGAGTGCTTGTGGATATGTGCCTCCAATTACAGAGGTTAAAACTAGAGCTGGGCGGTATTGGCATGACGATAACGGTATCTGTGAAAAACACCGCGATAACTACTAATATCGCGGTATTTGGAATAATTTTGGATATGATAGGGTTAATATGGCCAATCTATGAATAGGCATCCTTTTTAGATGTATACACAAACAAAGCCTACAATTTGTATTATATTTGTTTCAGCACCAAATAAAATATTTTTTCTCGCCTTTTTGCGTTTTACTTTGTCATTGTGAAGAGGAAGATGCGCATAAGTGTCCAGGAATCTCCAAGGGAAATCCGAAGGGTCCAATCTGATTGGTTAAAAGCATCAAGTATCTTTCATTGGTTTTAACCAGGTCATAATCGGGTGCAGTGTTTAGTGAAGCATTCACGATCAGCTGTTTTTATTATTACTATTGAAAGCTTATAATGAATGCTCCGCGAGAAAGACCACGCGATTAGGCACATGATCAATTAATGGATAAACCAGGTCTGAAGACGCGATCAGCTCCCCACGTGTATGCGTGTATAAAGATAACAAAATGACCTGAATTTTTTAAGCAATAAAATAGAGAATGTAGAATTGTAGATAAGAATCGTCGATCACTGATTAAATTATTATACTTGACGTGCAAAATTCTGGTACTGAATGGTTAATTATTGAAAATGGTCAAGTTTTATAAGGAATTGACTAATCAACCCCACCTGCCCGCCCAGCCCCCATTCCACCCCTTTAGAACATTGTCGACCTATTGACTGCGGCATGAAAGTCAATCACACACTTCATCCTATAAACTGGACTTACCAGAGTGTGTGAAAATAAATAATCATCAGCTATTTATACAGATTATTTCAAAACAATTTGACTCAAAGTTGTTGCTGTCGATGTCAGTAACAACATTTGGGTCATAAAGTTTTCAAACTAATCAGCTCTTTATTTATTTTTTCCTTTAAATTATATTTCCATAAAGCCTCTGCATTCGTCTTGAAAGTGGTTAAATCATAGCCCTATAGATCGATGGCGCAATAGTCACCTGAGCCAATGACCCAGAACGCATGAAATTAGTGAATACAACACATTTCACCTTAAAAGATCTGCTGTCTTCTAGAAAAGATGATCTAAGAGGTTATTAGTTATTAATAACTTGTCCGATTTTAGCTAAATATTTTGGAGACAATTTGATTGGAAATTATTGTCATGGCGCAATAAGTTTTAATCAAATCATTTTCAATATAATCAGCCAGGCTTGTTTCATTCATATTGCGGCTGCCTTTAGCGCATTCAGCATATCAATGGTATTACTGGTAAAGACTGATCACTACTCACCCAAGCGTACATTTATACACACTTGTGGGGTGAAGAATAGAGGGATTACAGTTATGGCTTCACCGGTTTAGTTAGATCGCTTGAATTTATTGTCATGGTTAGAGAGTGAATTTATCCCGCTAGGATATTTGGATGGTCGTTGTTTTATTTATTCCCTTGTAATGACGTCAATCGCGTCATCAGCTATGGAAAGCGAAGGTGGTATTCCAATAATATAATCAAAACGAGGCTGAGTTAAGTATATTTGTGTTTTACAAATGGCTGCTATTTTGCGTATTCGACGTTGTCAGCAACTACGATTTTCAGATTTAACTTGTCTTCATTGGAACAACATTTAATTGAGCATGGAAGGATAACTATACTAAGAACAGTAGGGCTATGTATATAACACATGGACATATATTTACTGCAACAATAGTGCCGAAAATGATTGCTTTTGACTACCATGAATACGGAAATGAAGAGACCAGACTCGTGAAATTCGCATGAAATGCTTTATTATCAAATTATTACAATATATAAATTGTCAATACCGTCACTGACGGTATTTGACGATATTGGCGGTTTTTAGAAATGAGACGATAACGATAACAATAACAATAATATCGCGATTTTCCCGGTTTTATCTGGAAACCGCCCAGCTCTAGTTAAAACTCTTTTATGTTTGAGGCGCAAATGGGAGTTTCATAGTTGCGATCTACCCCCAGTTTCGAGTCCAGTATATTTATACCTGCCGAGTACTCGCTATAACCCTATAACCGCATTCCTAATATTACATGATTTCTATTTTTTCGAGACAATATTTTATTTTAAAAGTTGCATTAATTTTGATGTAATAAACAATCTTTTTGAAGGATACACAAAACTTATGAAGTCCCATCCAGTAATTTCACTTCTGCAATGATGTTTTTAGGCATACATTAAGCATAGTGGTATGGTGGTAAGCATGTGTACGAGGAAATTGTGTTCAATTTTCATTATAGTCTCTATATGAGTATTAACTATTTTAGAGAACGGATTTCAATTTTTCTATGCGTCCTTTCTATGAGTATAAGGACTTTTGGGGAGGTTTTGGACCAAAACTTAGTCTGCATCCAATACAAGCTAGCGTCCTTTCCTCACATAAAAACGGTAATTAATGATGGACTAAGCATTGTTGTACAAATTTTATGTCTTTACTATTTAATAAACATGCTGTTGAACGTTTTGAAACTAATTTGTCATAGCCAGCAACAGCACCGAGTCAAATTAATTTCAAAATATTCAACATCTTACCCGTATAGTTTTCTGGAAATTGATAGTCAGGGAGGGCATGGATTGATCGATCCCAATACACATTTTTAGCCATAAATCGGGAATGAAAGTAGGTATATTCACAAAATTTGTTACATACATTGGTATTATGAGTGGCTAGAAACACATTTAATTTGGAGTTAAAAGGTAAAATATTGAGGTCACAGGTACACTTAATGCATACAGGAATACACATTTTCATCCATAACTTTGCAATGCAATATTGCAGTTGGATAGAAGTAAAATTTTGTTTCAGGTCAAAAGGTGAAATATCTAGGTCACAGGGTCATTAAGTGCATCCCGAAATACACATTTTTAGCCATAAATCGGGAACGCAATTAGGTAGAATTACCAAATTTGACCAATGCTTTTATATTATAGGTCGCTAGAAGGTCTATGATTTTCAGGACAAAGCATCAAATATCAAGGTCACAGAGTGCATATGGGAACACATTTTTGGTAATAACTCTGGAATTACAAGACGGTAGAATCACCAGATTTAGCACACGCCTTTATATTGTGATAGCGTATGATTGCTCTGAGTTTGAGGTCAACGGAGCAACTATCTAGGTCATGGGGGTCACTAAGGGCATTGCCAAGACAGAGCGCAAAAGGAGTGAGTCAGCATCTCGCTCGAGTGCATTCTCATTATTATTATTATTATTATTATTATTATTACCCAATTTTAACATAAGACTTGGCTCTATTCTCTGGGAGTACTCGTGGAATGTACTTCATAGCCTCAAAGCGATTAGAATACTGCATACAAACATCGACAAATGGCTAAAAACAAATAAGAAATACATACATTATAAGTGTGCACATAGAGATGATTATACAGCAGCAGTAGCAGTAGTAGTAGTAGTAGTAGTAGTAGTAGTAGTAGTAGTAGTAGTAGTAGTAGCAGTAGCAGTAGTAGCAGTAGTAGTAGTAGCAGTAGTAGTAGTAGTAGTAGTAGTAGTAGTAGTAGTAGTAGTAGCAGTAGCAGTAGTAGTAGCAGTAGTAGTAGCAGTAGTAGTAGTAGCAGTAGTAGCAGTAGGAGCGGCAGTAGCAGCAGCAGTAGCAGCAGCAGTAGTAGTAGGAGCGGCAGTAGGGGTGGCCACAGCAGGTGCAGTAGGAGCAGCTGCAGTAGGAGCCGAGGCAGCAGCCGCAGTAGTGAGGAGGACCAGTAGTAGCATCAGCAGCATCAAGAGGGGAAGCAGCAATAGTAGTACAGATTTTATTTGAGGAAAGGACACTAGCGTGTATTAGACGCAGGTTAAATTTTGGCCCAAACCCTCCCCAAAAACCCTTATACTCATAGAAGGGGGGCATACAGAAATTGAAATCCATTCTCTAAAATGTTTAAAACTCATATAGACACTACCACGAAAATTGAACACAATTTCCATACACATGCTTACCACCGTACCACTATGCTTAATGTCTGCCTCAAAAATGTCATTGTGGAAGTGAAATTATTAATGGGACCGCTTAAATATTGTGTATCTTCAATAAAGATCATTTATTACATCAAAATCAATGCTACTTTTGACATAAAATGTTGCTTAGAAAATATAGAAATCACGTGACATTAGGAAGGTGGTAAAATCACCAGTTGTGTTTACTAGATTTCTTCTAATATTTGCTATTCTCTATTTTCATTGGCTTGTACGAGAGAATTTATCCAATCAGAACAGAGAAATAATATTTCTCTTCAGAAAAAATTAATAATGGAACAGTGTTTTCTCTCGCATTGCGTATTAATTTTGCAATGCCGACCAACATCAAATGATCGAAAACGGAATCAAGATGTATGACAAAAATTGCTTGAGTCAGAATTAAAATGAGATAAACCCCTTCTTATATTGGCGATTCACTGACTCTTGCGATTGGAGGCGCTGTGTTCTCGCGAGATCTTATACGCTAACGGGTGTTTGTTATCAAAGTGGTACCCATTACTCAGATCAGACCTAAAATACAATACTCAGTTCCTATCGCGCAATGATAATATATAGCAAGAGTCCTGAGTTCAGAATATTTATATATCTGAGTACTCGCTCTAAACAAGAGGCCCAACGGGCCTGTGTCGCTCACCTGGAGCACCATCAATTTTTGTCAAAATTGTTGGTGGGTGGTTTAGCAGTTTTTTAAATGAGTTTGTGCACATTTTTGCAAGTGCAATATGGCCGCCAAACACACTACATTTTGATTGCCCCATGGCGCCCATATTTTTTGATGGATCAACTTCCCTTGAACAAATTTTAATGGCCCAATTTTCGGCCTGATCCCTTCAGCGGTTCTGGACGAGTCATTTTCCTGAAAACCAGGTCATCCAAAATGGTCGCCGAACCATTGGTCAATCAAGTCCTCTTGAACAAACTTGGCTTACCTCTTGGCCTAGATGAATATTCCCCAACTGGTTTCGGAGATTTTTGAAGACGTTTCCTGAAATTGCCCTAACTCCAAAATGGCCGCTGGGAAAATTGGCCGATCGGGTTCATTTGAACAAACTTGGATCCTTATGCCCTAAGGATGCTTCCTGCCAAATATAATTGAAATTGGCCTAGTAGTTCTCGAGAAGACATTTTAAATTTCCCATTGCTTTAGCATGGGAGCCTTTGATGAGAAAATTATCCAAGATGGCCGCCAAACCATTTATCCGACAGTTACAAAAATTGCAAATTTGAGTTCAGAATACCCAAAAACATATATAGAACAAATTTTGGCCTCAAAATCCATCAAATAAAAAAATCCAATATGTCCGCCAAACACACTACATTTAGATTGGCCCACGGAGGCCATGTTTTTAGATGGAGCAACTTCCCTTGAACAAACTTTAATAGCACTTAGTCCATAATCATATCTCCCAAATTTTGGCCTGATCCATTCAGCGGTTCTGGAGAAGTCCTTTTCTGGAAAACTAGGTCATCCAAGATGGCTGCCGAACCATTCGGTCAATCAAGTCGTCTTGAACAAACTTGGCTTACCTCTTTGCCTACATGAGGTTTCATAAGTTTTGAATCGATTCCCCTAGCCGTTTCAGAGAACGAGATTTTTAGACATTTCTAAAAATCAGCCGAAATCAAAGATGGCCACCGACCAAATTGGCCGATCGGCTTCCTTTGAAGAAAATGCAATCTCTATGTCATATGGATGCTTCCTGCCAAATCTAATTCAAATTGGCCCAGTAGTTCTCGAGAAGACATTTTAAATTTCCCATTGCTTTAGTATGGGAGCTTTTGGCGGGAAAGTGATCTAAGATGGCTGCCAAACTGTTTATGCGACAGTTTCGAAAATTGCAAATTTGATATCAGAATACCCAAAAACCCATATAAAACGAATTTCGGCCTCAAAATCCATCAAATAAAAAAATCCAATATGGCTGCCAAACATTATATTTTGATTGGTCCACCACGGCCATGTTTTTTGACGAATCAACTTCTCTTGAACAAACATTAATCGCCCTTAGTTGCTAATTATATATCACACATTTCGGCCTGATCGCTTCCGCGGTTCTGGGGAAGTCGTTTTTGTGAAAACTAGGTCATCCAAGATGGCCGCTGAACCATTTGGTTAATCAAGTTCTCTTGAACAAACTTGATTCAGCCCTTACCCGTGATCATATTTCGTGAGTTTTGAATCGATCCCTCAAATGGTTTGGGAGAAGATTTTTAGCCATTTCTAAAAATCGGCCGAAATCCAAGATGGTCACCGGCCAAATTGGCCAATCGGGTTCGTTTGAACAAACTTGAATCTCTATGCCTTAAGGATGCTTCATGCTAAATATAATTGAAATCGTCCCAGAAGTTCTCAAGAAGAAGATATTTAAAATTTCCCATTGCTTTAGTATGTGAGCTTTTGGCGGGAAAATGATCCAAGATGGCCACCAAACCATTTATCGGACCGTTTCTAAAATTGCAAATTTGAGATCAGAATACCCAAAAAACTTTATAAAACCAATTTCGGCCTCAAAATCTATCAAATAAAAATATCCAATATGGCCACCAAACATGCTATATTTTAATCGGCCCACGGCGGCCATGTTTTTTGACGGATTAACTTCTCTTGAACAAACTTTACTGGCCCTTAGTCCCTAATCATATCTGCCAAATTTCGGCCCGATCCCTTTAGCGATTCTGGAGAAGTTATTTTCGCTAAAACCAGGTCAACCCAGATGGCCGCCAAACTATTTTTGACCAATTAAGTTCCCTTGAACAAATTTGGTTGAGCTCTTGCCCTAGATTATATTTCATGGGGTTTCCTTCAATCCCTCAACCGGTTTCGGAGATTTTTAAAGACGTTTCTAAAAATTGGCCAAAATCCAAGATGGCCCCCGGTCTAATTGGCCGATCGGCTTCCTTTGAACAAATTTTGATTCCTATGCCCTAAGGATACCTCCTGCCAAATATAATTGAAATTGGCCCAGCGGCTCTTGAGAAGAAGTCGTTTAAAGGAAAAGTTGACAGACGGACAGATGGATGGACGATGGATGGTCGCCACGACATAAGTGCACATGGCCTTTCAGGCCAGGTGAGCTAATAAAGTTCTTTGGCGATTGGACCATTAGCATTTGAACCATTTGCGTTTAAATAGATATGATGGATAATTTTCGGAAAATCCAAGATGACCACCCAAAAAATTTACCAATCAAAATTCTGAACAGAAATTCTAATCTACCTTGATAGGGTCCCTCTAGCCAAGTTTGTTTGAAATATGTCAAGCAACTAAGGAGAAGCGGTGTTTTGATAGTTTCTGGTAAATTTTTCATAAAATCTAAGATTTTCACCCAAAGAATTGATCAATCAAAATTCTGAATATAATTTCTAGAGCCTACCACCATAGAATCCTTTAGTGAAATTTTTTTTTAATGTGTCAAGCAGCTAAAGATGGTTTTTTTTGGGTTTTTTTTACAATTTCCGGTACATTTTTCAGAAAATCTAAGATTTTCAAGCAAAACACTGATGAATCAAAATTCTGTATGATGTTCTAGAGCCTATGGCCATAGGCTCCTTTCAGCCTAATTTGGTTAAAACCGGTCAAGATGGTAAGGAGATGAAGCAATTTGACAATTTCCAGTACATCTCAGATTTTCACCCAAAAAAGTGATGAATCAAGATTCCGAATAGAGGTTCTGGAGCCTATGACAATAGGGTCCTATCACCCAAATTTGGTTGAAATCGCTCAGAATGGTAAGAAGATGATACATTTTGACAATTTCCAGTACATTTTTCATTAAATCTAAGATTTTCACCCAAAAAATTGATGAATCAAAATTCCGAATGGAAGTACTGGAACCTATGACCATTGGGCCCTTTCAGCCAAATTTGGTTGACATCGCTCAGAATGGTAAGGACAGGAAGCAATTTGACAATTTCCGGTACATTTTTTGATAAAATCTAAGTTTTTCACCCAAAAAATTGATGAATCAAAATTCTGAATGGATGTTCTGGAACCTATGACCATTGGGTACTTCCAGCCAAATTTGGTTGAAATCGGTTAAAATGATAAGGAGAAGAAGCATTTTGACAACTTATGGCAAATTTTTAATAAAATCTAAGGTTCTGACCCAAAAAATTGAGGAATCAAAATTCTGAATGGAGGTTCTGGAGCCTACGACCATAGGGTACTTCCAGCCAAATTTGGTTGAAATCGACCAAGCGGTTAATGGCATAAGCTCGAGATAAAAACTGTGTCCTTTAGTTGAGATTTAATAGTAGCAGCAGCAGTAGTAGGTTCAGCAGTAGTAGCAGTGGCTGGAGTGGTAGTGGTAGTAGGTGTAGTAGTGGTAGTGGCAGTGGCAGTGGTGGTAGTGGTAGTAGTCGTAGGGACAATAAGAGCAGCAGCAGCAGTAGTAGTGTAGCAGCAGCAGTAGTGTAGCAGCAGCAGTAGTAGTGTAGCAGCAGCAATAGTAGTGTAGCAGCAGTAGTGTAGCAGCAGTAGCATTGTAGCAGCAGCAGTAGTGTAGCAGCAGCAGTAGTAGTGTAGCAGCAGCAGCAGCAGTAGTAGTGTAGCAGCAGTAGTAGTGTAGCAGCAGCAGCAGTAGTGTAGCAGCAGCAGTAGTGTAGCAGCAGCAGTAGTGTAGCAGCAGTAGTAGTGTAGCAGCAGCAGTAGTGTAGCAGCAGCAGTAGTGTAGCAGCAGCAGTAGTGTAGCAGCAGCAGTAGTGTAGCAGCAGTAGTAGTAGTAGCAACAGTAGTGTATCAGCAGTAGTATTGTAACAGCAGTAGTATTGTAGCAGCAGCAGTAGTGTAGCAGCAGCAGTAGTGTAGCAGCACCAGTAGTGTAGCAGCAGAAGTAGTGTAGCAGCAGCAGTAGTAGTGTAGCAGCAGCAGTAGTAGTGTAGCAGCAGTAGTAGTGTAGCAGCACCAGTAGTGTAGCAGCAGAAGTAGTGTAGCAGCAGCAGTAGTGTAGCAGCAGCAGTAGCGTAGCAGCAGCAGTAGTAGTAGTAGTAGCAACAGTAGTGTAGAAGCAGTAGTATTGTAGCAGCAGTAGTATTGTAGCAGCAGCAGTAGTGTAGCAGCAGCAGTAGTGTAACAGCACCAGTAGTGTAGCAGCAGAAGTAGTAGTAGTATAGCAGCAGTAGTGTAGCAGCAGCAGTAGTGGAGCACCAGCAGTAGTGTAGCAGTAGCAGTAGTGTAGCAGCAGTAGTAGTAGTGTAGCAGCAGCAGTAGTAGTATTGTAGAAGCAGTAGTAGTAGTAGTGTAGCAGTAGTAGTGTATCAGCAGCAGTAGTGTAGCAGCAGTAGTATTGTAGCAGCAGTAGTATTGTAGCAGCAGTGTGACATCGCTCAGAATGGTAAGGACAGGAAGCAATTTGACAATTTCCGGTACATTTTTCATAAAATCTAAGTTTTTCACTCGAAAAATTGATGAAGGTTCTGGAGCCTACGACCATAGGGTACTTAATGCCAAATTTGGTTGAAATCGACCAAGCGGTTAATGGCATAAAACTGTGTCCTTTAGTTGAGATTTAATAGTAGCAGCAGCAGTAGTAGGTTCAGCAGTAGTAGCAGTGGCTGGAGTGGTAGTGGTAGTGGTAGTAGGTGTAGTAGTGGTAGTGGCAGTGGTGGTAGTGGTAGTGGTAGTAGTAGTTGTAGTAGTGGTAGTGGTAGTAGTAGTAGTAGTAGTAGTAGTAGTAGTAGTAGTTGTAGTAGTGGCAGTAGTAGTAGTAGTAGTAGTAGTAGTAGTAGTAGGGACAATAAGAGCAGCAGCAGCAGAAGTAGTGTAGCAGCAACAGCAGCAGCAGTAGTAGTGTAGCAGCAGCAGTAGTAGTGTAGCAGCAGCAGTAGTAGTAGTGTAGCAGTAGTAGTAGTAGCAGCAGTAGTGTAGCAGCAGTAGTAGTGTAGCAGCAGCAGTAGCGTAGCAGCAGCAGTAGCGTAGCAGCAGTAGTAGTGTAGCAGCAGTAGTGTAGCAGCAGCAGCAGTAGTGTAGCAGCAGCAGCAGTAGTAGTGTAGCAGCAGCAGTAGCGTAGCAGCAGCAGTAGTGTAGCAGCAGCAGTAGTGTAGCAGCAGCAGTAGTAGTAGTAGCAACAGTAGTGTAGCAGCAGCAGCAGTAGTAGTGTAGCAGCAGCAGTAGTGTAGCAGCAGCAGTAGTGTAGCAGCAGCAGTAGTAGTAGTAGCAACAGTAGTGTAGCAGCAGTAGTATTGTAGCAGCAGTAGTATTGTAGCAGCAGCAGTAGTGTAGCAGCAGCAGTAGTGTAGCAGCAGTAGTTTAGCAGCAGCAGTAGTAGTAGTAGTGTAGCAGCAGTAGTTTAGCAGCAGCAGTAGTAGTAGTAGTGTAGCAGCAGCAGTAGTAGTAGTGTAGCAGCAGCAGCAGTAGTGTAGCAGAAGCATTAGTAGTGTAGCAGCAGCAGCAGTAGTGTAGCAGCAGCAGTAGTAGAAGTGTAGCAGTAGCAGCAGTAGTGTAGCAGCAGCAGCAGTAGTAGTAGTGTAGCAGCAGCAGTAGTAGTGTAGCAGCAGCAGCAGCAGTAGTGTAGCAGCAGTAGCAGCAGTAGTGTAGCAGCAGCAGCAGTAGTGTAGCAGCAGCAGCAGTAGTGTAGCAGCAGCAGCATTAGTGTAGCAGCAGCAGTAGTAGTGTAGCAGCAGCAGCAGTAGTGTAGCAGCAGCAGCAGTAGTGTAGCAGCAGCAGCAGCAGTAGTGTAGCAGCAGTAGTAGTGTAGCAGCAGCAGTAGTGTAGCAGCAGTAGTAGTGTAGCAGCAGCAGTAGTGTAGCAGCAGCAGCAGTAGCAGCAGTAACAGTAGTTACCTCATATCCTATAGGTGACTTTTTTGTCTTTGAGAATTTCTCCAGCTCTAACCAGTCCCCCGATTCTGCCAATGCAGCCATACGGATCCACCAAAATCTGAAATACACATGTACACATTACAGTGTATATTTCAACAAAGACATCTGCCACCTGTGGGGACAGAAGAAAGGTAGGTGCAATATCTATAGCAATTTTAAGCTTAACCACTACACCTACTAAATACCATCACAGGCAAACCTGCCCAAATTAAACCCGCTATAAATCAAAGAAACCGCTCTAACCTGAATGTAACGAGAGAAAGAATCAACGAAAACTTAAAGCCTCTCTTCTTCAGAATTTTCCCCGTATATGAAGGCAGCAATACAGGAAAGTTGTTGAATATTTTGAAAGTTATTTGACTGGAAATGTGGAGTTTATGAGACAATGTGTGCGAGAGAAAAAGTAATATAAAACAAACACAGATTTATTGAACAAGACTGAATACGTTATCCTAATCGACCTAAACATAATAAATGGGTAAATAAATGGGCAGGTATAAAATCCTTGCATGAATGCTTAACTAGTACAGGGTTTGCTATTGGTTTTTGAAAATTGAATTCAGGGTCTTTTTAAGGACTTTTCAGGCAAAAAAAAGAATTTTCAAGTACCTTTATTAAGGTACGGCCTCCTTTACATCCGCTTCTGGCCTCCTTTACATCCGCTTCTAGCCACCTATTCCTCCCACATAATTCTTTATTGTCACATTTTAATCACAACAATTTAGAAACAGATTACACTAAATTCTGAATTACAAATCATGTGATTAAAATACTTATTACTAAAAAATTTATATATTTTCGCTTGGTCTGCCATAGTCGGGGAAGCTGGACAATGACAAGTTCACAGGGTTTTCAAGGAAATTCTCAATTCTAACTAAAGGACTTCAAGGCCTTGAATATGCAATATATTATTTGAAGAATTTTCAAGGAATTTCAAGGTTGTGGGAACCCTGTAGTAAGTACATGTACTTCTGCTTAGATGGGTTCAGCATGCAGCCATCCTACAAACCCTAATCCTTTGCTGACCTCTTAGTTGCCACTCACAACTAGCACAAGTCAGTTTGTCAGTCAAATTTGACTGACATTTCAGACAAAGTCGCCTAATTCGCAACAGTAACACATTACACTTGTTACAGTGGATCCCAGATTTTCATTGTTAATAGAGGAATCCAGTCCATCAGTCAAGTATATGACGACATAATTAATTACGTCACAGGTAGTTGACATCAAAATTAAAATGCATCATGAATGGCGTATATAAGTCCATCAGGAACTCTTAATAGTCTGTCATGTGTATGAATTGTATCTCCCAGTCAAATTAGTTTCAAAACATTCTACAGCTTTCATGAATATATAGTTGTCTTGAAATTGAGACACTACAATTTCAAAGGTTAAAGATGTCAGAACACTCATCAACGAAATCCTGACACATAAATCGCATTCTTTATTATTTTGAAAATAATTTGACTGGAAGCCATTGCTGCCTTAGGCAGCAATGACTTCCAGGAAAATTAATTTCAAAATATTAAACATATTTCTTGTAAGGTTACTTGGAAATTGACGTAAAGTTAAATGCATCTGTGAAAGGGTTAACAAAAGCTCACTTTCTATCTGGAACTTTAAATTCCTTCCGAAGGCTTTCCGCGTGCTTGCTACAGTTGTCAGCAATCAGCTTGTAGATGGTTTTATGCAGGGATAGATCCACAAACTGTTTGTTTAGCTCCTCCTCCAACTTTCTCTGAACTCGCAACAAACGTATCTGTTCCTCAGTTTGCTGCCAAATAAACATTCACAATATTAATCAGGTAGGAATTCTTCATGATTGTTGTTATTATAATTGAATTCATACTCATATCACATTGTCAATCAAAACCAGATTCAAATGTAGTACCTTTTAAGACTAACATAGGTAAAGTTCGACTCGCTAACTATAGTCAGTTTGCTGGTTTACTGAACATGCGCAGTCGCTATGCCAAGCCGAACGCTCAATAGTTAACTATAGTTCATTGGTACCCGGTTCCCAATTGAATTACTATTGGGGAAAAGTTGGAGCCAGGTACCAGTCTCCATTAACCCTTTCTGTCGTCTGTTTTGATTGCCTATGAAAATGGATTACTTTTGTTCACTAAGATGTCAAAAAGTGTCCATATGACATAAAGCGGGAAGGAATAGGAGCTTGGGAACATTAATATACAATGGGAAAGCATAATTTCATCAAACCTAAGTTATTTAGTGAAATATTTACACTTATATGCATTTATTCATGGCAAGCGATCACTGTCCGCTATTTTGAAATTTACGCAAATATCACACTAACCATCTGAACCGAGCTCGGGTGCTCAGTTGACTATAGTTGACTAGCTAGTTAACTATTTCAAGTGTGACTCGGAATCTAGTTAGCTATAGCTAACTATGGTTAGGAGTCGAACTTGACCATAGTTTATTTTGACAGTTTTTAGCACATAAATGTGCTTCATTTATGTGCTTCATCACGTCTGATGAAGCACATTTATGTGCGAAAACTCGTCAAAATAAGCTAAGTTAGTCTTAAAATGTACTCCCTTTGAATCCGGTTTTTATTTTCTAGATACAGCCTAGCACAGCTACCTAACTTTTATCCCAGATCACATTGCAAAATCAATGACTTTTTTCATGACCATAACTGCACGATTTCCTGACCTGAAAGACTATTGCAAATTGACAAATGAAAGTAATTTGAATAGCAATATTTTCAAGTCAAATTAGTTTCAAAATATCCCAGAGCTTACCTGTATGATTACCTTAAAATAAATATGCTTGGGTTAAAAAGGTAACCGTTTCGCAGGTGTCCATGACTTATGAGAAAATATGCAGATTTTCCAGAATTTCCCGGTATTAATTCTCAGAGTTCATGACTTTCAAGGACTTTCAAGACCTAATATGAATGCTGTACACAAAATAACACGTACTGAACACAACACCCGGGTACCCGTTTGATAAATCACAAATTAATGTGAAAACATTGAGACTGAGTCATTGTTGCCACCAGCTTTCAGTCAAAATGGTTTCAGGATCACACCAGGATACTCACACCAGGATACATGTTGAAATCAATCTGAGTTAATGTATTCACTGCCTCTGTCGTCAACGACTTTCAGTCACAAAGTATTTTACGTGCAACAAGTAGTAGCTAATTACCTTTATACAAACATAATTGACTATTATATGGTATGAGAGAATATTATCTGTGTCTCTGCATACAACCACATTTTAACCATCTAACACTAATCTCAGCCAAAAACACCTTCTGCAGTGGACTTGAGAACTGTCCATTTGCAGACCAAGAGAAGACTATTTTTGAAAATTTACCAATGAAATGACTGGCTCGATAACCGAGCCAGTCATTCCAGTGGTAAATTTTCAAAAATAGTCTTCTCTTGATCTGCAATGGACATTTTCTATGAGAAAATATAATTTTTAAAACAAATTTGAGAGCTAAATGATTAAATGGTCAAACTGACATAACTGGTTCGTGCTTAAGCAAAATAGCTGCACACATCAGTCATATAAATGAAGCTTAAAGGCAAGTTTAGATGCCTTTCCCCAAATTTTCATACTTCAGTTTTTTCTGGTGAAGGCAATTTTATTATTGTGTGAAATTAGCAATCAACAGCATGTGATAGTTCAATTTTACCTTTAACCATTTAAAACTCAGCCAAAAATAGCTTCTGCAGTGGTCTTGAGAAATGTTGAGGACTATTTTTGAAAATTTACCACTGTAATGAGTGGCTCGATAACAATATTGAAATAGGATGAGGCATTTTTGAAAAAAAGTTGATTTGAAAACTACAAATACAGACACTGCCGCCGCCGCCGGAAACAGTGATATTTATGTCTCGCTTTCTACTTCACAAGTGAGACAAAAATAGTCTTATCTTGGCCTACATATGGACATTGATCAAGAAGCCATTTTTTATCTGTGCTGTTAGCTGAGATGAAACTGGTGACGGTCTGCAACATACCTTAGCAGCAAACTCATTCTTTGCTTTGCCGTAGCAGTCTAGAGCATCAGCCAAATGCGCAATCTTACCATCCATTCTCTGAGAAAAAATAGGACAAGATACAGATGTCGCTACATCCTCATAGGACGCTGGTTTAAACCTTTCATGCTGAAGCCGACTGAAAACCGCCTGAAACCGCTCTCTATAATGGTCTTGAGGAGTCCATTTGCAGGCCAAGAGAAGATAATTTTTGAAAATTTACCACTGGAATGACTGGCTCGATAATCGAGCCAGTCATTCCAGTGGTAAATTTTCAAAAATAGTCCTCTCATGGTCTGCAAATGGACATCTTAATATTTGAAAATTTGAATTTTCTTGACCAAATAGGGACATTAAATGGTTAAATGCAAACACAGCTAACACAAGAGCAATCAAAGATTGGAGAACATCATCATCCTCATCCGGTGTTTGTTATATTATAAAAAGTTCCCCGATTTTCGGGATTTATTCAGATTATCTAAACTTTTTTATTTTACGGATTTTTCAGATTATTTATGATTACACTTAAGGTTGTGGAATTCTAGTGTCCCGTCAAACCCTTTCCTGTGCCAAATCAGACCAGTAGTTTCCGAGATATTCACAGATTCAGAATGTGTTCCGATACGGATACAGGTTCTTTTATCTGGATCATGGTCAGGTTTCTTCATTGTGTTAAGATTTGAACAAAACAGGATTAGTATTTTTTTAGATACAGTACGGAAACACAGACACACCCACACACACAGACCTGATCGCAATATCCTCTTCCATTTATGGGGGGGTGGGGGGAGTATAATTATTTGGTGTCTATCATTTTACATCTCCCAATTCATGACAAACCAAGAGTGTAATCAATAGTGATTGTCATTTTAATGGTATTCCATTTGTGTGAATTCACCATGTGAAACAAGACAGGCAGAAAAAGCTTCTACTGACTCTATAGTCAAAATATAATAAGCCATTCTGAAATCATCGTTGTAGCTGTCAACTATCCTGACTTGCGCACCCTGTTTCAGATGGCAATGACATTGAAGTGTGACTTAAAACCACCTCAAACATAAATCCATGGAGGAATCCACTTCTAGCTATATCACCCCCATTTCTAGCTACAACCCCTACCCATTTCTAGCTATACCCCACCCATTTCTAGCTATACCCCACCCATTTCTAGCTATACCCCACCCATTTCTAGCTATACCCCACCCATTTCTAGCTACAACCCCTACCCATTTCTAGCTATACCCTGCACATTTCTAGCTATACCCCGCACATTTCTAGATATACCCCACCCATTTCTAGCTATACCCTGCACATTTCTAGCTATACCCCACCCATTTCTAGCTATACCCTGCACATTTCTAGCTATACAGCACCCATTTCTAGCTATACCCTGCACATTTCTAGCTATACCCCACCCATTTCTAGCTATACCCTGCACATTTCTAGCTATACAGCACCCATTTCTAGCTTTTCCCCACCCATTTCTTGCTATACCCTGCACATTTCTAGCTATACCACACCCATTTCTAGCTATACCCCACCCATTTCTAGCTTTGCATGGCCCATTTCTGGCTATACACCTCCCATTTCTAGCTATACCCCACCTATTTCTAGCCTTGCACGGCCCATTTCTGGCTATAACCCACCCATTTCTAGCTATACCCCGCCCATTTCTAGCCTGCCCAGCCCATTTATAGCTATACCTCACTCATTTCTAGCTTTGCCCGGCCCATTTCTAGCTAAGTTCCAATAGTTTTTTTGTTGGAATCGATTTATGTATGTTGAACCGTGAACCTAAATTTCAGGGTAATTATACAAGTAGAAAATATAGTGGAACTAATGTTCCGATGGAAAATTTTAACACAATGTAGGATTCCAGTTTCTAAGTCAATCAAAGGACGTCATAATCAATTATGTGACGTGTAGGCTGATGTCATAATTAATTATGTCATGAATGACGTAGCTAACTAAACGCTTAATTGATGACAGACTAAGCATTGTTGTACAAATTATATGTGTTTACAACTTAATTAACATTCTACAAAGACAGCAACAGCACCCACTCAAATTACTTTCAAAATATTCAACAGCTTACTTGTAGTTTTCTCGAATTTGATAGTCAGGGAGTACAGGGATCAATCGATTGCAACACGGGTGAAGTGTGGGTGGAGCTTAGCTAGAGATGGGCAAGGCATAACTAAAGCTGGATTCCTCCATTGCATTGTAAGACATTGCACTCCCATCCAGTTATGTTCAAAGTATTCAATAGTATGCTTTATTTTGGAAATTTATTTCCGAGCTGTATTGTATATATCTGCATTTTCCCGCCTAAACACCAGCTGATCCCTATCTCTTACCTCCTCGTCATAGCTGTCAATCACCTTACAGTGAGCACGCTCCAGGTTATTATCCTCCTGATAAAGGAGGTCGTGAAGCAATTTACGATTCTGCTGACGACAGTACTGCAACAAAGGAGATGAGAAAATAATTGTATCACATAAACACCGATTTAACCATTTCACCGATAAATTCCCCATATCTCAATCACCAGGGCAAACAAACTGGAAAACTGTTGAATATATTGAAATTAATCTGACTGGAAGCCACTGCTCCCTTAGGCTTCCAGTGATAGTAACATCAAAATATTCAAAAGAATGTGCTATAAATGGTAAAGAAGTTACATTTTCATGGATTTGTTGTTGAAGAGGTTAAAATGAATAAAATATTATATTTCTTTCACTGTTTGTTTAATCCTTTAATGGTCAAGCCGACCAAAACTGACCACCAGTGGTCCTGATAAATGCCCATTTGCAGGCCAAGAGAGTATTTTTGAAAATTCACCACTGGAATGACTGGTTCGATAATGAGTAAATTTTCAAAAATAGTCTTCTTGTATCCTGCAAATGGACATTCACTAAGCAAAAATTTGAATTTTCTTAACAAATCTTGAACATTAAAGGGTAAATGGTCAAGGTTTATAAATAGAATATTTGCTTAGTGAATGTCCATTTGTCCTAAGAAAATTATTAAGATTTTTCTTGAAGGCACACGGCAATAAAACATGTACAGGGGTAGGCAGGTTTTCTACACGGTTGTTGTATGGCGAGGGCAACAAAACAATCTTTTAATGATGGCCTAATAGACAGCTATTTTAGAAAATTTACCACTGGAATGACTGGGTCGATAATTGAGCCAGTAATTCCAGTAACTTGAGAAATTATCTTATTCTTGGCCTGAAGAAGTAAAGCATTTTTCTTGAGACATTATAGAAAGCCTGCGAGAATGTCTCCAAACCTTAACAATGGCAGGATCCTATCTGTCAAATAGGTCACTTGTTAGCCGATGTTAAAATCAAAATGTCATAGGCCCGTCAGAAAACAGGCAATGGTCCATTACGAACGTCTCTGAATTGTATGTATTTGATGACTTTACAATAAACATTCTGTTGAATATTTTGAAACTAATTTGACTGTGAGTTGTTGTAGCAACAGTTGCCAATCAGATTAGTTTCAAAATATTTAACAGCCAGCCTCTATAGTTACCATTAAATCAGGATTCTGGGATTTCAGGGTTCACTGGGTGGAGCTTAGCTACAAATGGATCCGTCGCGACAACAGCACTATTTGCTAAACCCTTTCAAAGACAAATCCCTGAAAACACATTCTTTATAGCATAAAACTTATTCTGTTGAATATTTTGAAATTAATTTGATTGGAAACCATTGCTGCCTAAGGCAGCAATGGTTTCCAGTCAAATTAATATCAAAATATTCAACAGTTTTCCTGTATGGTTGCCTTGAAAATGAGATGTGTGAATTTCATCGATGAAAGAGTTAAAGATGAGCTCTGTACAAAGAAGGAAGTTGACGTTTTGATACATATTCTTTATTGAAACCCTCCAAGTACTTCGTGAATGGTTTTTAGTTATCCGTAGATCCAAAATGGCATCTGTTGGCAAATAGATTCATATTAAAATTTTTTTATAATAATATCATTCTAATCATTAACCGAAGTTATAACCAATAGAGGGATCCAATCTGTCACTCAATTATCTGACGTCATAGATTGTCACTTTTTCCTGACGTCACAATCATAATGATGTATAGCTGTCATAAAACTTGGATGTCTGTCACTAGTGTGTGAATTGTATGTCTTTGATGAATTTATACTTTAATAAACATTCTGTTTAATATTTTGAAACTAATTTGACAGCGAGCTGTTGCTGCCATAACGTGCCTTACCTGGAGAAATAGTGAGTACGCAACAGGCATGGACCTGATAGCTAGCAGAAATTCACCAATACTCATCGACTCCTTAAGACGCAGTAGTACTGTATAAACTGACGAAAAAGAAGTTACTGTAGTTAGTATTAATAATTAACCATTCTTAAACAGGCCAGCAATGTTAAGCGGTCAATGGAGGAAGCCAGCTTTAGCTATGCCCCGCCCATCTCTAGCTAAAGCTCAACTCACGCTTCACCCATGTTGATCGATCCCTGAACTCCCTGACTATAAATTTCCAGAAAACTATATGGGTAATCAGTTGAAAATTTTTGAAACTAATTTGGCTTGGTGCTGCTGCTGCCTATGGCGGCAACAGTGCCAAGTCAGATTAGTTTCAAAATATTCAACAGAATGTTTATTAGAGTAAACACATACAATTCGTACAACAACGCTTAGTCCATCATCAATTAAGCATTTGTAACGAACTTATCTATGTCATTCATGACGCTATTGATTATGATGTCATCCTACACGTCAAGTTGTTAATTATGTCCCATGATTGATGGATAAATTGGAATACTCCATTGGCAATCATTAAAGATCACAAACGAGAATTAGATTTTTTTTAAACCACAAATTAATTTTTTGTCACATTTTATAAATTAAAACGAATGTCAAATTTTCACAAACTCACTTTTAAAATTTTGGTGAAAGTCATAGACTTTGACAGCCCATAAAATTCATGACAGGGTATCATCGCGTGAAGCGTTAACCATGTGGATTTAGATTACGCAACACATGTTTTCAGAATAGATGAAACTGGTGTCTAATAGTAACGAAGCTAAACATCAGCTCAGATTCAAGCTCTAAGCTCTAGTGTATTTGTCTTGTATCGCATTAATATGATGGCGTATGAATGAGCTGTTGTGCACTAGCAATGATCAAAAACATATTATTCCCGCGATGACATCATAACATAACAATCATTCATGCGATGACATCACTCAATGATTCTCATGGAAATTGAAAAAAAAGCAACATTGCATGGTGAAATTTAATATTTAGGAATTCAGAAATATGCAAATAATTTATTTTATTTGATCTAAAAGCATCATTAGGCGTGGTTGGAACCTTTTCTGTTTGTGTTCGCCTTCAATCCATTCACTGATGAATTTCCCGAATCGGAAAACTGTTGACGATTTCGAAATTAATTTAACTGGAAGCCGAATACAGAATAAGTTTTATATGGTAAAGAATTGACTTTTTCAGAAATTTGTCAGTGAAAGGGTTAAGACAAAATTTTAGACATTTAGAAAACCAGTATCATTTTAAAAAGAATGGTGTTAAAAGCTAAACTGGTGGTGGTGCTGCTGATGATAGTGGTGGTTGATGGTGCTGGGCCATCGTGGTGATGATAATGAAGGTATTCATGGACGAAGTGGTAGCAGCGGTGGTTGTCATGGTTACCTAGATCTGTATCACCACTCTCTATAGCTTTAGTAAGAGCAAGCTGATCACGGTTCATCTTCATTAACAAGGGCACTTGCTCTGCCGCCTTAGGCTCAAAGTCCAACAACTAGCAAACACAACACATGCCATGAAATATTAAAATAGACAAAATATGAAACATTTAATTATTTTGAAAACAATTTGACTTAGGGTTTTCTTTTTATTGGGGGGGGGGGGGGGGGAGGCTTATGTTAATGTACCGGTGAGCCATTGACAATAAAACTAATTGTCTGCTGAATTTCTACAGACTTGTTCCAAGGGATATAACTCTGGACTGGAAGAATGTTTTGAAAACAATTTGACTGAAAGTTGCTCCACATAAGGCGAGTGCAAGCGTACTGTACACAAAGAAATCATCGATGTACGCAAACATTTAAATAGTCATGTGTATCATGTACGCCTCATGTAAATGAAGTATGCATCAATGTATTAAAGTGCCCGTACTGGCCTGTTGTCATTATCAAATATAGCCTACTCAATTACACGAAGGGGAATCAACACGCTAGTCACATACTATGACATACCAGGATATAAGCATAAAAGCAGTGCCTATACTACTATCAGTGCCTATACTACTATCACTAAACGGTATGATCTCCGTTTCCGCAAGAGTGTATTCTTTTCTTTATTACAAGACCTTTGCGTTACCTATACGCACTTATTTGCGTGTCAATGAAAAAGATTCCTGCACCAATATAATCCGAGTTTGTCTTTCAGAAACTCTGAATCTCCATGAAGGCATATCTTATATGGCATTTTGTAATTAAGGATAACATATGAGTGGAGATGGAGGATTTTTTAATTGTGAATATTTCATTAGATATGGCAAAATATACAGAATTTTGCAAAAGTTTGTTCTTTCACACTTATTTTAATTGGAGAGGTAATTATAGCAATAACTTTTAATATGAAATTTACAACAATTTTCGTTGGTAGGCTAAAGCATTCCTCTGGCAATAACAACTGCAAGTTCTCTTCACCAGATTTAGTTCACCAGCAAATATTAAAAGATCTGTTCTCTTATTACAGTAACCAATATATTAGCGCTTCTAACCTCGGATTATATTTTTAGTAAGAAACTTGCCAAGATTAAATGAACAATATTCTAATTGCAATAACTTGTCTTGTCAGCACTTCTATACCGTAGTCCCATCTTAATCAAATAGGCAGCAAAAATGGAATTTCCCTTCTAAATAAGGAAACGCTCCATGAAAATGTGGAGTGTTAACACTTTTCCTTCTATTTTATATTCAATGTCAATGATACATGTACCCTATGTTATAGTTGAAGCTCTGCTAATTATTTTGAAAACAATTTGACTAACTTGTGATTAATTGTTGTCTGTAATTTTTCAGTCAAACTAGCTTCTAAATATAATGCCTTTAAAACAAATTTCAGAATTTAGAATGACAAGCATTATTGTTGCGATAATATTTATTCATTTGCCACTATGTCACAGAGGTAGTCTTTAGAATGCTAGTGTATCTCTATAGGCTAATCGTATCCGCACCATAACACAGCTAGATTTAAAATAAAATAACTTTTGATATAAAATATATTGTCATTTAGAATTAAAATCTGGTAAGCATGACTGACTAGTTAGTTGATCAATAGCAATGAGTCCCAAACACCGTGCCCCCAACCATAACACGTAACTGTTTTCTGGCCGTAGGAAATAACATGGAGGGTGTTGGGTGGTGGTGGGGTGACTAGTTTATCGCTTTAACACTAATGCCAGCCAAAAACAGCTTCTGCAGTGGTCTTGGGGAAATGTCCATTTGCAGACAAAGAGAAGACTATTTTTGAAAATTTACCACTGGAATGACTGGCTCGATAATCAAGTCAGTCATTCCAGTGATAAATTAAAAAAAATAATTTTCTCTTGGTCTGCAACTGAGTATTTTCTCTGATTCAATATTATTTATTTAGTAGCAAAATATAAATGTCATGGATTCAACTAGGTTGTCCGCCAAAGCCAGTGCCTCAGGCATCATGTCTGAGAAAGTAGAAATTTTCTTGAACAAATTTGAGGGTTAAAGGAGAAGACACATTGGTCAAAAGCGAAAAAGTCTTGTACTCTTCATGAATTATGTCATATGCATCAGTTGAAAAACTAAGGCGTATCGTACTCCCGAGTGAAGAAAGTTATCTGGAGCACTGGAAATTATTATCTGGTGGCTTACAGCCGCGAGACAGTTAACCATATATCATTTATGCCGACTACTAGTACAGGCAATAACACCTTAGCACCAGGCTTGCGCGATTATTGCTTTCAGTAATCATGATCGATTATTAAATAATAATCACGATTACTCGATTAATAAGCTTGAGTACAAATTATCCAGTTATAACAGCAAAAAAGCAAATCAATGACGAAAGCTGCAAAAGTCGATTTGCAGGCCAAGAGATTATTTTTGAAAATGTAGCACTGGAATGACTGGCTCGATTCTCGAGCCAGTCATTCCAGTGATACATTTTCAAAAATAGCCTTCTCTTGGCCTACAAATGGGCATGCATTCGCTGAACAAAATGTAAATTTCCGTGACAGATCGCAATAAAGAATAATTAAAAGGTAGGTTTTGAAATATTTTATGCTGTAGAATTATTCACGATTATTCGATTATTTAATTTTTAATCATATAAATTCACGATTTAAAAAATAATCTCGCTTTTCGATTTAATCGCGTAATCGCGCAAGCCTACCTAGAACCGCAACAACTATGAGAATAACTCCTCAATGTTTACTTACTCTAATTGCTAGTTCAACTCGGCCGACTTCTATCGCTTTACTCGCGATCTCGGAGTATGAAACACCAGGTGTATCACCGAGCTTCTGTGCTATCACACGCGCGATAGATTCATCCTGCTCGTGTGTCTGTTGAACCTGAAATTGATTATGAAATAACTCAAATGATGAAACGTGTATGAACATGCTATAGCTTAGACTTGTGCGATTATTGCTTTGATTGATCATGATCGATTATTTAAGAATAATCGTGATTACTCGATTAATCTATGAAAGATGCAATGGTGTTTAGAAAAGTCCATTTGCAGGCCAAGAGAAAAATATCTTTGAAAATGTATCACTGGAATGTCTGAGTCTAATCTCGACGCAGTTATTCCAGTGATACAATTTAAAAAATAGTCTTCTCTTGGCTTGCTGATGGACATACACTCACCCTGGAAAATGTTAATTTTCATGACCGAGCGCATTCAAAAGTAATTAAAAGGTTGGAATCGAAATATTTTACACAGTAGAAATTATCCACGATTATCCGATTATATTTAATCACCGTTAAAATTCGACTAAAGGACGCAGTTTTTTTGGTCAAATTACATGTTCTAGAAAGGGGGTGCGTCCTATAATCGAGAACATTCCTTGAGCACATTTTTGGGTCGAAATTTTTCTTAAAAAGGTCAAAGATTATACCACGGAAATTGAACTAAATGTTACCCTAGACAATTCGTGCCGTCTGACGACTATGTCGTCTTCTTCTTCTTTTCGATCGCTGGTATCATACTTGGAGAGCCGTTCTCAAGATGACGACTATGTTTAATGTATACTCCAAAAACACCAAGCGCAAGTGAAATTATTAAATTGGGGTGCCTAAATATTGCTTATTCTTTAATAAATATCACTTATTACATCAAAATTAATCCAGAATTTGACATAAAATGGCGTCGAGAAAAGATACATGTATAAATCACGTGATTCGCCTCCAATCGCAAAAGATCTATATTCTAATTAGAGTGAGTACTTGGATCTAAATATTCTGGACTCGAAAATTGCTATATATCATCATTGCGAGATAGGAACTGAATGTTCCCATACCAGTTTGATAACCAACTCCTGTTAGCGCATAAGATCACACAGCGCCTCCAAACGCAAAAGAGTCATTACAACTAGTGACCGTCTGAATATTCCCATACCCGTTTGATAACCAACTCCTGTTAATGCATAAGATTACACAGCGCCTCCAATCGCAAAAGAGCCAGATAGCCAACTCCTGTTAGCGCATAAGATCGCACAACGCCTCCAAACGCAATTTGATTTCTATATTTTCAAGGAACCATTTTATGCCAAAATTAGATTGATTACACAGCGCCACCTGATGACTATGTTTAATGTTTTTTGTAATAAACGATCTTTATTGAAGATACATGATATTTAGGTGGTCCTATTTAATAATTTCTCTTCCACCATGATAATTTTTAGTCATACATTAAACATAGCGCTGAGTGATCGTAATTTTTAATACCAATTTTCGATTTTTTTAAAGTATGTTTTTCTAAATTTAACAGCGTCTTATACTTGAATACAAGTTTTTTGGGCGGATTTTGGTCAAATTTGGGACCGCGTCCTATATTCGAGGGCGGCCCTTAGTCGAGAAATCACAGCATATAAATTAACGATTTAAGAAATACTCAAGAATTTCGTTTTAATCACGTAATCGCACAAGACTATTATAGTTACAATATAGGCAACTTTGCAAAAATATCAAAAATCTGCCCGACATTCATTAACCCTTTCCCGACGAAGCCGGCCAAACCTGGCCTCTGTAGTGGCATTGCGGAAGGTCCATTTGCGGCTCAAGAGAAAACCGAGCCAGTCGTTCCAGTGGTAATGGTTTTGAACAAATTTAGTCATTTAAAGGTTTAAAAGCCCAAATATCAAGTTTTTCTTTAATTGTCTCCCTGCTTCAAGACACCAGACAATAGCCTCAATGAGCAAATACCCTTGACATGCTGAATATTTTGAAAACATAGCTTAGCCAGTGCTGCGATTGATCAATCTCTGCACTCTCTGAATCTCTATTTCTAGAAAATTATACAGGTAAACTGTTGAATATTTTGAAACACTAATTTCAACTGATGCTGTTGCTGCTTAAGGAAAAAAATGCACCCAGTCAAACTAGTTTCAAAATATTCAACAGCATGTTTATTAAATTGTAAAGACATACAATTCGCACAACCTGACAGACTATTAACCCCTACCACTCTGATGTCAATATTTTGGGGGTTTTCATGTCAATAACATACAAACCTGTGTACATTTTTCAACAATTCTGGTGGACGATGTTGCTGTCTTCGACAGCACCATCGTCCACCAAATTTGTTGAAAAATGAACACCAGTTCATCTTTTAATTTAATGTGAAATTTTCAGATTTTGATATCAGAGTGGTAAGGGTTATGCATTTAAGATGGACTAAATCTCGTCATTCATGACATAATTGATTATGACATCAGCCTACATGTCAGTAGTTTATTATCATGTCATGTGATTGACTAAGAAAATGGATTCATGAATTAGGATCTCTTTCAGCAAGTGACACATTGCTGATGTTTCTAAGTTTCACAGCTATCATGACCCACATGGTAACAGTTTCCCGGAAAAATCTTTAAAAGTGTATTAACCATTTAACCCTTACCACTCTGGTGTCAAAATTTAAAATTTTCAAACAAAATTAAAAAGATGAACTGGTGTTCATTTTTCAACAAATTTGGTGGGAGATGGTGCTGTCGTAGACGGCAACATCCTCCAGCAAAATTGTTTTAAAATGTACACCAGTTTCTTTGATACTGACACCGTAAAAGATAGAATATTGACATCAGTGTGCTAAGGGTTAACCCTCTAATTTGTCCAAAAATTTCAATTTTCTAATAGAAAATGTTCATTTGTAGAGCAGGAGAAGACTATTTTTGAGAGTATATCACTGGAATGACTGGCTCAGTTATTGAGCCAATCATTCTAGTGGTAAATGTTTAAAAACAGATAGTCTTCTCTTGCTCTGCCAATGGACATTTCTCAAGACCATTGCAGAAACCGGTTTTGGCCGACTTAAGTGGTAATAGTTAAAAAATATAAAATGCAAAATGTCCACTGACTGAATCCACCAACAGGCTTCATTTGAGTAATTCTGGATCTCTGAACCCAAACTGCTCTCTGCTAAAATATGTTGAATTCACCTCACAACTTCTTGCAAAATTAGAATTTAATGGACAAACAGATGACAGAAGACACCATGCCAGATGAACTAATTAATTAATACACAAGTACAATGTACTTTGTCAAAAAAGTAAAAAACTTAAGACAAATAAATAGACAGACAAACTGGACAGGCAAGTCCAACAAAAATTTATTTTTAACTGTTTGACTTCTGGGTTTTTGCAGACAACATATTCCAGGGGTTATATCTCTGGACATGAAGATTTTGAAAACAATTTGACTGAAAGAAATATTCAGGAAATCTAGTGTTTTTGCCTATTGAAATTATTGTCTGGTGGCTTGCAGCAATGAGAGTTATATTTTTTATTTGACCTACAGTGTACAACAAACCTTATAGCAGGCCCAATGTGCGAGGATACGGCTTGCACCCTCTGCATCTGGTATTTTCAAATACTGACAAATACGAACAGCGTGCGGGAAGAGCTTCCGGAGAACTAACCTGTCAATCAACACTGGCATTGTAAGATGCTCTACTCTGTAGGGTTGGTGTTAAGGAGTCAGAGGGCACACCTAGATACATGTTAATGGAGCCGAGGAATCCAGTTTTAGCTATGCCCCCCCCCCCACTTCTCTAGCTAAGCTCCAACCATTCTTTGCCCGCATTGGGATTAGCCGATCAATGCACTCTCCGAATCTCAATTTTCAGAAAACTATACAGGTAAGCCATTGAAAATTTTGAAACAAATTTGACTGGCTGCTGGTGGCAGCAACAACATCATCCAGTCAAATTAGTTTCAAAATATTAAATAGTATGTTAATTAAATAGTAAACACATACAAGTAGCACAACCTGACGGACTATTATGTGCTTAAGATGGACTAAATAGAGTCATTCATGCCGTAATTGATTACGACATCAGCCTACACGTTACGTAGTTGATTATGATGTCACATGATTGACTGAGAAACTGGATTCCTCAATTAGCAGTGGTGAATGCTGTTGTTGTATAATATTTTATGTTACATTAGATAGATAATGTCACACTGAATTTTACATACATACTCGCACACACAGGAACACATGCATGCATTTCCAATCATACATGCACGTACAACACACCATGCACACTTTCACACATATATCCATGGCAACAAATGCCTGCCCATCCACATGTGTGCACAGAGATGCATGTACGCACGCACATACACACCTATATTGTGTAAGGATACTGTGAGTATGTAAGTGCTAAGCCTATAGTGTGATCCCTGACTGCATTGAGAACACGCAGCATCTGACACATATTCACAAACGTCTCGGGACTGTAATCTGTCAGGAAACACTTGCCAAATGATGCTGCCTAAAAAACAATCAAGAAGTTTGACATTAAACCAATGGGATCGATCACTATTACTTACTCTATCAAATTCATGAACAATTCTTATTGTTTAACGCTTGCATGGCAAAATAAGCCAAAACCAGCCTCTACAGTGGTCTTGTGGAATGTCCATTTGCAGGTTAAGATAACAATATTTTTGAAAAATTTACCACTGGAATGACTGCATCCGTGCGTAATTCCAGCAGTAAATTTTCAAAGATAGTTTTCTCTTAGCCTGCAAATGCATATTCAGGAAGCACATATTTTGATTCTATTGATGAAATTTAGCTATTAAAGCGGTAATGGTCAAGCCAAGTAGAAGCGGCGTCTTCAGAAATGACCATTTGTAAGCCAGTGATTTCTGCATTCAGCTTTCAAACATATTCTTGTCCTGGTTTGCAAATGGACATTCACCAAGCACAAGTTTCAATTTTCTTTACTAATCTTTATCATTAATATTTTCATTGGCTGTTAGCATGGGAAAGTAATTTTATTTTGACCAATTAGAATATGGTCGTCCCCGTGACATATGGACATGACTCCGATGAAGTCGAGCGCTAATGACGCAATACCACTTGCATAGAAGATATTGTATTTATCTGAGTAAGACATCCAATGTGCTAGTTTTCAGGATGTGATTAGACACACTTGACAATTGAATGCTACTGGAAGATCTATACTGGGATTTTAACATGGCGACCAGCTTGTCATGATTTTTTGTCCAGAAATAAGTTTGGACAAGCTCAAGAGCATGCGGTTGCCCCTTTTCAGACATAGTGTGCGAGTGCGCGATTTCTCTCTTCTAATGTTTGCATATGAGAGTATGCAGAAGTGAAAGCAAATCATTAACTTAAACTATAACTCGTCTATTATAACTTGCAAAGGCATAAATATAATTCAACAGATTTTCTTGACAGGGTGATGAAAAAATAAACCAAATATTCAGGATGGCCGGACATCTAGAGGCCTGTTAAAAAAATCAGCATTTTTTCAATAAATCCAGAGAGCAATAAATCCAGAGAGCTGGTCGTCCTGTTTCAAAGATCAGCATTATTGGAAAATATTTTAAAATACCATAAATAGAATCTCAATCCCATTAAATATCACTATTATTAACATTGTCGAAAATTATCACTTTGCACTCGCTAAAGATTGTAAATATTCTACAGCTACATATATAACAATCAATTTCTCATAATCAGGATCTGTTGAACAGAAACATTTTTCTGGCAAATACTTTTTGGGTACCGGCGTCCACATTTTGTCGTTAATGTCATGTGATATCATTAACATGTTTTCCATTACATACCCGTAAGAGTTGCTTCTGCTTGTTGGCCTCGATCTCATGTCCAGCGGCCTCTATGCACTGGTCTACAGCACGCTGAAGCTGGTCTTTAATCATCCGTATGTACTCATCTGCTTTCTGACTGCCTTTCTGGAGAACACGAAATGATTACAGTAAAGCTCAGAAACAAGCTAGAAAGTTTCCAAAAAATACCTAGAAAATGTTGTTTGATGAGCCCCCCCCACCCCCTGCAATTACTGAAGATACCTTTCTTTCTGTACTAGGTAGCCATTTTAATCAAAGCATTTACATTATCCAAAAAATTAATACACAAATAACGTTAAAAAGAAACAAAATAAGAAATACAAAACACTCCAAAGAAATTGACAAAGATTGAATTTTTGCATTAAAAAGCCCATTTTGACCCAAAATCTTGGACCTATAAAGGTGAATCCTTCAAAAAGCACATCTACCCGGTGTGAGGCCCTAATAAAACGTACTGGTGACTATCTTGAACATAATTGGATTGGAAGACATTGCTTTGGAGAACTTCTAACTTATTTATCAGCCATACTGTATATGCTATAATAAAAAGCATGAGTCCGCTAATCGTCAACACCAGTATTCGCAGAATGAATGCATTCTTAAACTTGATCAAGATTCGAAGAAAACCACTGTCAGAAAATGTTTAACCCTTCAATGGTTAAATTTGGTCGAGAAAATGTAAATATCTGTCTATTGAATATCAATTTACAGGCAAAGAGAACATAATTTAACTGAGACAGTCATTCTAGTGATTAATTTTCCGATAAAAAACATGATGACTCCATTTCTGCATAAAAGTGCGGTTAGGTTACAAGCCTAAAGCAAGACGAATCTGAAGAATGGTAAAATCAAAACTACCACATGTCTATTAATTTAAACAGGAATTTACCTGGAATTCTCTTGATGCCTCAAACAGCATAGCACCAGGAGCCATGGAACCAATCTTGAAAATCTGCTCCGTAACCTCTGGGGGTGGAGAACATACAAATTATTAGCAAATATGCATGATAGTCTGTTACACAGACTCACAGTAACCGGTTAGAGTCTGTAAAAGCCTACTGCGTCTATGGCAGGAAATGGCTGACAGGTTAACCCTTTCATGGCTAAATCTGTTAAGAAAATCTAAATATTTGCTTATTGAATGTTCATTTGCAGGCCAAGAGAAAACAATATTTGAAAATTTACCACTTGAATGACTGGCTTGGTTATCGAGCCAGTCATTCCAGTGGTACATTTTCAAAAATTGTCTTCTCTTGGCCTGCAAATGGACATTCATCAAGGCCACTGCAGAGGTTGGTTTTGGCCATATAAGTGTTAAAACCTGTCATCCCTTCACAGCCATGAACAATGAAATTCATACAATGAAATTCGCTACCATAACAACATGACATCACAATTAATACTCATGTTATACGACAGTACAACTCAGAAATAACTTTCAGGTGAGCTAACAATGATAGTGGTTGTGAAAATCTGTCAATTTAGTTTTAATCTGGCCAGATGAGCTACAAAATACTGGTGTTGAAGAATTAGCATGCTGTGACACCAAATGGCATGTTATATGGACTGTGTGCGTGCATGCATACGTGCGTGTGTGCATCTGTGGAAAACTAGGAAGATTACATCCGCTGAGAAGCAATATCTTGCAATCTGAGTGACAAAATAGATCTTTGATACCTCTGGAAACATAAGGCATTATAGGAAAGTTCACGTCTTCCCTGATTCTTAAAGGTGCATATTAACACCAAAATGATTGAAAATAAAATTGTTTAAATTGTATACTTTTAGAGGCTTAAACTGTCGGCCTAGATGTAATACAATGAAATAAATCTTAACATATGATGATTTCATTCCATATAAATTAGTCTAATTTTTTTTCATTGTGAATTTGAATTACTGACTCGTGCCTCTATTTCAACTTCACAACTTAAAAAAAATTATGTTAATTTATATTAATTGAAGTCTCCATATCCCACCGTTTAAACCTCTAAAAGTATACAGTTTAAACAATTTTATTTTCAGTAATTCTGGTGTGAATGTATGATTACTGTATTCTGCGGCTGTAGTAGTAGAAACATCCTACAGCTGCAATCAGTCTTTCTTCGCTTTTGCCCACTGTGTCTTGTCCTCAGCCTAAATCCTTAGCTTCCTGAGGTCCATTCTTGACTTGAGTGTACCTAATCCTGCTTTCTTGAGGTCACCTCGTAGCTTGCTTAGCGGATTTATGCAATGGTGTCCTCTCCTGGCTCTGTATTTGCTGTCTCCGAGTAGGACAAATTCCAAGGCTCTCTGTGCTGGTGTGTCTTCTGGCATCCTTAGCACATGGCCAAACATGGACCATCTTTGCTGGCCGACTTTTACAGACAGCAGCAGCGTATTACACATCTTGTACAGTGCATCATTGGAAATTATGCTCTCTGGCCATCGGTGTCCAGTGATGGTGCATAGGTGTTTGCGGTGGCAGGCGTCAAGTTTGTCTAGAGCTGCCTTTGGAGCTGCCCAGCTGTTGCAGTTATACATCATCAAGGATACGCAGGTTGTATTGTAAACGTAGTCTTTTTGCCAAGGGCATCTTTGATCTACGTGAATATGCACCTTTAACGACGCAACTTTACTGAAATCAAACAATTTTCAAGATTGCTTTTCCAAGACTCGTACACCATGTAAAATATGCCATCTATATATGCATACAATGACAAAAAAGGTCTGCCTGAAAGTCTCACCATTGAACATTTACCCAGAAAAGATGGCTCTCAATCGAGGCATAATAACAAAACCTATAGTACAGTTCATAAATAACATTAAATGTTTCCAAAATTAAATAAAACATACTGTCGAATATTTTTGATGTAATTTGATTGGAAGACATTGCTGCTTAAGGCAGCAACAATTGTTTCTAATTGAATTAAGTCTTAAGTATTCAACAGAACATTTCGTACAATGTGTTCCAAATCGTACTAACAAATATGTTTCTATTTCTGTTTTGTTAAATTATTAGGGATATACTGTATTCTTACCTGGTACTTTATGCAGGAACTCGTGAGCATAGTTTGTGAGAATCCTCAGTCCATCTACCTCTGGCACCATGAACACAGGTGAATCATATGAATATCTTACACATTTGTTAAGGTCACTTAGAAATCGTATCTCAATGAAATCAGCATTTTTGCCGTATTAACCCTTACCACTCTGATGTCAAAATTTTAAATTTCCAAATTAATGTAAAAAATGAACTGGTGTTAATTTTTCAACAAATTTGGTGGAAGATGGTGCTGTCCTAGTTGTCAAAATTGTTGAAAAATGTACACTAGTTTCTTTGCTATTGACACCGTAAAAGATAGAATATTGACATCAGTGTTCTAAGGGTTAACTCATACCAGTCTGATATCAGTATTATATCTTGTACTGTGCTAATGGCAAAGTAACTTTACTTTTAACGTAACATTACCGGTTCAATGAAGTCTAGATGTACCTGGGCATGCATTATACTAAACTTACATAACTGATGGTCACGACAACCCATCCCATAGCGAAGATATGGGGGATGACCAGACAATAACTTAACCCCTTCACGTCTAAGATGGCCAAATCCCGCCTCTGTAGTGGTCTCGAGAAATGGCCATTTGCAGTCTAAGAGAAGACTATTTTTGAGAATTTACCACTGGAATAGGTTATTGAGCCAGTCATTTCAGTGATAAATTGTCAAAAATAGTCTTCTTTTGGTCTGCAAATGGACATCAATAAGCGAATATTTTGATTTTCTTGTCCAAATTTAGTCATTAAATGGTTAATGACTATGTTTGCAGCAGCCTAGGTAACGGTCTATTTGCTCACCAAACCACCATTCTTGAAAACTTACAACTGGAATGTCACTAACCTCGTATTTCCAGTTCTCTACGCTGCGTGGCTCACAGAATTCTCCACCAGCTCACGTAGAGCTGGCCCCCCCCCCCCATTGTAAACCATACACCATTCAATAATTAGCTGATACCATTTCCCTAACAAGCAGGAACTAGAATGTGTAATCATCGTGGGCCAGTACAAATCAACAGGCTTTCACCAACTATGACCATTTGACCAGTGGTCCTGGGACCACAGGGGGGGGGGGGGCGCAACATAAACCTCAGATTGCAATCTAAAATCATATGAGTCTCACACAAAAAATTTGATAGAATTTCCTCAAACACAAAGAATGGCTTAAAGTACCATGTGTCTGAATGGACAATGCTCACGATCACAAATTCCAACTTAGAAATTTACTGGTTACATGTTCATTTTACTAATTACTAAATCACACATAACAACATAATGTTTGACAAACTTTCAAGGACGTAGATGTTTTCACATTTATGGGATGGGGTGGAAGTATGGGTTGAGGTGGGGTAGGGGGGTGGTGAAGCTAATGGAGAACATGAAGCAAATGTTGGCCGGGAAAATATTGAAGATGTTCTCAGACTGGCTGTTAAATTATTCTACTTTATTCAATGGAGAAATCCAGTTTTAGCTATGCCCCGCCCATCTTTAGCTAAATTCCAAACACGCTTCGTCCGTTTTGTAATTGATCGATCCCTGACCTCCCTGACTATCAATTTCCAGAAAACTATACAGGCAAGCTGTTGAATATCTTGAAACTAATTTCACTGGGTGCTGTTGCTGCCTATGGTAGCAACAGCACCCAGTCAAATTAATTTCAAAATATTCAACAGCATATTTATTAAATAGTAAAGACATACAATTTGTACAACAATGCTTAGTCCATCATCAACTAAGCATTCATGATGAATTTATCTACGTCATTCATGACATCATCCTATATGTCACGTAGTTTATTATGACATCATATGATTGATGGATAAACTGGAATCCTCCATTATCGTTAACCCTTTAACACTCATATCAGCCAAAAATGCCTTCGGCAGTGGTCTTGAGAAATCTCCATTTGCCGACCAAGAAAAGACTATTATTTTTATCGAGCCAGTCATTCCAGTGGTAAATTTTCAAAAATACTCTTCTCTTGGTCTGCAAATGGACACTTTCTATGCCAAATTTTTAATTTTCTTGAACAAATTCGAGGGTTAAATAGTTACGGTCAGATCAACCATCCTGACACAACAAATGTTATACGGGTTCATGATATGACTGGCTTATTGTGACCCGTGACACTATCCCTCCTATTCATGGCTATTTATAATATGAGTTAGCCCCCTTGGCATATGTAATTTACAAATGGTTAAATCACATTGGAAGACACATAAAATTTATTTCAGAACAGATTTGAACTCTTTAACCCTCAATCGTTCAAGACCATTTCAATTTTCTAATGGAAAATGTCCATATGTAGACCAAAAGAAGACTATTATGGAAACTTTACCACTGGAAAGACTGGCTCGTTTAACGAGCCAGTCATTCCAGTGGTAAATTTTCAAAAATAATCTTCTCTTGGTCTGCAAACAGACATTTCTCAAGACCACTGCAGAAGCCATTTTGGCTGATATGGGGTTAAAGGGTTAAGACAGCTAAACTATAATCACATTTCAAAGATACTTTATCCAGTCTTTATCTGGTCCCACGACAATCATTAGATTCTCCCAGTACGCCACAATCGCCCCGGTACCACACCACGCCAGCTGAAGCGGACGCTGATGGCACTTGGTGTTGAATTCACAGAAAACTTTCTATAAAACAAAACATTTTTGCGTAGTGAAAACAAATTAACCGTTTATAGATTGCTTAACCCTTTCATGACGAAACCAATCAAACCCGTCTCTAAAGTGGTCCTGAGGAATGCCCATTGGCAGGCCAAGAGAATACTATTTTTGAAAATTTACCACACGAATGATTGGCTCGGTAACCGAGCCAGTCAGTCAAGTGGTAAATTTTCAAAAACAGTCTTCTCTTGCCCTACAAATGAGTATTCACTAAGGAATATATTTTGATTTTCTTGACCAAATTTTGTCATTAACGGGTTAAACCTTTAGATTCATAGCTCTCTCAGAGACAATTCTTTCCTACAGAGAATCAGTCGGCCTTTTCAGATGCTAGTTTTCATGATGCACGTACTGTTCATGAACACATTTCCTATTGGAATCGTTGAGCGGTAAATTTGCGTGACGCTATGTTAACCATTCTGATGCCAACATTTTTAATTTTCAAATTCAATTAAGATAAACTGGTGTTAATTTTTCAACAAAATTTGGTGGAAGATGGTGCTGTGTCGTAGACAGAAACATCATCCGCCAAAATTGTTAAAAAAATGTACACCAATTTTTTTGCTATTGACCCGGTAAAAGATAGAATTTTGACATCAGTGTGGTAACGGTTAAATATGAAACTTCACAGATTTCAGACTATGAAAGATTGTTATCAAATGTGTATTCCACTGTTCATCTTTCGTGAAGCAGGATCTGAGCTATATAAATGATCCACAAAAAACTCACATCTGAATGGGGTTATTGGCTTACAATTTTAATTGACAATCCCGCCCAAAGTGGATTCGGTAGCTGTGGTCTTGGGAAAATGCCCATTTTCAAGGTAAACAGATGATTTTTGAGAATTTATCACTTGAATGACTGGCTCGATCGCTGAGCCAGTCATTCAAATGGGAAAGTTTCAAAAACAGCCTTCTCTTGGCTTACAGATGGACATTCCTTAAGGAAGATTTCTTTTTTTCTTAACCAATCTTTGACATTTAAAGGGGTGAAGAATAATTGAAGAACATTTATTAAATTTGATACCATACCACAGATATATAAAATAGAGATCGTCATATCAGTGAAATGCATGCCAATACACCACAGTAATCAATGATCGCAGACCCTCATGGAAGAAGTTTCTAAGGGGATTTTTTACAACCCAGACTCTGGCCCTTTCATCTTGGGAGTATCCGATTCTAACACTATCGTAAGAACAGTGTCTGTAATGAACATGTGAGATTATTACTCTGAATGATCATGACAATTATTTAAGAATAATCATGATTATTCGGCTTAAGCAGCCTGGGTTCAAATTACCCCGGCATAACAACGAAGGCTATCAATGACGAAGGCTGCAATGGTGTTTATAAATGTCAACATGCAAGCCATGAGAAGACTATTTTTGAAGATGTATCACTGGAATGCCTGGCTTGATGCTCAAGCCAGTTATTCCATTGATACATTTTCAAAAATAGTCTTCTCTTGGCCTGCAAATGGGCATACATTCGCTAAGCAAAATGTCAATTTTCGTGACCTATCACATTAAAGAGTAATTAAAAGATAGGTTTTGCAATATTTTATGAAGAAGAAATTATTCAGGATTATTTAATTTTTAATCATACAAATTCACGATTTAAAAAATATTTGTGAATTTTGATTTAATCAAGTAATCACGCAAGCCTAGTGTGTAAGGCCCAACATCGGCTCACCTGCTTTTTAACCTTTAATTCTCACGTAGGCCAAAAATGGCCTCATTAGCAGTCTTCAGGAATTTCCATTTTCAGGCCAAGAGAAGAGCATTTTTGAAAATTTTCAACTCGAATGACGGGCTCGTTAACCACCAAGTGATTCAAGTTGTAAATTTTGAAAAATACTCTACCCTTGGCTTGCAAATTATGGACACTCGGAGAACAATTATTTTATTTTCTTGCCGAATCTTGACAATTAAAGGGTTAAATGATTACATCAATATTACGTGAGATAACCGAGGATGATGTACTCACTTGATAACTGAGGATGATGTACTCACTTGATAACCGAGGATGATGTACTCACTTGATAACCGAGGATGATGTACTCACTTGATAACCGAGGATGATGTACTCACTTGATAACCGAGGATGATGTACTCACTTGATAACCGAGGATGATGTACTCACTTGATAACCGAGGATGATGTACTCACTTGATAACCGAGGATGATGTACTCACTTGATAACCGAGGATGATGTACTCACTTGATAACCGAGGATGATGTACTCACTTGATAACCGAGGATGATGTACTCACTTGATAACCGAGGATGATGTACTCACTTGGAGATCTGCTGAGCCGATCCACAGCATGCCAGTATCCGTGAATAGTGCCAGATACTTGTTATTGAACGAGACAGCGATTTCAGTGTAAGCACCCACCTCGCTACTGATTGGCGGCTCCTGAAAATAGAGTCAAACCTGTCTAGAATGGACACCTCCACAGGCCATTAAAAAGGTGCTGTCTAAAGAGACATGGTTGCTTATGTCTTTAACCCTCGAATTTGTTCAAGAAATTTTTCACATAGAAAATGTCATTTGCAGACCAAGAGAAGGCTATTTTTGAAAATTTACCACTGGAATATTCCAGTGGTAGATTTTCAAAAATACTCTTCTCTTTGTCTGCAAATGGACATTTCTCAAGACCGCATCAGAATCTGTTTTTGTCTGATAAGAGTGTTAAAGTGTTAATGCAACCCATTTTACTGTCTTCCAATTCAAAATAATCAACAGAACATTTCTTACATTGTCAGATCGTGTTCAAAATTGTATTAACGAACATGTTTCTGTTTTCGCTTGGGAAACGTGTAAAGTTATTTATGAGCTGCAGTGAAGTCTTATGGTGAACAGGAATACTATTAATTACACCAGTGTTTAGCCGTGGGTACAGGCTCTTAGCACACGTGCAAACCTTGTATATCCCCAAGCATAGCGAGGGAAATATTGTTTGTGCGTGTGGTAACAGCCTGTACCCACGTCTAACACCATCAGACATCTGAGGGAGATATTTCATCATAACGTGACATTTAGATAAGCAATTCTTGAATTAGACATTTCGACAGTGAAGCCAAACGCAGTTAAATCTGTCCACATCTGATGCAGCATGGGCCATTATAGTGTAGACAGTAAAGACGAAAAGTGCTTAATGTTAATATCATCCAGTTCATGTGACGTTTCAGTGTTAGATTGGTTGGTGTCATTAGCGGCTGTAGGACGTGGGTTTGCTGAAGCAGGGGTGCCCTCGTTGTTTGTAAACATACCATCACAGCTACTGTCATCTGATCTAGTTTTTCTACATGGATATGCATAATCGATTTCATATCGATATGTTGATTAATGTAATTGACACGCTTGTCACACTTAAAGATGACATATTGTTGGCAGATCAATATTCCCGGGTTGTGATGAAGTATACAACAGTTTGATGGTAATTAATTCGCCGTTTTGATAACTATGATAAATTCATCGCTCTGTCAGGTATTAAATCCGTTACGGAAGCAGGATGCACAGCCTTGTTGCAGCAACGGCACCCAGTTAGGTTCAAAATATGCAACAGCTTTCTTGTATAGTGGTTTTGAAATTGAGATACTTGATTGTCAAAAATGCCGAATCGGGTGTATATCTGCCATTTTAGAGACAGGCATATTGTTATGAGCTTTATGGCTAGCTGAGCAGTAAAGCTAAACACACCTTCCATGCGGGGGATACCATGAGGCATTGCCCTCGCGTGAGGGAAATACCAGATCATACATTCCTGATCTAAACCAATCAAATAACAGCATTTGGTCATGTGACATTACTGTGAGGTAATAAAATTGTTTATACAGCATTACATCATCAGAGTGTGGACCTACTAGCTCATACCTAACTAGCATGAGATATGGATAGAATTCTTAGCCGTTTAATGGACAAAAATCGAGCATACCGTATTTCGCTTAATAGTAGCCTATGATCTAATAGAAGTCCACCCCCTAACTTTGACATATGAGCTCCAATGATTTCTTAGCAGTTTCAAAACGGCAAAACTTTGTATTAGAAGCCCACCCCCTAACTCAGCAGACTGTATAGGAAAGTTTTTCTTAAGAGCAAATTTGTAAGAATAGCGTGTATAATAATAACAATCGTGTCACAGAGTGTATCTACTTCAGACCGATCTCTGCCCTGATACATTCCCGGCCCCTCAAGAAGTCAATACACGCCTCGGATTTGTAAATCTCAACCGCCTATTAGATTAGTAGGCCATGTATGTTCAAGATATAATAAAGTTTATTCCACACTTTTGTAGTCAAGATGCGCGTAAAACAGTCTTGGCGTGATTAAATACCTTCCTTATAAATATATTTTAAGACCAAATTTATGTACCAAACAACAAGCACGGGAGAAAATGTGCATCAATTTTGTAACGCCGATCAACATTAAATGATCCAAATTGAATTATTACGAATGACAATAGACAATATAGCCGGCTTCTTAAGTTGGCGAGCCAGCGGTTCGTGAGATGGGAGGCATCATGTTCTCGCGAGATATTATACGCTAACGGGAGTTTATCAAACGGTTACCCGTTTTTTAAGATCAGTATAATACTCAGTTCCTATCGTGCAATGATAATATATAGATATTCCCGAGTTCCGAGTCCCTGATTCCAGAATATTTATATCCGAGTACTCGCTCTAAAATAAACTCTTCAATTGCAGGCGAATCATGTGATTTGTATTTTTTCGCGACGCCATTTTATATCAAATTGTGGATTAATTTTGATGTAATAAACGAGCTTTATTAAAGGATACGCAATATTTAGGCGCTCAAATCAAATAATTTCACTTCCTCGGTGATGTTTTGAGGTATACTTTAAACATAGGCGTATGCGGTGGGAATTTTTACGGGAGAAAATACGTTGAATTTCCGTGGTATCAATTTTAGAAAACTTTTTGGGAAAACTCTGTAATATAAGCCCACCCCCTTTCTCAGAGATGTTTGTTTGGAAATTGAACACCTCTTGTCCTAATAGAAGCCTAGGCTACTATTAAGCGAAATACGGTAGCGTTACATGCTGGACAAAAGCACTAAACTTTCAGTGTGTACGTAAACATATCTATATTGATCTTTTCAATAGATACAAAAATAGCGCATAATGTTAATGGATCCACTATTCTCTGGATTATATATTTTCAAAATGGCCGCCATAATTCACTATATGCCACAAAACAGTACAGTTCAAGAACCTTTTAACTATATTGATACAACAAATTCTAAACAGAATACATTTATAATTGGTGTACACATCCATGCTTGATTGTATGGTATATTATTCATTATTTCAACAGCATTATTCACTAAATAGAGGAAAACCGGTCTATTAAGACCACTTGTTTTGGGGCTAGAAGATGGTGGCTCTTTATGATGGATTGCCGTAAGATAACCCGACTTAAAATGCCAGCATCTTGTAACCACAAACGCTTTTTCTTATAGCGACTAAAATGCAATAAACAATAATTTCTCATTAAGAGTCACCACATTGTGTTAGCCCTTAAAGTGTCTGTTATAGACAGGTTTTCATGGAAAGTGTTATTAGGCTTGTATGGCTGGAGGGACAGGTGCTTCTGCAAACTTCACTGACACTACATGTTTGTACTACTACAATTGTGTATAAATCTGAAAGATCTGGACTTCCAGAAGCCATTGTGAAAAGGTTTATGGCACTGTGTGATCATCACTTGCTCGCATTATGTACAGAACTGAACGATACTGATAGTTGCACCACGGAATGGTTCCTGTGCAGTTGTGGAGGATGGATTGTGATCTATGTTGCCTAATGTACTGATTGAGCAAAGTTGCTTTTGAAGGAGTTGAGGACACACCAGCCGATCTACTAAAAGTTGCATACAAATGGAGCTAGCAAATGAAATCGCGACATTATGAACACGGCATTATGAAATGTTTATGCCAATCTCTGCCAAACAAACCATAAGAGATCGATTTCTTGTTTGTGGGTGTACTTTGAGTCCAGTGTACACGACCATTCACTGCACCCATTCAAATTACACACAGTCTGCACAGCTGCGTCCTCGTTTAAAGACCCTCTCGAAGGCTCCAGGGAATCTGCCAATATTTTCTAGGATGACGCACGGTGTCACATTGGACAAAATCTTCCAGATACTCTTAAGGACAACTATAGGCCACAGGTTTGCTTGTGGTCCAGGATGCTTCTTCAGCGTAGGCAGTTTGACAAGGGTACAGCATAGACAGAGCCTGGACTATCCTAAACATTTTATGACAATCATATATGGCTGTGATGTCTGCCAAAACAGCCTCCTTTCAGTCATTCACTGATCTGGTGAAGTATGGCATTGCATTCTAAGCGTAGCTTTGTATGATCCTTGCTCTGACCACTCACAGATAATGAGTCATAGTGCCTTCAGTTGTTCGGACAGCTCTACGAGGAGTGAGTCCACAGCTCTGGTGTTATTCTTAACAGCTCCTTTTACATTTGTCACTGATGTAGCAATGCATTTAGGTACTGGTGATAGCGCCTTGTTTGAGTTTCAGTTCATGTCAATAGTTGCTATCTGTTCCTCGAGGGTCTTCTTGAATGGCATTTGAGTGGTGGTGTTATTGATGAATTTCTCTTCAAACTAAATTCTCAAAAAGTTATTTTTTTCTTAGCTTGCAAATAGACATTTACAAAAAATGTCAATTTTTTTTTTACAAATATTGACCATTAAAAACTTATTACCTTTTAGAGTAATGGCAAATTTGTCCTACCTGTAGCTGATACTGTCCACCATGGTCTAGCAAATACAGCTCTGTATCCTTGGCAACCAACGCACGAGACTGTCGCTCAACATTCATTATAGCCCAGCTGCTCGGCATGGACTGTAAGCCTGTCATAATAAAAACAATATACTGGGTAAGAATACTCAATCATAAAATTCCTGTATATCATTTTCAAAGAAACCGTATAAATAAATTCTTAACCGGGTCGAAATAAGGTCTTTTGACATGCACGATGCAGGTAAACAAGAGGCCCAAGGGCCTGTGATGCTCACCTGGGCCATTAGCATTTGAAACATTTGCATTTAATATTACATGAATCTTTACATTAAACAGATGGCCACCGGAAAAATCGACCAATCAAAATTCTAAATAGAAAGTCCAGATTCTAGCACTGTAGGATCATCAAAGTCAAATTTGGTTAAAATCTGCAGAGCTGTTAAAGAGATGTGTTTTGACAATTTCCAGTAAATATTTCATAAACAAAATCATGATTTTCACCCAAAAGATTGACCAATCAAAATTCTGAATACAGCATCTGGAGCATACTCACATAGGATCATTCCAGCACCATTTTGTTGAAATCATCGAAGCGGTTAAGAAAGAGATGCGTTTTAACAATTTCCAGTAAATTCTTCATAAAATCAATGATTTTCACCCAAAAAATTAATCAATCAAAATTCTGTATAAAAGTTCTAGAGCCTACGACCATACAATGCATCTAGTTAAATTTTATTGAAATATGTCCAGTAGCTAAGGAGTAGCGTTTTGACCATATCCGGTAGATTTTTCAAAAAATCTAAGATTTTCACCCAAAAAATTGATCAATCAAAATTCTGTATAAAAGTTCTAGAGCCTACGACCATACAATGCATCTAGTTAAATTTTATTGAAATATGTCCAGTAGCTAAGGAGTAGCGTTTTGACCATATCCGGTAGATTTTTCAAAAAATCTAAGATTTTCACCCAAAAAATTGATCAATCAAAATTCTGAATAGAATTTCTAGAGACTACCACGATAGAATGCATCTAGTCAAATTTGGTTGAAATATGTCACGCAGCTAAGGAGGAGTAGCATTTTGACCATTTTCGGTTGATTAATCCAAATTCTGAAGAGCCTACCACCACAGAATGCATCTAGTTAAATTTGGTTGAAATATGTCAAGCAGCTAAGGAGGAGTAGCATTTTGACCATTTCCGGTAGATTTTTCATAAAATCTAAGATTTTCAACCCAAAAATTGATCAATCAAAATTCTGAAAAAATGTTCAGAGGGTAGCAGCTTAGGACCCTTCCAGCCAAATTTGGTTGAAATCAGTCAAACGCGATTTGACGGACGACGGCGGGCCGCCATGGCATAAGCTCACTTGGCCTTTCAGGCCAGGAGACCTAAAAATGGCAGCGGCATGTGTATTTGTAGTCCTGTCAGGCGATCAAGTGATGAAAGAGCAATCGGTGGAAACATAGGCTATCTCCTTCACTCCTCGTCGCCTCTCTCCACACAGGTGTATAAATGGGTACCAGTGTAAAAACTGGGGACATTACAAATAAGAGACTGAAACATAACCCAGCCTAGAATGGTGTGAATGGGAACTGGAATCAGGGACTCGATAGACGCCAATCAAACCAATAACTTCGGCTGCATGTAGATTTCTGGCTGACATGCTATAATATCACTATATGCAGCGCACATGTAGAGCTTTTAATGTGTTAGATGCATGTGCGCATGTTGGACAAATTTATTATTTCTACCCATTGAATTGTCAGTGTCACAATTTCGAGACAACTAGACACGAAAGTTGTTGAGTATGTTGACACCAATCTGACTGAACAGTGTTGCTAAGCAGCAATAGCTCCTAGTCGTATTAGTTTCAAAATACTCAACAGAATATTCTTTAAGTCATAAAGAATTTTGTCGTTTCTGGTCTGTAAGTGTTAACCAGTTAACCCTCGAATTTATTCAAGAAAGTTTCACTTTTCTCATAGAAAATGTCCATTTGCTGACCAAGAAGTCTATTTTTTGAAAATTTACCACTGGAATGACTGGCTCGGTTATCGAGCCAGTCATTCCAATAGTAAATTTTCAAAAATAGTCTTCTCTTGGTCTGCAAATGGAAATTTGTCAAGACCACTGCTGAAGCCGTTTTTTGGCTGATATGAGGGTTAAAAGGTTTACATGACGTGCACAATATTCTGTTGAATATTTTTTAAATAATTCGTCTCGGAGCTGTTGCTGCTTAGCAAACCGATCCAGTGAAACAAATAAGACTGGAGAGTTGTTACTCATATAGTCAACATAATCTTTACTGTATTGTAAAGAATTTGTCACATAGTACAGTTCAAACATAACTTAACATGTTTTCAAAAATAAAATAAAATGTACTGTTGAATATTTTTAACAGAATTTGATTGGAAGTCATTGCTGTATATAAGGCAGAACAATTTAACAGACCATTCCTTAGATCGTGCTTAAAATCGTACTAACTCAGATGTATTCTGTTTTTGCTTTGGAAGTGTATTAGACTATTCATGAAATGTACTGTATCTGCCCGGTAAACATCTGAGAGCATCCAGATTTCAAAATCTTCGGGGGGGACAGGCCCCCAGAGCACAACTCCCACATCCCCCCCACCCGCCTCACGTTTGCGGGAGGGGGAATAACCCTTCCTGGGCCCACCCACAATGTGGCCCCCCCCCCCCAAACCCCAAACAAAATTTCATTCCTGTAACTGCCTGTAAAGTTGAAATGGTTCAAATAAGAGCTTGGAAGGCAGAATATTCAATCAGTCTCAGGGCACATTGTGGCCAAGCTACCAAGTTATTAACCCTTTCAACACTCAAATTGGTTAAAGAAAATTTCGATTTTCCCATAGAAAATATCTATGTGAAGACTATGTGTAAACTGTTTTCGAAAATTTTACCAATGGAATATCTGGCTTGATGACCGAGCCAGTCATTCTAGCGGTAAATTTTCAAAAATAGTCTTTCTTCTCTTGGCCTGCAAATAAATATTTCTCAGGGCACTACAGAAGGCTGGTCAATTGGTCAGACTGACCATTAAAGGCTTAAATAATTTCCAAAATACATTTGCCCTTTCACAGACAAATCCTGGAAAACATATTCTTTAAAATTTATTCTGTTGAATATTTTAAGGCAGCAATGCCATGAAATCAAATTAATTTCAAAATATTACAGTTGCCTTGAAAATGAGATATGGGTAATTCATCAGTGAAAGGGTTAACTGAATATTGGGTTGGTGCTTATCCCTGGTATCTACTACAACAAATGTTTAAGAGCCGAGAGTATTTCTATGAGCATCCGCCCCGACCCACCCACCCCAACACCATCCACCCACACCAAACCCCAATCACCCCTCCCCAACCCCTGGATATGATACCATTCTATCTGAGATAACTAAACCAGTTTTTATACATATCTACGCATATTTATAATACAGGCTAGAGAGGAGTGAGGAATGAGGAGTGAAGGAGATTAACATCATTTTTAACCAGCTTAATGGCAAGAGGGATGAACCACAGGCAGCTGGTTTCACAGCTCTGCACATTACCACCAGAGCTATTTCAAAGGCTTATATCCATAGATGGTATTGAGAATAAACCAATACAGTATGGCTGAGAATGGACCTTTCCAGTTTATCCACCAATCATATGATGTCATAATAAAAAACGTGATGTGTAGGATGATGTCATAATCAATGATGTCATGAATGACATAGATAAGTACATCACTAACGCTTAATTGAAGATGGACTAAGCGTTGCTATACGAATTGTATGGCTTTACTATTTAATAAACATTCTATTGAATAGTTTGAAACTAATTTGACTGGGCGTTTCAAAATATTCAACAGCTTGTACCTGTATAGTTTTCTGAAAATTGATAGCCAAGGAGTTTAGGGATCGATCGATCCCAACACGGGCGAAGCGTGGGTGGAGCTTAGCTAGAGATGGGTGCGGCATAGTGAAAACTGGAACGGTCCATTGTACAACTTCATTTCCCCACACTAACCTGGAATTTCAGCCAAACGCCTGATCCGTGGATCTTCCATATTATTAATTATAAAGATGCGATAAGTACTGGTCAGTACCGCTATACCAGTGCCATGGAAACTACTAAAGATATCAGCATCAACGACCTTTGTGTCCTTAGCTTCCTAAAATAATAAAAATAGCAACAACTTTCACTGAAATTATTCACCAGATTACAGTCAAGCCTGTATATTACATGCTCTAAAATTTCAATTTCATTATAGAAAACGACCATTTGCAGCCAAGACATTTTTTTGTTAATTTAACACTAGAATGACTGGCTCGCTAACCACGCCAGTGATTTAAAAAACTCCTTTTGGCCTGTAAATGGACATTCACTATGCAAAAACCACAATATCCTTGACCAATCTTGACCATTCCAGTGGTAAATTTTCAAAAATAGTTTTTTCTTGGTCTGCAAATGGACATTTCTCATGACCACTCTCCAGAAGCTGTTTTGGCCAGCTTGATTGAGGGGTCACTTCATTGCCCGCTTTGTCTACTCTAACAAAACTACAGATAAGCGACACATTTTAACACTTCAACACTCAAGGTGATCAAAAAATGGCTTCTACAGTGGTCTTGGGAAATGTCCACTTGCTGACCATGAGAAGACTATTTTTGAAAATTTACCTCTGGAATGACTGGCTCGACAACTAAGCCAGTCATTCCAGTGGAAATTTTTCAAAAATAATTGTCTTTTGGTCTGCAAATTGACATTTTTTGTGAGAAAATTAAAAATTTTCTTGAACAAATTTGAGGGTTAAAGGGCTAAGCGTGGCGTATGATTGTGATACTTAATTGTGAACTCAATGGAGCAATCCAGTTTATTCATCAATCATGTCATAATCAACTACGTGACATCAATTACACAGCTTAAGCGCATCACGAAAGCTTAATTGATGACCGAATAAGCATCATTGTACGATTTGTATGACACCAACCAGTTAAATTAGTTTCAAAACATTCAACAACTTACCTGCATAGTTTTCTGGAAATTGATACAGGAAGTTCAGGGGTCGCTTGATGCCAACACGAGCAAAGTGTGGTTGGAGCTTAGCTAAAGATGGGCGGAGCATCGCAAAAACTGGATTCCTCCAGTGATGTGACACCAGGTGGGTAACGAAATTAGGCTTGATTGATGAATTATCGCCATGAAACCAGACAGAACCGGTCTAGCTTTGAGAAGTCAATCTGTTCCTCCGCTTGGTTAAGCTGGCCAGAATCAGCCTCTACCATATCTGCACTGACCTCGAGACATATGCATTCACAGGGCAAGCGAAGACAATTTTTGAAAATTTACCACTGGCATGACTGGCTCAATAACAGTTTTTCAAAAAGTAGTCTTCTCTTGGTCTGCAAATGGAAATTCTCATGACCACTGCGGAAGCTGTTTTTCGTTAACTCGTGTGTTAATGGATTCATTATATTGAACAAAGCTTACCTGTCCCATACTAAATGTGCGTTTGAAATTACAGAAAATATCATATACAAGGACAATCCCGTCATCCTGCACACAGACCAAGTCCTCGACACATGACCATCCCATCTTGATCACACGACCACTTGTCCACTGTAACATAATAAACATTGAATCAAACACGTACATAAACATTTCACCCATGAATTCACTATATCTCAATTTCACGACAATAATACTGGAAAGCTGTTGAATATTTTGAAATTAATATCACTGGAAGCTGTTGCTGATCATATATGCCAGTTATATTAACTTCAGAATATTCAAGAGAACATATTTATGCTATGAATTGGAAAATTACTTTTTCATGGATTTGTCGATGAAAGGGTTAAACATTCAAATTTCCTCAGCACCAATGGTGGGATCTGATCTGTCACTCAAGCACCTGATGTCGTTATCAAATACACCACATACTAGATGACATCACAAACAAAATGAGGTACTGCATGCGCGATTGTGTGATTAAATCGAAAATCGTGATTATTTTTTAAATCCCGAATTTATATGATTAAAAACGAAATAATCGAATAATCGTGAATATTTGCACTGCATAAAATATTTCAAAATCTACCTTTTTATTTAAGTTTTGCTCAGAGAATGCATGTCATTTGCAGGCCAAGAGAAGACTATTTTTGAAAATGTATCCCTGGAATGCCTGGCTCGAGCATTAGTGATACATTTTCAAAAATAGTCTTCTCTTGGCCTGCAAATGGGCATGCATTCGACATTTCTAAACACTGTTGCAGCTTTCGTCATTGATATACCTTGTGCATGAATTGTATGTCTTTGATGAATTTACAATTTAGTAAAAATTGTGTTGAATATTTTGAAACCAATTTGACTGGGAGCTAACAGTACCCAGTTAAATTAGTTTCAAAATATTTAACAGCATACCTGCAATAGTTACTGCGAAATTTAAATTCTTGGAATTCCATTTTCGAAGTGTCAAATCGACAAAATTCCTGGGAATTATTGTTTCAAAATTTCAAATCGATTAGATTCTGAGAAATACAGATTCAACGTGTCAAATTGATTTCGGTTGAAATTGTGGTGTATGTTAGCGCAACAGTAGTTTAATACGGGTAAGGTTGATTTTGCGGGAATCCCACCGCAATGACATCAATTTTGGAAAATAATAATTCCATGTCAAAAATCAAAATTCTCTTACCCGCATCCGACTGATTTCTTTCCCTGCGGCTGAACATATGATGACCTCTGGTTTGCCACTGCCCTGCACTCGTGCAAACTTTGACTCATCTCTCATCAGGGCTAAAGAGAAGAAAACACTAATAAACAAGAGCACTTCACCTTTCCAGCGTATCCATCGATGATCTGACATCATATGATATCATACTCAGCTAAGCGGCGTGTAGGATGATGTCATAATCATTACGTCATACATTATTCTATTAGGCCTGTCTTTAACTCTTAATAGTCCGACATGTTGTAAGAATTGTATGTTTCTACTATTTAATAAACATGCTGCTGAATATTTTGAAACTAATTTGACTGGGTGCTTTTGCTGTCATAGACAGCAACAGCACCCAGTCAAATTAGTTTCAAAATATGCCGTGTCTAGAACCCTGCCGAATCCTAGTGTATGGTCACCCCCTTTCTCAGTGCCATGTCTGGGCCCCTGCACCAGCCGCAATTGTGGAATCCTAGTGTACAGTAACCTTCTCTCTGACATGTCTAGGCCCCTGCAGAAGCCTAGTGTATGGTCACCCCTTTTCTCAGTGCCATGTCTGGGCCCCTGCAGCAGCCGCAATTGTGGAATCCTAGTATACAGTAACCTTCCCTCTGCCATGTCTAGGCCCCTGCAGAAGCCTAGTGTACAGTAACCCCCTTTCTCAGTGCCATGTCTAGGCCCCTGCAGAAGCCTAGTGTACAGTCACCCCCTTTCTCAGTGGTATGTCTAGGCCCATGCAGAATCCTAGTGTACAGTCACCCCCTTTCTCAGTGCCATGTCTGGGCCCCTGCAGAATCCTAGTGTACAGTCACCCCCTTTCTCAGTGCCATGTCTAGGCCCCTGCAGAATCCTAGTTTACAGTCACCCCCTTTCTCAGTGCCATGTCTGGGCACCTGCAGAATCCTAGTGTACAGTCACCCCCTTTCTCAGTGCCATGTCTAGGCCCCTGCAGAATCCTAGTGTACAGTCACCCCCTTTCTCAGTGCCATGTCTGGGCCCCTGCAGAATCCTAGTGTACAGTCACCCCCTTTCTCAGTGCCATGTCTAGGCCCATGCAGAATTCTCAGTGCCATGTCTGGGCCCCTGCAGAATCCTAGTGTACAGTCACCCCCTTTCTCAGTGCCATGTCTAGGCCCCTGCAGAATCCTAGTGTACAGTCACCCCCTTTCTCAGTGCCATGTCTAGGCCCCTGCAGAATCCTAGTGTACAGTCACCCCCTTTCTCAGTGCCATGTCTGGGCCCCTGCAGAAACCTAGTGTACAGTCACCCCTTTCTCAGTGCCATGTCTAGGCCCCTGCAGAATCCTAGTGTACAGTCACCCCCTTTCTCAGTGCCATGTCTGGGCCCCTGCAACAGCCTAGTGTACAGTCACCCCCTTTCTCAGTGCCATGTCTGGGCCCCTGCAGAATCCTAGTGTACAGTCACCCCCTTTCTCAGTGCCATGTCTAGGCCCATGCAGAATCCTAGTGTACAGTCACCCCCTTTCTCAGTGCCATGTCTGGGCCCCTGCAGCAGCCTAGTGTACAGTCACCCCTTTCTCAGTGCCATGTCTGGGCCCCTGCAGCCGCCACAATGGAGGAATCCAGTTTTACCTCTGCCCCACCCATCTTTAGATAAGCTCTAGGCACACTCAGCTGTGTTGGGATCAATCAATCCCTGAATTCATTGACTATCAATTTCCAGAAAGCTATACATGTAAGCTGTTGAATATTCCGAAACTAATTTGACTGGGTGCTGTTGCGGCCTATTTTTTACCCCACATTTCCCACCCCCAGGGTCGTACCCCTTGGGTCATGCCAAAATTCCAAGTGTCATGCACATCCCTGTCCATTTGTGCAATCATCCCCAAAGGTCCAGGTTTTTATCTGAAATGGCCTAGGAGTAGTTGCATTACAATCAATATTTACGCCAATTTTGACTTTTTGACCCCCTGGGCCCAGACGGGGGTGGGGGTCAGAACAAATTTCCAAGTGTCATGCACATCCTTGCCCATAGGTATAATCATCTCCAAGACTTTAAGTTTCTATCTTAAACGGTCTGGAAGGAGAAGCGTTACAATCGATACGTGAGCAGACGGCTCTTCGAAAAGTGTGGGTATAACAATCTAAATCTCTGAAACGTGATACACTTATCAAGATTATTTCATCCACAAAGCATGGCTGAGTAATCATACATTTATAACAACATTATGTTATGTGTATTAGTCTCGCATACATAATAGGTAACTAGTCAATTTCATGGAAGCAGTCACCTCATCCCGACCCCAACATATATAGTAGACATTCCGTCAGAAGCATAGATATGGCAATTATTTTTTACCCTTGTATTACAGTATGTTATTATTCTCACGTTTTAAAAAAATATCGGGGATATTGTAATCGCCTCCGTCTGTCTGTCCAGCATGCTATCTCCTCCCAAACCATAAACTGGAATTAAATCAAATTTGGGGTGTGGGTTAGCCATATGATTCCGCTTTGCAAGACGATATTTAGATTTGACTCCGCCCCAGGGGGGGGGGGGGGGGGGGCAAGGCAGAGGTCAAAAGGTTAAAAATCAGTTGTAACGCAACTCCTCTGAAATCGTTAGACGGAACGCAACCAAATTTGATATCTGAGTTACCTATATGATTGTGGAGTGTAAGAGGCCATTTAGATTTGGCTCCGCCCACCCACCCCACCCCACTGCCCCAGAGGATGGGGGAGGGGTAAAAGGCCACATTTTTAAAGTGCAGGAATTGATTCCTCTGAAACCGTTCGACAGAATTCAACCAAATTTTTGTTTGTGTGTGGGTTACCCATATCAATGTGGCATACATGAGCTCATTTACATTTGGCCCTGCCCCTAGGGGTGGGTGGGGTAGGGAATTTATTGAAGAAAATTTCAATTTTCTCATAGAAAATGTGCATTTGCGGACCAAGAGAAAACTATTTTTGAAAATTTACCACTGGCATGACTGGCTCGGTTATCGAGCCACTCATTCCAGTGGTAAATTGTCAAAAATACTCTTTTGATCTGCAAATGGGAATTTCTTAAGACCATGGCAGAAGCCATTTTTGACTGACGTGAGTCTTAAAGGGTTAAAGACATGAGATATTAAACTAACAGGCTGGGAAATCACAAATAGCACTAAGCTCTGGCCATTTTCTACTAGCTTGGGTTAGTGGTGAGATTGTGTAAATTTCAACAAATGTTTATTATGCATTATACTCTATATAGGAATGCCGCAAACGGATTACTCAAAAGCCAATTTGTATTCACATACACGTACGCCCACACACCCCTCTCAAACCACCCTTTAACACGAACAACTTCCTACCACTAATTCACCTTTCCAGAGTATCCATCTATCAATCTGACATCATATGATGTCATAATCAGCAAAGTGGTAGGATGACATCATAATCATTACGTCACAAATGATTCTATTTGGCCCGTCTAAACTCTTAATAGTCTGACACATTGTACAAATAGTATGTCTCTACAATTTAAATAAACTTGCTGTTAAATATTTTGAAACTAATTTGACTGGGCCCTGTTGCAGATATAGGCAGCAACAGCGCCCAGTCAAATTAGTTTCAAAATACTCAACAGCTTACATGCATAGTTTTCAGGAAATTGATAGTAAGAGAGTTCAGAGATCGATCGATCCCAACACGGATGTTGTGTGGGTGGAGCTTAGCTTGAGATGGGTGGGGCATAGCTAAAAGTGTAAAGGTCCATTAGTATTCCAATCGTTGGAAAGTTTTTAGTAAAGCTTCTCTCATAACCCTATATATTACTAAATCAAGGAAGGTAAGCACTGTACCTTTGGAATCAGATTAGCATTGAGTTATCTCCCTTGTACTATTGAGAGAACCCGAAAAAACCAGTTTGCCAGATCATTATTTTGTACATTACACTGTCCTCTTAAGATAGCGAAACTTTTAACTTTAACACTTGAAATTCCAGTGTCTGAACTTCAAAACAGTTATACTGCAAAGCTATTGAATATTTTGAAAATAATTTAACAGAAACCTTTTGCTGCAATAGGCAGCTGTTGTGTTGCTGCAATAGGCAGTAACAGCTCCCAGTCATGCCAGTTAAATTAGTGTCAAAATATTCGACAGAATATTCCCTACATTATAAAGAATTTATCGTGTCTGCTCTGTAAGGGTTCAGATGTTAAAAGTCATGCTGATATCACAAGGTTAACAGGAGCAAACAGAGATTGCACCACTACACTAAAATTCCACCTTTTTCCAGATTGACATACATGTATAATCTTTTAAAAATTTTTAAACCTGATTTTGCTCCAAATATGGATCCAGGTTTTTAAATCCAGATCATTATCATAGATTTGAACACCCTGTGTATAATAACAAGCTTTCTTATGTGCTAAAATTGGAGGTTTCTGAGATTTTCATATCCGGATTATTAAATCGCAATCGTGACCAAAGTCTGGAAATCCAATTTTACGCCCACAAGCTTTCAATGGCTTTGATACATGCGTTAAACTTTCAGCTACAGCTGTGGACAGACAGATGGACTGACAAAGGGATGCTTGGACGGGTGGGCAGATGGATGGATAGACACAAAGCTGCATAGCTTACACACCGCCATCATGTCAAAATCTGACCAATCAGAATGAGGCATTTGACATTTAACCCTCAAATTTGTTCAAGAAGATTTTAATTTTCTCATAGAAAATGTCCATTTGCAGACCCAGAGAAGACTATTTTTTTTAATTTATCACTGGAATGACTGGCTCGTTTATCGAGCCAGTCATTCCAATGGTAAATTTTCAAAAATAGTCTTCTCTTAGTCTGCAAATGGACATTTCTCAAGACCACCGCAGAAGCAGGTTAAAGGGTTAAGCCTTACTTAAACACCCTTTGTGAAATCGGCCACACGAATCACCACATAGATGAGAATGAGGGTTAGTCACAGCAGAATGGTTGAAAATAAAATTGTATACTTTTAGAGGCTTAAATTGTGTGCCAAGATGTAATGAAACAAATTAAATCTTAGCATATGATGATTTCATTACGTATAAATTAATATAATTTTTTTAAGTTGTCAAATTTAATTTGAGGCACAAACGAGTCCCTAATTCAAATTCAAAACTTAAAAATACGAAATTTATTTATACGGAAACATATGTTACATTCCATCAAGGGACACAATTTACGCCTCTAAAAGCATACAATTTAAAAAATTTTTATTTTCAAACATTTTGATGTGAATATGCACCTTTAAGCGGTTAAAATCAATTTGTGCTTGGCACCTTCATCTCTACCTGTCCAGGTGCAAATGTCAGATCAACGTTAAGTGATCTATAGTAACCCTTTAAACTGTATTGACCAATCATATGGTCAGACATTACTAATTCCTTTCAGTGTAATGAATATTTAGTTAAATATTTTGAAACTAATTTGTGTTGCAACAGATTTCAGTCAAATTAGTTTCAAAATATTCAACAGCATAGAACTTTGTCCGAGTATAATTGAAATATAGTATATAATATGGCTCTAAGTATTTAGCGTGGGTCTAAGTATTAACACCATCCCAGGTTTGCTCTACATAGATTAGAAGAAAAATCACCTGACATTCAACTTTTCAATACCAAAGGCATCTCAGAATTAACCCTTGAATGCCCTGACGGCCAAAAACGGCTTTTGCGGTGGTCTTGAGAAATGCCCATTTGCAGACCAAGGAGACAATTTTTGAAATTTTACCACTGGAATGACTGGCTCGAAAACAACTGTTAAATTTTCACAAATAATCTTCTCTTGGTCTGGAAATGGACATGAGAAAATTTAAATTTTCTTGAAATTTGAGGGTTAGAGGCTTAATAGATTTAACAGGGATTCAGTGAACTCTGACAATAATTATAGTTAAAAGAAAAAAATTTAATTCCATAGGATTCATATGAAAGTGGATGCACAGGCACGAAAACCTGTAGTTCATTAACGTTTTAACACTCAAATTTGTTAAATAAAATTTAAATTTTCTCAAATAAAATGTCCAATTGCAGACCAAGAGAACTGTTTTTGAAATTTTACCACTGGAATGACTGGCTCGGTTATCGAGCCAGTCATTCCAGTGGTAAATTTTCAAAAATAGTCTTCTCTTTGTCTGCAAATGGACATTTCTCAAGACCACTGCAGAAACCATTTTTAGCTGATATAAGGGTTAACCCTTAGCACACTGATGTCAAGATTCCATCTTTTACTGTGTCAATAGCAAAGAAACTGGTGTAAATTTTTCAACAATTTTAGTGGAAGATGTTGCTGTCATTGACAGCACCATCTTCCACCAAATTTGTTGAAATATAAACACCAGTTTCAATTTTGACATCAGAGTAGTAACGGTTAAAGAGTTAAACATGACCATAATCATCTCTGTATCTGATCGGGGGGGGGGGGGGGGGGGGGGGAATCGGGGGATCGCGGGATCGGCAAATGAAGCATCCCTTAATACCAAATAGGCGGGCATTGAATCCCACAGAATTTAGTTAACCCTTCACTGATGAATTCCCCATATCTCATTTTCAAGGCAATCATACAGGAAAGCGGTTGAATATATTGAAATTAATTTGACTGGAAACCAAGTAAAATCAATTTTAAAATATTCAACAGAATAAGTTTTTATTTATGTCGTTAAAGAATTTATTTTTCAGGGATTTTTAGGTTAACCCTATCCCCGATGAATTCCCATTATCTCATTTTCAGCACAGGAAAACTGTTGAATATTTTAAAATTAATTTGACTGGGACGCATTGTAGGAGGGGCAGTGGTTTTCCGCAATAATGGTAAACAAACAGAATTCACGGAATTGGTAATTTGAAACAGAAAAAGGATTTTGAAACAGAAACCAACGGAAAATGGTATTTTTCTGCAAAATCTCGGTAAATTGAACCAGAAATATGATATTCAAGCGGAAATTACTGGATAAAGGCATTTTCCTAAAGAAGGTTGAACTTCTCATCCAAAATTGTAAATTATTACATACCGATATTCTCCACTTTGACTTCATACTTTCTGAACATAACACAATTGCACAACACAAATTTGGCAGTTTTATTGACTACATTAAATGTACATGAAGCTTAAATGATATAGTTTACTAAACGGAAATGAAACAGAATCTGCAATTTGGTTTAATGGAAAATGGCAAATTCTGGAACGGAAAACCACTGTCCCTAACATTGCGAGGCAGCAACGGTTGCCAGTTAAATTAATCCAAAAATATTCAAGAGAATAAGTTTTATATTGTAAACAATCTACTTGTTCAGGGATTTGTCAGTGAAAGGGTCGAGGTATAATTATTAGCAGCCCTCACCTGAAGTATACTAATTATGCTAATTAACCAGATTACTTGGATTCCATCATGAGACTTCAAAGCGCACAAGATTTTAATGAACAACTTATTCCATCATTATGAGACAACTATTTTTACCAACTCACTCCTTTTAGAAACAATCGAATAGGTAATTAGTTGAATATTTTGAAATTAATTTGAATGGAAATCGACACGCTGTTCTCCTATTCTGCAGCCAGCCAACCTGCTGAAATGGGTTGAGAGAGGGAGAGGGAGGGAGAGGGGAGGGAGGGATGGAGGGTGAGCGTGAGAGAGAGGGGGAGAGGGAGAGAGATGTAGGGAGGGAGGGAGAGGGGAGAAAGAGCGAGGGAGGGAGGGGAGAGAGAGGAGGACAAAAGAGAGGGAGGGAGAAAGAAAGGGAGAGGATGGGGAGAGGGATGGATGAAGGGAGGGAGGGAGGGAGAGAGAAAGGTAAACCTGGGATAGAGGTGGATGTTATCTCTGAATTCTGTTGATTATAACATGTAAAATAGGCAAAGTAATAGAGGAATACATTTCTAGCTATGCCCGCCCATTTCTATCTACGCTCCGCCCACGCTTTGCCCGTGTTGTGATCGATCAAACCCTAAATTTCCAGAATACGAATTTCAAGGTAAACTAAACATGTAAGGTGTTGAATATTTTAAAACTAATTTGGCTGCAACAGCTCCCTGTCAAATTAGTTTCAAAATTTTCAACAGAATGTTATATTAAATAGTAAATCCATCACTTTCAATTTGTACACTTGATGGACTATTCCAGCTTCATAACGGTGTACCTCTGTCACTTATAATATTTTTGAAAATCTATCACTGGAATGACTGGCTTGATTATGGGGCCAGTCATTCCACTTGGTAGTTTCGAAAATACTCTCCGTTTGGCCTGCAAATGGACATTGAGAAAGCCTGACAATTAAATGGTTAATATTTGCTGAAAGCCTGGGTCAGATTGATAATGTAAGTGCTTAAATCTAAAAGTCAAAATTCAAGTCGATTTCGAGGCCCCCCCCCCAACCCACCCCCACGCCCTACATGTGTGTTGTAGAAGATACATTTGTCAAGTCATTCAGCTGTTACATTGCAATTATAACAAACAGAATGTCATGTAAAATAATGTTTGAGCTCCACTCAACAACAGCTGTGTGAGAGGCAAGGATGGAAAGACAGTGAGTGGTAGGGAGTGAGGGAGGGATGGAGGGTGGGGAGGGAGAAGGGAGAGGAGAGATAGGGGTGTGTGGAAGCATGTAGAGATAGAGGCAAAGGTGTGAAGTAGAGATGGAAGGAGAGGTAGTGAGGAAGGAAAGAAAGGAGGGAGGGATCAGGAGGCGGGAGGGATCAGGAGGAGGGGGGGAGGTAGGTAGGAAGGAAAGGAGAGGGGAGGAAAGGAGAGAGAGAGAGATGGAGTGAGGACGATAGAAAGGGAAGAATGGGAGGCAGTGAGGATGGGGGGGGGGGGGGGTAGGAAGGAAAAGAAAGAGGGGAGGAAGAGAGAGATGGAGGTAGTGAGGGGGGGGGGGGTGCAATAAAAAGGGAAGGAGAGGGGAGGGAAGGAGTGAAGTAGGAAGGAAAGGAGAGGGGAGGAAGGGAGAGAGATGGATGGAGAGAGCGAGATAGAAAGGAAAGAAGGCGAGGGATTGGGAAGGGGAGGAGTGAGATACAAAAGAGACACAGATACATGTACTACCTGTAACAATAAATACATATAGATCCAGGATGTATCGGGTTAGTGTGTACGTAAGTGCATGCACATGTGTTAAGGTGGATGTTGGGAGAGCAGACAAAGAGAAGTGTTTTATTAGATTTATGGCAGGGAGATTAAATGTGTGACAATAATAGGCCACATACATTGATTGTATTGCAGCCTACCATAGATTAACCTTTTCACCGACGAACTCTCCTCATCACATTTTCAACACTGCCATACAGGAAAACCGCTGAATATTTTGAAATTAATTTGACGGGAACCTCAGCAACGGCTTCCAGTCAAATTAATTTCAAAATATTCAACAGAATAAGTTTAATATCATAAAGAACACACTTTTTCAGGGAATTTTAAGTGAAAGGGTTAACCCTTTATGACCCATGCCTGCAATGCAAATGGTCTTGAGGAATGTCCATTTACAAGCTAATAAAATATTATTTTTGAAAATTTACCAGTGGAATGACTGGCTCAATAACTGAGTCTGTCATTTTTGTTGAAAAATGTTCAAAAACTATCTTCTCTTGGTCTGAAAATAGACATTTACTAAGCAAAAGTTTAATTTTCCTTTCAAATCTTGACCATTAAAAGGGTTAAGCATCGATTGAGTATTAATATTTTAGTAGCAATTTTGACACATGGCAGAGAGACTTATTAATTGTCTGTCTGCCGAATTTCTACAGAATACATTTTCCATGGATTTTAACTCGGGATATGCTGAATATTTTGAAAACAATTTGACTGAAAGTTGTTAGTGGCTAAGCCACCAACAACTTTCAGCCAAACTGTTTGCAAAATATTCAGCATGTCCAGAGTTATTGCCCATGGTGGCTTGCAGCAGTCAAAAGGTTAAAGGTAAGTGATTTAATATATGGTCTATATACATTGTATGTAATCAAAATAGAATTCCAATGACTTACATCACATGCCAGCTGTGCTGTGACAGTCTGCACAATATTCCTCACACTCGCAGGCACGCACACGCATGCACGCACACACACTCACATCAATACAATACATCGCTAACCTGTTAACACTCAAGCTGATTGAAACTTAAACCAGCTTCTGCTGCGGATCTTGAGAAATCCTGATTTGCAGACCAAGATTATTTTTGAAAATTTACCACTGGAATGACTGGCTCGATAATCGAGCGACTGAATAACCAAATATTTTAATTTTCGTTATCAGATGTTTATTTGCAGACCAATTGGTTATCGAGCCAGTCATTCCAGTGGTATGTTCTCAAAAATGTTTTTCTCTTGGCCTGCAAATAGCCACATTTCTGACATACCTGCCCTAGGTAGCGGCAATAGTGCATCTGCACTTGTTTAAATAAACATGATTTTAACCCGTAAACAGCTTTTGCAGTGATCTTGAGAAATGTCCTTTTGCAGACTAACAAAAGAACATTTTTTTGAGAATTTACCCCTGGAATCCCTGGCCAGTCACTAGTCAATAGTAGATTTTGTAAAATTATCAGCTCTTGATCTCCAAATGGCCATTTTCTATCTGACAGATGATCATCTTTTACCACAACTAAAATGATAAGCAGGAATTTGACGAAACATGACATCACAAGCATCAATCAGTTCATAGATTTTAACCCCGTATTCCTCTAATTTGTTTAACTGTCTTATTGCTTATTCATTGAGCAAAAACTCTTGACTTACTGAATATTTTGAAAACAATTTGACTGAAAGTTGTTGGTGGCTTAGCCACCAACAACTTTCAGTCAAATTGTTTTCAAAATATTTAGCCGATCCCGCGATATATGAGTTTGAATATGTCATCTGCAAAAGCTCAACAACCAGACAATAATTTTCTCATATAAAATGTCAATTTGCAGACTGAAAAGGAAATTATTTGTGATATCTAGCCAGTCATTTTAGTGATAAAATTTTAAAAAAATAGGCTTATTTTGGTCTGGAAATGGACATTTATCAAGACGACTGCAAATCCGTTTTGGCCGGCTTGAGCTAAAGAGTTAACCAATAGCTTCCACCTTACAGACACAATACAGTGAATTTTTATGACAAGAAAAATTAAGTTGAATATTACATATGAAAAAAATTCAATTGGAACCTGTTACTGCCTAAGGCAACAGCAACTTCCAGCTAAATAATTTTCAAAATATTCCACAGCTTTCCAACGTGATTACTTTAAAACTAAAGATGCTACGCTTTTAGAGTTGAAAGGGATATTTATCCTACATATTCAATAACAGTAATATGGTAAGCATGTATATATGAAAACTGACATATGGTCAAAGAGTGCAGGAAATATATGCCAGACACTTACCCACCCCCACCCAGTCATCCACCCACCCCACCTTCATGCACTGCATCATTTGTCTAACATCTGTTAGCTGACATAAGATGACTACCAACCACCCACACACCACCACCCTTTCTCCACCATGTTATTTCATCAGCAACCACAGGATGTCATCCGCATGACCCTCCACACCCCACACCATATCCCTGGACTGTGTTTAAACCTTTCAAAGATGATTTCCACATATCTCATTTTAACCCTTTAACACTCATATCAGCCAAAAGCGGCTTCTGCAGTGGTCTTGAGAAATGTCCATTTGCAGATCAAGAAGACTAATTTTGAAAATTTACCGATAACCGAGCCAGTCATTCCAGTGGTAAATTTTCAAAAATAGTCTTCTCTTAGTCTCCAAATGGACATTTTATTTTTTTTAAACAAATTCAAGGGTTAAAGGGTTACGACAACCGTACAGGAACTGTTGAATATTTTGGAATTGCTGCAGCAATGGCTCTGAGCAGTCAATTGTTTTTCAACATATTCAATAGAATATGTCTTGGTATCGTAAAGAATATACTCTTTCCCAGGATTTGTCAGTACAAGGGTTAATCAGAAACACAATCCTCCCCAGATGTCAATGTCAAGAGATTTAGATCTGGACAGTGTGCGGGGTGGGAGTGGAGGTCAAATGTGGAGGGTGAGGGGTCAAAACTCAAATGTCAGGGGTGCTGCTGCCTCCATCATAATGCAGAGAATGCTTTGTCCACATGCTCCATGTACATCAGTGAGAGAATGTATCATACACAAACATACACACATGCATACACAAACATACACACATGCATACACAAACATACACACATGCATACACAACCATACACACATGCATACACAACCATACACACATGCATACACAACCATACACACATGCATACACAAACATACACACATGCATACACAAACATACACACATGCATACACAAACATACACACATGCATACACAAACATACACACATGCATACACAAACATACACACATGCATACACAAACATACACACATGCATACACAAACATACACACATGCATACACAAACATACACACATGCATACACAAACATACACACATGCATACACAACCATACACACATGCATACACAAACATACACACATGCATACACAAACATACACACATGCATACACAAACATACACACATGCATACACAAACATACACACATGCATACACAAACATACACACATGCATACACAAACATACACACATGCATACACAAACATACACACATGCATACACAAACATACACACATGCATACACAAACATACACACATGCATACACAAACATACACACATGCATACACAAACATACACACATGCATACACAAACATACACACATGCATACACAAACATACACACATGCATACACAAACATACACACATGCATACACAAACATACACACATGCATACACAAACATACACACATGCATACACAAACATACACACATGCATACACAAACATACACACATGCATACACAAACACACACACATGCATACACAAACATACACACATGCATACACAAACATACACACATGCATACACAAACATACACACATGCATGTGGAAAGGTAGATATAACGTGAAGTTCATCATATACAAGCTATAGCAGCCACATTAGACATTTAACCCTTAGCACACTGATGTCAATATTCTATCTTTTACCCTGTCAATAGCAAAGAAACTGGGTGTACATTTTTCAACAATTTTCCACCAAATTTGTTGAAAATTGAACACCAGCTTTAAAATTTTAATCTAATTTGAAAATTTATAGTTTTGACATCAGAGTGGTAAGGGTTAACACGTAAGCCGGCCAAAAATGGTTTCTGCCGTGCTCGTAAAAAATATCCATTTGCAAAACAAGCTTAGACTATTTTTTGACAATTTTACCACTGGAATGACTGGCTCGATAACCGAGTTTAACCCTTGAATTTGTTCAAGAAAATTTCAATTTTCTCATAGAAAATGTCCATTTGCAGCCCAAGATGAGACTATTTTTGAAAACTGACCACTGGAATAACTGGCTCGGTTATCGAGCCAGTCATTCCAGTGGTAAATTTTCAAAAATAGTCTTCTCTTGGGATGCAAATGGACATTTCTCAAGATCACTGCAGAAGCCATTTTTGGCTGATATGAGTGTTAAAGAGTTAAGTCATTCCAGTTGTAAATTTTCAAAAAATTGCCTTTTTTAGACAGCAAATGGACATATTTACAAGAGAAAAGTTTCAATTTCCTTGTCCTGTTTAATGCTAATTTATATCAACCCTTTCACCGACTAATTCACTATATCTCATTTTCATGGCAACCATAAAATTAATTTAAACGGCTTCCAGTCAAATTAATTTCAAAATATTCAACAGAATAGATTTTATATCATTAAGAATATACTTTTTCAAGGATTTGTCGGTGAAAGGACCAAACACATGTGTATACTATAGAAATGTACTATACGCTCAACAGTTATGAGGAAGTGATATCAAAAATTTGGACAGCTAGCCAATAAACAAACATGTTTCGCTACTAACAACGGCTAACTATTGCGACTTTTGAGAGAGACAGACACAAAGAGACACACACAGACAGGCAGGCAGGCAGGCAGGCAGGCAGGCAGGCAGGCAGGCAGACTGATGGTGAAAGGGTCAACAGACAGATGGACAAACGGATGGATGGACAGACGGATGGATGGACGGAGGGATGGAGGGACGGACGGACGGATGGATGGACAGACAGACAGAGACAGGCATGCAGACAGACATACAGACAGTCACAATCGAATGGCCAACAGACAAACTACTGTAAATACTAATTTTACGAGAGATGCAGCATACATGTATGTCTCTGTCACAAGTCACAACTAAGAACCTTATTTCCATCATGTATACAATATTGTGATATACGAGTTTTTATCATAACTAAAAAGTCTTCAATGATCACCGCCACCATCATCAATACGACCCCCCCACACCCATCATCAACCACTCCCCCTCCCACACACCATCCCACCCCCACCCACCCCACCCCAGCCATCCCAGTAAGCATCTCGCATATGCAAACAGGAAGGATACACCCTGTTATCAACAGGAATAAGATGCTACTGCGCCAGGAAGCCATTTGGTTTCACTTACAAGATTATATTAACTCTTATACTGCTGGACTCAAAGTCAGAGTTACACATCAAAATAACATGTTTCCAAAACGAGAAATGAACATACTGTTTAATATTTTGAATAAAAATTTAGATTGGAAGACATTGAGCCATCCTTATATAATAGTTTGGTTGTCCTCTCCCGACAAACCCTAAAAAACCTGCAGACTCAAAATCCTTTTTTGTAGTTTCCTGTGAAGAATTATTTTTTTTTTTCTGATGTAAGTTCATTTCTTCAAAATGGGCTCAGATAACCTTTAGAAACTGTTGCTTGCCTTATAGTTTCTGTTTGGAGTTCAAATTAAAACCTTCAAGTTTTGTTCTTTAAATTCAATTTTGTAATGTTATATATCAGCAGGTAAAAAAAAAAAGAATTTCCCTACCTACCTACCCTACTCCAACCACCGGGGTCGTGGGGAGGGGGTGGGGAGAGGGGAGGGGAGGACAACTAAAAAATCTTTTAAGGATGGCCTTGCTGCCTATGCTGCTGTCAAAATATTTAACAAAACATTTCTTACATTGTGCTCAAAATTGTACTCATACCAATTAATTTTTTTGTTTTTCAAACCCTCCGAAGTTAATATTTCCACATCTAGAAAACAAATAATGCAGGCTGCCTGAGGCATCATTTTAATTCTTTCTAATTCTAACAATTTTTGGCAGCAAAATCTTTATCACTCGGAATTGCTCAGAATTTTCTGCAACTCTTTGTTCTGGCTAGCTTTGTTAACTTGTTAACCCTTGAATTGATTCAAGAAAATTTAAATTTTCTCATACAAAATGTCCATTTGCAGACCAAGAGAAGACTATTTAAAATAATTTATCACTGGAATGACTGGATCGGTTATCGAGCCAGTCATTCCAGTGGTAAATTTTCAAAAATAGTCTTCTTTCGGTCTACAAATGGACATTTCTCAAGACCACGGCCAAATTTGGTTGAAATCGCTCAGAATGTTAAGGAAAAGTAGCATTTTGACAATTTCTGGCACATTTTTAATAAAATCTAAGATTTTGGCCCAAAAAATTGATGAATCAAAATTCCGAATTGAAGTTCTGGAGCCTATGACCATCGGGTCCTTTCAGCCACATTTGGTTGAAATCGGCTTAGTGGTTAATGAGGAGTAGTGTTTTAAAGCAAAAGTTGATGAACAACGGACGGATGATTGACGACAGACGGTCACCATGGCATAAACTCACTTGGCCCTTTGGGCCAGGTGAGCTAATAACTGATCATAAGCAAACTAAAGGTCACACCTGACTTCACCTGGTTTTTCACACTATTTTGTAACCCTATCTCAAGCCATCCTCTACTTTATATAGGGGATAACAAAAACCCCACTTTATTACCTCCTAAGATGACAATCCATGATTAACCTTCACAGCAGGTTCATATACCCATCCTTTACTCTACCATGAGCCACCAGTAACAACGCACTCAAGCAATGTCATTTAAAAAAATAACCACATGATATTAGGTCTGCTTGCTTTCATGGTCAAGATTAGTCAATAAATTTTGTATATTTTTTTTCACCGAATATCCATTGACACGTCAAGACAATTTTTGAAAATTCATCACTGGAATTACTGGCTCGGTTACCGAGCCAGTCATTCCAGTGATAAATTTTCAAAAGTTTTGGTGGGCTTTACCATGCTATAGGGTTAAACCAAACTGCAGTACTTAATCAACGCTAACAATGCAAAGGAAAATGATTAATCTCCCAACCCAGCCCACTATATTCATCTCTTATTCGAGCAGGAGGCAATCCAATAATACTCGCTGGTAATAACCGAACAGAGAATACCATACCTCACAACCATAATACATTCTGTACAACGTATATTTTAAATCACGTATCAGCCCCTCACCACCCCCACCCAGACACCAACCCATTCTCTGTCAGTGTCTATAAGCAGAAAACCGTCAAGACTAAATTAGCTTCCTGCTATGCTTAAAATACCCCCTATGCTCTTCTAGGACAGTTAGCTCAGCGTAAACTGAAGAAAAAATTATCGCAAATATATATTCATAAATATATGTATTATAAGTTATGTCTGTAACCTGTCGTTAGTGACCAACCACCTTAGAGAAACAGTGGTAAATTTTCAAAAATAGTCTTCTCTTGGCTTGCAAATGGATATTGAATAAGCAAATATTTTAATTTTCTTGACCAAATTTATGCATTATAGGGTTAATGATCGTCGATTTGGTAAAAAATTGTTGCTTAATAAATGTTTATTTACAGACCAAAATAATACTATTTTTGAAAATTCACAACTAGAATAACTGGCTCAAAATAATCTTCTCTTGGTCTGCAAATAAACATGTTCCATAACAAAATTTAAATTATCTTGAGCAAATTTGAGGGTTTGTATAGTATATGGTATGATTTTTTCGAGCCAAAATGTGATGGTCCTTTGAGAAAGGTAGTTGGCCCTAAAAGACAGGTGGATTTCTTGAGCGAGTTTTCTAGCACACAGCTAAGTAAGAATGATGGCATGCAGTAGGAATGTTATAAATTGTTTTTCGCTGAATTCTTAAAGAAAATTTAAGACAAAATTTAGCCATCATCAATATAATCAGGAATTTATGACGTAGGGAAAGGAGGTGGGGATTATTTGCAGAGCAAAATTAGATTCTCTGTGAATTCAGTTTCTGTACCGTTACTGACAAAGTAGCTCATAATTTATTTTCAATCTTTCATTCATCAACATGGTTAGTAGTGACTCCACAAAGAATCATCACTATAGCACCCTCATTCACTCAAACATTAGGTATATAGGAATGTAGCGATTTATATCCGACAAAATATCTAATATAATACATCAGGTTAATACATCAGGGTTTTTTTCCTCCCCTGCATGAGACACATTAGGGTATCATGATGAGCCAATAAACTGTTCCCATAATTTAACTGCATGACTGCTGTGTTTTTGTAGATGACATATTCCACGGATTATATCTATGGACCTGCTTGATATTTTGAAAACAATTTGACTGAAAGTTGTTGGTGGCTAAGCAAATAGTTTTCAAAATATTAAGCATGTCCGGAGATATTGCTCATTGAAATTGTCTGCTGGCTTGCAGCAGTTAGACACTTAGTGGTGAAACTATAGGCTTCATCTTATCTCCATCGGCTCAGAGGTGAAGGAGTGCTGCTTGGAAAGATACAAGTCTGCTCAGTAAATATCCTAACATTCCTGCACGGCGCACACCAATCAGGGGAAAACCCGCAGAGAAGAACGGAAGATGGTCAAAACAAAGGAGTGTCTGAGATCACAAACCACTTATTAATAACCATCAAATTTTCACAAGAAAATTAAAATTTTCTAATAGAAAATGTCCATTTGCAGGCCAAGAGAAGACCATTTTTAAGAATTTCTCACCGGAATGACTGTCTCGATTATCGAGCCAGCGAGCCAGTCATTCAAGTGGAAGATAATTTTCAAAAATAACCTCTTAGCCTGCAAATGGATATTTCTCAAGAAAATGGATAAATCAACTTTTAACTATGCCCCGCCCATCTCTACCTAAGCTCCGCCCACATTGATCGAACCTTGAGCTCTCTTAGTCTCAATTTCCAGAAAACTATACAGCTAAGCCGTTGAATATTTTGAAACAAAATTAACTGGGTGCTATTTGTCAAATTAGTTTCAAAATATTCAACAGAATGTTTATTAAATAGTAACGCCAATTTGTATAACTGACAGACCTTTAAAAGATCCCAACCGACTTAACCATGTGGTTCATTACATAATTCATTGTGACTCCAGCCTACATGTAACATAATTGATTATATACATCATATACCTGGTAGACAGATTGGATTCATCAATTGCAGAATCTGTTTTGGGATAGCTTGAGTGTCAAAGAGTTCAACCTACAGTTCAGGAGGGTCACACCGTGTCACCAATACCCTGTACATATATCCTGGAGTTTGGGAGCAGGATTTAAAATATTATACCCTAATATACCCAGGACAGACCTGGCTTTAACCCCTTAACTTGCTCAAGAAATTTTAAATTTTCTCATAGAAAATGTCCATTTGCAGCCCAAGAGAAGACTATTTTTTTTAAATTTACCACTGGAATGACTGGCTCGGTTAACCGAGCCAGTCATTCCAGTGGTAAATTTAAAAAAATAGTCTTCTCTTGGTCTGCAAATGGACAATTCTCAAGACCACTGCAGAAGCCTTTTTTGGCTGATATGACTGTTAAAGAGTTAACAAAGTATTAGCCAATAGATTAGCCAACAATACTTTTTCTTAGTCAAATCTTAACTATTTTAGCTCATGTTTTGAGATGTCGACAATCAGGTAACCATTTCAACTCAGCACTTACATAACATTAATACAAAATTATGTTGAATATTTTGAAACTAATTTGACTGGATGCTGTTGCTGCCTATGGCAGCAACAGCGCCCGACCAGTCAAATTAGTTTCAAAATATTTAACAGGTTTCCCTATATAGTTTTCTGGAAATTGATAGTCAAGAAGTTCAAGGATCAATCGATCCCAAAACAGGTGTGGGCGGAGATTAACTAGGGATGGGTGGGGCATAGCTAAAACTGGAACGGTCCATTTCCCAACAGGGGCCAGAGGAATGGTTACAGTACATGACTACCGTAGTCATTGGGTCACATTATCTAAGACTGTGACAGCACCAGCTAAGCAGCTAAGCCTTTACAAAATGAATACCAGTTATCATAAGAAATGGGTGTAATTTAGAAATCATCTGAAATATTTACTCATTCGCCAGTCAGCCAAATGCTAGTACAATTGAGTACTGGCTAATAAAAAGCAGGAAATTGGCTAAATATTTGGCTGATGATTAAAGCCATAAATATATAACTTCTAAGTTAAGAACCACTAAAATTAATTGGTCTGAAAATGGACATTTTCTATGAGAAAATTAAAGTTTTCTTGAAGGAATTCAAAATTTAAAGGGTTAATGATTTACATACAACATTTTCTGTGATCTGAGGAAATCGCAAATTTTTAATTTAAAAACTTAGACTTGTATAAACAAAGACAAATTTAAGAAAAATAGCACAGCTGATATATGTTTCAATCACGCCGGTGTGATGTCAAAAGTATCTATTTTGGAAACAATGTTGCTGAAAGCTGCTGCGACTGCATTTTAGCTTTTGACCTCAAAGTTGGCACATGTCTTCAAGAGCCCACAGACAAATATCCACCCATGCTTAAAGAAAAATCAATCTCAACCACACACCCCCATCCAGTAGAGCCAGTCATTGGAAATGTGCAAGTGTCCATGTCTTAGGGATGCCACAGTCAGCCTTCCACCAATGTTTGAAAATGATACCCTCTCCCCCACTACCAACCCCCCACCACACACACACCCACCACACACACCCTACCCCCAAACCCCGCCCTCCCCCCACCCCACCAACCCTCCAGGTAGAATTAAGATTATCAAATAACATCTTAACTACCTGCCTTGCGCAAGCCACCAGACAATAATTTCAATGTGCAATAACTCTAGACCTGCTGAATATTTTGAAAACAATTTGACAGAAAGTCAACAACAACATTCAGTCAAATTGTTTTCAAAATATTCAGCATATCCAGAATTAAGCCCTATATAAAATTAATTCAACAGACAGACAACTAAGAAGAAACATGAGCACTCAAGCGCTCACATTAACCCTTGTGTACCGTGCGTCTAGCGACTAGGGTAAAAAATTACGGCAAACATTTGCTAAATGAATCAACATTTAGACTTAGCAATGAAAGGAAAATTCCGTATATACATGTAGTTACACATATTGCAACATTTATATGTAATTATTAAATTTAGACGTATTTACCAATGGAACTCATATGTGTGTAAATGCATCTGTGTAAACAGTAACAGACTATAGAGTATTATTTCACTCTTACACAATCTTATGTACCCTTGTGACTACCTATGCATAAATCTCTAACCTAAGGTTTCAACCCTCAAATTTATTTGAGTACATGTCAATTTTCAGACCAAGAAGATTATAGTTGAACATTTACCGCTGAAATAATTAGCTCGGTTATCGAGCCCCTCATTCCAGGCATAACTTTTCAAAAAAGTCGTCTCTTGGAGAGGAAAATGGAGATTTCTCAAGATCACCACTGCAGAAGCGGTTTTGGCCGAATTGAGGGATGAACAAGTTATTGAACAAGATGTATTTGTAAACACACACCCCTACTCTAGACACAAGCAATCAGTGAGTAATCGCAGGCGACAAAAATATGATTTTCTGTAAAATCAGGATCACTTACGATAGTGGATTTTCAGTAATTTGGACACCTATTTAGTAGAATTTCAGATTCATTCCTGAATTGAGCAAAATATAACAACTATTCTGATATGAAAGACAATAATAAGCTGATTATATTCAGCATAGAAATCAGTCATGATCAGTTATTATCCCCACATTTTGAAAAACTGGCAGTGATATTTCAATCATCTCCCTCCGTCTCTCCATCCATCTCCTCCGAAACTGCTCGGTGGAATTCAATCAACTTGTTGTGTGTTAGCCATTTATATATGATTGCTGATTGCTCACAGCCAGATATTGTCGAGTGTTTGTCATACTCTAACAGGACCACATCTATATGCTTTGTTTAGATGTCATTTTAAATCTTTTCCCTAATTTGCACCACCTGCCCGTATTAGCAGATGAATGTATTTTGCCTATTTGTATTTTATTAAAGCAGCAACAATTTTATTTAACCCTTTAATGGTCAAATTTGGTCAAGAGAATCAAAATATTTGCTTATTGAATGTCCATTTGCAGGACAAGAGGACTATTTTTGAAAATTTACCACTGGAATGACTGGCTCGATTATCGAGCCAGGCATTCCAGTGGTAAATTTTCAAAAATAGTCTTTTCTTGGCTTGCAAATGGATTTTCTTCATGACCACTGCCGAAGCTGTTTTGGCTGGCTTGACCATTAAAAGGTTAAGCAGCAGCAATAGGAGCAGCAGGAGGAGCACTAGTAGCAGTAGGCACAGCAGTAGCAATAGGAGCAGCAGTAGTAGCAGCAGGAGGAGCACTAGTAGCAGTAGGCACAGCAGTAGCAATAGGAGCAGCAGTAGTAGCAGCAGGAGGAGCACTAGTAGCAGTAGGCACAGCAGTAGCAATAGGAGCAGCAGTAGTAGCAGCAGGCGGAGCACTAGTAGCAGTAGGCACAGCAGTAGCAATAGGAGCAGCAGTAGTAGCAGCAGGTGGAGCACTAGTAGCAGTAGGCACAGCAGTAGCAATAGGAGCAGCAGCAGTAGTAGAAGCAGAAGCAGTAGGCACAGCAGTAGCAATAGAAACAGCAACACCAGTAAGAGCAGCAGCAGTAGGAGCATCAGCAGCAGTAGGAGCATCAGCAGCAGCAGGAGTAGGAGCAACAGTAGGAGCAGCAGCAGTAGGAGCAACAGTAGGAGCAGTAGCAATAGGAGCAGCAGCAGTAGCAATAGGAGCAGCAGCAGTGGCAATAGGAGTAGCAGCAGTAGCAATAGGAGCAGCAGTAGCAATAGGAGCAGCAGCAGTAGCAATAGGAGCAGCAGCAGTAGCAATATTAGCACCAGCAGTAGCAATAGGAGCAGCAGCAGTAGCGATAGGAGCAGCAGCAGTAGCAATAGGAGCAGTAGCAATAGGAGCAGTAGCAGTAGCAATAGTAGAAGCAGCAGTAGCAATAGTAGCACTAGCAGTAGCAATAGTAGCAGCAGCAGTAGCAATATTAGCAGCAGCAGTAGCAATAGGAGCAGCAGCAGCAGTAGCAATATTAGCAGCAGCAGTAGCAATAGGAGCAGCAGCAGCAGTAGCAATAGTAGCAGCAGCAGTAGCAATAGTAGCAGCAGCAGTAGCAATAGTAGCAGGAGCAGTAGCAATAGCAGCAGCAGTAGCAATAGTAGCAGCAGCAGTAGCAATAGCAGTAGCAATAGTAGTAGCAGCAGCAGCAGTAGCAGTTGTAACAGGTTTATGAATGGCTATATAGATAAGCTATGAAGTGTCTGTAATATGATTGTAATGCTCATGAGCCTAAACCTAATATCAACGTTAACTATATGTAAAGCTTATAAATGTGATAAATATTACTTCACTAACATACAGATTGTAGCAGTGCACCTCATAAATAGTTTCCAAAACAAACATAAGGCTCAAGGCGCCTGTATCGCTCATTTGGAGCATACGCATTGCAACTAGAAAGGCCATCGCCTATAAGTAGAACCCTAAGATTGTGACCAGAATTGCAACAAGAACAAGGATGCTTCTAAAATCGGTCTAGTGGTTCGAAGAGACATTAAAAAATTTCCATTGCTTTAGTATAGGAGTTTTTGGCAGGAAAACAATCCAAAATGGCCACCAACTGGAAAACTTCTTTATATAACTGCTTCGAAACTGGCAAATTTGAAATCAGCATACTCAAAAACCTATATTTAACCAATTTTGGTTTCAAAATCCATCAAATAAAAAAATCCATTATGACCACCAAACACGCTACATTTTAATCGTTCCGTGGTGGCCAAGGTTTTTGCTATATAAACTTTCCTTGAACAAACTTTAATGGCCCCTAGTCCCTAATCATAACTCCCAAATTTCAACCCGATCTGGTCAGTGGTTCTGGAGACGAAGTTGTTTTCGTGAAAACTAGGTTATCCAAGATGGCCACCGAGGTATTTGGCCGATCAAGTTCTCTTGAAGAAATTTGTTTCAGTTTTTTCCCTAGATGTTTAAGGAGTTTTGAATCGATCCCCAAAACAATCAGAGAAAATTCTTAGAGGTTTCTAAAAATTGGTCAAAAGCCAAAATAGACGCCGGCCAAAATGACCGATCAATTTCGTTTGAACAAACTTGGATCACCATGCCCTAAAGATGCCTCCTGCCAAATATAATTAAAATCGGCCCAGTGGTTCTTGAGAAGTCATTTAAAGAAAAAGTTGATGGACAGAGTACAGACGGTCGCCACGGCATATGCTCACTTGGCATTTCAGGCCAGGTGAGGTCAAATCAGGAACATGTGAGCTAGTACAATTTTGAAAACGATCTAAGAAATGTTCTGTTGAACATTTTGAAGATAATCAGATTGGAAGACATTGCTGCCTTAGACAGCAATGTCTTCCGACCTAATTATTGTCAAAATATATTCAACAGTGCGCTTAATTTTGTTTAGCAAAACATGCTAAGTTATTTCTGAGATGTACTGTCCTTGTTGCCTGACAGGACAGAGGTGCTCCTAGAGATACACATATATAATATATGCAAATCATTGGAATTTCTAATTCTACAAACATACTGTAAGAGTCAGCGGTGAAAGTGAAACGTTCCCTAAGTCCACCAGTGCAACAGCTTACATAATCAATTAACTTTTTAATTCTCAAATTTATTTCATTTTTCTTATCGAACATATCCATTTGGAGACCATTAGTAAAGGTTATTTTTGAAATTTTATCACTGGAATAACGGGCTCGATTATCGAGCTAATCATCCCAGTGGTAAATTTTCAAAAGATAGTCGTCTTTTAGCTCGCAAATGAAAATTTTTCAAGAGAACTATCGAAGCCATTTTTTTAGTGTTAAACAATTTTTAATATTCACTGGCCCTTTTAACCCAGAAATTATACAAGTTTCTTCTTTTCGCTCAATCACCCATACAGCTATAAATATTTATAAACTGATTTAAAATCTGACTGGAAACTACATGTATATTTCCAATCCAATTATTTTCAAATTATCCAATATTTCATGTATCATTTAACCAACTGTGATAGAACAAGAATAGCAGGGAACTGGAAGGCAGGGGAGGTGGAGGGGGGGGGGGACTTTAGCAGCATCTGATTTAGTACTCTAAGCAAAACGATAAAATCTTAGATTTTAATAGATAGCTTATGATGTGGTGGCGCTCCTATAGAAACTATACACTACCCACTGAGGGTGATTGAGTGAAACAGCAGATGGGCCACAGATTTCAAGATACATATCTGAAGTGCAATTTCACCAGAAAACTTATGTTTTACAGTTCACAAGCATACAGGTAGATGTGCACATTGTACATGCATAGATTCCATTACAGACTTTAACATTTTAAGTATTTAACTCTTTAACTCTTGAATTTGTTCAAGAAAATTTCAATTTTTTCCAAAGAAAATGTCAATTTGCAGATCAAGAGATTATTTTTTAAAGATTACCACTGGAATGACTGGCTCGGGTATCGAGCCAGTCATTCCAGTGGTAAATTTTCAAAAATAGCTTTCTCCTGGTCTGCAAATTGACATTTCTCAAGACCACTGTAGAAGCCATTTTTGGCTGATATGAGAGTTAAAGGGTTAAGCATTGAATTTGTTCAAGAAAATTTCAATTTTTTTCAAAGAAAATGTCAATTTGCAGACCAAGAGAAGACTATTTTTGAAAATTTGGTAAATTTTCAAAAATAGCCTTCTCCTGGTCTGCAAATTGACATTTCTTAAGAGAACTGTAGAAGCTGATTTTGGCTCATATGAGCGCTAAAGATTTAACCCCTCTTGTGTGAACAAAGAATCAAAGAGCTGAATTGCTACTCCTATTAAAGGTACATATTCACACCAAAATGCTTCAAAAATTAATTGTTAAAATTATATACATTTAGAAGCTTAAATTGTGTATCTAAATGTCATGAAATGATTTAAATCTTAGAATATGACGATTTCAATACGGTATAAATTAATAAAAAATTTTAATTTGTGAAATTGAATTAGAGACACGAGTCCCTAATTCAATTTCACAACTAAAATAATTATATTAATTCCCATGAAATGAAACCGCTGTACGATAACATTTAGTTCGTTTAATTACATTTAAATACACAATTTAAGCCTCTACAATTATACAATTTTAACAATTTTATTTTCAAGCATTTTGGAGTGAATATGTACCTTTAATTGACAGTTTAACCCTTTTGTGTCAACTTAGCCCTTTAATAGTCAAACTGACCAAAAAAACAGCCTTCCAATGGTCTTGACGCATGGCTATTTGAAATGCCAAGAGCAGAGTATTTTTTAATATTAACCACTGGAATGACTGGTTTGGTAACTGGTACATAGCGTATTTTGGGAAAATACCTTCACAGAATGCATCGTGCATATCACTTCTGGCTGGTAACCGTGACAGCCACCGCACAAACAGCATTACTTTACTATTGGAATCAGATACAATGCGCACTTTAAGGAGTTTATATGAAAAACTAATTTCATAATATTATTGAAGCCATACATCACTGGAAAGCTCAGCCAATTTTGTATACGTTTCTGTATTCGTTTTTATAGTTGTGTAAAATTTAATACAGTTGATTGTAATTTTAAAAAAGCCCCTATTGTCCACTTGATTTAATGAATCTAGGTATAACGGTGTATTTTATATATGCAAATAACCCAGTCTTCTTCTTCTTTTCGTTCGCTGATCATACCGCCAGTCATGTAAGTGACTATTGACATGATCATAAGCGTTAAGTGAGTGGATCCATGGTTTATTAGAGTGCGCCATGCGGCCTGGAACCTCCGTCTTCAGCACTCGAGGTTTCTGTCAGGGTAACCTCACCCTTACCTCCTTTAGTCGCCTCGTACGACATGCAGAGGATACGGAAGGTGTATTCTAAGCCCCACCTACAGGGCAGCAAATAACCCAGTGAAAGATTTATAAAAAAAAGAAGAAAAATAATGCATTAATCGTTAGGCAATTGAATGCGCTTTCCAATGATGCATAGCTGAAATAACAGTGAATTTAGTTTATCATAAGAAACATTTAAATTGCGGTGTATTTTTGTGCAATAGTAAATCAATGTGGATCAGCTGCTTGCTGGCGGCGTTACCAGCCAGCAGTTTTGCTCTGAGCGTGGATTTATGGGAATCCTGGCGTAATGATGCCATTGTGGGAAAGGTGTATTCCAAAAATACTCCTCCTTCGGACTTCAGATAGACACTGGCTAAGCAAAAACTTGAATTTTCTTTACTGGTTGGTCAAGCCTTTAATGGTCAAGTTGGAGAAAAAATATTAGTGATAAATTTACAAAAATAGCCTTCTAAAATTAAAATATTTTGAAAAATGTTGACCATCAAACTGTTTAATTGCTATATTAAGTAGTATTTTGAGCACAAGATGGGTTAACGGTCAAGTTTCATCATGGAAATTTCTAATTTTAAATTTTTCATAGGAAATGTTCATTTATTTGCAGACCAGGAGACAATTTTTTAATTTTACCACTGGAAAGTCTGGCCCGGTTATCGACCATTCATTCCCATGGTAAAATTTCAAAAACAGTCTTCTCTTGGTCTGCAAATAGACATTGATTTAGAAAATTTTAATTTTCTGACCAAATCTGACCATTAAAGGGTTAAGTATTTAACTGTTTGATGGTCAAATTTCAACTTGAAAATTTTTAATTTCTCATAGAAAATGTCTATTTGAAGACCAAGAGAAGACTATTTAGAAAATTTTACTACTGGAATGACTGGCTCGGTTATCGAGCCCATCATTTCAGTGGTAAAATTTCTAAAATAGTCTTCTCTTGGTCTGAAAATGGACATTTCCCAAGACTACTGTAGAAGCAGTTTTTTGCTGATATAAGTGTCAAAGGATTAACTAAGTCTGGTAATCCTCAGAAACCTTCCCTGCTGTGTAAGAATTTTAGCCAAATTGAATCAGTAGTTGTAAACAGGGTTCATACACTTTTCTATGTTTGAAATTCCATGACTTTTCATGACCAAAATTAACAAATTCCATGACTTCCAAGAATTAATATCTAGTAGATTTGTGTTTATGACGTAGCTAGATAAATTACGATCAGAGTTATTCTGCAAATGTCTAAATATTGTGTCTTGTATTTTTCATGATTACCATTTTCCATGACTTTTCCTTGACCTATGTAAAAAAAATGCTGATTTTCCATGACTTTCCAGGCCTGGGATTTCAATTTTCAAATTCCATGCCTTTAAAGAATTTCCATGAGTCGACCAGTACGAACCCTGTGTAAAATAATATATCTTTGGGGACACACACGTGTGCGCACACGCACGCACGCACACTCACGCACGCACACACACACACACACATCCATGACCGCTTATGACTGAAGGTAATAGATCCGACACGTATACATACTGTACTTTCTATTTCTAATAAACATAAAGTAATCAATAACCGTGGTGATTTGGCATCACATAACACCTTGATTACATAATTACCCAGGTTTTATGATAACCAATCATAAAATTAATTGATCCCTCTCACCTATTGGTCCACCATATGGGGCAGCAGCAATCACATATTTGTTCAGATCAATGAAGTCTATCCATCCCATAGAATACAGCTCAGTCTTCCTGCAACAACAAAGACGCAAACTACTTCAGTGCTGATCATTCACAAAGCATCTTAGTTAGGGATAACTATAAACTTGAGGAATAATCTGTTGACACTTTGAAACTAATTTGAGTTAGCGAGCAGGCATGTTGCTACATAGCAGCAACAGGTTACAGTTAAATTAGTTTCAAAAATATCCAACACGTTTCCTGCACAATTGGCTTGAGATTACGACACCAGCATTTTAAGGGTTAACCCTTTAACACTCATATCAGCCAAAAGTGTCCGCTAGCGCTCCTACTGCTACAGCTTCTGCAATGATCTTGACAAATGTCCATTTGCAGACCAAGATGGGCTATTTTTTAAAAGTTACCACTGAAATAACTGGCTCGATAACCGAGCCAGTTATTCCAGTGGTAAATTTTCAAAAGTAGGCTTCTCTTGGTCTGCAAATAGACATTTTCTATGAGAAAATTGTAATTTTCTTGAACAAATTCAAGGATTATATTGTTCAAGAGTTAAAAGGAATAGCACACACAATGAAAAGTGTAAATAAATGCCAGCCAGGAAACATATAGCAGACCTGCTAACTCAGTCAGTAGTCATGACGAGTTGCGGTACTGGAGATTTGGAGTATAGGAAACGTCCATTTGAAGACCAAGAAAATATTTTTGAAGACTTGCCATTGTCTATATATCGCTGAGCTTCGTTCATTAATTTAGTCTTTAGGCATCTTTCTACCCCCTCACGAAAACTTGTAGCATTAACTAGTTTATTTCGTTTATTTTGTTTTACCGCTTTCTTCATTTCACGAAAAAAGCTACATAAGTAAATAACCTTGTTACCTTACTTATTAAAATGTTCCAGACATCGAAAAGATTATATTTTATGTTATTTAAAGTTTTTAAAACCGATTTCGTGGCAAACCGAAGTGGGTAGAAACACGATACAGCCAACATGAACAATTGAACATGCAGACAAAGTGATTGACAGCAAATTAAATATTTCAAACTTAATATTATACCATTAGCGCTACTTCACAGTTAACCATTTAGTGGTGAAATATTGCAAAAATAAACAAAATATTTGCTTAATAAATGCATGTCCAATAGCTTTCTCTTGGTCTGCATATGGACATTCCTCAAGTGCACTGTAGAACTTTTAGGCCGGCTTCGTCATAAAAGGGTTAATGAAGTGTGGATCTAATATTAACCCTGTAGACACCATACACTAATATCATAAAGGACATCTTCCAATTACGGTGAATCGCCTCTTCCAGAGTATTATTACACCAGCACCAACATCTGGTTCCTTAAAATGCATGACGTGTATTACCTATGACTAATATGTCTGGCGCTAGAGAACTCAATGGCTGGAAATTCAACTTTCAAGACAATACCACTAAAGTCTGACTCTAAAGGCCAAAGGGTTAATTCTCTATCACGGATACGTATGAAAGGTAGAGATAAACTGTGCACATTCATTATTTACGTACACTCTAGCACCGCTCTGATAATTTCACAAAACTGTACATTGTGCAAAGGGTTTGGAGAAAAGAGTTTGTAAAATTAGATTAAATGTAAGCAAAAAATCTTACTTGAAATAAACTTCACCAAGAGGATTCCAATCTGCAGTTGCCATTTTTCACCGACATGAATTATCTCCCTTGTATCACATGTCAATTAAACTAGACTGGTTCCCTGTCTAAGTGTTCCCGGTTACCTATAAACAATTTCAGAAATAATATTTTGATCGTAACCGCCCTTATAATTATAAAGATGTCTGAACATTTGAATAATGTGATCATACTTAGTAGAATTGCGGCAGTCCATTCAGGGAGGTTAAATGCATACCAGAACGAATATGATCATTACACACAATCAGATAGAGTAATTGGCAATATTTCAAACATCTTCGATAGCACAGTTAATGGGGTTTGCCTCTATGTATATAATTTTCCCCAATTGCACTTCCTCGACTTGGACTAAGTATGATCATTGCCTTCACTCTATAAACAGAGATGGAATGCTGCTTGCTGTGGTCGAATTACAGTAAATCATTGCATCCGATTGTGCTTTTAGAGTGTGCTCTTCTCATTTAAGAAATATCTTCAATTTCCTGAGTGGATGTAGGTGTCAAAATTTTCCCCAAATCGACTTCCCCCAATTCAGACTTCTGCGATTCGATTCGGACCAAGTATGATCACTTTTCCCGAACATTTGAGCAATAAAGGCAAGCAAACCTTTTGTAGCATTTTAATTGAGCTTGATTGAGCGATTCATGTGGATATTTGCTTGCTTTGCTTGCTTGCTTGCTTGATTGATGTGGATAATTGACTGATGTGGATAATTGCTTGCTTGATTGATCGACTGACTGACTGAACGGTACAGTAAGCTGCGTTATCAGGGTTGATTGATTGACTGGCTGATTGATTGGCTGGCCGATTGATTGATTGATTGATTGATTCATTCATTCATTCATTCATTTGTGGTTGACGATTGATTAACATAATTGACTGATGTGGATAATTCCTTGATTGATTGCTTGCTTACTTGATTGATTGATTGATTGACTGACTGACTGACTGACTGAACGCTACAGTAAGCTGGGTTATCAGGGTTGATTGATTGATTGGCTCGCTGGCTGGCTGGCTGGCTGGCTGATTGATTGATTGATTGATTGATTGATTGATTGTTTCTAAATATTCTAGCGGTGTCCTGTATAGTTACCTTGAAATTGGGATTCTGGTAATTCCGGGTTCAAATTATAGCCTATAAATCGATTGCAACACGCGCAAAACGTGGGCGGAGCTTTCTTTCTTTCTTTTGTTGTTGTTGTTGTTGTTGTTGTCGTTGTTGTTGGCAGTGGCGGGTGTTGGTGTTCTTTTCGCCATCATTGTCATTGCTTTTGTATTGTTGATGTTGTCATTGTCGGCTAAAGTCGTCGTCTTTGTCTTCGTCATCATCATTGTACCAATGAAGATGACAACGACAATGATGACAACAACCACAATGCAGAAGACAACAGCCCACAAAACGAAAAGCAACAACAACAACAACAACAACAACAACAACAACATGATCTGTATAATGCCTCGTCCACATGTACATAATTAATGTTATATATCCTCCCCATATATCATTGCACAAATGATCTGGATGTATTAAAATCGTATCGTATCGTATCGACACCATTGGTGTCATTTGCACGTGCAAGCAGGTTGGTTTTGTTTGAGAAATCCTGGCTTGTGCAGACAATAGACTAAACGAATATGGCGTCCAATAGTTACAACGATTATGGAGTCAGGAAATTGCATGCTGGATACCATTGCACGCCGGGTAGCATTGCATGCTGGGTAAATTGAACAGGCATCTCATATCTCGTGCAAACGTGTCTATATTTAATGGAACACGAGAGCTTTAATGTGTACTTCTATTAGATTTATTTTGTATTTTCATTTATTTGCTAGGTCTACATTATTACTTAACCCTTTAAGCCTTAAATTTATTTAATTCAAAAATTTAAATTTTCTAAAAAGAAAATTTCAATTTGCAGACCACGAGATGACTATTTTTGAAAATTTACCACTGGAATGACTGGCTCGGTTATTGAGCCAGTCAATCCAGTGGTACATTTTTTTCAATTGTCTTCTCAATGGTCTGAAAATGAACATTTTTAAGATCACTGTAGAATCCGGGGTTTTTAATGTGCTGATATGAGTGTTAAAATGTTAAGACTAACGGTTACTGACACATTATTTATGATGCAAATATTAGTCTATTAAATATTTTGAAACTAATTTGACTGCGAGCTTTTGTTGCCTCAGGTACCAGTCAAATTAGTTTCAAAATATTTAACAGCTTTCCTGTATAGTTTGCGATTGATACACTGAAATGTCAAATGTTAAATAGTTCAAATACCAGTCATATTTATACCGGGAGTATTACATTATGCTATCATTCCATAAATATTATTATTTGATAATTTCAGCTTGATCGTAGGCTAGGCGGGCGTAGGCCGACAGTACAGCTCATAGATAAGTTAACATGTTTACAAAAGCATGTTAGTTAGTAAAATTTTGAACACGATTTAAGAAATGTTCTGTTGCATATTTTGAACTTAAATGAGGAATCCAGTTTCTCAGCCAATCTATGACGTAATAGTAGCAATGTAGGCGACGTCATAATTAATTACCTCATGAATGACTCGATTTAGTCCATCTTTTAACACTTAACAGTCCGGTAGGTTGTATGAATTGTATGTCTTTAATATTTAATAAACATACTGTTGAATAGTTTGAAACTAATTTGACTGAGCGCGGTTGCTGATAAGCAGCAACAGCATCCAGCCAAATTAGTCATAAAATATTCAACCACTTAGGCCTACCTGTATAGTTTTCTGGAAACTGATAGTCAGGAATAGGATAAGTAATAGTTCAAGGATAGATTCCAACACGCGCGACGTGTGGGTGGAGCTTAGTTAAGATGGGCGGTGCATAGCTAAAATTGGATTTGACGACAATCTTCCAATCTAATTATGTCAAACATATTCAACAGTACGTTTTACTTTGTCTTTGAAACATTTTAAGTTACTTCTGAGCTGCATTGTAGGAATAGCTATGATATCAACATTCATGCTATATTTACTCTGGTTAAATAGTGACCAGAAATACGGATACATAAAAGAATGATTCGACAATTTTTAACAGTTTTACTACTGAGCAAATACCTAGAGCAAATATGAACTAAGAGACGAACGACCGCTGGCATTACCTTTGAATGTTGTTTTAACAAGAATACCAGCCTTGCGTTCCAAATGGAAAGCGGTTCAAAACGTTTGGCTAAATCTGCAAACTGTTGACAATTTGTTGTTTTCAGATTAATTACGTCGTATAATGTACCAAGCGAAAAAAGCCGATTTTGAACTTGCAGAGCACTCTGGAACGCAACGCTGCATTATTGAAACACCAATTTTAGAGTTTAATTCCACAATGGAGCAATCCACTTTTAGTTTTGTCACGCCCATCTCTAGCTAAGCCCCGCCCAATTCAATTTTAGCTATCTCACGCCCATCTCTAGCTAAGCTCCGCCCATGCTTTGCGTGTATTAGGATCGATTTATATATTTTGAATCCCAATTTTATAGTAACTATACAGCTAACCTGTTGCATATTTTGAAACTAATTTGACTGGGGCCTGTTGGCGCCCTGTTAAATTAATTCAAAATATTCAACAGAATGTTTATTAAACAGTAAATACATACAATTCATAGAACCGACTGAGTATTCACGGTTCTTGGCGGGCATAGTTACGTCATTCACTGCACAGCATATATGTGACGTAACTGGTTATAACGTTGTATAGCTGAGTGAGAGATTGGATTCATTAATTCACCCTTCCAGAGTATCCATCGATGATCTCACGTCATATGACACCATACTCAGCGTGTAAGATGACGTCATAACTATTGAGTCGTCAATGATTCTATTAGGCCCGTCTTTAACTCTTAATAGTCCGACACGTTGTACGAATTGTATGTTTCTACTATTTAATAAACATGCTGTTGACTATTTTGAAACTAATTTGACTGAGCCAACAGCACCCAGTCAAATTAGTTTCAAAATATTTAACAGCTTACCTGTATAGTTTTCTGGAAATTGATGGTCAGGGAGTTCAGATATCGATCGATCCCAACTACAGCGCGGTGTGGGTAGAGTTTAGCAAGAGATGGGCGGGGCATAGCTAAAATAGAAAGGTCCATGGCCTGTCGTGGACTGATGCTCAAATGACGCAAGAAAATGTTTCGAGGCCTTTATGTTGGACAAACCAGCTTTCTTGGAATCATATAATGCCTCAGCTTTGAACAAAATGTGAAGACATAATGAACCCTTCCAGTATCAGCTATGCCCCGCCCATACCTAGTTAAGCTCCACCCACGCTTCTTCCGTGTTAGGATCGATCAATCCCAGAGCACCCTGACCATCAATTTCCAGAAAACTATACAGGTATGCTGTTGAATATTTTGAAACTAATTTGAATGGGCGCTGTTGCTGCCTAATGCAGCAACAGCGCCCAGTCAAATTATTTTCAAAATATTCGACAGAATGTTTATGAATAGTCAAGACATACAATTCCTACAACTTGTCGGACTATTAAGCGTTTAAAACAGACTAAATCTAGTCATCCATGCTGTAATTGATTATGACGCCATCCTGCACGTAACGTAGTTCATTATGACGTCATATGATAGATGGATAAACTGGAAGGGTCCATTGAAAAATGCAATCCGCGTGTGCGTGCAAGTGTGCGATTGCGTGCGCGTGTGCACGCACACGTATGTATGCGACATTAGTGTGGTGAATGTTAAGGAGGACAATGATTATTTCGCTTGATCTAACTTTATTATTTCTTCGGCTTTATTCGGGAGAGGCAACTCTTTCAATAGCCATTTTCCGAAATGCAAGATGGCCAGACAAAGATTGAACAATCAAATTTGTGAATACAACCCTATTATCTTTCAAGAGAAGTTTAGTCCTAATTTACTTTACCAAGATGACCTTATGACACCTATCGGGATTTGGTACCTCCAGCAAAATTTGATTAAAATTGTACCAGCGGTTAATGAGTTTTACACAATTTTCTGAAAATTCTTTGGAACTCCAAGATGGCAGCAGAAAGAATTGACCAATCTAGTTTCTGTACAGGCGTTCACAGTGCTAACTAACCAATCAAATTTCTGAGTCCTAACATTGTAAGTGCTTCAAGCTAAGTTTGGTTAAAATTAGATCATTTTAAAGGTATTTTAATAACTGTCGACAATGTTGTGGAAAATCCAAGATGTCTGCTGAAACATTTCATCAATCACATCTCTATAAATAATTCCTGAGGCATACCAGCCATGTTTGATTAAAATTAGTCAAGACGTTAATGAGGCGTATTCTCTTAAAGACAAGTAAACTTTCCTGCGTGTGTGCGCTTTCTTACCTGAAAATACTATCTCAATATTACCTTTCGCCTAGAGCTCAACTTCTCAACCACATGCCCGGTACGGAGGTATGGAAATCTATGGTAACATCTACGATTGATGGCTACTGGAACGCTAGCCTTCAGGATGAGCGTAGCAAAAACACTCAGGGGTATCTTAATTTCACCACACTGACTATCGGCAAAGTCGATTATATCGATAAAAATATCGATAGACACACTCACAAACAAGACCAAAGATGCCAAGAGATGCTTTATTAAATCTCGTCTTTTAACTGGCACGTACTTAGTCCAAATGACTCTTCATACATTTAACAACCTCAATGTTGACCCAGTCTGTCAACTCTGTCAGAGTGACCCTGAGGACTATATGTATATGCTTACCGTATGTTCCGTTCTGCTTAGATATAGGACAGACAGTCTGAACCAAATCAAACAGCTCATTGAATCTAATAGCCTCTGATTTAAACCGCCTAACTCAACTTGTCATCGACTGTACTACGCTAGTAGACTCTGGTTTCCTTCCTAATGACACCTTGCTCTACAACTTTGAAAATCATAGCAGACGATTGTGTTACAGTGTACACGTTGGCCGAACTTACATGTCCAACCTGCAATCATAGTTATCCATATTCTCTATCTCTCGTTCATGTACTATGCTTGTTTGATTTTAATGCATCTGTTACCTATATGTGTATATAATCCTCTTAATCACATGCTCTGTATTTTAATTGCCTGATTATTCATCTTTGTATGTTGCTTTATTTTGTTTGTTTTAATCTGTATCGTCCCCTAGTCCTCTCCTCCACTGGTAGTTTAACAAGATTAAAAAGCAACTTAAATTACCACTGATGTGGGTGCTGCAAATTATTGGAGGATTATCCTCACTCAAAAACAACTTGTCCACGTTTGTCAATTTGCAAACAAGATGGCCGCCAAAAAAATGTAACGAGTTGATTTCTGTATAGATGAAGCCTATGAACATAGAGTCCTTCCAGGAAAGTTTGGTTGGTCTTTTTCCTGATTTCCCATCATTTTCACAAAATATAAGATGACCGGGAGCATGAGGTGACCCAAGATGGCTGCTGAAAATGTTTACCAAACAGATTTGTCTATAAAAGTTTGGAAGCCTATGACAATAAGCTTCTTCCAGCTAAGTTGTTTCATACTGGCTCAACTATAGTACTCCGTTACTACAGCCACACCTGATTTGGTTTAAACAATGAACTTATTTATGATAGACAAATCGAAACGTTCATTTTACTTCCTATTTAGCACTTACCTTGACTGCGAATATGCCCCTTTAGCACATGTAAGTGTTGAATACCTTGATCGTGTTAAAACGGCAAGTATGTCACATGGACTAATGATGCATAAACCACAGCCACGTGTCAGTCGCTAAGATGCCAGTTCAAGTTAATTGACCGCCAGCTCAGATGTCAGTCATGGTGTGTCGGATCAGCTAATTTTTACGGAACTTTTCTTATGCCTTCTTGCCTAGATGGTTTCCTTAGTTTCAAATAAATTAACCAAATGGTTTCGTTGATTTCTTAAACTAGAGCAAAATCCAAGATGGCCGCCCCACAAATCGACCAGTTGGCTTTATTTGAACAATCTTGGATCTCTATGATCCAAGAATGCGTCCTGACAACTTTGGCCCAGTGGTTTTTGAGAAGTGTCAAGCTTCCAATTCCTTTACTATAAGATGTTTGGTTTTTTGTTTTGGTTTTTTTTTGGGGGGGGGGTGTGGGGGGGGGGGGTGTGTGGGGTGAATAATGCAAGATGACCACCATAACTATAAATATACAAGCAATTTTCGCCATCATAATCCATTAAATAACAAGAGTGCCACACACGGCGCATAATACCCCACCATGATGACATATGACTGAGAGCTATCAGAAGAGGTTTCAGCGCATGGAGTTATCGTCCGGAAAGTGATCGTCAAGATGGCGGCCGGTGGCTGGCAGCCATATTCAATTTCAGATCATCTACAAATTCGATGTTTCTTCCTGAAAGTTTCAAACCAATCCACTAAACAAAATTGGAGCTATCATTCGGAAACCGATTTTCAAGATGGCCATCAGTGGCTGGAGGCCATCTTGGACTATCAATTTCGATAGGTTTCTTCTCCAGGCCTAGTCCAACCACACTATAACGTTTCAAAGCAATCCGATAAATGGTAATGGAGTTATCATCCGGAAACCAATTTACAAGATGGCGACCAGTGGTTGGCGACCCTGCTGGATTTCGGATCATCTTCGACCTAGTCCAATCATCCTATGAAGTTTCAAAGCGATCCGATAAGCGATAGCGGAGATATCGTGCAGAAACCAATTTTCAAGATATGGTGGCCATCTTAGACTTCGGATCATCGTTGATTTCAATAGGTTTCTTCCTCAGACCTAGTCCAATCACCCTATGAAGTTTCAGTGATCCGATAAATGATAGTCGAGTTATCATGCGGAAAACAATTTTCATGATGGCCGCCGGTTGCTGGTGGCCATCTTCGGCTTTCATCGTCGCTTTTGATAGGTTTCTTCTCCAGGCCTAGTCCAACCACAATATAACGTTTCAAAGCAATCCGATAAATGGTAATGGCCATCTTAGATTTCGGAACATCTTCCTCAGACCTAGTCCAATCATCCTATGAAGTTTCAAAGCGATCCAATACACGGTAGCCGAGTTATCGTGCGGAAACTAATTTTCAAAATGGCCGCCAGTGGCTGGTGGCCATCTAGGATTTCGATAGGTTTCTTCCTCAGACCTAGTCCAATCATCCTATAAAGTTTCAAAGCCATCGGATCCAATAATCGTTAGCGGAGTTATCGTGCGACAACTTACTGCCGCCAACCCGGCCACCCACCCATAAATGACATAACATTATACCACAATAATTTTTTGGAAGGGGTATAAAAAGCTATGTCCGAGTTGGTTGCCGCACAAATTGACCAAGCCACTTCTTTGAATAAACTTGATCGCTATGTCCGACGACTATGACAGACTTATACAAGTTGGGAGTTGCAACTAAATATTAGTGTTGATGCTTTACAAGTAAGACAGAAATGGATGAATCTAGTCTTAGCTAAGCTCCACCCACGCCTCGCTCGTGTTTACAAGTTGGGAGTTGCAACTAAATATTAGTGTTGATGCTTTACAAGTAAGACAGAAATGGATGAATCTAGTCTTAGCTAAGCTCCACCCACGCCTCGCTCGTGTTGGGATCGATCACTCCCTGAACACCATATCAATTTCCATAAAACTATACAAATAAGCTGTTGCATATTTTGAAAGTAATTTGACTGGGTGTTGTTGCTGCCTATGGCAGCAGAAGCGTCCAATCAAATTATTTTCAAAATATTCAAGCCTGTTTGTTAAATAGTAGGCATACAATTCGCACAACACTTAGTCCATCATCAATTAAGCATTCTTGACAAACTTTGCTGTCATTCATGACATAACTGATTATGACATCATCCTCCACGTCACGTAGATGATTATGACGTCATATGATTGATGGATAAACTGGATTCCACCATTGTCCAAACTGTTTATCAAATTTTAATGAATCATATCAAAATACTGGTACATGTAGCTTCGGACGCAATACAGGGATCCATTTCTAGCTATGCCTCGCCCATTTCTAGCTATGCCACTCCCATTTCCAGCTAATCTCCGCCCATTTCTAGCTAAGCTCTGCCCATTTCTAGTCATGCCCCACCCATTTCTAGCTAAGCTCTGACCATATCTAGCTATGGCCCACCCATTTCCAGCTATGCCATGCCCTTTTCTAATTATGCCGCGCCCATTTCAAGCTAAGATGCGCCCACTTTTACACGTGTTGGAATCGATTTGAAACTTTGAAACCTGAACTCCAGAATCTAAATTTCAAGGTAATTAACGATTACGGGTAAGCTGTTGAATATTTTGAGATTAATATGATGAAAATCGAAGTATGTCACAAATGTACGAACTGTGTCTTTGATGAATTTATAATTTAACAAACAGCCACTAAAGAAATACAACTCGTGACAGTTATACCGTATTTTAATTTTGACGTCAGCTAACATGTGACGTATTTGATTATTATGTCAGATAATGAACTTTTCCAGTTTATCCATCCATCATATGAAGTCATAATCAACTATGGGACGTGTAGAATGACATCATAATCAATTAAGGCATGAATGACTAGACTTAATCGGTCTTAAATGGTTATTAATCCGACACCGTTGTACGAGTTGTATGCCTTTACTATTTAATAAACACTGCCAAACATTTTGAAACTAATTTGACTGGATGCACAGTCAAATTACTTTTAAAATATTCAACAGCTAACCCGTATAGTTTTCTGGAAATTGATAGTCAGGGAGCTCAGGGATCGATTGATCCCAAATCGAGTGAGGTGTGTGTGTGGAGATTATATATCCATTGAAGACTAACTTACGTGTCTGGGAGTAGATGGGATGAAAACATATCAAAATAACAAGTCATGCATAAACTCTTTTCAATTTGCGGCTTTATTTATCCAGAACTACAAAATGAAAGCAAGAGAGATTTGCGGGTTAACTGATGCAGGAGGAGGAGGAAGCGAGAGAAATCTTGCGTAGAAGAAATATATCATAATTATTACATTACATACAAATGTTTAATACTGGCGGTGCATAAATCTTTCACCCCAATAGACCAGATACAGGACAAGTTTTTATAAAGTTAGAAATAGTCTGTTTAATATTTCAAAAATTAATTTGATTGGAGGCTGTTGCAACAGCTTCTAGTTCAAATTAATTTCGATATACTCAACAATTTCGATATAGCATTTGGGGGAAGAAAAGAGGTAGGGGGGGGGGGGGGAGGGGGGAGGGATATTTAACACTATAATGCTCAAATTTGTTCATGAAAATTTCACATAAAACGTCTATTTACAGAACAAGAGCAGATTATTTTTAAGCTTTACAACTGAAATGACTGACTGTTATTGAGCCAGTCATTATTGTGGTAAATGTTCAATAATAGCCTTCTATTGTTCTAGAGTAACATTTCTGAAGATCACTGCGAAAGCCGTTTTTGGCCATTATAAGAGTTAACCCGTAGCACACTGATGTCAACATTCTATTTTTTACGGTATCAATAGCAAAGAAACTAGTGAACATTTTTCAACAATTTTGGTGGAAGATGTTGTCGTTCCACCAAATTTGTTAAAAAATAAACACCAGTTCATCTTTTACTTTAATTTGAAGTTAAAATTTTGACAGCAGAGTGGGAAGCGTTAACTCACACAGATTTCAAGCATGAAAGAAGTACTACACCATTATGCTAACATAGAACGTGTTTATCCAGTTACTATGACAACAATTGTACCGGCATATTCTTAGCCCTCGGGTCGCACAATCCAGTTACAAATTCGTGCTGTTGGATATTGTTAATAGCACCAGTATCAGTGTTCAACAACACCACTCAAAATACATGCTAGGATGAATTACCGTGGCCACACAAAGACTAAGAATGAATTCATCTTTTCATTAAATATTTAAGGAAAACGATTAAACGTCGGTGAGCGAGAGTGAAAAAGTAACATAAATATAAGCTGTAAGTTTGGTGACAACCCCTTACGGATCACATTATTCAAGTAAGATAATGCTTATAATTCTAAAATACGAGGAACATAACCAATTTTTTTTTTGCTACGTCGCCTGTGTCTTTACAGTGACCGAAACATCAGTGAATTATTTTCAAAAATACATTCTACCTGCATGTGTACATCCATTTTATAGAAAATCAGGTGTTATTTTCACAAGAGATTGTGATCAAGAAGGGATATTAATCAGATTTCAAAATATTATCACAATCTAATACATAAACAATCATTCTATCTGGTCATCGTGCACAGTTCACACGAGTGCAGCTCTTCCATTACTGCAGATATGATTAGAGTACAGCTAGGAGTTAACATGGTTCCAAAACAACACCATGTTAGTTAGTACAATTCTGAACACGACACGTAAGAAATGTTCAGTTGAATATTTTTGACTTAATTTGATTGGCAGCCAATGGCTTTCAATCAAATTAAGTCAAAAATATTACACAGTACATTTTATTTTCCGTTAGAAACATTTATAAGCAGGGTTCCAACATAATTTTTGACAACTGAATTAAGGCCTTTCCAAGGATTTTTAAGGTCATTAAAAGGAATTTTCAAGAATTTAAAAAAGTTACAGCCTATTTTACCTCTCCCTTCTAGCCGTTCGTTCCTCCTTTCATAACTGTTTTTCGTGGTCTGCCATAGGACAATGAGGAAACTCAAGCGTTTTTCACGACCTTTAAAATGCATTTATTTTTTTCAAGGATGTAGGAACCCTGATAAAGTTATTTCTGAGCTGTACTGTACAATATTACATATGACAGTAAAATCCCAACACTCAAACCCAACAGAGTAATCCATTTCTAGCTCTGCCACCCCTATCTTTACTTAAGCTCCGCCCATTTTGTACGAGTGTTGGAATCAATCTTCGAACTTTGAAACATGAATTCCCAGAATCCAAATTTCACAATAATGATACAGATAAGCTGTTGAATATTTTGAAACTAAATTAACTGGGGATGTAGTTACAGGCCTAAGGCAGCAACAGCTCTCAGTCACATTAGTTTCAAAATATTTAACAGAATGGTTATTAAATTGAAAGTTCATCAAAGCCATAGAATCCAGACATGGCGGACCAATGCCATTTTCATTATTAGCTCATACCCCATTATTATACCTTAATCCTACACTATGCCCCATAGCCATCACATTTGACGTGTTTTATTATTCTGTGACAACTCGAGCGCTACAAAACCTAACACTCGTATTAACAAATGTCTAATTTGAACTATTAATTAACTGAAATATGAACAGAGAATAAATAATAAAGTAGCACTCAAATGGTTTGTAAATAAATTCAATTACACGCGGCTAGAATTGTCGTAGAAATATATGTTTTACGTAAAAGAAATTATTATTATTATTATTATTATTATTATTAGCAAAAACTGTACAGTATGTGTCTGTTAGTGAATATTAATTAAACCGTAACCATCATGGATATAAGCATTTAATCCATTCCATCAATGTTGATAAAGATGATATCTAGTTCATACTGATTATTTTGAAAACAATTCGACTGAAAGAATTATTTTCAAGACATCCAGCACATTTCATATTCAATCACTAGGCAAACAACTTTCTGGAATTCAGGATGAAAATGGTATGTAATTATAACACAAATATTGTTTATATGTATACAGTACACTATTGAGAATCAATAATAAAAGAATCTATATCGCCTCTCTATGTCCGACTCCGCTACAATATACATAACTATGCATAGTAAAAGTGCAGACAATTTCGGGGCTAGTCCATCGTTACGGCATCAACCCTTCCACCGACAAATCCTGGAAAAAGTACATTCTTCACGATATCAAACTTCTGTTGAATATTTTAAAATTAATTTGACTGGAAGCCGTTGCTGCCTAAGGCAGCAACGGCTTCCAGTCAAATTAATTTCAAAAATATTCAACAGCTTTCCTGTATCCTTGCCTTTAAAATGAGATGGGGAATTTGTCGGTGGATGTGTTAAATAGGCGTAACTCAACGTCCGAGTTTATCCCATGTCTTCGGCATGAACTCCCCCCGGACATTGCTTTACCACTATTTCACATCATAACACTTCACTAGACCCCTGGATACACCAAAATAAATCAAATTCAAAGCTACCGATATATTAGTTTTAACCATTAAATAACTGCCACGTTTCGATTTTGTAGATACAGGTACAGCTAGCATTGGCAACTTGTGTTAATTTTGAAAACAATATTGCTGAAAACTGTTGCTGTTTAAGACACCAACAAGCTTCCAGGAACATTGTTACCAACTTGTGCATCAGACCATTCTTCAATTGAATGACTAGGATTTGATTTCTGATATATCAGTGTGTTAAGTGTTTAAAAAAGTTTTATCACGGGTAAAGATATCGACCTCTGTTTCTACATATTATATTTGTATAGGTAGATAGTTTATGCAGGTCTGGTCTTTTAGCTATTATAGCTCTATGAGATTTAACTCCTTAACACACAAGACGGCCAAAAACATTGTCTTGGGAACTGTCCATTTACAGATCAAGAGTATTTTTGAAAACTTACTACTGGAATGACTGGCTCGTTAACCGAGCCAGTCATTCCAGTGGTAAATTTTCAAAAATACTCTTCTCTTGTTCTGCAAATGGACAATTTCTGCAGAAATTTTCTTGAACAAATTTGACGGTTATAGGGTTCATATCTGCAATGCTACTGGGTTATTGTACTCATAAAATCCATAGATAGACGACGGGAAAAATATCAGAAAACAATATCATCATCGTCATCACTATGGCACCATATCACAAACACATTCTAATAACCACTTAATACTTTCACGGATAAATTCAACATATCTTTTTTTTCAAGGCAACTTTACAGGAAAACTGTTGAATATTTTGAAAATTAGTTTGATTAGGCAGCAACGGCTTCCAGTCAAAATAAATTTCAAAATATTAAACTAATTAAGTTTTGTATCATAAAGAATTTACCGTTTCAGGGATTTATCGGTGAAAGGGTTAATCGACAACATTTGCTAAAGAAGTTAAAATTAATACTTAGTGACTGTCCAATTAAGGCCAAAAGATTACTATTTTTGAAAATGTATCACTGAAATGACTGGCTCAGTCATAGAGCCAACTATTCAGTGATCAATACATTTTCTTCTCTGCCAGCACAGACATTCCTCATGACCATTGCAGATTGCTGGTTTCAGCCGGCTTAGCCACTAAAGTGTTAAACGATCTAACAGTTAATGAAGAATCAATACTGAATATTCAATTTATTATTTCACTAACTAATCAGTTTATTAATTAGCACCTGATCCCGACGATAACCATAGATAAAGAATTACAATTTGTATAAACACTGCATGCAAAATCGCGTTAAATTTGAGCATAAAATGTTTAATAAGTGACTATTGAATAATGCCATTGACGGAATAAGTTTAACCTATGCCTGGTGGTACAAATGTATCTGCATTGAGATGTATATATTTCAACTGATTGCCAAAACAGTACTTGTAAGTAATCGACCATTCTCTCAAAATTTATTACTGTGTTATCAGCAATTACCAGTAAGTGTCCTACAAAACTAAATAAAAGTACAAAAGGAATATTGTAATAATTGTAGCCAAATTAACACACCAATAATGAACTAAAACAAGACAAAAATTCTACTCAGCACTGAATTATGTACAAAAGCAAACGTATGATGAATCGCATATGGTACTGGTTAGAAGTAATCTATGTTTCGAAAACAAAATAAAACGTATGCTGAATCTTTTGAACATAATTGAATGGAAGAATCTAGGTTTAGGTATGCCTACGACCCCCCATCCTCGTCTCTAGCTAAGCTCCAACCACGCTTTGTCCGTGCTGGGATCGATCGATCGCTCATGCTATGAATCGCAATTTCCAGAATAATATACAGTTAACCTGTTGAATTTTTTGAAACGAATTTGACTGGGTGCTGTTGCTGCCATAGGCAGCAACAGCGTCCAGTTAAATTAGTTTCAAAAGATTCAACAGCATGTTTAAATAGTAAAGACATACAATTCGTACACCAACACTTAGTCTGTCAGAAATGTTCATGGCGAACTTAGCTACGTCATTAATGATGTAAATTGATCATGACGTCATCCTACACGTCACATAGTTGATTATGAGGCCATATGATTGACTGATAGACTGGAATACTCCATTATGTTCAGAATATACAACAGAACATTTCTGTCTCTGTCTTGGAAACAGATTAGCTTATTTATAAGCTCTACTGCAAATGCAGGATAAAGAAGCGATACATAACAAGACAACAGGCCCAATGGCCCTATATCCATAAGAGCCCTATATTGCTCACCTGGTACATTGGTATTTGAAGTAGAAATAGAATGGCCATGTTCTCCATGGAGCTCTATACATTGTTTGTTAGAAATTCAACAGTTTTGGCTACAAGCACAGAAATTTAAGTTTTAAAAGTACAAATTGTGGCCAGTCATTTTAGATGAAATATTTACCACTATTTCCTGGATAGGTCTGGAAATCCAAGATGGCCAACAAAATTTACATTCTCAATGAAGCCTATAACAATAGGATCATTCGAGCATTGTCCAGACGATTTTCGTTGAAATGGGGCAATGGAGCTTTCCCGCTTTAGCTATGCCCATCTAAGCAAATGATTAAAGAGGAGCAGTAGTTCAAGGTTTCCTGGAGAGGTTTGACAAATCCATGATGGTCACTGAAAAAAAAATCGACCAATTAAATTCTGAATAAAAGTTCTAGTGCATATCAAAACAAGATCCTTCTAACCTTTATTGGGTAAAATCTGACACGTGGTTTGGGCTTATTAGGATACATTTCAAAGCAAAACTTCATGGCCGACAGGACAGTCGCCATGGCATAAGCTCACATTCAGGTGAGGTAAGTGAATAAGCAAACTGTGTCGGAGCTGCAAATTAAGCCTTTAACCCTCAAATATTTTCAAGAAAATTTTAATTTTCTCAAAAAAAAATGTCCATTTGCAGACCAAGAGAAGACTGTTTTTGAAAATTTACCACTGGAATGACTGGCTCAGTTATTGAGCCAGTCATTCCAGTGGTGAATTTTCAAAAACAGTCCTCTCTTGGTCTGCAAATGGAGATTTCTCAAAACAACTGCTGAAGCCATTTTTCGCTGATATGAGTGTTAAGCGGTCACATGCCGCTTCTGAAGTTGTCTTCAGAAAAATCCATTTGTAAGCCAAGAGAAGACTATTTTTGAAAACTTAACACTGGAATGACTTGACTTGATAAATGGCTAGTTTTTCTTACCCCTTCAATGGTCAAATTTTGTCAAGATTATTTTTGAAAATTTACCACTGGAATGACTGGGTCGGTTATCGAACCAGTTATTTCAGTGGTTAATTTTCAAAAATAGTCTTCTCTTGGTCTGTAAACGGATATTTTTCAAGAACACAGCAGAAGCCGTTTTTGGCCGATATGAGTGTTAAAGGGTTAATGGTCCAATTTCGTTAATAAAATGAAAATATTCGCTTATTGAATGTCCTAGAGAAAACAATTTTTGAAAATTTACCACTCAAATGACTGGCCCAGTTATCGAGCCAGGCATTCCAGTGGTAATTCTTTAAAAAAATAGTCCTCTCTTGGCGTTCAAATGGACATCCCTCAAGACCACTCCAGAGCCCGGTTTTGGCCGGCTTGACCATTAAAGGGTCAACAAATCATCTTGACCATTAATGGACACTCCTGGATGACAGGTAAATTCAACCACACCTAATGATTACTTTGAAACTAATTTGACTGGAAGTAATAGCAACCAATCGAATTAATTTCCAGACATTCAACAAACTTCCTGTATGGTTCGTCGCCTTCAAGTGGCAATGCTGCGATTTAAGCATTGAATGAGTTATCTACATAACGTATGGATCAGTGATTTAACACAATGATGTAAGTAAAGGCAAACATTGCAATACAGTAGTCCTGTAAAGCTCCAAAATAAACTTAACATGTTTCCAAAACAAATTAAAATGTACTGTTGTTGTATATGTCAGACTTAATTTAATGGTTTCCAATTAAATTAACCGTTTAACACTCATACCCCCCAAAAACGGCTTCTGCAGTGGTCATGACAAATGTCCATTTGTAGACCAAGAGAAGAATATTTTTGAAAATTTACCACTAGAATGACTGGCTCGATAACTGAGCCAGTCATTCCAGTGGTAAATTTTCAGTCTCTTGATCTGCAAATGGACATTTTCTATGAGAAAATTTAAATTTCCATGAACAAATTCGAGGGTTAAAGTTAAGTCCAAAATATCCAACAGCAGACGTCTTGCATTGTGTTCAGAATTGTAATATTTGCAAACATGTCGCGTTATTTCTAAGCCATACTGCAACAGTACAATAGTAAGTTAGTTAGCTAATAAGTGGATAGCAATCTGATAATGAATAGCCCCAGCACCACCCTCCTCCCCCATCACCCTGATCATCATGATAATTAAGTCAGCGATGGGAAGTGACTGATTCTTACACAATTACCTCCTCAATGCGCGTACTCCAAGGACAGTACATTACCAATTAATAAAATATGCATATTAATTACCAATATTAACCCTTAAACGATCAAGCCGGTCAAAACCGGCTTTTGTAGTGATCTTCAGAAATGCCCATTTAAAGGCCAAGAGAAAACTAACAGACATTATTAATGTTAAATTTTCAAAGATAGTCTTCTCAAATAAATATACTTTTACTGAGAGCATCGATTATCTCTTAACACTCATATCAGCCCAAAACCGATTCTGCAATGGTCTTGATTAGGCTTGCGCGATTACGCGATTAAATCGAAAATCGCGACTATTTTTTAAATCGTGAATTTATATGATTAAAAATTAAATAATCGAATAATCGTGAATAATTCTACAGCATAAAATATTTCAAAATCTACCTTTGAATTATCCTTTATTGCGATTGGTCACGGAAATTTACATTTTGCTCAGTGAATTAATGTCCATTTGCAGGCCAAGAGAAGACTATTTTTGAAAATGTATCACAGTCATTCTAGTGATACATTTTCAAAAATAATCTTTTCTTGGCCTGCAAATCGACCTTTCTCAACATCATTGCAGCTTTCGTCATTGATATGCTTTTTCGCTGTTATAACTGGGTAATTTGTACTCAAGGTGATTAATCGAGTAATCGCGATTATTATTAAATAATTGATCGTGATTACTGAAAGCAATAATCGCGCAAACCTAGTCTTGATAAATTTCCATCTGCAGACCAAGAGAAGACTACGTTTGAAAATTTACATTTACCCCTCATATGACTGAACCAGTCATTTCACAGGTAAATTTTCAAAAATATTCTCCTGGTCTGCAAATGGACATTTTCTATGAAATTTTTTGAATTTTCTGATTAAATTTGAGGGTAAAACGGTCAGACTGGCCAAACAATGACATGTGCAGCGGTCCCGATAAATGTCCACAGACGAAGAATACTATATTTTTTAATTTATAGCTGGAATGACTGGCTCAATAACCGAGCCACTCGATAACCGAGCCAGTCATTCCAGTGGTGAATTTTCTAAAATACTATCTTGGTCTGCAAGTGGACATTTCCTATGAGAAAATGTTAATTTCCTGAACAAATTTGAGTTAAAATGACTTGAATTAATGTTCTTGGCATAGCGAGTAGTTATAATTACATGAAAAAACATGATTTCAGTTGCAGGGCCAGTTGAATAAATATTTAATCTGAGCCGCAATAATATACACTAAGCATATCTCAGTTACCAAATACAGTACAGCTTACAAATAAGTTAACATGTTTCCAAAACAAAGAGAAATATGTTAGTAAAAAATTCTGTGAACACAATGTAAGAAATGGCCCGTTGAATATTTTGAACATAGTCCAATTATGTTCAAAATATTCAACAGAAAATTTTTGACATCATATTCAAAATTGTACTAACTGAAATGTTTCCGTTTTATTTAGGAAGCATGTTAATTTATTTATGAACAGTATGGTGAAATCAAATTTTATACAAGTGTGCATTTATATCTCCAATTGTGATTTGACTCAAATGCGTTGTGGGAGCAACAAGATTTGCAGCATAATCGTGAATTCAAGCCCTATTAAACACATTATATATATATATATAAAACAGAAAATGTCCATTTGCAGACCAATGGAAGACTATTTTTGAAAATTTACCTCTGGAATGACTGGCTCGGTTATCGACCAGTCATTCCAATGGTAAATTTTCAAAAAAAATAGTCTTCTCTTGGTCTGCAACATTTTCCAAAACCACTTTTGAGACAGTTTATATATATATATATATATATATATATATATATACATAACAGGCAATACCATTACTTAGAACAATACATGAACATGCAGTGATAATTGATAGAGGTATATCATACTGAGCATGTAAACACAGACACTGAGTCAATGACACACAAAACCCTACCACCCACCCCGCTGACAAGCTCTGCGCCCCACCCATCCCTATATCCAATTTATAAAATAATAAGCATATTATGTATATATTTATATATATATTTGAATTGATAGTAATAATTAGTAACAAGAGGCCCAAAGGCCTGTGTCATTCACCTGGAACAGCAGTATTGAAACAACTAGAAAGACCGCGCAATACAAGCAAAGCCATATACAGATTTTCATCAGAATTGTAAGTTTTTGACAGTAATGGAGAATTCAATTTTAAAATGGAAATTTTCGCAATGTAGAACTTAGTACCAAAGTGACAATGTTGAATGGCCTTGACATATTAGTTATGATTGATGACCAAGTAATGTTGAAAAGGAGAACATATTTCCATATGTTAATGACATCCATAGTAATTTCCTATGGAGAAGCTAGATAAGGATACAATGCCTCGAGATTAAATTGTTCAAGTTTAACCCTTTCACCCTCAAATTTATTCAAGGAAAATTATTTTTTCTCACAGAAAATGTTCATTTGCAGACCAAGAGAAAACTATTTTGGAAAATTTACCACTGGAATGACTGGCTCGGTTATCGAGCCAGTCATTCCAATGGTAAATTTGCAAACAATAGTCTTCTGGTCTGCAAATGGACATGTTCTAAGACCAATTCAGAAACCGTTTTTGGCCGGATTGAGTGCTCAAGGGTTAAAAGATGGTTAGTACTAGTTGTTTTTATGTGATAAAAGCAAAATTTAGAGGTCAGGGCCTATGAAAAGCTTTAACTTTCTACATAATTCCCAGATGCTGGACGCGATGTGGAATTACAAAGCCGAGACTCGAGACATCATCCAATTCATGTAACGCTAAAAAAAAAATCTGTTATTAATCACAGTTAACCCTTTCACCAACAAATCCCTGAAAAAATATATTCTTTACGATAAAAAATTTATTCTGTTGAATATTTTGAAATTCATTTGACTGGAAGTTTGTTGCTGCCTTAGGCAGCAACATCTGCCAGTCAAATTAATTTCAAAATATTCACCAGTTTTCCTGTATGGAAGCATTGAAAATGAGATATATGCAAAATTTATCAGTGGAAGGGTTAAATTCTTGCGAAAAACCCCAATCACATAAATGTTAGCCAGGCGATAAACTAAACATAATCAAATATCTGCATACAACTTCTGACATTTACCACATTAAGGTCCTCCCAGACAAGTTTGATTAAAATCGGTCAACCATCAATTTCAATGAGAAATCATTAAAAAAATGATGGCCAGACAGACAGATGGATGGCCGCCATGGCATACGCTCACTAGGCCATTCGAGGCAGGTGGGCTAATAATGATACTAGTATCAGTAGCCTACGTTCGAAAGGTAATCACAAAGCGTTTGTACAACTTTTGAGCAGTTTCCTGCAGATTTTCCTGGATTCGTTACACCGCCGATGATAAGCGCTTGTTTACTTTTTGAACAGTAATAGAATAATTTTTCCTCGCTTTTAATATCGCCTAGTGTCACCATTCTCATATAGCTATTCTTTTCACCCTGTGGAATAAAACACAATGAAGATATTAAATACTAGAAGTCAATCATGTTATAAATTCAAACAATACAGTACAGCTCAGAGATAACTTACTATCTTCCTCCTCTTAGAGGCCTATGCCATAATAGAGGCCTAGCCACAAACTCAGCAATGTCAGTCCCTTCAATTTTCTTAGCACTTTACAAACTTAGGACAACTCCCTAATACAAGCCTACCCCCAATTCAATGAATTCAATGGCTAATCAAACAATATATCTCAGATTTCTTTTCTAAATAGATGATCGTGTGATGAACTCATGAGTCAGGACTCAGTACCTATAATTCGTCTGCTAGACGCATGTGCTGGTTTTCTGATGTAATTTCATGGGATCCCGGAAACACATGTACATGTCTAACATGAGCTTATTAGAAGCCGGTTTTAGTCCGGGAGCCAATTTTCAAAAGGGGTCTAGAAGAATGGTTTCGTAGCACACCCAGTATTCAGAAGGTTTGTCTCTATATTATGCTAGACCGATGTCTTGGGTATATTCTGAGCCGTGTTGTACAAGAAAATTGTGGTATCACTAACCCGTGAGAAGCCCATTTACAATAGGTGTTGAATGTAGTTTTCAGACAATTTTCACAATGGTAAATTTTTCACAAACTTAAGCGCATGTTATATCAATACAATCTTAACCAAAATGGAAAGGAGTGATCGTATATCGCAGATTTATACATAATCAACCTCGTTTAAGACACCCGTATGTTGCTTTGTACATATTGGGGCACTTAGGTCTTCTTGTGACTAGCAATACCTTAGCTACAACAATGCCATGTTTTCTACATTTTTCATAATTAAACTTTTAACTGACATGCAGTGCATGTCTACACAAGCTGGCAGGACATATTTATCACGTGAGCAAATGAGAGAATGTTACTCATCCGTGTCAGAGTCATCTTCGACAATTGTATGCTGAACATTGTCACACATTTCACCTCCCATACAAAGGCATGCTTCAGTGCAGAGTAGATTGTTAGCCTTGCATTGACAGAGATCTGTTCTTTTGCAGGCAGACTTTTGACATCTACATGATGCGAGTTCAATTAATCCAAATGGAGCAGGATCCTTTGACATTAGAACAGGCTTGAGTAGACCATCCACTATACTCCAGCCATGTCCAATTGCAGATGGAAGATTCTGAACAGCTTGCAATGAACGTCTCCAAACAAGAGCTTGAAAAGTGGCCCTTTCGGTGTGATGCTTTAGATTATTCGATGTAGGTGGAAGATTTTCATTTCTTTGTCTCTTTTGACAAAAGAGCCAATAACGGGTTTCATCAGCTGTCTTTCCCACATCCCTGGTGGTATACAACTCACAGACAAATTTCTCACATAGAATTGCAGTATTCGGTGATAAGTCAACATGTTCGCCGAATTGGGCTAAGCTAAGCTGATGACATTCAGATGACTTTAAGAGATTGAATGGTTTTCTCTTAGCGACTCCAAATAATGCACTAGTGCTATCACAACCTGTAAGAGAATGAAACCCAGGCAAAGACAGACAGATAGCTGGGCCCAGTACTTGAGCAACTGTATGTATTGGTATGTATCGCAATTTGTCCTTTGTGCCCGTACGGAACCATAGTTCAGAACAGTGAAGCGAACGATACGTATATATACTAAGTACTGCCACGTCTGTATCAGGAGACTGTATAACAACACGCATGTGGTCTTTTGAAGCGCGTAGCGCGTCCAACATCATACGCGTATCTGCTTCCTCGTGATCTGATCGAAGTTCTTCCAAATACGACGAACTGTTCGCTGAAATGACAACAACATCCATTCCATCGTTAAAGCCACCAGCAAGAATGACGCAATTGTCGGCAGATAGCATATTTGGACCAGTATCACGCCACCGCTTGCTGAGAAATGCAACCAGGTTACTTTTGTTGCTTGGATTGCTGATGTACTTGGCCCATTGCTTTGGAACAGGAGTATTTTCTCCAGCAATCTTTACTTCCAATGCTGTTGATGACCCACGTTTTAGCCGCTCTTCCGCTTTGAGAGATTCCAGTCTATCATATCTGTCAAAAACTATATCTACTCTGTTGCAGTCTTCTTGATTCAGTGGAACTGTAAAGATGTGCCAGTATTTATCAGCCAATTCTCCAAATGTAGACGTACCTCCAGTTTTAACCATTTCCACAATTGCCATGCCATCTACTACATAAGTTGTTGCGCCTGTCTTGTCAACAGGTGGAAGCCGTCCATCAACATTTGCTTCCTTTTCTAGTTCACTTAACAAAACACTTTTCACATTCTTTCTTAGAGTCCCATCCGTATGTGACAATGATAGTGGAACAGCAGACAGTTCACACGTCATCACTAGTTTTAAATCAACATCTCTGGACCTTGCGGCAATAATTAATCGACCAAATAGTTCGCGGTCAGATCTCACATTGTGAATTTTTTCATCATTTGTTTTGAGTTTTTTCTTCTGTGCTAGGCTGGCAAATGTTTTAAGTTTTAAGTGTGGCAACGTGTCCCAAAAGCTTCTCGTGTTAGTGTCCAGCCGCTCCTGAACAAAATTGTCCATAATCTCCTTACCAATGTCACAGGCGGAAACAAGTCTCTTGGCGATTTCACTAGGCAATACCACGCCAGTTGCAATGTTTACAAGCGGAAGACACTCGCTGTCGTCGTTTTCCGCAATATTAAAGGGATTGGTCATTATATCTGATGAGAACATCGAAAGTATCTTCTGCACATCGGTTTCATCCCTGTTCATTCGATTAGTCCCCATTTCCTTATGTACTCCAAACATGTGACTATCTTGTAACCCACACATTTGCTTTGTGACCGTTGTTATGGCTGCCCTCTCGTGGCTAGTTAAAAACCACCTCTCCAGAGCTCCTGGCTTTTGTGTTATTCCAATAATACCACCTCGCTTTTTGGAATCCAAATTAATCGATTGTTCTAACGCCATATCTGTCCACACTTGATTGAATGGATGGTGTGAGCGACTTACGGAATGATTTCCATTCAAGAAATGTTCATGTACATGGGGATGTGTACTTGGAAGCATCTTCATGTCCGCAAGATATATTGGCAGCCATCTTGCATAATTGGTTCTGTCCATGCTGTAGAAATATGGCGCCATAGCAGCAGTAGCAGATAGGTGTGCCTGCCAATCTCCAGTTCTCTCAGCTCTTATGAATCCAAGCAGCAGCTCTACCATATGAATATATGAGTTCCAAAATGCGAACAGGTGTGATTTCGAGCTTGACTCAACTTTAAAATATAATCTTCACATTTCACCCTCGCCTTTGGTATATGCATGCAAAATGTATGTTGGATATATGTTAGGTCGATATCCGTCTAAATATCATATATGGTGAATCTAATACGATATTACTTGAGTTATGACACGATCATGCTTATATCGTTGTGCACTGTGGATACAGCCAAAGCCTAGACCCCCTATGCAAAGAAATCAGGATAACTAATTAGTGCTACCACAATTTGTTTGTACAACAGGGCTTAAAATGTGTGGGACATGTCCCACAAGCCACAGCAAGTGTCAGACCTTCCGAATACTGGGTGTGCTACGTCACGATTCTGACCTAGCTTTAGCTCCTGGACTATTTGGGGGGTTGACTAAACTGGGGTTTTTTATGATAGAAGGGGGGGGGGGGGGGGGGGAACGCCCTAATATAATAGAAGCCTGTACTTTCTCTGACATTCTGCTGGTGAAATTGCTTCATCACTATCCTAATAGAAGCCTAAGCCTCTAATAGGAGGAATACTTGTTTCTAAAACTAACCATAACACTTACCAGTACTGTTGAATATTTGGAACACAATTGGATTGGAAGACATTGAAGATAATGTCTTCCAAACCAATTATTTTCAAAATATTCAACAGAACATTTCTTATATCTTTAAAATTGTACCAACGTGATACATGTTACTGTATCTTGGCTTATAAGCGTACTGTACCTCCCACAAGGGTCAATGGCAATCATCTTGGCTTATAAGATCAGCTGACACTGAAAATAATAACGTCATTCCTAGTATGGCTTGTTCGCTTCGTGGTACATCGCAGAAATGGTATTGATACCCTTTTCATAGCAGTATTTAGCAAATATTAGTATGGAAAAGTGATATTCAAACAGAAATCAACGGAAAATCTAATTTTTCTGCAACAAGCAGAATTTAACGGATTAAAGGCATTTTCATTCTTCTTGCCATAGGAGTATCAGCTTTCAGTCATATTAATTTTAAAATATTCAATAAAACTTAAATTAACTGCTAGCATAATAAAGATCATTTAGGATGAAATGCATTAACCTACTAAGATACATATCCGCCAAAAGCAGCTTCAATAGTGGTCTAGAATAATGTCCTTTTGCAGACAAAGAGAAGACTTTTTGAAAATTTATCTTCGGAATGACTAGCTCGATAACTGAGCCAGTCATTCATGTGGTCAATTTTCAAAAATAGTCTTCTCTTCATCTGCAAATGGACATTTTCTATGAGAAGATTGAAATTTTCTTGAACACATTCGAGGGCCAAAGGGTTAAGGGAATATAACGATCAGTGTATATTATTAACCGGCCTCTGTAGTGGTTTTGAGTAATGTCCATTTGCGGGCTAAGTGAAGACTATTTTTGAAATTTTACCACTGAAATAACTGGCTCGGTAACCGAGCCAGTTATTACTGTGGTAAATTTTCCAAAATAGTCTTCTCTTGGCCTGAAAATGGACATTCAATAAGTAATATTAAATTATTTATACAGATATATTACAGGCCTGTCCAAACTGAAGACATATGCAAACCCATTTTTGGGTTACGTACGTTTGTTTTAATTAACCCATCCTGTCTTGTGTAACCATTTTTCATGTATTTACGTACACCATGACAGGAATTGCGGGAATAGAAAACAGGTTGTGTCAGAAATATTTGCCTAAACTTTGCGCAAACGAAAAATAGGTTACGCTAATTTGAATAGGCCTGTATTACATTTGCATTAACTTAGCCAACAAAAACAGTAAACCTATGACAAATCTGACTGCAATTGATTGGAATTGAAGTGAAATTTATCACTTCCGGTCAATTCAAATTATCAATTCCAGTGTCTTAAAATTTTTCAATTACAGAGTCCTAAGATGTATCGATTCCAATTCCGGAATTGACCCCAGCTCTGTCTGAAGGTCCCATGCTATCAGTGTCCTCGCCTAGCGATGTTAGACGTCACGCTCAAATGGAACATATAGATGATTAAAATGTAGGTGTAGTCTTAGCTCATGTTCTCACTAGAGCCATGCTCTGCCCATCTCTAGCTTAGCTCCACCCACGCTTTGCCAGTGTTAGGATCAACTGATCCCTGACTCTCTCTGAATCTCAATTTTCAGAAAACTATACAGGTAAGCTGCTGAATATTTGGAAACTAATTGACTGGCGGTAGCAACAGCGGCCAGTCAAATTTGCTTCTTTAGTGGCTGGCCTTGGTACAAGCGGACTGGATTTAGGCACGAAGACTGCTTTGCTCGACACCAGTGGCCTTTCGTCTTCTACCCCGACAAATTACTCTGTTCTGCCGTTATGGTCTGATGTTGGCCATGGACCAGCATTTCCGAGTCTACACTCATAAGCAAAAGTGCAGATAAGGATTGAAACACAACTGCTTCCTTTGCCGAGCCTTCTGATGCCGCCATTGTATCAGTCACAGAAGAACCTCCGTGTAACGTCTCTAATTTGAGACAGCCACAGGGATATTTACGTTGTAATTACCCGCGGGTTTTTTTTTTATACACATTTTCACTTATTTATAAGCTGTATTGTAACAAAGCATGAGGAAAACTTACTTGTGTTATAAGATATTTACAGCCGCTGATCAGCATTGTTCCACTTGGCCTTTCCATATTTAAAATCTTGATAATTTCTAAAAGCTCGGGTGTTGTCATAGGGAAGGCCTCCGACTTCGCCCACATATTTCCATCATGGCCTGAGATGGCTCCGTGTGTGATACCACCGGCTAGCAGATTGTTGGTCACATAGGCATCCCAAGACATCTCTGCAGGTTTGCTGAAAATATTATTAACAAAAGCAATGTCACTCCCAATCACATTATTCTCAAAACAAGAGAAACCCTTGTTTAAATAACTATAGATCATGCAGTCTCAGTACTACATGTCCTAGGCAGCTGAGCATCAATGACATTGGGACAGTGACCGTGACAATCAGCTGCCTGGTACCGACACTGCATGCTCTATAGGTGGTTAATCCTTTACGGGTAAATCACAATCATGAAGCAAAAATGGCATTGTTACGGGACAATAATAAATTTTATAGTAAAATATATGTAATTGTGGTGTATAATAATATCATTAAGGCTTTTTAGATGTGCAAAATAAAATTAAAAATTTTCAAATCACAGCATTGTGGACAAAATAAAGGTCATTTTATGGTCCTAATTTGTTGAAATTCCATCGTTACGAGCGCTCATTTTAAATATCTTAATTTTCCAATGTCAATATCTTTGTTGAACTTCAGGTTATTGAACATACAAATATTATTATGTTACGAATAATATTTCAACTCAAATTCAGATTAGCTGTTATGAGGGATCGCAGAGCGCTTGGTTCTCACAAGATCCATGAAAAGATGCCCATTTGTTACGAAAGCCTCAATTTACCGCAATGAGCTGTGATAGGGGACATCAATATAATAATAGCGTTACATTATCAAAGGATTTATGTAGAATATACTATTATAGGCAAAACATCAAGAATACATAATGATTATCAAGCAAAGCTTCAATAATATGAAAGTTTCACTTTGATGAAAATAGTTAAAATCTGAAAATTTTGTAGTGTACGTACTCCCTCCTAGAAATAGCAAAATACAGAAAATAATATTTAATGTTATTATTCCCTCTGATTAACCCTATAGTGATTGTTATTATCCAAGAAAAACATTGATTGTATCACCGATTTATTACCTTAAAATGAAGGGTGACTGTAGAGTGCATACCCCTGTGTAGTGTACGTATGTACCCCCTTGTTAAAACAGTGACCCAGGCACTAAATCATGCCAGAAAAACAAGTAATTTTGGTCTAAAATCATTACCTTATTTACACAACTTTAATGAATAAGACCTTGGCTTTATAAATTTCTGATTTTATTGAATTTTCATAAAAACATCTAACTTAGGGTTATAATTTGTGATTATTTTTATTTTTATTTTGAAGATTAAGCATAATTCTTATATAATTCCCATTCTTATAACAGAATATGGTGAGTTGTAAACATAAAACCCTTAAAAACTCCTTAATTCACCTCAATTTGTCCATGTTTGGCTGTTATGAATGGAAAACTGCAGGGGTATGTACACTACACAACATAATCTAATATACAAGCCTTGTCTTGTGAGTTCAAACTTGGTATTCTTAACTCTCTATCATACAGACCTTCCAGAAGACAATATCAACAAAGCTTTGAACATCATTGACATGAATAAAATCACTTAAGAAGACACCAGCGGGAGAAAATAATAAAGAACTCCATCAGGCTTGATGCTGTTAGGGAGGAGAAAAAATGCCTAAAGAAATTCAGACGAAAGAACCACGAGGACGCACAAGGCCACCTATGGATGAAGGAGAAGTTTGAGATAAGAGGGCATGGACAGTAAGAAATTGAATGATATGAAAGGGAGGATGGCTCAACAAGAAGCTGTTGAGAGCTGATGATCAGAAGCTGCACAAAGAGAGGGAGAGAAATCCTGATAGGAAACAAGAGCTGAAGAGGCAACTAAAGGAACTACATGTATGTAGGAATGAAGAGGTCTTTAGGGTCCAGACGTATCAGCTCCGTGTTAAGTTGTTTTAGCCACACAAACCAGATGATAGAATATCACCATCTACCTCACATTCACCTTTCTTCCCCTCCACTCCTGATCACAGAACTATTCATAGGATCAAATAGTCACTGCCAAGTACACCAGCCAAAAGAGATAAGCCACTGAAAGATTCGCCGAATCACACACTTGCAGAGGAATGTTGGAAGAAAACGTCATGGCTAAGGAATACAACAGAAAATTGAGGATGCAGCAAGCAATGACGGATGCAGTCAGCAATTTATGTAAGTATATTGGAGGTGAAGACAAAAGGTTGGATGTGTATTGAGGAGTGCAGAGCATTTGATAGTCTATGACATGTGCCAGCTGCAAAACAGGTTCATAGCGCATGCAACATCAGGAGTTACACGGCTAGGGTTTATCAAAATTTCTGGCAGCTGAATAGAAGAGAATACGAGAGATTGTCAAGAACAATGTTTGAGAATTCTACTCGAGTCCAGGAGCAAGCAGAGATCCCCAATAACACAGGTGTTTTAAAGGTCTGAAGTCTCCCAAGCACAGTGACATCACATGGTAATGACGCTGAATTAAGCTGGCTATGTCTTCAACAAAATATATCTACAGGACATGATAAGCCAAACCATGTTCAGCAAATTATGCACTGATCAAGTGACAAGCATCCTTGAGACCATAAGACGCACATGCTTGTGGCAGAGTGACGTAATGTCACCATGAAAGTGGGTGCCCTCCAAGAACTGGTTGCAGCAGTGAAGGTCGGTGTTGATGTGGTGACGTTCAAGAATGAATTAGTCAACCTTAGTCTCTGTAAATACATTGATGTCTATGCTATGAAAGAATATCATGAAAGGCAACATGGTAGCTGTTGTACACACTCAATTTCTGCCCACTATCATAAAGTGAAATTGCTTCATGGGACCATCAAGTGGAATGTTTGGGAGTATGTGACAGTAGAGATGAATGATCAAGTGAAGCACATCATTTTCCTGTATCCCCAAGGAGCTGTCACTCAAGGAATTCTTTGATGCATAAGAGTAGCAAAGGATGAGGAAGACGATGGCCTGCTCAGCTTTATGAAGAGGTCTTGTGATCATTACATCTGACCTGATCCCTGAGAGATAGCCCTATTACCATGTGAAGATGTAGTCTCTGCCATATAACTTCCCACCTTGAAGAATAAAGGGTTCCAGATTCGGATTGCAGCTGGAGAACTAATGTGAAAGAACCTATACCTTTTCAAAAACTTATCTATTTTAAACAAGTATCCAATTCTACCGTGCACCATTGTGTGTGCGGTGTACCACTTGAATCTAGGTATTTGCATTTTGTATATGAGTGATCGGTTTTATAGAACAGTTAATTCTTATGAGATTCTAATAGTGTGGGAGGAAAACATGGTTTTCTTAACCATGTTAACTAGACGATGTTGTCAGATGGTATTAAAGTACTGTACATGTAGCTAAGCCACATGTACACGAGGTGATGTGAAATAAAACCTGTCCATTGATAGATGTTGAAGTGTACGTACCCCTCTGACTATTAATGTTTAGGCTGTATATGTACTTACTACTATGATATGTACATTTCAATTCATGGGAGATAATATTTTATAATTTTTATGGAGTAAGAATGAGCTACTGTTAATCTGGTTGATCTTGTACGCCGACTTGTACTGTAGGATATTTGTTATTGTGGTTTATAATGTATGTACATACAAACAGGTTAACTTTGTAGTGTACGTACCACCTGGTGCCAGAATACTGTTTATGTGATAATGACTGGTAAAACTTAACTGAGGTTGAGAAAATTACTTTTGAGCCATTGATCACCGTTTCCAAAAATAAGAAAATGTCATGAATAAACATCCTGAAGAAGACTTGTTTGTTTCTGTGTGAGCACCATAAAAACAAATAGAAATACTTACAAAATGTACCATTACAGGTAACATTACAGATATTAACACCACCTGAAACTACCAGATCAACATAATTATGCCCGTAATTTTCACTTATATGATATATATGTAGAATTCGAAAAAATATTCATGCAAATGAGATCTTCCAAAAACAATCTGTCTAGGATGTACAATGGTTATAATGATATATTGTAGTGTACATAGCCCCTACTACCCTTCGAACTTTGGCAGACCATAAAATTTCACCTGGAGATTCTTGTCCAACAGAATTATAAATTTGAAACACTGAAAGCATGAATTTTGATATGGCAAGACTTTTATTGTGGAATAACAATTCTTATTTTTCATCATATGTGACTGCCTTTAACCCTTTCATGACGAAAAACGGCCAAACCCGGCCTCTGTTAGTGTTTTTGAGTACCGTCCATTTACAGGACAAGAGAAGCATTTTCGAGCCAGTCATTCCAGTCGCAAATTTGCAAAAATAGTCTTCTCTTGGTCTGCAAATGGACATTTCTCAAGACCACTGCAGAAGCCATTTTTGGCCGATATACTTGTTACGGGAATTTCTTTCTCGAATTGCCCAATAATAATAAAATACAAGAGGGCCTGTGGCGCTCACCTAGGCCATTAGTATTTGAACCATTTGCATTTAAATAGATATGATGGATAATTTTAGGAAAGTCCAAGATGGCCACCCAAAAAATTGATCAATCAAAATTCTGACTAGACGTTCTAGCGTCTAACATGATAGGGTCACTCTAACCAAATTGGGTTGAAATATGTCAAGCAACTAAGGAGAAGCAACGTTTAGACAATTTCTGGTAGTTTTCATAAAACCTAAGGTTTTAACCCAAAAAATTGATCAGTCAAAATTCTGAATAGATTTTCTAGAGCTAATCACCACAGGCTCCTTTCATCCAAAATTGGTTGAAATCGCTCAGAATGTGAAGAAACAATTTGACAATTTCCGGTACATTTTTCATAAAATCAAATATTTTCACCAAAAAAATTGAGGTATCAAAATTCTGAATGGAGGTTTTAGAGCCTATGACCATAGATTGTCTTAGCCTAATTTGGTTGAAATCGGTCAAAATGGTAAGGAAAATAAGCAATTTGACAATGTCCGGTCAATTTTTAATAAAATCTAGGATTTTCACCCAAAATATAATCGAAGTTCTAGAGCCTATGGCACTAGTACCCTTTCAGCCAAATTTGGTTGAAATAGGTCAAAAATGGATTTTTTAATAACATCTAGGATTTTGACACAAAAAATTGAGGAATCAAAATTCTGAATGGAATTTCTGGAGCCAAATCCAATAGGATGCTTTGACACAAATTTAGTTAAAATCTGTCTATTGGTTAAGGAGGAGTACCATTTAAAGCAAATGTTGACAGGCGCCATGCTGAATTCTGATTGGTCGCTGGTGGCCTTGCTTTGAACATATCACCTTCCCTTGAACAAAGTTGAATGACCCTCAGGCCTGTCCCTAATAATACTTACCAAATTGCCTCCCAATCCCTTCCATGGTTCAGGTCTTTTTGGTGAAAACTAGGTCATCCAAGATGGCTTACAAGCAAATCGACCAATCAGGTTCGTGTGAATAACTTGGTTCATCTATACCTTAGATGAAGCTTCTCAAGTTTCTCATCAATCTGCCAAGCGGGTTCAGATAAGGTTTTTAACACTTTAATGGTCATACTGGCCAAAAACGGCCTCCATTATGGTCTTGTGGAATGTCCATTTACACGGCCAAGCGAATAGAATTATTGAAAACGTACCACTAGAATAGTGGTGGCTTGATAACAGAGCCAGTCATTCCAGTGATAAATTTTCAAAATATTTATTCTCATTGCCTGTAAACAGATATCCAATATGAAAATATTATAATTTTCTTGACCAAATTTGACCATTAAAGGGTTAACAGTGTATCTAAAGCTAGTGTAAAATCAAAGATGGCCACCATCGAAATTGGTCAATCCACTTCTTTTGAATACAGTATACTTGGATCTCTACATCCTAAGGCAGCTCCATGCCAAACATAATTGAAATCGGACCAGTGGTTCTTGCGAAGACATGTTTAAAGAAATAGTTTACAGACATAAATGGACAATGGACGATCGCTATGGCATAATCTCACTTGACAATTCTATCCAGGAGAGCTGCCAAGCCATTAGCCTACAATGTATCTACACACAAAGTTTGCCTATTGTATACCAAAAACTCTTAAAACTACAGCCCAAATATGTTACTATTGCTTCCAATTGCAAAATTGACCTTTGACCTATATTATCAATAAACTAGATCACCCACCAAGTTAGAAGACACTAACTCTAGGAATTATGCACCTGCCACCGAAGGAATATCTTTTCCGCTTGGGTCCCATACTGCTGACTATTTACAAGAAAGATAAGTCCGATGTCTCTAATTGAATCAGCCTCGTTTTCATAATGGACAAATTAGATGAGCATAGAAACATTTGGGCCATGTCTGACCTAAATCTGTCCAGAAATAACACAATGCACCGCAATGGACCTTTCCTCATTTTGTTATGCCCCGCCCACCTCTAGGTGTCAGCTAAGCTAAAAGTTTTGTGCAGCGTCCTTGGGTTGGCTCCTCGCATGGGTTCCTATGGGTGAATATATTCGTCTCTGAAATGTTTAAACGCTATATATATATATATATATATATATATATATATATATATATATACACACAGAGGGTTATATCTATATAGTATATTCTTTGTTTTATAAATAGCTTTGAAGTAAAATATCAAACTCTTCAAATCCACTGGCGGTCATTGTTTTTTGGCTCAAAGTTTTAGGTGCACTCCATTCCATGGCATTTTATACGCAGAATGCATGCATAATTTGGTCAGTTTATCCAAATCTTTCAAAATGAAACTGTTACTAAGAGAAAATATGTTACTAGTTGGGACTATTTATGCAGTGGTCTAATTTGGAAGCATGTTTCGCCGTGATGACAAGCGATCAGGGAATTCCCTGAGAAAATGTGATCATAAGAATCGAATGGATAATTTCGGACAACTTTTGTTGTGTCAATAAGAATATTGAACGGCAGGCAAATCATTCACCTTTAATTGTGGAAAAATTAATGCTATTGCCACAGTAAAAGACAGAATTTTGACATCAAAGTGAAAGAAGGATTAACACTAACATGCAAGTCAGGCCAAAAACAGCTTCTGGCAGTAAGAAAACTTGAATTGTGTAGAGCATTTCAACTTTTATCATTTGCGGGTTCTCCAGGTTATTTGGAAGATTACCCCAACAAAGACGCGTCGAGTCAATCCAAATTTGAGGGTTAAAGACCACTGATTTTAAAACTGGATGAGCTAAAGCATTAGGGCATTCATTTTCTTGACAAATCTTGAACTTTAACCCTCGAATGTTTTAAAAATTTAATTTTCCCATTAAAAAATGTCCATTTGCAGAGCAAAAGAAGACTATCTGTGAAAATTTAGCATTGGAATGACTGGTTCGGTTATCGAGCCAGTCATTCAGTGGTAAATTTTCAAAAATAGTCTCCTCTTACACTGCAAATGGACATTTCTCAAGACCACAGCAGAAGCCATTTTGGCTGATATGAGTGTTAAAGGGTTAATTAAAGGGCTAGTTTGTCACGTTGTAATATTAAATTACATTTTTGACTAATTCAATATAATTTCCTGTGAGAAATTAAAGAAAATCCATGATCTATAAAATTAACCCATTCACCGACAAATCCCAACGGCTTCCAGTTAAATTACTTTCTAAATATTCAACAGTTTTCGTGTATGGTTGCCATGAAAATGAGATATAGGAAATTAATCGGTGAAAGGGTTAAGAAACTAGTAGGAATGGTAAGCTGTTGGAAATTTTGAAACTAATTCGACTGAGTGCTGTTGCTGCCTAAGGCAGCAACAGCGCCCAGTCAAATTAGTTTCAAAATATTCAACAGCATGTTTATTAAATAGCAAAGACATACAATTCATACAACGTGTCAGACCATTTGAGATTTGATGACAGTCTATATGGAACCCTTTGTGACGTAATGATTATGACGTCATCATACACTCGCTAAGCTGATTATGACGTCATAAGAGGTCTGATGATGGATGGATACTCTGTAAAGGTGAATTATGCTGTCTGTTAACTGGGTGTCTATTTTCTACTGTAATTTCCTACTGTTCCATTTTCAACTAACAGCCGTTACAATTATCGTATCAATAACAAAACACAGTATTAAAGGGAAAACACCAGACACTCTATACTACTTTGTATAAAATGAATCTACAGACCGTAACGGTTTCAAAAATATAATTGTAAGCTCTGTGGTCAAATTAGAAATATATATCTTCGTTATTAAATGTGTGATACATTAGTTAAATTTCTATTCCCGGATGAGGCGTATGACGTCATAAGTTGAATGTTTTTCTCACTGTCATTCAATAGTACCGCAATAAAATTGCGAATTGCATTTTATAAGGGGGTTCGCTTCAGCGGTGTTAGGAATATATAAACTATATTTGCGGAAATGTTAAAGAATATATAATAACAGCCATTTGTCTGATTTCTCTGAAGGTGCCGGTTTTGACATCAAGTTTTGATCTTGAGATAAATGAATGACGCGATAGTATAGGTATATCAATATGATTGCCACTTTTGAATAAACACTCACTGGCGCTACGGCAGATACTGTTATTAACGTTTCATCTATTAATATGAGAGTGTAAATAGTTCTTACATACATCCAGTCCATCTTTAGGTACTTATTTTCTCATACTAGCCTCAAAACATCCTGAGATATTGTAATATTCAAGTAACTGGCAGGTATCTTAATAGAAAATGGTCAGCTTAAGGTTCGGCAACTAATGTATGGAAATAACAAATAAATTCCACAAAGTTGCGATAGCGTGATAAACGTCTTAATCTCTTCAATCGGTACATATATAAACGATATCGATAGCATTATCACCGATAGAGATATCACCATCCAAATGCATACACACCTGTCTTCAGAGTGCCGTTATCAATATGGTTCTTGTCGGATAGGATTCAACCTATGACATCATAGGTTTAATTAACTCGCAGAAAATTATAGCAACATAGCGTTCTTTAACACTATTTTAATCGGATTTATATATAAATGTCACAGGAAAGTTTTACACAGTAGCTTAAATGTGGGCTCTACGATAGAACTGCGTGTTTTATGCATACCATGGTGACCCTTCTTGTGTTCCCCTTTAAGCTCACAAAGGTATTCAAATATGTCACTGAGAACTAAATAATACAACCGCTACACTCTTGAGCATAGCAAGAAGCCTGTAGTGTTGTTCCGATCAATCGATTTGATTGATGATTGATTGGTTTGTATGTTCAACCAACAGATCGATCCACGCTTTCAGAAATCGATTTTGGTTGTTAATAAATTGACTTTATTAATATATGTTAACTGGTCAAGCTAGAAAACGAATACTTTTTGGAAAAGAATTTAAATTTAATTGTTAGAACTATCTTTAGTCTAAGACATTAATTCTTTCAGCACTGAAATAGTATGTTCATTCCAAAGCAACCACCATACCAATAACATGTTGAATATTTTGAAACTTATTTGACTGGAAGCTGTTGAAATTATTAAGAATCTGTCATACCTGCGACTTTGTTTGAAAGGGGTAGTTATGCTTGAACATGCTATAATTACTACATTCAAAATGGGTGAAAAATGAGAACCAGTTATGATTATTAATTGATCATCGCTTAGTGTATAAAACCAATCATCGATCACAAAAATAGAACCAATTCCCAACACTAGTAGCCAGTCAAATCAGAATTCTGAGCCTTGCTCACTTGGTGTGAAATGTCTTCAACACATCCAAGGAGCCGCTGTGAGTCGTTTAGTTAATCCCTCATCACTCAGGCCAGCCAAAATCTGTTTTCTCACTGGTCTTGAGAAATGCCCCTTTGCTAACCAAGAAGACTATTTTGAAAATTTATCACTGGAATCACTGGCTCGATAACAGAGCCAGTCATTCCAGTGATAAATTTTCAAAAAGTGTTCTTTTTGGTCTGCATATGTATATTTTCTTTGAGAAAATTAAAATATTCTTGAACAGTTTGAGGGTTAAAGGGGTAAGCTCATCAACAAAGGCATATAATCCACAGACCAATACTCTCAACTCTCACAGAACAAAAGATAAAAACTATTCTCTATGATGTCAAGGAATATTCTGTTGAATATTTTGAAACTAGTTTGACTGGAACCACGTTTCCTATTTCATTTTAATTGTCTTAAATTGAAAAGCTAGAATTTCAAGTATTAATTATTCTTATTTCCATATTTCATGTTTAACTGTTTAATGGCTAAATTCTGTCATGAAAATTAAATTAATTGCTTATTTACTGTCCATTTTGCAGGCCAAGAAGACTATTTTTGAAAATTTAGCATTGGAATGTCTGGCTCGATATTCGCTAAATTTTCAAAAACAGACTTCATTTGCCTTGCAAATGTACATTCCTTAAGAACAATGTAGAGGGTGGTTTTGTCATGAAAGGGTTAAAACAACACCTCCAATTGATATACATGTTGTACCAGTTCCTGTTGGAGGACATTGTTTGTTAGTCAGTTAATGTTAAATACAAACAGAATTAAACCATTTTGTGTCAGCTTAGTAAGCCTTTAACTGTCTCACTGCTGTAGCAGAAAATAGTTTCAATAAGCAAAAACTGTTGACTTGTTTTGAATATTTTGAAAACAATTTGACTGAAAGTTGTTGGTGGCATAGCCACCAACAACTTTCAGTCAAATTGTTTTCATAATATTTCGCAGGTCCAGAGATATAACCCTTGGAATGTCGTCTGCAAAACTTAGACGTTAATGGTCAAGCCGACCCAAAAAACCCTGACCTCTGCATTGGTCCTGAGGAATGTCGATTCACAGGCCAAGAAGACTGTTTTTGAAAATTTACCATTACAATGACTGGCTTGATAGGTGAGGCAGTCATTCAAGTGTTAAATTGTCAAAAAAAATTTGTCTTCTGACTTTTCTCTTGGCCTACAAACACACACTGACTATAATAATTTTGACTTTCTTGACAGACATTATCCCTTTAATGGCTAAACCAGCCAAAACATATGCAATGGTCACACAAAATATCCATTTATAGAAAGCCTTAAATTTTTATAAATTTCACTGGGACATTTACAACAGTGTTCTTTTCTTGGCCTGCAAATAGAGTAGTCCAGTTGTAGCTATGGCCCGCCCATCTCTAGTTAAGCTCCACCCACACGTTAACCGTGTTGGGATCGATCGATCCATGCACTCTCTGTATCTCAATTTCCAGAAAACTATACAACAAGCATGAAAATAGACTCTCCCGAGTCTGAAAATATTCTGAAAAGGTCTGAAATTACCTACCCCTAGCAGAAAAACAGCTGTTTTGAGGTTTTCAGACAAAACTGATGGCATTATATTTTTCAGATTTTCGAGTAAAGGGTCTGAAATCAGATAATAGTCTGAAGATTCGCATGCCTGACACAAGTTAGCTATTGAATATTTGGCAGTAATAGGGCTGTAACGATACATTTTGCCACGATACAACATGTATCATGATACACTGGTCACGATACGATACACAATACAATACAATACGTTATTTTTTCACTAAGTTTCCTCTCAATCTATTTTACGCCACACTCCGCTCCGCGCCTATCAATACGACAGGTCACGATACGATATGCGTATCGTGAGCATGCGCATTGCGATTCGCAGCAACAGCGCTCAGTCAAATTAGTATAAAAATATTCAACATCATCTAATATTAAAACATTAAAAATACACAATTCATACAACCTGTTGAAACAGTAAACATTTAGCACTTGAATTTGCTCCGCAACATGAAATTTAAGGCCTAGTACCATGCCAATCGCACACGGATGGAATGTGCATTCATGTATTTAAGTTAGTACTGCTGTGAATATCGTGGACTGGATTTTCCAGAATGTCCTCCAAGCATTATGAAAGTTTAGCTTCAAATGTATTATATGGTCATAGTACCCGTTTCTAACAGGGGGGGGGGGGGGGGGGGGGGGGGGGGCTGGCAATTTCTAACAATTCTCACGCACTCGTCGTTTTGGTGACATCGTTAAGCCATGCTTATTTCAATAGATACACAATTATTACCCAACATTTGAAGACTTTATCAAAATGCAGCAGAAATACGTAATTACTTTACCTATTCCTTTATTTGGCGTGTGAAAAACATGTGTTTTCACTATTAATTATTTCATGGTCTATAAAAATGTTCCTAACTGGTAAAGAAATGGAACAAACTGGTCCCGTTTCACGGCAGACGACATCTGCAAGTTGTTGTCAAACACAGCATTTTTTATTTCACCAACATAACAATAATTCTTTTCTATGGATGCACTGAATGCGCATGGGATAGGGGTGTAACGATACTGAAAAATTGTATCGCAATACATATCGTGATACCCAGAATGTATCATGCTATGTATCACGATACAGTTTGCAGAGCTTAGATGTTGTACACCAGATACATCGTCCTTTACAAAGTGTACATATTATACAAATGTGTAAAGGGTCAATGGACTTCAGGAGGACTGTGTCTATTACTACTATGCAAAGTATTATTGTGAACCCGATCTATTGATTATGATCGAAGCAATAAAGTATGATTACAATCAATGAACTGTATTAAAATAGTGGGGGAATATTGCTTAAAATGCGGTCTGCGAATGTCCCGGTAGTAGGCTACTGATATAACCCGGAGGTTTTATAAAATAAATCGGCTTTGTTCATTTACATAGAATACGGAAATTGTGAATGCGAAAATAACCGATGACTGTATTAGCACATACAGATGGATAGGGAACTAGTCTCTGATAGGGCACTAGTTACATTGCAATCGTCTCACGATGTCAGTAATTCTATCCGTTTCAATCTTTCTCAAACCAGTCAGATTCTACAAAAGTATTATCGCCTCATTTATTATACGAGATGTTGCTGACATAAATAACGAGAAATGTCCTGGAGAAAATGACAACAAAATTCCTTTTGTGGCACCCATTTTGGACATTATATTTTGCGATAATGAATATTTATTAGTTCTCTACTAAGTGGAGGCGAGTCATTCACGGATTGGTTGTTTTAAGACACACCCTCTAATTTTCTTCCCGCTACATGACGAAAAGATTATGGCTGCCAGGGGCTATCCTTGAACGGTCATAGACATATATTATTGCCAAATTAACGTTTGTTGCGCCATGACTTAAATAATTTAAAAACATTTGCGTAACTGACACATTTTGTGTGCAATATTTTGAGTAATGTGTATTGGGCTGCCAAGGAACCAGGCCAACATAGTATGTGGAACAAACTGGAAGATTTTATAGTATTCAATATTCATCGCCTCGAGAATTTTCAAGACTCAAATTGGCCTAAATAACATCTAGTAAGACAGCACAGCACACGTTGTGAGTCTGTATTATGGCGGGAATAAAATTGCTATCATAAACAACACACTTTAAAGTCAAACAAATCAAACGTTCCTTTTTTCTCAAGTCCAGCGAGTAATCAGTTACTAAATTTACGCATTCAAAATTTACAGTATACCTAATCAATCAGAACTGGCAATTGTAATATGCTGTAATTCTACTAAAGTAATGCACACCGAGTCCAAATTAAATGTCTGAGAATCAAAGCCGAGTACTCATACAGATGCTCTATTCTAGAAAAGTATGTAGTATCACGATACGTGTGCATGGATCGTACTCGTATTGTGTGACAAAGGATCATGATGCATCGATGCATCGTTACACCCCTAGCATGGGATGCCTATACTGTTTTCAGATCTAGACTGATTTTTCCAAACAGGCCCAATCCAGCCATGGTCATAGTTTCTATATATGGTAAAAACTAAAATTTTAACGTGTTCTGATATGCAAAACAAAATATGCAAAAAGCTTTTTCATTTTACATAGTATGTACATAATACATACAAGATTTACAACTTTAAAAAGTAAGGATACAGGTTTTTGAGTTTGAAAATGCAGTCGCTGCCATCTATATACATACCAGATATTACGAGAAATGGCTGAAGCTGGATTTCGCCATTTATATGTATTAATTTGTATCACCGTGTTGGTTTGATAAGACATCCTTATTATTTGTCCAATCTTATTTGTCAATGTGACCTAGTTGGATATTATTCCCTCCCCTTAAATTATCATTAAACAAACATAAAAAGTATGACGCAGGGTGACATGTAAATTATTACGGTAATTGTAACAGTAAAAACTTAATAAATAACAAATGTAACAATGATAATGTTCAATAGAAAATATCATTGGCTTTTCAACTCAAGTCAAGAACAACTCAATGCGACTGTCCTTTAAAAATTAAGCATCCGGTTTCATCTTTAGTTGCGTTATTAATATTATTGTTACGCGAAATTGCTACCGTTAATGTCTATCCATATCAAATGGTGCAGTAATTAAACATTCTTTTAAAATAATAATACCCTTGATTAAAGTTGGAGACGAAACGAACGCGTGATGGGACTGACTCATTCGCTCAGAAAAGTGAAAATTACTCAGCTATGAGCTATCCTTAATAGACTTTGCAAACATGTCTGCCAGAGTCGAAATCGTACTTGACCCCGGTTCTCGGATTGCCTTTTTAGGCAGTTATTACAAGGACGGGCTATTGTTCAGTTCCGAAACTGGGAGACTTACTTGTGATGAAGAAATGACACTTAAACAAACGAATCCACAGGTCGAATATAGGTATCTCTGTATCGTTATGGGTGTGACGTGCCTCTAACCGCCAGATCAATGCATGCATCAATTTCTCGCAATGTACTCAATCGGCGATGTTCGGGAATCTTCGGCAGATTCCGACGGAAATGACTCAAGGCCCCGTTATAGTTAGTTGCAGATAATTATTAGTTTTGAATAACGCGGCAGTAAACGGACTAAAATGAATTGATCATTCAGTAGTAAACGTGGTTATTGGCATTTTATCAATTGGCAGTAAAATGGTTAATCTGATATTACGACAGAATTAACCAAGTTTGCCCATATATTATTAAACGACTATTCCAAGAGTGATTATTCAGCACTAAAAGGGTTAATCAGTGATTGATCATTTGGCAGTAAAAATTATAATTTGCAACTAGAATGTGCATTCATAAATAGAGGGCTTAATACCATTCAGCAAGAAAATTGTCATTTTGCAATTAATCAATGGCAGTAAAAGGGTTAATCATCGATTTACCATTCGGCAGTAAATGTGTTATTTTGTAACAAACCCAGCAGCTTAACAGTAAATTGCGGATTGCCCATCATTCAGCAGTAAAATGGTTGATTGCCGATTGAGCATTAATATTAAGCATTAACGTGTTAATGATTGATTAGCCAAAGTTAAGCAGTAAAAGGTAATGCACTATAAGCAGTAAAAGGTAATGCACTCTGAGGTTATTGGTCGTTATAGACCGGCAATAGGCCTAACAGGCCTCCAACATGATGATGATGATGATGATGATGATGATGATGAAAAGGTGAACCACAGATTGAAAACTAAGCAATAAAAGGTTCAATTTGCAATTGATCACTCAGCAACAAATAGAAACGAAGTGGTTCAACATTCAGCAGTACAAGTGTAAAGTTGCAACGAATCAGGCAGCCACAATAAGGTTAATTGCCTATAGAGCATTCTGTAGCTTGCCGGGTAGTGTCGGGCCGTTCCGGTGTATCATGTCGACTCGCCGCGCCGCAAGTGCACGACGAGTGATGATGCTGGTTAGCATCTGGTCTCGGGGTGATGGACCTTGTATGAGACTGCCCTGCGGGAAACAAAAACCAGCTCCTAAGGCCGGTGGAACTCAATCGTTCCAGTGGGGCCATCGTCGCGAACATTAAACACAACTGTCTCATCCCAAGAATTTGTGTCACCAGTATGCCTGTCCATAACAATTTCGTGATCTGATCGTGATTACAAGATTTGACTTGGTGACCTAAAAATATAAGTCTATACAATGAGTTTACCTAAACAATTATAAATATGCTAGATAAAACTACAGTAAGAGCATACGAAAATATGAGACATAGAGGAAGGTAGATGAACTTTTAAACATGGCCACTCACTCCCACGGTGCCCAACAATCTTAATTTGAGATGGTGCGATATGGTGTTGGCCAACAGCGCGTTTTTGACATGGGATACATTTGGCAACCTATGCGTTGACACTATCACGAATCCCGATCCAGTGGAATCCCAGTTTGATACGGGCAACAGTCCTCTCCACGGCCAGATGTCTGGCGTTATCATGTAGTTGTTTTAATATAAGTTCTCGATAACTTTCCGGTACTACCAAACGGTCATTAATGTACAGAACATTATTTATTATTCGACATTCTTCGAACCATTGGTAATAATATTTAGCCGTGGTGGATAGAGGTGTCACCGATACCTTAGGAGGACGTACCCCCTCCTGAATCCATGCGTATATATTCCGTGTCTGCATGTCTGTTTGGTTGTGTGAGAATTTCTCCGGATTTCACTCTGCTCACCGCAATTCGGGGAACTCCGGAGATGACTGTGTTGACTGTGTCACGACGGCGGCCTCTTCGTGTTCAGCTTCCGCGCCGATTCTGCTAAGGGCGTCGGCATTACCATGCAATTTGCTGAGTCGGTGAACAACGTTAAAGTTATAGGCCTGCAGGGATTCCTGCCATCTCGCTACCTGGCCCTACAGATTTTTAAAGTTCCTGAGCATCGTAGTGAGGCATGGTCTGTACGGAGTGTAAAAGGGCACCCATACAGAAAGTGCTTGTAATACTTGACGAAATGGACCGCTGCCAATAGTTCTCGCTTGGTGATTGCATATTTTCTCTCCGTTTTATTTAGAGTATGCGAACCGTAACCCAACACCTTCTCTGTTCCATCTTCGGTGACCTGTGATAGAACTGCGCCAATAGTGAAAGCTGACGCATCAGTGTCTAAGATGAAATCGAGGTTTGAATTAGGGTGAGCAAGAATCGGTGCGGTTGTCAAGAGTTCCTTCAGCGCCCTGAAGGAGCCTTCACACTCACTTGTCCACTCAAATGGTCGATCTTTCTCGGTGATCTTATAGAGGGGTGAAGCAATCTCGCTGAAATGTCAGATATAACAGCGATAGTACTGGCATAGGCCAAGGAAACTCTGCGTCTTGGTAACCGAAGAGGGCCGAGGCCACTCTGCTACTGCCTTAGTTTTTGATGGCTGTGTAGCCACTCCATCACCGGATATGACGTGTCCCAGGAACTCAATGCTCTGTCTGAAGAGATGACATTTCTTCGGTTTGAGTTTCAAATTGGCCGTGCGGAACCTTGAAAGCATGGTATCCAAATTTGTCAAAGTTTGCTCAAACATAGGTCCAAAAACTATTACGTCATCGATGTAACAGAGACAGATTTCCCATTGCAGGGTAGTCAATACCTGCTCAATGAGTTGTTCAAAAGTTCCGGGAGCGTTGCACAACCCATAGAGCATCTTGCGGAATTGGAAAAGACCGTCCCTACAAACAAATGCTGTCTTTTCCATATCAGCTTCATCCATGGCTACTTGCCAGTAACCGCTAGCTAAGTCAAGGGTACAAAACCACTTGGCTCCGGACAAGGAATCCAGGGCCTGATCTATCCAAGGTAACGGATAAGCGTCTTTAATGCTAAGATCATTAAGGCGGTGATAGTCAATACAAAACTGCAAGGTTCCATCCTTTTTGCCTGCTTGCACTATAGGGCTAGCCCATGAAGATGCTGAGGGTTCAATAATACCAGTCCGCAACATGTCATTTACTTGTTGATGTGTTTCCACTTCTCTGTGAACGGGAAGACGTCGTACCGGCTGTCGTATGGGCTGATAATTGCCTGTGTCGTTGGAGTGTCATACGAGATGAGTCTCTCCGAGATCCATATCTCTGGAGGAAAAACTATCGCGATATTTATAGAGTAATTTCCGAATTTCTCATTGTTGTGATTGCAGTAATCCAACAGTGGCACGTAGATACAACCCGTGTAAATGTTCGGGTAAATCATCAGTCATTTGCTGTGTTATGTCAGAAAGTGCAGGTGATTCCAGTGAAATTATGTCCACTAAATGGCCGCAGCGTACTCCTGGTTCCAGAGTGATGGGATCTGCGGTACCATTGAACACTCGAAAAGGTATTTTTCCTTTATCAGTAGTGTCCACTATTATACGATCATATAATCAGGGTCGGGTATCAGAATGGTGATGTGTGTGTTGCTTCCTAACTGTGGTGCGGTGGCCCATAAGATCTGTTCCTGTCCTGGCTCAACTGTGGCGGTACTTGATAATATTACCGCACACGTCTCGTACAATGACGATACTGGTCCGAGAGGGATTCGTCGGCCGTGTATGTCGAGTTCCTGTTGTCTGCAGTGTATGATGGTTTCGCTGGCACTGAGGAAATCAGAGCCAAGTAGGGCATCATTATGAATAGAGGCGATGCCAACTCTCTGAATGAATTGCATTTCCTCTATTTGGATAACTAAATTAACTACACCGGCTACGGGTACATCCGCTCCCGTAGCCGTCTGTAGGTAAATATTTGTAGGCTTAAGGGGAGGCTTTTTATGAGGTGGGATGCTCTCATATAAGCGCTGGTTAAATACTGTGATAGAAGCACCGGTGTCGATGGTGGCACTGGTGGAAACGCCACTAAACAGACAGGCACATTTGTATATTACTTTGCGATGTACCTGTGGAAGAGTTTCCAATGATGCTGTCCGTGATAATGGCATTGGAGCAGCATCACTCTGTATGTATTCCGACTGTTTCCATATTGCTTCTTGTAAGGTTGTAGATGGCTGAGTGAGGAAAGAACCAGTTCGCCGTCGCCGCTGGTGTGTAGACCATGGTGAAGACAGAGCTGGGGTAGCAATGGTGGTGGTTCTGTTGCTGTTTCAGTGTAGGCGGCATGTACGGGATGACAGATAAGCTCTACCTGCGCAAGTCATTTCCTACAATGCTTCATAGGATGCTTTGGTGAAGCACAGAAGAAACAATGACGTTGGTAAGGACGTGCGTTTCTCCGTCTGTGTGGCCACTTGCGAATCCATGAGGCGGAGTGAATTGTCTTTCCTGAATCGCTGCTGTCTGTGGATGCGGAAGATAATGCTGGTTGGGGTGGTGTTCTGCATACCACCAGAGGGCACCGAGAATCCAAGTGTTTTGGTGGCGGGACGTGGTGCTTTCAAAAACGTTGTATCAGCGGAGGTACTACAACCTACTACTGCCGTTTTACATAGAACGACGCCTGCACCTTTTATCTCGTTGACAGGATGGAGTTGGCGTCGGTTATTCTTCTCCCACTCTAGAAAGTTCTCAATGCGAACCACGGTTGCCATTAATTGGGCCAAACTCCCGTGGTCGCCGAGAAATAGTTTTTCTTTTAGAGGGGGCTCACCGCTTAATGCATCGATGAAAGTATCGAGATGCAAATGAATCACGCCCTCCGTATTGGTGCTCGGATATGCGTGGGTAACTAGCCTCCTGATGCAGCTAGCTAACTCAGGAAGAGTTTCTCCCGCGTGTCGTCGGAGATTTTTAAGTTGAAGACGACTGGTTTCTCCGAGGGCTGTGCTGCCAAATCGCTCCATCAGTGCTCATTCCAACTGTATGTAGGTGGGTGTGTAATCCGTTCCCAGATCCGCAAGAATGTGGAGGGCTTTTCTAGAAAGCTTTGCGGCGAGATATTCACCTATTTGATGGTCGTCCCAGCGGTTAGTCCGACTTATTATCTCGAACTGTATTTTATAATTGGTCCAGTCATTCTCCCCACCAAATTCAGGATGGAGGATGACTCGGCCAAGACCGCGGGAAGAATGCAGTGGTTGAAATCTGGGTGGTGCAGGTATCTGGGAAGTCGATGATTGGATTGAAGTTGGTCATGGTGCCAGTCGCGGTGGTGTTGGTGTTTCCTGTCGATGCTGATGCCGAGGAGCCATGACACGCATACTCGAATTTAATGAGTCCACCCCGTTTGCTGATCCATAGACAGGCATAGGTCTATGGACAGGAGGCAGATTACGGTGGAAATTGCGTTGTCATTCCTCCCGAGGTGAGGTCTGTTGTTCCTCATATGGTGGTGGTGCAATCACTTGACGGGCGTGATGAGTTGCATGACTAATATACTAGCGAAATGGTGGTGCCGATTCCTCCCGATAACTCTGCAGAGTTCCCCTTGAATATAGCGTTTCGCTAGAAGGGGGCAGTGCGGGAGGTTATCTATGTTGTGGATTATCACCCGGCCATGCAGTCTCCGTAGATGACAAGGGTGAATGATAGTAGTCTGAAGGGCTGTAAATATGCCCGTAATCGGGTCTTTGTTGGAGTCGTCCATGGTTCGGCCCTGTTGGTGTTGGCCTGTCGCGGATGTCCGATATGTTTCTGAATTCCGTTCCCGCCTGGGAGGCATCTCGAAAGCTGCCATCGCTAACCGTCGAAAACAGGTTATAGTGCGGAGTTGTTGATCCCGCTAAATTTCTGGCATAGTCGGTGAGCATGTGTGCCAAGAATCCGTCGTATGAGGCTACCTCTTGATCGAGGGAGTCCTCGCTAAACGGAAATGGTATTGAACTAAGTTCACTATATGGTGTGGGCGTGAGTTCGCTGCACGTTATTACTGATGTTCTTCAAGCCCCACATCGGGCGCCACTTGTAGCTCGCCGGGTAGTGTCAAGCCGTTCCAGTGTATCATGTCGACTCACCACGCCGCAAGTGCACGACGAGTGATAACGCTGGTTAGCATCCGGTCTCAGGGGTAACAGACCTTGTACGAGACTGCCCTGCGGGAAAGAAAAAAAGGCTCCTAAGGCCGGTGGAACTCAATAATTCCGGTGGGGCCATGCGACCATCGTCGCGAACATTAAACACAACTGTCTCATCCCAAGAGTTTGTGTCACCAGTATGCCTGTCCATAGCAATTTCGCGATCTATGGACTTACAAGATTTGATTTGGTGACCTAAAAATATAAGTCTATACAATGAGTTTACCTAAACAATTATAAATATGCTAGATAAAACTACAGTAAGAGCATATGAAAATATGAGACATAGAGGCAGGTAGATGAACTTTTAAACATGGGGCTCCCGGAGGTACCACACAGACTCGTAGGTTTGCGGAGGTATCCCCGCAAGGGAAGTTTCCGTACACGAGACATAGCTATTTAACTTAATATAAGTTATTATACCTCTAAGCTGAAAGGAAGAAGGTTATCTCAGACGAAAAAGTGATGTGCCTCATGCAGGCACTACTCCTAGTGCTAGTCTGGGTGAGGAGTATTATCCTGGCATGGACCGTCGTAGCTGAATCCTTGCGAGAGGCAAGTGACTCACGCGGGCCTCTGTCTCGGGAAGGTGTTGCGATAGATTAAAGCGGGAGAAGAATTGTAGGCAAAAATGGGCCCACTCTAATATTTCAAACAAAAATGCTTTAGATAGAAAAGACCATACCTAGTGAGATTATGACAATAGGGATGCGTACTGGTTTACGTGAAGACGGGACGGGTGATTCCCGATGGATTCCCTCGTCACCGTCTTATGTGATTCTTAATATGCTGAATTAGTAGTTGCTGCTTTATTTATGCGGGCCTTCTGCTTTGCTTAATTCCATTTAGTTATTTTCAGAACAAGGATTATTTTAGGCCACAACTGGCTGATATCTACCTAGCTATTAGACATGGCTGTCATGGAGAACAGATGCCCTAAGACATCCATACTGTAGACAGCGCTCATACATGTTACTTAGTAGGATCTCAGAACTGGGTAAGAATCGGGACATTTCACTTCGTAACCACATAAAACATTACAAGACATGGGTTACATTTCACGAAAGCATTATTAGGCTATTTCTCTTATCGTTATGGTGGGAGTAAGAGAGATGAATACCCACCGTAAATGTCCTTCCCACAAGGGCATGGCAGATCTAAATATCATGCCCAGCCATTTTAAAGGAATTCGGTGGGAATACGTATCTCGCCTGTCACAGCGTCCTATGGAACTAACCGTTTAGGTTTATATACAAGTTGCCAGTTTTGCACTGCGGTGCGGGAGGATTGTCAGTAAATAAAATAATATTTAATACAAGTGTTTTCGCAGTGCTTTCCTACATTGGCTTAAAGTACTATCTACTATGTATCCGAAGATACACGGGCGTGTGTGTGATACCGCACCCTAGACATCACCACACGGAAACCCCAATAGTTTCCCAGAGTCGGATCAGCCCATGGTGCGGATGGGGACATCCAAACAATTAAAAAGCCACAAGGCTGAGTGGAACACGAAGAGAGACAAAATCTTAGAGTTATGAGTCTTACCGGAGTACGGGGCTGGATTATCGCACTACCGGAAGAGAAGAGTATATTACAGAGTATGTAATGAAGAAAGTGTTTCTAATTGTTTTGAACCTATCCTATCGAGCTGAATAGAAAAGGTTAGTCAGTAGTATGCTGGGCTAAACAGAGTTATAGCACGGACAGCGACCTTAGTGAAAAAGTGTTGGTGGCGGGAGAAAGTGCTGCATATATAAGTGTTGCTGTATAGTGTTTCCTACGTGCACTGCAGTCCTATATTTTCTATGAATGAGCAAATCATATAAACGGATGGCCACTGGCTTATATATATAATCTAACCAGAACAACAATATGGTGTCAAAATGATTAAGATGTAAATTTTAGTAAAGGTTAACGAACCTACTATAGTGCGGTTATCAGCACATTGAGGAAAATGATAATAATTATCTGCAAATACATAAATTATAACTATCGGTCCTAAGACCGTTACGATTCCTATTAGTCAGCGGGACCGTTTTTGCGGATACAATACAATTAACAAAACCTTTATAGAGAAATAATTAAACTGTGAAGTATAGTTACTTGAATACTTAGTAGTCATTCCTAAGTTAGGCTACCGTGTTACTGAAATTGAGACGTAGATCCATAGTCGACGTGAGATGATGCGCTCTCCGGAAGCTGGAAAGTTCCCGCAGGCTGGTTCCCGCAGGTTGGTTCCCGCAAGCTGTTGTCCGCAAACAAGATTCCCGCAAGAACACTCATGGTGGGTGGAGGACATTGCTCAGCACTGTAAGCATAATAGAATGTCTAACGAGCAGTCAGTAAAAGATACGATAGTACGATGTGGCGAAGAAAGTTGCCGTACACGGATGGCACGGATGAAAAGTGTAAACAACCCGTCACAAGCGGGGGTTGTCAGAGGCAAATGAAGATACAAAACAAAGCTTCACGGTGCTGGGTACGTCAACCAGCTCTGAATTTGCTCCTGGCAGAGTTTTACTTGCTGCGGTCGAAAATCGAAAGAACTGACACGATGTGTGCGGCTGTGATCGAGATACCACTTTTAGGCGTGGCTGGCAGATCCGGCGAGTCATCCATCAAACAACATCCTGCTTCTACATATGTAGACTCACATATTCAGGCCGTAAAGGCCTCACCGCAAATTTATGTTCCGGATGTAGATGTTGGTATTCGGGAACAATTATCAGAAGTTCCAAATTACTTCCGTAAATGGGGAGTTACAAAATTGTTTTAGTGCAGTGGGTTGGATAACTGCACACCATGAGATAAAAATCCGACGTATAGCGAAGGAAGACGCGTAATGTCTGTCGCACTTGTAGTACCTGGTACAGATCCAACCTGTTCGGCCCCTGGCCGCGGATGCTCTCCATCACTGGATTTGATCACTGGATCGCTTCTCCTTTTATACTCCTTGTGATGTCACAGGGGCAGGCTCTATCCAATCATCGTTCGAGCAACAGCCAAACACCGCGCATATTCTAGAAGTTTTGCGTCCACGTGGTTATGACGTCACGGCAATATTTTGAAGCTAATCATGAAGAGTTTTTCCTGGATAACTCAGCCATTTCTCAACCGATTTTGAAATGGTTTACAGATTTAGAAAGCCCGTCGAATTCTGGTCTTGATTAATGCCAGATTTAACGGGAGAGGAAATCAATAAGAATTACAGGGTACTATCTCGGTACGCTAAAAGTGCCATCCTATCTAGGTCGTAACTACGTGCTCCATATAAACAGCGTCCTGGCGCGCGTATGCGCATCATGCGCTTTAACAAACTTAGTCGTTTTTTGACATGCTATCTCTCCCATAGGCCCATATACGCTTATAGCTCTACCCAGAGGGGCGTGTTCAGGAAACGAATCCAGGACGGGCGGCGCATACCCAGCTTAGCTGGTACGGCCGGTATTCGTCCGGTCGATCCGAACTACAATTCTGCACTAAACCGCTATATGAATGATTGAATGACCATTCGGCTGTAAAAAGGTTAATCACAGATTGAACATTCAGCAATAACAGGCATAATTTCAGCAGTAATAAACAGGGTCGATATAATCTCGGTAGCGGCGGGTGTCACTGTGATTTTGATATTGGACAGTTTAACTCCCAAAATTGATCACACATCTTCAGAACTCCGCGGTCAATGTTCCCACTCCACGTTTGATTACTGTTTAGAATAAGCCTGGCTAGCTGGCTGGCTGGCTGGCTGGCTGGCTAACTGATTGGCATTGACGCTACCAAATCCCTGTCAAAGTCTCATGAAGTGGCATGTATTTCCAAAATTTGAACTGAATAGATGCAGATGAACTGCAGTTAATCTTTTTAACGAAATATTGGGAGATAATTCTTGTGATAATATTCAGATTTCTAACATGCGCAATCTCACTCAAGGTCTCATGTGGAGAGATGTATTTCTGAAATTTTGACTAAATCATGACTCGCCTTGCACGACAAATGATGACGCTGGTTAGCAGCCGGTCTCGGGGTGACAGACCTTTACGAGACTGCCCTGCGGGTAACAAAAACCGGCTCCTAATGCTGGTGGAACTCAATCATTCCGGTGGGGCCATGCGACCATCGTCGAGAGCATTAAATACAACAGTCTCATCCCAAGAATGTGTGTCACCAGTATGCCTGTACATTGCAATTTCGTGATCTATGGACTTACAAGATTTGATTTTGGTGACCTAAAATTATATGTCTATACAATGATTTTACCTAAACAATTATAAATATGCGAGATAAAACTAAATTAGAGCATACGAAAATACGAGACATAGAGACAGGTAGATGAACTTTTAAACATGGGACTCCCGGAGGTACCACACAGACTCGTAGGCCTGCAGAGGTATCCCCGCAAGGGAGGCTCCCATACACGAGACTTAACTAATTAACTTAATATACGTTATTATACCTCTAAGCTGAAAGGAAGAAGATTATCTCGGACGAAAAGTTATGTGCTTCACGCGGGCACTACTCCTAGTGCTAGTTTGGGTGAGGAGTAGTATCCTCGCATGAACCGTTGCCGCTGAATCCTTATGAGAGGCAAGTGCCTCGCATGGGCCTCTGTCTCGGGAAGGTGTCGCCACTGCTTAAAGCGGGAGAAGAGTAGTAGGCAAAAATGGGCCCACTCTAATATTTCAACCCAAAATGCTTGAGGAAGAAAAGACCATACCTAGTGAGATTATGACTATAGGGGTGCGTACTGGTTTATGTGAAGACGGGACGGGTGATTCCCGATGGATTCCCTCGTCACCGTCTTATGTGATTTTTAGTATGCTGAGTTAGTAGTTGCTGCTTTATTTATGCGGGCCTCTGCTATGCTTAATTAGCATTTAGTTGTTTTTGAAACAAGAACTATTTTAGGCCGCAAATGGCTGGTATCTACCTAGCTATTAGACATAGCTGTCATTGAGAACAGATGCCTTAAGACATCAATACTGAAGACAGCCCTCGTACATGTTACTTAGTAAGATCTCTGAACTGGATAAGAATCCGGACATCCCACTCTGTAACCATATAAAACGTTACAGGACATTGGTTACTTTTCACGTAAGCATTATTAGACAATTTTTCTATCATTATGGTTGGGGGTGAGAGAGACGAATACCCACCGTAAATGTCCTTTCCGTAAATGTCCTTTCCGTAAGGGCGTGGCAGATCTAAATATCATGCCCAGACATTCTTATGGAATTCGGTGGGGATATGCATCTCGCCTGTCACCGGGTCCTATGGAACTAACCGTTTAACCTGTCGTTAGGTTTATATACAAGAATATAAACGGTTTAGTCGGTAGCATGCTGGGCTAAACAGAGTTATAGCACAGCCAGCGCCCTCAGTGAAAAATTGTTGGTGGCGGGAGAAAGTGCTGCATATATAAGTGTTGCTGTATAGTGTTTCCTACGTGCACTGCAGTCATATATTTTCTATGAATAAACAAAACATATGAACTGATGGCTACTGGCCATATATATACATAATCTAACCAGAACAATCAATACGGTATCAAATGATCAGAATTATACATTTTAACACAGGTTAACGGACCTACTACGGTGCAGTTAGTAAAACACCTCACAGAAAATGAGAATAACTATAAACAAATACAGAAATTATAACTAGCGGTCCAAAGACCGTTACGGTACCTTTTAGTCATCGGGACTGTTATTATGGATACAATATAATTAGAGAAGTACATATAGTGAAATAATTAAAATATGAAGTATAGTTACCTGAATACTCGGTAGTCATTCTTAAGTTAGGCTACTGTGTTACTGAAATTGATACGTCATTCCATAGTTGACGTGCATTGATGCATTCTCAGGAAGCTGGAAAGTTCCCTCAGGTTGGTTCCCATAAGCTGTTCTCTGCAAACAAGATTCCCGCAAGAACACTCATGGCGGTAGCACATCGCTCAGCACTGTAAGCCGAATAGGATGTCTAACGAGCAGTCAGCAAAAGATACGATAGTACTACTGTGGTTAAAAAAGTTCCCGTACACCGATGGCACGGATGGAAGTTGTAAACAACCCGATCACAAGCGGGGGTTGTCAGATGCGAATGAAGATACAAAACAAAGCTTAATGGTGACAGTTGAAATACCACTTTTAGGCGTGGCCAGCAGATCCGGCGAGTTATCCATCAAAGAACATCCTGCCTCGACATCTGTAGAGTCACATATTCAGAGCGTAAAGGCCTCACCGCAAATTTGTGTTCCGAAGTAGATATTGATATTCGTGAACAATAATCAAAAGGTTCTAAACTGCTCCCGTAAGAAGGGAGTTACAAAATTGTTTTAGTGCGATGGGTTGGGTACCTGCCAGCTACGGGAGAAAACCCCGACACAAAGCGAAGTAATATGCATATTGTCTGTCGCGCTGATAGTAGTTGGTACACCTCCAACCTGTTTGGCCCCTGGCCAAGGATGCTCTCGATCTCTGGATCGCCTCTCCTTTTATACTCCTCGTGACGTCACAGGCGCAGGCTCCAACCAATTATCATTCGAGCAACAGCCAATCAGCGCGTAGCTAATAATAGCGCAGTCGAATGTTCTAGAACATCCTAGATGTTCTGCGTCCACATGGTTATGACATCACGGCAATATTTTGAAGATAATCAAGAAGGGTTTTCCATTTCCATTTCTTAACCGATTTTGAAATGGTTTACAGATTTAAAAAGTCCGTTGAATTCTGGTCTTGATTAATGCCAGATTCAACGGGAACAGGCAATCAATAAGGATTACAGGGTACCATTTCGGTACACTAAAAGCGCCATCCCATCTTGGTCGTAAACTATGTGCTCCATCAAAAATAGCATCTAGGCACGCGCATGCGCATCATGCGTTTTAACTAACTTAGTCATTTTCGCAACGCGATCTCTCTCATAGGCCTACATACACTTATGGGAACGAATCCAGGATGGGCGGCACGTACCCAGCTTAGCTGTTACGGCTGGTACCCGACCGGTCGATCCGAACTACATAAGGACGCACAAATGCACACACGCACACACACACACGCACGCACGCACGCACGCACGCACGCACGCACGCACGCACGCACGCACGCACGCACGCACGCACGCACGCACGCACGCACGCACGCACGCACGCACGCACGCACGCACGCACGCACGCACGCACGCACGCACGCACGCACGCACGCACGCACGCACGCACGCACGCACGCACGCACGCACGCACGCACGCACACACAGATGGAATCAGTTTGTACCCTGATGGCACAGCTTTACTGGGCCGGTATTGGCCCAACACCGTCCTAGTAACATGCGCTGCCAGGATATAGTCTCAGTCGACTACGTTAGGGGATTAAAAGGCTGACCTGCTCCATATGGCCAGAAACGTCCATGCCGAAGAGTGGCAGAAGCTACAACAGGCTGGGAGAACTGAGAGGTTTCGAGCCATTATCAAAGGGGATCTGTACCATAAAAATGCATGGACGGCGATCTGGACCATAAAAAGGAACAACGATGCTGTTAGCTTAGTGAGTTGGACGAAAAGATGGCGGCTAGCTTGCAAGCCAATGATGTATCTTGCCTGTACTCTGTATGATAGATCAGTAAGAGCCCATTGATGGGGGTCAGAAGCATTAGTTTAGATTATCAGGTGCAAAGACGGACAATTTCTCAATGAACGCATTGGTGAGATGGAGACATAGAATACAATTATTCAGGAACAAAATGGCTAAAATGAATTGATCATTCAGCAATAAAAGTTCTGATTCTTTGACAGTCTTAATGTCGATATTACAGATCAGATCATGGCTAAGATCCAGCAGAGTTTACAGAATGGCTTCTACCTTTGCTACAACTATGCTTATCATATCCCCTCTATTCGAGGATAGTAGGGTGAGGTGCTTATACAAGAGTGCTCTGAGTACAGTGAGTGCGACTCAGGATTGGGTGGCTGCCAAAGAGGAGGCATGTCTTGTCTCGGACAAATAAACCAACCTAAAATCAAGTGAGCCTTCATACAGGTAATCAATTTTTGGTCCAGGCTTCATTGATCACCAGTCATTACTAAGTATAGGCCAACTCCCTAATTAGGTGCACCATAAGAAACGTATGGTAGCACTCAAGGCATACCATGTTGAAGATTGTGCGTACTTCTTAAACTTATTTGAGACGTCGGTAGGAGTCTGATACCGACTTTTCAAGACTGGGCCCGATGACGTGAAGATTCAGATTCGGGAGATTTCGCTCTACGCAGATTAATAATTGTCCTATTCAAAGACTAAGACGACCACTGGTAACAATAACGAATATAGATATATTAAACTTATAAACAACTTGATCACTTGAAAAAATAACTCGATAGCTTTTATATAAATATTCACAGATTAACTTCAATAAATGGCTGAATTAGTACTGATACTCTAACTGCTATAACACATTCTTACTAAGATAACTCTTATTATAATAGCTACTGATCTTAGGATCTTCAGTTGGTCGATAGATAAAGAAGCAAAAGCTACTTTTATACACAATGGGTTTAGCCAACGGGTTGCAAAAGTTATAAGGAGGATCCTATGGACGAAGAACAGAGATTTTTGTGAACAGTTTATTCCAACACGTTCCATCAGATCAGAAAACCACAGGAATAACATTCGGTTCTGAAGAAATATTATGATAGTTTTAAGTTCTCAAATACAAACTCATAGCAAATATATCTAATAATATTTCTAAACATTTAAACAGTAATAATCCACAATTTTACAGCTTTCAATGGAAATCAAGTGTGTGCGTGCGTGCGTGCGTGCGTGCGTGCGTGCGTGCGTGCGTGCGTGCGTGCGTGCGTGCGTGCGTGCGTGCGTGCGTGCGTGCGTGCGTGCGTGCGTGTGTATGCATGCGTATGTATGCATGTACGTGCATGTGTGTGCGTGTTGTAGCTCGTGGGGGTACGTGCTGGTCCGCCGATATGTATCCGCCCATCGCACCGCAAGTGCATGATGACCGGGATGGGTGGTTAGCGGCAGATCTCAGGGTTGCAGATCCCATATTATGTCTCTCCACAGTGTACAAAGACCGACTTCTAGAGCCGATGGAACAATGATGTTACAGTGGGGCTTTGCGACCATTGCCGCCAAGATTGAACCACACGGTCTCATCCCAACTATTAGTATCACCGGTATGCCTATCCATACTAATTTAGAGTTATGGAACAATTTATAATTAAACAGTAGAAATGTTAACAAATCTATACAAACAAGGTGAATCGTTTGACAGTGGAATGAGCACAATAATACACAAAATAGAGCTAGCTGGTGTCCTTTCTACATGGTGTCGCCGGAGGTACCACACAGGTTCTTGAATACGCAGAGGTATCCCCGCATGAGAAGCATCCGCAACGAGATCCTGAGTAACCTAATATAAGATAATATACTTCCAGCACACACAGAGAGAACAATGTTGCTGCGAGAGGAAAGTGCCTCACATGGGCCTCCATCACTGAATGTTTCATGATGGTACGAGAGGAAGGTGCCTCGCGTGGGTCTCTGTCACAGGAAAATGCCGTCGACACTGAAGCACAGAAAAAGAGTTGGCAAAAAGGGCCACTCTTTTGTCCAACAGAAAATGCTACGTGCTGAAAATCCTAGTGAAGCTACCTTTAAGGTGTTGCACGCTGGTTTACATGAAGATGGGACGAATGATTTCCGAAGAATTCCCAGGTCACCGTCTTATGTAGTTTCCAAAGATACTGTGTTGGTAGATGCCGCTTTATTTATGCGGGGCTTCTGCTACAGTCTAGCCTACCATTTAGTTGTTAGAAATCGAAACTAGCTTTGGCCGCAAGTGGCAGGGATTTCTACCTATCTTTAGACACAGATGTCCAATGGGTGCAGATGCTCAGCTTCCCGTAGGTCGCTTTGGAATAGCATCTACCTCCAAGGACAGCATGCATACATGTTACGACACAAGGCATCCGAATTCGATGAAAATCCGGCTACCTTGCTCCGCAACCACATAAGACATCACCTGGACGATGGCTACATTTCCCACAAGCAAGTTTGATCTCTTAAGATGTCTTTATGGTGGGATAAGAGAGACAGATATCCATTACTATCATCCTTCCCGTGAGGGCGTGACGAGCTCCAATGCTCCATCCAGACACTCAAATGAATTGGATGGAGATCTGCATCTCCTCCGTCACCGCGTGCTATGGATCTAACAGTTGACCTGTCATTAGGGTTAAATTCCAATATGCCCAGATATGCACTGCAGGCCGGCAAATAAACTAACAACCTCATAATTATAACTATATATTTTCACAGTGCTTCCTTCATTGGCATGGTTATCTAGCTAACAGGTATCCGAAGATAACCATCACTGCTAGGAAACCTCCGATAGTTTACCATGGTCAGATCAGATCAACGTGCTGAAAGGGAATCCAAACTATTATAAAGCCATATCATGCCTCCACGGTGGATCGTGGAAAGACAATAACTTAATATATGTGAGGCCAATTGGTCAATTCGACACAACCTTGCCGGAGTGCGGGGCTAGATTACCACAACAGCTGGAAAAGAGGCATACACTACATGTCTCTAAACGAAGAAATTGTCCCTAACCACTTTAACCTATCTTATCGAGCTGAATAGTAAAGTTTAGTCGGTAATATGCTGGGCTCACACAATTAGAGCACGGTCAGCGACCTCAGTGTAAAATTGATGGTGGCGGGAATATGTGATGCGGATATAAATGTTGCTGTATAGTAGCTCCTAGCTTACTGTGATCCAAAGTTTCTACAAGTAAACAAGAATAATATTCACAGTAATAAAGAATTTATAAATTGCGGGCCTAAGACTGGGAAGATACCTATTAGTCATCAGTATCAAATACGGAAATAATAATTAGATGCACAATAGTATAGTTACTTGAGTACCTAATAGTCATTGGTACGGGACAGGCTATTATGTTACTGAAATTGAGGCGCTACATATTCATAGTCAACATGTTCTCTGGAGCTGGAGAGATTTCTGCAGGTGATTCCCACAGCTGGTTTCCACAGGTTGACTTCGCAAGGTGATTCATCCAGGCAGGGTATACACGGTACACACTCAGGACAGTGAAACAAAGCAGTGAAGTAATGCTTCTTAGATAGTCTTGGTAACCAGTATACAATTTATACAGAAATGAGAAAGTTATCCATCCGGCGACGGAAGTAATAAAGTTGAGGTGTGCCCATTTACAGAGAGGGCTGTATATAATGTTAATCAGTTACATAACTTGGCACATGGTGCGGGATGCATCGCATAACTCTTGCGGCGCACCTAGCAAAGTCCACCAGACTGTGGTCAAAAAGTTAATTAAAACACACACGACATGCAGTGCAGAGGTTGAAGTCCACTTTTCAGCGTGGTTAACAGATCTGGCGAGTCATCCACCAAGAATCACTGTAGCTCTACATCATGTAGGATCACATCCCAGGCATGCATGGCCTGCTTTCAGGAAAGCTCCCTAAGAAAGTCCGAATGTGGAAGGCCTAACTTTAGATTTAGTTTACTACCCCTGGATGGCCGTCCAGGAGTATCCAAAATTCTGTGCAAGCCAAGGACGCCTAAAAACCACGGATGTGCTGGTATCCGTAAGACATCAGTTGAAGTGAAGATCACTGTAGGTCAGCAGTTACATCCATAATCCTGGTGGTCCAATCGTCCTGCGCAGGTCCAGCTTCCACACCAGCGATGCTCCTGATTCTTGATTTTCACCCCTTTTATACACGCGGTGACCTTAGAGCTGGGCGCCTCAACCAATCAGCTGCCGAGCAGTAGCCAATCAGCGTGCAGCTAGGTCAGTGACGTATTTGCCATTTTCTAAAACATTCTAGAACGTTCCATGCATACATGTGGCTACGACGTCAAAGTAATATTTTGAACATAATTCAAGAGGGTTTTCCGTGGATAACTCAGGCATTTCTGGCCCGATTTTAAAATGGTTTACAATTCTAAAAGGCTCGTTTTATTCTGGTCTTGACTGGTACCAAGAACAACGAGGACGAATGAATTTTAAACATTTATGAGTACCTACTCGGTACACTATAGGCATGCACTCACTTCCAATTCTGAGACGTGTTGTCATGGAAGCTCTGACGGCCGCGCATGTGCACCACACATTTTATCGGACTTAGCTGATTTTTTTATGAGAAACCTCTCTCATAGGGCTTATGTACAGATGGTGAGTACTCGTCCGGTCGGTTAGTGCTACAAGTACCCATCCGGTCGGTCTGCGCTACAGTGTGTGTGTGTGTGTGTGTGTGTGTGTGTGTGTGTGTGTGTGTGTGTGTGTGTGTGTGTGTGTGTATGCGTGCGTGCGTGCGTGCGTGCGTGCGTGCGTGCATGCGTGTGTGTGTGTGCACGTGTGCACGTGTGCATGCGTGTGTGCATAATTTTGATTCCAATTAACTTTGACCGCTCAAAGACTAAGTCTTTCCTATTCATTTATAATGGGCAAATCTTCGTGTTCACTGAGTTCTTATCCATCAAATTGCATTATGGGTTGATCTCTGACCTGGCACATACATGATGCCTCATTTCTGGGGAGAAAAACCCCCAATAATTATCATATGTCATGATTCATAATCGCATTCATGTTTCCACTACCAAAGTCACAAAGATCTGGAAATTTAACCATGTGTATGTGTTTGTGATAAATCATGGCTCCATTATCTTAAAACAATGTCTTAAGGATCATCTTACAAGGTCTGGGACACACATGGCATGGCAGCAACAACTTATACTCTAGGTAAGTGAACTCAAATTACTATTAATTTCAATAGCAACTATCATCAATTTCAATGTACAACATATAGATTTAAATGGAACCTGATTGTCTATCCATCCATCCATCCATCCATCCATCCATCTATCCATCCATCCATCCAGCCATCCATCTATCCATCCATTCATCCATCATATTTGATTGTTCATTCTTAGAATAGGCGATTATACAATAATATTTGCATAGTAAAATCACGTAGCATTAAATGTGCTATCACACCATCATTGTAAATTATTCAGTCTGTGGCATTTAGCATTCCCTGTGTAAAGTGGCCATAATACATGGCTCTGGGGGAATTCCATTATTATTATTATTATTATTATTATTAGATCAGTCCTATTTAAAATTAGAACAACTTACAATGATGTCATGATGAAGATGCGATTAATGAATATTCATATCTGAAATGGCATCACAAAGGGTTAGGGTCAAATACAGGATCACCAAAGGTCAATGGGTTAATGTAAATGATAGTCAGGTTACGATGATTACCGAGAGTAGCTGGTCCTCGAATCCCACATGATCCCAAATTTACAATGTGTCTCTGGATATGTCAATGTATTATGGGGCGAGATCTGACAGAAGTACATTCTCAGCACATGAACACAAAAAGGCATTCTACAATTTAAGAATACTGTAAATGATATGTATCACCTCCAATAGGTTTGACTTTAGGTCATTTTTGGACTTTTTGTTGGTATAACACTGCCTACACAATTTTGACAATTATATTTAGTCTGATGACAAACAGGACGACAAGGTTGATGTTGGAAAAGTTCCATCAGTTCAAGCCATTAAAACGTGTTGTATTTTCGAAACTGGACTGCTCAGTTACATTCCATTTGTGTCCACTGGATAAGCGACCACCAAAATTAGCTGATGAAATCTGCCTCAAAAAGAAAAATGAGATAAAGTGTTCTAGTCACCAAGAGAGAAATATAATAATAATAATAATAATAATAATAATAATAATAATAATAATAATAATAATAATAATAATAATAATAATAATAATAATAATAATAATACAATCGTCACTCCCCAACCTGAAGCGGCTTTTGTTGGGTGACACACAAGCGGATAGAGTTGATTGGACCAGATGGGAGGTGAGAATATTTCTGGACCAAATTTAGATTTAAAGCTTTGCAAACTTGGATGAGACGTCTTGTGGATGATAACTCCATTCAGAAACCTGCATGAAAATGTTCCTGCATATCTTTGGCAAAGTAAAATTGTGAAAATCTGAACGATGCCTGGATGAGAATCGAAGCAGTACCCGGCATCATCACTATTCATCTATCCTCTGACATCATCATACCTATATAAGACCCAGTCGCGCACCCGCCCTCATAATGAAATTCTACTCATAAGACAAGATTGAGATTTCCATAAAGAACGACTTGTATCCATGAAATGTGTGACAAATCCTTCTCGGATCCAGATGAAGCGGGTCTCCATTTGGTGGCCCAGCACCCAGCCGTAGACAAGGCCGCACCAGCTTCTGCTGACAGTGCTTCCGCCGCCACCACCACACCCTTCTGCATCCTTCCGTGCCTCATGGATGACTGTTTCTGGATGGTCACGCAGTACACTGATCTATGGTAACATTATCGGGATGCACATCTGGACCTCTATAGCCACTGTTGCATTGTTGACCAGGTACCTGTTAATTGGGCAATTAAACGTAGCAGATGGAAATCAGGCAGAGGATCTAAGTTCACAACGTTGAAAGAACCAGGGTCACATACCAAATAGACTTTCAAACTTCATATTCAGATCTTTACAATTTCTTATACCCGTGGAGTTCTGCTTGGGTCTCATCCAAAAGTGTTTTCAAACATTTCAAACATGTGCTCCTCTCGTGAAACACAAACAAAGTAATCAGTCAGTGAAAGGCTTCGCCAACCACCGTCACTGTATGCACAAATGAACATAGGAGATAAGACAATTTCGTTTTTTAATAATAAATGTAGCATTTTAGCAGCCGTGGCGTGCTTAGACTGTGGGTGGGGGTGGGGTGGGGGTTATATAATGGAATAAACCCTGAACATATGTGGCCTGGGTAAAGACAGAAAATTCATATTATGCCTCACTATCACACTCTTTCAAGGTGCTCTCTTTGGATTACGAGTTATTCACCGGAGAAGCTGTCTATAATCATTCAGCTGTCTATCCTCTGTAATCTCTCAGGGGCATGCAAGACACTGAGGATGGAAGACGTGGTATCCAAATTACCTGCATACATGCAAGCAGGTACAGTGTCCAGTGATTAGAAAGAGTGCAGAAAGTTCAAGTCTGAAGAACATGCTGCTACACCTGCATGGGTCACAGAGCCAGAGGTATAGTCTTAATACTATATGCCTCCTCGGGGAGAGAAAGTGGTATGTGTAACTCCTGAACCCTGGCACCGTTTGATTAGTGTTAAATACCCTTGTGGTGCCTGAAATATCAGTAAGCTTGCAATTTCAAAAAGGAAGCAAACGAGCGCTGAGTTATGATCAGCGAACCACTGTGTCGCAAACATTTCATAAGAAACTGCTATTCCACTGCATGAGAGATGGAGATATCAGATTGTTATATGAATAAAGAGACAAACATCAGGAAGAAATAAACACACGATCTAATGGAGACAGAGGGCCAATCAATAAGCATTCAGAAGCAGAACTTTCAAAATTATCGGAACGCGTCATCACACACGGCTGTCCGCCGAATGCACATCCCATGCGACAGAGAAGACAAACATTGCAACTTAAAAACCCTGCAAAATGGCAACACGCTCCAGGAGACAGTGTTTTACAGACATTCAGATCAGCAGGGCTAGCAGATAAAGGGTATGAAGCAAGAGTCGAGAAACCTGAAACTAAAGAAAATCCTGGCCTCACTGCTTTTGGAGTACTGCTGACATTGCTGCAGACTGCATCATGGGGAACATAGCTTTCCAGTCCTTCTGAAAGCTATGGATTCGTAGATCAAAATGCCCTTGATAAAAATACTACGTTTAAATAAAGCAATAACTGTAACAGCTGGGCAGCTATAAAGGCAGCTCTAGACAAACTCGATGCCTGCCACGGCAAACACCTATGCACCATCCCTGGACACCGATGGCCAGACAGCATAATTTCTAATGATGCACTATACAAGATGTGTACTACGCTGGCGCCGTCTGTAAAAGTCGCCCAGCAAAGATGGTCCAGCACAGAGAGCCATGGAAATCGCCCTACTCGGAACCAGCAAATACAAAGCCAGGAGAAGACGTTATTGCATAAATCTGCTAAGCGTGCTACGAGGTGACCTCAAGAAAGCATGACTCGGTACACTCAAATCAAGAATGGACCTGAGGATGCTAAGGATTTCGGCTAAGGACAAGTCACAATGGGCAAAAGCGAAGAAGGACTGATTGGAACTTGACTACTACTACTACTCCTACTACTACTCCTACTACTACTACTACTACTACTACTACTACTACTACTACTACTACTACTACTACTACTACTACTACTACTACTACTACTACTACTACTACTACTACTACTACTACTACTAAACCATTAATACTATCACGGTCATGCAGGACAGACAAACCACCATCAGACAGTTAGCCTGTGTGTATAACACTAGTAAGACTTTGGTTGAACGAATTCTGCATGGACAGCTAAATATGAATAAAGTGTCTGCAATGTGGCTGGTAAGAATGCTAACAGACGACCAGAAAGCTTTCCTGCCCATATTGTTGTAGTTATGCAGGATGAAACCTATTTTGACCCAAAGATGAAAGAAAAGTCAAGTTATGGAATGGAAACATCCTAGATCACCCCCATCCAAAACGCTTACGGCAATCGGTTCCAGTGGCAAAGTCATGGCATCTGTGTTTTGGGATTACGAAGGTGTTATTATGATTGACGACTTGCTGAAATGTACCCATGTTAATGGTAAATATTATGCAAATGTGGTTCGCCCACTTCCTAAACAATTTTAAGAAATGACACGAAAAACTTTGAAGGGGTGTGTGCCTACTTCATGCCAATGACTCACCACATTGTTCGCAAGTTGCAGTTGGTGCTGCCAGCGCTTGCGTTTAATTATGCTTGCTTAATAGAAAGTATAAGAATTCTGACCATGTTGTTGAGAACGTTTACAGGTGGTTCATACACGCTTAATCTTGTTGACTGGGCCATAAAATCATATATTTATACTTGCAATAAAATGATATAGAAATAGGGTCGGTTTGAATGGGTGCATCTATAGATGCAGTGGTCATTTTAATTACTGGAGTGCACACGTCTCATGTCACTAAAACGAGGGATTTTACATTCTATAAGCACACTTTCCCAGTGTCAGTGGTGTTGTTGGATTCTGTAAGTCTGGCTTAATCTGCTCAAGGCATTACAGCTGGAGCGGGTGATGGCTAGTGGAGGAAACACGTTTCCCTTTATATATTGTTTCCTGCAATCTCAACCATCTCAACGAATTCATGGACATTATCATCCTGGCTCGAATTCTTGACAGCATTCATTTGATACATGGGAGGGTTGTGGCTACTGCATCGATTAACCCTTTATAATGTGTGTTCACTGCATATTCGATAATGGCCTCACCTTTGTGGTAAATGGACGGCTGTGCTAATGTCAAAAGCATTTTAAGAGTGATATATTTGATTGTTTCTAGTGGTTCAAGGGTTGCGCTTGTAAGCGTGATGGCCCTGATTTCATTCAACACTGCGTGAAAGGGCGTGACCATAAATTAGGATTCCACAGCTTTGGCCATGATCCGAAGAAATCTGGAAAATTCGAAAAAATTAAGAAAGTCAAAGAGAAAAGTAAAAAAACAAACAAAACATTTTACAATGTTACAAACATGTGAGGGCGAGGATATCCAATCTCTGATTGTTCTTGCTGGTGCATATTTCTACCTGTTAAAATGTCCAATCTGTCCAGCTTTCAATGGCATTGTCACAAAATTATTGAGAGCTTTTGTTCTTCCAAAATGGCCTTGTCATCCCACTCTGATAATGCCATTGACATGACTGTATGATGCACATCCCTCTCATGTGTTTCCCAATATCTATGTGGTAGTCAGCCGGGGAGGTAATAATCCTTCGATTAGCTTTCCTAAGTCTAATGTTGCAATCTTCCAGTGGTACTTTGCCTTGGCTTTCCGAAGATTTTTTACTATATATTCTAAAAGGTCCACGAAATGTCAATAATAACACTTGTTAACAATGCAAATGTGAATTCTTTCCAGATTCATTAATTTTGCCAGTTATGTTTCCCATAAAGTTCAATAATTTATTAACTGTTGTCTATTGGTTGATATAGCATCAAAAGCATGATTCACATGTGACACCAAATGTGTACCAACGAATATGTCTTTCTCATCCCAGACCTCATTAGGATTTTCATATTCTCAGCATCTTGCATCATGGCCACCTAAAAAAAATGTTGAGGCAATGTCCCAACAAAGTGCAAAATACCTCAGTCATTTTAGCCACGTGTTCACGTCTCTGTACCAGTTAGCGGCATTGCTCGACTTTATTCCCCAATTGGTGAGAGAAAGTTTTAATGCCAGATCTAAGGATCCCACCTGGTTAAGGCATCCCTGTGGTAGCTTTGGTGAGTTATTGTCACAAGGATTATCCACTCCCCTTAAGTGATTGAAATGCGTCTCGGCCAAGTGACTAGAACTCCATTTAGTAGACATTAGAAATGACTGAGCCATTCTGCAGGTCACTAATTGCAGAAGCAGAAGCAACACAATTGACATGATACAGAAATTGCTTTTCACGGTATCGTTTGGTCTTCGATTTTCCACAATATAGATATCTAACTGACCTGAATCTTGTCTTTTTCTGTGTCAGCCCACACGATTCAGTGTTTTATGCCTTCTCAGAATTAAGTGCGTACATCAGCAGACCTAGGGTAACCTATATAGTCAATTAATTGTGCACCAGGCAGCAGCTTTTTTATGATCTCAATACAGGGCCACTTGTTGGGTATGTTACGTGGATCTGCACGGCATGGGGAATTATCAGGTATGCCACTCATATCCAGAGCATTTTCGCAGATCATACTTTTTCCCTCATGGGCGAGTCACAATCAACTGGTACAATTTGCCTCACCTCTTCATCATCCACTGGCATCTCCCTTTCTGGTTTTTCCTCGGGCATATTTACATCTGGTTCATCCACTTTAAAATTGCCACATTAGACCTTTTGTTGATCATTTGACAGTGGTAGTCTCTCGATGTCTCAGTCGAAGCATGAGCCCTGATCAAGGCATTGTTCAGGCTCACGAGTCAAGCACCGAGATCTCAGGGGTGTAGGAGCATACTTTAACCTGGCGGTGTGTGTGCGTGCATGCGTGTGTGTGCATGCGTGCGCCTGTGTGCATGCGTGCGCCTGTGTGCATACGTACGCCTGTGTGTGTGTGTGTGTGTGTGTGTGTGCGTGCGTGCGTGCGTGCGTGCGTGCGTGCGTGCGTGCGTGCGTGCGTGCGTGCGTGCGTGCGTGCGTGCGTGCGTGTGTGCGTGCATGCAAGTGTGCGTGCGTGCGCTAAACTATGGATTGGGGCCAAAGCCTACGGGTGCGCTATGGGGATACACTATGGGAGAGGAAAAATCTGTGGGTGGCTATTACCCAAGCCCCTTACACACACCCACCCCATTCATACGCCCATGGGTCTAGGAAACCATCTATGGAGATTGTCATAGGTAATCTGTCATGGCGGCCATAGGTCAAGTAAATGCTGTATAGGCTGTCGTATTATGCGATGCCATCATAGCGAACGCTAACTCGTTCTTCCATGCTCTAACCTGCTTGTTGATCCCGTTTTTCACCAATTCTTTCAGGGTGCAGTTGAATCGCTATATCCTACAGTTCGCCTGCTGGTGGCCTGATCAATTCCATTCCAAAAACTATGAACAGGGTATTTCGCCATGGGCATTTCAGTGTACTCTGGAGGAGTTGATTCAGTTGACACTGATCTAATATCTCAATCACGTCCTTTCTCAAGGATTTCCATAGGAATGACTCACAAATCAGACAAGGTCTTCTTAGAGTCCTGCTCGGTTCTGTGCTTGTTCCAACACTTGTTTTTGGAACCTTGTCAGTAGAACAAGTGACGGATACTCAGCACTCAATGCAGATGACACGTGTGTGAAATGTAATGCACAGTTTTGCACTGCATGACCATTAGGAACTGCCTTGGCCATCTTGAGAAACTCACCAAGCGGTTCAGCACAAAACTCTGTATATGCAATTCCATAAACCTCTAGAGGTGTGTATGGTAACACCCTATCCTCCACCTCTGGAATCACGTAATCACTTGTGTCAAACGTAGCTGCCTTGGTAGGTTTCCTTAAATGGGACAGCATATCCACGTGGATACTTTGAGAAGATTTGACAGACTGTATCTAGCACCAATCCTTGGCTATCAGTACAGCCTAGCAGTGGACCTTCTAATTCAGTACTTCCCCCACAAACAAACTCTTATGGGGAATGTGGTCAATGAACACTGTGAACTCTACCCCAAACAAATATTACTGCAACTTCTTCAAAGAGTAGATGACTGCATAAGCCTCCTCAATGATGGGCGAGCTAAGCTGACAGTCTTTCAATGTACAGCTTATATATTAGATAACCCTTCCAACACCTTTGTCATCTTACCTATCACATATGAAGAATCATTCATGTAGAGATGATATCTCCTCTAAAATTTGGGTAAATGAGCACAGTTTCGCTGCTTAATAAGCTTTTCAGGTTATCGGAAGCCAGTATCTCCTCCTTGCCCCACTCAAATCATTTGTTCTACTAGGGACCTGGCTATTTCTACAAAATCTCTCACACGATCTGTAATAGACAGTGGTACCTTGTACACTTCGGGCCTCATTGAAATCCCAAGGAGGTGCCATCTCACGGATGACCACCATCTGTTCTTATGGTGAAATACCTTCCGCCAACGTATGATAGCCAAGCAAATCAACTGATTTATTCACGAAATCACACCTCTTAAATTTGAGCTACAAGTTATGCGCCTGGAGCCTCTCCATCTCCATGGCGAGTTGCTCTGTAGATTGTTTTTGGCTTCCAGAGAAAACAACGATGCCATCTACAGACATTTTTTAATTTACCTACGTGTCTGTTCTACCATTTCAGAAACTGGAAGGCATTCTCACAAAGAGACAATCTGAGTAGACAAACTGTTTTCTCAATGTCTTGAGCCAATGGTATCTGCCAAAAGTAAAACTTCAAATTCATTGTCAAAAATAGGGTAGTGCCTAGAATTCTGTTGAATGTCAGCAATGTTCTGCAGGGTATATGAACAACTTCATTCAGGCTACGATAGTCAATGCTTAAATGTGTGGTCTAATCCTTCTTGAGGAACCACCATGATAGCTGATGCCCATGAGGAGGATGAAAGGCAAAAACACCCACATCTATTATTTTGTTAATTTGATCTCATACAATATGGACCTTCAACAAGCGCATGCGATATGGACACTGTTGAATGGGTGGAACAGTAGTAGGAATGGCACTTTCTACTAATGTGAAACTCTACACCAGTCTCACGTAGCACATCAATCAGGGAGCTATTCACAGCTAATAACAATTGTGCTTTCCTTAAGGATCGCAACCTAATAAGCTCTTTCAAATGTCACTTCTAATAAGTGTTATACTGGCACCAGTATCTATTATGATGTTAATGCTATTGTAATCATAAGTCTAATACGAGATGGATAAGGAACTTCTCAGTCGCTGGCTTCCTCTGTCAATGTTTTTCTATTGCTGATTCAGTCTGGTCACCGACCATTGTTTGTTGTGTCCATTATTAGACACAATGTGCATGTAGCAAGGTCTTTTTACTTCTACATAGCCATTGCAGCCAACATGCGCATCATCGCCATGTCCATGTCATCTGCCATATGCATCAGAGTCTGAATCATTGTGGGCGGATCCATTGTTGTCAACATGTGTATCCCCATGCGACCTGGACTTCAATCACCTCCATCAACATTTCTTGATTACAATCATTACACAGTCAGCCTCGTTGCTTCTGTGGTCATTGAGTATAATAACGCCCTGCCTGTTGCGGGTGCATTTTGTGGTAAGGATTTCCAGTGGGGTTGCATGTGTGGGCCATGTGCTGCTTCGGAACAATTCCTCTCGATGTGAACAATCTTGCAACAGTTATATCAATTGTTCAGATTTTTTGCTTTGCATGCATTATTAGGTTTTGTCCGACTACTGTTCTTATGACACTTACCCCCTGTTTAAGACTATATGCTCGGCCTCAACGCGGCGCAGGGGTGTAACCCACTGGGTGTCAATCCAGACATTTGGAGGGGCTAACCAGAGCATTATGCACAACGCAAATGAATGACACTTGGAGATTGAATCAAACGAAATGGTGCTCGCCCTGTGAGGATCCGCCAGGCAGGTGCAGCGCCGGGCTCCACGCCTCGAAGGAGCCCACCCTCAGCTACTGGAGGTCCCATCAACTCGTCTTGTGGAGCCAGTTGACGAGGATGGAGAGCTACTGGCCAACCGAAAGAGAAGACCAAACCCAAAGAGAACCCCAGTATCAACATCATGCACTGGAACGCAGAAGGGGTTACCAACAAGAAATCAGAGCTCGAACAGTTCCTGTACGAAAACAACATTGATATCTGCTGCATCCAAGAGACACACCTGCAAGAAGGAAAACCATTTAAGATCAGAGGTTACCAGATTTTCCGGTGTGATCGAAGAGGAAGAAAGAAAGGCGGGGTGATCACTTTGGTCTGAAACAGCGTGAATACCAGCCAGATCAAAACCTTTATGGAAGAGGCAGAATGTATCAAGATCAAGGTAACAACCAGCACCTCTGTGATTGGCATTGTCAATTATTACTGCCCTAATGACAAGAATCTCTCACTTGACACAATCCAGGTCCCGGACTGCCGCTTCCTCATTGTGGGAGACTTTAATAGCCAGTCTCAGAGCTGGGGATACAGAACACTTGATAAACGAGGAGAAGACATTGAAGCATGGCAAGATGAAAAGCACCTTTTACCTGTCAACGATCCCACAGATCAGCATACCTTCTACTCGCGCCGGTGGCACTCGACAACAACGCCGGACTTGGCATTTTGTACAGAAGACATTCACAGAAACCTCAGTAGAGTGGTCGGATCGTAGTTAGGAGGAAGCGACCACCGCCCAGTCCTCCTCTCTCTTTCTGGAAGTATTTCAACAAGTTCACCTCAACATCCAAGGTGGAACTACAAAAAGGCAAACTGGAGTCTGTTCGGCATTCGTTCCAATGAGCTTACCCAAAATATAGCACTAGAAGGGAGAAACATCAACAATGCGGTCAAGGAATTTAATCCAAGTATCCTCAAGGCTGCCAACGAAGCGATTCCTCGAGGGTTCAGGAAAAACTACCGCCCATAATGGACAACAGAACTGCAATCAGCACATGATAAACTAGACAAGGCCAGAGAAGATGCAGAGGGTAATCCATGTCATGAAAAACACTTCACACTACAACAAACTAAAGCCAGGTATGTAAAGACCAAGCTGGAGGCCAAAAGAAGAAGCTGGAGGAAAAAGACGACAGGGTTTAATTTAGAGAGAGACACAACAAAGCTATGGAGACTGACTAAAGCACTGAATGATGAGGGTGTCGGGGGAGAGAAGATTACTCTTGAAGAAGATGGACAAACACTGTCAGGAAAGATGGCTGCAGATGCCTTTGCGAAGGCATATGCAAAAGAAAGCAACATTTCTATACCACGAATGCGTCAAAAAGCGGTTAGAAAGGAGCAAAAGGAAAGAACAGACACCAACACTCACGATGCAATGAAAGTTGACATTAGTTTAGCAGAACTGAAGAAGTCTATCCACCAATTGAAGAAGAAGAAATCTCCCGGGCCAGATGGCATTACGAATGAAATGATCCAACACATTGGTAATGCATCTCTCCGCAAGTTGCTAGATATCTTTAATCTCAGTTGGACCAATGAGAGGTTCCTCAGTGCTGGAAGGAAGCCAGAATGACTCCTATTCTGAAAAAATGGAAGAACAAGACGAAAGTGCTCAGCTACCGTCCTATCAGTCTTACAAGCTGCATATGCAAGACCATGGAGCGCATCGTCAACCAGCAGCTGCAGTGGTACCTGGAGTCGGAGAACACTATAGTGTCAGAGCAGGCTGGCTTCAGAAGGTACAGGAGCACAGAAGATCAAACAACACATCTTGCACAGGTCATAGAGGACACTTTTCAAGCCAAGAAGGTGATGCTAGCTGCCTTTATTGATCTGCAGAAGGCATTTGACAAGGTGTGGAAGGATGGCCTCCTCGTGAAGCTCCGGCGCACAGGCATCGGTGGCAACATGTTCCGATGGACCAAGTCATACCTACACAATCGCAGAGCTAGGGTGCTGGTGGATGGACAATCTGGACAGAATGTCTTGCTGAGACAAGGGGTACCACAAGGCGGAGTATTATCACCAACTCTGTTCATACTCTTCATTAATGATATTGTAGCAGAGCTTCCCAATGGGATCCAAGCAGCCATCTATGCAGATGACCTCGTACTCTGGTGCACCGAGGAGTACACAACGACTGCCACGTACAGAATGCAGCTCGCCTTGGACAGAATTACAGCTTGGGCCAATCGCTGGTGTATTACTATCAACAAAGAAAAATCATCAGCCATGCTATTCTCACTGTCCACCAAAACCAAGGTTGGCGATCTGACACTGGGCGGTACTCCACTCGAGTACGAGGACCAGCAGACATACCTGGGAGTCACATATGACAGAAGATTAACATGGAAGGAGCACATCCAAAACGCAGAGGCAAAGGCCAGAAGAAAGCTAAACATCATGAGGAAGCTGGCAGGAACAAAGTGGGGTGCCAATGAAAGGAGCCTCAAGACCATCTACCTAGGTGTCGTACGACCACACCTTGAGTATGGATCCAGCTCATGGATGACAGCAGCTAAATCTCATCAACAGAACCTCAACAGAGTACAAAACCAGGCACTGCGCATCATCACTGGCGGAATGAGATCAACACCAATAGAAAAAATGGAGCAGACAGCAGGCATTTCCCCCCCCCCCCACTTAGTAAAGGAAGGGAATGCAAAGCACTGATCCAAGCTGCAAAGTTCAAATCGTTCAACAACCACGCGATGAAGATCAGGCAAGCACAGCTGTCATCAGGAAGACTTAAAAGATCAAGTTTTGTGAAAGAGACAAAAGTACTTCAAACGAAACACCAAGAAATGTTGCCAGCACAATTAGAAGACCCAAACCACACCCTTGATCCTCCGCTTGTCCTTGTGGAGAAGCAGAACAGACCACAGAGCACATACTTCAATGTTGCAGTACGTATCAGCTGCTGAGAGAAGAGATCTGGCCTTTGTCAACCTCTTTTCTTGAAAAGCTGTATGGGCCTGTGGAAGAACTGCAGAAAACCACAGATTTCATCTTGAGAACGGCTCTCTAAGTGTGATACCAGCGATCGAAAAGATGACACTGGTTCTTAGTGTCCCGATTGCCCACAGCCAAGACGTCATAATCCTCCATGCGATAGGTGGTAAAAACTTTGATGGTCTTCAAGATGTCTTTGAACATGTCTTGACGAGTGATCATGCACAGTTCCAAGTCTTGGGATCAGCTCTGCAAATACAAGAGTCACTCTTCTGTCGATTCCACTCTTCACCTTATCTAAGTTATTGGCCCCTTCTCGCAGGGTCTGTTATTGGGGAGGCTCGTCGCATCAGCGACGTCATCCAGATCTTCCTCTTCCCTGAATTGTATGGCCATTCCATTATGTCATATTTCTTATACACTCCTCGTCACTCCATCTGGATGTTGGAAAGGGCATGCATATGAAGTACCATGTGGTGGCAGTCATTGATGTTGGTCATCGCTCAGAACTGTCGGTTAATGGTTTTGACAGCACACACACGCACACACACCCACACACACACATGAATGATCGAATGAATGAATGGATGACCGAATGAATGTACGCATGCACACACACACACACACCCACCCACACACACACACACGTGCGTACACACACACACACACACACACACACACACACACACACACACACACACACACACACACACACACACACACACACACACACACACACACACACACACACACACACACACACACACACACACACACACACACACACACACACACACACACACACACACACACACACACACACACACACACACACACACACGTACGCACAATCTTCTGTCTAGCAGACTCGAGCTCATATTTTACTCATTCACTTTATTTACACTGGAGCAATCTCTTAATCTGATTATCTTTGTTGGGGATTCCTACTCAAGCAATGTTTAAAATAAAGAATTGTTTAAACTAAAATTTCAGTGAGGCATCTGCCTTCCGATGAACCCCAGCTTTCGCTGAGTGCATGCAATTAATATTGTAGCTGGATGTACCATGAATTGATACTAGATACAAAGAAGAATTCACCCATACACCAAGATTGATTAATGTACACAAAAGACTCAAAGTAAAGCCCAGAAAGGAATTGTCTACCATGCTCGGTGAACCATGAAAAGTAGGCCAGGTTTACCTACTTTTGATATACGACACAACAATAACCTACAATACATCCATACACCAAGTTTGGCTACTGTATAAACAAGTGGCCCAAGGGGCCTGTGTCGCTCACCTGGAGCACTATGCATTTTTGTCACGCTTGTTGGTGGGTGGTCCAGTAGTCTTTTAAATGAGTTTGTGGACATTTTTGCAAGTCCAATATGGCCGCCAAACAGGCTACATTTTGATTGGTCCACTGCGGCCATGTTTCTGACGTAGCTCCTTCCCTTGAACAAACCTTAATGGCACTCGGTGCCCAATCATATATCCCAAATTGCGGCCCAATCCGTTCAGTGGTTCTGGAGCTCTTTTGGCAAAAATAGGTTATCCAAGATGGCCGCCAAACCATTTGGCCAGTCAGGTTCCCTTGAACAAACTTGGTGCAGCTCTTGCCCGAGATGATATTTCATGCGTTTTAAATTGATCCCCCAAGCAGTTTCAGAGATTTTGACATTTCTAAAAATTAACCAAAATCCAAGATGGCCGCTGGCCAAATTGACCGATCGGGTTCATTTGAACAAACTTGGATCCCTATTACCTAAGGATGCTTCCTGCCAAATATAATTGAAATCGGCCTAGCAGTTCTCGAGAAGACATTTTAAATTTCCCATTGCTTTAGTATGGGAGTCTTTGGTACGAAAATAATCCAAGGCCACCAAACCGTTTATCCGACACGTTCGAAAATGGCAAATTTGAGCTCAGAATAGCAAAAAAAATCCATAAAACCAATTTCTGCCTAAAAATCCATCAAATAAGAAAATCCAATATGGCCGCCAAACACGTTACATTTTGATTGGCCCGCTGCGGCCATGTTTTTGACGCAGCAACTTCCCTTGAACAAAGTTTAATGGCCCTTAGTTCCTAATCATATCTCCCAAATTTTGGACTGATACCTTCAGCGGTTCTGGAGAAGCCGTTTTCAGGAAAACTAGGTCATCCAAGATGACCGATGAACCTTTCACTAAATTAAATCTTCTTGAACAAACTTGACTTACGTCTTTCCCTAGATGAGGTTTCATGAGTTTTGAATCGATTCCCCAAGCCGTTTCGGAGAAGATTTTTAAAGATGTTTCCTAAAATCAGCTGAAATCCAAGATGGCCACCGGCCAAATTGGCCGATCGGCTTCATTTGAACAAACTTGGATCCGTATGCTTCCTGCTAAATATAATTGAAATCGGCCGAGCAGTTCTCCAGAAGACATTTAAAATTTCTCATTGCTTTAGTACAAGCACCTTTGGCAGGAAAATAATCCAAGATGGCTGCCAAACCGTTCATCCGACAGTTTCGAAAATGGCAAATTTGAGCTCAGAATACCCAATAACATATATAACCAATTTCGGCCTCAAAATCCATCAAATAAAAAAATCCAATATGGCCACCAAACATGTTACATTTTGATTGGACCACGGCGGCCATGTTTTTTGATGGATCAACTTCCCTTGAACAAACTTTAATGGCGCTTAGTCCCTAATCATAACTCAGCTGTTCAGCGGTTCTGGAGAAGTCATTTTCGGGAAAACTAGGTCATCCAAGATGGCTGCCTAACCGCTTGGTCAATCAAGTCTTCTTGAACAAACTTGTCTTACCTCTTTCCCTAGATGATGTTTCATGAGTTTTGAATCGATTCCCCAAGCAGTTTCGGACAAGAAGATTTTTAGAGGGTTCCTAAAATCAGCCAAAATCCAAAATGGCCACCAGCCAAATTGGCCGATCGGAAACATTTGAACAAATTTGGACCCTAAGGATACGCGATAAGGATGCTTCCTGCTAAATATAATTTAAATCAGCCCAGTGTTTCTTGAGAAGTCGTTTAAATGAAAAGTTGACGGACGACGGACGGACGCCATGGCATAAGCTCAATTGGCCTTTCAGGCCAGGTGAGCTAAAAACTCTTGAAACTACAGCCCAGACAAGAATAATCCCTGATGTTCAGTAAACCGCGGAAAGTAGGTCACACTGACATACTTTTGGTACATGACATACATATAGGCCATTATGCAACCATTCACCAATTATGGTTACTGTATACAAAAAACTCTTGAAACTACAGCTCGGACAACAAAAATCTCTGATGTCCAGTGAACCGTGAAAGGTTTGGTTACTGCATGTACATGTAATAAACGACGATGTTCAGATATCCATGAAAAGTAGTAGGTCATGCTGACCTACCTTTGATACATGACACACCTTTAGGTGATGATGCATACACCAAGTTTGGTAACTGTATAAAAAAACATGTTCAGTAAAAAAAAAGTAGGTCACACTGACCTAGTTTTGATACATGACACACCTTTAGGCTATGATACATCCATACACCAAGTTTGGTTACTGTATACAAAAGAACGCTTGAAACTACATCCTGAACAAGAATAAACTATGGTGTTCGGTGAACCATGGAAAGTATGTGATCCTGACCAACTATAGGTACATGACAAACCTTTGAGCTTTGACGCATCCATACACTAAGTTTGGTTACTGTATACAAAAACTTGAAACTACAGCCTGGACAAGAATAAACTCTGATGTCCAGTGAATCGTGAAAAGTAGGCCATACTTTTGATGCAGGACACACCAATAGATTATGATGCATCCATACACCAAGTGTGGTTACTCTAGACAAAAAGCTCTTGAAACTACAACCCGGACAAAAATAAATTATGATGTTCAGTAAACTGTGAAAGGTAGGTCACGCTGACCTATGTTTCATACATGAGACACTTTTAGGCTATGATGCATTCATATGCCATGTTAGGTGAGTATATGTGAAAACCCCTTGAAAATATGGTCGAGACGGATAAAGCGATTACTATATACCCCGCAAGTTGGGGTATGATAAGTCACATATCTATGGATAGTGTGACATGCAATCGTGACCATACGATCACAAGATCTTTAATCAAGATTGTGATTCCTGCGTGAGGCATTATATTTGTTAATAAATGCACTCATGCAGGCGCTTTAGTTTATATACAATATAGTAGACGAAACATTTGTTCATGCACGTTTGATGAAATGGATTACAAGAATTCAATAATAGAGTCCATATGGGCATAGATAAGTTATAGTTACAATTATTTACGTAAAAAGATTTATATACATTATCATCAGACGATTTGATTGTATACATATCTAATTAAGTTTCATTTATTGTATTAAATATTCAATATGTATGAATATTTCGTCATCAGGTGGACTTCATTCAGTATCAAATCCGCGTGGCTCCTGTCGGGCCACATGGATAGTCAGCATGGGTTTCTGAAGCATGTTGTTCTAGCATTCGATGATTGTCTCACATAGAGTCGCATGGTTATGCAATATGGATATGTACACAACCATCATTTCACTGCACATATATTTCCGTGTCGGCCACATACACTGGTGTGACTGGATGAAAGAAGTGTAAATGATACCAGTAATTTCATCACAGTAACTAGTACAGCTATTAGTCGCAGAACTTCATCATGTAAACTGGACATTTCGTCATGAAACCAACAAATCAAACACCCTAAAAGTGCAGCTGTTAGCCATAGGGACTGTCATCATGTAGTCGGAAACAACAGGTATGGACAGTGCAGTAAACATCTGTCCCAACACCATCAATCATTTGATATAGTCTCATCATCAGAACCGTCACTGAAATTCGTCAATATATTTGTTTCTAAGAACTGCAGGCCTTACAGTATTTAGTTGACATCCAGTCAGAACTTTTCTTATGCAATTTGAGGAACCAGTTAATAGATTGAAACCAGAAGTCACATATTCAATTTATGAACATTTGTAACGAGTAGTCAGGTTATTAGTTTCTGAACATTCAGAGTTAATATTCAGGTCTCCAGCTCCTGAATAGCAATAGGCAATAATCCGGTCTCCAGCTCCTGGTAGTTCGTCGTCTAAGCGAATCAGAGTCATAGCTTTCGACTTCATGCAACTATCAGTCGAGCTCCAGCAGCATTAGCTTCCGATGGTCAGTGTCCCGGTTCCGGTAACACCAGTATCACTAACTCCCGGCCGCCTGTGGCCAAAGTAGGTAACACTGGCGGCTGAAGTACGATACTACTGTCGAGTTGTTTGATCGAACCAGAACAATATTGCCATGTACTTCCTTGAGGAAGTGATCAAGGGCCACGATTGCTACTCACATTTCGAGACGGTTGTTCTTGAGATCAATCCAGATTCAAAAGCTCCGATACTTTTTTCTCTTCCAGGCAAGCTCTATCGATGCAACTGTGTAATTTCTTCTCTTCAGCCACCATTGCAGGTGGTGAATAAGGCCAACACTGACACCTTTGAGTACAGTTGAGCCTGTATTCTGGGTCCACTGTGACAGGAGAAACATCTGAATAGGGCACATTCTTAAGGCTGCGTGAGGAATGACAGGTTCCAGAGAATCAATCAAACCCAGCATTCTCAAGTAAGCATGTGACAGGATGTAGCAACTGTTGCACACTGGCAGAATATATCCGATCGCTAGATCGAAGAACATGCTCAGGTAAACAAACCTCTGGGATGGGACTGATCTGATGTCTGGTAATTTCTTATCCAACCTAAATCTGAAAGCGGTATACAGCAGTAGGAAGGGCCACTCTGGTAAAGACAAGAGGAGCTGTCGAAATTCCTAATGGGAGGACCTTGAACTCCCAATCACGGATCTCGAGCGTGGAGATCAGGTACCGTCAGAAAGTCCTCGCTATTGAAATACGGTAGTAAGCATCCTTCAGATCTATAGATGCCGTAAACATTCCTATTCTCAATTCGGCAAACACCAATTTTACCGTTTCCATTTTTAAACTCAGTGTATGAACACCTGTTGAGGAGCTTTAGGTTGCGAATGGGCATTCACCCACCGGTGCGCTTCGTCACAAGGAACATGGTTGAAAAGTTCCAGTTGATTTGTTTGGGCAGGCTGAATTGTCTGTTTTAAGATGAGGGATTGAATTTCCTCTTCTATACACAACTGCTGATCTGGCCTCCTTGGAGATGGAGTCTAGATAGGAAATGGAGATAGCAGCAGTGGTGGCTGATTGCCTATCTAGTCGGAGTGATGCCCGACTGAAATCCACTGCAAGACTACACGGTCCTGTGATACCTGCTTCGATCTTGGATGTGGAGGGCAAGACGGCCTCCTACAGGCCCATCTAGTGTCAGACAGTTGACAGGTTGATGCCATCCTTTTTGGATCTCTGGACTGAAACAGGTAAAGGTATACAGGATGCAGATGCTACCACCCCTTGTAGCAGACATGAGACAGGGGCGAAATGGCCACTCGTACACTTTCTTCTGAATTTTGTAGCGCAGTGCCTGCTGAACTCATTGTATGTTAACAGAGGGCCCCATGTCAGACAGCACATCCTCTCCCAAAGCTATGGGATTATCAGCACTAAGGTTCGGAATGACAGTGCATTGCACAAACATGTCCGAAGCAAAATCGCACTACTGTGCCACCTCACGGGGGTGAGGATGGTGGCTGTGGTCCACATCTGCGTACATCAGAGACGATTGGCTTAGCGGAAGCTCTGGATGAACCAGGCATCCCATGCGCACCCTTAAGGGTCAACATGACTGGAGCTGTGACTACTCCATGAGCCGAAGCCATGGAACCATGTGGGGTGAAAAACATGGTTCCATGGTCTGCACCTTCCATAGCGAATCCTTCATTAACCCGTGGGAATCGGTATGGCAGCCATTCGCACCAACCAGGTCAACCTGGTGAATCATGAGGGTTACCCCTCCATGGGTAATTCCATGGAAATGCGTACCCATACCAAGCCTACGGGTATCACTTCCATGGTCTCTGGAATGGCTACTTAACAGGATTTCCTCTTCTTCCTGCTCAGAAAGGTAAGACACCGGGTTAGCAAAGGGAGCTGAACCAGGAGGTTAGCCAAGGGAGCTAACCAACCTGACCAAGAAAGATATGGCTGGAGGATGCGGTACTTAGAACAGGCCGCTCACGACCAGCCGGTAAGCGGCGGCCCCCAGGTCAACCGGATGTTGAAACATCAATCCTGGATATTCAGAGACTGCCTCTGGTTCTGGAAAGCTGGTAAACCCCCATATCAGAAGAATCAGGGGTGTAGAAATCCTGTCCGGGTGCCGATGTAGAAGACTGACAAATTGTAAGCAGGAAGCATGCTGTGAACCATCTCTGGCATTCAATCTTTCAGCGCCTTTTTCATGTCACTCATTATCTCTACCTTGAAGGCCTCCATGAGTGTGGATGCCTTCCTCTTATGGCTAAACCCATCTTCTTTCTCAGTTTCATTAATCTTTTCTAGCTCCTGGAGATTTAGAAACTCCAGTAGCTGGTTCACAAAACAAGCTTTGATAAAGCGGTGACTATTTGGACACTCAGGAAACAAAACGAGCTTTGATAAAGCAGTGACTAGTTGGATACGCATGAATGACTTTCTGAAACGACAAACAGACATTAAATTTATTTTAGTATTTAGTCATTTTATAAATGAAAGAAAATAAATTACGTGATAAATGTTGAACCCGGTCCAAGAAGAGTGGTATAGCTATTAATAAATATTAATTACTTCTTTAATACGTAAATTAATCAAGATTATATTATTTTCTTTCTGGAGTAAAAACTCATTTTATAATAATCAAATAGTATTGATCTAAACCCAGATACAATAAAGAATGATTATTCTCCAGCGTTCTTTCACATTATGTAGTTTTATCAGGGACACACAAATCTTCTAGAAATTCACTTGATGTGTCTCTCGCAGATATTGTTGAATCCACTGTCTGAACGTTAACTGATTCATGGTTCATACAAGCCGACTCATTCAAATACTTTTCAAGTACTATGACACTGGTTTTCAAGGTCTCTACAACCGGGCTATCTTTAGTGGGGGGTGTGTGTGTGTGATGAAACTTACTTTTTCGTCCGATGAACCTGCTGCGACCAGCAGTAGCAGTGATATTCATCATAAAATAGGAGCAGAATTCAGTGAGACTTTCCAGTTGTCATTGACCGCTGCTTTGACAGCATTTCTCAGGTCTCCTGCTTAAAATGATGAGACTTCTTGTAATGGAGCCACGGTTTTGGTCTGAAACAAGTGTTTCTGGAAAGGCTGTCCACTGGTAGATCATGTGTAGTGTCGCTGATTTTAGCTATTCAGGGAATGTTCACTCACAATCAAGTTTGAAAATGGGTGGCCCTTATGAAACCTTCAAAATGCACTTGATCCAAACTGGGAATTGATGTGTGGAAGACATAACTATAGCATGCACGACTTCATATGGCTTTGTTAATAGCCAAGTAACCTGGTGATATATTTTCAATTCTACGGCTTATCTCAATCAGGGAACTGAGGGAAGTCACTATCACTATATTTAGCACGCTTGTGAACATATTCTAAAAGGTTATCAAGTTATTCCAGATTAGGATACAGGCACACCAGATTTTTAGAAATTCATGCAAAGCTTAAACGTTTGTGTGGTTAGACACGTCGTGCAAAGCCATGCATAGTTTCTTTGGACTACTACAACTATTATCCATGTTTGTGCAGTCACACTAAAGATATGCTAAAATTCTGAAAATAATAATGGCGACGTTAAATCCATGTAAGCATAGTCCTACACTTTGAGAACAAAGTAACTCTTTTCAACGCTTAATACTAGACACAAAAATTAAAAAATTGTATATACTTAGAACTATTCTGTTTAATATTTTGAAACCAATTTAACTAAAAGCCCTTGCTGCCAAGGTCAGCAACTGCGTCCAGTAAAATAATTTGCAAAATTTTTAACGAATTACCTATCCCGTTGCTTTGAAATATAGATACCAAAATTCCAATACCAAATACAACAGTTTATATACGATGTAAATAGATTCTGTTGACTATTTTAAAATGATTTGATTGAAAGCTGTTGCCTAAGGCCGTAACTTACTGCTTTCAGTCAAAATCTTTTAAATTATTTAAGTTGCATTGAAAATGAGTTACTGGGATTTCAGTATTAAAAGGGTCAAGCAAATTAACATTAATCTTAAGCCATAATATGTATTTCTACTTCTGTACATATAGTAGATAAAATATATCTAAATTTAGAGTCAAATCTAAGTATGTTATGATGGTCCAAATTGATGTCACCTCTGTATACGCAAGACTTCGCTACTTAAATAGGCATATTTCTGCAATAAAAAGCCAAAACTTGGGAACCAATTAAAATACAGTAAACTAGCCATGAAAAAATGGCAACAGTTATTCCGATTCACATGAACATGTAGAATAAGAATATCAAGGCTGCCTGCTTTATACCCAATTTTGGCTACATAAGTGCCTGCACTAAATCAGATATAATAAAATTCAATCACCAATCGATTTGAATCGATCATTAATTATCCGACTTATAGCCCTATCAGTCAGTGTTTGTTTTTTGACCGACTCTGGTGCAGCCTTAGTCATTGCTTAGATTATGAATGAAAGTTGATGCACACAGAATTTGTACTTGCAACTGGCAATAGACCTTTCCAGTTTTAGCTATGGCCCACCCTCCTCTAGCTAAGGTCCACCCACACTCCACCGTGTTGGTATTGATCGATCCCTGAATGCCCTGACTATCAATTTCCTGAAAACTACACAGGTAAGTTGTTGAACATTCTGCAACTAATTTGACTGGGTGCTGTTGCTGCCTACAGTTTCCAAATATTCAACAGGATATTTATTAAATAGTAAAGGCATACAATTCGTACAACAACGCATAGTTCGTCACCCAATTATGCGTTCATGATGTACTTATCTATGTCATTCATGACGTCATTGATTGTGATATCATTCCACATGTCATTTAGTTGATTATGATGTCATATGGTAGATGGATACAGTGGAAAGATTCATTAGCAGAAGTCTGTCGAGTTTGTTGCAACTATAGTCTATAGCATATTTAACTTATTTAGAATCATTCAATATCTACGAACACAATGACTATATTAACACAATATTCAAGCAGCAAATTAGTTTATTATACAGTTTTGATTGACACATCATATTTAGCAATATTATGATACAGATTGATTGAGCAGCTATACTAGCCTTTATATAAATGACCAACAAGAGGCGCAAGGGCCTGTGGCACTCACCTGGACCGTAAGCCAATCACACTAAGGTCATTTCAACCAAGTTTAGTTGAACCCAGGTCAATGAGTAGTAATCTTTCAACCTATTTCGTGGACATTTTTGGAAAATCCAAGATGGTCACCGGAAAGTGACCAATCAAATTTCTGCATACTAGTTTGGAAGGTTACCACCATACGGTTATTCGAAGCAAAGGTTAGGTTGAAATTGGCCAAGCCGTTAATGAGTAGTAGTCTTCTAAAGCAAAAGTTAATGTTTTCTAAAATTTAAGATGGCCACTGCAAAAATTACCCAATCACATTCCTGTATACAAGTTCAGAAGTCTTTGCTGATAGTGTCCTTCAGCCAAGTTTGGGTTTCCGAAATTTAAAAAAAAATACCAGATGGCCAAAAAGTTAACCACTATAGGGTAATTTAAATAAGTCAAATGGTTAATGGGGAGTAGCGTCTTAAAAGATTTACGGAAAATTTTGGACGATTCAAGATGACCGGCAGAAAAGTTGACCAATTAAATTTCTATATACAAGTTTGGAAACCTACGATCATGGGTCCTTCTAGACCAGTTTCGTTGAAATAGGCCCAGTGGTAAATGATTAAGCTTTTAATGCAAGAGTTGATGGATGGATGGATGGATGGATGGATGGATGGATGGATGACGAACGGTCACCATGGCATAAGTTCATTTGGTGAGCTAACAATCATTAGCCCGACACCAGTTGCATTGTATATTGTTAAATAAATAATACATTAATTTGATATTGATTGAACGAACGAAATGGACCGAACGAACGAACAAATTTTTACCCCAAATTATGAATCATCTTAGAAATTATATTTTGCAGTTTCTGTAAACATAACCCTCTAATGTACACAGATATAAAAGGACTTAACTCATGCTTACAAAATACAACAAATTAAAATGTGTGTGAAAGCTTTTCACTAATCAGTGGCTATATATTTCAAAGTGTAAATCACAACGGTTAAAATCTAAAATATATCTTTTAAAAACGTGTTATATTTTATAAGACCTGAGTTATCTCCCTTGGCACATATGAACGTTAACCCTTTCACCCGTCAATCCTGGAAAAAGTGTCTTCTTTACGATATAAAACTTATTCTGTTGAATATTTTGAACTTAATTTAACTGGAAGTCAGCAGCAGCGGCTTCCAGTTAAATGAAATTCAAACTATTTGATAATTTTCTGTATGTTTCCCTTGAAAGTGAGAATTTTACCGGTGAAAGGTGTAAAAGATTTACCATGGAATTGTCTTCTTCCTTTAGTATAATACATTCATTCACATGGAGAACAGTTACACAGTCATGACAGCAAATACTGTAATAAAATAACTACTTAACCCTTTAACACTCATAGCACCCAAAATAGCTTATGCAGCGGTCTTGAGAAATGTCCCTTTGCAGACCAAGAAGAATAATTTTGAAAATTTACCACTGGAGTGATTCATTCCAGTGGTTAATTTTCAGAAATAGTCTTCTCTTGATCTGAAAATGGACATTTTCTATGAGAAAATTTAAATTTTCTTGAATAAATTCGAGGGTTAAAGGGTTAAGACCTTTAGTGTCAACGCGCTCACGATATGACTCATATAAACCCTTTGACCCTTTAATAGTCGAATTTGGTCAAATAAACTTTACAGGGCAAGAAAATAGATTTTTTGAAAATTTATCACTGGAATGACTGGCTCGATTATCGAGCCAGTCATTCCAGTGGTAAATTTTCAAAGATTGTATTAGCCATTCCGCAAGGCAATAACAGAGGCTGGTTTTGGCCGCTTTGACCATTAAAGGGTTAATGATTCTTTAAGACAATTATAATATGTACAGAACAAGAGAACAGTATTTTTTAATTCTGCGTTTGAAATATGTTTAAGCTATTTCTGAGCTGTACTGTATAAGACTGATGTGGCCCCCAGCGCTCTCAGGGGCCCCAGCAACATTACGGTTCAAATTGGACCCTAACCTTCTCGCTATCCTAACTGCAGTTTCGAGGCCTTCAGGAATACAAATTTCAGAAACTTTGCACATGTAACCTTGAGTCCTAAGTTTGGCACTGTTCCTGACATAAATGATTATGATGTCATTCCAAACGTCACATAGTTGATTATGACATCATATAATTTATGGCTAAACTGGATTCCTCCATTTAAATGTTAAGTTGACACAAGAAGGGTTCACGCTTACATAGGGCATGTTTTGGCGACGGACCGGGTCAGTGAATTTGACGATTTGGTTTAAACCACAAACCAGAAATGACAAAACGGCATTTACGCAGATCGATGAGGTTTGCCGATTACAATTTCGTGGCAATGTTCTGAACACACAAGAATTCTAAATTGCATTAACTTCAGCAATTAATTTGATTGTAATTCCATTTAGACTTTAATTTCAATCTATGTAAATCGCAGATGACCGCATATGCAGAGATCTTATCATTCAAAAAAGTTGCAAAATTTAGCTCGGTGCCACCACCTTGAAATTTATGAACCTGTAACCATTGGCAATTATGAACCGAGATAAAAACTCGGTCACCGGTTCGACGAACCAAGTCGCATAGTTACGTTGAAATTGAGATTTTGGCAAATTCATTGTTCACGGTGTTACAATCGGTACAAAACATGCGTACAAACTGTGCAGAGCGTAACCCTTTCACCGACAAATCCCGGGAAAAAGTACATTCTTTACGATATAAAACTTATTTTGCTTAATATTTTGAAATTAATTTGACTGGAAGCTGTTACTGTCTAAAGCAGCAATGGCTTCTAGTCAAATTAATTTCAAAATATTTAAGTTTTCCTGTATGGTTGCCTTGTAAATGAGATATGGAGAATTCAACGGTGAAAAGATCAACTAGAAATGGTTGGGGCATAGCGAGAACTGGATCCATTTATTTATTAATCACTAGTCCATGTGCAGCGCAACGGTTAATACGCTCAGATCTAAATAACACTATTTATTATTAACATTATGATATAAAATATAAATTAATTAAAACACTGATTATCATTAATTATTAACAACAAATTAATATTAAGTTACCCTTAACCCTTTAATGGTCAAGATCTCAGGATTGGTTACAGAAATTTATATTTTTCTTTAGTGAATATCCATTTGCAGGTAGAGATTTTTGAAAATATATCACTGGAATGACACTCTTGGCCTGCAACTGGGCATTGCAGAGGCAATTTTGACCATTAAAGGGTTAATTAAAATGCCATTCCTTATCTGACCACCTCTTTGGCGCAATAGAACGGGGTCACTAAGGACATATATAGATGACCGCGTAACAAAAGTCTATTTCAGAAATTCATCTACACTACAGCAAAGATATGTTTCCCAAATAAAATACAGACAGCAATGGCTTCCAATCAAATCACAAAATGTAAGATCAAAATCTTCAACAGAACATTTCTTACATCGAGTTCAAAATTGTACTAACTAACATGGGTTTGTTCTGGAAACATGTTAATTTATAGTACTGTAGCCATGAACTCAAGCTGATTGTTATTTAACCCGTTACCCATCAAACCTTCTGCAGTGGTCTTGAGAAATATCCACCTGCAGACTAAGAGAAGACTATTAAAAAAAATTTACAAATGGAATGAACGGTTCGATAACCAAGCCAGTCATTCCAGTGTTAAATTTCCAGAAATAATCTCCTCTTGGTCTGTAAACGGACATTTTCTGAGAGAATTTAAATTTTCTTGAACAAATTCGAGGGTTAAAAGGTTAATGGTCAACTGGTCAAGAAAATGCAAAAAATGTGCTCAATGAATGAATTTACGGAAAAAGAGAATATTTTTGAGAATTTACCCCTGGAATGATTATCATAGAAATTTCACAAGATCACCCCAGAAGTTACCGTGGCCGGTTTAACCATTAACACTTTACTGGTCATACCGGCCAAAACCGACCTCTGCTATGGTCTTGCGGAATGTCCATTTACAGGTCAAGATAATAAAAACTTTGAAAATTTCCCACTGGAATGACTAGCTCGATAACCGAGCCAGTCATTCCAGTGATAAATTTTCAAAAATTGTATTCTCTTGGCCTGTAAATGAACATTCAATAAGAAATAATTTAAATATTCATGACTAAATTTGACCATTAGTGTTAAAGAGATATGACACGCTGTCTTTGTCAGTCACCTGCCATAAAGAACTAGCATATTTTTGTCTAGACGAGTCTGATTATATTATTATATTTATGAATTATTCTTAACAATGATTCCACAAACATAAAATTAACAACAATTCCTGTCTGTTCCAAAATGAGACTTCTGGTCCATATATCGCAAGACTCATTAATTTTAGTTATTGGCCAGACACCACTGCCGTAAAGTTATTTAACTGTCCGACTGTTGCAAGCCACCGGACAATAATTTCTAAGGGTATAAGCTCTGGACCTACTGAATATTTTGAAAACAATTTGACTGAAAGTTGTTGGTGGTTTAATCACCTACGATTTTCAGTCAAATTGTTTTCAAAATATTCAGCATGCCCATGGTTAACACCAATGGTAAATGTAGTCTGCAGACAGCCAAACAGTTCCAGGACAATGAAGTGATGAAATATGAAAGTTGATCGCTAGAGTAGAAGTATTACGCTACCGATATATTCCAATTTTGATTCAAATCTGTGTAGTCTAATTGAAGATATTGTCTGGAAATGACAAAATTGTCATTATCAAATGTCATGTTTCAAGGGGGTAAAACTGGTGGTAATGTCTTCCAGCTAAATTAGTTTCAAAATATTCAACATCTTTTCTGGATGGTTGAAAATAAATGGGACTTTTGGAATAACATTGAGGAATGGTTGACCTAGATACGTCGATTTGATCCAATCAGAGCATGCCAAATTTGCACATTTGTCATTACACAGTGGACCTTTCCACTTTATCCATCCATCAGATTATGTCATAATCAACTACGTGAGGTGTAGGATGACCTCATAATCAATTACGTCAAGAATGACGTAGATAAGTCTGTCACGAATGCATAATTGAAGATGAACGAAGCATTGTTGTACAAATTATAGGTCTACTATTTAATAAATACGCTGTTGAATAGGCAGCAACAGCACACAGACAAATTAATTTCAAAATATTCAACAGCTTACCTGTATAGTTTTCTCGAAATTGATACGAGCGAGGTGTGGGAGGAGCTTAGCTAGAGATGGGCGGGGCATAGCTAAAACTGGATTCCTCAATTTCACTTCATCACTGACATCAGAAAAGTAACATTGTACTCATGTTATACCCTCAAATGCCAGTTTGGTTCCTATCTCCTAGATGCGCAAAAATCTAGAGATTAGAGCTCGCATTTAGACTATGCCAATAGGTTACTGGGATAAACCGTTACTCCTCAAATTTGTTCAAGAAAATTTTCAATTTTCTCAAAGAAAATATTAATTTTGCAGACCAAGAGAAAATTATTTTTGAAAATTTATCAGTGGAATGGCCGACTCAGTTATCAACTCAGTCATTTCAGTGGTAAATTTTCAAAAATAGTCTTCTCAAGACCACCGCAGAAGCCATTCTTGGCCGGCCAGAGTGTTAAAAGGGTTAATCCTTTAGGGCATAAGCAAAAAGAAGGAAAAAATGGGAATGAAATCTAATGTTCTAATTTTTCTTCTTTGACTTCTGTTTTTGTTTCTCTTTTACTGGTATCTGTTTCACATTCTGCTTTTTTAAGTACGCCTGGTACTGCCAGTCGGTGCCAAAGAGCTTGTCCCACCAGGTGTAGGTTGACGAATAGTTGCCGAGAAAGTTATAGTGATGAAAGTCGTGGAATCGTGAACCTGTGCAAAATAACATAGATACAGTACAGCTAAAAATAAGTTTATCAGGCTTCCAAAACAAACGCAGAAACATGTTAGTTCATACAATTTTGAACACGATGTAAGAAATGTTCTGTTGAATAGTTTGAACGTAATTTGATAAGAATCCATTGCTGGGCAGCAATGGCTTCCAATCTAATCAAGTCCAAAATATTCAACAGTATGTTTTATTTTGTTTTGGAAACATGTCAAGTTATTTCTGAGCTTCACTGTACAGGCAAATGTAACTGTACCTACATTGTACCCATCAGGCTTGGAGTCAGTTACATTTGACTATGTCAATTACATTTACAGTTACATTTGTTGAGCAATGTAACCAGTTAGATTTCAGTTACTTTGCATAATGTAACTAAAGTTACATTTCAGTTACATTAGTTACTTTGTCTGATAATTATTATGAAGAACCATACGAACATGAATGTCATCATACAAACTGCAATCTGGTCAACCAATTTTGAGATATATAGTAGAAACTAAATACCACTTTAACCACTGATGTATAATGTACTGACAGAACTGAATCTGTTTAAGATATAAAATATAAAACCTGCTAAAAAAATTTTTAATCAATTTCACTGCCTTTTGTTGCTACCATATACAATAACAAATTTCATTCAACTTGTTTCCAAAATAATAAGATGTTTTCATCGTAAAAATGTGCCTACATATTTCTTCATCTAACCCTTTCAACCAAGCAGGCCAGATAACAAACATTAATTGTATTGTAAAATATAATTGGTTGAATGTTTTGAAACTAATTTGACTGAAAGCAATGCTGTGATAGGTAGTTCAGGTAAATTAGTTTCAATATGTTCAACAGATTTCTGTAGAGCATTGGCTTTCTACGATAAGATCGTAGATTATTTTTGAAAGTTTACCACTGGAATGACTGGCTCGGTTATGAGAGTTAAAGGGCTAAGTAATCATATTGAATATTCTAGAGAAATTTTGAATCGCTGTCTGAGCGGTGAAATATATTTAGATGTCAAGCCCGTTACCCTCACCCTATAGGGGGTCTGTGTGTCTGGAGCTATTTCTCAAAGACTACTAGTATGATTTGACCAAAGTTTTAACACAACAAGGGCTGTTTTTCATGTGTGTGTATAGATTTTGGTCATGATCTGGATTTAAAAACCGGGATGGATCCCAATCAGATTAAGCTCAGAAACTACTGGTTAAATTTGGCTATCATTCTAACACAATTAACCCTTTCAGCAATGAATTCCCTGTATCTCATTTTCAAAGCGACCATACAGGGGGATGAAAGATGACACCTTCACGCCGGTCTCCTCCGTAAGTACCAACTTTGTTGGGAAATTAAGTCATCAAGGATTGCGGGCTGACATCTGCATACAGAGGCAACTCTAATTATGTCTACCCTTCTTCAAACAAGAAACTGTGCTCGACATCCTCGGACGATGCAATCTTCCCAGGAGCTTACCATAGCTACGTGAAATGTACGTGGTACGAGCAGAGGCAAACCTTAGGTGCAGACTGTGAACACTACAACATCGCTATTGCATGCATTCAAGAGACTAAAGTAGCTAAACACTCAGAGCAACAACTACAGACACGCCATAATCTAGCGCTCCTGGAGTAAAAACAAGCCACATACCGGGACTTAGGCTTCATAAGGCTCTTGGATCATGTCATTAGTTTTGGATACGTCAGTGATAGCGTTGCATTCATCGACCTGGCTATACCTACGCGAAAACACACCACCACTAAGTGTCGAATTGTCAACGCATACGGCCCAACTACCGAAAAAGCCAAAGAGAATCCAGCAATATTAGATTCCTTCTATGCAGAACTGAGTTCCGCCATTATAATCCCAGCTAGATGGCAACTGTTCGTGTGTGGAGATTTCAACTCCAAGCTGGGTAAACTCGGAATTGCGGAAAAAAGTTCAGGACATGGCTTATGTATGGGATGGGATCCCATGGAGAGGGCACACGCAACAGCAATGGAGATGCCCTGGTGGCATTCCTTAGTTCCAATGGCCTATTTGTCACAAATACAGCTTTCAAACACCCATGCCGTCACCGGACAACATGGACTGGACACATTACTGATCGCAAAGCCCCAAAAGGTTCTAAGGCTACAACAGCTGTCTTCAACCAAATAGACTTCATACTGTGCAAGACAGAAGCAAAACCCTTACTCCAGAACGCTCGTTCGTATGGAGGCACAGACCTCAATTCTGACCATAAGCTAGTCATTACACGCCTTCAGATGAACGATCTCTACCTAATATATAAACACCATACCAGGCAAGCGGGTAGAGTCACCTACAACCTACCCAAGCATATCAGCGATACTGACACTCAAATGTCATACAAGAGCCCTCGAGGAACAGATAGCTAACATCGCTGTCAGCTCCGATCCAAACGAAGCCCTATCCAAAATACTGAAATCTATGGAATCATCCGCTACCAGCACCATAGGTGTTCTTAAAAACAACCAAACTAGGTATACTGTCGACCCTCTAGTAATAAAACTGTCAGCAGAGCAGAACGCGTTACGGCTGCGCATCTATCAAAGTGGCCAAAGTGAAGACCGCACCAAACTATGCCGCGAGCGCAATATTATTCTGCGCCACATTAGTGAACACTTAAAAGATCTTGCTATTCAACAGGCAGACTCCCTAGCAGATGAAATCACTGCCATGGATGACTGTCACAAAATGTTTAAGGCAGCCCGAGCCCTGAGAGTTACAGACTACACACCACCACTCACTATACACAACTCTGAAGGACACTTTATCCGGACTGACCACGGAAAAGCAAAGGCGATCCAAGAATGGTTCAAGGAACAGTTCACTGACAACAATGATGAGCCCTTGCACCTGTTCGCAGGAGACCCCAGGCCATTACTAACACCAATTAAAACAGCAGAATTTGAGAAGGCACTTAAAGCCCTGAAAAATGGACGTGCATATGGACCTGATGGCATGAGCAATGAACTATTCAAATATGCAAGTGACATTATCTCAAAACCGATCATGCACCTAATCAATTCAGCTTTTATGCACCACCTTCCCATCGAAGCTGTAGGCCAAGGCACCCTTATCACACTACCCAAGCCCAAGAAGCCACCTGGGCCCCCAGCCAATCTGCGGCCCATTGAACTCCTCAACAGCATACAGAAAATTCTATCCAATGTTACTCTATGCCGCATCCAAGACAAGATCGATTACTTCACCGGATCATGTCCAAGTGAATTCAAATGTGGACACAGCTGCGCAGACATTGTATGGGCTCAATGCATCGTTGTGTCGGTAGTCATGTCCAAACACTGGGACTTCCACAAAATGAGCATTGACATGTCACGAGCCTTCGACACAATTAAACGCTCAAAGATCCTAGATGTACTACGCCAGGCCAGTTGCAATGAAGATGAGCTACGACTAGTGAGACTACTGCTTGCAGACACCAAGCTGAGAGTACGAGTCAAGTCAGTGAAGTCTGTAGAGTTTGAGACATCAATCGGCTCCCCACAGGGAGATTGTCTCTCTCCGGTGCTTTTCACCTGCTACTTTGCTGCTGCATTGAAATCTGTGCGGGAAAGTTCCACAAGACCAAAGCCCCAGTGTCAATACTGGGCATGCCGCTAGAAATGGAATATGTTGATCGTGTGGAGTTCATAGAGGAGGAAAAGAAACCCGTCAATGAACTTCTCCCAATAGCTGCAAGCAAACTAACATTGTGAATCTCTATGAATGAATCCAAAACAGAGTTCACCCACATATACCTATCGACAAAGCATGAAACTATAGAAAATAACGACCCTCTTCGTGGCGGCGAACCATAGAGGCAAAGTAAAATCCTGGGCTCACTGCTTTGCAGTACTGCTGACATTTCTGCCCGCTGCATCATGGGGAACATAGCTTTGCAGTACTGCTGACATTTCTGCATGCTGCATCATGGGGAACATAGCTTTGCAGTACTGCTGACATTTCTGCATGCTGCATCATGGGGAATGTAGCTTTGCAGTACTGCTGACATTTCTGCCCGCTGCATCATGGGGAACATAGCTTTGCAGTACTGCTGACATTTCTGCCCGCTGCATCATGGGGAACATAGCTTTGCAGTACTGCTGACATTTCTGCATGCTGCATCATGGGGAACATAGCTTTGCAGTACTGCTGACATTTCTGCATGCTGCATCATGGGGAATGTAGCTTTGCAGTACTGCTGACATTGCTGCATGCTGCATCATGGGGAGCATAGGTTTCCAGTCCTTCTGGAAGCTATGGATTCGTAGATCAAAGATGCCCTTGCTAAAGAGGCTATGTTTACACAATGCAACCTGCGTATCCTTGACGCTGTATAACTGTAACAGCTGGGCAGCTCCAAAGGCAGATCTAGACAAACTCGATGCCTGCCACCGCAAACACCTATGCACCATCACTGGACACCGATGGACAGACAGCATAGTTTCCAACGATGCACTATACAAGATGCGTAATGTCGCCGCTGTCTGTAAAAGTCGCCCAGCAAAGATGGTCCATGTCTGGTCATGTGCTAAGGATGCCAGAAGAGACACCAGCACAGAGCCTTGGAATTCGCCCTTCTTGGAGCCAGCAAATACAAAGCCAGGAGAGGACGTCATTGCATAAATCTGCTACACATGCTACAAGGTGACCTCAAGAAAGCAGGACTCGGTATACTCAAGTCAAGAATGGCCCTGAGGAAGCTAAGGGTTTCGGCTGAGGACAAGGCACAGTGGGCAAAAGCGAAGAAGAACTGATTGCAGCGGTAGGATGTTTCTACTACTACAGCGGCAGAATACAGTAATCATACATACAGGAAAACTGTTGAATATTTTGAATTTAATTTGACTGGAAGTCATTCAATGCCCCAGTCAAATAAAGTTCAAAATATTCAACAGAATAAGTATTACATCGTAAAGAATTTACTTTTTCAGGGATTTGTCAGTGAAATGGTTAAGTGTGTGACTGTGCACAAGGATAAAACAACTTTGGTCATCGCACATAAAAAACAAATGTGACAGAAAGGGGAGGGCAATGTTTTGCAATCTCATATTTCTCTTGTAAATTTATAACTTACCTGCATAAAATGGAAATAAATGAAGAACATTCAGATATGGTATGTCATAGCCGCAATGGACATCGATTGTCTCGATTAGACGCACAGTAACCCAGGCCCACATCATCACAACGTGATTCGTAAAGAGCAAGAGTCCCATGAAGAAACCAAAACCAAGAACTGAAAAATAGACAAAGATGGAAGCATTTAAGATTTAGGTGAGTAAAATAGCGTCTAAAATCTGAACATCTCAACTTGGACATCAATTGTTGCAATTTTTACACCATTTAATGAGCAAGCCACCAAACAATGAGTTATATAGTGGTATTGGCAAATTTCCATTTGATCGGCAAGCGAAGAGTATTTTCGAAAACTTACCAATTGTGCCAATGGAATGATTGGCTCGGCAAGAAAAATACTCTTCTATTAGCTTGGACAATAAGTTTCTCTATTAAATTCACAGTACCTTTGAATATTTTGAAATTAATATGACTGGAAGCCATTGGGCAGCAATATCAGGCAATAACTTGAAACAGTTACAGGAATTGCATGGAACACACCTTATGAAGGCTCGGAACACGCAAGATGACAAATATAAACTCGACCTACATGTATGTGTTCAGTTTCTCCAGTTCAGTTTTATAACAGTTGCATTATCTAGTAATACTGTAAGGTATGAACTTTAGCATATGATCTAAGTCTAAGTTTAACTGTACATAAAAAGCAAATTCTGTACGATGGATAGTATATATTCTCTTGAATATTTTGCAATTGATATGACTGGAAGCTATTACTGCCCGAGACAGCAATTACTTTCCAGTCATATTAATTTCCAAAATATCCACCAGCATTTCTGCTTGTTAGGCCTTGGGATCGAGATACAGGGAATTTATCGGCGAAAGGATTAGTGGTGAAAGTCCAGAACCCGCCTCTGGAATGGCTTTGAGGAATGTTCATTTGCAAGCCAAGAGAAGAATATCTTTGAAAATAATCACTGGAATGATTGACTCAATGATTGGCAGCGATGATGATCTGGAGACGAATACATCAACATTTATACTAGAAGTGAGCACGAGGAGTTTTATTAAACCTTTAACAATCAAGTCAAGCCAGTCATTCCAGTGATAAATTTCAAGCATCTTTTGCAGTCATCTCGAGAAATGTCAAGTTGCAATCCAAGAGAAGACTATTATTGAAAATTCACCACTGGACTGTCTGGCTCGGTCATCGAGCCAGTCATTCCAGTGATAAATTTTCAAAAATAGTCTTCTCTTGGCTTGCAAATGGACATTTACTTAGCAAAAAATGACCATTTTCCGTAATAAGAATCGCTACATGTACAAATAAATGTGAAGTACACCTGTTTCGCCACATTGCACTGACATTGTCTGACCTTCAACACCTGTTCTCCTATTAACCCTTTAACACTCATATCAGCCAAAAACAGCTTCTGCAGTGGTCTTGAGAAATGTCCATTTGCAGACCAAAAGAAGACTATTTTGGAAAATTCACCTCTGGAATGACTGGTTCGATAACCGAGCCAGTCATTCCAGTGGGTAAATTAAAAAAAATAGTCTCTTCGTCTGCAAATGGACATTTGAATAAATTTGAGTGTTAAATGGTTAATATTAACATGTATTCTAAGTTGTAGGATCAGCAAAAATGAGGTAATCAACGCTTTGGTGAGTAATTTAAACATGAGAAGCCTCATTAATCTCTCACCTATTGTTTCAACAGGATGAGCATATTCTGCAGTCATTCCAAATGGAGCCTGCAAACAAAGAAACAAGGGAGAAATTATAATCACTATTAAATCCATTTACAACACAGGTCAGAAACAACTTAACATGTTTCCAAACGTGGTTTGAGCATAACAGAGGCATCCAGTTTTAGCTATACCCCCACCCCACCCAACACACCCCCACCCCTTCTTTAGCTAAGCTCTACCCACAATTCATCCATGTTGGAATCGATTGATCCCTGAACTCCCTGACTATAAATTTCCAGAAAGCTATACAGGTATATGTTGAATATTTTGAAACTAATTTGTGAAAATATTCAACAGCATGTTTATTAAATAGGAGACATACAATGCGTACAACGCGTAGTCCGTCATCAATTAACCATTCGTGATGAACTTAGCTATGTCATATATAACGTAATTGATTATGACATCATCCTACATGAAAAGTAGTTGATTATGACATCATGATTGACCGAGAAACTGGAATCCTCCATTGGGTTGAAAGACATTACTGCCTAAAGCAGCAATGGCTTCCAATCAAATTAATACAAAATATTCAACAGAATATTTGACATCACATTCAAAATTGTACTAATTAATATATTTATGTGATTAGGTTATTTAAGAGCTGTACTGCACATGTTAACTGCTGGCAAACAATCACAAGAGAATACTTCACTTGTCTTTTGGGGCTAAAAGACTGTGGTGGGTTTTTAACCATTTAAAATCCAAGTCGGGCAAAAGTTCTACAAGTATGCAAGGTCTTGAGGAATGTTAATTTTCAAACCAAGAAACTTTTTGGGGGAAAATTTACAACTGTAATGGCTGGCTCGATAACTGAGCCAGTCATTTAAGTGTTAAATTTTTTTAAATATAGTCTTCTCTTGACGAAACAAAACTCATGATTTTCTTGAATGATCATGACTATTGTAGATCAAGAAAATATTTTTGAATTTTTGAAAATTTCTGCCTGGAATGACTGGCTCGATAACCGACTCATTTCAGTAGTAAATTTTCAAAAATAATTTTCTTTTGGCTTGCAAATGGACATTCACTATGGAAAACATCATAATTTTCTTGAACAGTCATCACCATTAAATGTCATAAGTAAAACACGTTCAAACCAATGCATCCTTACCAGGAAGAAATGGTGCACTTTGTGGACATGCTTGTAAAGGCGTTTGTGATGTGCGAGGCGGTGGATAAAATAATGCCAGGTATCTTCAATGACGGAGCATAAGAACACCCTCCATACAATGTCATACCTGAGAAAAGCAAGAGATAATAATTTAACCCTTTCACCGTTGAATTCCCCATATCTCATTTTTAACCCTACACATACAGAAACTGTTGAATATTTTGAAATTAATCTCAAAATATTCAACAGAATACATTTTATATCGCAGAGAATATACTTTTTGAGTGATTTGTCAGTGAAAGGGTTAAATGGAAAACATTGATGGCTGCGCTGTTGCAATGAATGATCTCCATGTCTCACTCACTGATACACACATGAGACAAACAGTAACACAAATGATGCCAATCCCAAGATCATATGTCCTACCACGTAACATGCATTCTTAACAAAATTTACGAACATTGCCTAAACAACTTAACAATAACTTTATTACTATTTGTTATATCGGCAAAAGGAAAATAACATTGGAAAGATTAGAACATGTTCATTCTTGTTTTGTATGCAGAATGGCCATATGTACTGGCTAATATAAAGGTAAATTACTAAACAAGCTTAAAACATATAAGTACAATCAGTTAGAAATGAAATAAAGATGTAAATTTAGATAATTATATGTTTCAAATGATGTCTTCCTGTTGGTCTAACATTAATTCATACATTAATTTAACTTTTTTATATTCAGCAAACATCTGAAATGAAAATCAAACAAATCCAGTGAACATGGTTATTAGTGATGCAAGTGAAAAATGCATTCAAGACATTTTATGTCAGACGTTTCATCTGTAAGACAAACCAAGTCAGAATGATGATAGAGCTTCAATATTGTTTTTGCATAGTTCCAACATATGGGACCAAGAGGGTACTGCAAAAGATTTAACACTAACGCCATTTCTACCTACCACACAAATTTCCAAATTTCTGATAATTTTGTGATTACTTAATTTTCACCCCATTGGACATTTTATGTCAGAGTTTTATTTTACTCAAATTGTAACTCACACATTAATCTGCAATTTTTCTTTTTTATTAAATAGAAATGAATACAGTTTGGACCAGTATGATTGAAGTAACTTTTCATTTTGTTTTTCTAAATCTGTCTAAACTTTTTTATATTATTTTCTCTCATAATAAATTTGTAAAAGTCAGGACAGCTGTTTTTTTAATCAGATACATGTATTGTATACTCTTAGCAAGTCTAATGTTTTTAAGCGACACTGCTAATACCTTCCAAAACACATTGATAAACATTTGTGCCAAGTTTCATAATATCCCATCAAATGACAGAAATATTACCCTTTAAATGTGATAAAAGCTTATTTTTCGCTATACACGATATAATCACAAGTCTGTATTTTATTCAGTACCATATGTAGCACAAGTCTATAGGTACATGTATCAAATAGGTATCAAGATGTGAGGGCAACAATTTAAAATAACTGGGTGAGAAAATTTCGAACCTATCTTAAATAGTAAACAAGAGCTCCGCAAACAGCGCATAATACTCAGACATGATGACAAACTAATAAATGACAGCTATCAGAAAATATTTATTTCTTCCTCAGACCAATAATCCTTATTAAGTATCAAAGCGATCCGCTAAACGGTCAAGGAGTTATTGCCCGGAAACCAATTTTCAAGATGGCTGCCGCTGACTGGTGGCCATATTGGATTTCAGATTATCATAAATTTCGATAGGTTTCTTCACCAGTCATATTCCAAAGACCCTTGCAAGTGATCCGATAAATGGTAATGGAGATATCATCCAGAAACCAACTTTCAAGATGGTAGCCCGTGGCTGGCAGTCATCTTGGATTTTGGATCAGTGTCGATTTCGATAAGTTTCTTCCTCAGACCTAGTCCAACCACTCTATGAAGTTTCAAAGCGATCCGATAAACGGTAACAGAGTTATCATCCGGAAACCAATTTTCAAGATGGCCACCGGTGGCCATCTTGGATTTCGGATCATTGTCAATCTAGATAGGTTTCATCACCAGAGGTAGTCGAACCACCCGATGCGGTCCGATAAACGATAACGGAGTTATAATCTGGAAACCAATTTTCAAGATGGCCACCAGTGGCTGGCAGTCATTTTGGATTTTGGATCATTGTCGATTTCGATAGGCTTCTTCAGCAGATCTATTCCAACCACTCTATGAAGTTTCAAAGCGATGTGATAAACGGTAACAGAGTTATCATCCGGAAACCAATTTTCAAGATGGCCACCGATAGCTGGCGGCCATTTTGGATTTTGGATCGTCACTTTCGATAGGTTTCTTCCCCAGACCTAGCCCAACCACCCTATGAAGTTTCAATGCGATCCGACAAACGGTAACGGAGTTATCATCCGGAAACCAATTTTCAAGATGGACGCCGGTGGCTGGCGGCCATCTTGGATTTCGGATCAATGTCGATTTCGATAGATTTCTTCCCAAGACCTAGTCCAACCACCCTATAAGTTTCAATGCAATCCGCCAAACGGTAACAGTGTTATTATCCGGAAACCACTCTGCCACCCGCATGCCCGACCACCCGCCTGGACGGACGGTGGCATTACATAAAACCCCGCCACATTTTTTGGTGGGATATAAAAAGTTAACGGAGTTTATGTGAGAAGAAATGAAAAATGTACATCTGATCTTGGGATTGGCGTGACTGAGTGAGGAACATCAATGCTACATACACACCACCACCTCACCTCTCCTTAGAACTTAGATTGTTAGGGAAAATATTCTGTTAACTCATCATGTCAAGATTTAAATTCAGCCATAAGGATGTGTCCGAACATGTCCAAGCTTTACACAGAGATCTAGCTTACATATAGATGATAGGATCAACATGATAAGGAGGCATGTATTCAAGTGCGGGTGCAAGTTATGCAGGCATGAAAATAGACTCTCCTGAGAAAGTCTGAAAATATTCTGAAACGGTCTGATATTACCTACCGGTACCCCTAAAAGAAACACAGCTGTTTTGAACTTTTCAAACAAAACTGATGGCATTACATTTTTCAGAACTTTGAGTAAAAGGACTGAAATCAGATAATAGTCTGAAGATTTTCATGCCTGGTTATGATTACCCATAACAAGGTCTAAGCTGAGCTAAACACAGGGCTAAAAAAAATTTCGTGTAGGGCAATTTGCATTGTTAGGAAGGGCAACTAAAATATCCAGGAAAACCTTGAGGGCAACCATTAGGAAAAGCCTAATTTTCAAACCCTGAAATTATGAATACAACTTGACCGACGGGCGGTGCAGAGTGTATCGCAATAGTTCATTTTACTATGTAATGCCGAGCTAAAGAGTCACAGGATGCCACAGCAGTCCAGGAGACAAAGAGTACATAATCATATGGCTAGGGCATATGCATAGTATATCACATGGAAGTAGATGTATGTATAGACAAACTTCCTCTTAACACGTTAATGCTCAAACTTGGCCAAGAAATTTAAATATCTGCATATTGAATGTCCATACAATTTACAGGCCAAGAGAATACAATTTTAGAAAATTTATCACTGGAATGACTGGCTCGGTTATCAAGCCCGTCATTCCATTGGAAAATTAAAATTTTCAAAAATTGTATTCTCTTGGCTTGTAAATGGACATTCAACAAGACCATAAGACAGTTAACAGAAGCCAGTTTTGACTGGCTTGACCTTTAGAGGGTTAAGATGGACTCCAATATAAGGATCCAATGACACATCAATTTCTAGCTAAACTCAGTCCACTTGATTTTGTATGCACATTTGAATAAATTTTATTACATTGAACCATGAAATCCAGAATTGCAATTTCAAAGTAACTATACAGGTACATTGTACTGCGCTGAATATTTTAAAACTAATTTGACTGGGAACTGTTGCTCCTTACAGGACAAGTGTAAGAATAGGTCTATAGAAACATTAAATGCACACCGATACAGCCACTCACAGGCAAGCAACAGATGCGATAAATGTTAATGAACACATGGTATAATGAAAGATGAGAGGAGACGATTGGTTGTGGTGTTAGCCTGGTCGACTGCTAATCAGCCGGGCAGGATTAAAATCCTGCTTGATTATCAGCTGAGCAGATGCTGATGAGCAATTGGTGGAAACATACTTGTAGGCAATCTTCACTTATCATTGCTTCGCTCCACCAGGAGTATAAATGGGTACCAGGGTAAAACCTGGGGAAGTTACCAATAATAGACTGAAACATAAACCAACCTAGATATGGCGTGAATGGTACCTGGAATCAGGGACTCGATAGACACAAATCAAACCAATAACTTCTTGTATAATGAAAGAGATTTGTCAGAAACATTCAGAATCATGCATTTATTCGTGATCATCATGAGGAAATAGTAAACTGTAGATCTGCATATAAATATGTTACAACTTACCATGGCGGCATAGACTCCCAGTCGTATGGAATACCAAACATCTGTGTGTATGGGTATGTGGCTGACATCATAGGTAACTGTTCAAAAGGAGAAATAAAATTATTATTTATAAAACTTTAGGAGAAATAAAGTTGATTATGGTTAGTCTCTTGGGACTATTTAACAATAATTAGAACACACAGTTAATGGCATGCCATCGCAAGTCCCGAACATTTCACCAACTTTTACATTCTGTGCCCCCAACCCCACCACCCTAGGTGCAGAGCCTAATGTAAACATTGTCTCACAATCCATAATCATATGGGTAACTAACATGTATTAAATCTGGATGAACTGCACCACCTTTGACTTTCTGCTCCCCCACCCCAAACCCCCAAATCGAATTATACGGCAGTGCTAATGCAAAAATTGGAATATTAGATTCTCTGAGAAGGCAATTCCTTCATTTTGACTGCTGATTCATGAAAACACTTTTGTACTCAATGAAAATAATTTTGGCTGAAATGTTAAATTCAAGGGCTTTTAAATTCATTCAAGCAATTTTTCAAGGGAATTCTCAAATTCAAGGCACGTGTCAAAATGCAAGTACTTTCCAAGTGTGTACATGTATGAATCCTGGATTAGCATCAAATTATACAATGGAATATTCCTTACATGTCATAAAGAATTCATCATTTCTGGTCAGGAGCTTAGCTATAAATGGGTGGTGCATAGCTAGAAATGAGTGGGCATAGCTAGAAATGGGCGGGCATAGATAGAAATGGGTGGTGCATAGCTAGAAATGAGTGGGCATAGCTAGAAATGGGTGGTGCATAGCTAGAAATGAGTGGGCATAGCTAGAAATGGGCGGGGCATAGATTGAAATGGGTGGTGCATAGCTAGAAATGAGCGGGCATAGCTAGAAATGGGAGGGGCATAGATAGAAATGGGTGGTGCATAGCTAGATGTCACAACCGCCAGTGACGTCAGTTCAGTAAATCACCAGTAGTGCGCCTGACAGAGTAGTTTAAGATTTTGAAGCATCGTAAGCTGTCACTGACAGCTGTTTAGCACCTGTGTTCATTTAATCTTGGCAATTTGCCAACAACTATCCGCTGACTGACGTTGCTCAGTGCTCTTCTCATTCTTCTGGCTAAGTGCCCGGTCCAATCACCATGCTCATACAGGTTACTGCTGACAGGGTCAGCCTACAGAATGCCGTCACAAATTTTTTCAGTAATCAGAAGAGACCGAACAAAAGCGCTTTCTATATTACATGTAGCACAATAATCAACCAGACCCATGAGCAGAATTTCAATATATTTTTATGGTAAATAAAATTGGTTGGCTGTATTAATCTGACTAGATAATGGAATTTACAACAAAAAATTAGATATTGTTAGTAATATGATATTCTCATATAAACGAGATCGGGCGAGAAAATACTCGAGGAAATATGCCGTGTGACATGTGGACTCGGCGAAAATTACTGAACTACGAAAATCCACATTTGAAGACATCATGAGTGATCTGTAGTATTCAAATCTGTGATAAAAACTATAATCTATCAAAATACAGCATTTGAGATGGAATTACTATCCCGTAGCATTTGGCGAATAAAATCCCAAAATAGGCTAATTTATTGGCTAATGATTCAGATTGTGATGTTGGTCCGTGTACCAGTGTCTGGGTGCTTGCTCAAACCTATTATACATGAACTCACCTGTACAATGAAGTGACTGAACATGAGCAGCTTAAAGCATTTCCATTGTCCATCAAAGTTTTCAGGCCGGTCCTGCAAAGAAGATTTAAACGAATGTATCGTAAAATTGTAGTACGGTACCTTAAATAATGAAGTAATGAGTAGCGACACCACTGCACCAGAGATTTGAACTTATGGGTAATTTCAGGGTACTTCTTCTTTTCGTTCGCTGATCATACCGCCAGTCCTAAAGTGACTATCGACATGATCATAAGCGTTAAGTGCGTGGATCCATGGTTTATTAGAGTGCGCCGTGAGGCCTGGAACATCCGTCTTCAGCACTCGCGGTTTCTGTCAGGGTTACCTCACCCTTAGTGAGTACAAACTCAAGGATTAGCCGCGGCAATCAAAATATGATCCCCTCCCAGAGACTGTCGTGAAGCTGTAAACTGGGCAACCAGCTATTTTTACTAGTTAAACCTTTAATGGTCAAATTTTGTTGAGAAGATGTAAAGATCTGCCTAGTAAATGTGAATTTACAAGCCAAGAGAATACAATCTTTGAAAATTTATCACTGGAATGACTGGCTCGGTTGGGAAATTGTATTCTCTTGGCCTGTAAATGGACATTTCACAGGACCATAGCAGAGGCTGGTTTTGGCCGGCATGACCAGTAAAGGGTTAAACAACTAAAGATACGAAAAATTGTAACAGAAATTTATGTGTAATTTAACCATTTAACTCTCATATCAGCCAAAGATCGGCTTCTGCAGTGGTCTTGAGAAATGTCCGTTTGTAGACTAAGAAGAATATTTTTGAAAATTTACAGCTGTAATGACTGGCTCGGTTATCGAGCCAGTCATTCCAGTGATCAATTTTCAAAATAGTCGTCTCTTGGTCTGCAAATGGACATTTTCTATGAGAAAATGACATTTTCTTGAACAAATTTGATGATTAAAGAGTTAAAACATGGTCCAAGCAGTTTTAGTAATCTCGCATACTGCAAATTTATCTCAGCAGTTTATTGGTGGAATACTTTAGATGATAACTAAATTAATTAATCTAGTACATTCTCAAACCACTTACTAAGCACTAGTACTACAGTACAGCCGAGAAATAACTTAACAAGTTTCCTTGAAATTTTTTGGCAGCAATGTCTTCCAATCCAATGCATGGATCCAGTTTTCGCTATGCTCCACCCACATTTCGCCAGTGTTGGAATCAATCGATCCCTGCACTCTCTGAATCTCAATTTGCAGAAAACTATACAGGTAAGCTGATGAATATTTTGAAACCAGTCAAATTAGCTTCAAAATATTCAACAGAATGGTTATTAAATAGTAGACATACAATTCGTACAGTGCTTAGACTGTCACCAACTTAGCGTTCCTGACAGATTTATCTACGTCAGTCATGATGTAATTGATTATGACATCATCTTACATCATGTCATGTAGTTGATTATGACGTTATATGATAGATGGATAAACCGGAATCCTCTATTATGTTCAAATAAAATATTCAACAGAATGGTTATTAAATAGTAGCCATACAATTCGTACAGTGCTTAGACTGTCACCAACTTAGCGTTCCTGACAGATTTATCTACGTCAGTCATGATGTAATTGATTATGACATCATCTTACATCATGTCATGTAGTTGATTATGACGTTATATGATAGATGGATAAACCGGAATCCTCTTATGTTCAAATAAAATATTCAACAGAACTTCTTACATCGTGTTAAAATTTTTACTAACTAACATGTTAACTTATTTATGAGCTCAATTCTACTCCAGATTTACCAATTCCATGGCCATGACAGCTTTGACTTGTGTGAAATTGTTAAGCTGGAAAAAAATGTTACAATTATTTCGAAATGACAATTTTTTTTAAGAATCAGTGAGTGATCGTATATATATATCACAATAAACTTCTGATAAAAGCTATTTTTCATGAAATAGACATTGTATTTATTCAGCAAATGGGCAACCTAAATTCCTGAAGGGCAATGTGAGGCTACAGTACAGGTTGCCAACAAGAAACTTCGTGTTTTTAATTTTGTAATAATCTCGCGTTCGCCAACTTGGGATGTTCTGCGAGTCTGCACCACCACCCAGCCACACCCACCCCCGCTCTACCCCACCCTGGGTTTGGATATTTTCTATGATAAAAATTGATATTTACTTTTGAACAAATTTTACGTTTAAAGAGTTAAAGTTGTGTGGCCACAGAAGAAGATAAGGAATGTTACATTTGTCCCAAAACCTTATTGAATTAAATGGTGTCCATTTCTTACAAACCCCCGCCTCAGACTAGTGCACACAATCAATTCAGATATATTTTCACACATCCAGAAGTTTACGCTTTTCTCTACGAAATCAATGGTCTTCCCAAATTAGATTATGAATCTAAACCCCTGAGCATTACAACTAACCTTCTGTATCTTGAAACGACTCATAAATGGCAGGAACTGGAATAAGAACGCTGGCAAACAGAGGCCAAAGTAGACAGCCTGAGAACATAAACAATAAGTACATTAATGCATAAATCAATTTGAATGTACATGTGTTGTGCAATACTTCCATGGAACAAATATGAAAATTCTTCCAAAAGACTTAAGAAAATCTAATGCGGCGCCTACTAATTGGGTACCCTACAGCTTCTGTGTGTATCTCCCTAGACAACCGGCCTATATCTTTTTGTTGGTGTCCCGCCTGTCCACTTGCAGGGTCCCAAAATTTTATCCTGGATCAAATTCTGTGTCCCTCTGCTGACAAGTTAGCCAGTCATTCCAGTGGTAAATTCTCAAAAACAGTCATCTACTAATCTGTAAATTGACATTGACTAATCGGAAATTTGACTTTTTAGTTGCGACTCTAAGTTGGTTTCACTCAATTTGGCATTTCGGACAAAGCTGCCTTAGGTCACAACTACAGTAAATGCGGTAAACAGAAAACTATAAGAAAGTCATCACAGAGAATGCAAAATGAATGACAGCATTAGACCAAAGTTGAAAAGCAAGAGCAAAGCAGTCAATCAATTCAGAGCAGAAGTCCATTACAATGAATACACCAAATACAGAAACCAACTAAAGGGAGAAGTTAGGAAAGCTGAGAGAAATTTCGAGCACGAAATTGCCAAAAAATCAAAGACAAACCTGAAAGCTTTCTACAGCTACATCAAGTCAAAGCTAAAGACTAGTTCAGGCATCGCCGATCTAAAACGCGATGACGGCACTATAACCAGATCCGACAAAGAAAAAGCGGAAGACTGAACTCATATTTCACGAGTGTCTTCACGAGAGAGGATATTACAATGAACAATACCTAACTAAGCTTAAGAATGTAATGCGGAAACTTCAACATTAGATCAAATTATAGTTAAGGAAGAAGTATGTAAAAGATTAGAGAACCTCATAGTGTCGAAGTGACTATACGCTTTAACAGATCATTACAGGAGAGGTCAATTCCATCAAAAACCTTTCTCAAAGATAACCTCCGCGAAAGATCAAGAGCTACTACAGAAAGATCTCAACAATCTGAAAGACTGGGCAGATGTATGGCAGCTACGTTTCTACGCATCCAGATTTAGTCATGCATCTAACAGCAAATCCAGTACAGACTGGAAGAAGGACAACAAGTTGTAAAGCTTGAAGAAACATTCTGTGAAAAGGACCTAGGTGTACATGTCGATAATGCCCTGAAGTTCAACAAACACTGAGAATGCAGTCAACAAAGCCAACAAACTAGTCGGCATGATAAGAAGATACTTTGACTTCATGAATCCATCGACTTTTGTCTTGTTGTTCAAAAGCTTGGTTAGACTACAATTAGAATACGGAAACGTGGTATGGTCACCACTTCATAAAAGACGTACAATTACTCGAGAATGCACAACGATGTGCTACGAAAATGATAGCGGACTTCAAAGTCCTACCATACGAAGAGTGGCTCAGAGCACTGAAACTTGTCTAGACATTTGTGCGGTGACCTCATCGAAGTGTACAAGTACACCCACGATATGTACTGCTTGAACCATGAACAACTACTACCACCAGATGATGGTGTGCGTACAAGAGGAGAGTTTCAAGCTTCACAAACAGCAGTTTAACAATGACACCCGTGCACACTTCTTCAGCATAAGAGTAGTCAACTACTGGAACAACCTACCAGAGAACCGCTCCAACTCTCAATGTTTTCAAAAGGAAGACTTGACAAGTACTACGGCAGCAGCACATATGAGACAGTTGCCGATCAAACCTGTCAGCACCCACTCAGGTCAACAGGTTCAAAATCCTTGTGAAGACAGTGAAGAACTGCTACAGGCTGTTTAGCCTACACACCAGAAGAGGGCTATGTAGGTTCTATGATTTCTAAACAATAGCTGGTTGAGACTCTCTGGGTCTTTTTCCTATTTATCCGCGGTGATGACCCTTTTTTGGCCGTTTACGGACATGTATGGCATATGTGTAGTTTGGATTTAATGTGACCAATCATGTGCGCCCAAATAGCACTTCCAGTGCCAACTGAGTTGTGTAGGGATCACTTCTCTTTTATGTTCTCTGAAAGCAGACAAGATTTATTCATTTGCCATTGGTATGTGTACTAAAATTTAAAAAGATACATAATTTAAACTAAAGCAGTTCTACATATCTTAATCTTATAGCATAGAAAGAAAAAATAGATTTATCAAGATTCAATATTCAAAATTATTTATTTCATTTATTTATATAAATGTTTTTAATTGTACCTCGTGAACTAATAGCGAGCCCCATGTGGCTATTTGGAATTTGGTGTAGTTATCTGTCATATGTATCCATACTGCTTTGAAGGGCTCTCTCATTGGATTTTCAGGCATTAAGTCATAGTATTGAGCAGCAACTGCCACGAATTCTGAAATAGTCTCATTTGCGGACATCTTGAAAATGTATTCGAATATTACAATTCACACGAATCTAATTTTGAAGACGAAATTTGGTTCCTCACTCCCTTTGGAGGTAGGCCTAAACATGAAGAGAAAGTTTGACAGGTGATCTCTGGCCGTCTGATAAGACGCGTGTATTGATTGGTCAGTCACCATCGCACGATGCGAATGAGGATTCCCGTGTTCTAGCCTGCACGTAACTAAGGATTCCCCCAAAATGACGTGGTTTTGTACATGGACTGGATACCGGTCTCAGTATTTCTGTTGGGAAACCGAAACGTAGGATTTCGGCCTGAAACTGCGTTTCCATAGAGTTTGGAGAATGCCAACGATTATTTGCAGAGAAAATAGCATGAAAAACAGGATTCAAAGATAGTGTATTTTAAGACTAACCTAGTTTATTTTGATGAGCTTTCATCAAGTAACAAATTGAATATTTAAAGGGTTTATACATTATTACAATAAAATACAAAGACAGCGATTGCTTTTTACAGAAACGTTTGATATAATTTGATATAAATTGTTTGAGTAGCATGAAAGAAAACACGTTTAAGCTCAGAGTTATGAGCAGTATGGTTTCATGCAAGCAGCCGGCTAAAGACTAGAGTCATTGAACACCCAAATAAATGCAAAGTTATGAAGATACAGAGTGGAACAAAGGAAGAGGAAAACACATATGAGTATTGTTTACAAAATCAGGATGGTGACTTGGTGACCCTGGAAACTGTTGCACAATAAAAAGATATAGGCACAGTGGACAATAACTTGTCATTTAAGCAACACATACAGTCACAGGTAAATAAGGCAAACTCAATAATGGGACTGATAAGGAGATCCTTCAGCTTCCTAGATGAAGGCATGTTCATCAGCCTTTTGAAACATGAAACATGAAATTCTACTGACTGTAGGCCTTTAGCAAGCCTCTAACGTCAGGTCTACTTCTGTGTCATAAACAGTGGTGAAGTCTGCTACAGATTCAAAATTGAAACGCAGTGGATGCGATGATCTTTCCATAGTTTATCAAGTCTGTTTTTTAATGTATTGATGGATGATGCAGTGACAATGTTTTCATCTAGACTGTTCCAATGGTCTGTGCACCGTAGCGGGAAAGAATATTTTCTTAGATTTAATCTAGCTCTGATTTTCTTGATTTTCATGCTATGATCCCACATAGCACTGCTTTCATCATAAAGTTGGTTAAATTTGGATGTGGGCATGTCATAATGGTTGTGTAAAATTTTGTATATTTCACACAGTCATCTGAATGCCAAGGTCGGTAGATTCAATATTTGTAGGCGTTTACTGTATGGAAGGTTTTGCATGCCAGGGATAAGCTTGGTGACTCGCCTCTAAACATTTTCTATTGCATTTATGTGGTTTTTTAATATGGTGCCCATTGGCATACTCGATATGCAATCTGACAAGGGATTTGTATAGATGTTTAAAGCTTTCTTTGTCTATGTGGCTAAATGTTCTTCTAATCAGTCCTATAATTTGGTTAGATTTGTTTATTTTTTCATTTATATGATAATCCAAACTTAATCGTTCATCAATCGCGACCCCAATATCCTTTTCAGTTGATGAAGTCACTATACTATGGTTATTTGGGTCCATTGTATATTTGTGCGGGATTGTCCTGCAGGTAGAAATACGCATACTTTTACACTTGTCAGGATATGGCTGTAATAATGAGTTTTTTGTCCATGCACACATAGCGTCTATATCAGTTTGCAAGGAAATACAATCTGTTTGATCAAATATTGACTTAAATAGTTTGGTGTCATCTGCAAACAGGAATATATCGGATCCAGTGGTAATTGTGTCCGGGAGGTCATTAATATATATCAAAAAGAGCAGAGGGCCGAGGACTGATCCCTGTGGTACACCACTGGTTACACCAGATGGTTTAGAGTGGGTTCCATTGATAACCACATATTGTTTTCTACCCATGAGAAATGATTTTATTCAATTTAGTGGTGTTCCTAGTATGCCGTATGTAGGTAATTTTGCAAGCAGACGTTTGTGGGGAACTTTATCAAGCGCCTTCATGAAGTCAAAACATACAACATCGACCATGCCTTTATTATCGAGTGTCTCCATCCATTTTTCTAGAATACCAATAGTTGAAGGGTGGTGGACCGACAACTTACGAAGCCAAATTGTTTCTCTGATAGCATATTGTTATTTGTAAGATGCTTCATTATTGCATCCTTGATGAACGATTCCATGACCTTGCAAACAACGGAAGTAAGACTAATTGGACGGTAATTATCAGGCTTCTTATTATCCCCCTTTTTGTAAATGGCTGTGATGTTTACAACTGTCCACGCATCTGGCAGTTTGCCAAGACTCGAGGATTTGTTGAACAGCATGGAAAATCGGAGACTAAGCACATGGCGTAATTCATATAATAATCGAGGATGGATTTTGTCAGGACCAGGTGATTTTGAGGTTTTGAGGTTAGAAAGCTTAGTTTTCACCATTTCCGGAGTAATATGAATATCCAGGTCATTGCAATAATTTCTAGGTGGGATTGATAGGGGTTCGCTTTCAGGTTCTGTAGTAAGTACTGATTAAAAATAATCAGCAAGTACTTCTACCTTCTCTGTGTCATCTTTAGTATATATGACATCATTAGTGCAGCTGCTTGGTAATTGTAGGTCTGAGATGCCTGACTTAACCTTAGTCTTACTTCGGACGTAATTCCAGATTTCTTTTCGGATTTTGTTTTACACATTTGGAGATATCTTTCTCATACAATTTTACTGATTTTTTGGTAGCCATTCGCACCTAATCTTATCTGACAGTATTCAATGTAAGTCGAGTTACTTCCTGTATTCAGATATTTCTTCCAAATCCTCTTCTTCTTATTTATCTTTGCTCTGGTAATTTTGCTAAGAGGAAATATATATTTTTTGTTATTAATCTTTCGAACAGGTACATATTTATTTTCTGCTTGTAAACACATTTCGGAGATTCTATTCCACATATCGTTGATATCAACGGATCCATTCAGATAGTGTTCCCAGTTTATGTTCATGAACTCGGTCTTGGCTTGATAGTCAGCTTTGTCGTAGCACAATTTGCTTTTATGGTTAGAATTTGTATTGTCACTTAGGTGAACTGTGGTTTTTATCACAGAGTGATCACTTTTTCCTAGCGGTGCACTAATGTGTATATCATCCACTAGATCTGGGTTATTTGTTAAGAGTAAATCCAATATTGATGGTGTAGCAGTTCCTCGCCCACGGGTTGGTGTTGTTACTAGTTGATGGATAAAGCAGTTACGTATTGTTTCAATAAAATTGAATGTGAAATCTAGTGAGTGTGAAACGCTACTGGTTGATGTGGTTAAAGGCCATTTAATATGCGGAAGATTGAAATCGCCTAAAACAATAGTGTGTATATTACTAGACCATATGGTACGTAATATATTGCAGAGTTCAACATTATTCTGATTATTTGAATTTGGACTTCTGTATATTACTCCAATTCTTACTGTTTCATTTTTAGATCATATGTCACACACTATGTGTTCTTGGAAGTAATTCTGGGTATAGCTTAGTCGTCTATGTGACATGGAGGACTTTATATACATGAGGATGCCTCTGCCTTCAGTAGTGGTGACATTTACTTCTTCTATGTTGTATCCATTTAGATAACAATTGTCTAATGCTGGTTGTGTTTTGTAGTTTTTCGGTTTGACTTCTGTGATAGTTATAACATCAGGTGGTTTGTCTTCAATTATATGAAGTAATTCATTCCGTTTTTCTAGTGTGAAGACATCAGTGTTCGTGTACACAATTGTCATGTCATTAATAGTACCTATGTTTTTATAATTATTTATATTTACATTAATGTCTGTATTTTTAGAATTGTTAATATTTACATATATGTTATCATTAATCCCATTGCCATTGTAATCATCTGTTATTAATCTACCCTTTCTCTGCTTGTGTATGGTGTCAGTGCACATATCCAGTGTGCATGCACTTGATTCAGGGTAGTCATACTGATTGTTGGTAGCCACGACAACTGTTTTTGCATCCGTTAATTCATCTGATAATCTTGTGTATCTATTGTACAAGCGAATATTATTTTTCTCAATATTTATACACGTGTCATCTGGTATATTAGATTGGGTGGTTGATCTATTTACAAAATAACTATCTACAGTTAATAGTGGTAGTATGCCTGAGTTGTATTGTAAGTCCTGGCTTGGTTGTACCTGCCCTTGGTGTAAGTGTACGTATGTTGGTTTTGATGTTGTGTGATGTACGTATGTTGGTTTTGATATTTCAAAGCGCTGGTTAGACCTGACCTGGAATATGCTGTATATTTGTTGGGGCCGCACACCAAAAAGGACATAGCGACGATGGAAATTGTGCAGAGAAGAGCAACAAAATTGATTCACACACTGAATGATCTAGAGTACCCTGATAGATTAAGAAAGCTAGGACTTCCATCACTCAAATATAGAAGACAAGGAGGAGATATGATAGAAGTATTAAAAATACTAAATGGAATATACGATCAAAAAATTACCAAAAATATGCTGCAAATATCTAAAAGAAGACACAACTTAAGGCTAGAGAAAAAGAGGTCTCGGTTGGATCTACGGAAATACTCATTCACAAATATAGTAGTGGATGTCTGGAACAGCCTACCGGGCACTCTAGTAAATACTACATCAGTGCTTAAGTTCGAAGTAGGGATGGATAAATTTTGGAAGGACCAGGAGATGAAATTTGACTTTATCGTTGACTATAAAATGCCTGGAAGTCACGTGCGAGAGTGTTATGTTTCATCCATAAATGAAGAAGCGGGCAAAGAAGCTGAATAAGCCTGTGTCCACAGTGCTAGCCTATGAAATCCTATCAAATGACCAATGGAACAGTTATAACAGTGACTTAAGACAGATTAATAATAATAATTGAATTGATTGAATTAAACAGCTAGATCGAGTAGGCCTAACAGTATTTCCAGAGTGTTGAAAATTGAATATAATTAGATTAAAAATAAAATACATTAAGTAATAAAATCTAGATTCCTTATGTATAAAAAATGAAAATAAAAATTGAAATAAACCATCATCATCATCATCTTCATCATCATCATCATCATCATTATCTGTGTTGACTTCTTGAGGCTGTAGCTGTGACATTGTCAATCTATATATGATGTCTTATTGCCACTGATTGATGCACAAGTAGCAGATGTGACGACGTTTCTTATCCAACTTTTAATGTTGATTTGATTAGTTAATTGATGTTTTTGTAATATTTAATTTTTACTGTTTTTTACAAAATATACAATTTATTATGGTATATACATGTATATACATTATTTATAGATTTGAATAAATTGTGTATGTAATGTGCATTTATTAATACTTATTTCCCCCAGAGCTGTCAATGAGAGGTCAGCTTGTCAGCTTCTGTATACTGCCAACAGCCATAACACCTAACTAATCAGGGCATCAGTTGTGGAATGCCGCCTACACCACGATCAGTCCACTACATTGGCAAAAATGCTCCACATATTGTGTGATGCTGGTTTAATATATGGTTCAGACTAATGGTGCTACTGTTTGTTTGTTTCCTGGTTACCTTCCTAGATCAGCGAGCAAGTGTGTTCTCTCCATAGCTTGTCGAGTGAGTTTTTAAAACAGTTTACTGATGACGAACCTACAACCCCGTCTGGTATTTATGTCAATGGAGTTGTGAATTGTCTGCAGAACGCCTAGGTAAGTGTCTCCCACTATGGTTTTACTTTGATTTAGTGACATAATGAGTGAACATCTGCTGCAGCACTGTACACTCCAGGATAGTCTGAGACAGACAGCATGGTCAGCGCCAACGCCTTTGGGAAAAGAAGCTGTTTGGTGACCTGGATTACCCCCTAAGAATCGTGTCATTCCCACAGGAAACATGAGTTTCCCTCTAGTGTCCAACGATGATGATGATGTAACATAACCATGATAGTTTACTACATTACCCCTGCGCCGTTTGCTCCACTGGTGTTGTATGAAGTCGTGCCTCCGCCTCATCCCATAGGCAGTGTAACAGCCCCCACCACCCCAACCAATCTGGGCAGCAATAATTTCAGTTCTAGAAAGGTTTTCCACAAATTAAGATCATAGACAACAACAGCAGGAACAACAACAACAGCAACAACAACAACAACAGCAGCAACAACAACAACAACAACAACAACAACAACAACAACAGAAATTGTGACGTCACAGCTGGAAGTGGCCAGCATTTCGTCAGGTTACTATTCAAAATAATACTAAAGGGCGTGTATGCACCTATGACTGCGTGTATTAGGCACCTATGCACCTATTTTTTACAGCTCGGCACTGTGTGGAAATTCATTCACACAGGGACACTATACATTGTTCGAGTTGCCCAAAGATTCAGCAATATTGAAAAAGTGGATGATATTTTTATAGACCTGACATCATAATGCTAACATTGGCCAGTTTGTGGTGACAGTAACAGCACGTTTCATGTACAACAATTAGACCATATATCATATTGAAATGACAATGTTTGAGAATTACAAAAGTAGGCATATGCAAAAATACAGGTGGTATACATTTTCACTCATCTGCAATCGAGATAGGCTACCTATGCTGCTTAGTCAATGGTAGTATAGCATCTTCTGTATACATAATCGCCCATATTTTTAAATCACTCATACAGGGAAAAGTTCATTCATCTTTGGATGAATATAAACCAGAATTCGTCGGGAAACCCGAATCCCTTATATCGGACAAGGAATGGCTGATATATCATTAAGTTAAAATCTTTGTTAAATGGGTGCACGCAGTATTACGGGCCACACTACGCATGCTCCTGGAAGCTAAAACGGTGAAGGTCGCTATGACGCGATAGCCATGTGTTGTCTGTCTTCCATTGCTTTAACATTGGCAAGCGCTGATCGGTGGAGCTATGAATGGTGCCCGCTGATTGGTCTACAGATAGTATATAAGGACCCTTGTCTTGCCATTTCCTCAGAGAATGACGAGGAGGTGATCTGATACGGTCTCATTATCCATAGATCTCGCTAAAAGGTACTGCGCAGAGCTCGCCATTCTGGCAATCTACACCAGAGCAATTTCCTTCAGTTTCTGTGCCCTAGTCAGAGCCTACCTCATCATCGTACCTTCAATTTTGGGATCTCCTCACGGGGAAAATAAAACAAAGAAATAACAGGCTCTCCCCTCCATTCCTTCGGCCGAATCTGGCACACCAAACTCTACTGGTGACGCCATAGTCTAAACACTTGAGAGGCCTTCCCACAGATGTTGTTTCGAACATTACTATCTGAAATTAAATTGTGGGTCGTTCTGGCCATAATGAACTATCTTGTCATTTCCTGTCCGAGCCACATTTAAAACAAGTGGTTGAAAGAACTGAAGGCACGCCACTTGTGCCCTATCTAGTGTAAGAATTATATGTGCGTGCGTGCGTGCGTGCGTGCATGTGTGTATACACCATTTCTCTGTGAACTTTACATTCGATGCCGCATCTGAGCAGCGAGGCCGTTCGCCTTGGTCCTGAATTCTATGAACTTTATCCACTGCATCATCTGTAACAATGCGTGTGCCTCTTTCCTGCATCTGTTTCATCATCTAAAACCTTCTAAACTGTTTCGCGATGCATGAACTTTCTCATCAATAACTAGCTGATCCTCATCATCTATGCTTCTACAGTCTAGTGCCACCAACTAAAGAGTACCCTTTCTACCACAGCATTTGACTTTTCAGTGTCGCGTGCACTGCTGACTAAAGGCGGCATTAACATTATGCCATTCAAACTGCAACACAGAATCCACTGGCCACGTCATTCCCGCCAGCAGTGCCTCGGTCATCAACATTGAGACCAACTTATTCAAATGGAAGGTTAAAGAGGCCATAGAAATCTACAAGCATCAACCATCCATGAACAGAGATGAGGGCTACCGTATACCAGCAGTCTACTATTCCATGCTGTCACATGACTCCACAAGAACTGACCAGAGTGACGTTGCCAGCGACCATCAGTTAGTGCTGAAGAAGTGACCGAGATGGTCGCGAAAGCTACACTCAAACAATTTCTACATCCTGGAGAGGTAACTAATTTTTCCTTATTATGAATCATCCTGGGATCGGGACCAACTTTTTCGGAAATATGCAACACAGTTATTATCCTCGCCGATGACTAAAACGTGACTTTAGTTACTGTATTGACTGTATTGTGCACTGATTGTAAGTAGGCACAATAATGTCAGCTTGACCTTTCCAATTGTTGCTGTGTGAATTGTATATGGCGTGTGCTGTTCTCGAACTACACTTTTGGGCTATGTTTAGTTTAAAGTTAGTCTCATAAAAACCACTCGCTTAAATAATACACTACAAACATCATTTAGCGCACCACAAGCTATTCTATGCGGCAACACATTTCACTATGGACCGTTTCTCGTGCCTGCACCAATAGACACAACAAACACACACCCTAGCCTAAAATATTATCTCAGGTATTTTGTTTAGGCATTGTAGCAGTCAGAGAAAGTTGCACCAAGACGTACTGTTTATTGTAAAGCTTGCCTTTCAGGCCCAGCGCAGTAACTATGGAAAACTGCCAAAAGAGTCTTAGCATGGCCATTTAATTACTTTCACTCGCAACTATCTCTGTCTGCAACAGTACCGCCAGCCATATAATTGTCAGGTAACTCCTCCCGCCGATTGTGTTAGAGTCAACCCTTGAAATTGCAGAGGTTTTTCGGTGACTAGAACCCTAAGAGTGTCGCCACACATGCACACAAACACGCACACGCACACACACACCAGTACCTTCACAGGTACCATTAGGATATACTTAAGCCTTACGCCAAAGAAGGATTTCACTGCACAAACATAATTATTGTAGTAACGGCCTAGCCGTGAAACTTGGGTATTTACGTAAACCTAACACAGATAAAAGTTAGCCCCAGTGGTTGAATCTCATACGGCTCGCTCCCGACTCTCTGGCAATGGCAAAAGACACTGATAGCAGACTAACTCTATGATGACTGGAAGGGTATGTGTGAACTCCATGCCTTCAAGGAAGGTCACCATAACTAGATACGGTGCTTGCTTAATGCTTTCTTGTGTTGTCCTGTGTTTTATGTGGTTGTGCTGACGCATAGTCCGGAGTCACTCATTGGCTCCATGACTAGTCGCCCTGGCAACAAGCTCAATAGGTACATCCTGAGATGGGTGTCTGAGCGAGCCATGCAAGAAGACAAACTGTGTCAAAAGCTAAGTAGGTGTAGGCCATTTGAGACATAAACCTTCCTGACTGGACATAATAACTAACGGTTAGTCTAGTTCCTTCAGGAGACCCACCAAATTAACGCGGCTCTGACTAAGTTCTTGTTATTGGTACGGTTGCACCGGCTTCTATTGGACTTGGCACACTGGTTCTATCACACATAAAACAGCGTACATCCCAACACATTACACATATTATTCATCTCACCCTTACTCTTTACCATAGAAGTTCGGCTTCGGCCGCTTCTCCTACTCCGCTTCGGCATAAGAGCCTAGAATCCTGAGATGGATGGCCGCACGAGGTACATTTCCGTTTGCAAAACCAATTATTTGACCTGCTTGAAGCGTCTTTAATCTACATATATATGTAAGCATAGGGCTTATCCATCCAGACATTGCCTCCCTCATATAACAATGGGTTAGGTACAAAACGGTGAGACTGACATTACCGGCGCTATAGATGCCCCTATATATACTAAAGGGCACGCCATGCCTACTACTGTGCATCCTTATAGTCATACCTCTATCTAGGGCCAGCACTCAATGCGCTGAGCCTTTCTATGTAATCTCTTACGGTATAATTCCAATTGCGACCACTATAGAATGCAGCGACACTCCAGCTATACAACTAGTTGTGACGACACAGTAGTTTTCGGCATTGGCGGAAATGCATGCCTGGCACCATTGAAATGTGATCGTTCCACCAGTCCCAGAGGCCAGTCTTTGTATGAACCGGTAGCCTCCTACCTTCTTTCTCCACCCCCCACCCCCCAGGGCCAGCTAACCAGCAACATCAGGTTGGATCGTACCATGGGTATGAGTCAGACACCGAAGAGAATACTAACAGGCAGCTCCAGAGCTACACTCTATTGTAAATATTACATCATCGAAATCTTCACTCAGTTGTTTGCTTTCAAGCTCAGGTGTTTCTCTATCTGGTTCTTTCACAAAACCCCTTGTAAAGAAGTCATCCTGTGCACCCGCTTTCTCTTTGTCTGTGCTAGCAGTCGCTACTCTCTCATTTCCTGCTACTTTTAGCTCTGCAATTTATGTTTTCACGAGCCTTTTGGAATTGACATATTTCCAACATATCTTAGGATTCCTCTGTGAATTTTTAGCCATGTCTATTTACTGATTCCTTTTAGCTTTTCTCACTAATCCTTTGACTCGGTTTAATTTTATCATACTCTTTATGTTTCTTTTCATCTCTTGTCTCCATAAGCGCTGCCAACTACAGTGTTTCTATTTGATTTTTTTCAATAATGTCTCGTTCAAACAGGTCAACTGTTGCTCTTTGTTCTTACCATTATTATTCAATCTAGTGATGTGTTTCTCTTATCCCTGGTTGTACTTTACCATAAGAATTTCCAGTGCATCGGTAGTATTTAGCCCTTTCAGTTCTGCTTCCCAGTTAATATACAAATCCTTTTTCATCATTTCATAACTTCATGTGAAAAAACTTCTTCTAATTTACTTACTGTGTGCACCTTCTATATGCTGGCGATATACATATGTTAAAACACTGTGGCCACTGGATCCAATAGGACTGAGATGTCCCAGGTCTGTTATTAATTTTTCATTTGTCAAAATTAGGTCTTTAGTACTCAGAATGTTGCTCAGCCTTGGGCGTGTGGGCTCCATCACAAATTGATATAAATAGCCATCTCTTAGGAACTCAGTTAATGACCCTGCATTCAAATTCTTTGGTGTCATCCATGTATCGCAATTTATGTCTGGAAAGTTGATCAATAAGTGAGTGACGCCGCTATTCTTTGAATATTACTCAAAATAGGGATATTTTGTTTCATTTGAATGTATATTGGAAAAAACAGTGGGCGAACCAACCGCTGTATTACTGCCAAAAACGAAAACTGGTAATCTTGATGCACATGTAGTGCCCTTCCACTTTGGACACCTCCCTACAGATCAATCAACAGTTCCAGGACTCTAATGGTAACATCCAGTCCAATTACTGTAGTGATCCGATCAAAACTCTGGGTCTAGTAGCTGTTCATATATCAATATTGAAAATCCCCATACATTTCTTATGGCCCTTTTGCCCACTCAAAGGTGGATAGCTCGAAAACTATTGGAGCGATCCAAAATAAAAACAAAAGCACACCATTCGCTGGTGAGTAGCAGAAATTGGCCACGTTTGAAGCTGTAGGAGGAGATCCGGTCCCAAGTTTTTGACAAAGAATAAAGAAAGTAAGAAGAAGAAGAAGAAGAAGAAGAAGGAGGAGGAGGAGGAGGAGGAGGAGAAGAAGAAGAAGAAAGATCCTGAGTGAATTTAATAATCTATGATTTTATCACATGTATAGTAATCTGCCATTACAGGGTACCTTAGCCTTGCCACTGGAAATAGAATGTGATTGATAAAACAACAGGCGTACCTTGAGGTATTTCAACGAGAGAATCTCCCAGAATGCACAGCGAAGATCGGAATTCTGGGACTAGTGAGTATCACTAATATCAGTGCAGAAATTGACATCAGAGCCATATGCATATTTAGAGACCTCATTGCACACAAAAACTTGGTAGAATTCAGGATTGCACAACGATAGTTAGTGACTAAACACTACACTTCCTCAAGCTGATTCATTCATGTTAAAAAGAGGCTACAGGAATATAGTCTCCCTAGTGCCCATGTATTGCTGGCCAACACTCCGGAAAAGGGTCAGTGGAACAAAGAGGTCCGAAAAGTTGTCATCGGTTACTGGCAGGAAATTTTTTTGGCAGATCACAGACCCTTATCCTCCACACAATACATGCCAACAGATTCCCTCCTCTTCACCAAAGTAGCGGCAGTATGGACCACGTCAATAACAACACATATGCAAACACTCAAAGCGAGGGTGAAAGCCAAAGCTCTATGTGGAACACTCACACTACAGCCTACAGAAGCACTCTTCGACAAGATGAAGGCGACCTCTCCAGTCTGCAAGCTACGCAACAAACAATCAGAGACAGACTACATTTTATAATACACTGCGATGCCTTGGTGGGGACTAGACTGCCATATGTAAACTGCCAGCAAGAAATTCTGATCAATGAAGCACTAGGCATATAATGTAGTGACGAATTCATGCTGCAACTTATTATCAACTGTAGCCACAGTGCAGTGCCACACTGCCAGAGACACAGCTACATATACTACTGACCCAAACCATAGCTCTGCAAATGGAACTAATTTCTCAAGACCTGATCTACTTTCTGTATATAGAGAGGCTGAAGTTGCTGCACATAGATTCACTACCCAATATGAAAGGAGCACATCATCATCATCATCATCATCAAGGTGCTACATCCGAGGACATTCTTGCACCGACCCAAATATGATTTAAAGGTTAGTGTTTTCAGATGATTTCTGAAAATTTCTTGCTAGGATTGCTAGCTAATGTTGCGACATCTGTGTTCATTTGTATGTGTTGAAAGTGTACATCATTCTGATATCTATTTTGCCTTAGTGTATTGCAAAGATCGTCTATTGGTATATTTGCTTCTGAATGTATGCCTCTATATAACAGTATGCTCCTGTTTTGTCGCCTTCTTTCATTCAATGGTGGTAGATTCAGGTGTTATGGTATTTTGCTCATGCTAGCAGAATCGCAACTGTGGTCAGACAATATAAACCTAGCAGATCTATTTTTTACCTTCTCTAGCTATTCTTAGAGTGTGATTGCAATGGGGCCCCAAATTGAGCATGCATACTCGGGTTTTGGTCTAATCAATCCCTTGTATCACATTTTTTACAGTCACATGAACACTTTGATAGGTTTCTCTTTAATAAGCCTAATATTCTGTTAGTTTTTGTTACTGATAACAAAATATCGTAAATATTTTATCATCTTTTGTGGCAATGTCATCTGCTGTCATTTCATCACTCAAATCAACGTTATCGCTTTTTCGCTCTTCCAGCGCAGATGCTTACTTATGCTCCAAACTGTCATTATGTCGAGTAATGCTTGATATTTGTATATTTGGTGTCCCTTCAAATGCAAACACGTTTGTTAGTTTAGCACTTGTTTTGGTTTGATTGGCACATGTACATGTCTTGCAACACATACGAAGTTCACTATCTACATTATGAATTACCAACCATGGGTATTTCATTTTCCATTCATGCATAGTTTTTTTGTGAAATGCGCATCCTGTCATGATTTTTGGTGATGCAGTGTGAACGCTCATCACTCAAGACTGCATTGTTCACGATGCCATCTAGAATATCCCTGATAATAAGCCTACTAAGGACAAGGACAAGGAGTGGATTGATATGGCTTGTGTGTCCACTATAACAATAGGCAATGCCTTTGGAAGACAACCTGTTATGCATACCTGGGGTCAAATGCAAATGCATTTAAATACGTTTTTCAAGTATTTGCATTTGCATTTGAAGATTCCAAATTACAACTATTTGCATTTAACTACATATGTATTTGAAATTTCAAATAGTTTTCAAATGCTTTTTCAAATACTTTTCATATATATATATATATGCGAGGGTATATTCATGTGCTATGAAGAAAGCAATAGCATAAACATTTATGTACCCATCCATCTTAGTGCAAGAGGTAATAATGCAACTAGAGGAATGCTGATTATGATGGTGGGGAAACACTGTATGTTTTTGTTTGAACTTGAAAACGAGGCCTGAATATGGTTACGTTGACACAACTGACAACTATTGCCCTACAGTTGACACACGTGGCTAGATTGTCATTAATGGTGTCTGAAAACGAAGTTTAACATCTGTGCACGAGTTTGAGACTGTCATTATTAATACCGGGTATATCCACCTTGTGCCTGGATGACGGCCTGGACACGACGTCTCATGCTGGTCACCAACCGACTGATACGCCATTGTGGTATTCGTTGCCATTCAAGATGGAGTGCGTCTGTTAATTCCTGTAGGTTCTGCACAGGAGGATCCCTCCTTCTCACCATGTTTCCCAGAATGTCCCAGATATGCTCAATAGGGTTCATGTCAGGGCTCCTTGCTGGCCATGGTAGGGTTTCGATGGCATTCTGGCGGAGGTATTCATGCACAGCTCTAGCACGATGTGGTCGGGCGTTGTCATCCATGAATATAGGGTGGGTTCCAGGTGCATGATTTACAAAATGAGGGACCACAACTCTATCCAGTATGGAATCTTGATATCTTTGTCCATTTAGTGTTCCAGGTACAGTCAACAGATCCAGCTTACAATCAAATGAGACGCACCCCCATATCATAACGGAACCTCCACCAAATGGAACTTCTTCCATGATGTTACGTTGGTCGTACGCCGTGCGTCTGGACCTCCATACACGAGTTCGACCATCTGTGGCATGAAGCAGGAACCGACTTTCATCGGACCAGTGTACCCGTCTCCAGGATCTCATGTTCCAGTGTCTTCTTTCGTTGCACCACCTCAGACGCTCCTCTTTGTGGTGTGCAGTGAGGAGAGGACGTCTGACAGGTTTCCTAGCTTTCATGCCAGCAGCATACAGTCTCCTTTTGATGGTAGACATTGACACTCTATTGCGCGTTTCCCATTGCTGGCTGAGCACTCTGCTGTTGGTGAATGGAGATCTCCTAACAAGGCGTACTAGGGCTCGATCATCACGGGCAGTAGTCTTCTTCGGTCTTCCAGATCTAGGCCTGTCCTTCACCTCGTTAGTTTGCCCATGTTTTGCAATCAAACGACTGATTACAGTATGGTTAATGTTCAGCTGTCTGCCAATCTCTCTGCATGACATACCAGTGGTATGCATGCCTATGATTTGCCATTTCACACGATCACTTAACCTTCGTCTTGCCATAGCGGTTCACAATCAAGAGCTAATTCTCTCTGTACAAATAAACCACGGTCATGAACACAAAATTCCTAATCTTGTCGCCTAAATCTGTATGTAATGTTCTACACCTCAAACTGGACTTTTACATAACTGAACACGTGTGCTGTTTCCCGCCACGCACGGACATCAAGCGGCGTGAAGTCATGCATGCATGTGCATTTCGTACTTGGAATTATGTCAGCTAATGCGGGGACAAAAAGTATGGCAGCCTAGTTGTACCATCATGTTTCTACGTTCTATTGTTTTTGCTGGTGCTTAACTTTTGCACAGGTGTATATATATATATTTATATACAGACAGCAGGACCTTCCAAGCAAAGTACATTACAAATATTCCCAAAAACACAGTTCCAGCATGAGTACGGGGACAGCAGCAGATGCATATGGAATATCAGCTGAGCACATATTAAACACATCTACTGAGATAATAGGAATTCTCAATTTAATAATCAACAACCTCCTCAGCACAAGAAATATTCCGGAATCGATGAAAATAGGAATTGTTACCCCAGTTCCAAAGAAAGGGAAATGTCACCGATCACCTGGCAACTATAGACGTATCACAGTCGGTTCACTACTTGGCAACATTATCGAAAATGAGGATGTCAAACGGATAAGACCAATTCTGAACCAGAACAAAATTAGACTCCAATTTGGAATTACTGAACACTGCCCCTCAAACAATGCTACCTTTGTAATAACAGAGACTATTGCAGAAGCAATGGATACAGACAGTCATCAGTATATTACTTTCATTGATGCGAGTACATCCTTTGATATAGTAAACCATCAAGGCATGTTAAACACAATATACAAGCAAGATATAAGAGGACAACTCTGAGCAATAGTCAACAGCATGTATACTAACATCAGATCAGTTGTTAAATGGAAAGGTAACCTTTTTGAAACAATCTATGAAGGCCAGTGCATAAGACAAGGTGGTGAATCTTCAGTGGTCCTCTTCAATAGCTGTAGCAACCCTCTACTTCGAAAATATGATGACCATCCGGCTGGGTTTAGAATCAGGAGTATTTCAACGTGTGCCATTATGTGTACAGATGATCTAGCCATAATAGCAGATACACCACTCTCCATGCAAATTCTGATAAACGAAGCTCAAATAGATGCATCAAATGAACACTACTTATTCAGAAGCAATAAAACAAAACAATTAGCCATGAGAGGTTAAAAAAACAGCACATCTAAGCCTAAATGGCGTTCCCCTAGAAAACACATGTAAAGAAACACATCTTTGTGCTGTACGATTGTCAAATGCTTGAAATAAGGACACAATAGAAGCCAGAATGGGGTTATCTACAAGAGCATCATATTCACTCATGGGAGCGGGATTGCATGGCTTAGACGGGTTGAATCCTCTAACATCAAAACAGCTATTGGATATGTACATAACTCCTGTTCTCAGCCATGAACTTGAAGGCCTAATACTAACGCAGCCAGAAATAGAAAGTCTGGAGCAATTCCATAGATACTATCTGAAAGCCTTGTGGTTTTCAGATAGTATCTATAGAATTTCTCCAGACTTTCTTTACCAACTGGAACTGCCAACTCAGTTGTTGCATATTATCTCTGTAAGTAGGCTATTACGCATTTTACACCATGCGATAAGGGTTAAATTATTCAGACGACTCAAGATACCGTTATAGCGTGTGCCGCACGCAGTGTAAATATATATATTCCAAGAAAGCATATGATATGATAATATTGCTGGAACCACTGAACCGATTGTAATAATTCTGATACCTACCTGTAGCTGCAAATTATCCAATGTTAGAGATGTTAGAATCGGCCTAGTGGGTCAAACGATACACTCTGCAGGAAAGACTACTCCAGCAAGATTTCAAACAAAAATTTCAGGATGCTCTCTATCCATCAATTCATATCAGAATGCGTATTACAGCCACAATGACAGAATCTACTGTGCCGAAGCTTTACAATTTTATCACATAGCGGGAAAAATTCCATCAAAATATCTTAGTTATTGAAATTACTACAGCCTGTCGGGCAATATGAAAATTCCCAGATTTTATGTCAAAATGTTAATTCATTTGGTGATATCTCTGGCAATATTTACGTGAGCAAATTTATAATCGGTCAGACAAATAGCCATTTCTTTCAGCTTTAAGCACACTCCAACTTAATAACAATACACAAAGATAGAGTCTGCGAGACAAAAACATCTCATGCTGAATTTTACCAAAAAAAGGATAACATATTCTCAGATCGTATCTTAGATGAATAATTATATATATATATATATATATATATATATATATATATATATATATATATATATATATATATATATATATATATATATATATATATATATATATATTCAAGTCTTTTTTAACATCCTTTATATCATATTAATCCCGATGTCCGTACCTATTTAGAGATCCTGGAATCATTGGAATCGCTTTGGCGGTTCATTTGCTATTATCATTTATGTATACTTCCTTAAGATATATACCCGCATCTATTGGCCTCGCGCCTGCGGTCATAGCGATAGCGGTGGTGCGGGGCTAACGTCGCTAGATGCGATATAATGGCAGCACCTAGATGTGCGAAAAATTGTCAATTTTACCGACTTTATCTAGCGATAGTTGGTTACGCTATTTCTATCTGGTTCTGGCGCAATTTCATTAAACATATAATAATCTTTCAAATAAAGCACACTTTTTATCATCTCGGAATTGTCCTTTAATCAACAACAGTCAAATCATTCAGAACAAACTAGATATCAAAGGAAGAACTTTTGAATTGTACTAAACAAGCCACACTACAACAAAAACACTGAGGCAATAACAAGCCAATGGCTTACCCCTCGTAAAATGATGATGGATGCAAGTAAGCCACGGATTCACACTTCGAGACATTCGAAAAATTTGCAAGAGAACCATGCTTTAACCTACATAATGCTCCAGTCTACTTGATCTTGATTGGTTATGGTGAAACATCCAAAGGACATTATTTAAGCCACGCATTCATCAAGTAGCTGGTTAGACATGTTTTTTGCCTCTGATTAATTCGGTAAATTTATGTGTAGGATTTGCAGAGTTTTCTGAACTGCTTAGAAGATCCTGTGATAGTTTATTCCTATCCATTATCGCACTGGGAATAAAGCTGAATTTAAAAACGCCAGTTCTTGCGTAAATTTGGTTGAAGTGGCTGTTGTGCATGTTTTTGGTTTTCCGAATTGGAGTCAGTAGACTGTCTAATGATCTCTTTGCTTGTTGCTGTAGACCTTTTCTACTCTGACTTAACCTTGATAGAAATCGTCTGTGAAACCAAATGACGTCACGATTAATTGTAAATAAGGTATAAAAAACTATATATTGAAATCAGATAGGAATTTACTCCATATTTGGAGGTTCGCTGAAGAGAAAATCCGGGAGGCGGGATTTACATAACAAGAACAAAAACAAGAAGAAAAAAATGGCCTGAACCCAGTTGTCTGTCTGAAAATCTGTTTAATATATATTCTGCCAAGGCTAACTCATGGATCCGAGCTTTGGAAATTGACCGCCAAAGAAACCGAGCCACTAGAGATTTTTTGCCAGATCAATCCTGAGGCAGTTACAGAGCTTGTCTCCAAATACACCTAACCCAGCTGTATATGGGCTTCTCGGAATCATAGCTGTCGCCGGTGAAATACACAAGAAGGCACTCACTCTTCTAAGGAATCTGGTAGCAGACTCAATGCGTCGAGAGCATAAAATCATACTGCGACAACTTGCAATGAAATCTCTCTCCAGTAAGTAATGGCTGTCATACATACAACAGCTCCTCTGGGAAATATTGTCTACCGTCGGCCCATGTTCTCCTAGCACAGCCTCCCTAAAGAATTGAATGGAAACATCAGGTCAACAAAGGAATAGCAAGCCTCTGGGCTGCGCACCTATGGGACACAGCATCTGGAATGTCAACCATGCAGTTTATGTCGCAGTCAATGATCACACTTGAGAATGGCCAGCTCCAATCTTGTCAGAGTCCACAGCAACTCTACGGGAGACCGAGAAGGCTATCGTCAAGGCCAGACTTCTGACCAGAACCTATCAACTCCAGTCTACCTTGGCAAAATGGGATAGAAAAGGCACCATTTCTCCAGCCTGCGGCTATGTAATGATGGCAAAGAAGATACCTCACACTTCCTGGTATCCTGTGCCGCCTTGGCAGAGACTCGACAGCCACACTCTCTCCAACTGTACAGAGCAATAAAGTGGAAGCCGAATGACGGAACTGTGACACTGCTGCTGCTCAATCCACTGCATCCTGACATACCAGCGTCAATATCAGTAAAACCCATATCCTTGATTGGAGGAATCAGCAGAGACTGGATTCTAACCTGTCACAAAGAAAGAACCCGTCTCCTGACAGCTCTACGTTACGATCACATACATGTTTCTCCTTTCCTGTTTGCTGTTGTGTTTTTGCGTCATAATTAACTATCGTTATCGTGGGGTTTTTTGGGTTTTTTTAGCGAGAGGCGGAGTTGAACCGCACTGGCAAAACCACTGTAGAGCCAGCCGCAGGTAAAGCGGAAGGTTTAGAAGTTAGATGAAAGTATAGTAGCAAGAGACATTTAAAAGAATAAAAAAGTGGACAGACAGACCTGCGCCTTGCCTCCGGCAAGGATCGCCGCCGCCACATTTCCAACTCAGTCCTTAAGTGCTGATCTATAATTTCATATTGACCCTCAGCACACTGACATCATTACGAAGCAATACATAAAATATATATATATATATACACATACATACATAGTGCCAGTGTTCCGTTCTACAGATATTAAGTGCTATTGTGGTAACAGCATTAACACCCATCCAAGCCAGTCCGAAAAGAACACCATTCACTGATAAAAACACAGGAATGTCAGTGTGCGAAGGGTCAGCCTTAGACATTCACATAGATCCATGAATGAATACAACGCTATTTAAAGTTAATTCTTTGAAGTTTTTGTTTTCCTCATCAAAAACAAAAAAAAATACAATTGCAGAGCAATAATCGTTTTTAAGAAACTATCCCTCGAATGACTGACCCAATTATTCACCCTTTAACCCTTGCACCAGCCAAAAAGGCTTCTTCATTGAGTTTAGAAAACATCTGTTTACAAAGAGAAAAAGTCTTGAAGGCTATCACTGGCATGACTGACAAGTCAGTCATCTCAATGACCAACCATTCAAAAAACCCGAAAAACTTCATTCACTAAGTACATATTTCTTACAAAAATCACTCTTCCTGAATAAATTCCAGAGTCAAAGGGCTAAGTCAGTCACCCAAGTGGCAAACATACTCCTCTGGCCTGCAATTGACCACCTGAGAGCATTGTATATATATATATATATATATTTATATATATATATATATATATATATATATATATATATATATATATATATATATATATATATATATATATATATATATATATATATATATATATATATATATATATATATATATATATATATATATATATATATATATATATATATATATATATATATATATATATATATATATATATATATATATATATATATATATATATATATATACATACATACATATATGTACATACACATACATATGCATACATATCGGTATTCCATGCTTAGTAAAACTTGAATTAACGTAGCAAACAGCACTTAAGGGCTTTCAAACATACCCGAGTACATTCATGACAAGACTCTAGGCAAAAGCCTCCAGCCCCCCCCCCCCTGACGCGCACCTTTTTATTTTCCTTTAAGCACAAAACAATTACAATCAATATTCATTACGACTCCATTCCTCTCTAAATTATATATACATTGATTTCAACAGTAACAATATAAACCCTATCACCCCCCCCCCCCATCCCTGTCCGAATGATCCATCATTACATTAAGAGGAGAAAAAATAAAATAAAACTGACAAAAAATAAATAGAAACAATATTAATCTTATAGTATATAATTTACAGCAAATGAATAAGTTTATCTAATAAACTATAGCATTCCTCATTCAATTTCAATCTTACTTTACCCACTACCTTAATCTGAAATTTTAATTCATTTTTTAAATGCATCAAGTTAATATTCTTTTCTGTAATATGGCATTTGTAAATATAAAATTTTGACAACAATAGTAAATAATTTATATCTGGAAACTTGGATATTGGATAATATCAAAAAATCACAGTCTGTTCCATCTCATTATGACTTACATCAAATGTAGATACAATTTGTTTAATTTTATTAAACAATATATGCCAAAATTGATATATTTCTAGACAACCGAAAACATAGTGGACAATATCATCTACTGTATTTGGACACTTGTTACAAAATGGGTCTGCAGAGATGTTTAATTTATATAAAAACTTTTTGCAGGGCAGTATATGGTGCAATAATTTAAATTGAAACTGTTTTACTTTATATTCTAGTGGAAGCTTATGGAAGAACGCCCATATATTAAATTTCAATGGTGCAGAATATGCAGAATTGAACTTTAAGACTGGGTTTCTCACATCCTTTATCATTATTTCATTATAAAACATTTTACTTTGCCGAACACCACTGTGTAAGTCTATTCCTCTAAAGTGAGGTGCACGAGTTAAATTTAGACATGGTCTGGGTAAGAACTTACTAAAAAGATTGCATCCCACTGCCCTGTAGCAAGCCCTTTTCAAGCGCTCATAGATGTTATAAGAGAAGTAGCATTTAACATATAATTTCCTATAAATCTTTAAATATGGCATAAAGGAGCCATTTCTCTCAAAGAAATCCATAATATAGATAAATCCAGCCTCAAAAAGATCATCCATAAAGACAGATTTGTTATTTATTTGAACTTTCTTATTATTCCAAACTATCTGATCAAAAATGTCTAGTTGGGGAGTATTTGTAGAGCAGAAATTTGACCAGATTTTTAAAATCTCTTCATAAAACGAAGGTATAACGATAGGTACCTTTTAATAGAAAACTGACAATGAAGCAAAAGGAAAGACCGCCAATCTTCTTAAAATCATGTTAGGTATAACTTTCCATGGACTGACTACAGGAGAGAAATATCGTGTAAGTCAAACTAATTTCAATGAATAATTCATGTATTCTAAATTCATAGAATTTATTCCGCCATTTTTATGGGGGCATTGAGTTGAGTTCTTTTGATTTTCTCACATTTTTGGCTCCAAATAAATTTATAGAATAGCCTTTCAAAATCTTTAATTACAACTTTAGATGTGGGTAACAAACTTAACAGATAAACAAGTCGGGATGTTCCTTTAGCCTTAATCAAAAGAGATCGCCCAAAAATTGTAAGTCCTCTTTGGCTCCATATATTGAGTCTGGTCTTAACCTTTTTCCTAACATCCTGGAAATTATTTTCATTTAACAGTATACCTAAATAGTTATAAGCTGTAACTACTTTTAAACCGTATGGCAAATTATGAATATCTGCATTTCCAATTGGTATAATAGCACATTTTTCAACATTCAGTTTTAGACCTGATATGTTTGATTGTTCATGATAAAAGTCCAAAGCATTATTAATAGAAAGTTTATCCACAACAGTCAAAGTAGAGTCATCAGCATAGTAACTGCCATACATGTTAACATGATTAATCTTTAAAAAGTGTATATTAACATTTTGCCTATAAGTGTGATTCAGAACTTCAGCACAAATAACAAATATATAAGGTGATAAAGGGCACCCTGTCTGACCCCTCTTCCATTTCCAAACCAATTTGAAGAAACTTTGTTATTTAGAACACAACTTTTGCTATTTGTATAAAAGAGTTTTAACCTATTTATAAAGTCATCATTGAAATTAAAAGCCCTCAAACATTCATACATAAAATTATGCTCTATAGAGTCAAAAGCTTTTTCAAAATCAAGCATACACACATAACCATTGATGTCATCTAATTCTAGAATATCCAATATTAATCTAATATTTTCACCAATATATCGATTTTTAATAAAAACCTGTCTGTGAAGGATGAATAAGATCTACCAAAACAGCCTTAATTCTATTTGCAATCACTTTTGCAAAAAGTTTATAGTCTGTGTTCAATAATGTAATAGGTCTGTAATTTTTACAGAATTTTATGTCCTTGTCTTTTTTTGGAATTAGAGTAATGAAACCTCTCTTTTGAGACTCTGATAATTCACCTCCTTCCAACGATTCATATAAGGCCAAAAAGTAATATTCACTAATATCATCCCAAAATTTTTTATAAAACTCTGCCGTCAGACCATCACTACTTGGCGCTTTATTATTCTGCATGGTGGATAAAGCTGTGAGGCATTTATATTGGCCAGATCATCATCCTTCAATTTAGGCAAAGAAGTAGAATTATAAATTCTATAGAAATCCTTTACGTTAAATTTTGTTTTACATTCTAGCAGTGAAGAATAACATTTTTCAAGTTCACCCAAAATTGCCTAATCATTTGTTATTAATTGATTGCCAGAATCATGAATTTCACTGATAACATTTTTAGACTGCTTTTGTCTTTCCAAATTAAAAAAATATTTAGTGCTTCTTTCTCCAGACTCAGTCCAATTAATACGAGATCTAATAATAGCACCCTCAGCCTTTTTATCATAAATGGATTCCAACTCATTTGTAGCAGCAATTAATGCGTTTTCCGATTGTTCATCATGATTATCAATTAAGTAATTTTCAAGTATATAAATCTCTTTAATTAACTTCTTTTCTTTTTCTTTAAATTTTTTTGACATGGCATTACTAAATTCAATTGATATGTTTTTAATTGAATACTTTATCCAATCCCATTTCATTCTATCATTTGATAACTCCTTCATATCCGGAACAACATTTTCAAGAAAATCTTTAATTTTATCGATATATGATACCTGGGTCAAAAGATTGCTATTAAATTTCCAAAAATTAAAGTTAGGTACATAATTTTGAAGGAAATTTAGCTGAATTGTAACAATTTTGTGATCCGACTGAAGACTCAAAGATATTTCAGGATGAGTAATGTAATTTTGGATATGTCTCTCTACCACCCAGTAATCGATTCTTGACGGCACTTCATTTGATTGTTTCCAAGTAAATTTTCTTGTATTTGCATTTCGAGTTCTCCAGATATCAATCAGATCGTATTTAACCATCAAGTCTCGTAAGGCAATATAAACCATAGAATTAGACGAGTTTAACCTATCTTTAATAGGGCACAAAACTGTATTAAAATCACCTGTCAATAAAATATTACCAATCTGGAAGGTTTGCAAAATAGTAGTACATTTCTTAAAGAATTCTTCACGTTCCGTCCTAAGGTTTGGGGCATACAAATTTAAAATAACAAATTTTTTATTTTAAAATTCAGCATTAATCAAAATTGAACGGCCCTCACCATCCGAATGACTATTTAGGATTTTAACTTTGTTATTTGAAAAGAGAAAAGCCACACCTCAACTCAAATTTGAACCATGGCTAAAAAGTATCATATTTCCCCATTTAGCAATCCAAAATTGTTCATCCAAGGCAGTACTAAGTGTTTCTTGGACAGCAATAACATCAAAGTGCTGATTTTTACAAAACAAAAAAACTTTCCTCCTCTTCACACGATCTCTTAAACCTCTTGCATTGAAAGATGCCAATTTTAGAGACATGATAAATCACCCAGAAAGGAAGAACAATATGAATACAATATATATATATGTATATTAAACAACCCAATAATAACAAAAAAGATACAAAACTACTGATTCAATCAGCGGGATTCGTGGTTCCAACCAGCTCAATAAAATAAAAATAGTCCGTCATTTCCTATTTTGGACAGTAAACTTCTTCATCGAAACACGTTTTCAGTCTATTCACTCTACAAAGTGATATTCTCGCTTTAAAAAAAAGCCAAAACAATAATAAAAAATACAAAAACGCCCTTAATCTCTTAGTGACCAAGTATTATTCCACAAAACGTCCATTTACAGACCAGAGAGCATGACCTCCAAAACCCTGCCACCAGAATGACCAGCCCAATAACGGAGACAGTCATTCCAGCGATAAATCCTCAAAAACCACATTCTGTCAGCGTGCAAATAGACATATGATTTTAGCTTTCCTATCCAACTCTGACCATCAGAGAGCCAATTAGATCTGCTAAAATAGACGAATTGACCATCGTTTGAAAGTAAATACACTAAATGTTAAACATATTCGAGAACAATTTGACCAGAAACCAATCAAAGTTCCCCAGAATAATACATAGGTCTTTCAGTGCATTTATTTTACCAAGTAAGTTTCACGCTTTCTAGGAATAAGAAAACGCTCTCAACCCTGTAATACTTTCAAGAAAACTCCAATTTGATCAAAGTAGAGGTCCGTTCGCAGGCAAAGAGAAGATGGCCCCAGAAAACTCCTCCATCGGACAGACCGGGTCACCAAGTCAGCCATTCCAGCGGTAAATCCACCCCCAAAAAATAAGTAAAAAGATTGTCTCCCGAGATGGACTCTCTTCACAACCACCAAAGAAGCCATCCGTGGCCAGTACAGGTATCAAAGTGTTAATACTCCTGACCTTCAGCTTGTTGATCATCAATTACTTAAAAAAAGAAATTTCCAGCCCTACTTAGTCTCTCAATGAAAATAGGTAATATAACATTTTCATGGTATTCCCCACTTATAACTGAAGGCAAGCATTGATTCCTAAGTTGACAATTCCAGTATGAAATTCTGGAAAACCCAACCTCGCAAAACCCAGAGCAAGCAACAATAACAAGTACATGAATAAGCAAAGCACTACGCAATCTATAATAACTGCCTGACCGATCACCATTCATACATTTATATTCTTATAAAAATTACCATATGCTTGGGTGGACACTTAGGACCAGGGCTTCTTATGCTACCCAAGTATTTAGATCACTCACATCCATAGACTATATCTAGTGTAGGATAACATTCCTTTCACTGTGTCATTAATTAGATCTGTTAAATTAGTCGATTTGACTCTCATTTGTACACCAATACACCAGCTGTTGAATATTCAAGAACAACTTGACTAGCAATCTATCAAACTTTCTACAGAATAGTATATAGGTCTCAGCACTGTTGAATATTCAAGAACAACGAGACTAGCAATCGATCAAACTTTCTACAGAATAGTATATAGGTCTCAGCACTGTCGAATATTCATGAACAACTTGACTAGCAATCGATCAAACTTTTCACAGAATATTATTATATAGGTTTCAGCACCGTTGAATATTCAAGAACAATTTGACTAGCAATCGATCAAGCATTCCACAGAATAGTATATAGGCCTCAGCACTGTTGAAAATTCAAGAACAGCTCGACTAGCAATCGATCAAACCTTCCACAGAATAGTACATAGGTCTAAGCACTGTTGAGTATTCAGCAACAATTTGACTAGCAATCAATCTAACTTTCAACAGACTAGTATATCGGTCTCAGCACTGTTGAATATTCAAGAACAACTTGACTAGCAATCGATCAAAGTTTTCACAGAATATTATATACACCTGTGCAAAAGTTAAGCACCAGCAAAAACAATAGAACGTAGAAACATGATGGTACAACTAGGCTGCCATACTTTTTGTCCCCGCGTTAGCTGACATAATTCCAAGTACGAAATGCACATGCATGCATGACTTCACGCCGCTTGATGTCCGTGCGTGGCGGGAAACAGCACACGTGTTCAGTTATGTAAAAGTCCAGTTTGAGGTGTAGAACATTACATACAGATTTAGGCGACAAGATTAGGAATTTTGTGTTCATGACCGTGGTTTATTTGTACAGAGCGAATTAGCTCTTGATTGTGAACCGCTATGGCAAGACGAAGGTTAAGTGATCGTGTTAAATGGCAAATCATAGGCATGCATACCACTGGTATGTCATGCAGAGAGATTGGCAGACAGCTGAACATTAACCATACTGTAATCAGTCGTTTGATTGCAAAACATGGGCAAACTAACGAGGTGAAGGACAGGCCTAGATCTGGAAGACCGAAGAAGACTACTGCCCGTGATGATCGAGCCCTAGTACGCCTTGTTAGGAGATCTCCATTCACCAACAGCAGAGTGCTCAGCCAGCAATGGGAAACGCGCAATAGAGTGTCAATGTCTACCGTCAAAAGGAGACTGTATGCTGCTGGCATGAAAGCTAGGAGACCTGTCAGACGTCCTCTCCTCACTGCACACCACAAAGAGGAGCGTCTGAGGTGGTGCAACGAAAGAAGACACTGGAACATGAGATCCTGGAGACGGGTACACTGGTCCGATGAAAGTCGGTTCCTGCTTCATGCCACAGATGGTCGAACTCGTGTATGGAGGTCCAGACGCACGGCATACGACCAACATAACATCATGGAAGAAGTTCCATTTGGTGGAGGTTCCGTTATGATATGGGGGTGCATCTCATTTGATTGTAAGCTGGATCTGTTGACTGTACCTGGAACACTAAATGGACAAAGATATCAAGATTCCATACTGGATAGAGTTGTTGTCCCTCATTTTGTAAATCATGCACCTGGAACCCACCCTATATTCATGGATGACAACGCCCGACCACATCGTGCTAGAGCTGTGCATGAATAACTCCGCCAGAAGGCCATCGAAACCCTACCATGGCCAGCAAGGAGCCCTGACATGAACCCTATTGAGCATATCTGGGACATTCTGGGAAACATGGTGAGAAGGAGGGATCCTCCTGTGCAGAACCTACAGGAATTAACAGCCGCACTCCATCTTGAATGGCAACGAATACCACAATGGCGTATCAGTCGGTTGGTGACCAGCATGAGACGTCGTGTCCAGGCCGTCATCCAGGCACAAGGTGGATATACCCGGTATTAATAATGACAGTCTCAAACTCGTGCACAGATGTTAAACTTCGTTTTCAGACACCATTAATGACAATCTAGCCACGTGTGTCAACTGTAGGGCAATAGTTGTCACTTGTGTCAACGTAACCATATTCAGGCCTCGTTTTCAAGTTCAAAGAAAAACATACAGTGTTTCCCCACCATCATAATCAGCATTCCTCTAGGTGCATTATTACCTCTTGCACTAAGATGGATGGGTACATAAATGTTTATGCTATTGCTTTCTTCATAGCACATGAATATACCCTCGCATGTGCGTAAAAATAGGGTGGTGCTTAACTTTTGCACAGGTGTATATATGTTTCAGCACCGTTAAATATTCAAGAACAATTTGACTAGCAATCGATCAAGCATTCCACAGAATAGTATATAGGCCTCAGCACTAATGAAGCGACGTGTACTACAAAAACACTAAGTAAAATCCATGTTCTAGTTCAAGTATTAACCCCCAGCATTCCGATACCAAAAGTCCATTCCTTACTATGTCTTTAGAAAGAAACTGGTATAAACCCTTCAACAACTTAAATGGACAATGCCACTTTCTTTGACAGCACCATCCTCAACAAAATAGCGGAAAATTATATACCAGCTTACTTTTCAATTCTATCAACAAACAGACTCCTAGTACCAGTGTGACAAGGGATAAAATATACCAGACAAACTGAAGCTGTAGTCATGCACACAGTTAAAGCAGTGGTCTCAACACAAGTAAGCCGACCATTAACTAAATGTGACAAATTAATGTAATTTCCATAGGATTCATAGTTTTTGCCAATAACATGGACATGACTACATTCAAGCTAACACAACCACATAGCATTAAAGGATATTCACTAAGAAGGTAGCAGACAAACATCAAAGCAGAGAGACATGACTGCATCAGCTAAAGCATATAGGCAAAATAAATAGCAAATTATAATACTTACATAGAATTCATGTCATGAAAACAAAATAATTACCACTGAAATAGATAAATAAAATAGTTTCAGCTGCTATCACACTGCTATGCATAAACGACGTGTAAGGATAATGATTCCCCACCTGGTGGAGAACAAACAGAATTCACCAAATTTATTTTCTGACAATAGAATCGTGTTACTTCCACAAACTTTAATTTCAGGCCTAAAATTAACCACTAGCACACTGATGTCAATGTGCAATCTTTTGCAGTGACAATAGCAAGGAAACTAATGTACATTTTCCAACAATTTTTTGTTAAAGATGATGCTGTCTATGACAGCACCATCTCCCAAAAAATTCCCGAAAAGAAAATACCACCAGTTCAACTTTTAGATTAAGTGCATCTAAAACACCTTAGATAACTTGATATTTTAAATCTACTCTCATTAAGGAAATACTCTGAATTGTATGTTGAATGTTGCATAACACATTAATTTTTGTTCTTTTAGTCATGTTAATAGTATAGATCATTGCCACTCCCACCCACACATGTGGGCTAAACTATAAATAGAATGTCAACCCTTCAACACCTGAATCTGGACAAGAATTTTCCAATTTTCTCACATGGAATGTTTAACAACAGACAGGTCGTTCCAGAAAATGCACCACCGAGACGACTGGCTCAGTCATCAAGTCAGTCATCCCAATGGAGCACTTTCCACAGTTAAAGGTCTTCCAGGTCTGCACCTGGACACTTCAAGGCCACTACAGAGACCACTTTTGGCATGTTTAAGTGCCAAAGGGTTAAGACCAAAGCAGATTGATATACATTAAGTGGTACTGACAACCAAAAAGAAGAAACATAAAAACCCCACCTGGTTCAAGTCCAATCCCTCAGAAATTCACCGTGCAACCACAGTCTGGTTCAAATATAATCCAGGCAACACATTAAAGGTATACTGGCTATAGAAAAAGCAAGTTTCAATCAAAATAAAATGTGAACCTAGTTGAAGTTGCCCAGTAAACTCCTGACAAACCCCACCAAAACCAGGTAAGTTTTAATGAGATACATTTATCAGGATTAACCCCTGGAAAATTACTACCCCTAGACATGTTCAAAATTTTACACCAGGATTAACATAGCAATGTTTAAATATAAATAATAAGATAAAGTCAAGTGTTCCAAGTATGCTATCTAAGCCAGGTTCTCTGTATACTTCTCTCCGTTTATAAATAATTCACCTCGCCTGAATAGAACTCTGTTATTTTTCCTAAATTCACGATTCATTATGTTTACCAGTGTCTTCTTTTTCTCATGGTCGTTTTTAATCAAATGGTCCTTACAATAAATTTCTTTATCATTCATCTCCTTAATCCTATTACGGACCATAGCTCGCTCGGGTCTTCTCAAGAAACAGCAAATTAGTGGTCGCGGTTTTCCACGCCCCGGGCTAACCCTCCCTAGACGATGTGCATTTTCTACATCTATCCTCATGTTTAGTCTGAATTTGTCTTTAAATAGCCGGTTAACTAGATCAATACAGTTTTTGCGGGGTTGTTCAATGACACCATAAATCAGCAGGTCAAATTCAAAAGAATAGCTCTCCAAAGCATCAACTTTTTCGTTCAAAATGTCATTGTCCTTTTTAAGACTTATGTTATTAGCAACAAGACTACGGATCTGGTTATCATGTTTTTTAGTTGTAGACTTTATTTCATTGACTTCATTTGTGACAAAGTCGATGGATTTTTGAATGGAATTCAGTTTCAGCTCTAATTCACTTTCATGAGAATTAATACAAATTAACAAATCGTTTCTCACATCGTCTATTGCATGTAATATGGATCCTGCCCCACTGTTAGTGTTACCTTCATTCCCAAATTCTTCGCTCCCAGTAACACCAGCCATCTTCTTCACACACCCAGACGATCCGTCCAATAGGCTCGAGCGTGGGCTCCCGTTTAGTGGCAACCGCTCTCGCCTGTCCTCATCTGAAACCGGTCCCGGCGAATTAGGAATTTGCTGGATGTCGTTCACGTGGGATTGATCAAGTTCAAGATGGCGGCGTTCATGTGCCACCCTTTCGCGACAATCGCCTTCACCGTCTCCACCGGTCTTACTCTTTCTTCCCGAATTTTTTCCCATCTCTCGTTTGTGGCTTAACACTACAATTATCCCAAAATATTGTATTGATGACGAAAATACTGCCTATTTAAACTTAATTTGGACAAATTTTAATAAAACTTTTGCTGGTCAAATCACGATGTTAATCGATTGACATCCCGGATCGAAAAAACCAAAACATCGTTATCGTGTTGCTTTCAATATAAACTGTTTTAAAACGCCACCCGGAGGTTCTTCATCAGTTGGAGGGATCTACATGTAAAAGAAGAAGAAGACGAAAAATGGCTTCCTCTGCTCGAAAAATCACCAGTGTTTTCAGACCTAATTTATTTGCTGACCAGGTCGCAATAGTTACAGGTGGCGGTACTGGCATTGGTAGAGCAATTACGGAGGAACTTTTACATTTGGGTATTGTTTCTTGAAAACGTGATTATACCACTAAACACCAGTTTTCGTATCTGTATATAACCAGGGGTATCGTGACATTTCGTACCCTTCTTCTTCCTGTTAACTAGCCGCCTATATCTTGATTCTAACCCCTCCCATAGGTTTACTATGGGCTTCAGTTGTTATTACACCACAAAAACATCCATTACCGTTCAATCACTACTTGCTAAATCAATTATTTGCATTTTGCTATCAGAATAAGATTTGTATGCCTGCATACACACCTCCCCATGCCTAATCCTATTCTTATGGACCCTCAACCAGGCTACTGGTTGAGTCCTACCTCCAGCCTACCATCAGGTATAGACTGGCACCAGTCTATACTCACCTCATTGTGACGCTTGTCGCTATGCGCGCTCACGCATGCGCATCAGAGCCCGAATAGGAAACAGATTCACTTTTCAATTATTCTGCATGCAGAATAGTTGTCTAAAAATATTTATATAAAAGTTTTTGTGTTTTGCGCTGTGGCAGCGATACCTTTTGACTTTATATCTCGGAACAAGATGCCCAATATGAAGTCAATCCTCCCTAAGTTACGTCTAGGAGTATAATTGTGTTTATATGGTATCTTATAGACGAATTTATATATTACCGGTTTTCGCGAAGATCGTTTTTGCTTCGTGGTATCTTGATTGTTATGCCTATCCTAAATCATCATCATCATTGATAATGTCCAGTCCATATATAGAGCCTGTAACGAAGTTATTTCTAGTGCATTATAAGGATTATATTAAAATCCCTTGAAAGTTTCTGGTAAGGAAATTTGAATTTTCCCGCCGTTAGAACTGAGTTGAGGGTGTCTCTTGTGTGAGAGTTTGAGCGGTATGCTTCATTGTTACGTTTTTTCGTTTGTAGGAGTTAGCGAAAAGGTCAGATAAGACTAAATGTTCGTCGGCAAAATGTGATCGTCATCACTCGATTCGCCGGGCACGTTTGTGCGAAGTGTCCTGTACTACTAATGCTATGTGTGTGTTTTGTAAAGGGTGGCCGGTTTTCGGTAGCGAAAGCATTCTTTAAAGATTGTCGGTCTAACAATCGCTGCCTCTGGTCGTCCTTCCCCTTCCTCCGTTGCTAGCAAGACAAGGGCGGTGTCCTTTGCTTCAACCTCTGTTCCGTTATCGGTAGCAACGGAGGGGGGAAATTCATCGGGAAATTTGTACGCCGTGATGGCGCTCTTTGCTAGGTTGGAGTCGTTTGCCACCGTTTTGACGAAATCACTTGATGAAAGGATCTCTTCTGCAATAAAAGAAGCAAAAAGGAAGGAGAGCTCGTCAAGCTCCGAGGATAGCCCGAAGGCTAGCGGGCGTTCCCGCAAATGGGGGAAGCCGGTCCCCCTGTCCTCTAGACAGGTGATGGAATCGCCGAAAAAGCAGAAGACAAGAGCATCTAAGCTCTTGAAGGTGTGCTCGGAGGGTGCACCACAGAAAATCCACGTTAGACTAGAAGGTGACGGGCATAACCTTCAAGCAGTGGTGGCGTCGGCGGAAGCTGGCGTCCATAAGGCTAGTACTTATGAAAATGCCAATGTAACGGTGGTTCCAGTGGTTAAAGTAGTCTTGAAAGCGGCCATTGTTGAGAGGTTGTTACCTAGTCTTGCTAATTCCGGCTACTTCCGTTTTACGATTCTCATTCTTTTTCCGGCCGGACTTCCGGTTTAGCGAGACATCCGGGTCGTCAAGATCCGGTTCCGGCTTCGGTAGCTTCCGTTTCCGGAAGGACTTCCGGTTTGGGGGGGGGGGGGGGTGATCCGGGTCATCAAGATCCGGTTACCACTTCCGTTTCGGTAACTTCCGGTCTGTCTTCCGGTTATGTAGGACATCCGGGTCCTAGAGGTCTAGTGTCTATTTCCGTTTCCGGGTCTTTTAGCGCTTCCGGCCATTCCGGATATCCGGAGTCTGAGGACTCTTTTTATTTTCCGAATTCTGGTAGAGGCGTTTCCGGTTCCGGGGCGGACACTAGTCAGTTTACTTCCGCTTCCGGTATTAGAAGTGTACTTCCGGGTCGGTCAGACCTGGATGTAATTCCGGTTTCCGGTTTCATGAGAGATTCTGGAAGAATGTATATCCGGGTCTGTTGGACCCGGCATTGCATTGTTCATCAATTTCCGGTTCCGTTTTTTCAGTTCCCTTTTCCGGTTAGTCTGTACATCCGGATTGTAGGATCTTGATCAGTTCCGGTAGTCTACTTCCGGTTTTATCCATTTCTTTTTTCTTTTTTTCCACATCCAGATTTCGTACAGCCGGGGATAGGGTCATTTCCGGTTTTACCCGGCATTACATGTTACATCCATTTCCGGGTTTTCAGCTTCCTCTTCCGGTAATTCTGGGCATCCGGGTTGTAGGATTTTGATCAGTTTCCGGTAGTATACTTCCGGGTTTATGCATTTCCGTTTCCCTTTTTCCATATCCGCATTCCTAGAATCTAGTCATCTTCTTGCCTAAGAATTAGTCTTATTTCAGTTTTTGTTTAATATTGGGAATGTTAAATTGCTGAAAATAGTCATTCCAAGTCATTGCCAGTCTTGTAGTCTCTCTTGGAATGATAGTCTATTCAGACATTTATTCGTTTATCAGCGACAATTTCAGCGTAATTAAAGACTGTCCTGACTGGTTACCGTATGGGATTTTGTTGCAGATTATTTTCTATGCGCATTTCATAAGCCGATAAGTCAGGTGGTATTCTACGCATTATTTCAAGATACGATTTTTGCTTTCATCCAACTTTAGATGGCCAGTTGTCTTCGGGCCATTCAGCGTTTTTTCTCGCTCCTTTTACCTCTTATGGCGGCAGGTTGACATATTTATTTAACCAAAGGGAGTTTATTTGTGGAGGGGATAACCCTGATTCTTAAGTAAATCGTAGTATAATTTCGTCAGGCGCTGAAAAGAATTAGATTCAGTAAAGGTTTCATAGGATCATTATGAGTACAGGATTAATGTCTACAAGTACATTATTCGCTTAGAAAGGATAATCAATCGGATAAAGGGGCAGGAAGGAAGAATATGAGTCGGATTCTTCTGCGTTGACATAGTTTCGGTGAGTTCATTTTGTTTTCATTTTTTCCAGATTTTTGTTTGGTTTTCCTTTTATAGCGTAAATTTTGCTCTATTTTGACTGGGTTGCTGCAGGCCTTCGGACGGGGGTTCGGGGGGGCGGGGCTCGGGATTTGCTGGGTATTTTGGGGGCAGTTTGGCTGAAGGTTGTTGGTGAGGTCGGTGAGTCTTGGGTTTTTGCTCGTTGAGGTTGTTGTCAGGGGGTTGGCGGCGGGCCGGTTGGAGTGGGGTTGGGGTTGCGCTGGAGGGGGGAAGAGCGGACGAGAATCTTTGGATTTAAGCATCCACCAACTATTTCGGTCAAAATGTTTTCTAAATCTTTGCAAGTCCAGAGATATTACAGTTGTGATATGTCGTCTGCAAAATTCAGTATTCAATCAGTTAATATCTAGTATCAGTGTTCAATCTTTCTTGGGGATTTCTAACACAATGGCATTTGTTAGTACAAAGATGAAATTATTGATGCTAAGATTATGAATATAAGAATCAATAAATTTATTAAAATCTTTTAAGTTTCTGCCTCGTGGCATAAATATCGAATTGTTTAGGATATCTAATTTATCAGCAAGCCCGAGCGGCTAGGCAACCGTTGATGTATTCAATACAATTTTTTATTAAATCTCCATGGTTATACGATGTTTAAATTAGATAGTCTAATGTGGGCCATAGTTCGCTTATCAGGACCTTGTGACTTGTCATGTATGCTATTCATAGAATTGTGATGACGGTCATCACTAGTGACTTTCCCGTAGTTCATGTAGATCTCGGGCACATGATTTGGCTATATCGTGACTCTAAACACTACCATAGACTTACTATGGGGTTTTGGGTTTGCCACAATCTCTGGTTAAATCTCTGTAAATAATATTATCTAAAATTTTTGCAGAGTCTTTAGCATTATTAATAAGTTAGGCTATTCTGATATGACCCTTTTTGGTCTCCATTCAGAGTAAGCGGTATTATTAAAATATCCATAATAAACGTGAGTTACCTATTTAGTGAGGTATAAGCGTTATGATATAGGCCAGGATTTTTGGCATATGTAATCTATGTGTTTTCTATGAGCACTCCTCTTTAGCATATAGTAAGTTTGACTCTTCTTTAAGGGGGGGGGGGGGGGGGCCCTTATTAAAAGGGGCTAGATATTCCTGGATCTAGAATCCTTCTATGTAGTCTCCTCTTCCAAAAAGGTTTTCTGTTCCTTATTATTAGAAGCTATTAGCTTTAGAGGGGTTGTGTTTGTCTATGATTGTCAGGGAGTCTATAGAAGAAGCTATTCATTGGAAAGTAGATCCAGGCTTCTGTGCATTGGTCGGATTGTCTGTTAGGCTTCTAAATCTCAATTCGTTCAGTCATGGCCATGGGGTTTTCTTTCATTTTTATAAGGAGGAATGAGGTTTAGTCTTATGGATTGTCCTCTAGTAGAGCTGTTCGCGGCCTCTCTGAATGCTCAGATCTTCTCTTACATGTCTCCTTTTCTGGACAGTCAACCCCTCAGGGGTGGGGGGGGGGGGGGTGGATGCTCTGTCTCAGTAGTGGACAGGAATGTTCGCCTATGCCTTCTGTCGAACGATTTTGATTCAGTTAGTTCTGAAGAGGGTCAAGGATCAGGTTTGCGAAATTCTTCTGATAGCTCCCTGTTGGCCAAAGAGGATTTGGTTTTTAGACCTTCTAGATTTTCTGGTAGATTTCCCTCTTCTTCTTCCAGTATACCAGGATCTTCTATCTTAAGTAAGAGGTCTTTGTGTGCATCCAAATCCAATAAATTTTAGTCTGTGTGTCTGGAGAATCTCGAGTCTGAAGTCCTCGAGAATAAGGTTTCTTCTGATATCAGGAAATGATTTACTCTGCCAGAAGGGATTCGACCCGTTGAGTTTACAAGGGTCGATTTTAAAACTTTAGGTGAATGATGTTCAGACCAAGGTTTCGTGCCCGATTGTGGTTCGATACCCAAATTATTAGATTTTTTATCTTATCTGTTTGGGTATTTTCATTTGTCAGTTATTACGTTCAGGGAGTATAGATGTTCTCTGGTGTCATCCCTTCCTTGTCTTCTGTATGCCGATGTCAAGGATATTAAGACGTTTAATAGCTTTATTAGAGGTCTAAGTAATATTCGTCCTCCGATTGCTAAGTCTTTTCCTTCCTGGAGTTGGGCTTTGGTTCTTCAAGTTTTGGCAGGTCGCCATTTTGAACCTATTTCTTCTACCAATAGTAAGCTTGGTTTTATTTTTAATTGTCAAAGCTGTTTTTTCTTGTTGCTACAGCCTCTGCTAGAAGGCGTTCAAGAGATTCATGCTCTTTCTGCTGAAAAGGAGAGATTTATAGTTTCAGGAGACGGCTTTGATATCCCAGAAGGAATTTTTTATCTATAACTCGCACTAACCGCTATCCTGCTAGTCCAATCATTTTAAAATCTTTTCGTCTGTCGCCATCCGAAAAATTTTGGTGTCCTATTAGGGCATTAGGAACCTTCAATCAGCGATCAGATGTTATAAGAATCGATCCATCTCATTTATGTTTTTCCTACGAGGAAAATTTATCTAAGCCGGTCTCAAATTCTTCGATTGTCAGATGGATTTTGAGAGAATACTTAGTCCTTGTTATGAGATAGCCTCACCGGATCAAATTAATCTCTCCCTTATTAAAGCCGATGAAGTTAGAGGTATGGCTACTTCTTTCGCTCTTTTTGAGGGATCGTCTTTAGATGAGATCATGCAGGTAGCAGGAGGGAAATGTGAATACACCTTACATCCTTTTAGCTCAAAGACCAGATTGCAGGCTAATCATGGTGTGATTGAGCTAAATGCACTATTAGGTTACGTTATTAGCATTTGGATAAGATTGATTTAATTTTATCCTTTTTTGTTAACTAAAAAAAGCCGAAGACTATTTACCAAGTACTTCCCACCATTTTCGTTAGGACTATGCGTCTGTGAGATAGGGGGAGAGTCTTCTTTTGGTTTTTAGTTATTTCTTTAAGTTCAACTTGTTGTTCGTATTTGCTAATCACGGTGTGATTGAGCTAAATGCTATATTAGGTTATGTTGTTAACATTTGGATAAGATTGATTTAATTTATCCTTGTTTGTTGACCAAAAAAGCCGAAGACTATTTACCAATCACTTTCCACCATTTTCGTTAAAAGACTGCGTCGGTGAGAAATGGTGAGTCTTCTTTTGGTTTTTAGTTATTTCTTTAAGTTCAACTTGTTCTTATTTGCTAATCACGTTGTGATTGAGCTAAATACACTAATATGTTATGTTCCACCTTATGTGGACAGGGGGCACTGACCAAATCTACGGGTTTAGCAAGTAGTGATTGAACGGTAATGGATGTTTTTGTGGTGTAATAACAACCCCCCACAGACCCCCCTTGCGGGTTGGTCTGTTGTTTTATTAACCACTATAAAAACATACTTACCGTTCAATCACTACGACCCGGCCTCAACCACCCCGCGTGGTAAGATTTGAGAATCAGACTAAATATTTTGCACTTAAATTTAGAAAAGTGAATCTGTTTCCTATTCGGGCTCTGATGCGCATGCGTGAGCGCGCATAGCGACAAGCGTCACTATGAGGTGAGTATAGACTGGTGCCAGTCTATACCTGATGGTAGGCTGGAGGTGGGACTCAACCAGTAGCCTGGTTGAGGGTCCATAGGAATAGGATTAGGCATGGGGAGGTGTGTATGCAGGCATAAAAATCTTATTCTGATAGCAAAATGCAAATAATTGATTTAGCAAGTAGTGATTGAACGGTAAGTATGTTTTTATAGTGGTTAATAAAACAACAGACCAACCCGCAAGGGGGGTCTGTGGGGGGTTTGCCATGATACCTGGTTAAACTCTAATATGAACATAGGCGTTGCCTATAAGCGAACGCAGACACAATTTTTGGGCATTTATTACTTAATTAAATAAGCTATCTCGGAGTTCCGAATGCGCATGTGCAGCAAACGTCAGGTCAAAGGTCAAAGCACATAAACAAACCACTTTGTGTGCCTTCGCTTAGCAATAATCACATAGCTTTTACGGTGTTTTCAGCTAAATAAACCTTTTGCAAGCATCTCGCTTCATAAAAATAATATTCTTAAGTAGTAATCACCGCGTGTTTATAAAAGAAATTTCATATGCCTAACACGAATCGCACGAAATACCCTATTTTTGTATATGCCCTATATAGTTAGCCTATATAATATGTAGTATTGATTCCCGCGATTGTCGCCGGCTATTTTATATATACACATTTTTTAAATTTCATACCCATATTGATTAAAACCTACAAAATTACCAGTTTAACTATTATTTATTTATATATAATTAGCAGCCTCGGCGGTTAGCGTGTCGACGCCCCGCTGCCCCCCACCCCCAACCACCACGCACGCACGCAGACCCCCAAAATAGCCGCGGCCGGGGTGTCAAGAACGTACATATTTGTTATTAAATCTTTAAAAAAAACCCTCATGTTCGGCTGTATGTTTTAACCCATTTCCTCCAATAGATGTTGACTGCTAACCCTTTGGAAATTTATACCACATATCATATATAGGGCCTACATTCATGGGGGTGTAGGAACACACTTTGACGGGGTGGGGTGGTGCTAAACTATACGGGTGTGACCAAAACCTAAGGGACGCTATGGAGGATACACTGAGAGGAAAAATCGATCTCAGTCCATAATGACCGCGAGCTAAAATGACCGCGGTAGGGACGAAAATGACCGCTATAGTATTCCTATGGTATTCCTAATAAGCCTAACAATAACTACTATCCGCTACGAATATTCTATATGCGAATATTCTATATGCGTATATAAGTTACAATATATATTATATATATTATGTGTTTCCTACTACGAGTTCCTATCCTATCTAATTTAACTTATAAAATTTGTGTGGGTTTTTTTCAGGTACCGTCGCGTAGACTGTGGCTAAAGAATGGAACGAAAATTCCGGAAGTAGCAATTTAAAAAGTGAACACTACGTCTGCTAGATAATGCTAGAGTGCGCAAAGATATTTAGAAGAAGTTTAGTGCTACAAAAAGCTGTATTGAAATTGTTTTGTAAATATCTAACTTATGCAGAACGGCTTAACATTAAAACGCATATTTCGAATTTAAATGTGCATATTTACATGCGAAATGCTTGAAAATAAAATTAAGTAAAAAGTGAGATTTCATTATGTATAAATTAATAATACTTTTGGTTGTGAATTTGATTTCCTTCTTTTCATCATATTTAGCTGCGCAATTGAAGCCTCTAAAAGTATAAGATTTTAACAATTTATATTTGCGTATGATACGCTGAATTTTGAAATTATCAATTAGCAAATAAATAAAATAGAAAAATTTTGCAAGTTTGATTATTTTCACTACAAATGAGTTTCTCAAGAGGTACGGAAATCTTTGAAACAAGAATGTCTATTACGCAAAGAAATGTGTAAAAAGATTTGAGAAAATTTTTAGTCTGTAAGGGTCAAAAGTGATTACAGACTGATCTGTTACCTGAACCTGATACACGCAAAGAAATTTTGAGATAATTTTGAGTCTAGTAAGTTTGCGTCTGTAAGGGTCAAAAGTTTATTACAGACTGATCTGCTACTTGAATCTGATAGACGACGCGCAAAACATGTGCATTCTGATTCGTTGCAATCGTTACTGATAGTTCATTGGACAGAGAAATCATCATTGTGTTTTATTATAGGTCTAGACTTAGATGTGTATTCAGGCGGACATGCAATTAGCGTACATGTTATGCAAGCAGGGGGACTGGGTTGGCGAGATAACAATGCATACACTCCTACAAATCCCGCTGTGATTTTAACGCCAAAATTGCTGAAGTTGTACAATTTCTTCATACAAATAAATCCCTAAACCAATTAATGCTGACAGCAAGTACTTCCAGCGTGAGATTGGAGCTAACTTTTATGCATAAGTATGCAGTACTTTCCGCGAAGGATTGAAATACACAATGCTGAATATTTTGAAACATATTTCACTGGAACATATTGCTGTCAGTCTGCCAGTCCTAGTCAAATTTTGTTCAAAATATTCGCCACGTATTACCTGTTAAATAAATGGTTGTTTTTTATCCTAAATTTTGACACGTGAAAACACGTTGCACCTACACCATATATTTCTTATGCATGAGTTTATTGAAATAATATTGCCCATATAGATAAAGACAGATAAAAATTTGAAATCTATTTCGCTGGAACCTACTGCTGTCCCGGCTGCCGATGACAGTCAGATTAGTATAATATGAATCATAAATAAGATTACATTTCTGATCATCGAAAACATGTTACACGGCTCGTTGCGGCGTCATACAGCAAGAACACTATATAGCAAGACAGATGTAGGCCTACTGGAAAACCATTGAACATTTTGAATCCTATTTCGCTGACCCCGATAGTTGTTGGACCGGCCCGCCGCACATACTCAGCGCATGGTTGGGATCGATTTATATCATTTTAATCCAGAATTCAAATTTCGTGGTCGCTATCCAGCTATCCTATTGACTATTTTGAAAATAATTTCACGGGTTACTGTTGCTGCCTTTGACAGCAACCGCTCCCAGTCAAATTAGTTTCAAAAGACTCAACAGAATATTTATTTATTAAATTCGTGCAACTGACAGACTATTCCGGCTTTATGACGTATTTACACCTTACCATTCATAAGTGTATTGAAATGACAGCGCGCTATACAGCACGTCACACACACACACACGCACGTGCGCACACACACAGGAAATTCGCATTGGTGGTATGTATGTATGCATGCAGCCAACACAACTACTACTACTACACGCTGGACTCTTTCCAGCAGTGTGGAAACATGCTAAAGTTATACCCCTACACAAATCCGACTCCAAAGACAATGTATGCAATTATAGGCCAATATCAATCCTACCAGCTATATCTAAAATTATTGAACGCCATGTACATGATCATGTTTATAAATTTCTCTGTCAATATGGGTTACTGAATGAGTCACAGTCAGGCTTTAGACAAAAACACTCATGCGAAACCGCTTTATCAAAACTTGTTGAAAAGTGGCGATTTTCAATAGACAATGGTGATCTCATAGGAGCTATCATGATAGATTTAAGAAAAGCCTTTGATCTTTTAAATCATAATATTCTCTTGCAAAAGCTTGCCATATATAAATTTGAAACAGGATCACTAAAATGGTTTTCGTCATATTTAACCGATAGGCAGCAATATGTCTCAATTGCTGGAAAGATCTCTAAACATGTATCAACCCACATCGGAGTCCCGCAAGGATCTGTATTAGGTCCACTCTTATTTATCTTATATATTAACGACCTTCCACTCTGTACATCTAGTAATATAGATATGTATGCTGATGATACTACTTTGCATGTTAACAGCCGAAGCACCTCTGAAATACAAGAACAGTTAACAAAAGATATGAAATCTGTACAGAAATGGTGTTTAAATAACAAAATGTTGCTTAATGAGGATAAAACTAAACTGATGATGCTTGGCACTAATCACAAATTGAAGAGCATAACAACAGATATTGTAATACCTGCTGAAAATGGAAACTTAAATACTGTAAAATCGGATAAACTCCTTGGCCTACACATTGATAGTACACTCTCATGGCAAGAACACATAAGTAAAATCTGTAAAAAAGTTTCTTCCTTAATATACATGTTGAAAAAGAACAAGAATTATATGAATGTTGAACAAAGGAATCTATTCTATAAAGCTTACATCCTTTCACATATAGATTACTGCTCTCTCATCTACTATCATTCAACTGATACATTAGTATACCAGCTGGAAAAACTACAAAAGAGAGCAGCTCGTATAATACTATATGCCCCTTTTAGAGAACCAACTGAACAACTGTATAAACAATTGAATTGGACTACATTGGCTAAGAGAATAAACTTCAAAACAAATAGCATGACTTATAAAGCCTTAAATGACCTTACTCCAAGTTATATTAAGAACTTGTTCAAATATGTAGAAGATACACATTCCCTTAATTTACGTTCAAAAACCTTTGGTCATCTACATCTTCCAAAATTTAAATCTTGCTATGGAAAAAAGAGTTACACATATAAAGCAGTTCAACTCTGGAACGCATTACCTCAAAGCATTACACAATCTCCGACTCTATCATCATTCTATCATAATATTCAGAAGTATATGAATTCACATTAACCCTTTAATGAAAAATTTTGTCAAAATAAATCGTGACTGTCTATTTGCAAGTCGGGTGAAGACTGTTTCTGAAAATTGACTCCTGGAATGTCTGGTTCGGTTACCGAGTCAGTCATTCCAGTGGTAAATTTTCGGAAATAGTCTGCACATTTCTCAAGACCACTGCAGGGATCAGTTTGGGTCGGCTTCGTCATAAAAATGGTTAATATACTAAATAACTGAATACTCAGTATTATGGATTCAAGGGAGATAACTGTTGAAAATTATATTTTGAGTCATTTCTTCTCTGGACATATCCAGTGAGTTAATGGAAACTTGTTCATATTAATGTATATATGTAATATAAAATGTGTGAGTCGTGAGTGAGTGAGTGAGTGAGTGAAGGAGTGAGTGACTGACTGAGTCAGTGTGTGCGTATGTGTATAAGTGCATTTATGAGTGTGTTTGTATGTATGTGTTTGCTGCTTATTTAACTGTATATAGTTTATTGTGTTTGGGAGGGCCTCAGGAAGATCAGTTTACTGATGATATACCCTCGATAAATAAAGATTATTATTATTATTATTATTACTACTATTGGCGTATTACATGTATCAATGAATCAATTCACACCCTCCCGACACTGCCTCCTGCCACACTGTCAATCAAATAAGTTGTCAGAACAATGCGATTACTGATCACCCATGCACCTAAACAATCTAGCAATCAAACGATCAACAAGTCAGCCACTAGAGCAATCAGAATATTCATTCAGTCAATCAATGATTAAAGAATAAAGAAATGAATAAATCAATAGTTGGATTCAATTCAATTCAATTACAGCCAGGCATGCGATCGTTCGGCCAATCCATTAGGTATATATACGCACCATTGCAGTTATCTGGCGCCATAAAATACTAATCTCTTTGTGCTTATCAGAAAATGATGTCAGTGGTCTTAAAAGGACTCAAAGGCGTTGTGTATTACATTGATGACATAATGGTATCTGGCAAGAACCAAGCTGAGCACAACATGCGTCTCAAACAGGTATTTCAACGTCTCCAGGAATACAACTTGAAATTAAACGCTGAAAAATGCACCTATGGAGTAAACGAAATCAAATACTTGGGCCATGTGATTTCAGATAAAGGTCTGGAACCGGCTCCATCCAGAGTGGATGCCATCGTGAATGCACCTGTTCCCAAGGATGCTGTAAGTTTATGCAGTTATTTCGGACTTACGTTGTACTATTTACGATTTCTTCCAGATTATGCTTCGGTCTGTGAAACACTACGTGCATTGATTAGGAAAGATGCAAAATTCGAATGGAACTCTAATACTCAGAAAAGCTTTGACACTCTCAAACAGTTAATTACTGAACGACCCATACTTGCATTGTTTAACTCAGAATCTGAAACTTTCGTCTCTACAGATGTGTCAGCATATGGTTTGGGGGCAGTCCTATCCCAAATACAGGAGGGTGCAGAACGCCCTGTTGCATTGGCGTCGCGTACCTTAGCCGATTCAGAAAGGAAATATTCTGTTGGTGAAAAGGAAGCACTTTCTTGCTTGTGGGCATGTGAGAAATGGTACATTTATTTACGTGGTCGTCACTTTACACTGAGGACGGATCACCAAGCACTAACTACGTTGCTAAGTAGTAAAGGTGTAGGAAGACAGCCGATGCGTATCGCAGGTTGGAATGCTTGATTAATGCAGTTTACATTCTCGATTGTTTACAGGTCGGGAAAAGAAAACTCACCAGCTGATGCGCTATCGAGATTACCGGTACCGTATGACCCTGCTGAAGTTGACAATACTGATGAAATCATTTTAACACTACATGGTGATAATTCCGCAATTACCATGGATGAAATGACTACTGCTACAGTTAATGATGACATTCTACAAAAAGTGCAACATTTCATTCAGAATGGTTGGCCTACTAAATGTCAACTAGATGTGTCACTGACACCATACTTTGCAATTCGGGATGAGTGATTGGAATGGTTGTGTAGTGCGTGCTAATAACCGTATGTTGGTACCCACGGCTCTACAAAGTCGATTAATGTGTCTTGCACATGAAGCCCATTCAGGGATTGTAAGAACTAGCAACGGTTATGTGAACTCTACTGGTGGCCTCGGATGGACACTGCCATAGAGACACTTGTGCGAAACTTTCCTGCATGTCAATCAGCAGATAAAACAGCTGTGACGCATACACCTCCACTACAACCTGTGGAATGGCCTGACGGACCATGGCAGAAACTTGCAATAGACATACAAGGTCCGTACAATTCTGCCAAACCAAATGAACAATATGCTATTGTGCTTATTGACTTTTACAGTAAATGGGTTGAAGTTGCATTTGCTCACTCTGTGACAACCTCGACTATTACAGAAATGCTGGACATTATGTTCGTCAGACATGGCTATCCATTGGAAATTGTATCAGACAATGGACCACAATTCACAAGTCATGAATTTAAGGACTATTTAAATCACTACGGAATAAAGCATTGCCGTACTGCAGTTTACACTCAACATGCAAACGGAGAAGTGGAGAGATGGAATCGTGTTCTAAAAGACGCACTCCAAATCGCTTTTATTGAGAAGAAACCTTGGTTGTCTGCAACACGTGAATTACTGCTAGCATACAGGACTACACCACACCGTACTACAGGAAAGGCTCCTGCTAAGTTGTTATATGGTCAAAATCTACGTACTAAAATCAACATTGCAAAGCCAACTGTTACAAATGACCAGGTGGTTCGGCAACGTGTGCGTAAGAATCACTGGTCCCCAGTACAACAAATCGTACTATAATAAGAAACTTTCAGCAAAGGATCCGAACATCGCAATCCGTGATCGTGTTCGCGCTCGTATTCCAAGATTCGCAAGGAAAGGACGACAAAAATTTGGTCCTCCCGTCAAGGTTACTGGTAAACGAAATCGGTACACGTACGAACTATCTGATGGAATCGTCTATAATGCAGATAGACTCACATTAATGCCAGAGATGGACTTACAAATATGCGACCTTAACGTGGATGAGAATATCATCATGGATTTACCATCGTCAGATTCGCCGGATCTGGAATCGCCGGGTGTGGATTCGAATGAGGATTCAATTCGCCCATTGCAAATGCATACGAGACAACCCCCAGTGTGGTATAAAGATTACTTATTCTCGTAATGGAATATATTCGATAACGTGTGCCAAAATGGAATATATTCGATATTGTGCGACCAAAATGGAAGGTATTTCTACTGTGCTATGTTATTCATCTATTACAAGCTATATGCCTTTTCTATATTGGATCTAATATGTTTCATTTATCCAATATTCAATCCTATTCTTTTCAATGCGAGCTGGATCTATATCGTGGATATATTTTATATTCATATGCGACCTACGTAGTCACATAGTACATAACCTGAAGTTCGCTATTCAATGGAATTACACGTTTCCAATATACATACAACAATATAGTTATATGTGACACTACACGTACATTTCTTTGGGCAAAAGGGAAATGTAGTGTCGTGCACAAATACATTCCCCATAAAACTAAGTACACTTGTCGTAGCATGAGATGGCCCACCTAATTACCAGGCACTGTATCAGCATCTCCCAGGGACCTCAGTTAGTTGGTGACCATCGTACCGTACATACCTACTGGCCTCTGCTCTACTCAATTGTACTATTAAGCATATGTTACAGTCGTACCTTTATATTATATACAAGTATCAATAGTCATAATTCAGTGTAGTAGTTGATCTATTAAAGTATCAGTATTAAGTAAGTTCTAGTTGTGTCTACCTCATTGAAGTTACATACCGTTACTTCTAATTAAGTACTAGCCAAGTACTGGCTAGAACACTACACAGTCTATTACGGCCAGGAGGAAGAGGATTTTCTGCTGGCCTCACCCATTGAAGCGGTGGACATGGAAATGGATGAACATGCACCCCTCGCGGGGAGCATGGGCGAACTTTCCCATGGGTCTACTCCCGCAGGGGTAGGCTCCACGGTTCAAGGGGTGGCCCGGGTTGGAGCGGATGACCGCCGTTACTGTATACTTGGCAAGCCGAGGATATAACGGCGGCTGGTCCAGAATTACACCCCATATGCTTCCATGGCACCGGCTACTGGCTTAGCCACGGCGCAAAGCATGGCTGGTCTCTCAGGTCCACATGTTTTCCCTGGCTTGCCAGTTGTATCCACAGCTGAAGCCACGTTTACACCTGCGAGTGCTGTAGAGGATGACGAAGGCCTGTGCTTAGCCGAGCACTCACAGGTGGCCACAGAGGGGGACTGGTCTGACACGTGCCAATGGCTGATAAACGTCAGGCCAGAACTCAATGTGGAACAGTCAGTAAGCCAGCAGGGTCAACGTCCGTGGTTGGCTGGAAAGCCGGCAAATACCGCTATGCCATCTCTGCCATTAGCAGAACAAATAGTTGATGTTCATGGCGGCAGAGACGTCTATTAAACCAAATGGACGGCTTGCGAAGCCCCCCCCCCCCCCCCCCCCCCTGCGAGGTGGCAAAGCGATGTCATATTGCTGGTTAATACCAGAAGTACGGTAGTGCCAAAGCCGAGTGCTGATGATTGCGCAGCGCTTTGCGAAGACACATGGCCAGGCTCTTGTTCTAACACGGGAGCGCTGCGCTCAGAAAACACTGCGTTGCGAGATGCGGAGGAGACCTCTAGAGCAACCATAGCGGCGCACTTGCATGTCTCCCAGCTGTTACAGGGTGTAGTGACAGCATCTGCCTCATGCCAAGTAAGTCCCATCTCAGTTCAGAGAGCCATCCAGGATGGTATTAACCTGGCTCTGAACTACATGACGCGGGCAGTGACTAGAAGCGTCAGGGCGAGGCGCACTTTTGCACTAGACAATTTGTGCTCATCCCAGGACTTATACAACAGGCTGCTGTGAATGCCTATGTCAGGTCCTGGTCTCTTTGGGGGTGAGGGATGTAGACACCTCCAATAGACAGTCACACTAGTCAACAATCAGAGAGCGCTACACAAGCAATTTGAGGTGCTCCGTAAGGAGCACGTTCATGCAGCGCCCCCTGCGTACCGTCCACAGCGGGACTGCGGTGGCGCTGGTCAAGTCAGGCCAGCCACCGGCCCAGTGTAGGCCACGGCCACACCAGCACAGGCGCTGCCACCAAGGCAACCATCCGTGCACCTCGGTGCGTGAGATGCAGCACGCGAGGATCTGGTCATGGGACGCGAGGATCTGGTCGTGATAATCGTGGCTGATGGGCCGTTTTCCACAGGAACCACACCAATGCTAGAACCAGACAGTTCCACTCTTGCACTTCTTATGTTCACCTTTCTCCCTAGGTGGACCAGTGGGAGGTCGATTGACCCTCCACAAGCGGGAGTGGGCGTGGTTAACCCAGGACCACTTAGTCTTGCGATGGCTTTCAGCCGGATACCAGCCTGACTGGGTGATAGGCCCACCATCGCACCTGTCTCTGGTTCCGATCTGGACTAAAATTCCATGAGATCCAGATCAACGGTTGTGTTTAGAGGAAGTGATAAATTCCCTCATGCAAAAAGGAGCAATTCAACCGGCGCAAAATTGCCTGGGCTTTTATTCAACCGTGTTTCTAGTGACAAAGAGCACTGGAGGGTGGAGACCAATTCTCAACCTCAAGCCATTGAACAAGTTCATAGACACACCAAGTTTCAAGATGGAAACTATCAAGACAGTGTTGGTAGGGTTGGAGAAGGGAATGTGGACAGCATCAATAGATCTGAAGGATGCTTATTTCCACATTCCTTCTTCTTCTTGTCGTTCGCTGATCATACCGCCAGTCCTGTAAGTGACTATCGACATGATCATAAGCGTTAAGTGCGTGGATCCATGGTTTATTAGAGTGCGCCGTGCAGCCTGGAACCTCCGTCTTCAGCACTCGAGGTTTCTGTCAGGGTTACCTCACCCTTACCTCCTTTAGTCGCCTCTTACGACACGCAGAGGATACGGAAGGTGTATTCTAAGCCCCACCTACAGAGCATATTTCCACATTCCAATTGCAAAGAGTTTCCGTCGGTACCTGAGATTTGTTTTTTCAGGGCTGACTGTGGGAATTCAAGGTTTTTCCCTTTGGAATTTCCATGGCTCCTCAGGTTTTCACCAGGGTGGTTCTTGCAATAACAGCATACCTCCGCAGGAGAAGCATACAGTCCACACTTACATAGACAACTGGCTGTTAAAAGCACACAATCCGGAAAGTCTATCAGCAAATCTGGAGATAGTTTTGAAAACTCTCACAGACTTAGGCTGGATAATAAACTTTCAGAAATCAGAGCTAACTCCATCCCAGAAGGTTGTTTACCCAGGAATGTTCTTCGATCTAGAGATAGGATATGTTTATCCTACTCAGGCGAGAGTAGAAATACTCATCTCAGTAATACAGTCAGTGTGCAACAGTCGTCATGTACTAGCACGTGTTTACTTGAGAATGCTGGTGTTGATGGTTTCTCTGGAACCCGTAATTCTACAGATGGCCTTGCGCAGGCGACCTATTCAGTTATTTCGCATGACACAGTGGTTCTCCTTCGATCAATACTCACCATTCTGTTACTTCTGATATACAGCTGGCCCTGACAGCGGCTCTAGGATTATAGACTTAGAAAGCTTTACCGACTCCTGGGAACCGGGTACTCGGCTCCCAACTGCCGGGTACCCGTTTACCATAGAGCTCATTCTTGTTTGCATAGCAACAAGTGCAATACATGCTTTTTGCATTAAGGATTTTAGTGTTTTAAATAATCTAAGTCTTTAATCAGTGATAGTTTGTGTGTTCTGAAAAAGGATAACTAAGGACTATGGAGAATACCACCCAAGACAACCAGGTTGTATTGTTCTTTATTATCCATAGTTAAAAGACTTAGGTCTCTAAATTTTGTTGTGTCGCATGTTCCAATTTCTGACCCCATAGAATCTGGGACGTGTGCTAACAACGATATATGCCAGACGATCGCCTTCTTTAAACCCCAACAGGCGATCGGCAGATATGAAAATAGGTGTTTGCTACGGTATTTCTAACACGAATATCGGCTGACGTCGTTCTCCGTAGAATCCGAGCGGGTGACGTCACACCCGGTCGCTCGGATGTTTATGTGAAGAAAAATTTTTTCATTAATTCGCGCATCTTATTCTGGGTGCTGCGTACTAAAAAATGGTACCGGAAACTTTAGAATGATCAAGTTTACGTGCGATCACGATCGGTTTGCAATGATCGGTGGTTTCAAAATTCTTGAGTAGATGTGTGGTCTGCGGTTTTACCGTGTGAGACAGCAGTTTGATACATTTTGTTGTTTTCTTCACATATCGTGAGGCTTTCGTTAGGAGTATAATTGATATTAATATTAAATATACCTGAATGCTATGCGATATGATTCCTGGAGCCGTTACACATCCTGGAGGATCTATTATGGGTGTGTTTGTGCCCGCCGCGTTCTTGTCGTCATAATCAATGCGATCGTTGTTGTAACGTGGCGGGGTGGGGTGGGGTGCGGGGAGGTTACGGTTAATTTATGAGTCAAAATATTTGAAAATTAATTGTCTGCCTTCCATCCGGGTCTCGTTCCGCTTGTTTATTGTAGGTTTGTGCTTATTTTATAGGCCAAGCCAGCCCCGCCATCATGTGACGACTGCCATAAGTTTGTCCGTGTAATGTTCAAGGACCATGTCTGTTTTAGGTGTTCCCTGTGTAATATAGATCATAGGTGTAATGTTTGTGCAGTGTGGTCCGTCGAAATGATGGTTGAGTTCCTTGCCCAGAAGGACTTGGCTGGGTCTGACGCGGGGTCAGGCGGTCCGAGAGGAAATCGTGGAGCGCCCGGTTCGGCCGGTGGGGGTGCTCTACATCCCCAGCTGGAGGTGGCGGAGATGGCACCGCCGGCGTGGTTTGGTCCGGCTATGCAGGGTTTTCTGCATAGCGTTCTGCCCACGCTGGTGTCGTCCCTGCTACCAAAGGTTGGGGGGCAGTTTCTCCCCATGCCTGGTACGGATCCTGGCCTCGGACAGGATTCTGGACTGGTTACCGAGGGGGCCGTCTCGTACGGCCCCCTGGCGGTCCCGTCTGGCTTCGGCCAGATGGGTTCTGTCTCTCTGCGGCCACCTCCGGGTGGTCCAGTAGCGGTGGCCGGTCCGTCAGGTGTGGGAGCCGTCCGCCAGGACGGCTCCACGGTTGACTCGTCTAGTGACGGCTCTTCGGAGTCTGAAGACGAGGAGGAGAGGTTGCTGCGGCCCGTGAAGCCGCAGGTGGAGAATATGGAGGTTGATTCCGTCCTGGACGGAACCGGCCTCCATTTGTCTGGTTTGGCGCAAGCCAGGTCAGCGGCTCCACCTGTGGCTGAGGCCAATCCGTTACCTTGCACTGGTTCCGCGCGGCTTGGTTTGTCACGAGCCGTCAGGGGAACCGGTGTGCCGGGCCAGGCGTGGTACTCACCTATCTCGCCTGGTCCGGCAGCCGGACGTGGGGTGCCGTTGGCGCCCGTGTCCGGCTATGGTTCCGCGACTGTTACGGGTCCGTACGGTTTTCCGTGCGGACCTACCCCATGGACCGGAGTGTTTCATGGGGTGGCGGCGGAACCGTGTGGTAGCGGAGTGCCTGGCGTGTCAGCCGTGGCTCCTTGTCGGGAGGCCGTGGCTGGCAGACCCGTGAGCACGTCAACGGGTGACGTGTTTGCGGGGGTATCTTCTTCGGAGATAGATTGATCAGATGCTCTGGCGTGGCTAGCCAGAGTTGACCCGTCTGTGGTTTCGGCCACGGCCGATGAAGATGCGCCCCGTGCGTCGATTAGGACGGGGATTTTGCCCGCGGCCCGGATCCAGTCAGTGGGACTGGATCCACGGTTCATTGATTTGTTGGATGCTATTTATAGCAAACAACTAATGACCAAGGGTCAGCTCCCTGCGGCCTCCAGGGAGGTGCGGGCAAGGTGTCGTATTCCGCGGGGTGAATACGACAGGTATGGTGTAGTCCCGTCGGTCACGGAGGATGACCGATGGGTACTGGGCGTCCAGAGTGCCGGGTCGGGTGGTCCCGGTCCGGCACTAGTGGATAAGTCCCAGGTACACCAGGAAGAAGTCCTGGCCCTATGCGATGAGGGTGTGAGGGCAGCGATGAGCGCTGTCAATCACTCTTATCGTCTACTTCAGTCGGTGTGGGCTGAAGCGGGGGCAGGCCACCCTGTGCCACCTGTGGCGCTATCGTGTGTTAATGACGGCTTGGTGCTGTCAATGGACGCATTGGCAAGGGTGCAAGCGCGAGTGACGAAGTCCAGGAGGCAAATGGTCATTGACCATATGCGTCCGGCTACGGCAGTCAGGGAGCGTCTTCTTGGGACGCCCCTGACAGGGCCTAGCATCTTCGGTGGCCAAGCGCGGGCTATCTTAGAGGACACCGCCAGTATCGCGCAGAATCAGTTAGCGGTAAATCTACAGCTAGAGCTAGTGCGGCAAGCGCACGCACTAGGGGCTGTGGGTAAACCGTTAACGGGACAGCCTTCAAAGAAACAGAAGAAACATAAGAGCAAGGCGAAAGCCAGGCCTATTGCGACTTCTGTTTCGGCTGGGTTTTCGGAGCCACCGCCGGCGAAGAAACCCAGGAAGGTTGTAGAGGCGCCTACCCTCCCCAATGTTGCTCCTGACCGCCCTAGAGGCGGGAAGGGTAAGGGTAAGGCCTCAAAGGGCGGACAGAAGGGGCCGAAGCGTACCTGAGGGTACGCAAGCTCCCTTCATATCCGCCTGGACCGCGCCTGTGCGACAGGAACAGCGGTGCCAGTTATACCCGTCGTGCCTAGAACGAAATGGTTCTCACTCTCTCTCGTTGAGAAAGAGGGGGGGGGGGGGGCGGACTGCGAGCCAGACAACCCCGTTAGACGTCGAAGCGTCTATGGTGGGTGGAGGGCTCATGCGTTTCGTCGAGGCTTGGCGAGGTGTGACGTCAGACAGTCTGGTCCTGGGATGGTTATCCCAGGGTTACATGCCGGAGTGGTGGGACTTTCCGCCACAAAATCTGTCTTTGGCACCTGTCTGGACGCCCGTACCAAGGGAGCCAGACAAGTTAGAAGCCGTTCAAAAGGAAGTGTCGGGTTTGCTTCTGAAGGAAGCAATAAAACCAGCAAACCGGAACACTCCAGGCTTCTATTCAAACATGTTCCTTGTCCCCAAGAGCACAGGGGGATGGAGACCCATACTCAATCTCAGGCCATTAAATTGGTTTATCCATACACCTCGGTTCCAGATGGAAACACCGAGGTCGGTAATGGCGGGATTGAGGAAAGGAATGTGGTGTGTATCGATCGATCTGAAAGATGCATATTTCCACATTCCGATGAATCGGAGTTGGCACAGGTTTCTGAGATTTGCGTTTCAGAATCAAGTATGGGAGTTTACAGTTCTCCCGTTTGGCCTGTCGACAGCTCCGAGGGTTTTCACAAGAGTGGTCCTTGCGGTGACAGCGTTTCTCAGAAAAGAGAACGCGGCGCTACACACCTACATAGACGACTGGCTGCTCAAGGCAGACTCGGCAGCCAGGTTGAACATGGATACTGCTCTGACTCTGTGAAGTTACTTTCAGATCTAGGCTGGATAGTCAACGAGGAGAAATCCGAGTTGACGCCCACTCAACATTTCGTTTATTTGGGGATGCGATTCGACCTCGAGGAGGGCAGGGTTTACCCGTCAGAGCCCAGAGTGGTGTCTCTGTTAGCCATCCTCAGGAGTTTTCGAGTGGGAAACCACATTCAGGCGAGGCGGTTCCTTCAGATGCTGGGCATGATGGTCTCCATGGAGCAGGTTATCCCGTACGCTGCTCTAATGCGAAGACCTATCCAGTTGTATCTGATGTCTCTGTGGAAACAGAGAACAGAACCCCTGTCAAAACTGGTGCCAGTTTTGGAGCCGATAATATCGCATCTGCTATGGTGGAAACAGCGTCAGAATCTCCTAATAGGGGTTTCGCTGCACCTACCCCACCCCCAGCTGTCCGTTTACACGGAGGCATCGCTGGAGGGGTGGGGTGCCTGCCTGGGAGAACACCAGGTCTCGGGCACATGGACTCTCCCGGAGAGTCAGCTGCATATCAATCTGTTGGAAATGATGGCAGTGGAACTGGCGTTGGAAGAGTTCCTTCCGATGATCAGGGGCAAGGTGATATTGATACGGTCGGACAATTCGAGAGTAGTATCATACATAAATCGCCAAGGCGGGACCAGGTCGCCCACTCTGTGCATCAGGGTGTGGCACTTGATTCAATGGTGCAGGAATTACTCGGTTGTTTTGAAAGCAGCTCATATTCCTGGCCGATTGAACATTCTGGCGGATGCTTTGTCTCGCAGACAGAGAATCCTGCCAACAGAATGGTCCCTCAACCCTCCAGTTCTGCGACGGATCTTCGAGCATTGGGGCAAACCCAACGTGGACTTGTTCGCCACAAAGGAAAATGCTCAAATCATGACATATGTCTCGCCGATTCCAGATCCAAATGCCGTCGATACAGACGCTCTGGCGATAAGCTGGAGAGGGATGCACGCTTACGCGTACCCACCCACCATTCTTCTACCGAAGGTATTGGTGATGGTCAGGGAGGAACCGTGTCTGGTCCTGCTAATAGCGCCGTATTGGCCGAGCAGGGCGTGGTTCACGGATCTTCTAGATCTGCTGGTGGAAAATCCTGTGCAGTTGTCCGAGATTCCGAACATAATCTCCCAGGCCAAGGGACGCTTCCTACACGAGCGTCCCGAAATGTTCAAATTGACTGCGTGGATGTTGTCAAACAACGTTCCACGTCGGAAGGCTTTTCTCGACAGGCTGCTGATTTCATCGCGGCTGCGAGAAGGAGGTCAACCTTCAAGTCATATAACAACAAGGTTAACAGATTTGCAGACTGGTGTGAAGAAAAGGGTATTGATACCTTTCAATCCACTATTCAGCAAATAGCAGACTTTCTCTGTGAGCTGTCCTTTTCAGGACTAGCTCCCGTCACAGTCGCTGGATACAAGTCAGCTTTGGCATCAGTTATCCCTTGTCTAGCCAACAGGGATAGTCCAGAGGTGGCCCAGTTAAATGTGATGTTGAAGGGAATGAGCAATCTCCGGCCGAGACAACCGGTAGTCATTCCAGCCTGGAGTCTATCTTTAGTGCTTAATGTACTGGCCAAGCACCCTTTCGAACCGTTGCGTTCGGCTAGTCTAAAGCATTTGACTCTAAAGGCGGTCTTTCTATTGGCAGCTTCCTCAGCTAGAAGGCGCAGTGAGATCCATGCGCTTTCGGCAGAGAGGAACCGATTTATTGTTTTATGGAGAAGGTCTGCGTCTTCTGCCAAGAGCTGAATTTATGTCAAAGAACCAATCTTTGAGATATCCCGGCAAACCGATCATTATACCGAAGTTAACCAGGTTTGATCGTGATGCCAGTGTCTGGTGCCCGGTCCGTGCTTTGACTAAGTACAAGAAACGGACTGACTCGTTACGGTCGAACGATAGACATCTGTGGATCTGCCATAAAAAGCCTTATGGCGCCGCATCCATGGATACTATATCTCGTTGGGTGGTCGAATGCATTCAGACTACTCACGAGATGGCGACTGGGCACCAGGTGCAGGGCGTAAGGGCACACGATGTTAGAGGAATAGCCGCCTCGACCGCCCTTTACAATGGTGTTCCGTTAGAGGACATCATGGCCGTTGCACAATGGCACTGTGAGTCCTCATTTACGGATTACTATATGAGGGATGTGTCAGACTCAGCCAATCCACTCGCTTTAGCTGTTTTGAAACGATAGTTAGTGACCACACTGCTTTTCCCCTTTTTTCACTTTGGTAAGAAAAGAACCTAAAGCAGGCATGGTCAAGCGAGAGGATGTCAACCAGATTGTGTCACTGATGGCCGAACCGGTGAATGGTTGTAGGCGGTACGTCTGAAGTCCTGTTATCATAAGGTAATTCAATAAGTGAGAGTTTTTTGTATTATGTATATGTATCATGTTCATTCATCGTATATATTCATGCTCATTCCCAGGCTAATACAAGCAATATGCAGGGAGTAGTTAACCCTCTTGGCATATTTGTGTTTTCAGGCGAGATACATGTTCGTTAGTTCTCTCCCTTTTCTTAGGAGAAAAAAGGGGGGGAGCTGTGACGCGAATGTGATTCGGTTCCGTGAACTTGACGGTCCTTTTAGGTCTCCGTTAGTCAAGTTTGAAGTCTAAAATCTTTCTCCAAGGGGAAAAATTAGCATGTATGGCTTGCCCCTTCCCACCAGGTTACTGGTCAAATCTGGTGTATATCAGAAGTAACAGAATGGTGAGTATTGATCGAAGGAGAATGCAGGAAATGTCAATTTCCCTTTCTCCGAGATCTAACAATACTCACCATTCTGTTACGGACCCAGCCTCCCAGCCCCACGGAGGCAAGCCATAGTTTTCTCTTGTTTGGTGGCTATGCAAACAATATGAGCTCTATGGTAAACGGGTACCCGGCAGTTGGGAGCCGAGTACCCGGTTCCCAGGAGTCGGTAAAGCTTTCTAAGTCTATAATCCTAGAGCCGCTGTCAGGGCCAGCTGTATATCAGAAGTAACAGAATGGTGAGTATTGTTAGATCTCGGAGAAAGGGAAATTGACATTTCCTGCAATCCAGAGGACAGGTTCCCTGGACTCGGAGGTGTCGGTATTGGAACCTCTTATTCACCACCTTCAATGGTGGATGAAAAGAGAGAATCTCCTGGTGGGATGATGCTCACCCCTGCCCACCCTCAAGTAACGATGTACACAGATGCATCAATGGAGGGATGAGGAGCTTGCGTGGAAAAAGCCACAGTATCAGGGCTTTGGAATCTAGATCAGTCACAAGAACATATAGATCTCTACTAGAATTACGAGCAGTAGTTCTTGGCCTGGAACATTTCTTAAAGAAAGTTCAGGGCAAGATTGTTCTTCATTGATCAGACAACTAAGCAGTAGTAACTTACATAAACTGCCAGGGCAGAACGAAGTCGCCCAGTCTGTATGATGACTTGGAAACTGCTGGTGTCTAGATCATGTGCTCACTTTGAAGGCAGTTCACATTCCGGGAAGGCTAAATCTGTTAGCAGATTCACTGAAGGATGAGTGTTTTGCCCATGGAATGGTAACTAAATCAATGCATGGCCGATCATCTATTCGAGCACTGGGGGAAACCCAACATAGATTTGTTCGCAATGAAGAAGAATGCGTCTTCTCGGATGGGACTTTAAATTGAGGTCCCGTCATACAGTGCCCATCACTGTGTGAACGTGAGCTAGGGTTAGGTAGGGAAAAAAACCCTCGGCATAATCAAAGTAAACCGGATGCTGAATGGATTCGTCCTCGGATGGAACCACACAACATATGGATTACAAAAACAAAACAAAATTGTTAGAATTAGAATCTTTCGGACTTTTCGATGGGACTATGGAGGGATGTAACCCGGATGACTGATCGAGTTCGTCCTCGGACGGACACAGTCACCATACGGGCTACCTAACCAATCAAAATCAAACAAGTGCGCGCTGGTGCCTGCTCGGATGATGGCCAGAAGAGCAAATGGGTCCCAGGACCCGAAAGACCCCACAACCCAACCTCCCCACTCCCCCCAAAGGGGCCGGTGAGGTTTCTGACCTAAAGCCCCCCCCCCCCCCCCCCCCCCCCCCCCGGGTACATCAGGTCATAAGACCGTACGCACCTACTCCCCCTCCCCCGACCCAGCACCTACCCCATCCCTTCCCCACCCCAGTTAGGTCCAGGTTAGGCTATCGCCATCACCCACGCCCAAGCACGAGGAGCAACAGAAAAGCCATGGACAAGAACAGCAACATGAGACAAAATCGAGAGACAACGATCAACACACACACACACAGAGAGACACAAGCTAATGCACAAACCGACGTCACAAGAATTCACAAGAATTCAACAGAAACCATAAAGGCCAGGCGTGAGTCTAGACCCTAGCATTGGGAACTAGCATATAAACGCCTTAAATATTACAACACACAAGAAGAATGCGAAGATGACGATGTGCGTGTCTCCGATTCCAGATGTAAATGTGCTCATCCACTCCACATTGATATGGGTAACTCACATACTAAATTTGGTTGAATTCCGTCCAATATTTTTGGAAGAGTTGCATTACAATCAATTTCTAGACACCGACTTGGACTGCACCCCTACACACCCCTGGGGATGGTGCCAAATCTAAATCTGTCTAAGCACTCCACATTTATATGAGTAACAAGGAACTGACCTACTCATTTGAAATCATTAACCAGTGAATTAGCCTATTTTTGGATTTCATCAAGTAAGAGATGACCAGCAGGTCATGTAAGAAATAAAATATTGGATAGAATTAGATGTGTCATCATGGTTTAAGAGGAACTGACCTACCAACATACATGTAAAATCAGTAGCCAGTGAATTAGCCTATTTTGACATTTTATTATCCAACCATGAAAATTATTCTCAAAAGTGAATTGGTGAATGGGTAGATCTGTCCCTGAGTAACTCACATACCAAATTTGGTTGAATTCCGTTAAACAGTTTTGGAGGAGTTGCATTACAATTAATTTCTTGAGCTTTTGACCCACATCCCCCACCCAAACGGGGTGGGCCAAATGTAAATCTTCTCATCCACTCCACATTGATATGGGTTACACATACTAAATTTGGTTGAATTCCGTCCAATTGTTTCGGAGGAGTTGCATTGCAATAAATTTCTTGACCTTTTGGCCCATCCATCCAGTTGGGGCTGGGCCAAAGGTGAATGTGCTCATGCACTCCGCATTGATATGAGCAACTCACATACCAAATTTAGTTGAATTCTGTCAAACGGTTTCGGAGGAGATGCATTAGAATCAATTTCCGCAGGATAAAATTGGAACTTTTTACACACCTTTCCCCCCCCCCCCCCACGCCCCGAGGGCGGAGACAAATGTAAATGGCCTCTTGCACTCCGCAATCATATAGGTAACACATATCAAATTTGGTTGAGTTCTGTCTAACAGTTTCAGAGGAGTTGCATTACAAGTGATTTGACCTTTTGGCCCCCCCCCCCCCGTGTGGAACCAAGTGTAAATAACTAAATATGTCTTGCAAAGCGGAATCATATGGTAACATACATACCAAATTTGGTTGAAGTCCACCCAACGGTTTGGGAGGAGATAGCATAACGGATGGACAGACAGGCGGGTGGAGGCGATTACAGTAACCTCAGCGATTTCTTACAACATGTGGATAATTACCATGTGGCGCCACGTGTCCTGGCAGCCTCTCTTATAACAAACATCATCATATTATGTCAAACTGGGCACTACATTCTGTACTGAATGTTATATGTCCATTTAATTAGCCCAACAGTTGCTCTTATATAATGGGAAAACATACCCACAGTCTCTATCAAAAACAATTTGCGCAAAGAACGGGCCTCTACAGACACCAAAGAGTTGTCCATAGAGGCGAAGGCTTCTGAACGTGTAGTTACTGCCGTACCTTTTCTTTAATTCCAAAACCTGATCTTGCTTAACCCGTTAACCCTCGAATTTGTTCAAGAAAATTAACATTTTCTCATAGAAAATGTTCATTTTCAAACTGAGAAAATTTATGACTGAAATTACTGGCTGGGTTATCGAGACAGTCAATCCAGTGGTAAATTTTCAAAAACAGTTCTCTTAGTCTGCAAATGGACATTTCTCAAGACCACTGCAGAAGCCGTTTTGGGTTGATATGAGGGTTAAAGACTTAACTCTCCAAGGTTTGTTCTGAGGCCGATTCATAGCGTGAATCAACATCATATATTCAGATTTTGATCCGCACTATAGATCAGCGTCTAGTGTTGGGAATTGGTTCTATTTTTGTGATCGATGATTGGTTTTATATACTAACAGATGATCAATTAATGATTGATCATAACTGTTTCTCATTTTTTACCCATTTTGAATGCAGTAATTATAGCATGTTCAAGGATAACTACCCCTTTCAAACAAAGTCGCAGGTATGACAGATTCTTAATAATTTAAGAAATAATCTGTTGAATATTTTGAAACTAATTTGACTGGAAGCTGTTGCTGCCTTAGGTAAATAAGTTTCAAAATATCCAACATGTTATTGGTATGGTTGCTTTGAAATTAACATACTATTTCAGTGCTGAAAGAATTAATGTCTTAGACTAAGGAGTAATACTATATAGTTCTAACAATTAGATTTAAATTATTTTCCAAAAAGTATTCGTTTTCTAGCTTGACCAGTTAAAATATAGTAATAACGTCAATTTATAAACAACCAAAATCAATTTCTGAAATCATGATAGATCTGTTGGTTGAACATGCAAACCAATCAATCATTGATCAAATCGATTAATCGGAACTACACTATCAGTGTCAGTACACATTTAATAACTACGTAGGTGGAAGACCATAGTTGACAATCTCATTCCACTTGATTGATTCCACAGGGTACCATACACTGTGGTTGGTGAATCCAATGGCTCTCTTTGGCCTTTTCTCCATACAGGTGATGCGTCGTCATCTGGATCTGATGAGAGAACTTGGATAATGCGATAGTGTACATGTATATATCGCTCCTGGAGTGATTTTCTGATCAATATGAAATGTCTTGATACAACATCTTATCTGATGTGTTTGTTGAAATTTACTATATGGTGTAAGTGCCTCTTGTAATCTGTTTTTAAAGGTGCGTTTAGTTTCCCAATATATTGTTTATTGTACCTTTTACAGGTGAGAAGATAGATTATGTTACAGGTTTGGCAATTGGCAGCTATTTTTGCTCTATAAGTGAGCTTGGCTGAAGCCACTTACATTGTCCTCGTAGTAATTTGACAGCGTCTGAACAAACCCTGGAGAGTTGAGCAAGCCGCGCTTTTGGAATTAAGGACAAATTACATGTATGCTCGGGAGGTTGTGGGCGTTATCCTCTGCAGGACATCTTTTAGAATTTGATATTTGCTTAGCATATATTGCTATATGCAAATTATAAATTGTATAGTTGTCGGCAAAAATGTATAGCAATTAACTCTTTCAAAGATAAGTTCCCTGTATCTCAATTTCAGAGCGAACAAACAGGAAAGCTTTTTGAATATATTGAAATTAACATGACTGGAAGTCATTGCTGCTTAGGCAGCAATGGCTTCCAGTCATATTAGTTTCAAAGTATTCAACAGAATATGCTGTTCATTGTAAAGAATTTACTTTTTCAGGGGTTTGTCATTGAAAGGGTTAATGATAGAGCTTAAGAAAATCAATGATAAATTGCAATTGCGTACAGATTTTGCATAGCAAATACAGCTATGCATGTTGCAGAATGTATAGCAACTGCCTAAATTTGTGTAGCAAAATGTGATATCCTGCACCAAATACAACTCTTATTTTATGTGTTTTATATGCAGGTTGTAAGGTAATGATTGCCTCGAGAAAATTGGATCGACTACAGCAAGCAGCCATTGAAATGAAAGATGAGTTGTCCGGTCCCGGATTAGATACAGCAGAGCTTGAACATATGGAGTGTAATATTAGAAAAGAGGAACAGGTACATATTTCACTCTCAAACTTAGTCAAGAAAATGTCTATTTTCTCATAGAAAATATCCATTTGCAGACCAAGACTCGAGCCAGTCATTCCAGTGGTAAATTTTCAAAAATTTATGTAGTCTCTTTGTGTGCAAATGAACATTTGTAAGATCTGCAGAAGCCGTTTTTGTCCAGCTTTGGTGCTAGAGGGATAATGGTTATGCTAACTAATGTATTGTTTGATATATGTAGTTAAATGATGTATTATAACACACAGGCAGTAGTTCTTTAAGGGAAGTCACAGATATCGTCTAATTCTAGTGTCTATGATACAGGGCGCGCTCTAATTATCCAGAACAAAAAAAAATCCCTTGGCCCTTCTCTACAGACCGTAGCAACACACTGGGAGAAATATGGTTGAATATTTTATAATTAATTTTCCTGGAAGCCATTGTTGTCTAAGGCAGTATTGGCTTCCAGGGAAATTATCAACAGCTTTCTTGCCTCATATTTATATATAAATAGTGTACATCAATTCATTAGTGAAAGCCTGAAATGGTTAACCCTTTAATGGTCAAATTTGTTCACAAAAATATTAATATCTGCCTACTTAATTTCAATTTCAATTCCCTGGGCAGCCGGGTTCGTCTATAGCCTCCTCCTCGGTCCTACCTGTGAATGCCATTGAGGATGACGAGGGCTCGCTGCTCGTCGGCAATTCGCGGGTAGCCACGGATGAAGACTGGTCTGACACGTGCGCGTGGCTCCTCGCTTGGCACGGGAGCGTTGTGCTCAGGTGCTATGCGCTCAGCTAATGTCGCCTTGCGCGACACCGAGGAGAGCTCACGAGCAGCGATTAGTGTGCTGTCTCATGTGTCTCAGTTGCTATCTGGGGTAGTAGCAGCCTCGGTGCAGCAACAACCTAGCCCCGTGACAGTCCAACGAGCCATCCAGGATGGATCAACCTGGCGTTGGACTCTCTGACTAGGTCAGTCACCAAATCACTGAGGACGAGGCACACTTTTGTGTTGGACAATTTGTGCCCCTCACCAAGAGCTCAAGTCGCGCTTGTTGCAAGCGCCGATGGCAGGCCCTGGTCTTTTTGGAGGTGAAGGTTGTTGGCACCTCCAAGAGACAGTGACTTTGGTGAATAACCAGAGGGCGCTGCGCGCAGTTTGAGGTGCTGCGCAGAGAACATGTGCGTGTTCAGCCCTCGGCTGCTCGACAGCAGTATGCTCGTGGCGGTGCTGGCATTGTCAGAGGCCAGCATGCTGGCCGGGTTCAGAGACCACGTCGGGCGCGCCAGCAGCAGCGTGCTGCTGTACGTCAGCCAGCGCCTCAAGCGCAGCTAGCCAGACAGCAGTCTGCGCACCGAGGTGCACGTGGCGCTGGGCGTGGCGTGCGAGGAGTGGCGCGTGGTAACTGGGCTAAAAGATTTTCCGGTTACCACAGAGACACACCCACTTCTAAAATTCATGGGCACCCCGTCAACCCTAGGTGCACCAGTGGGAGGTCGTTTGACTTGCCACATTCAGAAGTGGGAGCGGTTAATTCGGGACCGCTTAGTCTTGCAATGGCTTTCACGCAGATACAGTCCAGTATGGCTAAAAGGTCCGCCATTGCATCTGTCTCTGGTACCGGGCTGGACTCAAATTCCAAGAGATCCAGACAAACGGTTGTGCATAGAAGAGGAGATAGAATCTCTAATTCTAAAAGAAGCAATTCAACAGGTGCAAGATTGTCCGGGCTTCTATTCAACCGTGTTTCTTCTGACAGAACGCCGGGGGGTGGAGACCAATTCTCAACCTCAAACCTCTAAACAAGTTTATAAATACACCGAGTTTCAAAATGGAAACAATAAAATCGGTGTTGTTGGTGTTAGAGAATGGGATGTGGACAGCATCAATAGATCGCTGTAATGACTGGCCTGGTCACTATGTCAGTCATTCCAGTGGTAAATTTTCAAAAAAATACATTTAAAATTTTTTTTTATGTCTTTCCTGAATGTTATCCATCCATATCAACATTAAAATTGCCATGATTGTATCCAGTTATTTTAACTGTCATATCAACAAATAGAGTGCTGTATATCTTTCTATCTGTGATGAGTGCTATCTGATGTTAAGTTAGTTGATTATTTATTTTGATATGTTGTTTTATAAAGTTTATATATGATAATATGATGAACTTAGTAACTGTGTTTGTTTTTTCTCTGATTGAAAGTCATAAATTAGGTCTGGAAAATTTGAAATTGAGTCTTGAAAAAGTATGGAAAAAGTATGGAATTTAATTCTGCTAAAGGTGTATGAACCCTGGTATATGTGACCATTTTGTTTTTTGTCCTGGTGATGGTGTCATTTTTTATTTATTTAATATGGTGATGGTTAATGTCTCTTAATTGTGGTGAAATTGAAGCAATTCTTCTTTATTCCAATGTCTAGTAGTACTTTCATCAAGTATTAGAGAATGTGCTAGTCATTTAGAGCAGCGTTTTTTCCTAACCTTCCTCAGAAAGAGGGGGGTGGGGCGCATTTGCCTTTTGATCAATCTCTTCATCGGCGATTATCCGATGCAAAATTCTATTCCTGGTTGTGTTTTCAGACACAATTTCAGATGTTTTAAATCTCTTGAAATTTCAAAGAGCCTAGTCTCTTCGAGGGTGTGCGGGTTTTCACGACCTTGCCTCCCTCCCACCAAATTTACTTTAAAATTCTGCTTTTTATCAAGAGTGTTAGGGAGGTAAGTATGTTCTCATGATGTGAAATAAGAAAATTTACATGCTTACCTCCCTAACAGGATCCCGGTCTCCCCCCCCCCCCCCCCCCACCGAGGCCTGGTCCTTTGGTTATTTGAATAGTTGCTTCTATGCCAGCCAATGTTTAGTAACTGAAGTACCGGTGTGCGCATGTTCTCATAGAAAATGTCCATTTGCCGGATACCGAGCCAGTCATTCCAGTTGTAAATTTTCAAAAATAGTCTTCTTTTGTTCTGCAAGTGGACATTTCTCATGACTACTATATGTAGCCGTTTTTGGCGGGTTTGGGTGTTAAAGGGTTAAGTGACTTTTTGAAGGATTGTTTAGAAACTCTTTGTTTTCCAGGTCAAGCATCTAATATCAAACACACTGTCCAGATTTGGTAAGATTAACTTCCTCGTGAACAATGGAGGTGGTCAGTTTATCAGTCCAGCAGAGTCTATCTCGTTGAAAGGATGGACTGCAGTAGTGGAAACTAATCTCACAGGAACATTTCTTTGCTGTAGGGAAGGTAATGCAACATACATGTATGAATGGACATTTTCAGTTTTAGCTATAGATTCCCCATCCATATCTAGCTACGCTCCACCCACACCTCGCTCGTTTTGGGATCGAGCGATCCCTGAACTCCCTGACTATGACTCTTCAGAAATCTATACAGGTAAGCTGTTGAATATTTTGAAACTAATTTGACTGGGTGCTGTTCCTGCCTATGCCAGCAACGGCGCCCAGTCAAATTAGTTTCAAAATATTCAACAGCAGGTTTTAGTAAATAATAAAGACATACAATTCGTGCAACAATGTTTAGCCCATCATCAATTCTGCATTTGTGACATAGTTGTCTATGTCATTCATGATGTCATTGATTATGATGTCATCACACATGTCACATAGTTGATCATGATGTGATATGATGGATAGATAAACTGGAAAGGTCTATTGAGAATATTTTGCTGCATCTCCAGATGATACATGTAAGTTAAGTTCTAAGGGATGGATTCTCATCAAGCTTAGGCGAGAAGCTGGCAACTAGGCATTTGATTTCCAAAGAATGCTCTTGGTCTTGGGGTCAAAGGTCAAGGTAATGCTGAAGTTGCAGGTAAACAGTTAAGGAAACTGCTGTTGTTGCAACATGTCATACTCACCACTACCATATACTAATAGATCTTTCCTTCTATTGAACGGAAGTCAGTAATAAATTTTTAATCTCTTCAGGGTTGTAGTAGCTTGTAATATCTTGATGTGTGTTCAGAATATAGGGCCGTATGGTGGGATTTTGAAAAGGTGGTTTGTGAGGGGGATTTGGGGTGAAACCCCCCCCCTGTTTAAAAAAGATAATTAAAATGGTACAATTTCACGCAGTCTAGGCATAAGAATCAACAAAATAGATGATATATAAAGACATAGGCATATCTGATTCAATTATATCAAATATAAGCAATTTCAATGCACAGATATTTTAAAAAAATGGACAAATTTTAGGAGGTTCGTTTGAACCCCAACCACTCTCCACTCACCCACCCATGCACCCCCCACCCCCACCATACGGGCCTGGAATAAGGGGAGGCACTCTCAGCAACTCATGAAGATTTTAAGAAGTTTGTGTGAATTACTTTCCCTGTAAGACTGTGCTAAGAACAGAGTTAACATACCCAACAACAGAAAGGCCACAACTAGAGGGTGCTGTCACAAGCAGCTTGCTGGTGTTAGTTGTTGGCAGCAAGGTCATTCCATTTCTTACTGAGATATGGAGCTCTTGTAAGAATTTTTAAAGTTGAGAGTTTAATTCAATCCTCGAGTGAACTAGCATGAATTAAAGATGCTTTCCAGCCAGGCAAAATCAAATAGAAAATAAGGAGACTTGTTTCCAGATAATATCTCATCTACTGAAGGGGTGGTCTTCACCAACCCTGGCCTGTGTATTCTTCCTTGTTTGTCCAATGAATCTTATTGATTATTGCATCAAACGGTCAATGTTTATGGCGATTCAATGGACCTTTCCATTTTTAGCTACGCCCCGCCCATCACTAGCTAAGCTCCACCCACACCTCGCCGTGTTTGGATTGATCGATCCACGAATGCCCTAGCTATCAATTTCCTGAAAACTATACAGGGAAGCTGTTGAATATTTTGTAACTAATTAGACTGGGTGCTGTTGCTGCCATAGGCAGCAACAGCGCCCAGTCAAATTAGTTTCAAAATATTCAACAGAATATTTATTAAATAGTAAAAGCAAACAATTTGTACAACAGCCCATAGACCGTCATCAAATATGCGTTCGTGACGTACTTATCGACGTCATTCATGACGTCATTCATTATGATGTCATTGTACACACCACGCAGTTCATTATGATGTAATATGATGGGTGGGTACTGTGGAAAGGTGAATTATCCCTTACCACTCTGATGTCAATATTCTATCATTTATTCTGTCAGTACCAAAGAAACGGGTGTACATTTTTCAACAATTCTGGTGGGCGATGTTGCTGACTTCGACAGCACCATCTTCCACCAAATTTGTTGAAAAATGGACACCAGTTCATCTTTTAATTTAATTTGAGAATTTATAATTTTGACATCAGAGTGCTAAGTGTTACGGAAATTGTGTGGTTGAATATTTCCCTTTAGTCCCCAGTACATGTATTTCTCATTTCCCAGTGAGTCCCACTCGCCTGAACATACTAGTATTTCCCAGAATAATCTGAGAAATTGACAGCTGTGATGTGATCAGAAAACATGGGACAAGATGGAATGCTATATTTAGATGGAGCTAAACGCAGAGACTTCTAACCTTTTAACCTTTTCACCGACAAATCCCTGAAAAAAGTATATTCTTTACGATATAATGGTTAATCCGTTGAATATTTTGGAATTAATTTGACTGAAAGCCATTGCTGCATTAGGCAGCAATGTTTTCCAGTCAAATTAATTTCAAAATATTCAACAGTTTTCCTGTATGGTTGTCTTGAAAATTCATCGGTGAAAGAGTTAATGCTCAAGTCATCCAAAACAGGCCTCTGCGGTGATCTTGAGGAATGTCCATTTGTAAAGCAATTTAAGAAGACTATTTTTGAAAATTTACCACTCGAATGACTGGCTCGATAATGGAGCTAGTTAGTCCAGTGGAAATTTTTCTCATATTGGTTGCTTTGTCTGGAAATTCACATTTTTTAATGAGAAAATTGAAATTTTTGATAGTCTAGTATCTTCATCGCAAATTAGACATACAGGTAAATGTTGCTGAATATCAAGCTAAATGTTCCATTTTATACTCGCTAGCCAGTTAGCCAAATGTTAGTAAATAATGAAAAGCAGAATTGGCTAAATCATTGGTTAATAATTAAAATTAATTAAATTTTCTTGATTGGCTGAATCCTGACTAATTCCAGCTTTACACATGCAACGCAAAAATTTCTATTTACATTGTTGAATATTTTGAAACTAATATGACTGAAAGCTGTTGCTGCCTACAGCTTTCAGTCACATTAGTTTCAAAATATTCAACACATTTCTTATATATTAACCCTTTAATGATCAAATTTGGTCCAGAAAAAATAAATATCTACCTATTGACTGTCCATTAACAGGCCAAGAGAATATGATTTTTTGAAATTTATCACTGAAATGAATGTCACTTATATTATACTCAACATCCTTTTTTGCAGTTTTGATGCATCCGCTGTACTACTGAATTCAAAAGGTACAAATTATCAAACAGTCTTCTGTATCTGTCTGTTGAAGGGTAATTACATGTATAATCATATTTTTCAGCATATACACAATGGATGCAAGAACATGGCGGATCCATTGTAAGCATAATAGCTGACCATTGGAGAGGATTCCCGGGATTCAGGTATCGTCACATTAACCATTTAGTGGACCGTTACATTTCCAGTTTATCCATCCATTATGTGATGTCATAATCAATTACGTGACATGTAGGATGATGTCATAATCAATGACATAAATAAGTATGTCACGAATCCATAATTGAAGACGGACTAAGCATTGTTGTACGAATTGTATGTCTACTATTTAATAAACATTCTGTCGAATATTTTGGAACTAATTTGACGCAGTCAAGTTGGTTTCAAAATATTCAGCAGCTTACCTGTATAGTTTTCTAGAAATAAATAGTCAGGGCATTCAAGGATCTAGCGATCCCGACACGGGCGAAGTATGGGTGGACGTTAACTAGGGATGGGCGGGTCATAGCTAAAACTGGAAAGGTCCATTCCCAAATTTGTTGAAGAAAATTTCAATTTTCTCATAGAAAATGTCCATTTGCTGACCAATAGAAGATTATTTTCACACGGTTATCACTGGAATGACTGGCCAGTGTTTTTGATCTGCAAATGGACATTTCTCAAGACCACTGCTGAAGCCATCTGGCCAGCTTGACCATTAAAGGGTTGCTTTGTCTTATCACAGGACTGCTATCCAGGGCATAAACCTCATTTTCATTGCATAAACCCTAGGCCAGAAGATCGAGCTAATGACTAGTAAATTATCCTTTATCTAATGACTGTGTGTCTAAGCTCTAACATGACACATTCTCAGCTAGCTATTAATGGTCAAGACTGGTCAAGAAAAATTACATTTCTTTTAGTAAATTCCCCTTGACCTAAAAAGGACATTCCTCGAGACCATTGCAGATAATGGTACACCAAAGGTCATGGGTTCGAATCCTGCCTCTACCCGATGAGAACCAAAATTGTGAAACTTGTCATGAAGTAAAATGGAGGAATCCAGTTTTAACTATGCCCCGCCCATCTCTAGCTAAGCTCCAGCCATGCTGTGCCAGTGTTGGGATCGATCGATCCCTGCACTCTCTGAATCTCAATTTCCAGAAAAGTACACGTAAGCAGTTGAATATTTCCAAACTAATTTAACTGGGTGCTTTTTCAGGCAGCAACAGTGCCAGTCATATTAGTTTCAAAATATTCAATATAATATTTCTCAAGTATTGAAGACATACAATTCGTACAACTTGACGGAATATTAAGCGTTTAAGACGTACTAAATCGAGTCATTCATGACGTAATTAATTATGACATCATATGATCGACTGAGAAACTGGATTCATGAATTGATTGATTGACAATTCCATAATACTTCAGAATCCCCTGCCCATATGCACTATTGCTAACATGGCCAGATCCTTACACTTACATGTAATCAACGCTGGTTCTGCGTTTGTCTAATTTACATGTACGGTGTACCCGCTATTTACACATGTCATGTGACACCTGTGGTCCTTTGGTGACGAACCGAGCCAGTCATTCCAGTGGTAAATTTTCAAAAATAGTCTTCTCTTGGCCTGCAAATGGACATTCAATAAGTAAATATTTAAATTTTTTTGAACAAATTTAGTCATTAAAGGGTTAAGCTATAGAGCAAGTTAACATGCTTGCAAAACAAAATAAAATGTACATGTACTGTTGAATGTTTTGATCAAAGCTGGATTGAACTCCAAGGGAAGAATCCAGTTTTAGCCATGGCTGGCCATCTTTAGCCAATCTCCACCCACATTTCACCCATTTTGGGATCGTTCGATCCCTGAACTCCCTGCCTATCAATTTCCAGAAAACTATACAGGTAAGCTGTTAAATATTTTTTAACTATTTCAAATTAGTTTCAAAATATTCAACAGAATGTTTAGTAAATAATAAATCCATACACTTCCTACAACAACGCTTAGTCCGTCATCAATTAAGCATTCGTGACAAAGTTAATTGCGTCATTCATGACATAATTGATTACTGTGTCATCCTACACGTCACATAGTTGATTATAATGTCATGATTGATGATTAAACTAGAATCCTCCATTCTGTTCAAAATATTCAACAGAATATGTCTTACTAATTACCATTTTTCTGTGGAAACAATTTACTTTACTTATGGGCTTTACTGTATGCTCAAGAGTTTAAGTGTTTCCCACTGAGCTTTCTGATACTTGGGCCTGTTGCTTATGTTTCAGCCATACCTGTGCATCGCGAGCTGGAGTTGATAGTCTAATGAAGACATTAGCATTAGAATGGGCTGTGAACGGGGTCAGGGTGAACTCTGTAGCACCTGTAAGTATGTCAAGGTATTCTCTGTTTTTTGGTACTTAGATGTATGGCAAGCTCAATGTAAATTTAATACAATATTTGTGAATTTCAAGAAAACTTTCCAGGATAGGTGAACTATTTTTATAGCCTGCCCAAAAAATGTTATGGCACCCTTCAGGCAGGCAGCAGTGTCGTTTCCAGGCGATAAGGCCATCCTTAAATAATAGTTTGGTTGTCCTCTCCCGACCGACCCTAAAAAAAACCTGCCGACTCAAAATCTGTTTTTGTAGTTTCCTGTGAAGGATTATGTTTATTTTCTGATGTAAGTTCATTTGGAGATTGAATCGACTCATTTCTTCAAAATGGGCTCAAATAACCATTAGAAACTGTTGCTTGCCTGAAGATCAAATAAAATCCTTCAAGTTTTGTTCTTTAAATTCAATTTTGTAATGTTATATTTCAGCAGGTAAAAAAAAGAATTTCCCTACCTACCCACCCTACTCCAACCACCAGTGTCAGGGGAGGACAACCAAAAAATCATTTAAGGATGGCCTAACTTGACTAAGACATTGCACTGGAAGTGGTTTGAAATTTCATACATACATTGTTCTAGGTCTGAGGAAGAGGCCTATTAAAATTAATGATAATCCAAAATCCAATGTGGCAAACAGCCACCGGCCGCCATCTTGAAAATTGATTTCTTGATGATGCCTCTGTTACCATTGTTATATCGATTTAAGAATTCATAGGTTCATTGAACTAGGCCTGATGAAGAAAGCTTTAAAAGTCTATCATGATTGAAAATTAAATGTGACTGCCAGCGACCATCCTGAAAATTGGTTTCCAGATGAAAGTTCCACTACCGTGTATCAGATCGGTTTGAAACTGTATAGGTCTATTGAACTATGTCTGAAGAAGAAAACTATAGAAAATTGGATGATGATTGCCTTTAGCATGACTCATTACCCAAAGCAGGGGTATTATAATGCACCGTTTATTGAGCTGATTTACCAGTCTGATGTAAATATTCTATCTTTTACTGCGTCAATATCAAAGAAACTGGTGTAGATTTTAAAACCATTTTGGTGGAAGATGTTGCTGTCTGCGACAACACCATCTCCCAACAAATTTGTTAAAAAATGAACGCCAGTTCATCTGTTAATTTAATTTGAAAATTTAAAATTGAACACCAGAGTGGTAAGGGTTAAATATAGTATTATGTCTGGATAACAATCAGCTTGTGTGGATAGCTGGAGTTTATACCTATTGTACTATTTAATCTTATGATAATGTTTGATTTGCTTACCCCTTTAGCCCTCATATCGGCCAAAAACGGCTTTTGTAGCGTTCTTGAGAAATGTCTGTTTGCAGGCCAAGAGAAAACTATTTTTGAAAATTTACCACTGGGATGACTGGCTCGGTTATCGAGCCAGTCATCCCAGTGGTAAATCTTCAAAAATAGTCTTCTCTTGGCCTGCAAATGGACATTTTCTATGAGAAAATTTAAATTTTCTTGAACAAATTTGAGAGTTAAAGGGTTAACTTGGAAATCCTTTGTTGAGACATGTGATCTGTTGCAGAAATACATCTCAAATATCTGAATTGTGATCCAAGGTCTATTTTAACTGAGTTCTGCCAAGCTATATGTTACACCCGTACAATTGCAACAAATGACTCATTTCTTCAGAAAGAGGGTTATTTTATGAAATTTGAGGGTCAAGATGGCCAGTAAATCTGCATCATCCTATTGCACGATCCTCGTCCTCTCACTACGTTCACGTATAGAGTACCGTGCTTGCACGCCTTTGATGTTTGTGCAAAGTTCACGAAGCTTCATGCATATTAATGAACTCGGGTCAGTCAACTTGCGCCAATGAGATTGCTCGATAAGAAATCAGGAGGTAGACAAATTTACATATGTGCGTAAACCAAACTAGCGGTCTTTGTTACCGAAAACCAATCTACACATTTTCTGTTCCTCATATAACTTGTTTAGAGCAAAACTATTGCAAACTTGCAAATGTCTCTTTCCAGATCAACAGCGTTGCGATCGCTGTTGTTTTTGTGAATGTAAATTAGGTCACCAGACAAGCTCTCGCCTATCGTGTGAAGTAGGCAGAAATCTGATTGGCTACCTCCAATCCACTAGCGTAATGTTACTTCACATAGCGAGAAATCACAGGTCTACAAGTACGGCCTCGAACAGCATAGCTATGTGAGTAGACGTATGTTAGTACGATGGTAAATCTGAAGATTGGCTTAACTGTTGAAGATCATTGACCCTTACGCAGGACTAGAAATTAAACACTGATCCTGTGATCTGTATGCCTTCTCCGCATAGAGATCAGTAACAGATCACTGCTTTAGGACAGTAACTAATCTGGCAGGATCTCTGTGTTTCAGCAGGAGTAGTTTTATGACACGATTCAAACAGGATTTACTGCTTACGTCATCAACCAGTTGGTGTAATCTGTGGTGTTTTAACCCTTACCACTCTGGTGTCAAAATTTTGAAATTAAATTAAAAGATGAACTGGTATTCATTTTTCCACAAATTTAGTGGGAGATGGTGCTGTCGTAGCCAGCAACATCCTTCAGCAAAATTGTTGAAAAATGTACACCAGTTTCTTTGATATTGACACAATAAAAGATATAATATTGACACAAGAAAAGATATAATATTGACATCAGAGTGGTAGGGGTTAACCCTTTAGGGGTCAAGCTGACCAAAAATGGTATCTACAGTTGTCTTGAAGATATGCAATATTTAGGCAGTCCCAAAAATCTGCCCATATACACCAGAGTTATCTCCCTTGAAAAGCTGAAATTCGTCAAAATTTTTTGTCTGGTCCAGATCTCGAAGAGTTTTGAACCTACACTCACAATTTTTTGTTTAGCAGATGTTTTTAGAGATAGATGAAGTGAAGTGTCATTTATCAAAGACAAACTGTTCACATTTAGTATTCCTCAAACAAGTATGCCTGCGGGCATATGTTGAGTTTCACTAAAACTCTTATTAAGTATTGAAGCCTATGGGGAAAATACATTTGTGGCACGTTTCGTCATTTACGGATGGATTAAAACATTTGGCCTACGAATGTTAAGTGACCACGCCCACAATAGCAGAGTTATGTCCCTTGCTATATTTTCAAAGTATTGTAGCCTATGGGGAAAATATGTTTGTTGCACATTTCATCTTTTATTGATGGATTACAACTAAATTTAGTAGATATATTCCTTTAGGCAACATCTAATGGAGTTATGAATATGAAGTGACCACACCTTTAAACAAGGGCCATAACTCAGGTTCATTGAGGTGTTTTTAACTATTGAGCCATATGGGGAAAAAACTTGTTTTCACCAATTGTTGATAGATTAAAATTAAATTTAGCAGATATGTTCCTTCAGTCAAATATATATATATGAACTATGGATATAAAGAGTATGCATCTTTAAACAAGGGCCATAAGTCTGGCTCATTAAGTCTTAAACTATTGAACCATATGGTGAAAATCCATTTGTTTCGTCAATTGTTGATGGATTAAAATCAAATCTAGCAAATATGTTTCTTCCGTCAAATATCTATTTGGACTATGAATATAAAGTGGCCGAACCTTTAAACAAGGGCCATAACTCTGGTTCATTAAGACATGAAACTATTGAACCCTTTGGTTAAAACACATTTGTTTTGTCTATTGTCGATGGATTAAAAAGAAATTTAGCAGATATATTCCTTCAGGCAATGTCTATTCATACTATATGTCGGAAGTGAGCACGACTTGAAATAATAACTCCACTTTTTAATGCATTTAAAGTATTGAACCTATTGGGAAAATAATCTGTCACGTTTTGTAAATTTTTAATGGACTAAAACAAGGTTTGTCAGAAATATTCCTTTAGTACACTTTAATCAAATAGCAATAGTGTCAGGGATGGCTGCCCCATTGATTAATGGTACTCCTCCTGTTGGTCAATCATGCCAATATTCTTACATTTTCCCATCCAAATTTGTTACTGTGACCTCACCATTGCCCCTTTGGTAAATGTCAGTGTTGTGACAATTGAACTATTGATCAATAGTGTCTGTGATGGCCCATTGATCAATTGTACATTTTCCGTTGGTAAATAATGTAAATTACACCAATATTCCTGCATTTCTTCATCCGTATATTTTACTCTGACCATTGACCCATTGGTAGATGTCATCTGCTGGGTCAATGATGTCAGGGATGTCTGGCCCATTGATGAATCATACCTTTCCCATTGGTCAATACTGTCAATCAGACACCAATATTCTTGTATTTCCGCATCCAATTTGTTTACTGTGACCATTGTCCCGTTGATAAATGTCATCTGCTTGGTTAATAGTGTCAAGGATGGCTGCCCCATTGATCAAGGGTACCTTTCCTATGTGTGAATAATGTCAATGACACCAATATTCTTGTATTTCCTCGTCAAATTTTTTTACTGTGACCTTTGCCCAGTTGGTAAATGTCATCTACTGGGTCAATAATGTCAGATTGCTGCCCATTGGTCAATGTTACTTTTCCCATTGGTCAGTAGTAATCTTTTGAAATAGACAATGATCCAAAATCCAAGATGGCTGCCAGGCAAGGGTATCTATCTTGAAAATTGGTTTCCGGAGGATAACTCAGAGTGGTTGGACTAGCCCTGGAGAAAGAAACTATTGAAGTCGACGATGATCGTAAATCCACGATGTCCCTCCCCTCCCTCCCCCCCCCCCCCCCCCTCGAAAATGCATGGGATGACAGGACCTAAGGTCTCAGGAAAAAACTTATTGAAATTGTAAATGATCCAAAATTCAATTTGGCCACCATGCAGCCGTCTTGAAAATTGATTTCCAGGCGATAACTCCATGACTGTTTAGCGGATCACGTTGACACTTCATAGGATGACTGGTCTACATCTGACATGTCTGATAGCTCTCATTCATTGATTTCTCATCATCTCATGGTATTATGCACTATTTGTGGAGCTCTTCTTTTTGCTTTTACCTCATCTTAGCTGTTCATATTTCATGTGTTGATGCACCCAAACCTGGACACTTGCTAATGAGAAGAGATAAGACAATTACTTTGTGATCAAATGGTCAAAGGATTGAAAAGTGTATCGATAAGCCTTCTATATTTATTTTATGGTAGAAGTCAAGCTTCATAGTTCATTGCAAAGTCGTAAAGTCAAGTTTCGTAGTTGCATTGCAACCAAATTTCTGGTTGAAAATTTACCACTGGAATAGTCATTTCACTGCTAAATATTCCAAAATAGTCTTCCCTTGGCCTTGGCCTGCGAATAAACATTGACTAATGCAAAAATTAGGATTTTCATAACCAATTTTGACAATTAAACAATTACTTTTCTTCAGGGGATAATCTATTCCAAGACTGCAGCTATTAACTATGGCTCCGATGAAATATTTGATGCCTCAATAGAACATATACCAGCAAAGAGACTGGGGAGAACAGAAGAGGTACATGTAATTATCTTATAGCAGAGCATGCGGGGTAATAGCTATCATATTCTGGTTTAACCAAGACAGCTATATTGCCCTTATGACACTTGCTGTGACAGATTCATATTGATTGGTCTGGATGATGTATAGTTCATCTCCCTGTTAATACAGATGCCTTATTCATTAACCTCACCCCATACGGGAAGAAAGTATTGCGTTTTGGTCTATGTGTGTGGTGTGGTGTGTGCGAGAATGGCTGGGTGGGAGGGAGGGAAGGAAGGTAGAGTAGGTCAGTGGGTGGGGGAGGGAGGATGGGTGGGAGACCGAGGTGGGTGAGTGAGTGTGAATGGGTGAGTGAGAGTGAGTAAGTGAGTGTGAGTGAGTGGGTGGGTGGGTAAGTGAGTGAGTGAGTGCATGTGAGCGAGCGACTAACCAACCGACTGACCAAGTTAGTGAGTGAGTGAGTGAGTGGGTTGGAAGGAGGGAGGGAGGGAAGGTAGAGTAGGTGGGTGTGTGAGTAGGAGAGGGAGGGTAGGTGTCGGAGAGAAATGAGTGAGAGTATGGGAGATAACCTAGTACATGTTGACATGTGTAACAAGAGAAATCACAGATTTTTTTATTTCTTTGCCTGATTTCTACAAATGAAGACACTGAAGCAATTTAAACATACCCTGGCACAGGGCACAGTGTAATTATCTGTATTCAGTCACCACCTCATATTTATTGACATTAAAATTAATTATTGTCATGGGTACAGTACAGCTTATAAGTAAGCTAACATCATTGGAAAACAAAATAGAAAATCTTAAGTTAGCAAGCTAGTTTTAAAATGTAACAGTAGGAAATTCTCTGTTGAATATTCTTGACTTAATTTGATTGGAAGCCATTACTGTTATTTTAAAGCCGTAGTGTAGCGTATATATTTTTGTGAATGGCGTTTGTATGGATGTATATTTATTTCATTGTTGTGATCTCAGCTGGTCTTAACCCTTTAATGGTCAAGCCAGCTAGAACCAGCCTCTGTAATGATCTTTACAAATGTACATTTGCACGGCAAGAGAAGACTATTTTTAGTCTTCTCTTGTCGTGTAAATGGACATTGATTTAGCAAATTTTTTAATTTTAAAAATATTTTACCAACCTTGACCATTAAATGGTTAATAGAAACATGAATTCTAGAGATGTACATTCATTATTTCAGGTGGCAGGTGCAGTGTGTTACCTGTTGTCCCCAGCAGCGGCATATATCACAGGTGACACACTAAAGATTGATGGAGCTAGCAGCTTATGGCGGGTCAACTGGGGAATACCAGGTATATAGCATTTACATACATACTGATTACTATTCTATTTCCTATGCTTTTTATACCCCCACACAAAAAATTGGTGGAGTATTATGTAATGGCGGTTACAGGCGGATGGCTGGTAGAGTGGTTTCTGCACGATAACGCCACTACCTTTTATCAGATCATTTTGAAACTTCATATGATGACTGGACTGGTCTGAGGAAGAAACTTATGTGAATGGAGAATGATCTGAAATCCAATAGGGCCACCAGCCACGGGTGGACATCTTGAAAATTGGTTTGTGGACAATAACTTGATTTCCGGACAATACCTCTGCTATCGTTTAACGGATCACATTGAAACTTCATGGGATGACTGAACCTGGTCTGCAGAAGAAACTTTTCGAAATGGACCCTCATCCAAAATCTAATATGACCATCAGCCACCAGATTTTCTATTAGATATTTTGTAAAGTATGTTTGAAGTTTTTCAAGTGTAAAAAGCTAGAGACAAATCCAAATTTGGACTTAAAGAGGATCAAACAGCAGGCTTGATGTAATGTTATAAGCATGTGGAGCTACAAAACTGTATCTAGTAACTCTTACCACTCTGATGTCAAAACTTGTTAAATTTTCAAATTAAATTAAAAGATGAACTGGCGTTCATTTTTCAACAAATTTGGTGGGAGATGGTGCTGTCATAGACAGCAACATCTTCCACCAAAATTGTTGAAAATTGTACACCAGTTTCTTTACTCTTGACACAGTAAAAGATAGAATATTAAGATCAGAGTATGTATGATTATTGTATTCTGCGGCTGTAGTAGTAGAAACATCCTACAGCTGCAATCAGTCCTTCTTCGCTTTTGCCCACTGTGTCTTGTCCTCAGCCGAAATCCTTAGCTTCCTCAGGTCCATTCTTGATTTGAGTGTACCGAGTCCTGCTTTCTTGAGGTCACCTCGTAGAACGCTTAGCAGATTTATGCAATGACGTTCGCTCCTGGCTTTGGATTTGCCGGCTTCCAGTAGGGCAAATTCCAAGGCGCTCTGTGCTGGTATGTCTTCCGGCATTCTTACATGTGTAGCACATGGCCAAACATTGACCATCTTTGTTATAGTAATAAAATTAGAGACTCATACTAGCCTTCTTGCTTTTTATTCAACATAAACTCTTTATGGGCAATTTGCCTCAAGATTTATGGCCATAGTAAGCTTTATTATGTAGTCATTTTGACAAAGTTACAATTTCATCAACTCTATTATTAGCTCACCTGGCCTGAAGGGCAAAGTGAGCTTATGCCATGGCGACTATCCGCCATCCGTCCATCCATCAAATCGCTTCTCCTTAACGCTTTGACCGATTTCAACCAATTTGGCTGGAAGGATTATATCGCCACTTTGGTAGGTACCACAACTTCTATTCAGAATTTTGATTGGTAAATTTTTTGGGTGAAATTCTAAGATTTTATGATAAGTTTACAGGAAATTGTCAAACTGCATCTCCTCCATAACTGCTTAATGGATTTTAACCAAATTGGAGTGGAAGGATTCTATGGTGGTAGGCTCTCTAGAACTTCTATTCAGAATTTTGATTGATCAATCTTTTGAATGAAAATCTAGATTTTATGATAAATTAATCGGAAATTGTGAGAATGCATCTGCTCCTTAGCCGCTTGTATTTCTTATTTCTGTTGTGTGATTGTGAATTCTTTAGCGCTCTTGGTACAATGACCGTGTCTTGGCATGGTCCTGATGGTTATATGGATGCCTGTTGAATGTAGATTTCTGTACAGTGATAATCTATTGTCCTACTGTTCTATTTTGTACTTCCAGATCATGATAAATTTCCAGATTATTCCTGGAGCATGGACAGCGACAAACGTAAATCAAAGTTATGACCTCACTAGACAATATACGGCACATGATGTAAATTATCTGATTCTGTTATATCACTACCTCTAATTAATGTTTTATAATGGTGATCCATACCGTAGTACTGCACCAAAAATAAAATTAATCAAATGATCTGAATGCATCATTTAAACCATATAATTATGATAATCATTTAATGGTCAAGAATTCTAAATGTGTCCATTTGCAGGCCAAGAAAAGACTATTTTTGAAAATCTACCATTGGAATGACTGGCTCCAGTCATTCCAGTCGTACATTTTAAATATTTGTCTTCTCTTGGCGTACAAATGGACATTTCTCAAGACTAATTTAGAGGCCGTTTTGTTCGACCTAACCATTAAAATGTTAAAACACAAACAGCAGCTGGTCGATGAAATAAGAATCAAATCCTGTTTGAATTGTATCGTAAAACTACTGGACCACTGAAACACAACGATCCAGCCAGATCAGTTACTGTGGTAAAGCAGTGATCTGTAATGTGAAAAAGGCCTAGGGATCATGGGATCAGTGGTTAATTTCTAGCCCTGCCGTTAGCATATTATAACCAAAGTTTTTGTTGATCCTTACGCAAAGCGGTGAAGTTCTCGACGTAGTAATCCAAATGCCAAATTGGAAGAATGTAGGCTTGTGCGATTATTGCTTTGTTTGATAACGATCTTATTCGCAATCAAAACAAGACAATTTTGTATCATCTTTAAATGTAAAAGCAAGTGAATTTGATACTTCTAAGAAAATCCCATTGTGCCCTGTAAAGAAAAATTTCTCAAGCAATATAAATCACTCTCACTTTGACATCACCACAAAGTGTAAGAAATTGTGCTAAAAGTGAACAGCGATTGGATTCCAAGCCATTAATTAATCCTTCCAAATTTACAGAAACAAAACTTGTGTCAAAATCAACTCGGACTGCTGCTAATGAAAATTACACTGCTACTGTTGCTACCGAAACCGTTAATCTTCCTTCAGCCATGTCCGTCACTTGTTCTGTAGATACGCACAATGTATCTACATGGACAGATTATTTATCTGATGAAAAGTCAGTCCAGACAACACCAACAGAAGAAAATAATCTGTCATGCAATTGCATTGATAAGCAAGCACTGTGAATTAAGCAAGAAACAAAATATATGCATACAAGGATCAAATAAAAAAGGACAAGGTAGATTACAACAGCAAATTTACTGAATTTGAAAATACCTTTTCAGAGCTTCACAAATAAATCTGTCTCAGCGACAAAGAATTGAAAATCTTCAACTAGAAAATATGTAACTTAAAGAACATTATGAAAGATTAGTGAATGAAACTCAAAGGTCATCAAATTATAATCAATATTCAGCCATTAAGTTCAATAACAATGTCAATATAATAGAAGGAATTAAATACATGTATTACATTAAATAATTTTGTTGACAAGTGCTCTCTGCTGTGTTCCTGTAAATCTGACTGAAACATTTCCAGCTAAACATGTTTTGAAAAGTTGTGGTTGACTCAGTCAGAACCAAAACATCACAGTCATCAGATGTGTTATCGTGAACTGTCATTTCCGCTGCTGAACCCGAGTGAAGTAATGGAGCTACATGGGACAATTATATTGTGTGAAATTTCCATCATCGCATCAGCTAAATTGTGCTACATTCGCTAAATGAAATGGATTACAGATTTATAGTTTTATATTTTAAATGAAGATAATATATTTATATACATGCGTATGTAGGATATATGTGATGAAAATCTATAAGTGATGCGGTTATGGAAGTATTATACAGATGCCAGATTCTTGAGGAGCCATGACGTAACCAGCTTCAGGGACAGTCATTGACAGTGCCATGATTATAATGTTATTTATTTTTCTAATGCAGGACTGGCATTAGCGGGAGCGGAAAGAAATTATCCTGCCCAAGAAATATTTGACTATATTATAATATTGTTTATATTTAATGTAAAAATGGGCGGGACATAGCTAAAACTGGATCCCTCCGTTATAACATGCAAGATGGCCAGATCTCGCTATGGTGCTAGTACAACAATGGTGCTGGCGGGAAACGGATGTATTTTCATATTATTATTTTTATGCAGTTATACTAAGCAGATGAATTGTTTTTGTCTTGCCGGAGAAGCATAAAGCGAGACATATGTATCATTTTTCCGACGGTGTCAATAATTTTAACTTTTTGCGTTTAGCAAAACTTCTCAGGTCATATTTCAGGATCAGTGAATCCTATTGCAACTAAACTCGGCTACACGGTTGCCTATAATGCACAGGGACAGGTGAGACATTTAATTCCGTGGAATTCTTCTTATAACATTTACACTTAATTTATACAATAAATATATATTAAAATTTTATATGCAAATCAACTACATTAAAGATGATGAAATAGAAGCTCATAGTTTGTTGTTTTTTTGCTTACATTGTGGAACAATATTAACCATTTAATGGTCAAATTTGGTCAAGAAAATAATTTAAAAAAATAATACAAGTTTTGAAAATTGTTATATTTCCTTATCGAATGTCCATTTACAGGCCAAGATAATACAAGTTTTGTAAATTTATCACTGGGATGAGAGGTAAATTTTCAAAAACTGTGTTTTCTTGGCCTGTAAATGGACATTCCACAAGACCATAGCAGAGGCCGGTTTTGGCCGGTATGGCCATTAAAGAGTTATGGCCTTGTCCCATAGTTAGGATTTGCTTTGTCCATTTCCCTTTTTGGTCATCTTGGAGGAAATCATAGAGACACTGAGAATTTTGAATCAAGACCTGGAAAAACAGCATGTTTTATGTCATGCAAATTGTCATGGACATTGTTGGAAGGGCAGCAATATTTTACATTCCAATTATGGTAAAAATATTCAAAAGTAGTTTTATTTTGTTTTCGGAACGTGTATATTTTTTTCTAAACTGTACTGTATTTTGACAAAATTCAACATATTTATTCAATTGGAATCTTTTATCTATAGATGTATAAAACCAAATTTGGCAGGTATCTTCCTTTAGGCAATATCTATTTGAACTATGAATCTGAAGAGGCCACAACTTGAAACAAGAGGCCAGAGGGGCCTGTATCGCTCACCTGCATCGTAGGCATTTCAACTAGAAAGGCAATCAACAATGAGTAGAACCCTACAGAGTTGAGCAGATTTATAACAAGAAAACAGAAGCCATGTTTCTTTATGTATCAACTACTTTTGAACAAAACTTAACGGCCCTTAGTCCCTTATCATATCTCCCAAATTTCGGCCCAATCCGTTCAGCGATTCTGGATATGAAGTTGTTTTCATGAAAACCAGGTCATCCAAGATGACTGCTAAAGCATTAGGCAATCAAGTTCCATTGAACAAACTGGATTCAGCTGTTTCCGTAAATAACCTGTCTTGAGTTTTGAATCAAAATGCGGATTCGGAAAAGAAGATCTTTAAAGGCATTTCAAAAATCCAGGATGGCCGCCAGGCAAATTACAGACCAGCTTCATTTTAACAAACGTGTATCTCTATGACTTAAGTATGTTTTCTGCCAAATACACTTGAAATTTCCTATTGCTTTAGTACATGGGAGTTTCTAGTTGGAAAATGATCCATCATGGCCGCTAAAACGTTTATCCGACAGTTTCGAAAATGGCAAATCTGAAATTAGAATGCCCAAACACATATATAAAACTAATTTCGGCTTCAAGATTCATCAAAATAAAAAAATTCAATATGGCCACCAAACATGCTACATTTTGATTGGGCCACGACAGCCATATTTTTTGATGGATTAACTTCCCTTGAACAAATTTCAATGGCCCTTAGGCCCTAATCAAATCTCCCAAATTTCAGCCTGATCCTTCCAGCGGTTCTGGAGTTGTTTTCGAAAAAACTAGGTCATCCAAGATGGCCACCAAACTATTTGGCCAATCAAGTTCTCTTGAACAAACTTGTTTCAGCTGTTGCCCTAGATCATATTTAATGAGTTCTAAAAATCGGCTCACATCCAAGATGGCCGCCGCCAAAATTGTCCGACCAGCTTCAATTGAACAAACTTGAATCTCTATGCCCTAAAGATTGTTCCTGCCAAATATAATTGAAATCGGCCTGTTAGTTCTCGAGAAGAAGACATTAAAGATTTTCCATTGCTTTAGTATGGGAGTCTTTGGCGGGAAAATGATCAAAGATGACCGCAAAACTGTTTATCCGACAGATTCGAAAATAGCATAGTTTAACTAGCCACCCTGATAAGCATATATAGAGCAATTTTCGCCATCAAAATACAAAAAAGCCAATATGACCAACAATCGCAAAATTTTGATTGGCTGATGGCGGCCATGTTTTTTAACGTACGAACTTCCCTTGAACAAACTTGAATGGACCTTGGTCCCTAAGCATATTTACCAAATTTCAGGTCTATCCCTTCAGCGGTTCGGGAGAAAAGTCATTTTCGCGAAAACTAGGTCATCCAAGATGGCCACCAGGTAAATCGGCCAATCAGGTTGCCTTGAACAAACTTGGGTCTACCATTGCAATAGATGATGTGTTATGAGTTGAATCAATTCCTCCAGCGGTTTTCAGAGATTTATTAGTGTAAAAATCGGCCATCTTGGATTTTGGTCGATCAGCTTCGTTTGAACAAACTTGAATCTCTATGCCCTAGGGATGCTTCCTGCCAAATATAATTTCAATCGGCCCAGTGGTTCTTGAGAAGTCGTTTAAAGAAAAAGTTGACAGATGACTGATGAGACGACAGACGACGGACGGTCGCCATCGCATAAGCTCACTTGGCCATTCTGGCCAGGTGATCTAACAAGGGCCATAACCCCCAACAGACCCCTCTTGTGAGATGGTCTGTAGTTGTATTAACCACTATAAACATACTTACCATTCAATCACTACTGCTAAATCAAATTATCCGCATTTAGCACCAGAAAGATTTTTAGAGGGCCAAGCTGGTGCTTGGCATCCTATTGTTTTCGCTCTACTTATTATTTTTATTCCGTGGGTTTTTTTGTTCGCGAATAGCGTGAAGACAAAAATGCTGATGAAATTCAAGCTTGGCATGGCAAGAGGGCCTTATTAGAGCAAACTTTTTACATGTGAATGGATATGATATTCTAGATAGGTTGGCCATCTTGGATTTGCGAAAAATTTTCACGCGTTTTAAAAAAATCTCCAGAACCTCTGAAGGGAATGAGCTGAAATTTGGTGAAAATCATCGAAGAAAGGCTCCCATAAAAGTTTGTTCAAGGGAAGTCGATAGCTCGAAAAACACGGATTTGCGTATAGACCAATCAGAATCAAGCCATCTGGCGGAAATATTGAATTTTTTATTTGATGGAATTTTAAGCCCAAATTGGTCATATATAGGTTTTGGGGGTGGACAAATTCAAATCTGGCAGTTTCGAATCAACGGTTTGGCCACCATCTTGGATTCATTTCCCGACAAAATCTCCCATAGTAAACCAATGGGAAAATTAAAATGTCTTCTCCTCGCAAACCACTGGGTCGATTTCAATTATATTTTGCCCGAAGCATCGTTAGGTAATAGATTTTGTTCAAACAATGCTGGTCAGCCTATTAGGCTGGCGGCCATTTTGGATTTTGTAGTATTTCGGGAAACGTATTTAAAAATCTTCTCCGAAAGCACTTGGCGGATTGATTCAAAACTCATGAAATATCGTCTAGGGCATCAGCTGAACCAAGTTTGTTCAAGGGTATTTGATTGACCGAAAATTTGGGTGGCCATCTTGAATGACCTAGTTTTCGTGGAAACGAGTTCTCCAGAACCGCTGAACGGAAGGGCTAAAATTTGGCTGGTATGATTAGGGACTGAGGGGCATTACGGTTTGTTCAAGAGAAATTGATATGTCAAAAACCATGGCCGCCATCTACCAATCAAAATTCAGCATGATTGGTGGCCATTTAGAATTTTTTTGTTTATGGACATTTGAAGCCGAAATTGGTTTGATTCCAAATTTGCCATTTTCAATACTGTCAGACGAATGGTTTGATGGCCCTCTTGGATCGTTTTCCCGGCATAATTGCCAATGCTAAAGCAATTGGAGAATTCAATTGTCTTCTTCTCAAGAAGAACTGCGCCGATTTCATTTATATTATTTTTACTGCCATTGTTGACACACAATTGTTTGTTTTTCAAAACCACATTCAGTGTTTCACATCAAGAGTATACTTACCTCCCTAATACTTTTGATATTGCTAAATATCGGCTTTCACTCAATAAACACTCAGATTAAAACAGTAAGGTGACCCTACTGGGCAGGGGAGTCAGAGCGTAGTCTGGCGGATGCCAGCCCCACCACCGCGCATGCGCAGACTAGCACTTCCTCTTTGCTAATTTATTGGCAGAGAGTCTACACATGTTTTTGTGCTAGAGCTTTTCTTTACTCAATTCATAGTCTTTTTGTGTGAATTTGGAAGTGATTATCCCTGATAAAGATGGCAGAAAGGATGACTTCGCCAGAGGAGGGCCCAGGACCTTTAAATCAGGTGACTTCTAGTAAAATTAGCGAGTTTTTTTCCCGGTGTAATGTGTTTCCGGGACTCGCGTTTACCGTGATAAGCGCCTTGTTTAGTTGGTTTATTTCAACTAGGTGCTATATAATACTAATCTCTCTTTGTGTTTATGTCCACAGGTCTGTGTGACGATATGTAATGGACATCACATCAGCAGAGGGTTTGTTTCTCTCCACCATGGTTCCATTTCCTACTAATACTGTTAGGTTATCTAACCAAAAATTTTATGTCCAGTGAGTCGGAGGCCTAGTATAAAGGTCTTCTCACTTTGCCCTCTTGATCCAATTCCTTCCCCTATAGGTGGAGAGAGTTAAGAGGCGTTCAGTTGGTGGAGTGCTCCAGTTCATCACATTGGATGGTTTGTCTATACAAAGTGTCAGGTATCTAATTATTGATATGAGGTGATGTTAATTATTTAGAGAGGAAAGGGAGATAATTAACAGTATTTGCCATTGTTATCAGTATATATCTGATGGTTGTGTAGTCGAAATGTCCATTCTGCACATGTTCTGGTTAGAGATACAATTCGTCCTTGCACTTGGATGTTTGTTGGGGATCGATTTTTTCCTGTCATAGGATTAATGACGTCATAATCAGCCTTGCTCTTTATTAACAATTAAAGTTTGTCCAAAGCTGGTTTTCTGATGAATATTGATCTTTATGATCATTTCCTTCTCTTGAGTTGGTTGAGTTTCTGAGCCTAACTAGTTTGCTCATACTCCTCGTCCTTTGCCCTGTTTCAGAGACCTGGTTGTGCATCCTGTGGACGGTTTTTGAAGGACAAGTTTGTGCCTCATCTCTGCTATCAGTGTAGCCCCTGTGGTCCCTTGATTAATTGCGAGATATGTAAGCACTGGGGGGGGCGAGCTAATGTCCGAATTCTTGTGCTTACAGGCGAAGGACAAGGTGGTGGAGGAGGAGAAGAAGAAGCAGAAAAGAGAGGGTGTGAGTAAGAAGGGTAAGAGGAAGGCCTCGTCCGCGGTGGACATGGAGGCCTTCCGGACCGAGATGTTGGGAGAGATGAGGAGGACAATAAAGGATTTGGTTCCAGAGTTGCTTCGTGGCATGCTTCCTGGACCAAATCCTTTGCTGTCCTCATCATCTGCTTCGGAGTAGGTAATCCCCACCTCTGAATCACCTTTCCTTAGTACGCTTCCGTTGTTCGAAGATTCAGAGGTGGCCCCATTAGAGGGGGCGTTCCACGACCCTGGCAGCAGGCTTAGTGCCGCGCCGAGGGGCCGTGGATGGTTGTCGCTGGAATCCGCGGGCTGCTTATCAGTCCAGGGGTATCCGCACGCCGCGGGTGCCAGTACCTCCTATGGCACCTTCCCTGGCCAGTCCGGGTTAGCTCTCTTTGCTGACCCGGAGTCTAATCTGTCTGGCCAGGAGGAAGAGGATTACCTGTTGGGGTCGCCATCTGAGGACGTGGCCATGGATTATGACGTCTGTGCACCCCTCGCGGGGAATACAGGCGACTTATTCCACGGTTCTACTCACGCAGGAGTAGAATCCACGGTTCAGACTGTGGCCCTGGGCGCTGCTGAGGGCCAGCGTTACCGCATACCTCGGCTTGCCGAGAGTGTCGCTGGTGCTGGCCGGGGCCGTGGTGGGGCGGTATGTGCCCCGCACTCTACCACGGCGCCTGCTCCTGGTCAAGCCAGTGAGATTAGCATGCCGGTGTTGTCAGGCCCGCATGTTCTCCCTGGCTTGCCAGGGCTATCAGCGTATCCGCCGTCAAGCTCTGCTGCTTGCGCTCAGGAGGAAGACGAAGGCCCCCGTCTTGTAGAGCGCTCGCAGCTAGCCACGGAGGAGGATTGGTCTGACGCTTGCCAGTGGTTGGTAAGTGTTAGGCCAGATCTGCCCGTGGAGCAGTCGGCTAGCCAGCATGACCACAGGCCGTGGTTAGCTGGTAAGGCTACTGCTAACGCTATGCCTTCTCTGCCGCTGGCAGAGCATGTCGCTGACATGTTCGAGGCGGCGGAGACGTCCATTAAGTCGAGTGGACGTCTCACGAAGGCCCCGCGCGAGGTGGCCAGGCGTTGCCGCATCGTGCCCCTGGATTACCAGCGGTACGGTGTGGTACCTAAGCCGAGCGTGGATGACTGCGCGGCTTTGGGTGAGGATGCGCGGCCAGGCTCCCGTTCTGACACGGGAGACTTGTGTTCGAACGCGTTGCGTTCAGCAAATACAGCGTTGCGTGATGCGGAGGAGAGTGGGAGGGCTTCGATTGCCGCTCTGTCCCACGTCTCCCAGCTGTTACAAGGGGTAGTAACAGCATCCGCATCGCGCCAGCCAAGTCCGGTCACAGTCCAGCGAGCCATCCAGGATGGTATCAACCTGGCTCTGGACTGTATGACTCGGGCGGTGACCAGGAGTGTCCGGGCAAGGCGCACATTTGCCTTGGACAATCTGTGCCCGTCCCAGGACCTGTACAATAGGCTACTGCGTACGCCTATGACAGGTCCTGGTCTCTTTGGAGGTGAGGGATGTAGACACCTCCAGGAGACGGTTACTCTGGTAAATAACCAGAGGGTGCTGCGCGAGCAGTTTGAGGTGCTTCGTCGTGCTAACGTTCGCGCCGCACCCCCTGCGTATCGTCCCCTGCAGGCTCGAGGTGGTGGTGGCCAGGTCAGAGGCCAACCACCATTGCAGCGTCGGCCTCGGCCGCGTGCGATTCGGCCAGCAGCGAGGGGGGGGCGCAGGTCGTGGCGCGCGAGGAACTGGGCGTGGTAATCGTTCCTGATGGGACGGTTACCGCGGTGCGAACCGCTCCGGTGTTTCTGGCAAAGGAGACAGTGCCGCTCTTGCACTCCTTATGTCCACCTCTATCCCTAGGTGGACCGGTGGGAGGCCGGCTAGCCGACCACATGCAAGAGTGGGAACGGTTAACTCAGGACCGTTTAGTCTTGCGATGGCTTTCAGTCGGGTATCATCCCGATTGGATGACAGGCCCGCCATCGCGACTGTCTCTAGTGCCGATCTGGACTCCAAATCCGAGAGATCCAGAGCAAAGGTTGTGTATCGAGGAGGAAATAAATTCTCTCATACAAAAAGGAGCTATTCAGCCGGCACAAAGGTGTCCAGTCTTCTATTCAACCCTTGATATTGACATTGATATTATGTCTTAGTAACAAAAAACACCGGAGGGTGGAGACCAATTCTCAACCTCAAGCCATTGAACAAGTTCATAGAGACGCCCAGTTTCAAGATGGAGACTGTGCGCTCGGTGTTGGCGGGGTTAGAGAGGGGAATGTGGACAGTGTCGATAGATTTGAAGGACGCTTATTTCCACATCCCCATACACAGGAGTTTCCGTCGCTTCCTGAGATTTGCATTCCAGGGCAGACAGTGTGAATTCAGGGTGTTACCCTTCGGAATTTCCACGTCTCCTCGGGTTTTCACCCGTGTGGTTCTTGCGATCACCGCATACCTCCGCAGGAGAAGCATAGCAGTCCACACGTACATAGACGACTGGCTGTTGAAAGCGCACACCCAGGAAAGTTTATCTGCCAGTCTTTATATTGTTTTGAATACTCTCACATACTTGTTCTATATAATCAATTTCCCAAAATCAGAGCTTAATACCATCCCAGAAGTTTGTTTACCGGGGGATGTTCTTCGATCTAGAGACAGGATATGTTTTTCCTACTCAGGAGAGAGTTCAGAAACTCATCTCGTTAATTCAGTCAGTGTGCGACAGTCGTCCTGTCCTGGCACGGGTTTACTTGAGAATGCTGGGGTTGATGGTTTCATTGGAACCAGTCATTCCTCAGGCCGCCTTACGCAGGCGGCCGATCCAGTTATTTCTCATGACACAATGGACCCAGAGTACAGGTTCACTGGACTCGAACGTGTCAGTGTTGGCGCCTCTGATTCATTACCTGCAATGGTGGTTGGACACAGAGAATCTCTTGGTGGGGGTTATGCTAACCCCTCCCCACCCTCAGGTGACTGTGTATACAGATGCATCGATGGAGGGCTGGGGAGCTTGCCTGGAAGAATCCACGATATCAGGGCTTTGGAATCTGGAACAGTCAAAGGAACATATAAATCTACTGGAGCTAAGAGCAGTAGTCCTGGGCCTGGAACATTTCTTACAGAAAGTTCAGGGCAAGATTGTTCTTATTCGTTCAGACAACTCAACAGTTGTGACTTACATAAACCGCCAGGGCGGAACGAAGTCGCCCAGTCTCTGTATGATGACATGGAGACTGCTTTGTTGGTGCCTGGATCACCAGATTACCTTGAAAGCAGTTCATATTCTGGGAAGGTTAAATCTGCTAGCAGACTCATTGAGCCGAAGGATGAGTGTTTTACCCACGGAATGGCAACTAAATCAATGTGTGGCGGATCGTCTGTTCGACCATTGGGGGAAACCCAACATCGATTTGTTCGCAACGAAGAAGAATGCGAAGATGACGACGTACGTCTCTCCGATTCCGGATCCAAGCGCTTTCGCAACAGATGCGTTAGCTATCAGCTGGGGGAGAATGTATGCATACGCATTCCCTCCAGCAATCCTGATTCCAAAAATTCTTCAGAAAATCAGACAGGAGGAATGCCAAGTGCTTCTGATCACCCCGGATTGGCCAAGCCGATCATGGTATACGGATCTGCTGGACCTTCTGGTCTGCAATCCGGTTCCTCTGCCTCTGATGGACGATATTATCTTCCAGGGCAAGGCCCTTCACAACAATCCGTCAATGTTCAGATTGACTGCGTGGATGTTGTCAAGGAATCTAGAATTAAGGAGGGCTTTTCTGAGCAAGCAGCCATGTTTATGGCCAAAGCCAGGAGGGGGTCAACCTCCAGAGCATATAATTATAAAATCAACAGATTTGCAGAATGGTGCTCAAAAAGATGTATTGATCCAATGGATTCATCTATTCAGGTAGTAGCTGATTTCCTCTGTCACCTGTATGATGCCTATAGCCTCAAGCCTAACTCTATTGCTGGTTATAAGTCAGCTTTAATGTCTGTTATTCCTTGCTTGGCTAAGAGGGGAAGTGATGAAGTAAATACATTAAATGTATTAATTAAAGGCATGGGCAATCTAGGACCAAGGAATCCCCCTGTGATTCCGTCTTGGAGTTTATCGCTAGTGCTTCAAGTACTAGGTGATAAGCCTTTTGAACCACTTAGTTCCATTTCTATGAAACTATTAACACTGAAGACACTGTTTTTAATTGCTGCGGCCTCGGCTAGGCGTAGAAGTGAAATTCATGCCTTATCAGCCGAGGATGACCGTTTTGTGGTTTCAGGGGAAGGCCTTAAGCTGCTACCTAGGATTAATTTCTTGGCTAAGAATCAGTCGTTGAAATATCCAGGTCAACCTATTGTTTTGCCTGCTTTAACTAGATATGATCCTAATTCTAAAGCATGGTGTCCCGTCCGGGCGCTTCTCCGGTACAAACAACGTACATCGGAGTGGCGCACCGACCAGTCGGCGTTATGGTTGTCATATATTGAACCCCATGGCAGGGCTTCTAAGGACACCATTTCCAGGTGGATTGTAGAATGCATTCAGTTTTGTCATAAATCCGCCACCGGGAAGCAGGTTGACGTGGCCAAGGCTCACAGTGTCCGTGGCGTAGTGACATCCACTGCCCTATTTAATGGGGTCCCTGTGGATGATATTATGTCGGTGGCTCAGTGGCACTGTGAGTCAAGTTTTACAGACCATTATCTCCGTGACACCTCTAATCCTCTCGCCTTGTCGATTTTGAAAAAATAACTAGGTTTATATTTTTGATGAGGTTTCCTCATTGCTTATATATTTCACAATTAATTTATGGAAACAACCACTTTTTTGGGACTGCATCATTCTTCACCAATGGGAAGATGATGTCAGCAGCCTTTTCAACAAGGTCAGTCTTGTGCATGGGTTGTCCATTGTTGATTGTCTTGTCACGTTACCCGTTATTAATATGATGGTGGTTTTGTGTATTTATGTGGTTCATTGTTGAGAGTATACGAAAAGGGAGCTTTTTCGTCTCTGTCCTGTAGTACATGGCACTTGTACGTAGAGAGCGTATAGGACATTGAGGTCATTCGACTCTTCCTCCCAGGAAGGAGGGGGGGGGGGAGCGCATATGACATTCGGTCATCTCTCATACATCGGTGGTGTTATCCGATGGCTAGTCAAATCCTGACTGTTTTTCATACAGTTTCAGAAGTTTAAGTGCCTTAAACGCAGAAAAGCGTATAGGGATGAGCTGGTCTTTTGACCTCGCCTCCCTCCCGCCGAATTCACTGTCGAATTCTGGCAATATCAAAAGTATTAGGGAGGTAAGTATACTCTTGATGTGAAATAAACGAAATCAAGGATTTCTTTTTTCACGAGAGAGTTGATACTTACCTCCCTAGATACGGATCCGGCCTCTCCACCCCACAGAGGCTCGGTCTTCAGGCTCTTAATAGTTGCATGTGTATCAGCCAATAAATTAGTCAGAGGAAGTGCTAGTCTGCGCATGCGCGGTGGTGGGGCTGGCATCCGCCAGACTACGCTCTGACTCCCCTGCCCAGTAGGGGCACCTTACTGTTTTAATCTGAGTGTTTATTGAGTGAAAGCCGATATTTAGCAATATCAAAAGTATTAGGGAGGTAAGTATCAACTCTCTCGTGAAAAAAGAAATCCTTGATTTCGTTTAATGGGTAGACTGGGCGGATAAAGAAGATTCCTACTGTAACCTCACATAATTCAATAAAATTGACAGCATTAATCCAACTTGATCAAATCTAAGAGGCTATTTAGGCTCGAGCTGGCTAAGGTAAGGTTCTCGTCTTAGCGACCGGGATGCTAGCCGCTTGGCCCCCGATGCATCGCCGCTTGCGGCTATATTTATGCTTGCTTTCATTCCCCCACATGCTTATGCCAACTCATTGTACTCTCAACCAGGGTTCCGGTAGAGCACACTCTCACCATACAGCTTGCACTAGACTGGCACCAGTCTATACTCACTCCTCTAAGACCTAGGTCAATGCGCATGCGCAGAGGAGACTAAGAGTAACATAATCACTTTCCAAATTTAGATGCAAGAAGGAATAAAGAGATTCTCAAATCATTGCTACGCGGGGTGGCTGAGACCGGGTCGTAGTGATTGAACGGTATGTTTATTTTGGTTAATAAAACTACAGACCATCCCACAAGGGGGGTGGGGGTGTCTGGTGGGGGTTGTTATTACACCACAAAACATATATACCGTTCAATCACTACTGCTAAACCCGTAGCTTTGGTCAGTGCCCCACTTAAAAACCTTTCGGTGGGTGGAGATTTGAGAACCTCAAAGGAAGTATAAAAATAAGTTACACAACTAAAAAGTAATCAAATAAACAATAGTGCCTCAAAGTCAATCACATGGTGATTATCAAACAAGGAAAATGAAAAGAAACTAAACACAACACAAATAAAGATTCTCACCCATATCAAAACAGGCATACAGCCTAGCGAAAATGGCAAGATGTGCTTGGTAAATGGTCTTTAGCTTGCTTAGTTAAAATGGTTATGTTTCCAAAAAAACGGAAGCCGCTGGACTCTGATCTTTAAGATAAAAAGAGGTAAATGTCGACTCGGATTTCCAGCCAGCCACTTGCATAACATCATCTAAGGATGAGCCAGCAAATAAGGTGAGCGAGGTAGCCATTCCACGGACGTCATGAGCTTTAATATGAGCTAATTGGATTTCCCCAGATGAAGCTATCTCATAGCAAATTTGAATAGTATTGCAGATCCATCTGGCAATAGTAGCCTTAGAAACGTGTCTAGCTACCTCCTCCACGTATGGAACCCATAAATGGGATTTATCGGATCTTTAGGCCTCTAAACAGACACCAGACTTTATCAGAAGACGAAAAAGACGTTAAAGATTTCAGGGTAATCGGCTTAGCAGGGTGACGGTTAGATTGAGATTTAGATAAAAAAATTCCCTTATGGGATAAAGAAGTAAACCGTCCCCCGTCTCGATAAAGCTATCATTTTCCGCGGAAAGAGCATTGATCTCAGATCTTCTGGCCAAAGCAGATGCGACTAGAAAAACGGCTTTAAGAGTTAAGAGTTTACGGCTAATGGATCCAAACCTCTGATAAAACCATTTAAAATCTTAGTGTCTGACATCAGCATTTAAAAGGCACAGAAGAGAAGAAGCCAAAGAAAATCTATATCCCCTAACAGTATTAGCTGATAAATTCAAAGAATTAAACAGGTAGGACAAAAAATCTAACACTTGGGATATAGAAACAGAATTGGGCAGGAAACCATTATTGGAACACCAATCTCCGAAAATTTTAAGTCTACCCTTGTAAACACGTCTGGTTGAGTCGCTCCTGGCTGAATCGAGAATTTCTTGAGTTCTTGAAGAAAATGGGATCGGAGGGACCGTACACTCAAAATCCTCCAGACACACAGACTGAAGATTTCCGGATTGGGATGAAGGCACTTGCCCCTGACTTGAGACAGAAGGTCTGGGGATTCTGGAAGAAGACGAGGAAAGTCCACCAGAAGATCGAGAAGGCCCATGAACCAGATCCTTTTTGGCCAAAATGGAGCTACCAGAATTTCGCAGATCTGGTCCCTGATCTTCTTCAACACCAACGGGATCAGAATTGTTGGAGGGAACGCGTGAGCAAGCATCCCTGTCCAGGACTGAGACAGGGCGTCCACCGCTAGGGCCTGACTGTCCAGAAAAGGAGACATGAAACAGGAGATCTGGACATTGAGAGAGGTCGCAAATAGATCTACATGGGGACGAACCAAGAGAAAAATCGCTTTGGCAACCGACTTTTTTAGCTGGCACTCCGTGCAAGCAAATTTGCTTGGCCTTGACAACTGGTCCGAAAGAAAATTCAACCTGCCTGGGACATGGCTTGAAACGAGAAAGATCTGATTCTTGCGGCACCACAGAAGACGGTTCCAAACTTCCATGCAAAGAAGGGAAGACCTCGTTCCCCCCGCCTGTTGATGTAGGAGACGACCGTGGAATTGTCTGAGCAAATCGAGATTTTGAGGCCCCTCACTCAATTCGCCCACATAAGGAGTCTTTTTGACAGCCCATAACTCTAGGACATTGATATGGGCTGCTGACTCCTCCAGGGACCAAAGGCCTGAAACTGACAGGGAATCCCAGACTGCTCCCCACCCTTCCTGGGAGGCATCTGTGAAAATAATCACTCTGGGGTGGACTTCACCAGGGGGATACCTCTTAGGACCAGAGCACGATCCCTCCAAAAATCCAAATGAGGAATCAGATGCTATCTTATGAGAATCTGAAAGTAAATGGAATGAACTGACTGCTTCCAGAGGGACATCATATACATTTGAAAAGGTCTTCTCATCAGCGCCGCCCAGGGAATAACATTCTCGATGCTGACCATCAAGCCCAAAACCCCGAGGAAGAATCTTGCTTTGACAACAAGGGGGGATGCCAGGACTTCCATTGCAAACAAGTTTGCTTCTACTCGAGCCTCTGAAGGAAAGATTAGACCTTGAATCAGATCGAATGAGACTCCTAAATGGATGAAAACTTGGTTAGGAACAAGGCTTGACTTTTGAAGATTTACGACCCACCCTAGACTGCAAACCTGGAATAATACCTGAAAGAATTGAGGAAGACTGCTTTTATTAACCAGTCGTCTATATAAACGTAAAGATGAATGGATCGACAGTGCAGGACTCCTGCCACAGCTGATACCAGACATGTAAAAAGAAAAGCTGTGGTCAGGCCGAAAAGCATGGCTCGAAATTGCCATACCCTCCCCTTGTAAGCAAATCTCATGAACTTCCGAAAGGAGGGGTGGATAAGAACATGGAAATAGGCATCCTTGAGATCGATTGAGGCAGTCCACATACCTGGAACTAGGCTTGCAATAATCTGGGAGATGGTCTCCATTTTGAACTTGGGGGTGAGAATAAGATTTATCTCCCCCCCCCCCACCCCATCTTGGACACTAAGAAAATTGTTGAATAATAGCCCTGGTCTACTTTCCAAAGGGGAACCTCTTCTATAGCCTCCTTGAAGATCATGGATTCGAACTCCTCTAAAGCGGAAAGCTTCTGAGTGGACAGAACAGGGGTCCACTTGCGGAGGAAAGAGGAGGATCCTGAATCCACGAAGGAGTGTACCCCCAGCATATATGGTCGATAAGCCAGGAGTCCTAAATGAGGGCTTGCCAAGTCTCCCAGAATAGAGACGGGTGTCCTCCCACTGACACGCTGGGCAAGAGGCACTGAACCAAAGGATCCAAAAGAGGCTGAGGGCAAGAGGGAATTAAAAGAGGAAAGGCTGGAGCTACCCAGGAGGGCAGACCTTGAGGCCCTCTTCCCTTGAAAACCATGATAGGAAACGCAACCCTGAGGTCTCGATCTACCGCCCTGTGAGGAACTGTCCACCTCGCCTGAAAATAAGGATGGCGAGCCTGGGATCTCTGGCGATGGGAGGAAATAGATTCGAATTGATCCCCCTCCGCGGATCTCTCTTGGGATGTAGAGCGAGATCTATTAGAATTGGTTATAATCCTAGATGGATAAGCTCCAAACTCATCTGGTTTCAGACTCTCCTAGGACAGGAATTGAAACTTTTAACCGAGGAAGAATCTCTTACTAGGAGGCTTAGACACCGCAATCAGGGCACTGATCTCTTTAGTGGATTTAAGACGCTCAGACTCAGTCCGGATGAGACTCGAAGAACAGAGGCCAAAAATGTCTTGACCAAACGGAGGGGCTGAAATCAAACTCTGTTTAAGGTTACTAGAAATATGCACATGCTTTAATTTCCTAGATATCCTACTAGACGTAATATAACCTAAGGAGTGACAGAGGGAATTGAGGGAACCTCGAGAAACATCAGCAAAAGCATGCAAGACCGCAGGAACCTGCTCACCTTGTTCCTGCCTCAGAGAGGAGCTAAAAAGTTAGCAGATTTCAGTTGATTTACACACAGACTGCCACTTAAGAATATCGCCAGAAGCGACATCACGAGATGGGATGATCCGAATCAAATTCATTCTTAAGGGGAAGAGAGTTTCTCTGCGATCCATTGATGTGACAATGATCAGTCATCTGAAGATGCCCGAACTGGGCAAAACCTCTTCAAATCACTGGCCCTGACAGACCTCGGGCCGACGAAGAGAGAGCAGGAAAGGAAGAAGAAGAAGAGAACAAAGACTCAGAAGAAACATTAGACTCAGGAGCTCTAGCAGAATCAGAAGAAAGAGACCTATAGAGAACATGAGGAGAGGTAGACGGAAAAGATTCAGACACTGAAGAAAACTGATCAGAAAGAACAGAATCTACGCCAGCCTCCTGAGCAGGAGAAGGCTGAACTAAACCACTGGCAGAAAAATGAGACAAAATAGAACAACAGGCTGAAACAAAGGAAGGATGGAGAGGGGGGGAACCAGACACAGAGGGAAGAGGAACACCAGGAGAAACAAAGCCAGAAACAGCATCCCGAAAACTAGAAGGAACAGAGACAGAAGAGGAATGACCATTCACCGACGAAAAAAACCCAGAAGCTTTAAAATCCTGAACCTGAGGAAGCCTAGAAGGATCAGAAGACGATTGATCTACAAAATCATGAGAATCTGAAACAAATCTAACAGAAGAAGGATAATGAGAAGCCACCAAATTACTATCACCTGAATAAAAAGAACTACCAGAAACTCGCAAACCAGAATTAGAAAATGAAAAACCTGAGTAAACAGGAGCAGCATAGCATGAATCTAAAACCGAAAGCGGAAGCGAATGTTGAACCGAAAACTGACTAGGATCACTGGGAGCCAGGTCAGAAGAACCGGAAGTCAAGGAAAGACCGGAAATACGCGAACCGGAAATGGAAACCGGAAGCTGACCTGGATCATGTCGACCCAAATGGTCAGAGACACCATAACCTAGACCGGAAGCCAAAACCCGAGACACAGAAACCGGAAACTGACCACGATCATGCAGACCCTGCTGATCAGTAAAACCGGAAGTCACACGGGAAACGGAAGCGTGAACACTAAAAGCTGACACCGGAAGCTGAACAGGATCATGCAGACCCGATTGATCCGCAAGACCGGAAGTCAAATGGGAAACGGAAGCTGAAACCGAAAATTGACCAGGATCATGTAGACCCGAGTGATCAGCAAAACCGGAAGCCAAACCAGAAGCGGAATTACGAAAACCGGAAGCGCCAACTGGAAGCTGACCAGGATCATGCAGACCTGTCTGAGCAGCAAAACCGGAAGTCGGATATAAAACGGAAGTGCGCGAACCAGAAACAGAAACCAGCAGTTGACTAAGGTCCTGCAGACCCGGGGCAACTGAATTACCAGAAATAGCAGAACCAGAAATGCATGAACCAGAGGAAACGGTCAAATTATCCGCAATAATATCAAGATTCGAATCAGGCGACCTATGAACGTTGCGCATAACTGGAATCACGGAAACTTTGACGTTGGCAATGGAGGAACCAGACACGTCTGGCACCACTACTTGTGGGTCTTGCCTAGCCCCAAGCATTACGTGGGTTTGAGAAATAGGTGACCTACTCGAGACCACTTTTCTCTTCTTGTCATCCTTCTTTTTGGCCTTTGGTGAACTCGTCACCTGTCTCGTAGTGAGGGACACGGGTTTCCCCCACTTACGGACGTGGCCTTTTTGGTTCTGATTAGCCATGGATCCTTCCGATTCACTATCCACTTTCGCTTCCCGAATGGCTGATGAAATGCGCTTATCCAAAGATTTTGTCAATACTGAAGCGAACGACTCGAAACGAGCGAATAAAGTCATTACCGCCTCACTATTCTGATTACTAGAGGAAGGCCGCCCCCTTCCACTGCTGCTGAAGCTAATTTAAAAGGGCTAAAAACTGATTTGCCCTTTACAGCAGTAGGAGGGAGGGGAGTGATCAGAGGCCACCAGCGCTTTCGGAACATAATCTTTAAAATAAAGCCTTTGCAAAGCTGGCGACCACCCCTTGCATATTCCGCACATTATGAGAGGTGTACATGAGGTACACCTAAGGCACACGTGCCCTGCAAATTCGGAGGGGTGATGGCGATCACACTGTGTTGATGTATATTTCACCTTTTCTGCCGATTTAACAGATTCCTATAAACAAAAAAATAGGAAAAAATGAAGCATACAGCTTATGATAATAAAGAGCCATCTCTAACAAACGCCTAACTAAGGCAGAGAAAACACATGCTAGAAAAGGCAGGAAAACGAAGATTAAAAAAATTCAGAATTGGTTTAAGTAAAAAACACAGATATTATCTCGGTACTCTTCAGAATATAAAGTAAGAGAACCTTAGAGGTAGAATGCCTACTTAGCGGGATATAATGAGTGTATAAATGGCTAGGTATAGTTGACCACCACGAAAACCTGTAATACAGTTACAATAGTACAAGTAAAACATTTAAAACAATAAAGTTACTCTACCACATAACTTAGATAATAGGGACTTCATATTAGGCATGTTTTATAAGAAGTAATCCTCTCAAAAGATAGCTATAACACAGTAGACAAGCACAAAAAGCTTAGTCCGGCGCAAACAAACCTTTCTGCTTGCAGAAAAATTTGAGTGGTTCTATGTTACTCTTAGTCTCCTCGCATGCGCATTGACCTAGGTCTTAGAGGAGAGAGCATAGACTGTGTGGTGAGAGAGTGTATTCTACCAGAAGTCTAGTTGAGGGTACAATGAGTTGATAGGCAAGGGGGGGGGGGGGGGTCCTGGTCCTAAATGCAGATAGTTTGATTTAGCAGTATTGATTGAATGGTATATATGTTTTGTGGTGTAATAACAACTTTGGTTCTTTAAGGTGTTTTTAAGTATTGAACCCTATAGAGACAAGAGGCCCAAGGGGCCTGTGTCGCTCACCTGGAATTATTTGCCACTGGCATAACCGAACAAAACAAGATGACCACTGGAAAAATTTACCAATCTAATTTCTGTGAAGGTTTAACCAAGTTTTATTAAAATTGGCCCAGTTGTTAATAAGTAGTCCTTTATAAGATTTTCTCAGAAATTTTCTGAAAATCCAAAATGGCTGCCAAACACGCTAAACTTTCCATGGTGGACATGGTTTTTTTATGTATGAACTTTCCTTGAACACAATTTAATGGGCCGTAGTCATTAATCACATCTCGCATATTTTAGCCTCATCTGTTTAGTAGTACTGGAGTTGTTTTAGTGAAAACCAGGTCATCCAAGATGCCTGTCTAAACATTTGGCTAATCAAATTCTCTTGAACAACCTTGGGTCAGCTGTTGCTCCAGATGGTGTTTCATGAGTTTTGAATCGATCCCCAGGTGGTTTCGGGGATTTTCTTAACATGTTTCTAAAAATCTGCCAAAATCGAAGATATCTGCCCGGCAAATTTGCCAATCGGCTTTCTTTGAACAAATTTTGATCTCTATGCCCTAAGGATGCTTCCCGCCAGATATAATTGACATCACCCCAGTGATTCGCGAGGCAACATTCCCTTTGCTTTAGTATGGGGCTTTCTGACGGGAAGATCCAAGATGGTCGCCAAACATGATACATTTTAATTCGTCCACCGCGGCCATGTTCTTTGACGTATTAACTTCCCTCGAACACACTTAAATGGTCCCTAATCAGTTCTCCCACATTTCTGTTCGATCCGTTTAGCGGGTCTGAAGTGGTTTCCACGAAAACTAGGTCATCCAAGATGGCCACTGAATGATGTGGCCAATCAAGTTCCCTTGAACAAATTTGGTTTAACTCTTGCCCTAGATGATGCTTCATGAGATTGGAATAACTCCCCCAAGTGGTTTTGGAGATTTTTAGACATCTAAAAATCGGATAAAATCCAAGATGGCCGCTGGCCAAATTTGCCGATCGGATTTGTGTGAACAAAATTGAATACTTCCTGCCAAATATAATTGATATCAGCCCTGTTGTTCTCGAGAAGACATTTTAAATTTCCCATTGCTTTAGTATGGGAGCTTTTGGCGGGAAAATGATCCAAAATGGCTGCTAAACCGTTTAACCGACAGTTTCAAAAACAGCAAATTTGAGATCAGAATACCCCAAAACATATATAAAACCAATTTCGGCCTCAAAATCCATCAAATAATAAAATCCAATATGGCCACCAAAAACTACATTTTAACTGGCCCACGGCGGCCATGATTTTTGATGGATCAACTTCCCTTGAACAAACTTTAATAGCCCTTAGTCCATAATCATATCTTCCAAATTTTGCCCTGATCCCTTCGGTGGTTCAGAAATTGTTTTTGCAAAAACTAGGTCATCCAAGATGGCCGCTGAACCATTTGGTCAATCACGCTATCTTGAACAAACTTGACTTACCTCTTGCCCTAGATGTTGTTTCATGAGTTTTGAATCGATTCCCCAAGCCGTCCCCTAAAATCAGCCAAAATCCAAGATGGCCGGCCGCCCAATCGGCTCCGTTTTGAAAAGACTTGGATCCCTATGGATGCTTCCTGCCAAATTTAAATTAGCCCAGTGCTTCTTGAAAAGTTGTTTAAAGAAAAAGTTGCCAGACAGATGGTCGCCACGGCATAAGTTCACGTTTCTAACCAAATTTGGTTGAAATCCAAGCAGCTAAGGAGGTGTATTTTCACAAGATCTAAGATTTTCACCCAAAAAACGGAACAATCAAAATTCTGCATAGAAGTTCTGGAGCCTGCCACCATAGAATCCATCCAGCCAGATTTGGTTAAAATCCATCAAGCAGTTAAGGAGATGCGTTTTGACAATTTCTGCTAAATAATGTCATCTAAAGGTCAAACGAGACTGAACTCTTGTATGGAATGGGTATTACTGAAATGTGATTAGCTTATTAATGAAGGCCTGAGAGGTCAATATAGACATAAAATAACACCAAAATAATTAAGTTTATGTAAATTTATTCAATATTAAGAATTTAATGGTCAAATCAGCCAAAAACGGCTTCTGTAATGGTCTTGAAAAATGTCGATTTGCAGACCGTGAGAAGACAATTTCTTTAAACTTTCGACTGGAGTGACTGACTCGTTATTGAGCCAGTCATTCCAGCAGTAAATTTTAAAGACTAGCCTTCTAATGGTCTGCAAATCAGCATTTTCTATGAAAAAATTGAAATTATTCCTGACCCAGTTTGACAATGGACCTTTCCATTTTTAGCCATGCCCCGCCCATCACAAGCTAAGCTCCACCCACAGCTCGCCGTGTTGGCATTGATCGATCCCCGAATGCCTTAGCTATCAATTTCCTGAAAACTATACAGGGAAGCTGTTGAATATTTTGTAACTAATTTGACTGGGTGCTGTTGCTGCCTATGGCAGCAACAGCACCCAGTCAAATTAGTTTTAAAATATTCAACAGAATATTTATTAAATAGTAAAAGCAAACAATTTGAACAACAACGCATAGACCGTCTTCAAATATGCATTCGTGACGTACTTATCGACATCATTCATGATGTCATTCATTATGATGTCATTCTACACATCACGCAATTCATTATCACGTCATATGATGGGTGGATACTCTGGAAAGGTGAATTAAATGGTTAACTCTGATAAGTAGTGTAGTTACAGATATTACTAATCGTGGGAAGATGAGATGAAGAACAAAGTTCACACGTTCAAATATAGAGCATAATTTCACTGATAATATATAACGTTCCTCTCGTGATATGAAAATGTATACAATATTATTATAATGATAACAACGTCTTTATATAGTAAGCTATTAATCCGGCTTGTGAGTCCACGGGTACCTCGAAATGTTAACTCGTATCATTTAACCCTTTACTGGTCAGATCTTATCAAGAAAATCTAAATATTTTCTTATTAAATGCCCATTTGCAGGCCAAGACAATTTCTTACCACTGCAATAGCTGGCTCGGTTATCAAGCCAGTCATAGATTTGAAAAATATTCTGTAAGCCCTGTAAATGGATATTCTTCCAGACCACTGAAGATGTCGTTTTCATCCGGCTTGACCATTAAAGGGTTAAGTTGACACCATATAATCATGCTTTCATCAGATCTTGAAAATTATCTGACTTAACCCTTTAACACTCATATCAGCCAAAAATGGCTTCTGTACTGGTCTTGAGAAATGTCCATTTGCAGACCAAGAGAAGAATATTTTGGAAAATTTACCACTGGAATGACTGGCTCGATAACCAAGCCAGTCATTCCAATCGGTAAATTTTCAAAAATCATCTTCTTGGTCTGCATATGAACATTTTGAATGAAAAAAATTGAAATTTTCTTTAACAAATTTAAGTGTTCAAGGGTTAAACTTGTTACGTCCCAAAGAAAACTATTGCTGTAATATACAACTTTAACTCTTGCCACTCTGATGTCAAAATTTTTAATTTTCAAATTAAATTAAAAGATGATCTAGTGTTCATTTTTCAGCAAAATTGTTGAAATATATACACTAGTTTCTTTGTTACTGGCACAGTAAAAGATAGAATATTGACATCAGAGTGGTACAGGTTCACTCTTACCACTCTATTTAATTTGAAAATTTAAGCTTTGTTACCAGAGGTAAGGGTTAAGAAAAAGAATAGGGCTGCAACAGTTTCCAATCAAATTCTTGTCACCATAGTTTCAGAGTAAAATTTCAAGTAATGCAACTAAATTTTCTGTCCAATTAGGCCTTTGGTAATGAGTGTTAATTTTCATTGTGTTAGTAGTTATAGTACTCTAGTTACATAAGCTTCCCCTAACTCAATAATTAGACTGCGCATTTTTTAAAACATAATTTGAAAATCGAGAATCTTTATTTATCCATTTAACACTTATTTTCAAAATAATTTGACTGGCAGCCGGTGCTACAACATATAGTAGCAAAAATGTCCAGTCAAATTAGTTTCAAAATGTTCAACAGCTTTTCTTGAAATGAAACACTGGTATTTTAAGTGCAAAAACATTAAGCATGACAGAGTAATTTGTCAGTCAACGTAGATTAGCTTCTAAAAAACAATTTCCTCTCGATATCCGCAATCTGTATTCATAAACATTTACTTACACTAGAGTCCGGTATTGATAATAATAATAAATAATGACATCAAATTTGTATTTTAATCCTTTCACCGACAAATCCCTGAAAAAAGTATATTCTTTATGATATAAAACTTATTCCATTGAATATTTTGAAATTAATTTGACTGGAAGCCAGTTTTCCTTGCAGTCAGAGAATACTATTTTTTCAAAATTTACCACTACATTGACTGGCTCGATAACCGAGCCAGCCCTTCCAGCTGTAAATTATCAAAAATAGTCTTTTCTTGGTCTGCAAATGGACATTACTTTCTAGAAAATTCAAATTTTCTTGAACAAAATTCAAAATCTTTTGAACAAAATTCAAAATTTCTTGAACATGGTCATGAGGGTTCCATGGTCAAGTCAGCCAAAAATGGCCTCTACAGTGTTCCTGAAAAATATCCATTTGCATGCCAAGAAAATTGTTATTGAAAATTTACCGCAGGAAAGACTACGGGTAGTCATTTCAGTGGTAAATTGTCAAAAATAGTTTTCTCATCGCCTGTTTTAATAGGTTGGCATTCACTGTGTAAAATTTGGAATAATTTTTTTCTTAACGAATCTTAACCATTAAACGCTTAACCATATTCCTTAAATCTCATTTTCAAGGCAACCGAACAAGAAAACTTGAATATTTTGAAATTAATTTGACTGGAAGCTGTTGCTTAATTAATTTCAAAATATTTAACAGAATAAGTGTTATATATCGTAAAAGGTTTGCTTTTTCAAGGATACGTCGGTGAAAGGGTTAACAGAATATCTTTAATGTGGTTCGTTATTTGGTCTGTGTGGTTGAAACAGTTCATATGTACAATCAATCATGTTTTGTTCAAATAGTCGTCACGCCATTAATTAACCAATAACAACTTAGTAAATAACAAATTCCGATAACATGTTTAGTGAAAACGACAACAAAAACAACAACAATACTTTTGCGTGGAAGCACAAAGCATAGTATATAGCACAGCCAAATAGGACAAGCAAGAGTGACAATGATCAATATCCTAATAACGCGTAAATAGAGGGGTTCAAATGTGGTCCCAGCACTATTATCAACCTTGTCAAAAATTATCATGGCGCGAGCTTTAGAGATTAGAAAGTTATAATCTTCAACTAGGTTGATAATAGTGATATTAGATGAGATCTCGTTTGAGATTCTATTTATAATACAAACTGAAAATTGAAATTTGGACATTTTCTAATAACGTCGATACTTGAAACACCAGTTTAAATCTTCCATTAGTGTACGATCATCAAGGGTGGCGATTCACACCCTGACAACTAGCACTTTGGACATCTTACGCAGAAAAATATAGTACTTGTAATTTGAACTGGGAAAAAATTTGCACTAATAAAACTTTATTTATTTACATAGCTAACAATATCCATTAACAAAATATCTTATATACCATGGAACAACATATATACTATGGGACGACATGAGCGGTATTGTTACGTTAGGACGTGCATCACTAGCGCTTGACCTTGGCGTAGTAATATCCAAAGCCGCGAGGACAACCATATTCTGATTGGTCAATATAAAATTACTTTCCCGCTCTAACAACCATTGAAAATACTTGACTGTATTAGTAACCAGGTACCAGTTGTTAAACCTATAACCCTCGAATATGTTCAAGAAAATCTCAATTTTCTCATAGAAAATGTCCATTTGCAGACCAAGAGAAGACCATTTTTGAAAATTTACCACTAGATTGACTGGCTCGGTTATCGAGCCAGTCATTCCAGTGGTAAATTTTCAAAAACAGTCTTCTTGGTCTACAAACGGACATTTCTCAAGATCACTGCAGAAGCCGTTTTAGGCTGATATGAGTGTTAAAGGGTTAATATGGAACCGGCTAAAAGGTTTATTATTAAATTAAACAATCAAATAAGAGGTCCATCAGTCTCTATGTTCAGCCGGCTATAAAACACTTCTACTATCTAGTATTGCTATACACTCTGTATATATTAGCCAATGAAATGACTGCATTTCTAGCATGTGACCATCCAATCAAAAACCTCTAAAAAGCTGTCTATTGCCTAAACACGCATTGACATTTCCAGTCTATCTATTAATCATACGACGTCATAATCAACTACCAGTACGTGAAGTGTAAAACGATGCCATAATCAATGACGTTATGAATGATGTAGATAAGTTCGTTAAGAAAGCTTAATTAATGACTGACTAAGTGTTGTTGTACGAATTGTGTCTTTACTATTTAATAAACATGCTGTTGGATATTTTGAAAGTAATTTGACTGGGCGCTGTTGCTGCCATAGGCAGCAACAGCGCCCAGTCAAATTACTTTCAAAGTATTCAACTGCTTACCTGTATAGTTTTCTGGAAATTGATATGCATGGATCGATCGATCCCAACAAGGTCGAAGCGTGGGTGGAGCTTGGATAAAGATGGGCGGGGCTAAAACTGGATTCCTTCATTAACTAATAGTACTGATGTAAATTAGAAAGTATTTTAGTTATCCACCACCACCATCCAAATATCCTCCCACCCAACATCGTGACCAGTAATGGAGTGTGTAGTATATTTCAATGTGCAAATTATGATTGTAAAAAGCATACAGATACGCAAACACACTCAATTAAAATGTAAGTATATAAATTTGAAAAAAAAATAAAACATACCGGGTCTAGACTAATGAAACCCATAAGGCATCTGGTAATAAATTGTCACTAACTTTTGAAATGCTAATCAGAGTCAGACTGTATAAGTAAATCTATAAAATCAAGACGGTCCTTCAATCTTTACCCTTCAAATTTGTTAAAGAAAATTTCAAATTTCTGATAGAAAATATCCATTTGCTGACCAAGAGAAGACTAATTTAGAAAATTTATTACTGGAATGACTGGCTCGGTTATCGAGCCAGTCATTCCCGTGATAAGTTTTCAAAAATTGTTTCCTTGGTCTGCAAATGGACATTTATCAAGACCACTGCAAAAGCCATTTTGGCGGGCTAGAGTGTCAAAGTAAAAATATGACATTCGGTTAACCCTTACCACTCTGGTGTCAATATTCTATCTTTTACCATGTCAATTGCAAAGAATCTGGCACCATCTTCCACCAAATTTGTTGAAAAAAGTACACCAGTTCATCGTTTAATTTAATTTAAACATTTTTAAATCTGACATCAGTGTGGTAAGGGTCAAGCATTTAATGGTCAAGTTGACTGAAACCGGCCTCTGCAGCAGTCTTGTGTAATGTCCATTTCCAGAACAGAGAAAACTGTTTTTAAAACATTACCTTCTGAATGACAGACTTGATAATCTACCGAGTCATTCCAGTCAAATTTTCAAAAATAGTCTGAAAATTGACATATTCTGTAAGATAATTTAAATTTTCTCGACTAAATATGACTGTCAAAGGGTTAATATTCCAACTGGTTTTTACACCTATTCATATTGCGAAGAAGACCCTGGCGTTATGAGCGGAAGCTTGACATGTATGGTGACAGACCAGTGAAGCTAACCAGTATGCCATGTATCTTCTACTTTCACCTCATAGACATATATTCATTCGGGAATAAATTATTAAATTCCCCAAAAATTCAATAGAGAAGCTTGTCTCACTCATCTTCCATCTAGCCATTTACCGTACTGTATCACTATCTAACTGCAGTACAGCCGGCGCCAGAGTTGATGAGAGCTCATCTGCTTAGTGGCATCTTTACCATTCTTGCAGACCAATACCATATTCATATCTTATAGACCACCATTGGCTATATTGTCTCCTTTTCTAACTGCAATTATAATCTGCTGCTACCCAAGGATGAGGTTCTGACAAGAATAAGAAATGTTAGATTTAGTACAGATCCTCAGTTTTTGTGGCCTTCGAAAACTCAAACTTACTCAAAAGATCAATCTACCCCAACTGAGCTGAGGGTGAGTGCTAATAAATAGTCAAGCTGAGTCTGTCCCTTGTTCCCAAAGCAAATATGTTAATAAATTTAGAAACATATCCAACTCTTGCGTTATTTGTCCAGCATAAACATATATTTGGCATGCTCTGGCTCTGGTTACCAGTCGTAAAGTTTCTAAAATAGTACTATCTGAGGGACTTTGCTCAACACTACAGCAGAGGCCAGTTTACACAGGTTTGAGCAGTGAAGGGTTTAGTGTTAACCCTTACCACTCTGACATCAACATTTTAAATTTTCAAATTAAATTAAAGGATGAACTGGTGTTCATTTTTCAACAAATTTGGTGGAAGATGGTGCTATCGTAGACAGCATCATCTTCCACCAGAATTGTTGAAAAATGTGCACCAGTTTCTTTGACACAGCCACATTAAAAAGTAGAATATTGACATCAGTGTGGTACGGGTTAAAGAACTACCAGTACCATGACCTCACCCCCAAAAGCACATCACCCCCTAGAAACAGGGTTAATTGTACACATCCCCCCCCCACCCCAATGAGAGAGTTGTTAGAAATAAATTATTAATAATGTTAATAAATCATGGCCATTTGAAACTGACATGGATGAAGGAAGCCATACAAACTGATGCATAATTAAATATATATAAGGGCATCCAGCTAGGGAACAAAATCAAGAAAATAGTAACCAACGACGATCAACGACGATATCACACAATGACCAATTGAGCTAACTCATCTGTGCAAGTTATACACACACAATATTTTAACAAGAGGCCCAAGGGGCCTGTGTCACTCACCTGGAGCACTATGCATTTTTGTCAAAATTGTTGATGGGTGGTTTGGTAGTCCAATATGGCCGCCAAACATGCTACATTTTGATTGGTCCACTGCGGCCATTTTTCTGACGTAGCTCCTTCCCGTGAACAAACTTTAATGGCACTCGGTGCCTAATCATATAGCCCAAATTGCGGCCCAATCCTTTCAGTAGTTCTGGAGTTGTTTTGGCAAAAAATAGGTTATCCAAGATGGCCACCAAACCATTTGGCAAATCAAGTTCCCTTGAACAAACTTGGTGCAGCTCTTGCACTAGATGATATTTCATGCGTTTTGAATTGGTCCCCCTTACGGTTTCGGAGGTTTTTAAAGACATTTCAACCAAAATCCAAGATGGTCACCAACCAAATTGGCCAATCGGTTTTGTTTGAACAAACATGAACCTCCATGCCCTAAGAATGCTTCCTCCCAAATGTACTCGAGATCGGTCCAGTTGTTCTCGAGAAGACATTTTAAATTTCCCATTGCTTTCGTATGGCAGTTTTTGGCAGGAAAAAGATCCAAGATGGCTGCCAAACCGCTTATCCGACACTTTAAAAAATGGCAAATATCAAATCAGAATACCCACAAATATATATAAACCCAATTTCAGCATAAAAAATCCATCAAATAAAAAATCCAATATGGCCGCCAAGCATGCTACATTTTGATTGATTAGTACACGGCGGCCATGTTTTTTGACGGATTACCTTTGCTTGAACAAACTTTCATGGCCCTTAGCCTCCAATCATATCTCCCCAATTTTGGCCTGATCACTTCAGTGGTTCAAGAAGTCGTTTTTGGGAAAACTAGGTCATCCAAGATGACATTTTAAATTTCCCATCGCTTTAGTATGGGAGCCTTTGGCTGGAAAATAATCCAAGATGGCTGCCAAACCGTTTATCTGATAGTTTCGAAAATGGCAAATTTGAGCTCAGAATAGCCAAAAACATACATAAAACCAATTTCGGGCCCAAAACCCTTCAAATAAAAAAATCCAATATGGCCGCCAAACACGTTGCATTTAAATTGCCCCATGGCGACCATGTTTTTTGACGGATCAACTTCTCCTGAACAAATTTTAATGGCCCTTAGTCCCTAATCGTATCTCCCAAAGTTGGGTATGATCCATTTAGCGGTTCTCGAAAAGAAGTAATTTTCGGGAAGAATAGGTAATCCAAGATGGCCACCGAACCATTTGACCAATCAAGTTCCCTTGAACAAACTTGCTTAAGCACTTACCCTAGATCATATTTCATGACGTTTGCATCAATCCCCCAAGCAGTTTCGGAGAAGATTTTTAAAGACGTTTCCTAAAATCGGCCAAAATCCAAGATGGCCGTCTGACAAATTGGCCGATCGGCTTCGTTTGACCAAACTTGGATCCCTATGATCTAAGGATGCATCCTGCCAAATATAATTGAAATCGGCCCAGTGGTTCTTGAGACGAAGTCGTTTAAAGGAAAAGTTGACGGACGGACGGATGGACGATTGCCATGGCATAAGCTCACTTGGCCTTTCAGGCCAGGTGAGCTAAAAACCATAATGGAAATTTTAATTTTCTTAGAAAAATTGCACACACATTTATGTCCCATTATTATACTGGTAAATAATACACCAGCCTAGAAGGACCATAATTTTATTAATATATTGGCATTATGCACTGCCTTAGGCAGCGATGGCTTCTAGGTGACATCACCTTTTTGGACTCATAATTTGTTATATTCCTGAAATATCAATGAAACGAACTGGTAGTATCAGTACCAATAGCGAGATGCGAGTCAGAATCGATATATAGCTAGCCCCAATATTGATAAATTTGTCATATTAAAAAATAATTAGGCTTGTGCGATTATTACTTTGAGTAATCGCGATCGATTATTTAAGAACAATCGTAATTACTCGATTAATCGTCCTGGTTACAAATTACACAGATATAACAACAAAGGTATATCAATGACGAAAGCTGCAATTGTGTTTAAAAATGTCCATTTGCAGGTCATTTTAAAAAATAGTCTTCTCTTGACCTGCAAATGGACATGCATTCGCTGAGCAAGATGTAAATAAAAAGATAGATTGTGAAATATTTTATGCAGCGGAATTATTCACGATTAATCGATTATTTCATTTTTAATCATATAAATTCAGGATTTAAAAAATAATCGCGATTTTCGATTTAATTACAGAATCGCGCAAGCCTAAGAATAATACACAACCATTGTTTGACATTGTCCAAAATTTTTTAAATATCCAACAGTGTACTTATAGTAATGAATTTAAATAAATGAGTAAACAGGCCAGTTGCAGCCTCTGCCATCTTTTAAAAGCATCCACATCAGCAATTTCAAAAATACTCTCATCTCTGTCGGATTAGTCGACATGTTCAGATGGTCTCTGCAATTTGCTATACTCAATCACTTAATTGTAAAGCCAGCCAAACACGCCTTTTGCAGTGGCCTTGAGAAATTTACATTTGCAGCCTTTGAAAATTTCTCACTGGAATGGCTGGCTTGAAAACCAAGCCATCCACTCCAGTGATAAATCTTCCGAAAGCAGTCTTCCAATAGCCCATAAATGGACACACACAGCAAAAATTCTTATTTTCTTGACGACTACAAGAGAAAAGCAAATTTTACAGAATCTCTAACCAAGATTATAGAACAGATTTATTTACAAGCACACAGAATATAAGATTTTTCAGTAATATTAAAATTAATATACAGATTATATAATTAGAATAATTGTACACGTCAGAGTACATAGTAAGTATCAAGCAATCGCTAAGACGTCCTACGTCACACACACACACACACACACACACACACACACACCACACACACACACACACACCACACACACACACACACACCACACACACACATTCATAACAGTCATCACAGATAGTAGTAATATTTGTTTATTAAAATAACAGAAAATTAACAGAAATTAAGTAATAATAATAATAATAATAATAATAATAATAATAATAATAATAATAATAATAATAATACTGAAGTTCAGCTTGGCAGCTATAAAATATGTCAATTATTTTCTAAGAAGAACTTATAATCACAATCGCCAAATTAATTATTCTAATTAGTCTACCATATTCATAAGTATTAGGTTCTACGACACATCATACACATTATTAACACTGAAATCGCAGTATCTTCATTACAGAGCAGCAACACAGGAAAGCAATGGTGTCTCCAATCATATTAATTTCAAAATAATCAAAAGAATTAGCTTCATTGCACAATTTTGTAAAGTTAGATCGTGGTACTGATCATTTTATGACCGTATTAACTCTGTAATGGTCACAGTTGCAAAAGCAAAAATGTCCCTTTGCAGACCACGAGATTCTTTTTGAAAATTTACCACTGGAATGACTGGCTCGGTAATCGAGCTAGTCATTCCAGTGGTAAATTTTCAAAAATCGTCTTCTCTTCATCTGTAAATGAACATTTCTCAAGACCACAAGAGAAGCGGTTTTTGTTCTAGCTTGACCATACATTTATAGGGCTTTACATCACAACTCCTCGGAACAAAACAAGCAGATTACACAATCAACCTGAATCGCTGGCCATAAACAAGAGACCCAATGGCCTGTGTCGCTCACCTGGAACCACTTGCATTTAAATAGACATAATTTTCGGAAGATCCAAGATGGCCACCAAAAAAATGACCAATCAAGCTTCTCGTTTGATATGTCGAAGCCTACCATCATAGAATCATTCCATCCAAGTTTTGTTGAAATCGGGCCATTGATTAATGAGTACCGTTTTTAAACGGTTCCAGAAAATTTTCAGAAAATCAAAGATGGCTGCCAAAACATTAAACTGTCAAAATTCTGAATAGAATTTCTAGAGGGTACCACTATAGGATCCTTCCAGACAAATTTGGTGAAAATTGCCCAGGCAGTTACTGAGTATCGTTTTTAAACAATCTCGCACAATTTTTTTTAGAAAATCCAAGACGGCCACCAAAAAAATCAAGCAGTCAAAGTTCTGAATATAAATTCTGAAGCGTACCAGTCTAGGGTCCAGCTCAGTTTGATTGAAATCGGACAAGCAGTTATTGAGGAGTAGCCTGTTAACTGATGTTCCAAAACTTTCAGAAACTCCAAGATGGCAGCCGGAAAGATTGACCAATCAAAATTTTGTATACATGTTCTGAAGCCTACCCCCATATGATCCTTCCAGTCAAATTAATTTGAAATCTGCAAAGCAGTTAATAAGTAGCATTTTGACAATTTCTGTTAAAATTCTCAGATTTTCACCCAAAAAATTGACCAATAAAAATAGGGTCCTTACAGGCAAATTAGTTTAAAATCTGCCAACTGGTTAATGAAGAGTAACGTTTTAAAACAAAGGTTGACGGATGGATAATCACCATAGCATAAGCTGAATGGCCAGGTGAGCTAAGAATTCTCATTTCCGGTCAACCTCTCAGGTGAAATTCTTTTCTCGTTTCATCTGGATGGGAATAAAAAACATTTGTTTCTCCCAACTATTAAGACATCCAATACACATGTCAAAATATACAATTTACAATGTTTTCAATGTCATATGAAAGCAATGTGATTCACATTTGCTAATTGTTTCGGGAAAAAACTAATTTAATGGACGTCTAGTCAAATATCTCAAACATGATTTATGAACGCTAAAAATTAATTATTGATTGAAAAAAAAATTATTCCCTCTCTCTCCAACTGAAATCTTTCTTCTACCCAGTTTGCAGGAAACAAACATTCTTTTCTATGGATGGCCTCATGGAACCAACTGTCTATGTAGTCACAAGATGATAATAAATGAATGTGCATATGCAAGCATGCGCACAGATGCATGCACAATCACATGCATGCGTACGTACTCACGCAATATCCTTGATTGCTTCCGATGAAGTATTCATATAAGAAGTATTAATAAAACATATTATAAGCAAAACGTCTGGATTTCATATGAATTAATTATTTATTTATTTATTTATTTATTTATTTATTTATTTATTTATTTGTGTTTATTCGTTCATTTATTTATATATTTGTTTATCTCAAGATTTCTCTGAAATACAACTTACAATGATTTATTTTTGGCTCAGTATATTCTCATAATTTATTTATACAAGTATTCGTGGTATTTACGGTATTTAGTATTGAGAGGCAATCGAAAGCCCCAAGTGACCGAAGCTCCAAGCATCATAGCCCACAAACTCTTCCACTACACCAATGCCTGTCCCCGTCAATCTCATAATTTAGTGAGGTTATAATAAGATGATAGTGGAAAATGGAAAAGCATGCCAATGAATGATATATGTGTTGATAGGTTAATGAATGGGCAAACAGTACTTTATAAATATTATTATGAAAAATGTCGAGAAATACAAAAACATTGAAATTATTTTACAATGACTACACAAAATGTCAAAGAGACTTGAATAAGTATATGCCAAAATTACACACTGTCACTTTCATAATGCTTAAATTTAATTTCACAAATGACACTTAAATCCTAAAAAAAATATCAAGTAATTTTAAATGTACTATTTTCCTCTTTTTAACAAAACTATTAATGAATGGTAAAATTTGTATTTAATCATTCACATCAAAAACATACAATCATTTTGTATTCATATATGTCACCAATATTGCACAAAGGATAAACATCAAAATCAGTTATATGTCAAAGATACACAGCTGTCAAAATAATGTATGAATTTAAAATACACAGTTAATCACATTTTCTAATCACATCTTATCTACCACTGGTGTGTGGCTTCACCATGCGGAAAATTCACCTTTCCAGTTTATCCATCGCTCATCTGACGTCAAATTACGTCATAATTAACTAAGTGACACGTATGATGATATCATAATCATTACGTCATAAATGATTCTATTTGGCCTGTCTTTAACTCTTAATAGTCTGGCACGTTGTACGAAATTGTATGTCTTTACTATTTAATAAACATTCTGTAGAATATTTTGAAACTAATTTGACTGGGCGCTGCTGCTGCCTCTCAGCTTCTATGTATAGTTTTCTGGAAATTGATAGTCATGGAGTTCAGAGATCGATCGATCCCAACACGTGGTGTGGGTGGAGCTTAGATTGAGATGGGCGGGGCATAGCTAAAACTGGAAAGGTCAATTGCACTTACCGCCAAGTGGGAAGACCTCTGCTTATGGAAGCGAGAAATCCACACCCAGGCGTGCATGATTATTGCTTTGAGTGATCGCGATCGATCATTTAAGAATAATCGTGATTACTCGATTAATCAGCCTGGGTTCAAATTACACAGATATAACAACAAATGTATATCAATGACAAAAGCTGCAAAGGTGCTTAGAAATGTCCATTTGTAAGCTAAGGGAAGACTACTTTTGAATATATATCACTGGAATGTCTGGCTCAATTCTCTCCCTGATTTCCTGCCGACCATGATATCACTGCCGACCATGATATCACGGTCGACCATGGTAGTTCATGATTTGACCATGGTCGACCATGATTTTTTTACTCGACTGACCGTGGTCACAGTGACCACATAAACATGTTCAGTTGACCCTGTTATTGTGGTCGTACATGGTCATTGCAGTGCTATCCCTAATGACAATGAAATCATGGTCAATTCATGGTCAGATTTGACATTTTTAAATTTTTCACTCCCATCCTTGACCAAGATATATTATGGCCGACCATGGTCACTACAAAATTCCAATGTTATCCCTATTGACATGATTGACAATCAAATCATGATCAGTTCATGGTCAGATCTGACACAATGTGTTAACAATTTTCACAGTCCCTCCTTGACTATGATATATCATGGTCGACCACGGTCACTGCAAAATTTCAATGTTATTCCTATTGAGAGCGATATTATGGTCGACAATGTTTTGACCATGGTCGGTGTCATTTAATAATGGAGATAACTCTTTCACTGAAAACAAGTGTCTTTTGCATTTAAAGTCTTAATTATTCTATTGCACACACATTATGTAATCATCATTGAGTTTTCTTGAAATTGAGTCAGAGAGTTCAGAGATCGATCGATCCCAACACGAGCAAGGTGTTGGTGGAGCTTAGCTAGAGATAGGCAGGGCATAGCTCAAACTGGATTCCTCCATTTCTTGTTATGTTGTTATGCCATGCATATCCACATGATAAAACAGACACACATGCTTTATCAAACATTCCCGGATATCTGCATCATGACACCTGATAAGCCATATATGGACTTCTTATCACATCCGTAGCGATGTTATCAGCAAACTACAGCGATGGGTTAAATGATGAGAAAAATTGTCACTGTATCGACTCAGTGTATGTTAGCCATTCAATGCCGTAAAAACTTTGACAAAAGTGAACGCAAGTTTAACCGTCTTCTTCTTTTCGATCGCTGGTATCATCACACTTGGAGAGCCGTTCTCAAGATGAAATCTGTTGTTTTCTGCAGTTCTTCCACAGGCCCATACAGCTTTTCAAGAAGAGGTTGACAAAGGCCAGATCTCTTCTCTCAGCAGCTGATACGTACTGCAACATTGAAGTATGTGCTCTGTGGTCTGTTCTGCTTCTCCACAAGGACAAGCGGGCGATGTCGTAAGGTGGAACCGCCTGTACATGTGTTTAACCGTTATTGCACTAATATTAAAATGGTGATTGCAACAGAAACAATAGAAAAGATGCTGATTTATGGAAGCAATATTGCTGAAAGTAATACATGCCCATAATGTAATTAGTATACTGGCCAATCATACATCATCTGCCTATATGGCCCATAATGTAATTAGTATACTGGCCAATCATACATCATCTGCCTTTATGGCCCATAATGTAATTAGTATACTGGCAAATTATACATCGTCTGCCTATATGGCCCATAATGTAATTATTATACTGGCAAATTATACATCATCTGCCTTTATGGCCCATAATGTAATTAGTATACTGGCCAATCATACATCATCTGCCTATATGGCCCATAATGTAATTAGTATACTGGCCAATCATACATCGTCTGCCTATATGGCCCATAATGTAATTATTATACTGGCAAATTATACATCATCTGCCTTTATGGCCCATAATGTAATTAGTATACTGGCCAATCATACATCATCTGCCTATATGGCCCATAATGTAATAAGTATACTGGCCAATCATACATCATCTGCCTATATGGCCCATAATGTAATTAGTATACTGGCCAATCATACATCATCTGCCTATATGGCCCATAATGTAATTAGTATACTGGCCAATCATACATCATCTGCCTATATGGCCCATAATGTAATTAGTATACTGGCCAATCATACATCATCTGCCTATATGGCCCATAATATTATTATACTGGCAAATTATACATCGTCTGCCTTTATGGCCCATAATGTAATTATTATACTGGCAAGTCATACAGCTGGTGTAAGCTTTCCACGCTTTTGGAAATGCAACACAGGAATCCGAAATTCTACGCTATAATCTTTTCAACATTGAGCTCTCCATATATGAATTTAAATACAAGCATAGTGTAAAACGGCTGAATATTTTGAAAATAATTTAACAGGAAGCTGTTACTGCTGTATTGCATTATGCAGTAGTGATGTCCAGTTAATGTAACGTCAATATAGTCAACCCTTTCGCGGAGAAGTCGGCCGGCCAAAAACAACCTCTGTATACTAGTCTTGAGGAAGGTCCATTTGCAGGCAGACAGAAGACTATTTTTGAAAACTTACCACTCGAAAAGACAGCCAGTCATTCCAGTGATAAAATTTCAAAAAAATGTCTTCTCTTGGCCTGCAAATGGAATTCAATAAGAAATTGTTTTTATTTTCTTGACAAACTTAACCATTAACCATTTAATGGTCAAATTTGGTCAAGAAAATTTGTATATCTGCCTATTGTATGTCCATTTACAGGCCAAGAGAATACAATTTTTGAACATTTATTACTGGAATGACTGGCTACTGACTTGTATTCTCTTGACCTGTAAATGGACATTCCATAAGACCATAACAGAGGCCGGTTTCGGCCGGCATGGCCGTTAAATGGTTAACAGGCTAACAGAACCTGTATTACATCAAATTGCATATATCACCTGACAGCTGTAATGTTGAAATTGGTAATCGAAACAAATCTAACAGAACAGAAATTAAGCTATTAAAATAAGCTTTTTATGTGCCAAATATTACATAGGCAAACTATTAACAAATAAAATTTAATTAAAAAATTTGCAACTTCCACAAATTATAAGCTACAAACTGTCTGACTGCTGCAAACCCCTAGACAATAATTTCAATGGGCAATAACTCTGGATTAGCTGAATATTTTGAAAACAATTTGACTGAATATTGTTGGTGGATTAGCCACCAACAACTTTCAGTCAAGTTGTTATCAAAATATTCAGCATATCCAAAATTAAATCCTATGGAAAATGTAGTCTGCCAGAAATTCAGCAGACAGACAGTTAATTAAGACTTGTCGCAATTAATAATAAACCCTGCTTGTATGACATGTACCATCCACTATTATTATTATTATTATTATTATTACAATAATTATTATTATTATTACTATTATTATTATTATTACTATTATTATTATTTGCATGATTATGTGTAGAGGCCATATTTTGATTTTGGCCATGAAACTGATGAATTAATGTCGTGTTCATCCAATATGATAATGATGATATTTACTAAATGTTAACATCAATTATCCTGAAAACAATTTGAGTGAAAGTCGATGCTTTTTAGATGCCTGGATGAGAAGGGTTATTATATTCGCCCTTTCTGCCTGAGAAACAAATTACCCATGAGAGGTAGAACCATTTCAGTGACTTACCCAACTAGTTACTAAACAGAGCTTGAATCTAACATCTAACCAACGTAGATAAGGCAACAAAGAGCTACCAATGTGCTTAAAGTTCTCATCTATTCATAAGCGATACATATCCTTGTTAAATTTATGACTATGTGTTACTTTATGGACACTAACTAACTAGGACTGTAGCCGCCATTTTAGATAGATATTTGCTAGCGCCATTATTTCTGACTATTGTATTCGCTGGTGCACATTTGTTGGTATAAAACCATTCTGGTAATGCTAATGCTAGTCATTCTTCTGCCCACTTCCACAGTGAGCACATAGTAAGTGCTTAGCATAGTTCAATAGTAGCTGCATACTTCCCATGGTGCAAGTGACAACAAATATATTTACAACTTTACTGAAAACTGCTGCTGCCTATAGCAGCAACATCTTTCCGTCAAATTGTTGTCAATACAAGAGGCCCAAGGGGCCTGTATCGCTCACCTGGACAATAGGCATTTCAACTAGAATGCTCTTTATCAACAAGATGGCCACCAAACCGTTTATCCGACAGTTTCGAAATTTGCAAATTTGAGATCAGAATACCCAAAAACATATAAAACCAACTTCGGCCTCAAAATCCATCAAATAAAAAAGTTCAATATGGCCACCAAACATGCTATATTTTGATTCGCCCACGGCAGCCATGTTTTTTGATGGATCAACTTCTCTTGAACAAACTTAGGCCCTAATCATATCTGCCAAATTTTGGCCCGATCCCTTCAGCGCTTCTGGAGAATAAGTCATTTTCGCTACAACTAGGTCAACCAAGATGGCCACCGAACCATTTGACAAATCAAGTTCCCTTGCCATAAATCATATTTCATGAGGTTTGCATCAATCCCCCAAGCGGTTTCGGAGATTTTTAAAGACGTTTCCTAAAATCGGCTTAAATCCAAGATGGCCACCGGGTTCACTTAGATCTCTATGCCCTATGAATGCTTCCTCCCAAATATAATTGAAATTGACCCAGTGGTTCTTGAGAAGAAGTCGTTTAAAGAATTCCCCATTGCTTTACTATGGGCCCATTGCTTTACTATATACCGCTTATCCGACAGTTTCGAAAATTGCAAATTTGGGCGCAGAATACCCAAAAACCAATAAAACCAATTTCGGCCTCAAAATCCATCAAATAAAAAAATGCAATATAGCCGCCAAACATGCTATATTTTGATTGCCCCACGGCGGCCATGTTTTTTTTACGGATCCACTTCTCTTGAACAAACTTACTAGCCCTTAGTCCCTGATCATATCTGTCAAATTTTGGCCTGATCCCTTCAGTGGTTTTGGAGAACATATTTTCGCTAAAACTAGGTCAACCAAGATGGCCGCCAAACTATTTGCCCAATTAAGTTCTCTTGAACAAATCTAGTTGAGCTCTTACCATAGATCATATTTCATGAGGTTTCCTACAGTCCCTCAAGCGGTTTCGGAGACGTTTCTAAAAATCGGCCAAAATCCAAGATGGCCACCGGCCTAATTGGCCGATCGGCTTCATTTGAACAAACTTGGATCCCTATGGCCTAAGGATGCTTCCTGCCAAATATAATTGAAATTGGTCTAGCGGTTCTTGAGAAGTCGTTTAAAGAAAAAGTTGACGGACGGACGACGGATGGTCGCCACGACATAAGCTCACTAGGCCTTTCAGGCCAGGTCAGCTAATAATTCAAATCGGCCCAGAAGTTCTCAAGTAGAACACATTTTAAATTTCCCATTGCTTTAGTATGGGAGCTTTTGGCGGGAAAATGATCCATTACGGCTGCCAAACCGTTCATCCAACTGTTTCGAAAATTGCAAATTTGAGATCATAATACCCAAACACCTATGTAAAACGAATTTCGGCCTCAAAATCCATCAAATAAAAAAATCCAATATGGCTGCCAAACACTATATTTTGATTGGTCCACCATGGCCATGTTTTTTGACGAATCAACTTCTCTTGAACAAAGCTTAATCGCCCTTAGTTGCTAATTATATATCACAAATTTCGGCCTGATCGCTTCAGCGGTTCTGGGGAAGAAGTAATTTTTGTGAAAACTACGTCATCCAAGACGGCCGCTGAACCATTTGGTCACCAAGTTCCCTTGAACACAGTTGATTCAGCTCTTACCCTAGATCATATTTCGTGAGTTCTGAATCGATCCCTCAAACGATTTGGGAGAAGATTTTTAGACATTTCTAAAAATCGGCCGAAATCCAAGATGGTTGCCGACCAAATTGTGGCTGATCAGGTTCGTTTGAACAAACTTGAATCTCTATGCCTTAAGGATGCTTCCTGCCAAATATAATTGAAATCGGCCCCGTAGTTCTCGACAAGATATTTTAAATTTCCCATTGCTTTAGTATGGGAGCGTTCGGCGGGAAAATGATCCAAGATGGCCACCAAACCGTTTATCCAACAGTTTTAAAAATTGCAAATTTGAGATCAGAATGCTCAAAAACCTATATAAAACCAATTTCGGCCTCAAAATCCATCAAATAAAAAAATCCAATATGGCTGCCAAACATGCTATATTTTGATTGGCCCACGGACGGCCATGTTTTTTGATGGATCAACTTCTCTGGAAGAAACTTTACTGGCCCTTAGTCCTAATCATATCTGCATAATTTCGACCTGATTCCTTCAGCGGTTCTGGAGTTGTTTTTACGAAAACGAGGTCATCCAAGATGGCCGCTGAACCATTTTGTCAATCAAGTTCCCTTGAACAAACTTGAGTGAGCTCTTGCCATAGATCATATTACATGAGGTCTGAATTGATCCCTCAAACGGTTTTGGAGACATTTCTAAAAATCAGCCGAATCCAAGATGGCCAACGGCCAAATTGGCCGATCAGCTTCGTTTGAACAAAATGAAATCTCTATGCCATAAGGATACTTCCTGACAAATATAATTCAAATCGGCCCAGCAGTTCTCAAAAAGATTTAAAATTTCCCATTGCTTTAGTATGGGAGTTTTGGCGGGAAAATGATCCAAGATGGCTGCCAAACCGTTTATCCAACAGTTTCGAAAATTGTAAATTTGAGATCAGAATACCCAAAAACCTATATACAACGAATTTCGGCCTCAAAATCCATCAAATAAAAAAATCCAATATGGCCACCAAACATGCTATATATTGATTGGCCCACGGCAGCCATATTTTTTGACGGATCAACTTCTCTTGAACAAACATTAATGGCCCTTAGTCGCTAATTATATATCACAAATTTGGGCCTAATCGCTTCAAATGTTCTGGAGGTTATTTTCGCTAAAACTAGGTCAACCAAGATGGCCGCCGAACCATTTGACCAATCAAGTTCCCTTGAACAAACTTGGTTGAGCTCTTGCCCTAGATCATATTTCATGAGGTTTCCTTCATTCCCTCAAGCAATTTCGGAGATTTTTAAAGACGTTTCTAAAAATCTGTCAAAATCCAAGATGGCCGCCACCCTAATTGGCAGATCGGCTCCATTTGAACAGACTTGGATCCCTATACCCTAAGGATGCTTCCTGCCAAATATAATTGAAATTGGCCCAGTGGTTCTGGAGAAGCCATTTAAAGGAAAAGTTGACAGACGGATGATGGATGGTCGCCACGATGTGAGCTAATAATGGCACCCATAAATATCTATCTAACAGGCCAAGTTATGCTCCCATTGAACAAAATAAAATTCTGTTTAAACCAAGTTAGTTAGTGTCTATAAAGTAACAGATAATCCTAAATTTAGCTAGGATATGTATCTTTTATGAATAGATGAAAACTTTAACCAAATATGTCTAATAACCAAACATGGTTACAAAGTCAACAAAGTACCCTCTCCATATATGGGGAGTAAATACGTGAATAAGGATGGTGGTCTGTGATACCAAGCAAAACTACGACAAATTTAATTTCCCTTTGTCGGGTGTTAGATCTAAATATATCTTCATTAACAAGAAGCACGAACAATATAACCAACAGTCATGTATTGCCAGGTATACAGTAATCCAGTTTCTCAGTCAATCATATGACGTTATTAATCAACTCAATTACGTCACGAATGACGTGATTTAGTCTGTGATAAATGTTGAATAGTCCGTCAAGTTGTACGAATGGTATGTCTTTACTAAACATGTTGTTGAATATTCTGAAACTAATTTAACTGCTGCAGCAACAGTGTCCAGTCAAATTAATTTCAAAATATTCATCATTTTACCTGTATATTTTTTTGGAAATTGAGATTCAAAGTGCAGGGATTGATTGATCCCAACATTGGCAAAGCGTAGGAGGAGCCTAGCTAGAGAAGGGCTAAGTTTAAATAGCTAAAACTGGATTTCACCATTCTTTTTGGTTTTTAGCAGATTTGTCAGGATGTGCATGCACGTGGTGTGTGCATGAGTGCGTGTGCGTGCATGCGTATGCATGCCAGCAATAACAAATATACAAGTTGTATTTATCATAAAGAAATTAGAAAGACATACGGACAAAAAAAAAGAAAAGTTATTAAAATCCAACATACTATTTTGAAAACAATTTTAATAAGTCATTTACTTTCCAAACAAATTATTTTCAAAATAGTCTGCTGGTATCGCTTCTAGTTAATACACAGCCAGAGTTTGAATATTGTTCAATTGTGAGCGCCAAGTTCTACAAATATTAATAAAAACACATCAACAAATTACACTTATACTTTTAAATCACACCAACTCTATCTGCCGAAGAAATCCTTATATCTCTCTAGTAATAATTCCATTGCTTTTTGTTCGAATTTCGCTGCAAGTAGACTCGCCATTGGATCAATCTCTGGTGAGCGCATTAATGTAGGCGCAAAAACAATCGATAGATTTTCTGGACTCATCATGTTTAGATGCCGCTTCTCCGTTACTCTGTGGAAAACAAAGCATTTGATAGATTAACCCTTTAACGGTCAAGATTTAAAAAAAATTTAATTTTTTGCCGTTTGAATGTCCATTTGGAGATCAAGATAAGATCGAGCCAGTCATTTCAGTGGTAAAGTGTCAAAAATTATCTTATTTTAACCAGCAAATGGATATTCTCCAAGACCACTGCAGAGGCCAGTTTTAGCTTAACCATTAACCCTTTAGTGACTAAATTTTTGAAAATTGACCACTGGAATGACTGGCTCGGTTAGAATGGACCTTTCCATTTTTAGCCATGCTCTGCCCATCTCTAGCTACGCTCCACCCACACCTCGCTCATGTTGGGATCAATCGACCTCTGAACTATAGATTCACGTAAGCTGGTTGAATATTTTGAAAGTAATTTGACAATGGCAGCAACAGCACCCAATCAAATTAGTTTCAAAATATTCAACAGCATGTTTATTAAATAGTAAAGACATACAATTCATACGTGTCAGGCTATTAAGAGTTAAATACGGGCCTAACAGAATCATTTATGACGCAATGATTATGACGTCATATTACACACTGCGTAGCTGATTATGATGTCATATGACGTCAAATCATCGATGGATACTCTGGAAAGGTGAATTGCTTTTAAACATGGTACGTAACATTAAATAAATTGTCGAAAGACAGGTTTGCTAGATTACGTAATCGAATCGGAAATCACGATTATATTTTAAGCCATGAATTTCTATGATTAAAATTAGACTATTGAATAATTATGAATAATTTCTATTGTATAAAAAATTTCAAAATCCACCTTTTAATTATGCCTTTTAATTATGTGATCGATTACAAAAAACTGACATTTTGCTCAGCGAATCTGTCTATTTGCACACCAAGAGACTATTTTTGAAAACGCATCACAGGAATGCCTGGCTCGATTCGCTTAGCCTGACAATGGATATAGATTCGCTGAACAAAATGTCCATTTTGATGATTTATTGCATTAAAGTTATTAAGAGTTGGATTTAAAAAAAATATTTACACGATTATTCGATTATTTACATTTTAATCATATAAAGTTATGATTTAAAAAATAACCATGATTTTCGATTTAATCGCGCAAGCATAACTGTCTATCATTTTCAAGGTCTCTAAAAGCGGACTTTATGCTGGAAGAGTTATGGTTCGGGGGGTCAATGTTCACCACTGAGAAACTTGTGCAAATTACTTGCCACAAAAGGTCATCTGTTTTTGTGTGAAAACAATTTGACTGAAGCTTCTTGATGCTCATTACGATTCTGAGGTCCAAGAAAATGGGATTCAAAGCGATGTTTAAACGACATAGAAATGAAGGCCTGAGAATATTTTGAAAATAATCTGACTGACTTTCTGGATGACAAAATAACCGTCAGTCAAATTATCAAAATATTGCGTAATCAAAATCGTAAAAGTCCACAGCCGTTTAACCATTTTGGCTGATTCAGTTCTACATGCATGCCATTGGGTGTTATAAATACAACATTATGATACTGGAAAGGATGTCATTTGTACAACAATGTTACTCATACCTATATAGATGTGCCATCATATAGCGCAATGTTTGGTAGTGAGCCGGTGGCAACAACGCAATACCGTCACGTATTAATCGTATTTTATCACATTCCCGTATGTCTTCTGAACCTGACAAAACAAAACTTAGCACAAATAATGTAATGTTCATTTTCTTCTTAGCAGTGTTATTGCTTCTTGGTGTAGAAAATGTTCTTTTGGGATATAATATTGAGAGAAGTCTTACAAATAAACCCTTTTGACAGTCCAGATATCAGTGGCATTAAGTGGAGAGGTTCTACTCCCCTGGCATTCTACCCCCCTGCCATGTTAGTGTACTGTAGTAACTAGCCAAATTATTATATCAGTACCCAATGGACCTCTCCAATTTTAGCTATGCCCCGCCCATCTCTATCAAAGCTCCACCCACACCTCGCTCATGTTGGGATCGATCGATCTCTGAACTTCCTGACTATCAATTTCCAGAAAACTATACAGGTAAGCTGTTGAATATTTTGAAATATGGCAGCAACAGCGCCCAGTCAAATTAGTTTCAAAATATTCAACAGCATGTGTCTTAAATAACAAAAAGATACAATTCGTACAACGTGTCAGACTATTAAGCATTAAAGACGGGCTTAATCGAATCATTCATAACGTCATGATTATGACATCAGCATACACATCACGTAGTTGATTATGACACCATACGACTGAGTGAGGAAATGGATTCATGAATTATAATCCTTGCTGGATTTGATATACATATTCATGACTTGGTACGTAAATATGTACAGTTCATTGTGAATAAAACAGTCCTGGATATTTTAATTTGATTCACTATCCAAATAATGAATATAATGGAGGAATCCAGCTTTAGCTATGCCCCGCCCATCTCTAGTTAAGCTCCACCCATGCTTTGCCCATGTTGGGATCGATCGATCCCTGCACTCTCTGAATCTCAATTCCAAGAAAACTATAGAGGTAAGTTATTGAATATTTTGAAACTAATCTGACAGGGCGGGCCCTGTCCCTACCTATGGCAACAACAGGACCCAGTCAAATTAGTTTCAAAATATTCAACAGCATGTTTATTAAATAGTAAAGACATACAATTCGTACAACTTGACAGACTATTAAGTTTAAGACAGACTAAATCGAGTCATTCATAACATAATTGACTATGACATTATATGATTGACGGATAAACTGGATTCCCCAATTGGGAACAAATGTAAATAATTAAAAATAACGCATACTGTTTTCTAAACATATTATTCTCACACAAATGCGGCTGGCTGAGGATATTGCTGTGTGAATAACTGCACTTAGCCTGCAGATTCTAAATATGTTATTACCATCACCAATTACAAACAATTCTTATCTTATCTTATGACTTATCATGGTAATATTCACCTGGGGACATGATACGTACCAACAGAGTCCATAAATTTAGGGTAGGCCTCGAATGTGATGAGAGGTATCGGCAGAAGACGAAGGTAGAGCTTAAGCACACCAGTCACTGTGTTCTGATCCTCGTATTTAGCTGGACTAATATCAACATTCTCACCCTCTGAAAGAGGATTTTCTCTATGTTAGTGTACGAGAAAGACATGGCATGGATTTATTATGACCAAATGGTTAAATCTTCACAGGTAGATCACAAGTGAAATGTTAATATTGAGCTCTAATTAATGGCGAGACTGATTTCTAGCTATGCCCCATTCATTTCTAGCTAAGCTCTCACAATTCTTTACATGGATTGGAAGTGATTTAACTCTTTCATGTCGAAGTCGGCCAAAAATGGCCTCCACAATGGTCTTGATTAATGTCCGTTTTCAGGCCAAGAGAAGACTATTTTGGAAAATTAACCACTGGAATGACTGGCTCGATAACCGAGCCAGTCATTCCAGTGATAAATTTTCAAAATAGTCTTCTATTGGCCTGAAAATGGACATTCAACAAGCAAATATTTTTGAATTATTGACCAAATATAGACATTAAACGGTTAAGACATTGGAACCTAAATTCCCAAAATCCTAATTTCAAGGTATATAAACACGCAAGCTGTTGAATAGCTTGAAGCTGATTTGGCTAGGGTAGCAACAGCTCCTAGTCAAAATAATTCTCAAGTATTCAAAAAAATATTTATTAAAATGTAAATTCCTCAAATACATACAATGGAGCAATCCAGTTTTAGCTATTCCCCACCCATCTTTAGCTAAGCTCTACCCACACTTCACCCATGTCGCGTCAAAAGTTCCAAACTATAATAAAATATCCTGATTCTATTGTAACTAGAACCAGGATACAATATTACATAACAGAAAGTTGTGGCCATCTTTTAAAACAACACGCTGTGCATGTGTGCATCACGGAAAAGGTATATCGTTTGCGATATTAAACTTATTCAGTTGAATATTTAAAAAATTAATGTAACTGGAAGCCGTTGCTGCCTAAGGCAGCAGCGGCTTCCAGTTAAATTAATTTCAAAATATTCAACAGTTTTCCTGTACATTTGCGGTGAAATTGAGGCATGGCACATTTTTCGGTGAAAGGCTTAACCAATCAGTGACAGTGTCTTATTTATTCACAGCAGTCCACATTAACTGGAACAATACTTTGATAACATTATCTCTGTTCTACACAGCTGATTAATTTTACAACCTTTATCAAATGCCATGCGGATAGCTTCCACATCGTCATGGAAACCAGCAACCCTGTACAAGCCCTCCGTTTCTATACCTGGTAGAATAATAAAAGAAATATGTTACAGACTTTTTAACCGGGTTTAAAATTATTATTATTAACTATTGTATGCATGCCTTTATCCCTTTAACACTCATATCAACCAAAAACAGCTTCCGCAGTGCTCCTGAGAAATGTCCATTTGCAGCCAAAGAGAAGACTATTTTTGAAAATATTTACCACTGGAATAACCGAGCCAGTCATTCCTGTGGTAAATTTTCAAAAATAGTCTTCTATTCGGCTGCAAATGGACATTTTCTATTAGAAAACCGAATTTAAAAAAAAATATTTGAGGGGGTAAAGGGACAAGGCCAACAGGACAGATGTATGCACAGATTTAGATTCTTTAAATTCAGCGTTCAAAGTACACACACACACACACACACACACACACACACACACACACACACACACACACACACACACACACGCACACACTAAATTCAGCGTTCAAAGTTTCAAAATGATTCACACACACACGCACGCACGCACACACACGCACGCACACACACACGCAGTGATGGCCTTACCAAATTAGTTTTAAAGATATTCAGATTTAGATTCTTTAAATTCAGCGTTCAAAGTACCCACACACACACACACACACACACACACACACACACACACACACACACACACACACACACACACACACACACACACAACACACACACAGTGATGGCCTTACCAAATTAGTTTTAAAGATATTCAAAAGTTTAACTTTATAATCAACTTGAAATTTAGATTCTTTAAATTCAGCATTCAAAGTTTCAAAATGATTCCTATACGTGGAAAGTGTGCAGAGCTTATCTAAAGTCAAATCATTGTCAAAATAAAAACACTTTGATTTCAATGTTGAACAAGTTAACCCTTTCACTGATGAATTCCCCATATCTCATTTTCAACGCTTCCACACAGAAAAATTGTTGTATATTTAAAAATTAATTTTTGGCTTCCAGTCAAATTAATTTTAAAATATTCAACAGAATAAGTCTTATATCGCAAAGATTATAAATATCCAGGGATTTGTCGGTGAAAGTGTTAAATATTATGATTTTTGATTTAATATCTTCACCTCGAGTTTCAATTTCCTTAATACATTTTTCAACAACAGCTGGAATAGGCGTATTCTGTGCTTTTACGAGAGTGGTGAGATCGGCACCAAATATTCGCTTGACATATTTCATGTCGGGTAAGCAGTCAGGCGGAACATGCTCAGAACATTTCTTATGGGCCTGGAATCCACAGTCTGTAAGATAAGCAGATAAATATATAATAAATCTGCAAAAATAGTGTATTGTTTATTCCATACAGATAACAGAACAAGGCACAGTATGTATGATTACTGTGTTCTGGGGCTGTAGTGGCAAATACTCCCATTGTCCCCACCCCATGCAGATGCCCATGTTAAGGACTGTTCTCGCTTCAGTTGGCAGGAGTCTCTATCGTTGGTGATAATCTTGTGCTAAGAAAAAGCTCTACTATATTCTTAATCTCAGCACGTACGTACGCACGCACCCATACACATACAAATGAAGTAACACTATTCGTGTCTGCCCTGTAGGTGGGGCTTAGAATACACCTTCCGTATCCTCTGCGTGTCGTAAGAGGCGACTAAAGGAGGTAACGGTGATGTAACCCTGACAGAAACCTCGAGTGCTGAAGACGGAGGTTCCAGGCCGCACAGCGCACTCTAATAAACCATGGATCCATGCACTTAACGCTTATGATCATGTCGATAGTCACTTACAGGACTGGCGGTATGATCAGCGAACGAAAAGAAGAAAAGGAAGAAGACTAGCCATGCACATGCACACAGACATACACGCACGCATGTGCACTAGGCTTGCGCGATTACGTGATTAAATCGAAAATCGCAATTATGTTTTAAATCGTGAATGTATATGATTAAAAATTAAATAATCGAGTAATCGTTAATATTTTCTATTGCATAAAATATTTCAAAGCCTAACTTTCAATTACTATTTAATGCAATCGTCATGAAAAATGACATTTTGCTTACTGAATGCATGTCCATTTGCAGGGCAAGAGAAGACTATTCTTGCCCTGCAAATGGACTTTTTTAAGCACCATTGCAATTTTCGTCATTGATATTCTTTTGTTGCTATGACTTGGTAATTTGTATCCAAGTTGATTAATCGAGTAATCACGATTATTTTTTAAATAATCGATCGCGATCGCGCAACGCGATAATCGCACAAGCCTAATGTGCACACATGTAGACTGTGGTAAATGCACACACGCTTACCTTGGCATTTGACTCCCTGAGCAATAATTCCCCACATGAAGTTAGCACAGAAATCACACCAGTGAAGGCCTTTAAAGTTATGCACCTAAATTTAGTAAAATAAATTTTTAATCTAAATAACTAAACATATAATTCAGTGAATTAAATATAATATTGTATTTAAATTTCTTTGACGGTTAACAAAATTTTCAAAGAACACTTTTAACAATCAAGGTTGAAAACACTTCTGAATATGAATGGCTTTAAAATTAAAAAAACATCCCAGGCCACAAGCTCCTCAGATTGAAAATCTGTGTTCCAGAAACTAAGTCAGATGGACACGCATAGGGACAGATGGATGGAAGTACAGAATTCTGATGTCACATGTTGACGACGTCGGAGAATAAGGTTTTACTTGCAACAGTGACTTGAGGTGCATGGTTCCACGATACATATTCATGATTCAATACAAAAGCGTGCATGACTACAATGGTAAACAGAACAAAAATAAGAAAATTGTCAACAATTTAATGAGACATTTTGATGCAACGACTTCCAGTCAAATTAATTTTAAAATATTCAACAGTTTTCCTGTATGGTAGCTTTGAAAATGAGATATAGGGAATTCATCAGTGAAAGGGTTAAGGTGATAACATGTTCCAGTCAAAGCAATTTCAAAATATTCAACAGTTTAATGCATATTATCTTTGACACTGTAACTAATGTCTTTGTGTCTCATCCCATGTCAACCCATAGACTAATAACGCTTCCAAACTTGAGACATGCAATATATAATCAGGATTATATATGTAGTATATATATTATGATTTTGGCTGGCGACGTCAATCATAATCAACTACGTCACGTGTAGGCTGACATCATAATCAATTACGTCATGAATGGCATATCCTAGTCTGTCATAAATGCTTAATAGTCCATCAAGTTGTACAAATTGTATGTCTTTACTATTTAATAAACATGGTCTTGATTATTTTAAAACTAATTTGAATGGGCATTGTTGCTTCCATAGGCAGCAACAGCAGCACCAAGTCAAATTAGGTTCAAAATATTCAACAGCTTAGCTGTAGTTTTCTGGAAATTGAGATCCCAACTCGGGTACAGCGTGGGTGGAGCTAAGCTAGAAATGGGCGGGGTATAGCTAAAACTGGATTACTCCAATGAACACTGGTATTCTTCTTAATTGTTTAATCCTCAAATTTGTTCAAGAAAATTTTAATTTTCTCATAGAAAATGCCCATTTGCAGACCAAGAAGACTATTTCTGGAATTCCAGTGGTAAATTTACAAAAAATAGTCTCCTCTTGATCTGCACATGGACATTTCTCAAGATCATGGTAGAAGCCATTTTTGGCTGATAGGCTGATATGAGTGTTAAAGCGCTAAGGCTGAGAAGGAGCAAACATACCAAGTATTAGTGATATCTGTTTGGAGCTATCATGATGCGGCAAGGGAGGATAATAAAAAGGCCATTAAAATAGTATTGCAAATGGATCTTTGCTATAGCTATAGTTTGACTACGAGGACATAACTGAGTGATGGTCAAGCCGTAGCAGTGGTCTTCAGCAGTGTCCATTTGCAAAGTTAAAGTTGACGCGTAAAATTAATGGCTCAATAACTGACCAAAAAATTACTGGCTTGATAATTGAACCAGTAAGTCTGGTGTCAGATTTTCACAGATAGTCATATTTTGGCAAATCGATATTCATTAACCCTCAGCAACCTGCTGTCAAAAATTAAAAAAATTTTAAATTAAAGTAAAAGATGAACTGGTGTTTATTTTTCAAAAGATTTGGTGGCAGATGGTGCTGTTGTAGACGGCAATATCTTCCACCAAATTTGTTGAAAAATGTACACCAGTTTCTTTGCTATTGATGCCGTAACGGACAGAATATTGACACCAGAATACTAAGGGTTACTGACAAATTCTCTGGACACATTTTTAGCATTGAAAGGATAATAAGTATTACCTTGAAAACATGAGGCTTCTCATAATCCTGTACATTGACATCTGACCCGGAGCTATCATCTTCTGATACCTTCGCCTATAGGATAATACACAGCAATAGATGAATCCAATCTATCGATCAATCATATGACATCATAATCAACTACGTCACATGTAGGCTGACATAATTAATTATATCATGATTGACATAATTAAATCCGTCATAAACAATTAGTAATCCGTCAAGTCGTACGAATTGTATGTCTTTACTATTTAAAACATTGTGTTGAATATTTTGAAACTAATTTGACTGGGCGCTGTTGCTGCCTATAGATGAATCCAATCTATCGATCAATCATATCACATCATAATCAACTATGTCACATGTAGGCTGACATAATTAATTATACCATGATTGACATAATTAAATCCGTCATAACCAATTAGTAATCTGTCAAGTTGTACGAATTGTATGTCTTTACTATTTAAAACATTGTGTTGAATATTTTGAAACTAATTTGACTGGGCGCTGTTGCTGCCAATAGGCAGCAACAGCACCAAGTCAAATTAGTTTCAAAATATTCAACAGCTTATCTGACTGTATAGTTTTCTTGAACTTGAGATTGAGGTGTTCAGGGTTTAATCATCTCCAATATGAGTGAGGTGTGGGTAGAGCTAAGCTAGAGATGGGCGGGGCAGAGCTAAACTGGTTTTATCCATTAGTCGATACATAAGTCCACCAGAGATGTAGTGCCAGAATGACAGCGATTAAACGATCAACCCGCTAGCCAGATGCTACTGAAATTTAAATCTGGCTAATAGAAAGCAGGATTGGCTAAATCATTTGCTAATGATTAAAATCAATTTAATATATATTTTCTGCTATGATTATAAGGAAAGGAGGATTGTCGATCAATATTGACATCATAATCAACTACATTGCGTGTAGGCTGACGTCATAATCCATGACATCATGAACGATGTAATTAAGTTACAAATGCATAACTGATGACGGACTAAAGCGTTGTTGTACGAATTGTATGTCTACTATTTAATAAACATGCTGTTGAATATTTTGAAACTAATTTGACCGGGCGCTGTTTATGGAGGCAACAGCGCCAAGTCAAATTAGTTTCAAAATATTCAACAGCTTACCTGTATAGTTTTCTGTAAATTAATCGTCGGGGAGTTCAGGAGTCGATCGATCCCAACACAGATGAAGTGTGGGTGGAGCTTAGCTAATGGTGGGGTCGGAGGACTTACTAATTTTAATATTTTCTTATTGAAATGTCCATTTATAGGCCAAGAGAATACAATTTTTGAAAATTTATCACTGGAATGACTGGCTCGGTTATCGAGCCAGTAATTCCAATGGTAAATTTTCAAAACTTGTATTCTCCTGGCATGTAAATGGACATTCCATAGGAACATAGCAGAGGCCGGTTTTGGCCGATCTGACCACTAGAGGGTTAAAAGTACAGATATTGCCATACTGTTAAGAAGCAAATACAGAAAGAGACTTAAAGGTACACATTCACAGCAGAATGGTTCAAAATAAAATTGTTAAAATTATATACTTTAAATTGTGTGCATAGGTGGAATGAAACTAAATAAATCTTAACATATGATGATTTCATTACGTATAAATTAATACAATTTTTTAAGTTGTTAAATTGAATTAGAGGCATGAGTTCCTAATTCAAATTGACAACTAAAGCTACGAAATTTATTTATATGGAATGAAATCATCATATGTTAAGATTTATTTCGTTTCATTACATTGAGGTACACGATTTAAGACTCTAAAAGTGTATAATTTCAACAATTTTATTTTCAAGCATTTTGGTGCGAATATGCACGTTTAACCTGAAATGACATGGCAGAATGATATGTCAGTGCAATAATGATTGGTTAGCAATAATAATGCTAAAATACACACATCTACCTAACACTTACTAATTGCTCTATATGATTTGTGCCATCTGAATAATCTCCCTTTTCTTTTTCCGCTCGAATCCGAGAAGGGTCTTTAGTTTTCACTAGCCGTTTCTTTTTGGCGCTATATGCTTGATACGGCGACTCTGCATAATTTGAATGGTCAGACAAAGCTGCTATATAATCAGCTGCTCGAGATTCGAGGTAGAATGTAATGAGGCCATCAGCGACTAGATCATGAACGGTGTCGAACCGCTTTTCACCGACATAATGCTTCCCGTCACAGTATAACTTGTAGTTTTTTATTTGACCATCAAAGCTGAAATCAGAGGTAAATTAGAAGAAATATGCGAAGTATTATTGGGGAAACTTCCACAAGGAGAAAAATCACACATTATGTAACCGGTTAATGGAATCTGTAGTTGTTTTGAGAAATGACAATTTGCAGACCAAGAGGACTTTTTTAATAGTTTACGACAAGAATGACTGGCTCGATATCCCAAGCCAGTCATTCCAACATGGTCAATTTTCAAAAATGCTCTTTTTATATAACGATTAACCCTTTATTGGTCAAATTTGGTCAAGAAAATTTAATTATTTTCTTATTGAAATTTGGTCAAGAAAATTTAATTATTTTCTTATTGAATGTCCATTTACAAGCCAAGAGAATACAATTTTTGAAAATTTATCACTGCAACGACTGGCTCAGTTATCAAGCCAGTCACTCCATAGGTAAATTTATATTCCCTTGGCCTGTAAATGTACATTCCACAAGACCATAGCAGAGGCCGGTTTTGGCCGGTATGACCATTAAAGTGTTAAGAAATATTTTCACTGGTTAGATAATGTGTAATAAAAAGTTAATGTTGATAAAACAAGGATAAAACAAGGTTTTTACCAAGGTCGCAGTGACCTTCACTTTTTGACCCCAATATCATTGTGTGATGGCGTGTCATTATAAGCAAGCATGTATCCAAGTTTGGGTCCAGTATAATTAATCCTTTAACACTCATATCAGCCAAAAATGCCTTTTGCAGTGGTCTCGAGAAATGTCCATTTGCAGAGCAAGAGAAGACTTTTTTGAAAACTTACCACTGGAATGACTGGCGCGATAGCCGAGCCAGTCATTCCAATGGTAAATTTTCAAAATAGTCTTCTCTTAGTCTGAAAATGGACACTTTCAATGAGAAAACTGAATTTAGAAAAACCAAATTCACGGGTTAAATGGTTAACCAAACATGAGATATAAACACACAGGTTGAGTTTTAACTCAAATTGGACCACGATGACGTGACGATGCCACCACCAATGCCGACGCACAACATGCAGGGTATCACAATAGCTTGTTTTATTTCATAAATTCGAGCTATAAAACAGAATACTTCTCACATCAGAATGAACTCATTTTTCTACTCTATGCGGGTCAGTGTTAAATTTTGGAACTAGCGAGTCAGAATAGCTTCAACAACATTCTGAAATATGAATCCTATAACATCATATCAGCTTTAAAATATTTAACAGAAATAGCGATATACATGTATTGACACCCCGAGGGTCTAAACATGAATATGTGTGAATATAGGCTTGCGCAATTACGCGATTAAACCGAAAATCATGATTATTTTTTTAATCATGAATTTATATGATTAAAACTCAAATAATCAAATAATTTCTATGCCATAAAATATTTCCAAACCTACCCGAGTTATAATTAATCTTTGACATGTTTGATGCGACTGGTCAAGAAAATTGACATTTTGATCAGCGAATATCCATTTCCAAGCGAAGAGGAGACTATTTTTGGAAAATGTGTCACTGGAGCATCGATCCAGGTATTCTAGTGATACGTTTTCAAACATAGTTTCCATTTTGTCCTGGAAATGGACACTTCTAAACACCATTGTAGCTTTTGTCATTGTTGAATATTGTGTGAGTAAGGTGTATCAAGGCTGATTAATTGAGTAATTACGATTATTTAAAAATAATCGACCATGATACCTCAATGCAATAATCACGCAAACCTATGCGAATATATTTATTCCATACCAGATCGCCAATGTGAAAGCACCCGGAGCTCGTTGACTCTCTCTGACTAGATAGCTCCCATCTCCTCCTTCCTGTAACAAGCGATCTGTTTCCTCACGGCTGATAAAACCATGAAACCTAGAAACACACATACATGTTATTAAATATTCACATAGAATAAATTATTTAACATTTAACCCCTTAACTCCCAAATCTGTTCAAGAAAATTTCACTTTTCTCATTGAAATTGTACATTTGCAGAGAAAAAAAAGACTATTTTAGAAAATTTACCACTGGAATGACTGGCTCAGTCATCAAGCCAGTCATTGCACTGACAAATTTTGAAAAATAGCCTTTTCTTGGTCTGCAAATGGACATTTCCCAACACAACTGCATTAGCCGTTTTTGGCTGATATGAGTATTAAAAGGGTTAATGTAGAATTCCCAGCACCACAACTAAATTCCCTGAGTTTTCCTTCATATTTCCGTGAGAGATTTCCAAAATTCCATGAAAAATATTTTCACTTTAATAAGGCTGTTTGTTGGCAAGTCAAGAGGTGGTTGCAGCAAAGCAACTAAGATGCTGATAATATACAAACTGTATACAATAGAGTTGTAGCCTGTGCATACAATAACTAATTTACTTCCATTTTCAGTTAATGGACACAACTTGGATACATTACACAAGACGCGCATATAACAAACTGGCAAAATGCAAAACCTTTTTGGTGTCACTGTCAAATTCTCTGAGGTTTCCCTGATTTCTTGTGTATTTTTTAATTCCTTGAGTTTTCCCGTACTGGAAAAATGGAAACTCATTTCCAAGGTTTTCCCTGATTTCCAGAGTGGCTGGGAACCCTGCAATGGCAGGCTCAGAGACAAAACTTACAATCACCACATACAGGCAGCATCGAGGCAAAATGTTACGATATGACTAGAGTTTTAATGATCCAGTGCATCACAAAGGATACCCCCGCATTCCACTGAACCCCACCTTTCTACCACTGCCATCTGCTGAACCCCACCTTTCTACCACCGCCATCTGTAGAACCCCACCTTTTTACCCCGCCATCTGCTGAACCCACCTTTCTACCACTGCCATCTGCTGAACCCCACCTTTCTACACCCATCCCCCGCCTTTCTACCCCCGCCATCTGCTGAACCCCATCTTTCTACCCACCATCCGCTGAAGCCCACCTTATTACCCACGCCATCCGCTGAACCTCACCAGTCACTGAATGCATGCAATTAATCGTGAAGTTGGGTGAACCGTGACGCGCAGGCCACACTACCTTTCATACTACAAATACAATCCATCTATACACTAATTTGCTCGGTTAATATACACAAAAAAAACCTTACAAGTAAAGCCTGGACAAGAATTTTCTATGATGGTCAGTGAGCTGTGAAAAAGCTGGTCAATTTCCAGATAACTATACAGGTAAGCTGTCAAATATTTTGAAATTAGTTCAAGATGAGACTGGTCTCACAAGCAAATTAGTTACAAAATATTCAATAGAAAGTTTATTAAATTGAAAATTCATTAAAGCGTTACCATTCATACGGTTTCCAGCTGGACCATCATCACTTTTGTGATGTATTTGATTATGATGTCAGATACATGAGTGACTGCTGGGATCTGTCGATTGAAACTATATATTCAAAGTACTTCAGATCAAGGTCCTTCAGACCCACAAGGGAAACTAACCACCCAAGCCTAGTGAAGACAACATCATTAGGATTGTATCACTCATCCAAAGCACCAATTTCAGTAAATCTATATCGTGTATGACAGTTTCACTGGACCAGCAGTAGCTTTCTCAATGTATAAGAATACTCACTCTTTGGCATACTGTGGTGGCCGATTTGGTACCTGAAAGAATAACATTAAATTAGGTTTGTGCGATTATTGCTTTGAGTGATCACGATCGATTATTTAGGAATAATCGTGATTACCCGATTAATTAGCTTCATATACAAATTACCCAGTCATAACACCAAATAGCATATCAATGACGAAAGCTGCAATGGTGTTAAGAAAAGTCCATTTGCAGGCCAAGAGAAGACTATTTTCGAAAATGTATCACAGGAATGCCTGGCTCGATTCTCAAGCCAGTAATTCCAGTGATACATTTTCAATAATAGTCTTCTCTTGGCCTGCAAATGGACATACATTCACTGAGCAAAACATTATTTTCGTGACATATAAATTAACAATTTAAGAAATAATCATGTTTTTTGATTTAATCACGTAATCGCACAAGTCTACATTAGCTAATATCAAACTGTCATCTGACAATACCCATCATGTAGCTTCCATCATCCAAGCCCATCACCGCATGTACCACCACCACTAGCAAACATATCATTGCTTCGACGCCAATGGAGGATTTAACTTTCTCAGTCAACCATATGACATCATAATCAACTACGTGATGTGTAGGATGCCGACGTAGTCAATAGGGGTACAACAATACACTAGCCCACGATGCGATACGCATCGCTATATTTGTTTCACGATATGATATGTATCGCAATACATAACCCTATACATGTACATGAATGATGAATGCAGTTTAACCATTTAACACTTATATCAGCTAGAAACAGCTTCTACAGTCGTCCTGAGAAATGTCCATTTGCAGACCAAGAGAAGACTTTTTTGAAAATTTACCACTGGAATGACTGGCTCAATAACCGAGCCAGTCATTCCTGTGCTAAATTTTCAAAAATGGTCTTCTGTTGGTCTGCAAATGGACATTTCCTATGAGAAAATTCAAGTGTTAAAGCGCTAAATAAACATTTTGATGTTATATGTCCTCACTAATAGCATCTGTACAACTAGTGTTATGCCATTTACAGCACATAGTAAATGATTAGTTGGAGTCGGTACTCACAGTAATAGGAAATTTATACATTAATATCACGCATCTCTACACAATTGCTCAATTTTAAACACAAATCAAACTATGAAATTCTTTTTACGTGTATTACAAGTCTTGTAAAAGTGTATCACATATCGCGACATGGGAAAAGTATTACGATGCATGATGCATCGGAATCATTGCCGCCCTAATAATCAATTACATCATGAATTACTAGATTTAGTCCGTCTTAGACGCTTAATACAGGGTTCATACACCTTCAGCAGAATTAAATTCCATACCTTTTCCAGACTCAATTTCAAATTTTCCAGACCTCATTTTGGGACTTTCAATCAGACAAAAAACAGGATGCAAACCAGATATGAATTTCATTACAGCAGCACACATTTCGAAAATAATTTGACTGGAAACTGTTGCAGCAATAGTCTCCAGTCAAATTATTTTCAAAATATTCAACAGCTGTCATGCAAAGTTGAGCTTGAGACACCCACATTTTATTGATGGCCACCACCACCCCACCTTTAGATAACAAGTTAAACCCTGCACATATACACATACACTAATTTATTTTAAATTTACCATAGCTGATCATATCGCCATAGCAACAGGAGGAATCCTCATTATTTTCACTTGATAATGCGCCAACATAAGAGGCCTCTCGCGATACGAAAGAGCTGTTGGGCAGTCAATAATATTTTACCATGACTCAGCGCGAAGTTGGGATCATCTAACATTGGGCAATATAAAATTGCTACGCTTCTAAATGATCGCCATAGCAACAGGAGGAATTCTCATTATTTTCACTCGATAACGCGCCAACATAAGAGACCTCGCGATACGAGAGAGCTGTCGGGCAGCAATAATATTTTACCACGACTCCGAGCAAAGTTTGGATGATCTAACGTTGGGCGATATAAAATTGCTACGCTTCTAAATGATTCTGGTACTATCAATGTGAAAATGTAAAATATTCTTACCTTGAACCAAAGAAATCCGTAACTTTCGGCGCTGGCTTTAGACGAACTTCTGTCAGTGTCTCATGTTTTTTCCCCCGACATGTGGCTAAACAAGAGCCACTTCACCCATATTCCCGATGTCAAAAGACTTATTGCAAACATTACATTTATTGGCATGCGAGTTTGATGTGTTGTCCAGTAAAATCCAATCAATATATTTATCGTTAGTTTCCCAAACACTAGCATATTTGCACGTTCCCATGTTTACTGGATCACAAAACACGGCAATCTAGCAAATTATTTCATTGTTTTGACTTCTCACACTCTGTACTATTTGACAGACGACTGCCGATTCGCTCATTTTTATTGAGTTGTAATTGAACATGTTCAGACACGTATTGCTCAACAACCGCGAGATGTTCCCGGTAATAGGCGGTTTTCTATTGTAAGACACGACTGGGACCCAATCGAATTAAATTCTCGCGAGACTGGCAGAAACGCGAGATTTCGTTTGTAAACAAAAAAATGGTGGTCTGAAAAATTAGGATTGCCGATATTTTAATTTTCCATACCAGGTAACCCAAAATTGGAATTTCCATACTTTTTCCATCCCATGAAAAGGCTTTCCTAAATTTCCATACTTTTTCCAGACTTCCATACATGCGTACGAACCCTGTTAATAGTCCATCAGGTTGTACAAATTGTATGTCTTTACTATTTAATAATCATGCTGTTGAATATTTTGAAACTAATTTGACCTGTATAGTTTTCTGGAAATTGATCGTCAGGGAATTCAGGGATCGATCGATCCTGGCACAGGCGACCTGTGGGTGGGGCTTAGCTAGAGATGGGCGGGGCATTGCTAAAACTGATTCCTCCATTCATGGTACAATAACTAATTTTTAACTTTGATAAACTTTCTATGATTCTGTTGAATATTATAAGCACCCAATTCTCAAAAATAGCTCTTGACATGGAAATACTTATTCTTTTACCAACCTTCATGACTTTGACCATTAAATAGTTTTAAACCTATTTTTCACATTCAGATTTAAACTTTCAAGAAGACTATTATTTGAAGTTTTAACACTACGGTGACCCCTTTTTTGAGCCCGTCACAAGTCAGTCATTCCAGTGATAAAACTTCAAAAATAGTCTTCTTGGCTTACAAACGGACATTCTTCAAGACAACTGCAGATCCTGGTTTTCGCCGGCTTGACCATTAAAGAGTTAATACATAACTTATCTACACACCTCTCTTTGGCAGGCAACTTTTCTTGGACGAGGAGCTTGTAGCTGAAGCTGGTACACTAAAAGAAAGGAATAAGATATTTACATTGTCATCGAAACATGATCCATTACGTGGCTGAATCAAATAAGACATGATGTCTGTGGATAAAAATAGTTTCTATGGTGAACTTGATGTGTGCATGTGTACGTGCTGACCTTATTTAGACATTCCTCTTCTCACCAACACGTCATACCGACCTATACCCAGTCAGGCCGTAACCATTTAACAGGGCCTGCAATGCTACTGCCGCAAATTCACCTATACAAGTATTCTGTTTGATGTTTTCATCCAGTCAAAATTTATTCAACATAATCTTCCTTACATAAAGAATTTTTTTTTGTTAAGGGCTAAAGGATTAATGATACAGATTGGCAATAAAATTAAAATTTCTGCATAATGAAGGTCCATGTACAAATCAAGAACACTATTTTGAAAATTTACCACTACAATGACTGGCTTGATTATCGAGTCAATCATTTCAGTGATAAATTCTCAAAAGGATCCTTCTCTTGGCCTGCAAATGTGAATTTCTCAAGATAGCGCTTTAGCTGACACGAACATTGACACTTTCACGGATGAATTCCCCATATCTCATTTTCAATGCTATCATACAGGAAAACCGTTGAATATTTTGAAATTAATTTGATTGGAAGCTGTTGCTGCATGTCAAAATATTCAACAGAATAAGATTTATTTCATAGAGAATTAAGTTTTTCAGGGATTTGTCAGTGATAGGGTTAACCTTTAACACTCTGAAAACTGGCCAAAGATGACTTTTTTGGATAATTTACTACTGCCAATGTCTGGCTCGATAACTGAGCGAATTATTCCAGTGGTAAATTTTCAATAATAATCTTCTCTTGGTCTGCAAATGGACATTTTCCATGGGAAGGTTGAAATTTTTCTTGAACAAATTTGACGATTAAGAGTTTTTATATCCTGAATTTATCATTGATCTTTCTCATAACCTGACATGCCTTATGGCTTACTGTAGAATGTGATACTATAGAAAAGATGAGGACACTAAAATTGAACGATTACATTCTAACTATGCCCAGCCCATTTCTAGCTAAACTATTCCCACTATTTGTGCGCTAAAATCAATTCATACACTTAATCCTGGATACCCAGAATCCCAATTTCAAGGTCACTATACAGGTAACCAGTTGAATATTTTGAAACTAATTTGAGTGGGTGATGTTGCTGCCTAAGGCATCAACAGCACAGCACCCAAATGACTTAGTTTCAAAATATTCAAAAGAATCTTTATTAAAAAGTAGACATATAATTTGTATAATTGATAGACTTCAATGTTCATGACATCTAATTAGATACGTGTCTATGTATTGTGACATCAACCTACATGTGACATAATTGAGTATGTCATCATCTACTTGAGTGACAGATGGGATCCATCAATTGTCATGGACCCATTATAAGTTGTACTATATACATAGATTAGAGTGAACATTAAGTACTCACAGTAAGCCTTCCAAGTAGGCATTGAATGTGACACCTCGGGAACACCACCGCCGCCATCACCACCTGCAGACAGGACAAGAACAGCTATATGTACATGTATCAATTACATCTTATTCTGCATATCAAGGGTGCGCGTGTCAAGTGTGGGTCCAGTATAATTAACCGCGTAATGGTCATGCCGGCTAAAACCGGCCTCTGCTATGGTCTTGTGGAATGTCCATTGACAGGACTAGAGAATACAACTTTTGAAAATTTAATACTGGAAAGGGTGGCTCAATAACCGAGCCAGTCATTCCAGTGATAAATTTTCAAAACTTGTATTCTCTTGGCCTGTAAATGGACATTCAATACGCAGATATTTAAATTTTCTTGACTGAATTTGACCATTAAAGGGTTAACCAAACATGAGATAAACGTTAATGGTTGAGCTAAACATAAAATGTTAATCTGTTGATGAAAATGGTTTATCAAGGTCATAGTAACCGTGACCTTTTCACAACAAGTTCATCTCATTACTTTGGAGGAATGTGTCCGAGTTTTCACTCAGTATGATTAGCCAAACATGATATACAAACAACTAACTTGAACTAGACCGCAACATCGTCCACCAAAATTGCTGAAAAGTGTAGACCAGTTTCTTTTCTATTGACACAGGAAAAGATAGAATATTGACGTCAGAGTGTTAAGGGTTAAAAATAAATAATTTTTGCGCATAGCATGTTCATTTTTGGAAACTTGGTCATGCTAAACTATCAAATAACAATGGCGTAATGCTTTCTGAGTGGATGTATTCGCTGGCAGTCGAAGAAGATATCCAAACATTGACCATTGCTGTTGCGTTATCTAGCCTTGCGCAATTATTGCTTTGAGTGATCACGATCGATTATTTGAAAATAATCGTGATAACACAACTAATCATTCTCCGTACACATTATGCAGACAATGTTCAACAATACTATATCAATGATGTAAGTTACAATGATGTTTAGAAGTGTCCATTTCCAGGGCAAAAAGAAAACTATTTTTGAAAATGCATCACTGGAATGCCTTGCTCGATGCTCGGGCCAGTCATTCCACTGACAGATTTTCAAAAAACAGTCTTATCTTGGCCTGGAAATGGATATTCCGTGATCAAAATGTCAATTTTCTTGACCAGTCGCATAGAAGACTAATAATAATGTAGGCTTTGAAATATTTTATTCAGTAGAAATCATGCACGACTATTCGATTATTTAATTTTTAATCATATAAATTCAGATTTAAAAAATAAACACGATTTTCGATTTAATCACGTAATCATGCACGCCTAGCACTATCCTCACATACAGAGAAACCATGGTGCACAGTTTGTACAGTGCTGAGCAATGTTGTTAATTTTCAGGAAAAATATTCTGCTGAAAATTGTCCGATATCTTTCAAATTAGTTATTTGCTGGTTTGGATGTTGGGTGGTCTGTAATTGATATATGTATGTGGATGAGTTATATTCATCTAAACTCTGTTCATTATATTACTGTGATGTCTCTTATTTTAGATAGGTATGGTCAATTGAACATTGGACCACGCTTATTAGCTCACTTTCTTGACGACCGCCCATCAATTTTTGCTTTAAAACGCTACTCCTCTAAAACTCTTGGCAGATTTCAAGTTAATTTTGTTAGTAGGACCCTATGTCTTCAGAACTTGTATAGAGAATTTTGGTTGGTCTATTCTTTGGGGCAAAAATCTTAGATTTTATGAAAATTTAACAGAAATTATCACAATACTTCTCCATAGCTGTTTGCCAGATTTGAATGAAATTTGACTAGAAGGCACCTATGTCGTGGTAGACTCCAGAACGTGTATTCAGAATTTTTATTGGTAAATTTTTGGGTAAACATCTTTTAATTTATGCTTGACAGATTTCAACCAAATTAGGCTAGAAAAACAATATCATGGTAGGCTCCTGAACATCAAATCATTATTTTGATTGATCAATTTTCGGATGAAAATCTTAGATATTATGAAGTTTTTTAATGAAAATTGTCAAAGCACATCCTTAACAGCTTAAGCAATTTCAAGCAGACTGGCCGGAAACACCCTAGGGTGGTAGACTTAGGACTTGTGTACAGAATTTTGATTGGCAAGTTTTCTCGGTGGCCACCTTGAATCCTTCGAAAATTCTCGGGAAATCAAGAAAAAGATGACATCATCAATTATTTGACTGATTTAAACCAAACATCACAGGACCCTGAAATTGGTTAAGAATACTCCTTATTAACTTCTCGAGTCGTGACCAATTTCAAGCAAACTTGGCTGGAATAACCCTATGGTTCGTAGACTTCAGGACTTGTGTACAGAATTTTGATTGGCAAGTGTTCTCAGTGGCTATCTTGGATCCTTCAAAAATTCTTGGGAAATCAAGTAAGACACCACACCATTAATTATTTGACCGATTTAAAGCAAACATCGCTTCAGAATTTTGATTGGTCAATTTTCTCGGTGACCATCTTAAATTTTCAAACATGTTTTGGGATATCAGTTAAGACTACTCCTTATTAACTTCTGCAATTTCAGCCAAACTTGGCTGGAAGGACCCTATGGCGAGATGCTTCAGAACATGTGAACAGAATCCCTATGGTGATAGATACAGAAGTTTGATTGGTTAATTTTTCCGGTGGCCATCTAAGATTTTCCTAATTTTTCGGTCAAATCATTTAAAAGATTTATAAACAACGATCTTACAGGTCATTGTTATTAATCACAGTGATACTTTTTCAGCCTGATCTTCATTCATAATTATTATCAATTTCTCATAATCATCATAATTTTTAGCCTGTTCGAGGAATAGAAGAGCTTATTTCATCACTACAGCATCGGCGGCGGCTGCTGTCATTGTCAATTTTGATAGATGTTTCTGTTTCGCTCAGCTACAGCTAAACTATCAGCGTTATAGTAACCAGACATCATCTACCACTTTATTACTGCTTTTCTATCAATAGTACAACGCAATTATCCCATTCCTCACTATATTATCAACTCAGGTATTTCGTTATTTCTGGTTCATGTTTTGGGTTTACCATGACCTTGTCCAAACAAGTTAACTTTTCTGTCTAGCTCAGTTACAGCTAACCTATTAGAGCTATAGCAACCAAACATCATCTACCTAGGCTTGCGCGATTATGTGATTAAATCGAAAATCGCGATTATTTTTTAAATCGCAAATTTATATGATTAAAAATTAAATAATCGAATAATCGTGAATAATTCTACAGCATAAAATATTGCAAAACCTACTTTTTAATTACTCTTTAATGTGATCGGTTACGGAAATTTAAATTTTGCTCAGCGAATGCATGCCCACTTGCAGGCCAAGAGAAGACTATTTTTTAAACTGTATCACTGGAATGACTGGCTTGAGAATCGAGCCAGGCATTCCAGTGACACATTTTAAAAAATAGTCTTCTCTTCGCCTGCAAATAGACATTTCTGAACACAATTGCAGCTTTCATCATTGATATGCTTTTTTTGCCATTATAACTGGGTTATTTGTACTCAAGCTGATTAATCGAGTAATCAGGATTATTATTAAATAATCGATCGTGATTGCTGAAAGCAATAATCGCGCAAGCATACATCTTCCACTTGATTACTGTATTTCTATCAATAGGACATCAGCTCAGATGACGCAATTTGTTGGCTCAACTTAGTAGCTAAAAACTGGAAAATTTTCTGGAAAAAAAGGGCCAGAAAATTGTCTAATCGCTGGAAAATTTTCTGACTGACAATACTAGTGCGGAGTAAGAGAGTTTGAGATATAGGCGATGTGGCCAGCGATGATTTGCGATGCCTCCCAGGTGTTCATGATGGCATGCATCGAGTCTGTTCAAGAGAGCCTTTGGAGCTGCCGAGCCGTCGCAGAACTTTGTATAGCTTTAGTGAACCACATGCAATGTCGCTTAAGAGCATCTTGACTTTCAAGGGAATTTTAGAGGATAGAAACCACAGCTCCCAGAAGGATTAGAAATCAATGTTTCCTGTTACGCAAAAAAATGTGCAATGAATTGGAGGGGCGTTAGCCCATGATCCTGCTCTTTAGACTCCACTTCGCTTCATCCAAACATGTATAGAATGGACCTTTCCAGTTTTAGCTATTCGATGCCCATCTCTATCTAAGCTCCACCCACACTGCGCTCGTGTTGGGATCGATCGATCTTTGAACTCCCAGTCTATCAATTTCCATAAAACTATACAGGTAAACTGTTGGATATTTTGAAACTAATTTGACTGGGTGCTGTTGCTGCTTATGGCAGCAATAGCGCCCAGTCAAATTAGTTTCAAAATATTCAACAGCATGTTTCTTAAATAGCAAAAACATACAATTCGTACAATGTGTCAGATTATTAAGCATTAAAGACGGGATTAATCGAATCATTCATGACATCATGATTATGACATCAGCATACATGTCGCGTAGTTGATTATGATGTCATATGATTGAGTGAGGAAATGGATTCATGAATTAGAAGACAACATATTTACACAGTTATTTACAGAGTTCTTCCTTGTTGGCTTTCTTAGGTCTTTGAATTGTCAGTATCAGGCTTGCTACCCAAGTCTGATCTGTTGACAATCTCCCCTTTCTTTATTACAACATCATCACCCTTATCCCCGTCTTAGTCGCAGTTCCATGAGTAAATTGAAGTCAGATTCCATCTCTATCCTTCTGAGTTAGGTCTGATGATATATACACAGGCTTGGTACACCTTTATGTGTTTGAAATTCTATGACTTTTCATGACCAAAATTAACAAATTCCATGACCGCTAAGAATTAATATGTAGGAGATTTGCGTTTATGATGTAGCTACATAAATGACGATCTGACTTTATTCTAAAAAATGTTTGAATATTGCGTCCAATCCAATCCAAAGTCTTGTTTTGATACGTAGTTTCCATAATTTTATTGTATAGAGGTAAAGGCAGAAATTTATGCTAACAGATTTCTTTTATTTTGCATGATTACCATTTTCTATGACCTATGGTAAAAAATGCGGATATTCCATGACATTCCAGGCCTGGAATTTTAATTTTCAAATTTCATGACTTTCCACGATTTCCATGACCAGTACGAACCCTGTATACACGTGCACTGTTCTATGTGTTTCTATTCTGCTAGTTCTAACAACTTTGGCATTTCTAAGAACCTTGGTTTTTGGTTTTTCACACTTCAATTTAATCTGCAGTGGCATTGGTTTGCTGCCACGCTTTACCCCTAATCTGATAACTTCCTCAATGTCATGATAGGGTTGGGCGATATTGCTCAAGGTATGACGATATCGGTATCTCATTAAAATACTGCGGTATCACGATATATCGTCATTTGGGTGGGGTGTGGAGTTAGGGTGTAAACATAGAATAACATTTCAAATTGGTGGTGTCTACAAGTTATTTTGATTAAATTTGTTGCATTGAAACCGTAAATTGAGATCGCCATGATTGCCATTTCCGCATATTTAATACACGAAATTCTACATTTTGACACCTTCAATATACAGTTTAAAGCAACGAATGTAATGCAACTAACCGTATTCATCACAAATAAGAAAAATAAAGGATTTTCTTCTGTTCTTGTGTTGTATTTTGTGTTATCTTTATCTCACGACAACTGTCAAAAGATTGAGCAAGGAATACGCATTAACTTCATTGCGCAGACAGGAATTCACCAGAGCGAAATCTGATTGGCCGCCCGTATCATACTTGAGCCAATCAGAAATCACACTGCAGAATTCCGACAGCTGTTATCACGTCCACCGCTAGCGCAGACGATACAAATTAATAAAATAACACTGTATGATTTTGAACGAGAACCAGCGTGAAGACTGGAAACAATTATATCAGATTTTATTTGGTCTGTAATATTAAATACTAATTTGCCCCATTGTAGACCTATTCAAATTCGCTCACTACTTAGCGGTCCTATCCATTGATCTCAAGGCGTAGCCGGGATGTGTGAAATTAACCCAGTTAACACTGCAACCAAAACTGCCACAACAGATCGAAGACTGGAAATAATTAGTCCTAAATTATTTATTTTAAGGCTGTTTCTCACTTAGAATAAATCTGTAATGATATATGTGGAATGAATTTTGATCTGATTCGTTTAAAAATGCTAAATATATTGTATAAAGTTACATAAAAACACATAACGGTAAAGCAAGAGATTAACTTCCCCCTCATCCACCATTCCAAGCTGTGGTATTGATAAGGGATTAAATGTGTGTGGTTTCCTACAGGGTTTGTACACCTTTCAGTATTTGAAATTCCATGACTTTTCCATGACTAAAATTTAAAAATTCCATGACCTCTAAGAATCAATAGCTAGGTTAGACAGTCAAATTTGTTTCAAAATGTTCAATAGCATATAGTGAATCATATGGAACTCACTTTTTATCTAGGGAAATGGGTCAACATGTGAGAATTTCCGGTACATTTAAAATAAAATCTGAGGTTTTCACATAAGAAATTGACGAATAAAAGTTCTGAATGGAAGTTCTAGAGCCTATGATCATATATGTAGCACCATTTCAGCCCAACTTGGTTGAAATCGTTCAAATGGTAACAAGCAATATGGCCATTTCTAGAAAATTTTGAACAAAATGACCCAAAAAATTGCCTATTAACCTTTTAACACTCATATCAGTCAAAGACAGCTTCTCTAGTGGTCTTGAGAAATGTCCATTTGCAGACCAAGAGAAGACTATTGTTGAACATTTTTCTAAAATAGTCTTCACTTGGTCTGCAAATTGACATTTTCTTTGAAATTTGTTTACATTTTTTTGAACAAATTTAAGGCTTAAAGACTAGGCTTCTACTTGGCCAAGGTGTTCAAGAAAAAAATTGAAATCCATTCCTTAAATTGGTTACTTTCACGAATATATTGTGCACTAATAGATAACACGCAGGGGAAAACTTGACAAAATATGAGCCAAAAAAGCCTTATACAGGTATATAACACGCAGTCATAGCTCAGAAATATTGCAAAACATATTTTTCTGACTAACGAAAATTGGTAACTTTACCGCTAGATTCAAAATAATAATAATAATAATAATAATCCCTTAGCGGCTAAATATCTGGTTATTTTTATTAATATTAACAAGTTTATTTCATACTTTAACCGTAATAGAATGCACAAAACCATCTTTGAGCAAGAAATACATTCAATATACAGGGGAATCCCCATACATTAGCGAGAGCGAAATATCATCGCCATCTAATTATCATAATGTAACCAAGTCGGCCGAGACGAAATCGTCCACATGGACACAAATCTTGCCAATAAATATACTGCTGAATGCATATGCTGAGTAGGAAATAGTGAATTTATTGCTCAAATTGTTTTACAAACATCTGTACATATTTATTATTTTGGGATATTGGCGTTACAAACCTGTTTTTATTTGGGAGGCCTCCTTCCAGTCCAGACACAGTTCAGTGGACTGCCTCCAATCACAAAAGAGTTTAATTTGGCCTTCCAACATAAGAAGCGATCTAACCTCATTTTAATTCTTACGTGGTTTTGGGTCATTTTATGTTGGTTGGACATATGACTTTGATAATGAATGAAATCATGTGATCGCAGCGATAAAGAAATGAAATGTGTATTTCCGAGCTTTATTTCCTTATTTTACATTTGTATGCCATCAGATTTTATTTTTATTTAGGGAGATTATCATTTTCCATGACTTTTCCATGACTTTTATCAAATTGACAAATTTCCATGACTTTTCCAGGCCTGGAATTTAGATTTTCAAATTCCATGACTTTCCAGGATTTCCATGACCCGTGCGAACCCTGTTCCTATCGACCTAAAAAGTTTTAAAGTTTAAATCTTTCACGGTCAGAAGAATGTTTAACCATGCAGCTCAATGACTATTGGATAAATAGCTTGACCTGTAGTAATGACGTCATTAGATTGGAATGTGGGTAGTGCAAATGGTATTCCCCACTGACTAACACTCAGAATGAGGCAAGAAAAAACATGGCGGCGTCTATTTATGTAATTATGAAAAGTGAACAACAAAGGATTATTTTGTACTTTAAATCATTTTATTAGTGCGAACAAACCATGAATTAAATGAATACAGATTATTTTGGAGTTTATTAAGTTTTTATTACCTTAGACAAAGACTGGATTATTACTTAAAGACTATTACTGGACTGAATAGAGGTAAGAGTATGACATTTCTAACTTAGTTATTTTTATTATGCTCACAGTTAAAAGTGCAATATCGTCCTGTCGGTATTGACGATATTTACAATTTTTCGAAATATATATATCGAAAAATCGCCCAACCCTATGTCATGAGTTATCTGATCACAATTTTGAGGTCCCATGATGTCTTCATTGTCTTGTATAACAGACTGGACACTCGGCCAATCACTGAATGGACCTTTCCAGTTTTAGCTATGCCAAGCCCATCTCTATCTAAGCTCCACTCACACCACACTCATGTTGGAATCGATCGATCGCGGAACTCCATAACTATCAATTTCCAGAAAACTATGCAGGTAAGCTGTTGAATATGTTGAAACTAATTCAACTGGGTGCTGTCGAGTTAGTTTCAAAATCGGCAACAGGATGTTTATTAAATAGCAGACATACAATTTGTACAATTAGCATACACGTCACTTAGTTGATTATGCATGGTTTGTACACCTTTCAGTATTTGAAATTCCATGACTTTTCCATGACTTTCCATGACTAAAATTAAGAAATTCCATGACATCCAAGAATCAATAGCTAGGTCAAAGACAGGCAAATTTGTTTCAAAATGTTCAACAGCATATAGTGAATCATATGGAATTCACTTTATCTATGACAAAGGGTCAGTCAACATGTGAGAATATCCGGTACATTTTTAATAAAATCTGAGGTTTTCACATAAAAAATTGACAAATAAAAATTCTGAATGGAAGTTCTAGAGCCTATGATCATACATGTAGTATCCTTTCAGCCTAACTTGGTTGAAATCGGTCAAAATGGTAAGAAGCACTATGGGCATTTCTAGTAAATTTTGTAAAAAATCTAAGATTTTGACCCCAAAAATTGTCTATTAACCCTTTGGTTTAAACGTGATTTATTTGTTCTAATGGAAGCACGATAAGACTTAGAGTCTTATGCCCGTGTCTCCCATACACATACAGATTATTCAAAACTTGTTTGCAACAAAATGGCGGCAAATCATAATAGTTTAATTAATTGTAGTCTATTGGTGTGCATAAGTATGTGAATGTTGAGTGTGAGGTAGGGGAGAGTAGGAAGAAAGACCGAGACAGAAAGGGAGAGGGGGAAGGGGGGGGGGAGAGAGGGTGAGAGATAGAGAGAGCGAGGAATAAGATCAAATGGAAGAATAGCAGGGGTGAGCTCTAGGTGTTGCCTTCGCCCCGACCTGTACGTGTTGGGCTGCTGTCCATTTACCCCTTAAACTATAAGTTCGCAAACAGGAAGCTACTGAAAGCAGTTGGTGTTAATTATGTATTGACATACCGTATTACAGATCAGTTTGTTCATTTCCAAGTTGGTAGTGTAAGTCCCGTATAGAAGCTGGTTGACCGTAAGATTAGCAAGAGAAATATCGTTCAAGGCAAGCTGATTTTGGAAAACGACTCTTTGCTCGTTAAAAAGGGCACATTGTAAGAGGTAGTGGTTTGTAGATTCATCATTGTGCCCACAAGAACAACTGGCAGATTCCGACAGAAAGTTGTCAAATAGATGTCGGTTTAAAGAACTACAACCATTTCGGAGCCTGCATAGCATTATGTTGGCAAACCTCGGGTCTACGTAATACCACTCAGGGGGTTGTCGTATGGATGACATAGCCTTGAGTTTGCTTTTAAATTCTAGAAGAGTGACAGAATCTCTCACCGGCACAGGAAGCATATTCCAGGCGCGGATCGTTGCTGGGAAAAAGGATCCATAGAAGAGCTCAGTACGGCAGCGGAATGGAGTGAAGAAATTTGGATGACGGATATTGTAAGGATTTCGTACTTGGGATAGTGTGGGAAGATGGTTAACCAGAACCTCACAGGTCATCCAGTTAATAATTTTAAATAGCATTGTCTCTTTTGTGATTTTATTTTGGTTGGACATATGACTTTGATAATGAATGAAATCATGTGATCGCCGCGATAAAGGTATGGAAATGTGTATTTCCGAGCTTTATTTCCCCATTTCACATTTGTCAACCGTGTCAATCAGACGTGAATTTCATAGATTATCTATTAACCCTTTAACACTCATATCAGCCAAAGCCGGCTTCTGTCATGCGTGGTCTTGAGAGATGTCCATTTGCAGACCAAGAGAAGACTATTGTTGAACATTTTTTTATAAAATAGTCTTCACTTGGTCTGCAAATTGACATTTTCTTTGAAATTTTAAAATTTTTTTGAACAAATTTAAGGCTTAGAGCCGAGGCTTCTATTTGGACAAAGTGTTCAAGAAAAAATTGAAATCCAATCCATAAAATCGTTACTTTCGCGAATATGTTGCGCACTAATAGATAACACGCATGGGAAAATTTGACAAAAGATGAGCCAAAAAAGCTGTATACATGAATATAATACGCAATCACAGTTTAGAAATATTGAAAAACATATTTTTCAGACAAACGAAAATTGGTAACTTTACCGCTAGATTCAAAATAATAATAAACCTTTATCGGCTAAATATCTTGTTATTCTTTTAATATTAACAAGTTTATTTCATACTTTAACCGTAATAGAATGCATAACACCATCTTTGAGCAAGAACTACGTTCAATATACAGGGGAATCTTCATACGCTAGCGAGACCGAGATATCATCGCCATCTAATTATCATAATGTAACCAATTCGGCCGGGACGAAATCGCCCAATTGAACAAAAATGTTGCCACTAAATATACTGCCCAATGCATACGCTGAGTAGGAAATAGTGAATTTATTGCTCAAATTGTTTTAAAAACATTCTCTTCTGTACATATTTATTATTAATTTGGGATATTCGCATTCGCGCCGTTACAAACCCCGTTTTTATTTGGGAGGCCTCCTTCCAGTCCAGATATAGTTCAGTGGAATGCCTCCAATCACAAAAGAGTTTAATATGGCCTACCAACATAAGAAGGGATTTAACCTCATTTTATTTCTTACGTTGTTTTGGGTCATTTTATTTTGGTTGGACATATGACTTTGATAATGAATGAAATCATGTGATCGCCGCGATAAAGGTATGGAAATGTGTATTTCCGAGCTTTATTTCCCCATTTCACATTTGTATGCCATCAGATTTTTTTTTTATTTAGGGAGATTATCATTTTCCATGACTTTTATCAAATTGACAAATTTCCATGACTTTTCCAGGCCTGGAATTTAGATTTTCAAATTCCATGACTTTCCAGGATTTCCATGACCCGTGCGAACCCTGATTATGACATCATATGGTGGATGGATAAACTGGAAAGATGAATTATCAGACTATTCCTCCTGATCTCTTCTTGCTTACATTCAATGACGCATTCTTCAACTATCTGGTACATTTTCTTATCACTTTCTGCCATATGAGTCTTAATATATTGAACACCATCCATGATCGTCGCTAATTCTTCCTCAGTCTTCTACGGGCTCTGTCTAATGTCGGAAGCTGCTTACAGTAGATTCTTAACACTGGGTAGTGCATTTTTGCAACCCCTACAAAACCACATGAAGCAATCCACAAATTCCTGCTGCTGATTGATCACGGCAAACAAGTCAGGCTGGATTTGTGAGCATGTCAGTATGTTCACTGTATCCATCCATCGTATGATGCCATAATCAACTATGTGACATGTAGAATGACATCACAATCAATGACATCATTATGACATCATGAATGACGTAGATAAGTACATCACGAATGCATAATTGAAGACGGACTATATGTTGTTATGTCGCTGCCAGAGGCAGCAACAGCGCCCAGTCAAATTAGTTACAAAATATTCAACAACTTATCTGTGTAGTTTTCAGTAAATTGATAGTCAGGCAGGGTCTCAGAAACAATCCACAAGCATACACATATTTGGTGAAGACTACCATAATACTACGATCGCTAAGACCCCCCCCTTTATGTAAAATGTTTTGTCATAAGTCATGTCTCCACACGTAACTTGTTTAAATGTATTGTATCGTACTCTATGTCATTTGTAATATAAAATATCTATGTACATGATGTATATAAATGTTATATGTATAAACATATTATAAATTTATGCTATATGTCAAGGGTCCACCGCATAGGCCTTGTCTTTGGTGGATGCCTATATTGAATTGTTGAATTATTTACCTATATGGAAATAAAGAATCTTGAATCTTGCATTGGTATGCATTACTTATGGTCAAATTGAAAATCAGTGTCTCAATTGACGATGCTGTATATTTTGCCGCCCTCTTGGTTTTCACAGCAAATCATGGCAAGTCATCTATATAAAGCAGTTCACCTTGCCACAACACATTCGCCGCCAATGTACCTCGTGATCTAAAAGTTGTTCGGCGAACGAAAAATATTCACGCTCCTGAACGGGCCCATGTTAGAAACCAATACTCGGACCATATATGTGAGGAGTCCACCACAGTGCACTTCATAGGCTTGCCTTTGGTGGGCGACCTGTTGTAGCTTTTTGACATTCACGACAAAATATGAAAATGAACTATTACCACGAAATTATAACTATTAAGAGCAAATTGAAATCTCACCTTGCATTCCGATTTAGCAACAGGAACAGTTATAAGAAAATGGTGACTAATTATGAGGTGACACACTACAATTCTCTTAAACAGGGCCGATTGACTTATTCACTTATTTATTTTCACTGAAAATTTTATTTCCTCCATATCTTCTTCTTACTGTTCTGCATATCCCGCGTCTATGACATCGCTTCATCCATACGCTCACAAGCACGCCCCTCTCCGTGGCAGAGATAAGAGACTTATGACATTCACAGACATCTGGCAACTGATTGGTCACGCTGAAAAGTATTTCCGGTATAGTTATTTTCCTCTTCTTTTAGGAATAAGCACCCTAGTTCTTAGCTGCTGAACGTAGCCCCACTAATATATGAAACCATCGAGTATGCTCAACTACAATAATTAACCGGGCGGTGAACTCCGATATATGACAGTGAACTCAGATTTATAAATACAGGCGGATGATCCACTTGCTATACTGTGAAATAATGACAAGCTAACAGGGCAATCCCTGCTACTTTGTGTGAGATCAGCTATGTTCCTAAGAACCTATCTGAATCCTGCATGAACATAATGACAAGATCCATTTCCTTATATAGGCAGCTACAGTTGGCATCGTGTAGACGGTGGACACATTTTTCTTGAACAAATGGCAAATTCTATATACACATTTACACTTATACTAGACATTTACATAGTGCCTAGGAGGTACATGCCCACTTGTGCTTAATAACTAATACAAAATAAACTATACATGTTACTGTGTACTGATAAACTTCCTGATACTGGTAAGGGTTATTATGCTGAGTATAATAGATCCAATGGGGCCATCCCCACCAGATTTGCATAATGACCAACAGGATGCAAAGACAGTGATAGCATGATCTTACACAAACTAACAGGGGATTTCCTGCTTAATTGGATTATGGAGAAGCAGATCACATGATCCTATAGAGTAGCTAACTGGCAGGGCATTCCCTGTCAGTTTCGTGAACATGACTGTATTCCTGAGAGACAATATATTGGATACAAAGGAGCTTTATAAAGCAGATTTTCCTAGCTACTAACATACAATTTCAGAGACTTCAGATATGCTCATCTACAAATGTTTGTCAAGACGGCGAACTCGGGTTAATAATGGTGAACTCGAGGGCTAAAGCCATGTCGGCTACAAATTGTGTGGTCTACTTGATCAGGACGGTGGAGTTAGTTGTGTGAGCAAATGTCAGGGTAAACTTTTGGTATGCGTAGAGTTGGTGTTGTGATGTGATAATGGGCTGGTGGGGTTTTCCCTATCAGTTACCATAGATCAGGTATGTCTCTGAAGGACAGTGATGAAATCTGGTGGGTCATCCCCACCAGATTTCTCGTGATCAGCTAAATGTATAAATGCAATGGGATTTGGTTTCATATATTAGTGTTAATCCCTGTCAACTGCCGAAGTATCATATTTTCAGTGGTAGTCCACAAAAGCTGTACTGTACAAATGGCATAACCAGAGCTTGTCAAGATGATTTTTGAAGCAGTTCAAGGACGGTGCTTGAATTATGTCTTCCGTAAGTGCATTCCAATAGTTGCCACTCTGTTACTGAAGAAGTGAAGGCAAAGGGATGAGTTACAGCGGCGCTTTATTAATTTAAGACTGTGCCCACGTGTTGCTTGAGAGGTATCTAATTTGAGGCCTGGAGGAGGGGTTTTATATTTACCATGTAGATATTTATAGGTTTCAATCATATCACCATGGCGTCTCCGATATGCTAATGAAGGCAGCTTGAGAATGTGCAGCCTTTCTGTGTAGGATAAATTGCTCATGTTAGGTAGCATTTTAGTGGCTTGCCGTTGGACCTTTTCAATTTGGTTGGTGTCATTGACGTAACGAGGACACCAAACAGAATTTGCATACTCTAGCAGGGGCCGTACCCTAGATTTGTACAATAGGCAGAATATTTCATTATCAGGGTAACGGAAAGTTCATCGAATTAATCCTACCATCTGATTTGCCTTGTTGACTGCCTTTAATACGTGTTCATGAAATTTCAGCTTTGTGTCTATGTGAACACCTAAATCTTTCTCAAGTGGTGATTCCTCCAGCTCTACTACAGTCCCATCTGAAGATGCCATTGTATATGTGTACTCTGGATGTCCCTTGCCAAGTCTTAACACTTTACGCTTTTGTGGGTGAAATTTCAGTAACCAGTCTCTGGACCACTGCTCCATCTCATTAATATCAGTCTGGATCTTGGTACAATCAGTGATCGATGATATAGCTCGATAAAGTTTAGTGTCATCAGCGAATAATTTGATATAGCTAGATACTACGTCTGGTAAGTCGTTGATGTAGACGAGAAATAAAATTGGTCCAAGGACACTACCTTGGAGGACTCTGCTGGTGACTTCGGCCCCCGGTGAGTAAGCTCCATTGACATTAACTCTCTGTCTACGCTTTCTAAGTAAGACTTGAATCCATGATGCTACATTGCCACATATGCCATAGCTGTTCACCTTAGTAAGTAGGCGCTTATTGGGTACTGTGCCAAAAGCCTTCTGGAAATCAAAATATAAACAATCGACGGGCTGCTGTTGGTCAACAAGGTCAGTCCACACTTCCATTGCAGTTAGAAGCTGGGTAGTACAGGAACGACCTTCCATAAAGCTGTGTTGCTCAGCTGAGAAGAGGGGATTGTCCTTCATGCGCTCAATGATATGGCCTCTGACAATGCTTTCCATAATTTTGCAACAGATAGATGTAAGACTTATTGGTCTATAGTTTGAGGCCAGTCGTTTGTTGCCCTTCTTGAAAATCAGGGTCACATTACTGAGTCGCCATGAGGTTGGGATGTTACCCTCGTCTACAGACTTTAAGAATATTTGGTATAGAGGTTGTGCTATTGATTTACTAAGCTCTTTTAACAATCTCGGGTGAATCATGGGCAAAGCTAGCAGATCACTTGGATTCATCAAGCAGAATCTACGAGGTTGCAAGCCCAACATCAAAATAGCAGCCTACCAAGCTACTGTGAGACAATCACTAGAATATGCCTCCTCTGTTTGGGACCCCACAACAAGAACCACATAACAGCCCTTGAACGGGTGCAATGGAAAGAAGCCCGATTCGTGACTAACAACTACGACAACACACCGAGCTGCATTACCAAGATGCTTACTGACCTAAAGTGGGAGTTGCTTCAACATCGCAGAATGAAAAGTCGCCCTCACAATGAGGTACAAAACAGTCAACAACCTGATTGACATACCAGCTGACCAACACCTGTGCACTGGTGACCGGCGTACCAGAGGAGCCCACAAACTAAGGTAACTCCAAACCATTAAGGACTGCTATAAGTACTCATTTTTCCAGAGAACAATAAACCAGTGGAATTTGGTGGCCCCCGCAAACAGCCACAGCTGACACACTTGATAGCCTTAAGATCATGCTGGACAAATTGCCAGCTGATCATTGTGTCTTCGCGTAAGGAATGCATGAAGCACTGTACATAGTTTTAACTTGAAACAGCCACCTGCCACTGCATGTACATATACACCGATAAGTAATTTACCCTCTCTTAATAGGGGTTCTCATTATTTTGGAAGAAGAAGATTAATCAGAATATGTGAAGATGTGCATGTGAGTGTGTAGAGCATGCATGTGCAGAACACCAAGACTAAGAAATTGTATCCACACTGATCTGTCTTTCGTGCTAGTCTCTGCTTATTTTTACGACACCTGTTTACGGTGCTAAGCATGTAAACTTGCCGGCAGGGGATGCTATAACAATCTCCTTGCAATTGATTCTATTTCATTGCATAGTCCTGGGTCACTTGGAATAACGTTTGAGTTAATTAGCACAGAACAGTCTATAATGAGCTGGGTTAATGTATTAATGTCTCTAATGATAGTAATCCAGTTCTGATAGTTAAGCTTAGATCTAATTAATGTTTTGAGTTCTAAGAGATGACTCCGTCTGTGAGACAGCAGGGCATTGCATTTTAACAGCATATGGGCATATTCCTCAGGTTCGAGCTGACAAAGGGGACGCATAGGATTGATTTCATTTTGGTTGAATTTGACAAGTTTGGCCTGAACTAGCTACATCCCAGTAAGAAATTTTTTTTATGCCAAATCTACGCACATTCTTTACTTCATTTCTGAATGGTGAGCACAGACTGGTGCTATTCGCCAATAAGCAGTGCAGGAGTGTGGAAGAATGACACCGTCTTCTTAATACTGCATTCCTGAGTCAAGTACCATGTCCAATATGAATCTACTGTTGTCTTGGCTAGTTTTTTCCAGTAATGCTTGGTAGGAGTCAGAATCATAACGTTCTTTAAAACAGGAAGACCATACTGACGCAGACTAGTTTGGACATATACATACCAGCTGTGAGTTACCAGAACCAGAATGAAGACCCAGATAACATTACTATGTTGGGCCAATGTTGGCATAACAGTGACAAAATTAGAGTTGGCTTACAGTGGTTGGGCCAACGTTGGCCAAATCGCTTATAGCCAACATATATTATAAATGTTGCCAATGTATTTAATAATGATATACACATGCGTGTTCCCAAACAGTTATAGCCAATGTATATTGTAAATGTTATATACATGCGTTGGGCCTACATTGGCATAACAGTGGCAAGATTAATGTTGGATTCCCAATGTTGGCCCAACCACTTATAGTCATTGTATGTCATAAATGATATACACATGTGTTGGGCCAATGTTGGCATAACAGTGGCCAAATGACAGTTGGCTTAGAGTTGTTGGGCCAACATTGGCCCAACACCTTATAGACAATGAATATAACAATATGTATGGACATTAGGGCGATGCTTAGGCTACTGGCCTATTGTTTGTTATCTAAGATCAGTAAGTTAATTTAGGCATATTTGCTAATTAGGTTGGGTGATAGAATTTCTTTTAAATCTTAATTTCAAGGGATGTAACTCAGCAACTCAATATCCCACTACTTAATAGATTAAGTTAAGTGTATGTAGGAATAATGCAACAGAGCTTATTCTTTCGTAAGCAGTCCTTCATCTGAAAGCAAGTAAGTGGTATAAATTTTATCTCCCCTCTAAATACTGCTATCCTGTAATATAATTTCAATATGTATTGTGGCAACCCCCATGAGAATTTGGCAATCTTCTATGAATAATGTTAATTTGTCATAAACATTATTGCTATGAAGTATTTTACAAACCAACTCTTTGGTTTGACATGGTACCTTCTTTAAATGTGTACTTCACTTTGCCAATGTGCTAACTATATTGCACATATAAAAATTAATTTTAGCAATTTTGTTTAAATATTTCTTAAAATTTATGCCATACCAATGAGCAGAATGATGTTGGCCCAATATTATGCAATGTATGTTGGGCCAAAATTGGGTGGATGCATTGGGCCAACATTGGGCGGATGTGTTGGCCCAATAATTTGGGCCAATGTTAGACCAATGAGAAGAATGAGGTTGGGCCAATGTGGACAGCCAACATTGGGCCAACATTATAGCGTACATTGGGCCACCATTGGGGCAACATAGTATTGTTATCTTGGGAGAGGTTCGTCTCACCATTATATTCATTAAATATTTTGCTGAATTCGCGTACATAGGCCTGGTAATATTGGCAAAGCCCAAGCAAACTGCAAATTTCTGTGAGGATAGCAGGCGTCTTCCATTTGGCTATAGCAGCTATTTTAGTGGGCTGAGTAGAGATTCTCTGGCCAGTGGCAACATGGCCAAGGAACTCTAATTCTTCGCGAACTATGTGGCATTTCTTTGGTTCTAATTTTAAATTGCCGGCGGCAAAATGGTCGAGTACCTTGCAGAGATTGTTTTCCACATCGTTGAAGGTAGTTCCAAAAACAATTACGTCGTCGAGATAATAGAGGCAAGTTTTAAGGTTTCCATTGCAATTTGGAGAGAACTCGTTCCATTAAGTGTTCAAAAGTTCCAGGAGCATTGCAGAGTCCGTTGGGCATTTTGCAAAAATGAAAATCGCCGCCATGGCAGACAAAGGCGGTATTTTCTTTGTTGCAGTCATCAATTTCTACTTGCCAGTATCTGATGGCCAGGTCAAGGGTGCTGAACCAGGCTGTACCCGCAAGGGAGTCTAGGGAGTGGTCTTTCTGTGTAAGTGGGCATGTGTCCTTGATGCTACGGTCCTTTAGACATCTATAGTCAATACAGAAATGGAAGGTGCCGTCTTTCTTACTTACTAGCACGGTGGGACTAGCAAAGGTGACGTGGATGCTTCTATTATGGCGGATTGCAGCATTTCTCTTACTTGTTGATGGGCTTCCAGTTCTTTATGTATCAGAAGATGGCGGTCAGGTTCTTTAACTGGGTGGTGATCTCCTGTATTGATGTTGTGACGTACTAGATGGGTCTCTCCCAGGTCTAAATCACAGCTGGAAAGGTGGTAGGGTGTTCGTTCAACAGCGCGCAAACCTGGAAACTTTGGTGGTCATTCACTCCATGCATTGCATGTGAATAGAGATCTTACAGATGGGAGGGTAGGGAAAAGTAGTAGTCTGCTTCTTCAAGGTGGAAACTACTTATGTTGCGAGATCTTGTTCCAAGCTGAGAGACCAAATTCTTTCACAACTGCTAGTTTGATTGATGCAATACATTGTTCTCTGATGGATTTAGTGATTGGACATGCTGTAAGGAAGCGGACTGTTGTCTCATCCTCTAGCACAGAGATAGACCATGTAGCACTTACAGTGTAGTTGCTAATCTGCTTTCACAGATTAGAACATGTATGTACCGGCCAAGAGCCTACACTTTGTGAGCGCCATTTTAACTCTGCCGGTCATGCTTTGCACAGAGTTCCATACATGATGTGTGGTTCCGATTTTGCATGCTGCTGCACCAAGGTAGCACAAGGTGGATTTTTGTTCGCAGTCTTTTATGAGGCTTTCAGTCCAGAAATTATTGATTGCTGTTTTTACTGCTCTTTTCCAGGTGAGTTTTGATGGAGGGTCATGCAGTAGGCTATGAAGATCAGGTAGAGAGTATGCTTCCATGTAATACAAATTAGGAATGTGCCTGGGCTAGTTTTGATGAGATGCTGCATTAGAAGAATTTGTATCAGAGTCTTGATTGTTACAGGTAAGAATTGAATTGAATAATGTAAGTTGACTTTTGTGAATTTCTCCTGGTATGGGAAGGGCCCCAACAGCTAGAAGATGACAGGCAGCAGTTACAGTCTTGGTGGGAAGTGATTGTATTCTGCAGAGGAATCCCGTATAGAAGTATTGTAGCTGCTGCATCTGTCAGTAGCATAGTCAGGAGGGTGGGGAAGGGGTGGAGCGGGGGGGGGGTTTGCTGACTCCCCTTGAGCCAATCTGCTCAAATGTGGCTCATAAATCATGTCCGTAACACATACAAGTTTCTGGACGTCCCAACTCCCAATCCACCTTTAACAAGTTAATCTACATTGAAAACTGGAACTATTTGAATTTACAATGTTGTGAATGTCTTCTTGTCATGCTTGTTCATCGCTATGTTGAGACCTTTTGTTTTAATTACGCTACATTAAGACAAAGAATAGTAGAATGCATGCTACTTTCTCAATAGAATAAAATAATTGGTGATGCTGGGATGCTATTTTCTCCTGGTTATAGAAATTTAAGCAGATTCTGATGCCTAATTGGTATGCGGGGTGGCACATTTTTAGTCCTCACTCAAGTGGGGTGGTGCCTTTTTAGACCTCGCTCCCCCTGACGTGAAAACCTGGCTACGCTACTGGTATCTGCCCTCTGTTCAGAGCAGCGGTCTCCAGTTCGAATTACAAATGAGGTAGTACATGATTAGTTACATAGTTACATGGTCTTCTTCTGCCTGTTAGGCCATATAGCCTTAGCAGGAGTGAGTTCAGGATGGAAAATGTTCAGCGAACGTTCGCCTATTTATGTTTGCTGTTCGTCGCGAACTATATTCACCTTCCTGAACGAGTTATCACGCGTGACTTTGACAAGCATACTTTCACGACGTCACGTGATAGTTATGAGGGTTAACATTTTGTCAGATCCGCTGCATTATGATGCCATATTTATTACGTCATAATGAATATCAGGGTCTCGGAAACAATCTACAAGCATACATATATTTGTTGAAGACTAACATCGCTAAGAACGCATTGGTATGCATTATTTATGGCTACATAGACAATCAATGTGTCTCAATTGACGATGCTGTATATTTTGCCCCCTCTTTGTTTTCACGGCAAATCATGGCGAGTCACCTATAAAGTTGTTCGCTTAGCCACAAAACGTTCGCCGCGAACGTTTGGCGAACAGCCCGTTCAGGAGGGCGAACGTGCCACGTGACCTAACAATTGTTCGGCGAATGGAAAATATTTGCTCTCCTGAAAGGACCCCAGGTTTTCACTGTCTTACTTGTTACTTGTCTTGTAGATACCGCCTCTCCAGTTCTAGGCGAACCATCAGCCATGAACTGGACTGATGTGACGACTGTAAATTTACTAGTCAGAATTTTCGTTATCCTAATCTTCATTTTCTTCTTGGGTGTTTTTTTTACCTTTTTGACATCAAGTTCAAGTTCAAGATTATTTATTTTGATATAGAATATACATTTACAGTTTCACAACAGGTAGTCCACCAAAGGCAGAGCCTATGTGGCGGTGGACCCCTACATATAACATATAACATATAACAACAACAGTATAGGACATGAGAATACTGAATACATACGGTTAACATGTTATAGTCCTATATATACATATAGTTAACTGTCTCGCTGCCAAGCCTCTGCAGTCTACATTTTCCATGGAGCCTAACTCAGGGTATGCTGAGTACCTCTAAAACAATTTGACCAAACGTTGTCGGTAGCTAAGCCACAAGCAACTTTCAGTCAAATTTTTCTAGAATACTCAGCCAATCCAGAGTCATTGCCAATTGGAGTTATTGTCCGCTTCCAGCAGTCCAACAGTTAATAGACGTATGACAATTTACATTTTTACAGGGAAAGACATGACAGAGGGATGTGTGCTTATCTTGCTTAAGTTAATAATTCTATATTACATATTCTTATTATCAATGACAAAGTATTTTTTAGGCTGTGATGGTAGAGTTAGTTGTTTGGTAGTTACCATTATGACAGATATTCTTCTTATTATTAATATTATTATTATTATTATTATTATTTGTTCTGGTGACTGGGTGCAAGTATGAGAATAGCATGCCATGATGGTGTGTGTTTTCCAGAGTCTAGTAGGTTTCTATAATCTTCTTTTTGATATTCTGCTTAAAGTACTGTAGCTTTATGATGGCTGTGCGTGTGTTTGTGTCTGTATTATTCCATAACTGAATTGCTTTGTATGAGGGTTTTTGTTGTGCTGCTTTTGTTTGGTGGTGTGTTGAATGGAGGTTATCTCTTGTTCTTGTGTTGTGAGGATGCAATTGTGTATTGAGCATAAAAATGTTAGATAAGGATGAGGGTAAGTTGCCATTGTGGAAGTCCCTTAAGATTGTGTATAGTTGGAGCCCTCCTATGTCCTCAAGTTTTAAGACCTTTTCTGATTTAAAGATATCCTGGCCACCTGCTGTTTGTGAAAATAGTTTAATAGATTGCTTTTGCAGAGATTTTAGTTTTTTTAGTCTAGCTTGAGATGTATTAGTCCAGATAGCATTGCAGTAGGTGATGTGAGGAAGTATCATTGTGCAGTACAGGGTTTTAATAATATTAGGTGTTAGATAGGGTTTCAGTCTGCGAATGATGCCAATGCTTTTTGCTACCCTGGTAGTAATAATTTCAATATGCTTCTCCCATGTTAAATTTTTGTCCAGATATACTCCTAAAAACTTAGCATATTGTGCTTCTTGAATTATCTGGTTGTCGATATAGAGGTTTGGGAGAGCTATTTCTTTTAGTTTCTTAGATTTTGTGAATAGTATATAATTAGTTTTTGATACATTTAAGGACAATTTGTTTACTTTAAACCAGTCTATTAATTTTGCCATTTCATTATTGACATTTTTGTATAGAATTTCTATATCCTTGTGGCTGCAGAAAGCATTTGTGTCATCTGCAAAAAGTATTAGTGAGAGATGTTTGCAGACTTTGGGTATGTCATTCATATATAGGAGAAACAGCAGGGGCCCAAGAACTGAACCTTGGGGAACACCACAGACTATATTTTTGTATTCAGAGATAGCCCCATTGAATTGTACACACTGTTCCCTGTTTGACAGGTAACTCTGTATCCAGTTCAATGCAGTACCTCTTATTCCATAGTATGCAAGCTTTTGCAGTAAAATTGTATGATCAATTGTATCGAAGGCTTTGGAAAGATCCAAGAATACACCTAGCGTATGTTCATTATTCTCAAGGGAGGTTGATAATTTTTCTATCATATCCACAATGGCAAGCATAGTAGAGTGTTTTTCTCTGAAACCATATTGAGAAGGATATATGATTGAGTTTTTGTTTAGATATTTAGTAATTCTACTAAAATACAGCTTTTCTAAGAGTTTTGAGAAAAGTGGAAGTACCGAGACTGGCCGATAATTAGTAAAGTCAGATACATCTTTAGCTTTGTATATGGGTGTCACACGTGCAACCTTTAATCTTGATGGAAATACTCCCTGTGTAAGTGAGAGATTACAGATGTGGTCCAATGGTGTTAGTATTTCTGTTACACAGTGTTTAAAAATTTTCCATTTGAAATTATCGATTCCAGCACTTTTAGCTGTGTTAATTTGCATTAGTATTTTGTAGATTTCGTGAGTATCTGTTGGATTTAGGAAAATAGAGTGTTGATAACTACCTGTTAGAAAGTCCGTTATATGTATGTTCGAGCTGGGTTGAATTTTTTGTGATAAATTAGGACCAATGTTAGTAAAATACTCATTAAATTTGTCTGCTATTTCTTTTTTGTCGTTAATGACTCTATTATTATAAATAAACCGTGATGCTTCAGTATTGGTTTTTTTCTTATTTAGTAATGATTTAATCAGTTTCCATGTTTCCGTTATATTATCTTTTTGTTCATCAAATTTATTATGAAAATAATGTATTTTTGCTGTCCTAATTATCTGATTTAGCCTGTTTCTATATTTCTTGAACTGTGAGTCATTATACTTTGTCGGATATTTAATAAAATTCAGATATAACTTGTTTTTCTTGTGACAGGCAGCTATCACTCCTCTTGTAATCCATGGTTTAGTAGGATTTTGTTTAAATTTCTTAATATTTTTAAGTGGAAAGGCAGATTCATAGATGTTAGAGCATATAGTGTGGAAGGTGTTGTAGGCATCTTCACATGACTGGGATTCAATTACCTGGTTCCAGTTTATGTTAGCCATATTGTTTTTGAACATTTCTATATTTTCCTTTTTGAAGTCTCTACAAGTTACTGTTTCTTTTACAAATGATTTTCCTTTTTTGTTTTCTTTTTCTATATAGAAAATAGGTAAATGGTCTGAAATATCTACAACAAAGATACCTGTTTGATTCTTGCCACTTACAGCATTATTCGAGATGATGTTGTCAATAACAGTAGCCGAGCATTCTGTAATTCTTGTTGGTTTCGTTATAAATGGATAAAAGCCAGATATTTTTAATAAATTTAATAGGTCTTGAGTGTAGAAGCTATGTTGTTTTAACAAATCAATATTAAAGTCACCTAATATATAAGCAGATTTCTTTTCATTTTGTATGGTATTTAGAATTTTTTCGAATGATTTCATAAATTTGTCGTTGTCACTTCCAGGAGGTCTGTATGTGACACCGACAAGTTTATTTTTAGTTTTTTCATTGGGAATTTCAATAAAAATAGTTTCAATAAATTCTTCATTCATTGACAGTTCATCTCTCAAATCATACTGTAAACTGTCCTTTATGTAGATGCCTACACCACCACCTTTTTTAGTTGGCCTGTGTTTTTCAATGAATTTGTAATTTTGCATATTAATTAAGTCCAGTGGTGAGTCAGGTTTCAACCATGTCTCAGTAATTCCTATGACGCTAAATTCATGTGAGCTGGAATCCATAAAGTTATTAAATTTATCAAAATTTTTTAGCAGCGATCTAATGTTAATATGAATCATTGAAAAGGTGATAGCATCAGTACTCTTGATAATATTATCATTAAATTCTTTCTGAAGTATATAGTCACACAGTGGAAAATTCATACCTTCATTATCAATATCTGTTTCAGAGAAATTTGTGTATTCATTGCCCTGGTTAGAAGTATTTAGCTTGAATGGGTTTACAAGTATGTTTGCATTTATATATGTACTGTAGTCATATTTGGCACCTATGATATTAAGCAGAAATTCAGTATCGTTTTCATAGTGATTAAAAGGAAAATTAGTTTGGTTACATTGAAAACACCACCATGGCTCATCAGAACTCTGGAGTTCTTCATAATCTGTGATAGTTAGCCCTTGGGAGCATCTTAAATGCACCCAATCACCACAACAGTCACATAGAATTGCACGCTGATTAGATTTGACAGGTTTGTTGCAGGATAAGCACGGGAACCGGACAGGCATGGACAGCAAAAAATGGGGTGGCTAAAGGCTATTGCTGGCTACTGTGATGGAGAGATAGTGTTTATCTAATAAAATGAGATTATATAAAATGTTAATGGATTAGATGGACATAGTTATGATATTGTCTGACAGTAAGAGAAGATCTATTGTTGGAGTTTGATAGATCACAAGTAAAGCGAGGCGACATATATGGGTAGCGGTGAGCATTTATGTAGCCATAAGTTATGGCAGTTAGGCCATGGACAGATATGAGCGAAGGTAAGGCCAGGTGACATGTATTTTCGGAGAGTAACGAGTATTCAGATCACAGGTTAGACAAGCCTATGGGCATTGGGATCGTAGCTACATTTATGGATACTCACGTAACAATCATTTAAGTCATTGAAGATAGAACATCTTAGCCCTTACATTGAGAGGTTTCAAAGAAAGTAGAGTCTTTGTGATATCGAACGTATAGTGTTGTGTCTTTTGAAGTCAACCTGACTGGGAACCATTGCTGCCTAAGACAAAGTGGTGACATTGAGAATGAGATATATTGGGAGTTCACCTTGTTACTTCACCTACTTAGGTAATTGGTAGAACAGACAGATGTACATTTGGACTACATTTAGCACATACAATATAACAGTATGTACAACACCACTTACCAAAACAGACAGACAACAGATAACACATAGTGGTTTGTGTACTATATATTACCGTGTTGAGGATTTGCTTGGTGTCACCGTTTGCCAACTATTCTATGTGGATTCAAGTGATATCATCAGCTGTAGAATAATAATATGAAAGATTAGAACATTATATACATTTAACCATTTCACGGCGGCCAGCCTCTGCAGTGGCCTTGAGGAACTTCCATTCTTTCCAGACCAAGAGAATGCCATTTTTGAAATTTTAACACTAGAATGACTGACTCGATAGCGGAGCCCTTCATTCAAGTGGTACACCCTGGGGAAAATAATCTCTTGGCTTGCAAAGGGCATTCAGGATATTTTTATTTTCTTGACCAGATTAGCCATTACAGGGTTAAACAAATACATATGCATCCATACATACCATTTATACACACTTGGAAGCACATAGTCATGATATTGTCTAGCAGTAAGAGAAGATCTATTGTTGGAGTTTGATAGATCACAAGTAAAGCGAGGCGACATATATGGGTAGCGGTGAGCATTTATACAACCATATATTATGTCAGTTACGTCATGGGCAGATATGAGCGAAGGTAAGGCCAGGTGACATGTATCTTCGGAGTTTGACAAGTATTCAAATCACGAGTTAGACAAGCATATAGGCATTGGGAATGTAAGTTCATTTATGGATATTCAGGTAACAATCATTTGGGTCATTGAAGCTAGAACAGCTTAACCATTTCATTGAGAAGTTTCAGAAAAAGTAAAATCTTTGTGTTATCGGGCGTATACTGTTGTGTCTTTTGAGATCATCCTGACTGGGAACCATTGCTGCCTAAGACTGCAACGGTTTCCAGACAGATTTAACTGATAATATTCAGCAGTTTTCCGAAGTGGTGACGTTGAAACTGAGATATATGGGTAGTTCATTGGTGAAAGTGTTGGGTAATGGTTTCAGGCATTTAAACATTATTGTTAATTCACATACTTAGGTAATCGGTAGGACAGACAAATATACATTTGGACTACATTTGGCACATACAGTATGTACAACACCACTTACCAAAGCAGACAGACAACAGATAACACATAGTGGTTTGTGTACTATATATTACCGTGTTGAAGATTTGCCTGGTGTCACAATTTGCAAACTATTCTGTGTGGCTTCAAGTGTTATCATCATCTGTAAAATAATAATATGAAAAATTAGATTATATACATTTAACCCTTTTGCGGCAGGCCACATTGTATTGATAGGTAGATAATATACAATGTCTTTGGATTTAGACCATTAGTGTCATGCAGACATGTCTTCATCAATACACAAGACTGATTCTTTGCTGGGCATTTATTTGCGGCTCTGCTCTCGTCGACCTCGTGATTCCTAGGTACGGTGCGCTCTACAATACTTCGTTTTAGTAAGAGTTGCTTTCCTTGACCTGACGTGTCAAAATTATCGTTTTTATTTCCACGTTTGTATATCAAGTGTCAAGAAACAAACAGTGGAGTGGCATGCAAAATGTTGACTAAGTTTGAAACAAAGTCAGCTAGGGTGAAAGGTAACATCTTTTCTGTATAAATACACCGGCAATCCTTTTCCCTCACTACTACGAAAACTGGTATTATCTTTAAAACTATGTGTAATTTTTAAGGTAGAGCGCTATTGTACCGTTTGTAGTCCGGTACTGTGATAACTTTGATATTGTGCTATAGGAAAAATACATAATACATGAACTAAATTTTGCTATACATTTTTTCCTGTAAATATTTTGCCATGGAGCCAGTGTCGCCCAGTTACCAGTATATTCACTCATGAAGATACAACATGCAATCCACAGGCATTCGAAGTTTACCCGCCTATTTCATATGAAATATGCTAATAATATGAAATAGGCGGGTAAACCTCAAATGCCTGTGTGCAATCCTCACTTTCCCGGCACCATATCGCTAGATCACATTAGAAGAAATTTAGCAAAAATATGTCATTTGTGATCAGGGTTCGCACGGGTCATGGAAATCCTGGAAAGTCATGGAATTTGAAAATCTAAATTCCAGGCCTGGAAAAGTCATGGAAATTTGTCAATTTGATAAAAGTCATGGAAAAGTCATGGAAAATGATAATCTCCCTAAATAAAAATAAAATCTGATGGCATACAAATGTTAAATGGGGAAATAAAGCTCGGAAATACACATTTCCATATCTTTATCGCGGCGATCACATGATTTCATTCATTATCAAAGTCATATGTCCAACCAAAATAAAATGACCCAAAACAACGTAAGAAATTAAATGAGGTTAAATCCCTTCTTATGTTGGTAGGCCATATTAAACTCTTTTGTGATTGGAGACATTCCACTGAAACTATATCTGGACTGGAAGGAGGCCTCCCAAATAAAAACGGGTTTTGTAACGCCGCGAATGCGAATATCCCAAATTAATAAATATGTACAGAAGAGAATGTTTTAAAAACAATTTGAGCAATAAATTCACTATTTCCTACTCAGCGTATGCATTCGGCAGTATATTTAGTGGCAAGATTTTTGTTCACTTGGGCGATTTCGTCCCGGCCGAATTGGTTACATTATGATAATTAGATGGCGATAATATCTCGGTCTCGCTAGTGTATGGAGATTCCCCTGTATATTGAACGTATTTCTTGCTGAAAGATGGTTTTATGCGTTCTATTACGGTTAAAGTATGAAATATACTTGGTAATATTAAAAGAATAACAAGATATTTAGCCGATAAAGGATTATTATTATTTTGAATCTAGCGGTAAAGTTACCAATTTTCGTTCGTCTGAAAAATATGTTTTGCAATATTTCTAAACTGATTGCGTGGTATATACATGTATAAGGCTTTTTTGGCTCATATTTTGTCAAATTTTCCCATGCATGTTATCTATTAGTGCGCAACATATTTGTGAAAGTAACAATTTTAGGGATTGGATTTAAATTTGTTCTTGAACACCTTGTCCAAATAGAAGCCTCGGCTCTAAGCCTTAAATTTGTAATTTTTTTTAATTAAAAAAAAATGTCAATTTGCAGACCAAGTGAAGACTATTTTATAAAAAATGTTCAACAATAATCTTCTCTTGGTCAATGGACATCTCTCAAGACCACGCGTGACAGAAGCCGGCTTTGGCTGATATGAGTGTTAAAGGGTTAATAGAGAATTTTTTGGGTCAAAATCTTTACTAGAAATGGCCATATTGCTTCTTACCATTTGAAACAAATTTGACTGTCTTTGACCTACCTAGCTATTGATTCTTGGAGGTCATGGAATTTCTTAATTTTAGTCATGGAAAGTCATGGAAAAGTCATGGAATTTCAAATACTGAAAGGTGTACAAACCCTGTGTAATATAAATTATCCATGTACATGTATATAAATGTTATATGTATAAACATAATATTATAAATTTATGTTATATGTCAAGGGTCCACCGCATCATTGGCCGTTGGTGGATGCCTGTATTGAATTGTTGAATTATTTACCTATATGGAAATAAAGAATCTTGAATCTTGAAATGATCAAAGAAGAGGATGTCAGTTGCTTGGACAAACTATGAGTCTCCAAGTCCCAAGGCACAGATGGACTGCATGCATCCCAGAGTTCTAAAAGTGGGACAGCAAAATCATTGGAAACTCATTAGCCCTACAGGTCAACATGTTCAATAGATCCCTTAGCGAAAATACATTAGCGCATGACTGGAATATGGGACAGATAACACCAATATTCAGAACCATGAAGAAATCATAAGCCTGCAATTATAACCCTGTCAGTCTAACATCCGTCATCTGCAAAATTATGGAACTATTTATCAGAGACGCACTTGTGCAGCATATGTCCGACTTCAGTACCGAGTGTCAGTACGGCTTTCTAAATGGGCAAACGAACAAAGTTTTAATCAACAGGGAATGTTTTGACTAGTTCGACCGCTCGGTATTGATATCTGAAAAAATCCTACAAACTACTTCGAACGAGAATTGCTAACAACGCTAAAAGAATGAAAATTGGTATCGCTGAGCACTAAAACTGCCTCCAGTCTAATTGCCAGATATTAATAGGCATTCAGAAATACTATTATAAACAATTAGAGTACTAATTCCGAACAATCTGGCAAGACTTAGACATCTCAATGTAAGTGACCAACATAAAATGATCCAAAGTGGAATCAAATGTGCGAGAAAATTTGCTTGAATGCTTAGAATTTAAATGTGGGAGATCGCTTCTTATGTTGGCAACAAAATAACTTGCGATTGGAGGCGCATGACATGTTCTCGCGAGATTTCATAAGCTAACGGGAATTGAATTTGAGACAGGGAAGTACGATCGCATTGATCATAACACTTCCTGTTAACAAATGGGTACCCATTTTACCATTTTTTTCTGGATCAAATACAAAACTTGGTTAGCATCATGCAATGATAACATATAGCGGTATCCGAGTCCGGGATATTTATATCTGAGTAATCCCTCTCATTGATACTTCTTAATTTTGATTTAACCTAATATCATTAATTTTGATTTAACTTCAACATATTACTAATATCACATGCTTTATATATTTTGCGCCAGCATTCTGTATCAAATTTTGGACTAATTTTGATGTAATAAATGGCTTTTATTAAAGGGTAGACAATATTTTGGCTTCCCCTATATAATAATTTAACTTCCGTGATGATGTTTTTTAGGTGAATATTAAACATAGTCGTAAGGCAGCACCGCACGCATTTGTAAAAGGAAATTGTTCAACTTTCGTGTTAGTGTCTATCAGTTTTAACCGTTTTAGAGAGAATTGATTTCAACTTTTTCTTGAAATATACTTAGAATAAGCCTACCCCGTTCTCAAAGATGTTTGTTTTGAAATTGAACACCTCTTGTCCTAATAGAATCCTAGGCTAGTAAGGCTACTAATAGATGATGTACGTTACTTTGCATCTTGAAAAACAACTATCTTGGAGATTGAAAATGCTCGATTATTTGATTATTTAGTTTTGTAATCATCCACGACAATATTTTTTATGAATAATCGCAATTAATCAAATAATTGTGCAAGTCTAGAAGACACCATCTGTGGAAAGGACCTTGGTGTTTACGTTGATGATAATTTAAAATTCAGACATGTGGAGATGGCAGTCAACAAAGTCAACAAGATCTTTGGTATGATACAAAGATCAATTGTCTGCCTGGAAGCCAACACACTTGTGCTGCTGTATAAGGGCCTAGTGAGGCCACAGCTAGAATACAGAAATGCTGTATGGTCAACCTTGCACAAAAATTACATCTGGCTGATCTAGAATGTCCAGTGTCGAGTTGCAAAACTGATAGCAGTCCTGACAGATAGCCCATATGTAGGCTTACACGATTATGCAATATTTTTAATTGCGATTATTCAATTAAGAGATACTGGTGTACATCTGAGAAACAATGTTACTTTATGTTGTTTCTATCTTAGCAATAACCTTTAAAAGGTAGAAAAATAGAAGTTAATCTAATTCACACTATGTACACGAGTATAGATGACTGGTGCTATAATACAGCTGTAATTTTCCTACTGCTTATATTGAAAACATTTTGACTGAAAATAATTGCTACATCAGCACACAGCAAATTTTAGTCGAATTGTTTTCAAAATATTCAGCATGCTTCATAATGGGCTCATTTGAAAACATCTTTCTCAGAATACAGGAAGAATGTGGTTAAGATAAAACTCGAATTGAACAAAAGTAGGTTGCCATTTATCACATTACCATTATAAGCTGACTAAGTTGACTAGCAAAACATTAATCAACCTTGTATAAAATGAGCTGTGAATTTGAAACACAATGGATATTTTGGAATATCTGAACTGTAGCAATGATAATATATGGAAGCATTGTTTTTTTCAAAATAAACTCTCACTAAATATTAACATTTCAAATGAAATGGATTAAAAACAACATAAGACATGAATAGCAAGTAAAATCAAATCATAAACACACTGAATGTGCGTGTTAACAACAATTTAAACAACTGCAACAACTGTTTTTTTCTGTGTAAGCTTAAATGATTAGCAAGTCTATCCAATCTTAATGCATTACTGCACACCAATTATACTCCATCTAATTCACACAAGTGTGCTGGTTGAGGACAATGCAATGATGATTGACTAAGTTCAACTTTTAACAATTTTGATAAAGCTGGCAGACTAAAATTTACTAGGGATATTTAGAATCACTGTTGCGCAGCAAAGCCATTAAACGTTTTGAAAATGATTTTAATAAAAGCTGTTGCTGTCAGAGACAGAAAAGCTTTCAGTGAAATTAATCTCGAGGTGCTGAAAAAGAATATCTTACTGAAATGAATTTGTTATTGCTATATTGTATATGAAAGAACCAAATTTAGTCAAATTATTTTCAAAACATTTCAAAATCTCAATATAAATGTGGGCATACAGGAAGGATTTAGAGCATCGAGCACACACAGGTCCGCAATACGCTCGGTATGGCGTTTTCCATACAAAAAGTTCAATGTAAATATATTTGCAATTTTAATTCCAATACTTGTCAATTATTCATAGCATTGTCCACGATTATTTATTTTTTAATAATTGCGATTATCAATTAAATTGAATAATTATGCAAGCCTACCCATATGAAGACCGCCTGAAGGCACTAAAACTGCCCAGTTTGATATATAGGCACTTGCATGGCGATCTAATAGAGACCTACAAGTATGTTCATGGGATCTATGATGTAAATCGTGAGGAGCTGCTGCCATCTGATGATGGACACTGCACGAGAGGTCACAGCTTCACACTGCTAAAGCAACGTTTTAAATCTAACATACGGAAGAGGCTCTTCAGTACTCGGGTGACAAATTACTGGAATCATCTACCTGAGTCAGTTGTGACAGCTCCTATGCTCAACACTTTGAAGGGAAAACCTCGACAAGTTCTACAAAGATCAGATGTTCAAAAACGACCCACCCCACCCCCATAGAGCTCATCCGCATCCACCCACATGAACAACAGGTACAAGAAGAATCGACTGAAGATATCGAAGATGAAAATAAAGATCTACAGGCTGTTTAGCCTAATCACCAGAAAAGGACTAACTATACATGAAAAATAAAATTATTTGTGCCTACCAAATTTTTTTTATAAATTGGATCAAGGGTTATTCAATACAATGTATATCTGTCGTTGCACTGTGGTTTTCATGCTTTAAAATGACGACCATCCTTAAATCTGTTTGATGCTTAGAGGCAGTGTTGCCCACAACATCTTAGAGGGGCCTATCTTTAAATTGATATCTACACAATAAGACTAAAGAGATACTGAGTTAAAATATAACTATGACCCGGGATACATTGAATTTCATATTTACTGTGACAGAATTTTAACTTAATTTAATGGCTGTCAAATCTTGATATGCCACTGTGACTTCAAAATAATATTGTATGGCAACTGTTAATGCCTTCAGAGTAGGAAGCGCATGTATAAAAAGGTAATTCTTCACACTACGACTCGTGATAAACTGCTTTTGCTCTACCGATGCTATTTTGTGAAGCAATTGAAGTGGAATTATAAATTGTATTAAGTACCACGGTAGCGTAGTACTCCATCGACCCATCCTACTACTAACTTATACATGTACCAGAGACAGATGAGATACATCATGACTAACCTTATCCCTGATTCTCGCTTGAAAATTGTGAACACTTCTTCATGAGATTTTTTCGTACAGCATAAAGAATGCATTGCAAAAAAAAAAGCAACAATTCTCAACAAGAATTGTCAGTGATTCTTAAGCACCAATCATTGATACGGTTAATCCGGATGTTCGATGCGACAAGTGTTACTATATATCGCATCGTCTTACTGATTCAATCATCTTGGCACAAGATGTAAGATTTTAGATTTGATGCATAATTTACTTATTGTTAGAAAATCAAATTGCCTGAAGCAGTTTCCTGTGCATGATCGATCCAAAATGTTAAAACGATTTGAGACAAAATCAGCTATGGTGAAAGGTGAGAATGTACAGGAGAATTTATAGTCATGTACTTAAAGGGATGCTAATCTCATCTCAAATGTTGTATTGTACCAATAGATTATGGTATATAGATTATAGCATATCATTCATATCCTGTCACATTCCCATATCTGTATCACTGTAATCCTGCTTTGTAATGTCGCGTAAATGTTGAACAGTGATCTTCGCCATTTTGTCTCCTCAAGTGATAGTGTGTGATGTCATGTAAGTGCCAATGCATTAAATTCTTTATTATGTAATACTCATCTTATTGAATTTTTTGGAACTAATTTGCTATGTACTAAGGCAGCAACAACTTAGTCAAATTAGTTTCAAAATATTCAACAGCTTACCTGTATGGTTGCATTTACACCCCATTGTCAAACTATAGATGGCACGTTTATGAGACTGTATCTACCGAGGCAAACTGACTAGGTTTTTTCTGATTGGTTGAAACGTAAATCATGACTGACATCATATGGTGTAGAAATGTACCAACATTTAGCTACTAAAAGCCTGGATATCTCTCTTTAGTGGCATGATAAAAAAGCATAAAACTACCAGCATAGTTTATGAGTGGCATATTAGCTCACCTGAATAGCTATCAAGAAATGCGGCTAGTAACTTAGTTATCCTTTAACCCTTGAACACTCATATCAGCCAAAAACACCTTCTGCAGTGGTCTTGAGAAATTTCCATTTTCAGACCAAAAGGACTATTTTTGAAAATTTACCACTGGAATGACTGGCTCGATAACCGAGCCAGTCATTCCAGTGCTAAATTTTCAAAAATAGTCCTTTTGGTCTGAAAATGGAAATTTTCTGAGAAAATGGAAATTTTCTTGAACAAATTCGAGTGTTAAAGGCTTATGGCCTTTATTAGTTCTAAAAAAACTTGAACATATAACATATGTCGTTAGTGTCACATTTTCTTAAAGAATGGCTCAGAAATAACTTAGCATGTGTCGAAAACAAAAATACAGAAGATGTTAGTTAGTACAATTTTGAACACGATGTAAGAAATGTTCTGTTGAATATTTTTGACTTAATTCGATTGGACGCCATTTCTGCTTATGGTAACAATGTCGTCTTGTCCAATCAAAGTAAGTTCGAAACGTACAAACAGTACTGTATTTTTTATTTTGTTTGTTGACATTCTAAGTTATTTCTGCGTTGTACTGTATAAAGTACATAATATATACTATCTTTGTGCCTAGTGAAGTATTTACTTAGGAGAAATTGATTGAATGTTGAGTGATTAAATTTCCCTCATTTTGTGTCTGACATTATAATATTTATTTCTCGACAGGAATGTCCTTTCACCCAAAGCGTCCATGGGTTCTGGCAAGCTTGCACAATGGTGTTATTCAGCTATGGGACTACCGCATGTGTACGCTGATCGACAAATTTGATGAACACGATGGTCAGTATTTGAACCCTTTAACACTCATATCAGCCAAAACAGCTTCTGAAATGGTCTTGAGAAATGTCCATTTGCAGACGACGAGAAGACTTTTTGAAACTTTACCACTGGAATGACTGGCTCGATAACCGAGCCAGTCATTCCAGTAGTAAAATTTAAAAAAACAGTTCTCTTGGTCTGCAAATGGATATTTTGATTGAAAAAATTTAAATTTTCTGGAATAAATTTAAGTGTTAGGCTACGTTTTTAGCACTTGATAGTTCAGGGATGATTATATGTTGATTTCCAGCCTTTGCTGTAATTTTGAAAACTGATCATTTGAAGACGGAGAAAATTTTACTTTTGAAAATTTACCACTTGATTGCTAGTCATTCCGGCGATAAATTAAAAAAGTACTCTCTTGGCTTACAAATGTACATTCAGTGATCAAGTGTTTAGATTTTTTTGTGTTTAGATCTTATTGTGTTTAGATTTTAGTGTGTTTAGATTTTATTGTGTTTAGATTTTATTGGCCAATTTTAACCATTACATTGTGCAAGGACAAAAAGAAGCAATTTTTGGCCGGCTTAACCAGTTATGGGGTAAGCTGCGGATAGTGAAGGAATCCAGTTTCTCAGTCAATCATATGATGTCATGATCAACTATGTAACATGTAAGTTAACATCATAATCGATTACATCATGATTGACACAATTTAGTCTTGAATTCACGTTTCAAAGTCTCAAATTGATTCCAACACATATACAAATTGTGGGTGGACCTTAGCTAGAGATGTCTCTATTATATGCTGTTTTGTTTTAGGTCCTGTACGCGGTGTTTGTTTCCATAGCCAACAGCCATTGTTTGTCTCTGGCGGTGATGACTATAAGATCAAGGTATGTTTATATATGTATCTTATTGCTATTCATTGAAAGCATGATTTCTAAGCCTATGGTATTTAATCCATTTCTCATCGGGAATGTAAATGGATGTGAATAATGTACCCGAGTCTCTTTCAGTGGGCAGATTACATTTGTCTTAGTGGTTCTGTCTCATGTGATCTCTGTGCGCTGGGATCATGAGGGACGTAAACACCACACTCAGATGAAACACTCTTGCTCTTGATTATGCAATCGATTTCTTCAATTCTGTGGCCAGGTAGTAAGATGCTAATTCTTGTCTCAAAATATGTGGCGATGGACCACCTATTGATCGCATGAACATGGTTTCAGCAGAATCATATTTTTATCTCCCTACTTCTATTTTTATAGGAGATTTTATTTTCTTTCTAACCAGATTTATAGGAAATCGTGTAATTTTATTGGCCAGATTTTTTAGAGACATACTTGCAGCAATAGTGTAATCCTTTCCCTTTAATGGTCAGATTGATAAAAAAAAATCTAAATTTGTGCTCAGTGAATGCTCATTTGCAGAAAATGAAACCGAGCCAGTCATTACAGTGGTAAATTAAAAAAAATAACTTCTTGTCATGGATTACATATGGATATTTCTCAGAACCATTGCATAGGCTTTTTTACTCGGATGACAATTTAAGGGCTTAATTTGTCTAGGAGATTATGACAATTTTTAAGTCAAGAAGGACTGACACTTCGCATCGAGCCATATCCTATTTTTTTCTTCCAGATTGATCACATCCCTGATACTTCTGCTACTGAGGGATCAGTAATTTGACCGTCACAGAGACAAATGTGCAGATGATTTATTTCAACTCGTTTATCTCAAAGTAGTCGAGAAATATAACAGATATTTGTTTATCACCAATGTTGAAATTAACATTATCGGACTTGTCTGAGGCTAGTAGAAATTGACCAATGTGCGTACCTTTTGTGGTTGACCAGTGGGCTAGTAACAGTTTGAGATCTCATCCCTTTAATAGCACAGCCTGCTAAATATAGCCTCTGCAGTGGTCTTCAGAAATGTCAATTTGGAAAGTAAAAGAAGGCAATTTTTGAAATATTACAACTGGAATGACTGGCTCATGTGTTTTGTCCTCAGCCGAAATCCTTAGCTTCCTCAGGTCCATTCTTGACTTGAGTGTACCGAGTCCTGCTTTCTTGAGGTTACGCATAGCAGATTTATGCAATGACATCCTCTCCTGGCTTTGTATTTGCTGGCTCCGAGTAGGGCGAATTCCAAGGGTCTCTGTGCTGGTGATCCGAGACTAATAGAAACTGACTAAAGGACATTACTACATGTACTATGGCTAGTATAATATAGTAGTCACTAGTCTCGCTGGCTAGTGACTCATCGGTGTGGATTCCTTGCTTATGCGAAGATTTTCTATTCATGTTAGAAACCTAAACTTAGTAAACATGACATTTCTGAAGTACGGTTTGTGCGATACGTGATTAAATAAAAAAATCACGATTATTTTGTAAATCATGAATTTATATCATTAAAAATTAAATAATCGAATAATCGTGAATAATTTCTGCTGCTTAAAATATTTAAAGAACTAACTTTGTAATTACGGTTTAATGCGATCACGAGAATTGGCATTTTGCTCAGCAAATGTATGTCCATTTGCAGGTCAGAAGAGTATTTTTGAAAGTGTATCACTGGAATGACTGGTTCGAGTATCGAGCCAGGCATGCTAGTGACACATTTTCAAAGATAATCTTATCTTGGTCTGCAAATGGACATTTCTAACTAGTGTTGGGAATTGGTACTATTTTTCGGATCGATGATTGGTTTTATATACTAACCGATGATCAATTAATGATTGATCATAACATTTTCTCATTTTTTACCCATTTTGAATGCAGTAATTATAGCATGTTCAAGGATAATTACCCCTTTCAAATTAAGTCTCAGGTACATTGTATGACAGATTCTTAATAATTTAAGAAATAATCTGTTGAATATTTTGAAACTAATTTGACTGAAAGCTGTTGCTGCAGCTTCCAGTCAAATGCGTTTCAAAATATTCAACATGTTATTGGCATGGTTGCTTTGAAATTAACATACTATTTCAGTGCTGAAAGAATTAATGTCATAGACTAAGGAGTAATACTATATATATATTTGTAACAATTAAATTTAAATTCTTTTCTAAAAAGTATTCGTTTTCTAGCTTGACCAGTTAAAATGTATTAATAAAGTCAATTTATAAACAACCAAAATCGGTTTCTGAAATCATGATCGATCGGTTGGTTGAACATGCAAACCAATCAATCATCGATCAAATCGATTAATTGGAACAACATTATTTCTAACCCCCATTGCTGCACTTTCGTCATTGATATGCAATTACTATTATGTCTAGATAATTTGTACTCGCGCTGATAAATCGAGTAATCACGATTATTCTTAAATAAAAGCAATAGTGATCGTACAAGCCCAGCTGATTGTGTTCAGTGTTATACTCTGTTTGCTACACAGGTGTGGAATTACAAGTTACGGCGCTGTTTATTCACGCTGCTCGGTCATCTCGATTATATCAGGACCACCTTCTTTCATCATGTAAGATTTATTGTTACCCCCCTCAGTTATGTCACATGACCATATGCTGTTATTTGATTGCTTAAGATCTGTGATGTATGATCTGGTATTTCCCTAATGCGAGGGCAATAAGTACGCGGTATCCCCAGCGTGAACATCTTGTTTTAGTCTTAATGCGCAGATTAATTATGACGTAACAATAGATGTCATAAATGCGGATGTGTTCTAAAAATGACGTCATTATAAGCGTTGACAATTGGCAATATTTCAATTCAGCTAAAATCTCTCTCTCTCTCTCTCTCTCTCTCTCTCTCTCTCTCTCTCTCTCTCTCTCTCTCTCTCTCTCTCTCTCTCTCTCTCTCTCTCTCACTGATGTCTGAGGGGTAATAAATTCGTTACACGAGCGGTTTGGCGGGGTATAGGCTGTTACCACACACGCAAACGAATATATTTCCCTCGCTATGATCAGGAAATATATAACGTTTACACGTGTGGTAGCAGCCTGTACATCCCCTCCCTCCCCCCACCCCCGTCTGCAATGCAAACCACTGGTGTAACTATTAATATTGCTTCTACATCACCGTGACAAGTATGGTGCAACTAGGTTACCTGATTTTTACCACAGGTAGTCTAGATCACAGAGCCCTTTGGTCATTCAGTGATGAAATCTCTGAATATCGTGTATCTTAATTTCAATGCATTGATTCAGAGCTGTTGAATCTTTTGAAAATAATTTGACTGGAAACAATTGCTTGAGTGCTAATACAAGACTAATTAACCCTTTAACACTCAAATTTAAAATGTAAACTTTCTCATTGAAAATGTCCATTTACAGACCAAGACAAGACTATTTTACAAACGTTACCACTGGAATGACTGGCTCGGTTATCGAGCCAGTCATTCCAGTGGTAAATTTTCAAAAATAGTCTTCTTGATCTGCAAAAAGACATTTCTCAACACCACTGCAGAAGCGGCCTTTGGCTGGTATGAGTGTTACAGGGTTAGTAATGTTGATTTTAGTCAATCCATGCATATATTTGTTTTTCTGCTGCATTCTTTTATTCGAATCTATAAATCATGTTAACGCTAGATAGGCCGGATACAGAAGATTTGTTTGCATTGTATGAGATTCACATTGCATATTTTAAGATTTACTGTATTGGAAGCTGTTGATGTCTATGTTATTGCCTATATTATTCTAAAAAATGTTTTGATAGATTTCCTGTGCATATTTAGATGCCTTGAAAGTGAGACACGCTTATAATTTTACTGGTGAATTTTCACAACTCCTTATTTTAGGACCTGGATGACTGATATTCATTCTTTCCGAATTCATTGCCACGGAAAGTTTATTGAAGAATTTGTATTTTTGTCACCAGGAATATCCATGGATCTTGAGTTGTTCTGATGATCAAACCATTCGTATCTGGAATTGGCAGTCTCGAACATGTATCTGGTGAGCAATCACATTGTGTGTGCATGTAATAAGGAATTAAGTTACACCATTGGACCTTTCCAGTTTATCCATCAATCATATGATGTCATAATCAGCTATGTGATGTGTAGCATGACGTTATGAATGACGTAATTAAGTTCATCGCAAACACATTGATGACTGTTGTATGAATTGTATGTCTTTACTATTTAATAAACATGCTGTTGAATGTTTTGAAACTAATTTGGCTGGCCGCTGTTGCTGCCTATCACCCAGTTAAATTAGTTTCAAAATATTCAAACAGCGTAACCTGGAAATTGATAGTCGATTGATCCCAATGCTGGGTAAGTATGTGTGGAGCCTAGCTAAAGATGAGCGGGACATGGCTAAAATTATATTGGCAATTATTTTTTTAAATCGTAAATTTTTATGACTCAAAATTAAATAACCAAATAATTGTTAATAATGTATTCTTTATAAAATAAATTGCAAAATATATCTTTTAATTCCTCTTTAATGTGATCAATCACGACAATGGACATTTTACTCAGCAAATGTAGGTTCTATGCCTATTTGCAGGCCAAGAGAAGACTATTTTTTAAAATGTATCACTGGAAAGACTGGCTCATCCTCGAGCCAGTCATTCCACCAATAATTTTTGAAAAATAGCCTTCTCTTGGCCTGCAAATGAACATTTCTAAACACTATTACAGCTTCTGTCATTGATATCCATTCAAAGTACATGCAAGTAATAATCTCGCACGTCTTGTTAAATGTACAAATGTAGCTATTATTGTTTTTGTTTGCATATTTAAGTGTTCTGACTGGACACAGTCACTACGTGATGTCGGCACAGTTCCATCCGAGTGAAGATCTCATTGTTTCCGCCTCACTTGACCAGACTGTCCGTGTCTGGGATATATCTGGTAAACCTTGCTTAGAAGACACATACTCTCCTGTATTTTGTGAAGAATAAATTTACATATACATCTTGAATTTGGAACACATATGTTCATCTGTATGTTAGTTTAAAAACATTTTTATTAGCTTCATCATTTGTTATGTGTGTGTCTGTCTGTCTGTCTGTCTATCCGTCTCTCTATCTGTCTGACTCTGTCTGTCAGACTGCCTGCCTGTCTGTCTATCCCTATTTCTCTCATCGTTTGTCCGGGCCATAGTTTCAAGACTTTTATATGTAAATCATGAAACTTGGTATGTGAATGCATCTTATGGAGAAGATGTGCAGTGTGTGAAAAGTAGGTCAATATGACCTACTTTTAACCTACTGGTTCATTGAATATTACCGAAAATCTTTGTCCATGCTGTAGTTTCGAGAGCTTTTGGTATACGGGAACTAAACCTTCTATGTGGAATTGTGGATACAGCTTAGGCGTGAGGTGTACAGTGTATGAACAGTACAGTAGGTCAGTGTGATCTGCTTTTGACCTACTTTTCACGCTTCATTGAACATTGCCAAAAATCTTTTTCCGGGCTGTAGTTTCAAAGGTTTTTGGTATACCGGAACTAAACTTGATATGTAGATGCGTCTTAGGGTGGAGGTGTGCAGTCTGAAAAATAGGTCAGCATGACCTACTTTTCATGATTCATTGAACATTACAGAAAATTTTTGTCCGTGCTGGAGCTTCAAGAGTTTTGGTATACAGGAACAAAACTTGATAAGTGGATGCATCTTAGGGAGGAGGTGTGGAGTGTGCGAGAAGTATGTCAGCGTGACCTACCTTGGACGTACTTTTCAGGGTTCATTGAACTTGAAAGAACATGTTAGTCCAGGCTATAATTTCAAGAGTTTGTTATACTGGAACTAAACCGGGCGTATGGATGCATTATACGCCGAAGGTATGTCGTGTATGAAAGGTTGTGACCAAATTTTCATGGTTCAATGAACATGCTTTTGACCTATTTTTCATGGTTCACAGAACATTACAGATAATTTTTGTTTCTACAGTGTCCCTACGGAGTATGCTTTCCGGGAGCATGCATCAGTTGACTCATATGCCGTGTTGTTTTCAGGTTTGCGAAAGAAAAATGTTTCCCCGGGCCCTTCTGGTCTTGAAGAGCGCCTTAAAAATCCTGCACAGGCAGACATCTTTGGTACATCTGATGCGATCGTGAAGCACGTTCTGGAGGGGCATGATCGTGGAGTCAATTGGGCGGCTTTTCATCCAACTTTGCCATTAATAATATCTGGAGCAGATGATCGACAGGTGAAACTCTGGAGAATGAATGGTAAGCTTTGACAGGCATCTAACAATGGACCTTTCTAGTTTTAGCTATGCCCCGCCCACGTCTAGCTAAACCCCGCTCACACTTTGCCGTGTTGGGATTGATCGATCCCTGAATGCCCCGACTCAATTACCTGAAAACTATACAGTTAAGTTGTTTAATATTTTGTAACTAATTTGACTGTGCGCTGTTGCTGCAAAGCGCCCAGTCAAATTAGTTTCAAAATATTCAACAGGATATTTATCAAATAGTAAAGACATTCAAGTCGTACAACAACGCATAGTCCGTCTTCAACTATGCATTCGTGACGTAATTATCTACGTCATTGATGACGTCATTGATTGGGATGTCATTCTATGCGTCACGTAGTTGATATGACGTGATATGATGGATGGATACAGTGGAAAGGTGAATTGCTGCTAGTGACACACGCCAAGGGAGGTAACTTCTTTACACTGATAGTTAGATATACTAAGAGGGGTAACTTTTTTTGACACTCCTACTTATATGCACCAAGAGCGGTAACTCTTCGTGAAACTACGAGTTACATGTACATGCGCTAAGATAGATAACTCTTGTATGTTTATTTATTGATTTTTTTGGAAACCTGTTAACTTTAGGGGTGTCGCAATACATATCGTGTATCGTGCTATGAAAGCTTGGTGATATATGTATTGTATCGGCACCTGTGTATCGCAGTGCGTAGGTACACCATGGTTAGCTATTAGATTTCAAAATTAAATACTGATATGACTTGCAGTAATAGCATGCATTATTGAATTATTTTCGTCTTGTTTTAGCATAGATTTTAGTCTACACCAAAATATCCTGGCAGCAGGAGATTGGAGATTGAGGATTTTGCTTGCCAGTACTTTATCACATTGTTAAATATGCCAAAATCTTGACAAAATGTTCTGTTTCACTTTTTCCTTTGCTGGAAGTGATTACAGCCATAACTTTTACTATGCAAATTTGTGTATTTAATACAATTCATAACCGTATCATTTTTATCAAGCCAGACAAGATGTAAGTCGTCACTACTCACTAGGTTGTGTCATTTTATTCATTAGTGATACGTATTGTATCGCGAGGTCCTTGGCAATACACACCCCTAGTTAACTGTAAAAAATCTGATGATTTGATTTCAGAGGCTAAGGCGTGGGAGGTTGACACGTGTCGCGGCCACTATAACAATGTCTCCTGTTGTCTGTTTCATCCACGACAAGAATTGATTCTGAGTAATTCTGAGGACAAAAGTATCAGAGTCTGGGCCATGAACAAGAGGTAAGGAAGCTATAGTTCAGCTCAGAAATAATTACGTGTTTCCAAAGAAAAATAAAACATCGTTAAACCCTTTAGTACTTATATCCGCCAAAACATGCTCTGCGGTGGTCTTGAGAAATGTCCATTTGTGGACCAAGAGACGTCTGTTTTTGAAAATTTACAGCTGCAAGGACTGGTGACTGGCTCAATGACGGAGCCAGCCATTCCAGTGGTAAATTTTCGAAAATACTCTTCTCTTGGTCTGCAAATGGGCATTTTCTATGACAAAATTGAATTTTTCTTGAACATATTTGAGGGTTAAGGGGTTGAATAATTTGAACATAATTGTCTTGGAAGACATTAATAAACATACTATTGAATATTTTGAAACTAATTCGATTGGGTGCTGTTGCTGCCATAGGCAGCAACACCACCCAGTCAAATTAGTTTCAAATTATTCAAGAGCTTAGCTGTATAGTTTTCTGGAAGTTTATAATCAGGAAGTTCAGGCATTGATCGATCGATCCAAACACAGGCGAAGTGTGGGTGGAGCTTAGCTAAAGAGGGGCGGGACATAGCTAAAACTGGATTCTTCCATTGTTAGGTCACCTGGCCTGAAAGGCCAAGTGAGCTTATGCCATGGCATCCGTCAAATCGCGTCTTCTTAACAATTTGACCGATTTTAGCCAAATTTGGCTGGAATGATCCTAAGCTGCTACCATCCGGATGTTGTTTCAGAATTTTGATTGATCGATTTTTTTGGGTGAAAATCTTAGATTTTATGAACAACCTACTGGAAATGCTCAAAATGCTATTCCGCCTTAGCTGCTTGACATATTTCAACCAAATTTGACTACATGGATTCTATGGTCGTAGGCTCTAGATCTTCTTTTCAGAATTTTGATTGATCAATTTTTTGGGTGAAAGTCTTAAATTTGTATTAAAAATCAACCGGAAATGGTCAAAATGCTACTCCATAACTGTGTGACATATCTCAACCAAATTTGAGTAGATACATTCTATCGTGGTAGACTCTAGAACCTCTATTCAGAATTTTGATTGATCAATTTTTTGGGTGAAAATCTTAGATTTTGTGAAAAATCTACGGAAAATGGTCAAAATGCTACTCCTTAGCTGCTGGACATATTTCAAGCAAAATTTGACTAGATGCATTGTATGGTGGTAGGATCTAGAACTTTTATTCGGAATTTTGATTGATCAATTTTTGGGTGAAAATCTGTATGAAAAATTTACTAGAAATTGTCAAAATGCATCTCTTTCTTAACTGCTTCAAGGGTTTCAACAAAATTGTGCTGGAATGATCCTATGTGAGTAGGCTCCAGATGCTGTATTCAGCATTTTGATTGGTCAATCTTTTGGGTGAAAATCATGATTTTTTAATGAAATATTTACTGGAAATTGTCAAAACAAATCTGCTTAACAGCTTGGCAGATTTTAACCAAATTTGACTTTGATGATCCTACAGTGCTAGAATCTGGACTTTCTATTTAGAATTTTGATTGGTCGATTTTTCCGGTGGCCATCTGTTTAATTTAACGATTCATGTATATTTAAATGCAAATGTTTCAAATGCTAATGGGCCAGGTGAGCGTCACAGGCCCTTGAGCCTCTTGTTATGTAGAAGCCTCTTGTATGTATTTTTAGCATAAATGACTGTGTTTTATTTGTTTCTATAGAACTGGTGTACAGACATTCCGTAGAGAGCATGATCGTTTCTGGGTCATGGCCGCACATCCAACACTTAACCTCTTTGCTGCAGGTCTGTTGAAAGTTGAATATGCACTCTGTTTGTGCGTGCGTGCGTGTACACAATAATATGCTGAACCAAGTTCAGAGCATATGCTCAAATATGTAGCAGTTTGAAATTTGTTGCGCACCGTTAAAACACTTGAATAGTTTTCAAAATTTTGACCATTCCATTTTGTTAATAATATCGTTTGTTAAATATAGGATCATCCATTTAACATTAAATCTGTTATGTTTATGCTAAATGTTTATTTTTACCCTTACAGGTCATGACAGTGGAATGTTGGTCTTCAAACTGGAGCGTGAGCGACCACCTTATGCGACCCAAAGCAACCTTCTGTACTACATCAAGGAGAACTATTTACGTAAACTCGACTTCACTACATCTAAGGATGTGGCTATTATGCAACTTAGAGGGTAGGGTGATAATCATGGTGGCTTTGGAATTTGTTATGCTTACATAAGCTTACTTTGTTCTGAACTCTTGTGCAGAAATAATCATGTTTTTACGAATATAAGGCTATCACATTCGTAACTTGATCTTAGAAAATGTTTTATTTTCCAGGAGTAATCGTTCTCCGGTCTACAGTATGTCATATAATCCCGCTGAGAATGCTATATTGATATGCACAGTAAGTCAAATAGGTTATCAAGTGTATCTGTATAAGAGAACATAGTCTACCAGAAATCTTATTGTGCCGATTTAAATAGTGGGAAAATTGTTTTGATTCAATAATCAATAATTTTTCCCACAAAAGATAGTTTATATGGCAGCAATGTCTTCCGATCTAATTATGTTCAAAATATCCAACGGAACATTCTTGCTAACAAACATGTATCTGCTTTTGTTTTGGAAACAGTTAAAGTTATTTCTAAGCTGTACTCTATGTCGGTATTCAGTAACTGAGATGGGCATTAGGATTCTGTGGGGAACCATGCACGATATAGCCTTTGGCAGTGCCCTAAAATCAAGATATATTGCATGTCCCAATATTTGAAAAAGCTATTGTGGGTGGGTGGCTTTAGTATTGGTAATTCTGTCAATGAAAACTTGTCAGACTAATATTTTTAAAATACTTTGATTGGAAGCTGATGGTGGCACCAACATCTTCCAGTCAGCATTATTTCAAAATATTCAATGTGTAAATTGGTCAGGATTTTCCAATTTTTTATTCCCTGCCAAAATGTTGTCATGGTATTATGTGATGACGCCGTCCATCCGAGAGTGGTAGCGGCAGAGTGGTTTCTGGACAATGACTCTGTTAGCATTCATCTGATTACTTTGAACCTTCTTAGGGTTGTTGCACTAGTTCTTGGGAAGAAACCTATCAAAATTGATGATGATCAGGCATCTTGAAAATTAGTTTCCGGATAATAGTTCCTTACTGTTTATCTGATTGCTTTGAAACTTCATAGGATGACTGGCCTGCGTCTGAGAAAGAAACTTATTGAAATCATTAAATTTGTGTAATTTCAGAGGCCAACCAATCAGGAGAACAGCATGTATGAACTGTATGCTATTCCTAAAGAGTCTGATTCACAGAATCCAGATGGTAAGAGAACCACACGGAAATCTCACGACTCCTTCGCCAGTCAATTCACCTTTCCTGTTTTAGCTATGCCCCGCCCATCGCTAGCTAAACTCCACCCACACTTCGCCATGTTGGGATTGATCGATCCCTGAAAGCCCTGACTATCAATTTCCTGAAAACTATGCAGTTAAGTCTATTTCATAAATACTCTTGAATATTTTGTAACTAATTTAACGGGGTGCTGTTGCTGTCTATGGTAGCAACAGCGCCAAGTCAAATTAGTTTCAAAATATTCAACAGGATATTTATTAAATAGTAGACATACAATTCGAACTCACCGTCCATGACATGCTTATCTGGGTCATTCATGAAGTCATAATGATGTCATTGATTGTTATTTCATTCTATGCGTCACATAGTTGATTATGATGTCATATGATGGATGGATACAGTGGAAATATTCGTTATGCTCATCATCATCACTGAGTCTGATATATTATCTACTGGCATCTAGCGCATTGCCATGTGTGACATCATAGCTTTCAGTGGACTTTGAAGCGCTGTTGAGACAAGTGTGGTTAAACTGCCCCAAAAAGACCAATAATGACCGTAAAAAATCATCAGGGCCAACAAATGGTCCAGCCAACAGCTATCAAGGGCCAACAAATGCCAACTGTGTTGGAACGTATCTACATGTAAGCAACAGGGATAATCTGTAAACTAACCAGCCACCTCAGCTAGGCTAATATAAGCAAGTAGCCACAATGGCACTAGCATCCTGGACTCGATCAAAACCTGGTCAGCATCAGCTGTAAACCCTTTAACACTCGAATCGGCCAAAATATCTTCAGCAGTGGTCTTGGGAAATGTCCATTTGCAGACCAAGAGAAGACTATTTTAGACAATTTACCACTGGAATGCCTGGCTCATTTATCGAGCCAGTCATTCCAGTGGTAGATTGTCATAAGGGGCCTTCACTTGGTCTGCAAATGGACATTTTCTTTGAAAAGAAATTAAATTTATTTAACAAATTAAAGTGTTAATAGAATCTTTAGATATAAAGTATAAATTTTTAATAAAGCTAGTCTGACTGCTGCAAGCCACCAGACAATACTTTCTCCTTCGATCAATACTCACCATTCTGTTACTTCTGATATACAGCTGGCCCTGACAGCGGCTCTAGGATTATAGACTTGGAAAGCTTTACCGACTCCTGGGAACCGGGTACTCGGCTCCCAACTGCCGAGTACCCGTTTACCATAGAGCTCATTCTTGTTTGCATAGCAACAAGAGCAATACATGCTTTTTGCATTAAGGATTTTAGTGTTTTAAATAATCTAAGTCTTTAATCAGTGATAGTTTGTGTGTTCTGAAAGGATTAACTAAGGACTATGGAGAATACCGCCCAAGACAACCAGGTTGTATTGTTCTTTATTATCCATAGTTAAAAGACTTGGGTCTCTAAATTTCGTTGTGTCGCATGTTCCAATTTCTGACCCCATAGAATCTGGGACGTGTGCTAACAACGATATATGCCAGACGATCGCCTTCTTTAAACCCCAACAGGCGATCGGCAGATATGAAAATAGGTGTTTGCTACGGTATTTCTAACACGAATATCGGCTGACGTCGTTCTCCGTAGAATCCGAGCGGGTGACGTCACACCCGGTCGCTCGGATGTTTATGTGAAGAAAAATTTTTTCATTAATTCGCGCATCTTATTCTGGGTGCTGCGTACTAAAAATGGTACCGGAAACTTTAGAATGTTCAAGTTTACGTGCGATCACGATCGGTTTGCAATGATCGGTGGTTTCAAAATTCTTGAGTAGATGTGTGGTCTGCGGTTTTACCGTGTGAGACAGCAGTTTGTTATACATTTTGTTGTTTTCTTCACATATCGTGCTGCTTTCGTTAGGAGTATAATTTATATTGATTAGTAAATATACCCTGAATGCTATGCGATATGATTCCTGGAGCCGTTACACATCCTGGAGGATCTATTATGGGTGTGTTGTGCCCGCCGCGTACTTGTCGTCATAATCAATGCGATCGTTGTTGTAACGTGGCGGGGTGGGGTGCGGGAGGGTTACGGTTAATTTATGAGTCAAATTATTTGAAAATTAATTGTCTGCCTTCCATCCGGGTCTCGTTCCGCTTGTTTATTGTAGGTTTGTGCTTATTTTATAGGCCAAGCCAGCCCCGCCATCATGTGACGACTGCCATAAGTTTGTCCGTGTAATGTTCAAGGACCATGTCTGTTTTATGTGTGCCCTGTGTAATATAGATCATAGGTGTAATGTTTGTGCAGTGTGGTCCGTCGAAACGATGGTTAAGTTCCTTGCCCAGAAGGACTTGGCTGGGTCTGACGCGGGGTCAGGCGGTCCGAGAGGAAATCGTGGAGCGCCCGGTTCGGCTGGTGGGGGTGCTCCACGTCCCCAGCTGGAGGTGGCGGAGATGGCACCGCCGGCGTGGTTTGGTCCGGCTATGCAGGGTTTTCTGCATAGCGTTCTGCCCACGCTGGTGTCGTCCCTGCTACCAAAGGTTGGGGGGCAGTTTCTCCCCATGCCTGTTACGGATCCTGTCCTCGGACAGGATTCTGGACTGGTTACCGAGGGGGCCGTCTCTCTGCGGCCACCTCCGGGTGATCCAGTAGCGGTGGCCGGTCCGTCAGGTGTGGGAGCCGTCCGCCAGGATGGCTCCACGGTTGACTCGTCTAGTGACGGCTCTTCGGAGTCTGAAGACGAGGAGGCCGAGGAGGAGAGGTTGCTGCGGCCCGTGAAGCCGCAGGTGGAGAATATGGAGGTTGATTCCGTCCTGGACGGAACCGGCCTCCATTTGTCTGGTTTGGCGCAAGCCAGGTCAGCGGCTCCGCCTGCGGCTGAGGCCAATCCGTTACCTTGCACTGGTTCCGCGCGGCTTGGTTTGTCACCAGCCGTCAGGGGAACGGGTGTGCCAGGCCAGGCGTGGTACTCACCTATCTCGCCTGGTCCGGCAGCCGGACGTGGGGTGCCGTTGGCGCCCGTGTCCGGCTATGGTTCCGCGACTGTTACGGGTCCGTACGGTGTTCTGTGCGGACCTACCCCATGGACCGGAGTGTTTCATGGGGTGGCGGCGGAACCGTGTGGTAGCGGAGTGCCTGGCGTGTCAGCCGTGGCTCCTTGCCGGGAGGCCGTGGCTGGCAGACCCGTGAGCACGTCAACGGGTGACGTGTTTGCGGGGGTATCTTCTTCGGAGGTAGATTGGGCAGATGCTCTGGCGTGGCTAGCCAGAGTTGACCCGTCTGTGGTTTCGGCCACGGCCGATGAAGATGCGCCCCGTCCGTCGGTTGCGTCGATTAGGACGGGGATTTTGCCCGCGGCCCGGATCCAGTCAGTGGGACTGGATCCACGGTTCATTGATTTGTTGGATGCTATTTATAGCAAACAACTAATGACCAAGGGTCAGCTCCCTGCGGCCTCCAGGGAGGTGCGGGCAAGATGTCGTATTCCGCGGGGTGAATACGACAGGTATGGTGTAGTCCCGTCGGTCACGGAGGATGACCGATGGGTACTGGGCGTCCAGAGTGCCGGGTCGGGTGGTCCCGGTCCGCCACTAGTGGATAAGTCCCAGGTACACCAGGAAGAAGTCCTGGCCCTATGCGATGAGGGTGTGAGGGCAGCGATGAGCGCTGTCAATCACTCTTATCGTCTACTTCAGTCGGTGTGGGCTGAAGCGGGGGCAGGCCACCCTGTGCCACCTGTGGCGCTATCGTGTGTTAATGACGGCTTGGTGCTGTCAATGGACGCATTGGCAAGGGTGCAAGCGCGAGTGACGAAGTCCAGGAGGCAAATGGTCATTGACCATATGCGTCCGGCTACGGCAGTCAGGGAATGTCTTCTTGGGACGCCCCTGACAGGGCCTAGCATCTTTGATGGCCAAGCGCGGGCCATCTTAGAGGACACCGCCAGTATCGCGCAGAATCGGTTAGCGGTAAATCTACAGCTAGAGCTAGTGCGGCAAGCGCACGCACTAGGGGCTGTGGGCAAACCGCTAACGGGACAGCCTTCAAAGAAACAGAAGAAGCATAAGAGCAAGGCGAAAGCCAGGCCTGTTGCGACTTCTGTTTCGGCTGGGTTCTCGGAGCCACCGCCGGCGAAGAAACCCAGGAAGGTTGTAGAGGCGCCTACCCTCCCCAATGTTGCTCCTGACCGCCCTAGAGGTGGGAAGGGCAAGGGGAAGGGTACGGGTAAGGCCTCAAAGGGCGGACAGAAGGGGCCGAAGCGTATCTGAGGGTACGCAAGCTCCCTTCATATCCGCCTGGACCGCACCTGTGCGACAGGAACAGCGGTGCCAGTTATACCCGTCGTGCCTAGAACGAAATGGTTCTCACTCTCTCTCGTTAAGAAAGAGGGGGGGGGGGGGCGGACTGCGAGCCGGACAACCCCGTTAGACGTCGAGGCGTCTATGGTGGGTGGAAGGCTCATGCGTTTCGTCGAGGCCTGGCGAGGTGTGACACGTCAGACAGTCTGGTCCTGGGATGGTTATCCCAGGGTTACATGCCGGAGTGGTGGGACTTTCCGCCACAAAATCTGTCTTTGGCACCTGTCTGGACACCCGTACCAAGGGAGCCAGACAAGTTAGAAGCCGTTCAAAAGGAAGTGTCGGGTTTGCTTCTGAAGGGAGCAATAAAACCAGCAAACAGGAACACTCCAGGCTTCTATTCAAACATGTTCCTTGTCCCCAAGAGCACGGGGGGATGGAGACCCATACTCAATCTCAGGCCATTAAATTGGTTTATCCATACGCCTCGGTTCCAGATGGAAACGCCGAGGTCGGTAATGGCGGGATTGAGGAAAGGAATGTGGTGTGTATCGATCGATCTGAAAGATGCATATTTCCACATTCCGATCAATCGGAGTTGGCACAGGTTTCTGAGATTTGCGTTTCAGAATCAAGTATGGGAGTTTACAGTTCTCCCGTTTGGCCTGTCGACAGCTCCGAGGGTTTTCACAAGAGTGGTCCTTGCGGTGACAGCGTTTCTCAGAAAAGGGAACGTGGCGCTACACACCTACATAGACGACTGGCTGCTCAAGGCAGACTCGGCAGCCAGGTTGAACGTGGATACTGCTCTGACTCTGAAGTTACTTTCAGATCTACACTGCATAGTCAACGAGGAGAAATCCGAGTTGACGCCCACTCAACGTTTCGTTTATTTGGGGATGCGATTCGACCTCGAGGAGGGCAGGGTTTACCCGTCAGAGCCCAGAGTGGTGTCTCTGTTAGCCATCCTCAAGAGTTTTCGAGTGGGAAACCACATTCAGGCGAGGCGGTTCCTTCAGATGCTGGGCATGATGGTCTCCATGGAGCAGGTTATCCCGTACGCTGCTCTAATGCGAAGGCCTATCCAGTTGTATCTGATGTCTCTGTGGAAACAGAGAACAGAACCCCTGTCAAAACTGGTGCCAGTTTTGGAGCCGATAATATCGCATCTTCTATGGTGGAAACAGCGTCAGAATCTCCTATTAGGGGTTTCGCTGCACCTACCCCGCCCCCAGCTGTCCGTCTACACGGATGCATCGCTGGAAGGGTGGGGTGCCTGCCTGGGAGAACACCAGGTCTCGGGCACATGGACTCTCCCGGAGAGTCAGCTGCATATCAATCTGTTGGAAATGATGGCAGTGGAACTGGCGTTGGAAGAGTTCCTTCCGATGATCAGGGGCAGGGTGATATTGATACGGTCGGTCAATTCGACAGTAGTATCATATATAAATCGCCAAGGCGGGATCAGGGTGTGGCACTTGATTCAATGGTGCAGGAATTACTCGGTTGTTTTGAAAGCAGCTCGTATTCCTGGCCGATTGAACATTCTGGCGGATGCTTTGTCTCGCAGACAGAGAATCCTGCCAACAGAATGGTCCCTCAACCCTCCAGTTCTGCGACGGATCTTCGAGCATTGGGGCAAACCCAACGTGGACTTGTTCGCCACAAAGGAAAATGCTCAAATCATGACATATGTCTCGCCGATTACAGATCCAAATGCCGTCGATACAGACGCTCTGGCGATAAGCTGGAGAGGGATGCACGCTTACGCGTACCCACCCACCATTCTTCTACCGAAGGTATTGGTGAAGGTCAGGGAGGAACCGTGTCTGGTCCTGCTAATAGCGCCGTATTGGCCGAGCAGGGCGTGGTTCACGGATCTTCTAGATCTGCTGGTGGAAAATCCTGTGCAGTTGCCCGAGATTCCGAACATAATCTCCCAGGCCAAGGGACGCTTCCTACACGAGCGTCCCGAAATGTTCAATTGACTGCGTGGATGTTATCAAACAACATTCCACGTCGGAAGGCTTTTCTCGACAGGCTGCTGATTTCATCGCGGCTGCGAGAAGGAGGTCAACCTTCAAGTCATATAACAACAAGGTTAACAGATTTGCAGACTGGTGTGAAGAAAAGGGTATTGATACCTTTCAATCCACTATCAGCAAATAGCAGATTTTCTCTGTGAGCTGTTCTTTTGAGGACTAGCTCCCGTCACAGTTGCTGGATACAAGTCAGCTTTGGCATCAGTTATCCCTTGTCTAGCCAACAGGGATAGTCCAGAGGTGGCCCAGTTAAATGTGATGTTGAAGGGAATGAGCAATCTCCGACCGAGACAACCGGTAGTCATTCCAGCCTGGAGTCTATCTTTAGTACTTAATGTACTGGCCAAGCACCCTTTCGAACCGTTGCGTTCGGCTAGTCTAAAGCATTTGACTCTAAAGGCGGTCTTTCTATTGGCAGCTTCCTCAGCTAGAAGGCGCAGTGAGATCCATGCGCTTTCGGCAGAGAGGAACCGATTTATTGTTTCTGGAGAAGGTCTGCGTCTTCTGCCAAGAGCAGAGGTTATGTCAAAGAACCAATCTTTGAGATATCCCGGCAAACCGATCATTATACCGAAGTTAACTAGGTTTGATCGTGATGCCAGTGTCTGGTGCCCGGTCCGTGCTTTGACTAAGTACAAGAAACGGACTGACTCGTTACGGTCGAACGATAGACATCTGTGGATCTGCCATAAAAAGTCTTATGGCGCCGCATCCATGGATGCTATCTCTCGTTTGGTGGTCGAATGCATTCAGACTACTCACGAGATGGCGACTGGGCACCAGGTGCAAGGCGTAAGGGCACACAATGTCAGAGGAATAGCCGCCTCGACCGCCCTTTACAATGGTGTTCCGTTATAGGACATCATGGCCGTTGCACAATGGCACTGTGAGTCCTCATTCACGGATTACTATCTGAGGGATGTGTCAGACTCAGCCAATCCACTCGCTTTAGCTGTTTTCAAACGATAGTTAGTGACCACACTGCTTTTCACCCTTTTCTCACTTTGGTAAGAAAAGAACCTAAAGCAGGCATGGTCAGGCGAGAGGATGCCAACCAGATTGTGTCACCGATGGCCGAACCGGTGAATGGTTGGAGGCGGTACGTCTGAAGTCCAATTATCATAAGGTAATTCAATAAGTGAGAGTTTTTTGTATTATGTATATGTATCTTGTTCATTCATCTTATATATTCATGCTCATTCCCAGGCTAATACATGGAATATGCAGGGAGTAGTTAACCCTCTTGGCATATTTGTGTTTTCAGGCGAGATACATGTTCGTTAGTTCTCTCCCTTTTCTTAGGAGGGAAAAGGGGGGGGGGGCGGCTGTGACGCGAATGTGATTCGGTTCCGTGAACTTGACGGTCCTTTTAGGTCTCCGTTAGTCAAGTTTGAAGTCTAAAATCTTTCTCCAAGGGGCAAAATTAGCATTTATGGCTTGCCCCTTCCCACCAGGTTACTGATCAAATCTGGTGTATATCAGAAGTAACAGAATGGTGAGTATTGATCGAAGGAGAATGCAGGAAATGTCAATTTCCCTTTCTCCGAGATCTAACAATACTCACCATTCTGTTACGGACCCAGCCTCCCAGCCCCACGAAGGCAAGCCATAGTTTTCTCTTGTTTGGTGGCTATGCAAACAATATGAGCTCTATGGTAAACGGGTACTCAGCAGTTGGGAGCCGAGTACCCGGTTCCCAGGAGTCGGTAAAGCTTTCTAAGTCTATAATCCTAGAGCCGCTGTAAGGACCAGCTGTATATCAGAAGTAACAGAATGGTGAGTATTGTTAGATCTCGGAGAAAGGGAAATTGACATTTCCTGCATTCATTGGGCAATAACTGGCTACCAACATCTTTCAGTCAAATTGTTTTCAAAATATTCAAATATCCAGAATTAAACCCCATGGAAAATGTGGTCTCCAGAAACTCAATAGGCAGACAGTTAAGAGTAAGTAAACTAGCCATAACTGGGCACAATAATAGAATGGCTACAGTGGGCCTTTGCACTGTATCCATCCATCAAATGATGTCATAATCAACTACGTGACGTATAGAATGACATCACAATCAATGATGTTATGAATGACGTAGATAAGTACGTCACGAACGCATAGTTGAAAACGAACTATGCATTCTACGAATTGTATGTCTCCTATTTAATACCACTGTTGCTGCCATAAACAGCAACAACACCCAGTCAAATTAGTTACAAAATATTCAACAGCTTAACTGTATAGTTTTCCAGAAATTGATAGGGCATTCGAGGATCGATCAATCCCAAAACGGCAAAGTGTGGGTGGAGCTTAGCTAGTGATGGGCGGGGCATAGCTAGAACTGGAAAGGTCCATTGCACGGTACGTTTAACCTTATGTGTCCTGTTCTAAGTGTGTGTTCTTGTTTCTCATGCATGCTATTTCTCTTTAAGCCCCTGATGGAAAGCGATCATCTGGGTTGACTGCTGTTTGGGTGGCCAGGAATAAGTTTGCAGTTCTTGACAAGACTAAAGCTGTGAGTAATGGATGAATTCACTATTAACTATGCCCCGCCCATTTGTTGCCTAACTCCGCCCATGCTTTGCATGTGTTGGCATCTGTGGAACCCTGAATTCCCAGAATCCTATTATCTAGGTAACTAAATGGGTAAGCTGTTGAATATTTTGAAACTAATTTGACATGGTGCTGTTGCTGCCAGTCAAATCACTCAAAATATTCAACAGAATGTTTATTAAATAGTAAAAACATACAATTCGTAAACTTGATGGACTACTAAGTGTTCATAGTGGACTTCGATACCTCATTCATTACTTTTTTTTATTGGAATGTCAGTCTACCTGTGAGTCTGTGACATAATTGATTATGACATCACATACTTGAGTGATAGATCAGATTAATCAATTATAGCATAATTATTTATGTCACATGTCACTGCCATATAATTTATACCAGAATTTTACTTTGAATATGTAAATTTTGTCTGGTTGCATTTGAGAGTGGGGCATTATTGGGAATTATCTTTCTGGATAGTGAATCCAGTACACCCCTATTTCAAACCAAATAAATATTCTGTGAAATATTCTGAAATAATTTCAGAATAGTATACAGCAAAACCTTGAGTGAAATTAAATTAAAAATATTCATCAGCTTCCATAATTACCTTGAAATCGAGCCACATGGAATTCAGAAGTGAAAGATTAAAAGTTTTAACAGGTAGCCACACAGTCCAGTTCAGAAATAACTTTAAATAAAATAAAACGTACTATTGAATATTTTTAGACTCAATTTGATTGGAAGCCATTGCTGCCTAGAGAAGCAATGGGTCCAATCAAATTAAGTCCAAATTATTCAACAGAACATTTCTTACATCGTATTCAAAATTGTACTAATTAATATCATATGTTGGTGTGTTTGTTTTGGAAATATGGTACTTATTTATGAGGTGTACTTAAGGCCAGTGGTTTTCTGCGATAACGGGCAAATAACGGAATTCACGGAATTGGTAATTTGAAACGGAAAGGTGATTTTCAAACGGAAATCAAGGGAAAATCATTTTTTGTGAAATATTTGTAAATTGAATCTGAAACATGATATCCAAGCAGAAATTAACTAACGTCTTAAAGGTGTTTTCCTCAGAACATGAGACATTCTCATGTAAAATTGTAAATTTGTAACCACTCATATCTCCACCACCGTAACTTTGTACTGTTTACATATACTTATAACACAATGCACGACACAAATTTGACAGTTTTATTGACTTGATTCAGCGTACATGCAGCTTAGATGATTTAATTTTGTGAAACGGAATCCGCAATTTTGTGTAAAATGGCAAATGTTGAAACCGAAAAGTACTGTCCCTATGTGCTGTATTTATGTACTTATCTTACTTATCAGATTGTTATAAAGAACTTGAAGAATGAGATTGCAAAGAAACTTCAGACGCCCAGCTGTGACGATATTTTCTATGCTGGGACAGGATGTCTGCTCCTTAAGGACAACGATAATGTCATATTATACGATGTACAACAGAACAGGTAATAATGGGCCGCTCCAGTTTTAGCTATGCCCCGCCCATCTCTAGCTAAGCTCCACCAACACCTCGCTTGTGTTTGGATCGATCGATCTCTGAACTGACCAATAATTTCCAGAAAACTATACAGGTAAGCTGTTGAATATTTTGAAACTAATTTGACCTGTGTGCTGTTGCTGCCAGTCAAATTAGTTTCAAACTATTCAACAGCATGTTAATTAAATAGTAGAGACATACAATTCTTACATGTCAGACTATTAAGATTTAAAGACTGGCCTAATAGAGATTTATGACGTAATGATTATGACATCATAATAAGGAAAATTAGTTACCTCTCCGGGATGTAGAAATTGTTTGAGTGCAGCTTTCGTGACCATCTCGGTCACTTCTTCAGCACTAACTGACGGTCCCTGGCAATGTCACTCTGGTCGGTTCTTGTGGAGTCACGTGACAGCATGTACTGGTAGACTGCTGGTATACGGTAGCCCTCGTTTCTGTTCATGGTTGGTTGATGCTTGTAGATTTCTATGGCCTCTTTAACCTTCCGTTCGAATAAGTTGGTCTCAATGTTGATGACCGAGGCACTGCTGGTGGGAATGACGTGGCCAGTGGATACTGTATGCTCTGCCACAGCTGAGTTGGAATTGGTTTTAAGATGTTCTTTGACTCTGTTGCTGAGAGGCCTTTTGGTTTCGCCTATGTATTATTATGACATCATTCTACATGGCGCTTAGCTGATTATGATGTCATATGACGTCAAATCATCGATGGATACTCTGGAAAGGTGAATTGTAAAAACATAATCAGTAATATTATCCGCAGATCTGAATATAGTGTAAATATATGTATCTTTGAATAACGCCTTCCATTTTAACCCTTTAACACTCATCAGCCAAAAACAGCTTTTGCATTTGTCTTGAGAAATTGCAGACCAATACAAGACTATTTTTGAAAATTTACCACAGGAATGATTGGCTCGTTTATCGAGCCAGTCATTCCAGTGGTAAATTTTCAAAAAGCTCTTCTCTTGGCCTGTAAATGGACATTCCACCAGACGATAACAGAGGCTGGTTTTGGCCGGCATGACCATTAAAGGGTTAAATATTTTTCCTGCATAGACAGTATTCTAGCGTTAGGTTTCATAAGCTAATCAATAATTTTCAGAACTCTGGCCACGGTGAAGATTGCAAAAGTGAAATACGTTGTGTGGTCGTCTGACATGTCACATGTCGCCCTTCTCAGCAAACACAGTAAGTACGATAATTGTCTCTGAAAATGGAAGATTCCAGTTTAGCCATCAATCAATATGATGCCATAATCAACTATGTGACGTGTAGGATAACGTCATAATCAATTAAGTCAGGAATGATGTAGTTAGGTTCATCACAAACACTTAATTGATGATGGACTAAGTGATATTGTACTAATTGTGTCTTTACTGTTTAATAAACATGCTGTTGAATATTTTGTGACTAATTTGACTAGGCACTGTTGATGTCATAGGCAACAACAGCACCCACTCAAATTAATAGTTTATTTTCCAAGATAACATACTTTATGGAGGCATCCATCTTCAATTATTCAGAAATAGTAAATCTCGGCTCATTAGGGCAGAAAATGTTTAATGGAACACTGAGACAGTTTGCACAAAAGAACTAAAGTCTAGTGTTAATTTTGAGAATGATTCACATTAAAACTGGTGTTGTCATGAACAGAAGCTAGACAGCAACATTCTTAACCCCTTCAATGACAAACCCCTGAAGTTGTATATTCATTTCGATATAAAATGTGTAACCTGTTGAGTATTTTGAGATTAATTTGACTGGAAACTTGAAAATATTCAACAGTTTTTCGATATGGTTGCCGTGAAAATAAGATATGGGGAATTCATCAGTGAAAGGGTTAATGAACACCTTAGAACCGTAAAAAAATTGTAATTGTTGATTCAATCGTGATATTTGACATATAAAAAAAATTCCATCACTATTATGAGCTATGATGCTTTAGCTTATAGACGGTTTAACACGTTTATGGTCAGAATAATTTAAATTTCTTCATAAAAATGTCCATTTGTAGAGTGTATTTTTGAAAAATTTTCGGCTGTAATAACCGGCTCGCTTGGTTATCGAGCCAGTTATTCTAATGGTAATTTAAAAAAAAAATTGTCTGTTCCTCGTCTGCAAACGGTCGTTTCTCATAAGCACCACAAAAGCTGGTTTTCGCTGGCTTAACTATTAGCCCTTTCACTGATGAATTCCCCATGTCACATTTTCAAGGCGACCATACAGGAAAACTTGAATATTTTAACATAAATTTGACTGGAAGACGTTGCTACCTTAGGCAACAAAGCCTTTCAGTCAAATTAATTTCAAAATATTTGACAGATTAAGTTTTATATCGTAAAGAATATACCTTATCAGGGATTTGTCGGTGAAAGGGTTAAAGGGCTAAGGATTGAATGTTTGTGTTTTCAGCGATTTCTATCTGTAATCGTAAATTAGAGAATCTGTGTACGATTCATGAGAATATTCGTGTGAAGAGCGGTGCTTGGGAGGAGAGCGGTGTTCTTATCTATACAACAAGCAATCACATCAAATATGCACTCACAAATGGGTAAGTTACATTGTGAACTAGGAGTTATATTAATATTTGACAGTAATTTTCTGGTAAGCAGTCGCTTCCAGTCAAATTCATTAAAAAATCTTCAACATATTTTTGTATGGTAATGAATCTGGTGTTTTTGTGGAATGTTAAATGTTATATGCCCAGTCCGGAATATACCGACCATTATCCCTTGAATAGTCGAATTTGGTCCATTTGTAGACCAAAATAGCAAACTAGAAAACTGTCATTGCCCTGAGTGGCTCAGTTGTCGAACCACAGTCATTCCAATGGTAACATTAAATTTTTGCTTAGTGAGTGGCTCGGTTATCAAGCCAGACATTCCAGTGGTAAAATTAAAAAGAGAATCGCTTGGCCTTCACATGGACATTCCTGAACTCAAGTCCATTGCAAATGCCAGTTTTGGACGGCTTGACGATTAATTCTTGACTAGGTTAGGCCAAGAAAATCAAAAATCTTTGCAGCTCAATAAACTGCTAGGCAGTCACAAAGGCTTATTCTGGGTTGTCGTTTCAAGAGTTTTTAGACAGTAATGAAACTGTGTATGGCATGGTACATGCATCGTAGGCTTAAGGTATGTAACGTAACAAAATTAATGTAGGTCAGTTTGTCCCCCATTTCATGCTTCACCGCAGCTACCAAGATTCTATCTCCCTTGTTTATCAATGTCCATTTCATGCTTCACCGCAGCAAGATTCTATCTCCCGTTGTTTATCAATGTCCATTTCATGCTTCACCGCAGCTACCAAGATTCTATCTCCCTTGTTTATCAATGTCCATTTCATGCTTCACCGCAGCAAGATTCTATCTCCCGTTGTTTATCAATGTCCATTTCATGCTTCACCGCAGCTACTAAGATTCTATCTCCCTTGTTTATCAATGTCCATTTCATGCTTCACCGCAGCAAGATTCTATCTCCCGTTGTTTATCAATGTCCATTTCATGCTTCACCGCAGCTACCAAGATTCTATCTCCCTTGTTTATCAATGTCCATTTCATGCTTCACCGCAGCTACCAAGATTCTATCTCCCTTGTTTATCAATGTCCATTTCATGCTTCACCGCAGCAAGATTCTATCTCCCGTTGTTTATCAATGTCCATTTCATGCTTCACCGCAGCTACCAAGATTCTATCTCCCTTGTTTGTCAATGTCCATTTCATGCTTCACCGCAGCAAGATTCTATCTCCCGTTGTTTATCAATGTCCATTTCATGCTTCACCGCAGCTACCAAGATTCTATCTCCCTTGTTTATCAATGTCCATTTCATGCTTCACCGCAGCTACTAAGATTCTATCTCCCTTGTTTATCAATGTCCATTTCATGCTTCACCGCAGCTACTAAGATTCTATCTCCCTTGTTTATCAATGTCCATTTCATGCTTCACCGCAGCTACTAAGATTCTATCTCCCTTGTTTATCAATGTCCATTTCATGCTTCACCGCAGCTACCAAGATTCTATCTCCCGTTGTTTATCAATGTCCATTTCATGCTTCACCGCAGCAAGATTCTATCTCCCGTTGTTTATCAATGTCCATTTCATGCTTCACCGCAGCTACCAAGATTCTATCTCCCTTGTTTATCAATGTCCATTTCATGCTTCACCGCAGCAAGATTCTATCTCCCGTTGTTTATCAATGTCCATTTCATGCTTCACCGCAGCAAGATTCTATCTCCCGTTGTTTATCAATGTCCATTTCATGCTTCACCGCAGCTACCAAGATTCTATCTCCCTTGTTTATCAATGTCCATTTCATGCTTCACCGCAGCAAGATTCTATCTCCCGTTGTTTATCAATGTCCATTTCATGCTTCACCGCAGCTACCAAGATTCTATCTCCCTTGTTTATCAATGTCCATTTCATGCTTCACCGCAGCAAGATTCTATCTCCCGTTGTTTGTCAATGTCCATTTCATGCTTCACCGCAGCAAGATTCTATCTCCCGTTGTTTATCAATGTCCATTTCATGCTTCACCGCAGCTACTAAGATTCTATCTCCCGTTGTTTATCAATGTCCAATTCATGCTTCACCGCAGCAAGATTCTATCTCCCGTTGTTTATCAATGTCCATTTCATGCTTCACCGCAGCTACTAAGATTCTATCTCCCGTTGTTTATCAATGTCCATTTCATGCTTCACCGCAGCAAGATTCTATCTCCCGTTGTTTATCAATGTCCATTTCATGCTTCACCGCAGCTACTAAGATTCTATCTCCCTTGTTTATCAATGTCCATTTCATGCTTCACCGCAGCTACCAAGATTCTATCTCCCTTGTTTATCAATGTCCATTTGGAGGTCAAGAGAACACAATTTGTGAAAATCAACCACAGGATTGACTGGCTCAGTTATCGAGCCAGACATTCTTGTGGTAAATTTTCAAAAATATCTTTTCCTGCAAGCGGGCATTTCTCAAGACCACTATAGAAGCGAGTTTTAGCCCGCTTGACCATTTATGGGTTAAAATCAACCATGTTGGAAAGCTATTGGAAGATTTTGAAATTAATGGATTTGAAAGCTGTTTTCAACTAAAGACAGGCTTCCAGGCAAATTCATTTCAAAATGTACAGAATTTCTGTTACACGTAGCCTTGATCACTCATATCAGCCAAAAATGACTTCTGCAGTGGTCTCGAGAAAGGTCCATTTGCAGACCAAGAGAAGGTTATTTTTTAAAGTTGACCACTTGAATGACTGGCTCTATAACCTAGACAGTTATTCCTGTAGTAAATTTTCAAAAAAGGATTTCTTGGTCTGGAAATAGATAGCTTCTAAATTGAAATTTTCTTGAAGAAATTCGAGTGTTAAAGGGCTACGGGTTGATTGTGTCTATTTTGCAGATGTCTATTGTTTATGTTATCCATGTTGTATAGACATTGTTATCACATGTACGTTTATTTTCTGACAGAGACCATGGGATTATCCGAACTCTTGACTTGCCGATATACGTTACCAGAGTGAAAGGAACGAGTGTCTCGTGCTTGGATCGGGAGTGCCGACCTCGCGTCCTCAGCATTGACCCAACAGAATTTAAATTTAAGCTTGCCTTGGTCAATAGGAAATATGAAGAGGTAAAACCGGAAAAAAGGAATTTTTTATTTTGTTATAACCTTCGTTTTAGATAATATGAATATCAATAAATTAGAATATCGCTGTGTATTAGGGCTGTAATGATGCACTAAGCTATGATGCGATACGCATTATGATATTTGTTTCTCAATACGATATGTATTGCAATACTGAACTTTATGTATATGTGCATGAATGATGTATATGTTTTAGATAAATACACCAATAGACCTTTCCATTTTTAGCTATGCCCCGCCCATCACTAGCTAAGCACCACCCACACCTCGCCGTGTTGGGATTGATCGATCCCCAAATGCTCTAGCTATCAATTTCCTGAAAACTATACAGTGAAGCTGTTGAATATTTTGTAACTAATTTGACTGGGCGCTGTTGCTGCCTATGGCAGCAACAGCGTCCAGTCAAATTAGTTTCAAAATATTCAACAGAATATTTATTAAATAGTAAAAGCAAACAATTTGTACAACAACGCATAGACCGTCTTCAAATATGCATTCGTGATATAGTTATCGACATCATTCATGACGTCATTCATTATGATGTCATTCTACACATCGCGCAGTTCATTATGACGTCATATGATGGGTGGGTACTCTGGGAAGGTGCATTTTGATGTTATATTTCATCACTAATAGCATCTGTGCAACTAGTGTTATGCCCTTTACAGCACCTAGTAATGGATTAGTCGGTACTCACAGTAATAGGAAATTTACACATTAAAGTCATGCATCTCGACCCTTTAATAAATTTTAAACACAAATCAAACTACATACAGCATGAAATTCCTTTTACATGTATCACGATTCTGGTAAAAGTGTATCACGTATGTCACGGGAAAGGTATCGCGATATACGATGCATTAATGAATCGTTTCAGCCCTAATATGTATTACCCTGTATATGTCTACCTATTATTCATATGAACGCATTTGTAATTTCATCTCATTGTCAAAATGTAGCTTGTGTAACAAATTCATCTACTGGCTGGTAATATTGTATTCAATTAGTCCACTCATTTTGGTATAAACTATTGGACCAGCTTATCAAACCTGCTGTCTTACCTGCAGACCAACAGTGGTTTTCGTAATATAAAAATCATTGAAATCTCATTCTTAGAGACACCCAGTAGTATAACCGGGAACCCGTGTATGAAACAAGATTTGTGATTATGGTTTTATGTTTTATAATTGTCTTAGGTATTACATATGGTGCGCAATGCTAAGCTTGTGGGTCAGTCTATCATTTCATACTTACAAAAGAAAGGATATCCGGAAGTGGCACTTCACTTTGTCAAGGATGAAAAGACACGATTCGGTCTCGCTCTGGAGTGCGGTAATATTGAGGTATGAGTAAATTTATGCAATTTGTAGTTATGGAAATTGTATTAGTAGTCGTGGGATGTGGAGTTTTAGTTGGTGAGCTGTCATGATACAATACAGTTTAAAAATAACAGAATGTTTTCAAAACAAGATAAACATGTACGGGGGTGTACTTTTAAATATAATAACTTCCAATCAGGGATTCTCATAAGGATCCTTCTGATGGTATATATCCCCAAAAAGCAACCTGGGGGCCCTAAAAGTTGTGGCAATGGGTCCCATGGGATCCCTAAGAATTTTGTATGATTATTAAATATTAATTAGGTTTATAGGTTATTGAACAAAATGGCCACAAAATCTAGCATGGGAACCCCCATAATTCATAGCTGTGAATCAGTGCTACCTTCTAGTTTAACCCTTTAATATTTAAATTTGTTCATGAAAATTTCAATTTTCTCATAGAAATTGTCCATTTGCAGACCAAGAGAAGACTATTTAAAAAAAATTTACCACTGGAATGACTGGCTCGATTATCGAGGCAGTCATTCCAGTGGTAAATTTTCAAAAATAGTCTTCTCTTGGTCTGCAAATGAACATATTTCTCAAGACCAATGCAGAAGCCGTTTTGGCTGATATGAGTGTTAAAGGGTTAAGTATTGATGAAAAACCCCAAGATTTTCAGCTTGGGACCCCCAGATTTCAGAATGTAACCCCCAGATTTCAGAATGTGACCCCCTAGATTTCAGAATGTGACCCCCAGATTTCAGAATGTGAGGTCCCTGGGATCTGCAAAATTTAGATGCCACCTTAAGAGATAGCCACAATAGACAGGTGGTTTCTTAATACCAGTGACCTGTTATAGGATACATGACTTTTTGGAAGCAAAACTACTTACTGATTTGTTTCTTAACCATTTAATCCTCAAATTTGTTCAAGAAATTTAAACTTTCTCATTAAAAATGTTCATCTTGAGACGATGAGATTATTTTTTTTTGGAAAATTTATCACTGGAATGACTGGTGTGGTTGTCGAGTCAGTCATTCCATTGATAAATTTTCAAAAATAGTCTACAAAATGGTGTAGAAGCCATTTTTGGCCAGCTTGAATGTTAAAGGATTTATGCAATGGACCTTTCCGGTTTTAGCTATGCCCCGCCCATCTCTAGCTGAGCTCCACCAACACCTAGCTCGTGTTGGGATCGATCGATCTCTGAACACCCTGACTATCAATTCCAAAAATCTAAACAGGTAAACTGTTGAATATTTTGAAACTAATTTAACTGGGTGCTGTTGCTGCATAAGGCAGCAACAGCGCCCAGTCAGATTAGTTTCAAAATATTCAACAGCATGTTTATTAAATAGCAAAGATTTACAAAGACATACAATTCATACATGTCGGACTATTTGAGATTCGATGATGATCTATATGAAAACCGTTTGTGACGTTATGATTGTGATGTCATCACACACGCGCTGAGCTGATTATGACATCATACGAGGTCAGATGATGGATGGATACTCTGGAAAGGTGAATTGACTGTCATCATGTTTCCAAAAAAATCAGAAACTGGTTAGTTAGTACAACTTTGAGCACAATGTTCAAAATGGTCTGTTGAATATAATATTTTGAAATCGGTTTGATTGGAAGTCTTCCCATTGAATCATATTCAAAATATTCAACAATAAGGTTTATTTTGTTGTGGAAACATGTTAGGTTAATTCTAACCTGTACTGTACCAGTTGAAACATGTTTGTCCCTCTCATAACAACCCAGATTGCATTAGAGGCTGCTCGGGCACTGGATGATTCTGGCTGCTGGGAGAAGCTGGGTGAGGCGGCATTACTACAAGGCAACCATCAGGTGGTCGAGATGGCATACCAGCGTACAAAGAACTTTGACAAGCTTTCATTTCTCTATCTCATAACGGGAAATCTGGAGAAATTGCGCAAAATGATGAAAATTGGTAAGTATCTTTTAGCCAACTTAATTGTCACTCCATGTATCAAGGGAGACAATCTTTGATTGGTAATATTCTAGTGAATAAGCCCTTTAGACGAGCTTATATTGTTCTTGTTCACTAGTCTTATCCCCTGTTTTTCGCAAAAAGCGGGGAAGGGTTGGGGGGAATTTTTGTTTTTTCACTTTCACCCTTGCATGTGTGCATCTGTCACATACAGGTTTTCAATCGATAACTACTTTTGTTTGTAGCATCGTGAGAAAACTTCATGGGGAGGTTGGCTATGGTAGTACGGAAGTGCACATTATTAGCTCACCTGGCCCGAAAGGCCAAGTGAGCTTATGTCGTGGCGACCGTCCGTCAACTTTTCCTTTAAACGACTTGTCAAGAACCACGGGGCCAATTTCAATTATATTTGGCAGGAAGTATCCTTAGGGCATAGGGATCCATTTTTGTTCAAATGGAGCCGATCAGCGAATTAGGCCAGCGGCCATCTTGGATTTTGGCCGATTTCTAGAAACGTCTAAAAATCTCCAAACCCGCTTGAGGGATTGAAGGAAACCTCATGAAATATGATCTAGGGCAAGAGCTCAACCAAATTTGTTCAAGGGAACTTAATTGGTCAAATAATTTCGTTGACCTAGTTTTAGCGAAAATAACTTCTCCAGAACCACTGAAGGGATCAGGCCAAAATTTGGCAGATATGATTAGGAACTAAGGGCCAGTAAAGTATGTTCAAGAGAAGTTGATCCATCAAAAAAACATGGCCGCCGTGGGCCAATCAAAATATAGCATGTTTGGCGGCCATATTGGATTTTTTTATTTGATGGATTTTGAGGCCAAAATTGGTTTTATATAGGTTTTTGGGTATTCTGATCTCAAATTTGCAATTTTCAAAACTGTCGGATAAAAGTCGGCCATCTCGGATCATTTTCCCGCCAATAGCTCCCATACTAATGGGGAAATTAAAAATATCTTCTCGAGAACTACTGGGCCGATTTCAATTATATGTGGCATGAAGCATCCTTAAGGCATAGAGATTCAAGTTTGTTCAAACGAACCCGATCGGCCAATTTGGCCGGCGACCATCTTGGATTCGGCCAATTTTTAGTAATGTCTTAAAATCTTCTCCCAAACCATTTGAGGGATCAAGTCAAAACTCACGAAATATGATCTAGGGTAAGCGCTGACTCAAGTTTGTTCAAGGGAACTTGATTGATCAAATGGTTCAGCGGCCATCTTGGATGACCTAGTTTTCACAAAAACGACTTCTTCCCCAGAACCGCTGAAGCGATCAGGCCGAAATTTGTGATATATAATTAGCAACTCAGGGCGATTAATGTTTGTTCAAGAGAAGTTGATTCGTCAAAAAACATGGCCGCGGTGGACCAATCAAAATATAGTGTGTTTGGCAGCCATATTGGATTTTTATATTTGATGGAGTTTGAGGCCGAAATTCGTTTTATATAGTTTTTTTAATATTCTGATCTCAAATGTGCAATTTCGAAACTGTCGGATAAACGGGTTGGCAGCCATCTTGGTTCATTTTCCCGCCAAAAGCTCCCGTACTAAAGCAATGGGAAATTTAAAATGTCTTCTCGAGAACTTCTGGGCCGATTTGAATTATATTTGGCAGGAAGCATCCTTATGGCATAGAGATTTCATTTTGTTCAAACGAAGCCGATCGGCCAATTTGGCCGGTGGCCATCTTGGATTTTGGCTAATTTTTTAGAAATGTCTAAATATCTCGTTCTCCGAAACACCTTTGGGAATTGATTCAAATCTTATGAAACCTCATCTAGGCGAAGAGGTAAGCCAGGTTTGTTCAAGACAACTTGATTGGCCGAATGGTTCAGCAGCCATCTTGGATGACCTAGTTTTCCAGAAAACGACTTCTCCAGAACTGCTGAATGGATCAGGCCAAAATTTGGGAGATATGATTAGGGACTAAGAGGCATTAAAGTTTGTTCAAGGGAAGTCGCTCCGTGGCCAGCGTGGGCCAATCGAAATGTAGCGTGTTTGGCGGACATATTGGATTTTTTTATTTGGTGGATTTTGAGGCCAAAATTGGTTCTGTATATGTTTTTGGGTATTCTGAGCTCAAATTTGCAATTTTCGACACTGGGATAAACGGTTTGGCGGCCATCTTGCCTAATTTTCTCGTCAAAAGCTCCCATGTTAAAGCAATGGGAAATTTAAAATGTCTTCTCGAGAACTACCAGGCCGATTTCAATTATATTTGGCAGGAAGCATCCTTAGGGCATAAGGATCCAAGTTTGTTCAAATGAACCCGATTGGCCAATTTGCCCAGCGACCATTTTGGATTTCGGCCAATTTCAGGAAATGTCTAAAAATCTTCTCCGAAACCACTTGGGGAATCTTCATCTAGGCCAAGAGGTAAGCCAAGTTTGTTCAAGAGGACTTGATTGACCAAATGGTTCGGCGACCATCTTGGATGACCTGGTTTTCACGAAAATGACTCCTCCAGAACCGCTGAAGGAATCAGGCCGAAATTTGGGCCATTAAAATTTGTTCAAGGGAAGTTGATCCATCAAAAAAACATGGTCGCCGTGAGCCAATCAAAATGTAGTGTGTTTGGCGGCCATATTGCACTTGCAAAATTGTCCACAAACTCATTTAAAAGACTGCTAAACCACCCACCAACAATTTTGACAAAAATTGATGGTGCTCCAGGTGAGCGACACAGGCCCCCTGGGCCTCTTGTTTTGCGGGTCAGTCAGTTCATCCATCTTTTTGAGTTTGTGGCGGCCCGTGCAAATTTTGGATTTTCGTTTGATAAATTTACCCTTGCTTGTTAGAGATTGTAAAATAACTGATGTAGTGGTCAGCATTATTCAAGGAAATGTGTATTTTGATAATTTGCAGACCACAAGAATATTTTAGAATATTTATCATTGGAATGACTGGCGCGTTTAAGAAGCCAATCATTATAGTGGTAAGTTGTCTCAAATATTTTCCAGACCACTTACGTCTAGCTTGACAAGGAATGGGGTAAAACGTTTTCTTTATTTGCTTTTCAGCTGAGATCCGTAAAGATGTCAGCGGTCAGTTTCAGACTGCTCTTTATCTGGGTGATGTAAATGAGCGAGTGAAGATAATGAAGAACTGTGGACAAAGTGAGTAGCGTAATTTATCTCATTACTGTTTGTAGACCCGTACTACATTACAGTTCAGAAATAAGTTAGTATGTTTCCAAAACAAAAACAGAAACATGTTAATAGAATTTTTAACTCGATGTAAGAAATGTTCTGTTGAATATTTTGAACATAATTAGATTGGAAGACATTGCTACCTGAGGCAGAAATGTCTTCCAATCCAATTATGTTCAAAATATTCAACAGTAACTTTTATTTTTTTGATTTCTACGCTCTTCGATTCTTTTCGTTCACAATAAATACTGAACAGCTAACACAAACAAGTAAAACATGGTGTACTGGTTATTAAAGTAGCTTACTTCGTTTGCCAGTTCCAACCAGATACAATACATTTTTGGATACAAAATAACTATTCTCTGTCTTTATGTGTTGGGATCGATTTGTATGCTTTGAATCCTGGATTCCCAGAATCCCAATTTCATGGTAGCTAAGCTGTTAGCCTGCCTGCCAATGACACCACCCAGCCAAGCTGGTTTCAAAATATTCAATAGAGTGTTTATTAAATAATGAAGACATAATTCATATACTTTGACAGACTATTCTAGGTTTCTGACAGAGTATTTCTTATCACTCTTGCACTGACAAAAAGTAAATTCTGTTTAAACCAACTATTTTGTTGAATATTTGACAATTATTTTGAAAATATTAAACGCAGTCCTAGGATGATCGCTCTAAAATTGTATATATATGTGATGGTTTTTCATCAATATTTAAGGGTAACCTTATAATAATAAGTTAATAGAGATGACAATCTGGTATTTTTAAGTCAGAGAATTTTTTCAGATTTGGTGCCTGCTCCGTTTGTGTATTAGCAATATTATATTTGATGTATTGCGACCAACAAGTTTGTTCTCTTATCATATGTACCTAATGAAAGGCTCATACAGTGCAGCTCTGAAGTAATTTTAAATGTTTACAAAACAAAATAACGTTCTGTTGAATATTTTGAACATAATTGGATTGTAAGACAATGCTGCTGCTATCCAATTATGTTCAAAATATTCAGCAGAACATTTCTTAGATGGTATTCAAAATTATATTCCAAACATGTTTTTGTGTTGGAGATTATCACAGCTTATTTTACATGTGGCTTTGGATTGCAGAGTCACTGGCATACCTAACAGCTGCAACCCATGGTCTGGAGGAGGAGGCTGAACAGATAAAGGAGAGTTTTACTGAAGGTGATCCAGTACCAGACCTGTATCCAAGCGCCATGGTATTACAGCCACCCGTACCCATAATGCAACAGGAGAGTAACTGGCCTCTGCTTACCATTAGCAAGGGATTCTTTGAGGGTGCCATGGCGGCTAAAGGTAGGTGGTTGTGGTAAAGATGTTGCTGTTTTCCAAGTCTCTAAGGTGGGATTCTATATATGTACAGCAAACATTAACCCTTTAACACTCCTATCAGCCAAGAATGGCTTTTGCAATGCTCTTGAGATATGTCGATTTACAGACCAAGAGAAGACTATTTTTTTTAATTTACCACTGGAATGACTGGCTCGATAACTGAGCCAGTCATTCTAGTGGTAAATTTTCAAAAATATTCTTGATCTGCAAATGGTAATTTTCTATGAGAAAATTGATATTTTATTGAACAAATTCGAGGGTTAAAGGGTTAAAGAATGTAAATCTGTGTCAGGCAGCGCAAGAAAATTGAAAATGCAAGTCGTACACGGTCTCGGGCAAGAAAAACACCAAAAATCTCCCTTATATACATTGGTAGTGTTTGTGTGGTTGGATTCATTGTGCTGTATATTATGATATATGTATATATATGAGACATATGTGTGCCACTAGCCAAACAGAACATCAGCTATCATCTGGGTAACTGCAGAGCAAGAAGGGAAAACAGGGCTCAGTTTTCTAAAATAATAATTTCTTGCAATGTGGGCATCTCTCAGAATCACAACCAAAGCCATTCCGATCGACTTGGCCCATTCACAGGTTAAATATATCAATGTATATTTTGTTTTTAGGTCGTGGAAATGCAATGGCTGCTGAAGATGTCGGTGAAGGAGCAGGCGAGGGTTGGGGAGATGATGCTGATCTAGTTCTCGATGATGGTAATAATATTTATAATAATAATAATAATAATAATAATACTAATCGATGACCAAATCTATAAATCAATCAATCAAGATCTGTGTACAATTCACCTTTCCAGAGTATTCATCATCAATATGACGTCATAATCAGCTAAGTGGCGTGTAGGATGATGTCATAATCATTATGTCATAAATGATTCTATTTGGCCCGTCTTTAACTCTTAATAGTCCGACACATTGTACGAATTGTATGTCCCTACTATTTGATAAACATGATGTTGAATATTTTGAAAGTAATTTGACTGGGCGCTGTTGCTGCCTATGCTCTGTTGCTGTAGCCATAGGCAGCAACAGCGCCAAGTCAAAGTGGTTTCAAAATATTCAACAGCTTACCTGTATAGTTTTCTGGAAATTGATAGTCAGGAAGTTCAGAGATCGATCGATCCCAACATGAGCAAAATGTGGGTGGAGCTTAGCTAGATATGGGCTAAAAATGGAAAGGTCCATTCAAAGATTCCAGGGACTTAAATCAGGAAATATATATATATATATATTTAATCTGTTGATTGCTTTACAGAAGGCTTTGGTGCAGGTGGAGCACTGGATGAGGATGAGACGGGTGGAGAGGAAGGGGCTGGTTGGGATGTCGGAGATGATGATCTGGAACTACCACCGGATCTGGTAACGCAAAATACTAACCTTTTCACAGACAAATCTTCGAAAAGTATATTCTTTTCGATATAAAACTAAATGTGAAATATTTTGAAATTAATTTGACTGGAAGACATTGCTGAGATATGTGGCATTCATCAGTGAAAGGGCTCAAAACAGAATTATTTTTTTATTAATACAGATACCAGCTTTTCTGGACAAATGATATGGTTCTTTAACTATTTAACCACTGAAAACGTGACGTGTATGATGACGTCGTAATCAATTGCGTCATGAATGACACAGCTAAGTTCGTCATGAATGCTTACTTGATGACGAACTAAGCGTTGTTGTACGATTTGTATGTCTCTTATTTAATAAGCATTCTGGTGAATGTTTTGAAACTGATTTAACTGGGCGCTGTTGATATCTATGGCAGCAACAGCAGCCGTTCAAATTACTTTCAAAATATTCAACACCTTACCGATAGAGTTTTCGGGAAATTGAGATTCAGAGAGTGCTGGGATTGATCGATCCCAACACGTGCGAAGTGTGGGTGGAGCTTAGATAGAGATGGGCGGGGCATAGCTAAAACTGGATTCCTCCATTGAGACACTGTCATTTCAAGGGTTAACTGGCTAATGTCAGTCATTAACCAAGCAATCCTTAACATATACCAGGTATGACAAATTCACTTATGATTATTTCGAAATCAATTTGCTGCAAAGGCATCTAGTTAAATTATTTTCAAAAGGAAGAAAATGGGTGGATGATTCTCGGATCTCCATTCTGAACGATCTAAATTAAGATTTTGCAAAGTATTTTGTTTCCTTTGTTGTAAACAGGAGGTCGGTGCAGGTGCAGGTGTCGGTGAGGATGGATACTTTGTACCACCAACAAAGGGTACCAGTCAAGCGCAGGTATGTTATGCGTTGTAAAGCAAATATGAAAAGCTACAGAATGTTGGAAAATATTTTTGAACTAGAATTATTGAGTCTGCATAAGACAAATGGCTTTCACCCCCGTGAGGGAGGGTTAGGAGGATAGTTTAATAAGCAACACCCTATTGGCCAAGAAAATTACCTCAAATAGGTCCAATCTCGCCACACAACATTGACCAGTGCCGAATAGGCCCAATGTCTTGCCAACACTGTGCCAGTGCCAGTATTCGACTGTAAATCAATGATTACAGCCAATCGTCCTTTATGTTCTAACTTGATGGATTAACTGTCTGCTTGCTAAATTTCTACAATCTTCATTTTCTCTGAACATGTTGAATATTTTGAAAACAAATTGGCCACCAACAGCTTTCAGTCAAATTGTTTTAAAATATTCAGCTGGGCTGGAGTCATTGTCCATTGAAAGTATTGTTTGGTGTCTTGCAGCAGGCAGCTAGTTAATCTCTGTGTGTGTTTTTTGTAGGTGTGGTGTAACAATTCACAGTTACCTGTTGATCATGTCTTGGCGGGATCGTTTGAGACGGCTATGAGGGTGAGTATTATATATGACGTAGTTGGCCACTTAATGCTTCATATAAAGCGTAACCTTAATGGTGAAGTTGACCCACACTAGCATCTATTGCGCTTTTGAGGAGTGTCCATCTACAGGCCACGGGAATACTATTTTTAACTATTTACCAGTGAAATTACTGCAGTCTTTCCAGTCGTAAATTAAAGAGTTATATTGGCTTGCAGATGGACATTTACTGTGCAAATATTTTTTTCTTGACTAATTTTAAGCAATTAAGGATTAGTTATATATTAAGATCGTGCAATGAATTGGACATGAGGTCAAAGGTCATTGTCGCTGTTCTGATGTTTGATTTCATTTTGAATGATTAATTTTGCGTCAAGGTAGATAACTCTTGATTTATAAATAGAATTATTGATTGAATATGCAGTTCTTGTGCGAGAAAAGACATTTATGGAGGGATCTATTTCTAGTTATGCCCCCGCCCATTTCTCGCTAAGCCGTGAAACTTGAATTCACAGACACTAAATTTACCGTGAAATGTGTAATAAAAGTGGGAGGAGCTTAAACTAGAAATAGGCGGATCATAAGTAAAAATGTATCCCTTTGTTGGCAGTAGAATACTAACTTGTTACCCTGAACTGTGATCGTGTCTGTCTGTGCGTGTGTGCGTGCGTGCGTACCTGCCTGTCCATCTGTCTGTGTGTGTGTGTCTGGAGCTGTATCTCATCACTACTAATCTGATTTGGCTGAAATTTGAACACAACCAAGGAACTTGCGGTGCAAGAGAATTTCCAGACTGGATAAAAGAACCCTGATGCAGATCGGATCAATATCGGGATTTGTGGATATCTCGGAAACTGCTTGTCTGATTTTGCCCAAATTTTAACAGTAAATGGTGTTACCATGCACTAGGATTTCACACTTTGGACATGCTCCACGAAAATCTGGGGAAAAAAAATCCAAAATCTTTTTACAGTGTGACAAAATCAGGAGTGTGAGTGAGGGTTACCAATCTCTTATTGCCTTTGTTCATTATCTATTGTTATATCTTGCTTTCAGTTGTTGCATGACCAAGTAGGTGTTGTGAACTTTGAGTCGTATCAACAGTTGTTCCTTCAAACATTCAGTCGAAGTCGCACATATTTCAATGGTCTACCATCCATACCTCCGCTGAATGGCTTCCCACATCGGAACTGGTAAGAATATGTATGCAAATGTTTGAGGAAAGGTTGTGGTAGCTGCAATAGTCTGATGATAGTAATAATAGGAGTCAATGCTAGTATGTTCTACAGCAATAGTAGAGCTCAGAAATAATTTTTAATGTTTCCAAAACAAAATAAAACATACAGAACATTTCTTATTAATCTTTTAAGCCTTGAATTTGTTGGATTTTTTTTTGAAAATTTACAACTGGAATGACTGGCTGGGTTATCGAGCCAGTCATTCCAGTGGTAAATTTTCAGAAATAGTCTTCTCTTGGTCTGCAAATGGACATTTCTCAAGACCACTGCAGAAGGCTGATATGATAGTCAATAATTTCAATTTTCAAAAGCTCTTGACTTGTTTAATATTTTGAAAACAATTTGACTGAAAGTTGTTGGCGGCCTAGCCACCAACAGCTTTCAGTCCAATTGTTTTCAAAATATTTATCAGGTTCAGAGATATAACCTTTGGAATATGTCGTCTGCAAAAACTTGGCAGTCAGACGGCTACTAGAGGTTTAAATACAATTGAAGAAAATGGTCTCTAAAGGCAGGTAGGTGGTCTTTATAGCAGGTTATTCCCCCACCACCACACAATCCATTTAACACATGTGCATCTGGCTGAATCACCAAGTTAGCAGCAGGGGTAGGGTGAGCTGGAATTGGATTTAGAAAATAATTTGACGGAAAGGCATTGTTGCCTTAGGCAGCAATAACTTTCATTGCTGATTTTAACTAACATATTTCTGTTCTTCTTTTGAAAACTTGTTAATTTATGGGCTTTGTAACTCACACCCTACAAGAGGAGGGTCTGTCTGTCCATCCATTTGTCCGTCCATCCGTCCATTGTGGTAGCCATGGTAGTCCAGTAATAATGACAGCCGGAGTCAAGGCTAGTATGTTTTACAATAACATTGTGAACCAGTGATTCTTCTATGGTTCCTTTTGAGGGTATATACCCCTAAAATACAACTTGGGGCCCCCCCCCCCAAAAAAAAATATTGATGTTTGGTCTATGGGACCCATGAAAATCATGTATGATTACTAAGTAGTAATTAGTTATTATGAGGTTTTGCACAAAAGTACTCACACAATCTAGCAGGGAATTGCCATGACTTACAGTTGTGAGTCCATAGTTCCGTGTAAATTTAGAATGGATGAGAACAATTGCACAGCACCCTGATATTTCTGGTTGGGACCCCCAGGTTTCCGCTTGATGCACACAGATTTCAGTGTGTGGGGTCCTTGGAGCCCCCAAAATTTAGATGCCATGGGAAACACTGACTGTAGCTCTATTACGCTCTCCCTACAAGGGCAAGAGGGTACTTAATTCGAGGTTGAGTGTGTGTGTGTGTGTGTATTCGTGCGTGTGTGTGTGTGTATGTGCGTGCGTGCGTACGTGTATCCATGGATACGTGTTCAGCTGTGTGTCTTTGTCTCATTCTGTTTCCTGAATATCAGCCAAAAACGCCTTCTGTAGACTATTTTTGAAAATTTACCACTGGAATGACTGGCTCGATAACCAAGCCAGTCATTCCAGTGGTAAATTAAAAAAAATTGTCTTCTCTTGGTTTGCAAATGGACATTTTGAATGAAAAAATTGAAATTTTCTCGAACAAATTTAAGAGTTAAAGGGTTAAAAAAATAACGATGTGGAGATTAACTGTCTCCATCCATCTGTCTATCTCCTCCGAGACCGTTTGGAAGACGCCAACCAAATTTTCTATGTGCGTTACCCATATGATTGCAGACTGCAACATTTATATTAGGCTCCACTCATATGGTGTGGGGGTGGGGGGGGGGGGGGGGTGAGGGAATTGCAAACTTGATGAATGCTTGGATTTGTGATGGTGTGCCATTGACTGCACATTCTACTTCTGACTGTGTATATGTTTTACCAGGAAAGATTCTGGCGCTCGAGGTGGTACCCCCGCTGTGGGTGTGAAGTTAAATGACTTAGTGCAGAGACTTCAAGTTGCATATCAACTGACGACTACTGGGAAATTTGCAGAGGCAGAAGACAAATTCCGTTCTATACTGCTTAGTGTGCCGCTTCTTGTTGTAGATACAAAGCAGGAAATAGCTGAGGTATAAATAATAATAATAATAATAATAATAATAATAATAATAATAATAATAGACAAACCTGTCTATAATGGACACTTCCTTTCTGGGCCAATAGTTGCTGGTTGTTTAACCCTTTGATTGCAAAGCCTATGGCAGCAACAGCACCAAGTCAAATTAGTTTCAAAATATTCAACAGCATGTTTCTTAAATAGCAAAAACATACAATTCATACAACGTGTCTGACTATTAAGCATTAAAGACGGGATTAATTGAATCAGCATCATGATTATGACGTCAGCATACACGTCGCGTAGTTGATTATGACATCATATGATTGAGTGAGGAATTGGATTCATGATTTGAGACCAAAAGTTTCCATTTTTTATGTATGTATATACACTGTATAGTATGTTTGAGCAGCATTATAATGCCATATAATTGTGTGCTTTCTAGGCACAACAGTTGATAGAGATTTGTCGTGAGTACATCCTGGGTCTGGCGATGGAACTACAGCGTAAGGAAATGCCAAAAAGTAACTTAGAAGAACAAAAAAGAATATGCGAGGTAAGAATAAGTAAAATTATCGTTAATTATGTCAGTCTTTGCCTCATGAAGTATTAGTATCTCTTGCATTACAAGATTTCTGATTATTCAAGTCTTGGAGATTCCTGGTAAATCAGACAGCTGTAGGTGTCTTGGAATTCAGGAATCAAGTTTGGAAAGTTTTGGACACAAGTGTTTTAACCATTTAACACTCAAATTTATTCGAGGAAATTTCAATTTTCTCAGAAAATGGCCATTTGCAAACCCAGAGATTATTTTTGAAAATTTTCCACTAGAATTACTGGCTCAGTTATCGAGCCAGTCATTCCTGTGGTAAATTTTCAAAAGAAAGTTCTCTTGATCTGCAAATAGACATTTCCTAAGACCACAGTAGAAACTATTTTTGGCTGAGTTGAGTGTCATAGGGTTAAACTATCCATGGTTTAAAATGTCCGCTCAAAATAAATTTTGAACACCTTAAATGCCTTAAGCTGTCCTTGTCTAAAATATGTTTTGATTTCTGGATGTGCGTCTAGATCTTTGGAAGTCGAGTTAAATTAAGTATTACAATGTTACAAACTGACTGATTGAAATTTCTGTTCATCTGTCATTAAGTAATTGTGTGCTCTTGTCTTCAGGTGGCCGCATATTTCACACATTGTAATCTGCAACCCGTGCATCTCATCCTCACGTTAAGAACGGCGCTCAATCTCTTCTTCAAATTGAAAAACTTTAAAACAGCTGCATCGTTTGCGAGGCGGCTTCTTGAGCTGGGACCTAAACCTGATGTCGCTCAACAGGTAATGATGATTGTTTTATTGAAACATCTGTTTGGCTATTTGTGACAGAAGAAGTTAAAGTTAAGTCCGAAAGTGCCATCAGTAATTATTTACGATTTCGTGAACAATAATCTTCTCAGCTGTTATAAATGTGCTATTTATGCAATATAATAGCTATGCTAAATTTATGGCAAATTCTATTTAAAATACTATTGACTATTTTTGTGAAGACCTTGACGATGTGGAGGATGCCTTGACGTCGCAGTCCAAATTGGGTAAGCAATGCAACAAGATATTCTACGATATGCATCTTTGCCAAAAGTTCGAGACGGCTCAACAGATCACGTACCTAATTATGCATGTTAAATACTCATAAGTATTCCATACCCTAGAAATTATGATTTTGTTATTTCATTGTTGAAGAGTGTAACTCGTGTTTACTTAACAACTCAGTGAATGTATTCATTTTTCAGACACGGAAGATTCTTGCCGCTTGTGAGAAAAGTCCCACAGACTTGTATGAATTAAAGTATGACCAACACAATCCATTTGACGTCTGTGCCGCTTCTTATGTTCCTATATACAGGTTAGTGTTTATACCTTTAACCCTCACGTTTGTTTTGAAAAATTTAAATTATTTCATAGAAACTGTCCATTTGCAGACCAAGAGGAGACTATTTTTGAAAATTTACCACTGGATTGACTGGTTAGGTTATCGAGCCAGTCATTCCAGGGGTAAATTTTCAGTCTTCTCTTGGCCTGCTAATGGACATTTCTCAAAACAACTGCAGAGGCCAGTTTTGGCCGGCTTCGGCATGAAAGGATTAAGACCCTTGTTTAGAAAAATATGTACGGTTACAGCTCAGAAATAATTTAACATGTTTTCAAAACAAAATAAAATGCACTGTTGAATATTTTGAACATACATGTAATTGGATTGGATGACATTGCTGCTGCCTGCTGAATGTCTTTCAATCCAATTAGGTTCAAAATATTTAACAAATCATTTCTTACATCGTGTTCGAAACTGTCCTAATTAACATGTTTGTGCTTTTGTTTGGGAAACGTCTTAATTTAGGTATGAGCTGTAGTGTTTTTGTCTGGATTTACGTAGCAGGACATTTTTCAAACAATGAAATTCTGACATGTTCATGAGGTCATTGGTGGCTGTTTAATGAAGAGTTAATTGCTGAGATACCTGACCCCTGGTGCGAGATACCTGACCCCTGGTGCGAGATACCTGACCCATGGTGCGAGATACCTAACCCCTGGTGCGAGATACCTGACCCCTGGTGCGAGATACCTGACCCCTGGTGCGAGATACCCGACCCCTGGTGCGAGATACCTGACCCCTGGTGCATCACAACTTTTGCTTATGTAATTGATTAGTATTATTGTCTAACCCTATGTGAAGCAGAGGATGGCTCAATATAGTGGTCCAAATGGTGTGTGAGGCGTGCAGATAAATGTTAGTTTTTCATTGTACATTTAATTCATCAAGGGCTTAACCAATCTCAATAAAACGTTACAGATTTGTTTTATACCATCATTGCATCCAGTCTACGTCATAATTAAAATAATTTTCAAATTTTTTCCATATTTTACGGGGTTTGGATTGTGCTTATTTTGCAACAAGAATTAGGTAAAGCTTTTCAAATCAATGGACATGTAGATCATCAAGGCCTTATTCGATTACAATAGAACTGTACAGAATTGTTCAGATGCAGCCAATCTAGTTATTATTATGAAACCTTTCTTACTTTCTTTAAGGGGTAAACCTGTGGTGAAATGTCCCCTCAGCAGCGCCTGTTATATGCCCGAGTTCAAAGGTCAAGTGTGCCGCGTAACAAAGGTGAGAGGAATAGATCTATGGGATAAGATCCATCTGATATAGAATTATTCTCATGCAATGGTACTGGTAACTGGATCCCTCTATTGCTTGTCTGTGTAACACTCACAACAAGGAAGGGCAAGTTAAACAATTAACCCTTTCACTGATGAATTCCCCATATCTCATTTTCAAGCCATGCAAGAAAACTGTTGAATATTTTGAAATAAATTTGACTGGAAGCCATTGCTTCCTTAGACAGAAACGGTTTCCAGTCAAATTAATTTCAAAGTATTCAACAGAATAAGTTCTATATCGTAAAGAATTTAACTTTTTCGGGGATTTGTCAGTGAAAGGGTTAACACTCAAGCCAGAAAAAAATCACTTCTGGAGTGGATTTCAGAAATGTCCATTTGCAGACCAAAGAAGAGTAGTATTGAAAATTTATCACTGGAATGACTGGTCGATAACTGAGCCAGTCATTCCAATGGTAAATATTCTAAGATAGCTTTCTCTTACTCTGCAAATGGACATTGACTTTTAATGGATTTATGATAACAATAAGGGGCTTGTTTTTGCGACTGACCGGGTCAGTGAATTTTATGATTTGTTTTAAACCAGGAACCACTGAACCAGAAACGCCAAAACGGCATTTATGCAGATTGGCGAAGTTTTCCGATCGTAATTTCGTGGCAATATTCTGAACGACCATATCCACTAAAAATATTGATGAGACTTCACCAGTTGTAAAATTTATCTGGAAGCACCTCCATTTTGAAACTTACGAACCAGTAACCATTGGTAACAACGAACCGAGATCAACTCGGTTCCTGGTTCGACCGACTGCATCAGTAAATATTTCACTTCCGGAATTCCAAAACGCATGAAGCACGAACTGTGTCAGTCAACCGTGAACCAATTCAGTCACAAAAACGAGCCCAAGATTTCTGATATACGTTTGGTTTGTCTTGTCCATCTACGCTATCTATGTGTGTGTGTATGTATTTGTGCTGTGCCTAAGTGTGTACGTGCATGTGTGTGAATGCGTGCATGTGCACGTACGTGTATGTGTGCCTAATTGTGTGCATGTAGCATGCATATGTATTAATTACAGCATGCAAAAGTATGGTAATCTATATATCATAGTGAGAGAATATTTTGTCTAGTTCAAGTGCATACATGCTAACTGCGTGCACCATCCGGCCAGCCAAAAATGGCTTCTAGACTGTTCTTCAGAAATCTCCATTTGCAGACTAAGAGATTATTTTTGAAAATTTATCACTGGAATGATTCCAGTGATAACTTTTCAAAAAACAATCTCAGTCTGCTAATGAACATGAGATTTTCGTGAACAAATTTGAGGGTTACTGATTAAATTACCAACCATTACTGTAAGTATATTCTAATAAAGGTCATTTATTTGTTATGTATAGGTGACAGAGATTGGAAAGGACTGCATAGGATTACGAATTAGTCCACAACAATTCCGATAAGGCATTTATATCTAGACATGGTGTGACTAACGTCAATCTGGAGCCGTCATCGCTCACTAATAATAACAATTAGTGCCTGACCACACTCGACCGCAAGAAACCTTGACCAGCCGCAAGAGTTTGACCAGTTACTGTGATATTAGTTCCCTAGCTCATTTTCAAGGCACCCGTACAGAAAATGTGCTAAATATTTTGAAATTAATTTGACTGGAAGCCATTTGCTGCCTTAGGCAGCACTCGCGTCCAGTCAAATTAATTTCAAAATATTCAACAATATGTTTTTTATTGTGAAGTATACTTTTTCTAGGAGTTATCGTTGAAGGGGCTAAATCTCAACCATCCAATCAATGTCTGAGCTATATTTAGTGCTGTAATATTGACAGTGAGTTTATAGACATACAATTGTTGTCTTTTAACGATGTTTTGATCGTATAATGGCGAGATGTCATCAGTCACTCAACTATCTGACATAATTATGTCACCAGTTAGCCGATGTCACAATCATAATGACATAAGCTCCGTCACGAAAATCAAAGTCAGTCACCAGTGTACGAGTTGTATGTGTTTGATGAATTTACAATTTACTAAACATTCTGTTGAATATTTTGAATCTAATTTGACTGGGAGCTATTACCCCCATTCAGATTGGTTTCAAAATATTCATCAGCTTATCTGTATTAGATACCTTGAAATTTGGATTCTAGGAATTTATGGTTCAAAATACATAAATCGATTTCAATGGGCATAAAAAGTGGGCGGAGCTTAACTAGAACTGGGCGGGGCATAGCGAGAAATGTATCCCTTTATTAGATTAGCTTACATGTGACTAAGGACAGAAATACCTACATTGTGTTTATCTCCAAAGTAGTACAGCTTTCAAATGATGGGAATAGAGTCTGAATAACCAAAAACGGCTTCTCTAGTGGTCTTGAGAAATGTCCATTTGCAGACCAAAAGAAGACTTTTTGATTATTTATCACTGGAATGACTGGCTCAATAACCAAGCCAGTCATTTCGCTGTTAAATTTTCAAAAACAGTTCTCTTGGTCTGCAAATGGACATTTTCTATGAGAAAATTTAAATTTTCTTGAATAAATTCGCGGGTTAAAGAGTTAAATAATATGGTATGTGTTTTATGCATTCCTGGGACAAAGGAACCGGCACACATTTGTAGAGTAGTCTAGATGTGGTATTTACAAACAGAATGGCAGTCATTGCCAGGATAGGTATCTAAATAAATCTATTTATCATGTAATTATTATTAAATTCTGCTTGATTCTCTATGGGGAGGTATTGTACATAATAATAACATTAATATTTATGTAAATAAAAGTACTTGATGTATAAAACTCATAATGGTGTCATGTTCCTCTTGCCACCCCCCTGACTATTTACACAGCTACCTTTCTGAATCAATTCATACAATTTGCCTCAGATTTCAATATGAGAAATATTGTTCCCATAAAGTTCGGAGTTCCAGTCTTTGATCATCACAGGAAAGACACTCCTGAAAGGACCATTCTTCCAGGAAAGTGTGATGGTCGACAGTCTTTAGTCGTTCTTGTGCTTTGAGTAGTAGTGGAAGTGCAAACATCGGAGGAATCCAGTTTTAGTTATGCATGCACATTTCTAGCTTAGCTCCACCCACGCTTTGCCCATGTTGGGATCGATCGATCCCTGAGCACCCTGAAAATATGTAAGCTGTTGAATATTTTGATACTACTTTGACTGGGTGCTGTTGGTGCCTATGGCAGCAACGGCACCAAGTCAAATTAGTTTCTTAACATAAGATAAGATCATAAGATACTCAACAAATCGTGTTTTCAGTTAATAACAAACACGGCTTTTGTTCAATATCTGACAGCCTGCCCCCAACAAGCTGATCAATTTCCAACTCAAAATGTATCACTGTATGGTATGTAATCACGCTAATTTATCTGCTCAGGCGGTTCTTATAAGACAATATTTATCTCCTACAATAGTTTCAATCAAAAGGAGCGAAATTTGCTCTATTATACACACACCTCATTGATAATGAATTAGGTGCATATCTGTCTGTTTAATAAAATCTGAACGTATTCAGCAGGAAAAACTATCTTAGATCCATTTACAAATATTGCGTATACTAAAGGTAATTTTGACGATACCGCTTTCGATATCTACCTTGTTTACTATTGCTTCCTATGCAGGGCTCTGTTAGCCATGACTCGAGTGATGTAGATACAGGTGGCTTATTGATTGCCAGAATTGAACAAGTTTAAATCAGAATCACGCTTTGCACGTTTTCAAATTTGCATTTCTTATTTCTTACTGTATGTTCGCACAATTTATATGTGGGAGACGGATTTTGATTGTATTTCAACTATATGGTATACAGTGTTTCTCATGGTATTTAAATTTTGTAGGTCCCAGATACCCCACACCTAGAAATCTAGAGGTCCCAACCTGAAATGTGGGGGTCCCAACCTGAAATCTGGGGTTCCCAACCTGAAATGTGGGGGGGGTCCCAACCTGAAATCTGGGGGTCCCAACCTGAAATCTGGGGGTGTCAAGCTTAGATTTGGGATTCTCATGCAGTTTTTCACATCCGTGCTAAAATTAGAGAATACCATGGGTGCACAGCTATGAATTATGGAATGTCCAATGCTAGATTTTGTGTATATGTTGTGTGCAAAATCCTATAAAACTAATTAGTATTTAACAATTATGCAAGTTTTTCGGGGGATCCTCTATCACAACTTTTGAGGGTCCCCAGTTACATTTTGGGGGTCTACCCTCAAAAGGACCCTTATGAGAAACCCTGATTGTATACATGGCTGTTAAAATTGGGTTGGCATACATACTAAGCCTTGTGCAGTGGCCTTGAAATGTCCATTTGCAAGCCAAGAACGTTATTTTTGTCAATTTACCCCTGGAGTGACTCTTACCCCTGGCATATACACTAGGCTTCACACTAGAGATAGAGTACACAGACGATGTAGACTTCATAGACGAGGAATAGAAGCCTCTAGATGATCTTACTATAGCTACAGAACAGCGACAGGCGTCCCACTGCACTGTGGTGAGGAAGATCAAAAGCTTGGAAAGTGTGTATCCCAGATCAAGGATCCCTTTGGCCAAAAATACGTTTGTATGATGTAACCCTTGTATAATGGAGGATTCAAGTTTATCCATTAATCATATGATGCCACAATCAACTACGTGAAGTGTAGAATGACGTCATAATCAATGATGTCATGAATGACACACTCAAGGATTCTCATAAGGGTCCTTTTGAGGGTATATACCCCCAAATGCAGCCTGGGCCCCCAAAAAGTAGGCAGTGGTACCCTTGAAAATCTTTTAAAACTTAAATATAAAGTAGCTTTATAGAGTTTTGCACAAAACTCCTAACAAAACTTACCACAGGACCACAATAATCCATCGTTCCGAGTCCATAGTACTCTCTAATTTTAGGATTGATAGGAAATACTGTTCGGGAACATCAGATTTCAATAATTTGTGACCCACATATTTCAGCTGTGGACACTCAACATTTCAGGGTGTGTGTGGTCCCTGGGACCTCCAAATTGCCATGAGAAACACTGGATGTCACGAACGCTTAATTGATGCCGGACTAAGCATTGATGTAGGAATTGTATGTATTTACTATTTAATAAACATGCTGTTGAATATTTTGAAACTAATTTGACTGGGCGCTGTTGCTGCCATATTCAACAGCTTAACAGTATAGTTTTCTAAAAACTGATAGTTGGGCAGTTCAGGGATCGATCGATCTAAACACGGGCGAAGAGCAGGTAGAGCTTAGCTAAAGATGGGTGGGACATAGCTAAAACTGGATTCCTCCATTGATGTTGTACAACAGTAACAGGTTGGCAGCTGCAAGGGCAGTTAGAAACTTAGTGCCTGGCACCGCAAACACTACAATCACCCAACATCAATGGTTGGACAGCATAATCTGGAATGATGCAGTTTATACCATGTGCAATATGTTTCCATTGTCAGCTGCCAATGTTCTGTGAATGCTATTAGACATACATACACAGGCCTTGAAATTTGCTACGGTTGAACCCAACACCTACAAAGCTGCTAAGCCTACTTCATCCCAATATGAAAGGCAGTACTGTGTACACTGAGAACCAAGGAGAGATTAAAGAAGCTAAGAACTCTGGCTGAGGATAAGAAAGAGTGGGCAAAGAAGGACGGATTGCAGCTATAGGATGTTTTCAAACTACTGAAACTGCAGAACACAGTACATCATCAACTTCATCATCATCAATGATTGGCTTAATAATGGAACTTTCCATTTTTAGCTATGGCCCGCCCATCACTAGCTAAGCTCCACCCACACCTCGCCGTGTTTGGATTGATCGATCCCCGAAAGCCCTAGCTATCAATTTCCTGAAAACTATACAGGGAAGCTGTTGAATATTTTGTAACTAATTAGACTGGGTGCTGTTGCTGCCATAGGCAGCAACAGCGCCCAGTCAAATTAGTTTCAAAATATTCAACAATATTTATTAAATAGTAAAAGCAAACAATTTGTACAACAGCCCATAGACCGTCATCAAATATGCGTTCGTGACGTACTTATCGACGTCATTCATTATGATGTCATTGTACATACCACGCATTTCATTATGACGTCATATGATGGGTGGGTACTCTGGAAAGGATAATTGAGTTGGTCATTCCAACTATAAGCCCAAGGGTCCTGTATCGCTCACTTGGAACATTGATGTTTTAAGCAGAAAGGCATGTTCTATGTTTAAGGCCTTGGCATTTTTGCCACAAATTCAACAGCTCTGGCCAGTAACAAGTCGTTGAAACAATTTCCGGAATGCTGCACAATGCAAGATGTCCGCCGATCAAATTGACAAATCTGCTTCATTTAATAGCTCACCTGGCCAGAATGGGTTTATGCCATGGCGACTGCCCGTCGTCCATCAACCTATGCTTTTAAAATGCTATTCCTCATTCAATTCCGACCAGGTGACCTAGAAATCGACCACTCGATATCATGAATACAAGTTGTGGAGCCGGCCACCATGTGATCCTAACCAAAGATTTTCACCTAAAAATTGAGCAATCAAAATTCTGAAGAGATGTTCTAGAGCCTACCACAGTGACATAGAATCCTTTCAGAGAAATTTGGTTGAAATCCATCAAGCGGTTAAGGAGATGCATTTTTGGCAATTTCCAGTAAATTTTGATTAAAATCTAAGATTTTCAGCTAAAAGATTTACCAATCAAAATTTGGAAGAGAACTTCTGGAACCTGCCACCTTATGGTCTTTCTACTCAAATTTTGTTGAAATCCGTCAAGCGGAAATGGATGTATTTTGACAATTTCTGGTAAATTTTTCATAAAATCAGATTATTGCCCAAAAAATTGACCAATCAAAATTCTGAAGAGAATTCTGTAGCCTACCACCATATGATCCTTGCAGCCAAATTTGGTTAAAATCTGCCAAGCAGTTTAGGAGGATACGTTTCAAAGCAAAAGTTGAAGGAAGGATGGACAGATGGCTGATGAACGCGACAGCATAAGCTCACTTCGCTGTTCTGGTCAGTTAAGCTAATAACTATACAGGTAAACTGTTGAATATTTTGAAACTAATTTGAGTGTGTGCCATTGCTGCAACAGCTCCCAGTCAAATTAGTTTCAAAATATTTAACAGATTGTTTATTAAATAGTAAAGAAATACAATTTGTACAGACTTCAATGTCCATGACGAAGGTAGATACGTCACTGTTTATTGTGATGTCAGCCTATATGTTATGTAATGGAGGAATCCAGTTTTAGCTATGCCCCGCCCATTCCTAGCTAAGCTCCACCCACGCTTTTCCCTGTGTTGGGATCGATAGATCCCTGCACTCCCTGAATCTCAATTTCCAGAAAAATATACATGTAAGCTGTTGAATATTGTGAAAATAATTTTAGTGGGCGCTATTGCTGCCTATTCATAATATTCTTGATGATAACTACGTAATCAGATCGGGAAACCAATGTCGTAGGTATTTTAGCCTGACGCTTGGTCGCAAATGTGAGACCAAAAGTCTGAATGATATGGACTGGAATTTCTGTCCCTTTTATACCCTTCCTGGGTGAGCCCGTGGATTGAGTGAATCTTGACCATATATGGGCAGAGAAAAACCAGACTAGCGGTTTTCCCATTGGGGGTTTGGCGGTTTGGTCAGACATTTTTGCCGGTTGACCTTCATTTTACCGGTTGGGGTCAAGTTTACCGGTTGTGACTTTTTTACCGGTCGTGTCATTTTTGGCGGTTGTGGCCGTTTTTGGCGGTTGAGTATTTTTTGCCGGTTGTGAAGTTTTTCTTTTTTTTGGCGGTTCTCCCATTTTGGCGGTTTTACAACTTTTTTGGCGGTTGTGGTTGCTTTTGCCGGTTGTGTATTTTTTTACCGGTTGTGTCCATTTTGGCGGTTTTGGAAAAAACTTTGTTTTGGCGGCTCAAGTTTTTTAACGGTTGAGTTTGTTTTTGGTGATAAATGTCTTAGGGGTATCTTTCGGTCAAGTTCGTGAGTCTCTTTACTCCTTTAGTGGAGAGAATTTTTTGGGCTGTTTTGTGGGTAATGATCATGTGTAGTCATCACTGTTTTTGATTCAGACTTTATGGCGTTTCGTTCCTTGAGCGGAACTCATCAGAGGTGAAGTTTTGTCAACTGGGAATGGGCATTTTTGTGCTCCACTTTTTTCTGATATAGCATCTTTTTTATGGTCGTTTGATATCTTAGAATAGAAGTAATGTTGGTTGTCCTCTATTGGTCGTGGGAGTATTGGGAAATCCAAGGATAAGTGTCAAGTTTATATACGGTCGGTATAGATATGTATTATGATGTATAATGTATTTTTTCAATGAAGTATGAACACTTGTAAATAACATGAATGAAAAGATAAAGAGGATGACTCGGGACCTGGTGAGTATCTATCTTTGTTGTTATTTCATAAAAATTGAAGGAGACAGAGCATTTGCGCTTGTATCCATATTGGGATGCCGTAAAAGTAAAGGCATCTTTAAAAGACGCTTGAAGTGATGACAATGGGTATGACATCATGGGGTTTGTTGTCTGCGGCGAACGTGGTGACGTCGCTATAAAGTGTGTGGTTTACCTTTTCTGATTTAAAAGATGAGCTAAGGGAGCACCTATTTTTAAAAATGTAATAACAACGTACTGGGCATGTCCGCCTATAGTAGGCGTGTTGGTCCAGGTAAAGGGTGTTCCCTAGCCTGCTAGATTGATGCCTATAGGTTCCATCGTGTGGAGCTGGTGTATCCAATGGCATTCCTTTTGTCTCCTCCATGGTGTAGAGTTTTCATCATCGGGGTCTGATGAGAGAACTTGTATGATTCTGAACTGCACGTCTGTTCGTGAGTGTCCAGGTTTGTTGAAATGCCTGGCGACTGGGGTGTCGTATCTCTCACTTTTGTGGAGGTTTGATATAGATCTCAGGTGTTCCTGAATTCGGATCTTAAAGGTGCGCAGGGATTCTCCCACGTATTGTTTGTTGCATTTGCTACAAGTTAGGAGGTAGACGATGTTTCTAGTTTTGCAGTTACCTATGATTTTGGCCTTGTAGGTTAGGCCCGTGTGAGAGCTTGTGAAAAATCTGTTTTTCTCCATCCTGTGGCAGATGGTACAGTTTTTTGTTTTGCATGCGATAAACGGGTTTCTGTGCGTTACAGGGGTGTGCTCTGTTGGGAGTTTAGCCCTGACAATCGTGTCTTTGATTGTTTTGTTCTTCCTGTATCCAAACAGCGGTGGTTCTGGAAATGCTAACCTGCATTTGTTGCTGGCTTCCAGAATTGGCCAGTACTTTTTTATGGTTTTCTTCAGAAAAACGCCTGTCCTGGTAAACTCACATACAAAGATTGGTCTTTGTATTTGGGTTTTGGCGCTTGTTTTTGGTGGCGGGTGGAGGATTTGTTGTCTGTCTTGTGATCTGGCTTTGGCCCTGGATTTGTTCAGGATGCCTGTGGGGTAGCCACGTGCTTCAAAATGTCCTTGTAGGAGGATACTGTTTTTGTCATAGTCCTCTATGAGCGTGCAGATGCGTCTCAACCTGAGGAATTGTCCGTATGGGGACGAGTCCTTACAGTTTGAGGGATGGGCTGAATCATAATGCAGGTAGCCGTGGGTGTCTGTCGGTTTTGTATAGAGATCAAAGATGATAGAATGACCCTGTGTCTGTTTGACCAGTGTGTCTAAAAAAGAAACTTGTGTTTCTGAACATTCCATGGTGAATTTGATGCTCTGGTGAGCTTCATTCATGTACGTGACGAACTCTTCTAGGGCTGTTTTGCCGTGCTCCCAGATTATGAATATGTCATCTATGTATCTAACAAACAGTGCAGGCTGGTGTGGTGCAGTCTGTAGCAATCTTTGCTCCAAATCGGCCATGAAGATGCATGCAAAGGTGCAGGCGGCCTTGCTTCCCATGGCGGTTCCTCCTATCTGTAGGTAGTGCTCGCCATTAAACTCGAAGTTATTGCATTCGAGGACAAGTTTTAGAAGGTTTAGTAATCCTCTGATGGAGAGATCGCCTGGTACCCCAAATTTGCTGCAGAATTTGGCCACCGCTCTTAGTCCTTCATTGTTGGGTATGTTAGTATACAGTGATGTGACATCCATTGTTACTAGAAGCGTGCCGGGTTTTGTTGGACCGAATGCTTCTAGTTGGTTGATGAAATCTGTGGTGTCTTTTACATATGATTTGATCTTTGTGACATGAACCTTGATGTGTTCGTCCACGAAACTGCTGATGAGTTCTGTGGGACAGCCTATGCCGCTGATGATCGGTCTGCCTGGGACTAAACCGTTCTGTTTGCTTTTATGTACCTTTGGTAGTAAGTAAAATCTAGCTGTGATTGGCGGTTTTGGTAATAATCTGCCGGCAGTTTGTGCATCAATCTCTTTGTCTCTGACTAGTTGGTCTAGTCTTTTTTCTACAAGGTTAGTATGTTTTAATGTCAAGTCTTGATCGACCTTTTTGTAGAACCTTATGTCCGCTAGTTGGCGGTTTGCTTCTGCTATGTAATCCATTTTGTTTTGGACTACCGTTGCTTGTCCTTTATCTGCTTTCTTAATCACTATGGAGTGATTGTTTTTAAGTTGCACAAGGGCTGTGGCTTCCTTAGTGCTCAGGTTACTTAACTTCGTTCTATGGTGAATATGTTTTCCATATTCGTACCTTATTGCCTTGAAAAAGGCTTCAAATGGCGCATCCAATGTGGGTGGCGGCATTGAAGTCTTTTTGGCGGCAAATTTCCTTGCTATGACGTCTTGAAATGTAGGTGGAGCCGGTACCGGTGGTGGGATTGTAGTACCGGCTCCCTGTTGTAAGAGTGCATGTGGTGGGTGCGGGTTGGGGGTGAAGAAGTGTTTCAGACACATGCGTCTAAAAAATGCCTGTAAATCAGTATATAGGCTTCCCATGTTTGGTTCTGAGACCGTAGGGCTAAAGCCCAAACCTTTATCTAAAAGACTGACGGTTGCCATGTTGAGAGGGGAATCTGAGAGGTTGAAAACGAAAGGAGAAACATAAGTTTCAAAATCTGTATTACGAGCATTATTGTTACGGTTTGATGAAAACAGTGAGTGAACATTGATTGAAATGTTGAAATTGATTTTGATTAAGAAAATGTTCTTTTTGAACCGTTGACTGTCTAGTCATGCTCTGGAATCTCTCAAATTCTGGACAGCTTGAAAGAGCTGTTCTATGGCTTCATTGCTTCTGGTGTCCATTAGCGGCTTGGGGTAGCTGCGTCTGGTCCCTCTATTGTCCCTGCGGTTGGGAATGGCTGGTTGACGGCTTGGCCCTTGTCTTCTATCTGGCATGTTTGGATACTGGCGGTTGTACCTTCTAGGTTGCCTGTTACTTTGGCGGCGGTCCGTGGTTCTCTTTGCTGGCCTTCGTTTTGGGCTCTGAGATCGATGCAGGCGGCTGTGCCTGACTGTGGTAGCGGCTATCGCCAGTTCCGCTTCTCTGGCGGTTGATGGGTTGCAGCATCGTTGTTGTAAAACCGCCAAAATGGGAGAACCGCCAAAAAAAAGAAAAACTTCACAACCGGCAAAAAATACTCAACCGCCAAAAACGGCCACAACCGCCAAAAATGACACGACCGGTAAAAAAGTCACAACCGGTAAACTTGACCCCAACCGGTAAAATGAAGGTCAACCGGCAAAAATGTCTGACCAAACCGCCAAACCCCCAATAGTCTGGTTTTTCTCTGCCCATATATGGTCAAGATTCACTCAATCCACGGGCTCACCCAGGAAGGGTATAAAAGGGACAGAAATTCCAGTCCATATCATTCAGACTTGGTCTCACATTTGCGACCAAGCGTCAAGCTAAAATACCTACGACATTGGTTTCCCGATCTGATTACGTAGTTATCATCATTACTTGCACAATGAGTTCAGCTAGTAACACGTTGCCAAGGGAGACGGAGGTGGTTACATTGCCATCTCTGTCAGCACTGAGTTTAAACTCAGTGGAAGCTGATATACTACTCGCTCAGTCCAACACTGACCTACACACCGCCAAGAAGGCACCAAAGGCAATGGTGGCGCCGCCAGCCGCCGTTGGAACCCCCAGCTCATCTACGGTGGACCCGCCGAAAACACGGGTCGCCCGGGCACAGAAGCGCAGAAGGGTAGAAGAAGACACTGCGCCTTTGCCAGTCTTCAGAGATGCCAAAGATGACAGCGCAGCCAAATACCAAAAACCAGCGATCCCAGTAGAACATCTGGGCGCCTACAGAACGTGGAGAAACGCAGCCTGTAGGCTTACCAAGCTGGAATACCAAATGGAGAGGTTTGAGCAGTCACTCAATGACCGCTCACCACCCAGCATGCTTCGCACTAGGATAACATGGAATCCTGAGGGAGAGGACAATGAATTCCAAACACAGTGGGCCACCCACATAACAGAATTCGAACTCTCCCTCACCCAGCTAATGCTTGACAACACAGGCAAAAAGCTGAAAGAACAATACCAAGTGGTGAGCGGCCACAAGGCAGTTTTTGAACGATGCTGCAACCCATCAACCGCCAGAGAAGCGGAACTGGCGATAGCCGCTACCACAGTCAGGCACAGCCGCCTGCATCGATCTCAGAGCCCAAAACGAAGGCCAGCAAAGAGAACCACGGACCGCCGCCAAAGTAACAGGCAACATAGAAGGTACAACCGCCAGTATCCAAACATGCCAGATAGAAGACAAGGGCCAAGCCGTCAACCAGCCATTCCCAACCACAGGGACAATAGAGGGACCAGACGCAGCTACCCCAAGCCGCTAATGGACACCAGAAGCAATGAAGCCATAGAACAGCTCTTTCAAGCTGTCCAGAATTTGAGAGATTCCAGAGCATGACTAGACAGTCAACGGTTCAAAAAGAACATTTTCTTAATCAAAATCAATTTCAACATTTCAATCAATGTTCACTCACTGTTTTCATCAAACCGTAACAATAATGCGCGTAATACAGATTTTGAAACTTATGTTTCTCCTTTCGTTTTCAACCTCTCAGATTCCCCTCTCAACATGGCAACCGTCAGTCTTTTAGATAAAGGTTTGGGCTTTAGCCCTACGGTCTCAGAACCAAACATGGGAAGCCTATATACTGATTTACAGGCATTTTTTAGACGCATGCGTCTGAAACACTTCTTCACCCCCAACCCGCACCCACCACATGCACTCTTACAACAGGGAGCCGGTACTACAATCCCACCACCGGTACCGGCTCCACCTACATTTCAAGACGTCATAGCAAGGAAATTTGCCGCCAAAAAGACTTCAATGCCGCCACCCACATTGGATGCGCCATTTGAAGCCTTTTTCAAGGCAATAAGGTACGAATATGGAAAACATATTCACCATAGAACGAAGTTAAGTAACCTGAGCACTAAGGAAGCCACAGCCCTAGTGCAACTTAAAAACAATCACTCCATAGTGATTAAGAAAGCAGATAAAGGACAAGCAACGGTAGTCCAAAACAAAATGGATTACATAGCAGAAGCAAACCGCCAACTAGCGGACATAAGGTTCTACAAAAAGGTCGATCAAGACTTGACATTAAAACATACTAACCTTGTAGAAAAAAGACTAGACCAACTAGTCAGAGACAAAGAGATTGATGCACAAACTGCCGGCAGATTATTACCAAAACTGCCAATCACAGCTAGATTTTACTTACTACCAAAGGTACATAAAAGCAAACAGAACGGTTTAGTCCCAGGCAGACCGATCATCAGCGGCATAGGCTGTCCCACAGAACTCATCAGCAGTTTCGTGGACGAACACATCAAGGTTCATGTCACAAAGATCAAATCATATGTAAAAGACACCACAGATTTCATCAACCAACTAGAAGCATTCGGTCCAACAAAACCCGGCACGCTTCTAGTAACAATGGATGTCACATCACTGTATACTAACATACCCAACAATGAAGGACTAAGAGCGGTGGCCAAATTCTGCAGCAAATTTGGGGTACCAGGCGATCTCTCCATCAGAGGATTACTAAACCTTCTAAAACTTGTCCTCGAATGCAATAACTTCGAGTTTAATGGCGAGCACTACCTACAGATAGGAGGAACCGCCATGGGAAGCAAGGCCGCCTGCACCTTTGCATGCATCTTCATGGCCGATTTGGAGCAAAGATTGCTACAGACTGCACCACACCAGCCTGCACTGTTTGTTAGATACATAGATGACATATTCATAATCTGGGAGCACGGCAAAACAGCCCTAGAAGAGTTCGTCACGTACATGAATGAAGCTCACCAGAGCATCAAATTCACCATGGAATGTTCAGAAACTCAAGTTTCTTTTTTAGACACACTGGTCAAACAGACACAGGGTCATTCTATCATCTTTGATCTCTATACAAAACCGACAGACACCCACGGCTACCTGCATTATGATTCAGCCCATCCCTCAAACTGTAAGGACTCGTCCCCATACGGACAATTCCTCAGGTTGAGACGCATCTGCACGCTCATAGAGGACTATGACAAAAACAGTATCCTCCTACAAGGACATTTTGAAGCACGTGGCTACCCCACAGGCATCCTGAACAAATCCAGGGCCAAAGCCAGATCACAAGACAGACAACAAATCCTCCACCCGCCACCAAAAACAAGCGCCAAAACCCAAATACAAAGACCAATCTTTGTATGTGAGTTTACCAGGACAGGCGTTTTTCTGAAGAAAACCATAAAAAAGTACTGGCCAATTCTGGAAGCCAGCAACAAATGCAGGTTAGCATTTCCAGAACCACCGCTGTTTGGATACAGGAAGAACAAAACAATCAAAGACACGATTGTCAGGGCTAAACTCCCAACAGAGCACACCCCTGTAACGCACAGAAACCCGTTTATCGCATGCAAAACAAAAAACTGTACCATCTGCCACAGGATGGAGAAAAACAGATTTTTCACAAGCTCTCACACGGGCCTAACCTACAAGGCCAAAATCATAGGTAACTGCAAAACTAGAAACATCGTCTACCTCCTAACTTGTAGCAAATGCAACAAACAATACGTGGGAGAATCCCTGCGCACCTTTAAGATCCGAATTCAGGAACACCTGAGATCTATATCAAACCTCCACAAAAGTGAGAGATACGACACCCCAGTCGCCAGGCATTTCAACAAACCTGGACACTCACGAACAGACGTGCAGTTCAGAATCATACAAGTTCTCTCATCAGACCCCGATGATGAAAACTCTACACCATGGAGGAGACAAAAGGAATGCCATTGGATACACCAGCTCCACACGATGGAACCTATAGGCATCAATCTAGCAGGCTAGGGAACACCCTTTACCTGGACCAACACGCCTACTATAGGCGGACATGCCCAGTACGTTGTTATTACATTTTTAAAAATAGGTGCTCCCACAGCTCATCTTTTAAATCAGAAAAGGTAAACCACACACTTTATAGCGACGTCACCACGTTCGCCGCAGACAACAAACCCCATGATGTCATACCCATTGTCATCACTTCAAGCGTCTTTTAAAGATGCCTTTACTTTTACGGCATCCCAATATGGATACAAGCGCAAATGCTCTGTCTCCTTCAATTTTTATGAAATAACAACAAAGATAGATACTCACCAGGTCCCGAGTCATCCTCTTTATCTTTTCATTCATGTTATTTACAAGTGTTCATACTTCATTGAAAAAATACATTATACATCATAATACATATCTATACCGACCGTATATAAACTTGACACTTATCCTTGGATTTCCCAATACTCCCACGACCAATAGAGGACAACCAACATTACTTCTATTCTAAGATATCAAACGACCATAAAAAAGATGCTATATCAGAAAAAAGTGGAGCACAAAAATGCCCATTCCCAGTTGACAAAACTTCGCCTCTGATGAGTTCCGCTCAAGGAACGAAACGCCATAAAGTCTGAATCAAAAACAGTGATGACTACACATGATCATTACCTACAAAACAGCCCAAAAAATTCTCTCCACTAAAGGAGTAAAGAGACTCACGAACTTGACCGAAAGATACCCCTAAGACATTTATCACCAAAAACAAACTCAACCGTTAAAAAACTTGAGCCGCCAAAACAAAGTTTTTTCCAAAACCGCCAAAATGGACACAACCGGTAAAAAAATCCACAACCGGCAAAAGCAACCACAACCGCCAAAAAAGTTGTAAAACCGCCAAAATGGGAGAACCGCCAAAAAAAAGAAAAACTTCACAACCGGCAAAAAATACTCAACCGCCAAAAACGGCCACAACCGCCAAAAATGACACGACCGGTAAAAAAGTCACAACCGGTAAACTTGACCCCAACCGGTAAAATGAAGGTCAACCGGCAAAAATGTCTGACCAAACCGCCAAACCCCCAATGGGAAAACCGCTAGTCTGGTTTTTCTCTGCCCATATATGGTCAAGATTCACTCAATCCACGGGCTCACCCAGGAAGGGTATAAAAGGGACAGAAATTCCAGTCCATATCATTCAGACTTTTGGTCTCACATTTGCGACCAAGCGTCAGGCTAAAATACCTACGACATTGGTTTCCCGATCTGATTACGTAGTTATCATCATTACTTGCACAATGAGTTCAGCTAGTAACACGTTGCCAAGGGAGACGGAGGTGGTTACATTGCCATCTCTGTCAGCACTGAGTTTAAACTCAGTGGAAGCTGATATACTACTCGCTCAGTCCAACACTGACCTACACACCGCCAAGAAGGCACCAAAGGCAATGGTGGCGCCGCCAGCCGCCGTTGGAACCCCCAGCTCATCTACGGTGGACCCGCCGAAAACACGGGTCGCCCGGGCACAGAAGCGCAGAAGGGTAGAAGAAGACACTGCGCCTTTGCCAGTCTCCAGAGATGCCAAAGATGACAGCGCAGCCAAATACCAAAAACCAGCGATCCCAGTAGAACATCTGGGCGCCTACAGAACGTGGAGAAATGCAGCCTGTAGGCTTACCAAGCTGGAATACCAAATGGAGAGGTTTGAGCAGTCACTCAATGACCGCTCACCACCCAGCATGCTTCGCACTAGGATAACATGGAATCCTGAGGGAGAGGACAATGAATTCCAAACACAGTGGGCCACCCACATAACAGAATTCGAACTCTCCCTCACCCAGCTAATGCTTGACAACACAGGCAAAAAGCTGAAAGAACAATACCAAGTGGTGAGCGGCCACAAGGCAGTTTTTGAACGATGCTGCAACCCATCAACCGCCAGAGAAGCGGAACTGGCGATAGCCGCTACCACAGTCAGGCACAGCCGCCTGCATCGATCTCAGAGCCCAAAACGAAGGCCAGCAAAGAGAACCACGGACCGCCGCCAAAGTAACAGGCAACCTAGAAGGTACAACCGCCAGTATCCAAACATGCCAGATAGAAGACAAGGGCCAAGCCGTCAACCAGCCATTCCCAACCACAGGGACAATAGAGGGACCAGACGCAGCTACCCCAAGCCGCTAATGGACACCAGAAGCAATGAAGCCATAGAACAGCTCTTTCAAGCTGTCCAGAATTTGAGAGATTCCAGAGCATGACTAGACAGTCAACGGTTCAAAAAGAACATTTTCTTAATCAAAATCAATTTCAACATTTCAATCAATGTTCACTCACTGTTTTCATCAAACCGTAACAATAATGCTCGTAATACAGATTTTGAAACTTATGTTTCTCCTTTCGTTTTCAACCTCTCAGATTCCCCTCTCAACATGGCAACCGTCAGTCTTTTAGATAAAGGTTTGGGCTTTAGCCCTACGGTCTCAGAACCAAACATGGGAAGCCTATATACTGATTTACAGGCATTTTTTAGACGCATGCGTCTGAAACACTTCTTCACCCCCAACCCGCACCCACCACATGCACTCTTACAACAGGGAGCCGGTACTACAATCCCACCACCGGTACCGGCTCCACCTACATTTCAAGACGTCATAGCAAGGAAATTTGCCGCCAAAAAGACTTCAATGCCGCCACCCACATTGGATGCGCCATTTGAAGCCTTTTTCAAGGCAATAAGGTACGAATATGGAAAACATATTCACCATAGAACGAAGTTAAGTAACCTGAGCACTAAGGAAGCCACAGCCCTTGTGCAACTTAAAAACAATCACTCCATAGTGATTAAGAAAGCAGATAAAGGACAAGCAACGGTAGTCCAAAACAAAATGGATTACATAGCAGAAGCAAACCGCCAACTAGCGGACATAAGGTTCTACAAAAAGGTCGATCAAGACTTGACATTAAAACATACTAACCTTGTAGAAAAAAGACTAGACCAACTAGTCAGAGACAAAGAGATTGATGCACAAACTGCCGGCAGATTATTACCAAAACCGCCAATCACAGCTAGATTTTACTTACTACCAAAGGTACATAAAAGCAAACAGAACGGTTTAGTCCCAGGCAGACCGATCATCAGCGGCATAGGCTGTCCCACAGAACTCATCAGCAGTTTCGTGGACGAACACATCAAGGTTCATGTCACAAAGATCAAATCATATGTAAAAGACACCACAGATTTCATCAACCAACTAGAAGCATTCGGTCCAACAAAACCCGGCACGCTTCTAGTAACAATGGATGTCACATCACTGTATACTAACATACCCAACAATGAAGGACTAAGAGCAGTGGCCAAATTCTGCAGCAAATTTGGGGTACCAGGCGATCTCTCCATCAGAGGATTACTAAACCTTCTAAAACTTGTCCTCGAATGCAATAACTTCGAGTTTAATGGCGAGCACTACCTACAGATAGGAGGAACCGCCATGGGAAGCAAGGCCGCCTGCACCTTTGCATGCATCTTCATGGCCGATTTGGAGCAAAGATTGCTACAGACTGCACCACACCAGCCTGCACTGTTTGTTAGATACATAGATGACATATTCATAATCTGGGAGCACGGCAAAACAGCCCTAGAAGAGTTCGTCACGTACATGAATGAAGCTCACCAGAGCATCAAATTCACCATGGAATGTTCAGAAACACAAGTTTCTTTTTTAGACACACTGGTCAAACAGACACAGGGTCATTCTATCATCTTTGATCTCTATACAAAACCGACAGACACCCACGGCTACCTGCATTATGATTCAGCCCATCCCTCAAACTGTAAGGACTCGTCCCCATACGGACAATTCCTCAGGTTGAGACGCATCTGCACGCTCATAGAGGACTATGACAAAAACAGTATCCTCCTACAAGGACATTTTGAAGCACGTGGCTACCCCACAGGCATCCTGAACAAATCCAGGGCCAAAGCCAGATCACAAGACAGACAACAAATCCTCCACCCGCCACCAAAAACAAGCGCCAAAACCCAAATACAAAGACCAATCTTTGTATGTGAGTTTACCAGGACAGGCGTTTTTCTGAAGAAAACCATAAAAAGGTACTGGCCAATTCTGGAAGCCAGCAACAAATGCAGGTTAGCATTTCCAGAACCACCGCTGTTTGGATACAGGAAGAACAAAACAATCAAAGACACGATTGTCAGGGCTAAACTCCCAACAGAGCACACCCCTGTAACGCACAGAAACCCGTTTATCGCATGCAAAACAAAAAACTGTACCATCTGCCACAGGATGGAGAAAAACAGATTTTTCACAAGCTCTCACACGGGCCTAACCTACAAGGCCAAAATCATAGGTAACTGCAAAACTAGAAACATCGTCTACCTCCTAACTTGTAGCAAATGCAACAAACAATACGTGGGAGAATCCCTGCGCACCTTTAAGATCCGAATTCAGGAACACCTGAGATCTATATCAAACCTCCACAAAAGTGAGAGATACGACACCCCAGTCGCCAGGCATTTCAACAAACCTGGACACTCACGAACAGACGTGCAGTTCAGAATCATACAGGTTCTCTCATCAGACCCCGATGATGAAAACTCTACACCATGGAGGAGACAAAAGGAATGCCATTGGATACACCAGCTCCACACGATGGAACCTATAGGCATCAATCTAGCAGGCTAGGGAACACCCTTTACCTGGACCAACACGCCTACTATAGGCGGACATGCCCAGTACGTTGTTATTACATATTCATAATATTCAACAGCATGTTTATTAAATAGTAAAGCCATACAATTCATACAACAATGGTTGGTCCATCATCAATTAAGAATTCTCGAAAAAACTTAGTTACCATATCATTCATGACGTAGCCTACACATCACGTATTTGATTATGACGTTATATAGTTGACTGAGAAACTGGAATCCTTAATTGACTATGACATCAGATACTTGAGTGATAGCTCAGGGTCCTTGCATTATTAATGCCAATATATAATGTTATATACTGCAAACGTTAAAGATACCTGCAGTATATCATGGAAGCAATTCACCTTTCCAGAGTATCCATTCATCATCAGACCTCGTATGATGTCATAATCAGCTCAGTGCGTATGATGACGTCATAATTATTACGTCACAAAGGGTTCCATATAGACTGTCACCAAATCTCAAATGGTCCGACACGTTGTATGAATTGTATATCTTTGTAATTCTTTGCTATTTAATAAACATGCTGTTGAATATTTTGAAACTAATTTGACTGGGTGCTGTTGCACCCAGTCAAATTAGTTTCAAAATATTCAACAGCTTACCTGTGTAGTTTTTTGGAAATTGATAGTCAGGGTGTTCAGAGATTGATCGATCCCAACCCGAGCGAGGTGTGGGTGGAGCTTAGCTAGAGATGGGCGGGACATAGCTAAAACCAGAAAGGTCCATTTCACGAAAAGTTGTTTCCCTGCCAATTAACCATTTGACTAGTGAATATAAAGATTTGTTTTACCCCTATACTGCAAATGTTTTATTTCACCACTTTCCTACTAAATTTCCAGTCTATTAACCATTTTGTAAAGTTAGAATTATCATTCACTGAGCAATCTTTTCACTGCTTAACCCCTTTACATCAGGTGAGCGATACATTCCATTTGAGTCTCGTTTTCAAACGGTAAAACGAAACAAATGTTGACAAATAAGCAAAAGCATTTCCTGAGTTTATTTTTCCCAAGTAGCCTGCACATGGGCTCATAGTCTCGAAGTACAAATTCAAACATTTTAATACTTTAACCCTCAAATTTATTCAAGAAATTAAAATTTTCTCGTAGAAAATGTCAATTTGCAGACCAAGAGGCCTATTTTTGAAAATTTTATCACTGGAATGACTTGCTCAGTTATCGAGCAGTTATTTCAGTGTTAAATTTTCAAAAATAGTCTTCTCTTGGTCTGCGAATTGACTTTTCTCAAAACAAAGGCAGAAGCCATTTTTTGGTCGACAAGTGTTAAAGAATTAAGAATGTTTTCAAATATTTTCTACTCGCAACTTGCACATAACTAACAACTATCGCGACATCGTGCTTGTTTACAATCTTTGCAAGGTTTTTTTAGAGTTTCTTAATCCTTTCCTAGCCAAACCAGCCAAAGTCAGCCTCTGCAGTGGTCTTGAAAGATGTCCATTTGTATGCCAAGAGAAGAGTATTTTTTTTAATTTACCACTGAAATGACTGGCTCGATAATCGAGCCAGTCATTGCAGTGGTAAATTTAAAAAAATACTCTTCGCATGGATTGCAACTCGACACTCACTAAGTTAAATTTTTTATTTTCTCGACAGATCATAGGCATTAATGGGTTAAATGTGTAGTCACTATAACGTTATGGATCTTTAACTTACCAGGAATAAGTTTCGTAAAATTAGGCTATCAAAGATTTTTGTTAAATTTAAGCATTTTCATGTCAATCTGCTAAAACCAAACTTTTAATGGCTTTGAAAAACAAATTCTGAATTCAAGCAATTTCAAGGATAGATATCACCCATATAGAGTACAATTCATAAATATGTTAACATGTTTTGAAAACAAAATAAAAATGTTCTGTTGAATATTTTCAACATAACTGAATTGGAAGACATTGGTTTCCAATACAATTATGTTCGAAATATTCAACAGAACATTTCTTACATAGTATTCAAAATTCTATTAACATGTTTTTGTTTTGGAAACATGTTGACTTATATATGAGCTGTATTGTATACAATAAATATGAATAATTGACAGAGATTTGTGTGAATATAACATGTAAATAGTCACAGTCAATAAACGACTAAATATAGTACATTTTTTGTAAAATATAAATTTACTACCAATAACATTGTTACCCCTTACAACTTTGATGTAAAAATTTCAAATTTTCAAATTAAATTACAAGATGAACTCGCGTTCATTTTTCAACAAATTTTTGTGGAAGATGTTGCTGTCTATGACAGCAACATCTTCCACCAAAATTGTTAACAAGAGTTTGAGTGAAACTCAACATACACCCGCAGCATACTTGTTTGAGGAATGCTAAATGTGAAGTTTGTTTTTTATAAATGACACTTCATCTATCCCTAAAACAACAAAAAATTGTGAGTGTACTCACAAACTCTTCGAGACCTGGACAAGAAAATTTTGACGAATTTTAATCTTTCAAGGGAGATAACTCTGACGAATATGGGCAGATCTTGCCGAACCGAAATCATGACACTTCGTCTATAGGTAATATATCTGCTGGAAAAAAATTGTGACTAGGTTCAAAACTCTTCGAGATCTGTCCCGAACAAGAAAATTTTGACGAATTTTAAGCTTTCAAGGGAGATAACTCTAGCGAATATGGGAGGATTTTGCCGAATCGAAATCATGACACTTCGTCTATAGGTAATATATCTGCTGAAAAATATTTGTGAGTGTAGGTTCAAAACTTTGAGATCTGCTCCGGACAAGAATCAGACGGATGGACGGAGGCAGACGGACGGCGAGCGCCATCACATAATACGACCCGCTTTGTGCGGGCGTATAAAGAATAGACACCACTATCTTTGCTACTGACACCAGTAAAAGATAGAATATTGACATCAGAGTGATAAGGGTTAAAAATGTACATAAGTTTCTTTGCTAGTGACAAATACAGAATACCGACATCAGTGTGGTAAGGGTTAATATTAGCAATGAAGAAATGGACGGAATTAACAATTAACCAATACAATAACAGTAGATGAAGTTAATAAGGCATTTGATACATGGGCACATTGAGGCAATGCAAGATGGGGGGGGGGGGGGCCGAATCAACATTCTAGTTTGGCCACACTTAGGGGTGAAAATGGTAGGAAGGAGAAGCCTATGAAGGATGCTATTTAGGACACATTTGTGAAGTTTCTCTCAGTGATATTTGTGCTTTATTTCTTCATCTGGTTGTCCAAATCCAGTGTCCAAACCATTTATAACAGGTTCAATATCGATATGAATCACTGGGGAGAGGATGGGTCGTGGTGTTCACGTAATCGACTGGTAATCAGTCGGGTGGGGTTCAAATCCCCATCAACTGTCAGAAAATCTGGTCACAATCAGTGGAAACATAAGGCAATCAGTGGTCACTTCACTCCTCATTGCCTCTCTCCATCCAGGAGTATAAATGGGTACCAGTGTAAAAGGCTGGGGGAGTTACCAATAATAGACTGAAATATAAACCTGCCTAGATATGGTGTGAATGGGACCTGAAATCATGGACTCAATAGATGCCAATCAAACCAATAACTTCTCAATATGAATCACTCCACCCATGAGTATAAATGTGTATCAGTGAAAAAACTGGGGAAGTTAGCCGGAATGGCGTAATAGATGGGTAATAAATCCAGCCTGGATATGGAATGAAAGACGACCTAGATATTATGGACTTGAAATAGGTCCAAAACCAGTGATTTCTTCATTGAATTTTTCATTCAGTTAGCAGTGAGCTGCCGTGTTATTTAGACAAACCAAGCACAGTTATTGCTCTCTTATTGAGCGCTGCCGTTTCTTGTCTACCCGCATAACACTCACTCAAATATTTTCTGAAGACGGTCAAGGTATTGATTGAATGGTTTTATATTCAGTTAATAATCCTTACCACTCTGGTGTCAAAACTTTAAATTTTCAAATTAAATTAAAAGATGAACAGGTGTTCATTTTTCAACAAGTTTGTTGAGAGATGGTGATGTCGTAGGCAGCAACATCGTCCACCAAAATTGTTGAAAAATGTACACCAGTTTCTTTGATATTGACACAATAAAAAAATAGAATATTGACATAAGAGTGGTAAGAGTTAAGAGATTAGTCTGGTCACATTTACCCAGAATCTTCATGGTGAGTTACCGTTAAATTCCGTGTATATTGCGCACTTTTTTGCTCAAATTACATGTTATAAAAAGCTCCTGCGCACTATATACAAAGATAAATATTTGTCCCATTTTTTTTCTCAGAATTTTTCGTCAGAATCACAAAATTCAGAGCTGAAAATGTGATTTTATGGATCGGGAATAACGATCGCATTCTAACATGTCTATAATGGTACTAATAGATCGTTGAAATGCCTTACTACTGTCTAAATACTGTGTTATACCTTTATTAAATATCATAGTGTTGTAAAATGATCAAATAAACCATCATTCAACTTTTTTACAACGCCATTGTTTCCTGTAATTTGTTCTAAGTTATATATATAAGGGGAGGTTACTCTTGTCTTCCCAAGTTGAACATAGAGATGTTTAAAATCCATAGATTGCTACACAGATACGGACATAAATGTATTAAAAAAATAATGATAGGGCCGATGTTTTTCAAGGCGATCTAGCATTTACATAGATATAGAAAGGAATGTTTTCTATGTGCTAAACGGCACAATGTTTTGACCAATCGGCGGGCAGGATGATTATGATTGACAGGGTAAGGTTAAAGGTCACAGCTGCGTCGCGTATGTGATTGAACACAATCTCATGGGCTCGCCGTTGATATAATTATCAAAATAATTACCGGCACTGTTAGTGAGCTAAAATGGATTTGAGTAGGTTTTTTTTTATTAAAATAGATTTTATTCTCTCAAGTATCAGCGCACAACTCATATTTTATGAATTGAAATAAAATAAATATGCAATTTTTATGTTCTAACGACCATTTATGTTAATGAGCACTGCTCAAATCAAATTCGGATTCTAACCTGTTCTGATGGAAATTATATTTGTATTTTTATACCGTTTTATATCGTTCAATAAAGTTTAATACAAAATATTTGCTAAAAGTGTATGCAAATGATATTCCCGTGATAAAACAACAGAGTAACGCACGCCACAAATGGGATTTTATAAGGAAAGCGTATTCGACACGCAGTAAGTCATTGACTTTTTTGTTACCAGTTTTCGTTCACATGTCTCTCAATCTTACTGCGCACTATACACGGAAAGAAGGTTTTTTCAGGCCAATTTTGGTCAAATTTAGGGGTGCGCACTATCCACGATAGCGCAATATACACGGGAATTAACGGTACTGAAAACGGACATCCATTGATCCCTCTTTTCTACCGATATTGCCTAGGGTTTAAGTTCGAATGGCTAACCATAGTCAGTTTGCTGGTTTACTGAACATGCGCAGTTCCTATTCCCAGTCGGACGCTGCATAGTTAAATATAGTTCGTTGGTACCCTGTTCCCTAATGAATTACTATTTCAGAAAATTTTGAACCAGGTACTAGTCTCGATTAACCCTTTCTGTCATCTGTTTTGATGGCGTAAGAAAATGGGTTATTTTTGTCCGCTAAGACGTAAAAAAGTGTTCATATGAAATAAAGTGAGAATGAAATGGGAGCATTGACATACAATAGGAAGGTATAATTTCATCAAACCTAAGTTATTTTGTGAAATAATTACCCTTTTATATGCTTTTTTGTGGCAAGCGAGGGGTGGCCATTTTATTTTAACAGAAATTTTGTACTAACCATTTGCGACCGAGCTCGGGAGGTTGGCTGACAATAGTTAACTAGCTAGTTAACTATTTCAAGTTCGACTGGGATCTAATTAGCTATATTTAACTCTGGTTAGCCAGTCGAACTTCATCTATATTAACCCATCATGGCCATGTTAACCCTTTAACCCTCGAATTTATTCAAGAAAATTTCAAATTGGCAGACCAAGAGGAGACTATTTTTGAAAGCTTAGCACTGGAATGACTGGCTCGGTTATCGAGCCAGTCATTGCAGTGGTAAATTTTCAAAAAGTCTTCTCTTGGTCTGTAAATGGACATTTCTCAAGACCACTGTAGAAGCCCCCCCCCCCCCCCCCCCCCCACCACACCCCCCCCCCCACATCCCATTTCTAGCTAAGCTCCGGCCCCATTTTTACATGCGTTGGAATTGATTTATATACTTTGATTCCTGAGTTCCCAGAATCCCAATTTTGGGCTAAGTGTACCAGCTAAGCTGTTGAATATTTAGAAATTTATTTGACTGGCAGAAACAGATCTCGGCCAAATTATTTAAAAAACATTAAACAGTTTTTATGAGCTTATAAATTCATCGAAGATATACAATTCAACATACACTTTAAGGCAGACATTCCGAGCTTCACGACGGAGTTATAATACATCATCAGATCAGCTCACGAGTGATGTAAGGGAGGGATCCAGCTTTAGCTATGCCCCCCCCCCATCTCTAGCTAAGCTTCACCAACGCGTCACCTGTACTGGAATCGATGGATCCCTGAACTCCCTGACACAATTTCCAGAAAACTACACAGGTAAGCTGCTGAATATTTTGAAGCCAATTTGTCTGGGTGCTGTTGCTGCCTATACTCAACAGCATGTTTATTAAATAGTAAAGACATACAATTCTTACAACAATGTCATCAGTCCGTCATCAATTATGCATTTGTGATGAACTTATCTATGTCATTCTATTCATGATTATGACGTCATCCTACACATCACGTAGTTGATTATGACATCATATGATTGAGGGATAAACTGGAAAGGTCCATTAATTATGACATCACATACATGAGTGACAGATCAGATTCTGCATTGCACACACATATACCTTACATAGTGTATAATCGGAAAATCAAACCATAGTGAAAGTATTTCATATATTTTGATACACTGGCCAAACCATTCACTGTGACAATCCATCTCAATCAGCCACGACATAATGCCTACTTTGCCTACCATTAACTTTTCCCGGATTTCAAGAAAAATATTATTTCATATAATTACACTCGCCCCGTAAGGGAAGAGGGTATTGCAATTGTGTCTGTCTGTCTGTCCACCCATCCGCCCATCTTTGTGTCTCTTTGCCAGTCTGTGTCTGTCTGTGTGTATCCTGAGCTATATTTCAAAAGCTATTGATATGATTAGGCTCAAATTTTAACACAACGAGGGAATGTGCAACACAAGAGGATTTTCATACTTTGCTATCCGGATAAAAGAATCCATATCGGGATAAGATCAGATTCTGGATTTATGTATATTTCGGAAACTTCTGATCCGATTTGGGTCCAAATTTAACACAACTTTAGGCATAATCCAAAAATTTTTGGAAAATCAAACAAAAAAAATGGATAATTTTAATTCCGTAGCCATTTTGAAAGGAATATCAACTCTAGTCATCGGTATTAACTGTCTGTCTGATGGATTTCTGCAGACTACATTTTCCATGGGGTTTAACTCTGGAAATATTGAATATTTTGAAAACAATCTGACTGAAAGTTGTTGGTGGCTAAGCCACCAACAACTTTCAATCAAATAGTTTTCAAAATATTCAGCCAGTCCAGAGTTATTGCCCAATGAAATTATTGTCTGGTGGCTTGTAGCGGCGAGACAGTTAAAATGACTGTTAGTATTATTCGGACAGGATCTTGATAAATATTTACAGGACAACATTTGTACCCTGTGACAACAGATTCTAACATTTCTATGAGACTCATCTTAGAAAACGATATTTATTATTTCTAAGTCACGCTGTGGAATGAAAATAGTAAACTTGTTGGAGAATGCTGGAGAAAGGCATCATAACGAGGTGACATCAGTCATCTGACACTTTCTCATATCTGTGGAAAAATAAAAAAAAAACCAAAAAATCTCAAAATACATTAATAAAGAGAATTCGGAATCTAAATACTAAAATATACTCAATCCTTTAATGATCAAACCGGCCAAACCTGTACTCTGCAGTGAGTGTGAGGAATGTCCATTAGCAGAGCAAAAGAAGACAGGTTTTGAAAATTTATCACAACTAAGTGTCTCATTAACTGAGCCAGTCATTACAGTGGTAAAGTTTCATCAAATGTCCTCTCGGCCTTCACATGGACATAAAAAGCAAATAGATTTTCTTGACCAATTTTGACAATTAATTAATTAATTAAAAGCGTACTTAATTAAAAACTTAATCAATCAATTAATTAATTAATGCTATTGCAAGCAGCTGTGTAATAATGGAGGAATCCAGTTTCTCAGTCAATTGTATGACATCACAGTTAAGTTCATGACGCGTAGAATGAATGACATAAGCGTTGTTGTACGAATTGTGTCTTTACTATTTACTAAACATTCTGTTGAATACTTTGAAACTCATTTGACTGGGTGCTGTTGGTGTCATAGGCAGCAACAGCACCCAGTCAAATTAGTTTCAAAATATTCAACAGCCTAACTGTATAGTTTTCTGGAAATCGATAGTCAGGGAGTTCAGGGATCGATTGAACTCAACACGGGTGAAGCGTGGGTGGAGCCTAGCTACAGATTGGCAGGGCATAGCTAAAACTGGATTCCTCAATTGGTTAATGCTATCACAATCAGCTGTGTAATAATTGTTAATAGTTATGCTGTAAGGATTCCCAATATATAACATGGCTTTAGATATACAATCATCTAAAGGGAACCTGCCATCGTGAAAACATAAAGGAACATGGAAAATTGTAAATTAAACATGGATGCATATTTTGAACAGTAATGGTACCGCATTAGCGCTGAACATTGACAATCTATACAAGAGCTGCTAAAGAGTCACTATTGATTAATAACACCAATGAAAAACGTAATATCTTAAGAAAAAATAAGAAAAGTTCCCAGAATTCATGCCATGAATGATGTAAATTGTATCTCTGCATTGTAAAGACTAAAGGCTCTGTTAAGTTTTGTTGAAATCTGAAGATGCATTGTTGAATAATAACCAAAATGCTACCACACTACAGTCAGTGGAAGAAGTATAACTCCATAGTTTTGCTTCTTTTCACGGCAAGACAAAAGCTATGTGATGTCTTTTGGATTTAATATCAGACTCTGACATCAGCTAACATGTCATCAGTTGGATAATGGATGAATAGGCCTATTTAAAGAAAAAGTTCATTGTTTCAGATGATTACCCTGTCATTTGACCTCTAAGACAGTCTCATTTCTCGCAATTCTACTGATTATGGAGGGATGCGATAAGTCACTCAAGTATATGATGTCATAATCAATTATGTAACATGTAGACTGACATCACAATCATAACTAGATTGATCAGTCGATGACGCGTCATCGCAAATCCCCAAGTTCACTGCTTTGAATTTTGGACACCCCCCCACAGGCCACCCCCATGGGAGGAGCCAAATGTAAATGTCCTTTTGCACTCCACAATCATATGGGTAACTCACATACCAAATTTGGTTGAATTTCATCAAACGGTGTCAGAGGAGTTGCATTACAATCAATTTCATGTCCTTTTGATCCCATTCTCCCCACCTGGCGGCAGAGCCAAATGTAAATGTGCTTATCCACTCCACATTGATATGGGTAACTAGCATACCGCCCTAGATACTCCTATCCCACCCCTGGGGGCAGAGCCAAATGTAAATGGCCTCTCAGTCACTTCGCAATCATATGGTAACTCAATACCAAAGTTGGTTGAGTTCCATCCAATGGTTTCAGAGGAGTTCCGTCACAAGTGATTTGACCTTTTAACCCCTGCCCCGCACCCACCCTCCCCTGGGGCCAGCCCTCTAGGGGCAGAACCAAATGTAAATATCATCTTGCAAAGCGGAATCATATTGGTAATCCCACATACCAAATTTTATAGAATTCTACCCAATGGTTTCGGAGGATAGCGTGACGGGTGAACGGACGGACAAATATCGCAGATGTTTTTTTAAAACGTGGTGACAATGATGTATTATGACTCTGTTATGAATATAGAAAAGTTCCTCAAGTGTACAAATTGTAGGTCTGATGTCTTTACAATTTAATAAGCTTTCTGTTGAATATTTTGAAACTAATTTGACTTCGCGCTGTTGCTGCCTCACCCAGTTAAATCAGTTTTAAAATATTCAAAAGTTTACCTGTATAGTTACCTTCAAATTGTGATTCTGGTAATTCTGGTTTCAAAGCATATAAATTGAGTTCAACAAACCCAAAAAAGTGGGTGGAGCTTAGCTAGATATGGGTGGAGATTAGCTAGATATGGGCGGGGCATAGCTAGATATGGGCGGGGCATAGCTAGATATGGGCGGGGCATAGCTAGATATGGGCGGGGCATAGCTAGATATGGGCGGGGCATAGCTAGATATGGGCGGGGCATAGCTAGATATGGGCGGGGCATAGCTAGATATGGGCGGGGCTTAGCTAGATATTGGTGGGGCATAGCTAGATATGGGCAGGGCATAGCTAGATATGGGAGGGGCATAGCTAGATATGGGCGGGGCATAGCTAGATATGGGCGGGGCATAGCTAGATTGGGCGGGGCATAGCTAGATATGGGCGGGGCTTAGCTAGATATGGGCGGGGCATAGCTAGACTGAAGTTTATTTTCTTTTACCTCTTTAACACTCATATCAGCCAAAAATGGCTTCTGCAGTGGTCTTGAGAAATCTCCATTTGAAGACCAAGAGAAAACAATTTTTGAAAATTTACCATTGGAATGACTGGCTCGGTTATCGAGCCAGTCATTCCAGTGGTAAATTTTCAGAAATGGTCATCTCTTGGTCTGCAAATGGACATTTTCTATGAGAAAACTGAAATTTTCTTGAACAAATTCGAGGGTTAAAGGGTTAAGCATCAAATTTGTTCAACAAAGTTTCAATTTTTTCATAGAAAATGTCCATTTGAAGAAAACTAGTCATTCCTGTGGTAAATTTTCAAAAATAGATATCTCAAGACCACTGCGGAAGTAGTTTTGGCCAACTTGAGTTTTAACCCTTACCAGTCTGATGTCAATATTCTATCTTTTACTGGGTCAATAGCAAAGTAACTGGTATACGTTTTCAACAATTTTGGTGAACGATGTTGCCATCTACGACAGCACCATCTTCGACCAAATTTGTTGAAAAATGAACACAAGTTCAACTTTTTATTTTAATTTGAAAATTTTAAATTTAGACATCAGTGTGCTACGGGTTAATTAAAAGCGTTTTAACTTACTTTGCCAGACTTTTTCTCAGGTCCTTGATTAAGTCATTCTTCTTCATCAACATCTGTTTCATGTTCTTGAATGGCGTTGTCATCTGAACCTTCTTCTCCAACTCCTGTTTAAATAAACATCAAAGTATCTTATAAATTATTATCGTACACTCATTACAGTAAAGCTCATAAATAGGTTAAAACCATTTTCAAAACAAAAACCTGTTAGCTAGCACAATCTTAAATATGTCGAATAACTTACCATGCTTCCAAAACAAAATAAAACGTACTGTTGAATATTTTGAACATAATTGGATTGGAAGACATTGCTGCTGTATATACCGTAGCCAAAGATTTGAGCCATTTCTGCTTTTTATTAGGCAGATTTAAATTTTACTAGCATTTGTATGGTTGGCTAGTTGGTCTGTGTTGGCACGAATTGGTAAAGACATCAAAACAGGTGTTATTTGGAAGGGACAGACTCATGGTACATCCTTACTGTTAGTAGCGTCAATGAAACCCAGCATCAAATATAACAAAGAGCTCGGCAAACTGTGCATAATACCCTGCCATGATGACGAACTAATGAATGACAGCTATCAGAAAATATTTCTTCCTCAGACCCATCAGACCAGTCATCCTTATGAAGTGTCAAAGCGATCCGCTAAATGGTCAAGGCGGTATCGTCCGGAAACCAATTTTCAAGATGGCTGCCACTGACTGGTGGCCATATTGGATTTCGGATTATCGTAAATTTCGATAGATTTCTTCACCAGACATATTCCAACGACCCTTCATGTAGGAAGTGATCCAATAAATGGTAACGGAAATATATCCAGAAACCAACTTTCAAGATGGCAGCCCATGGCTGGCGGCCATCTTCGATTGCGGATCAGTGTCGATTTCGATAAGTTTTTTCCTCAGACAGTCCAACCACTCTATGAAGTTTCAAAGCGATCCGATAAATGGAAACAGAGTTATCATTCCGAAACCAACTTTCAAGATGGCAGCCCATGGCTGGCGGCCATCTTCGATTGCGGATCAGTGTCGATTTCGATAAGTTTTTTCCTCGGACAGTCCAACCACTCCATGAAGTTTCAAAGCGATCCGATAAATGGCAACAGAGTTATCATTCCGAAACTAACTTTCAAGATGGCAGCCCATGGCTGGCGGCCATCTTCGATTTCGGATCAGTGTCGATTTCGATAAGTTTCTTCCTCAGACAGTCTAACCACCCTATGAAGTTTCATAGCGATCTGATAAACGATAACGGAGTTATGATCTGGAAACCAATTTTCAAGATGGCCACCAGTGGCTGGCGGCCAGCCTGGATTTCGGATCATTGTCGATTTCGATAGGTTTCTTCCTCAGACCTAGTCGAACCACTCTATGAAGTTTCAAAGTGATCCAATAAATGGTAATGGAGTTATCATCCGGAAACCAATTTTCAAGATGGACGCCAGTTGCTAGTGGCCATCTTGGATTTCGGATCATCGTCGATTTCGATAGGTTCTTCCCCAGACCTAGTCCACCCATCCTATGAAGTTTCAATGCGATCTGACAAACGGTAACAGAGTTATCATCCGGAAACCAATTTTCAAGATGGCCGCCGGTGGAAACCACTCTGCTGCCTGCACACCCGCGTGCCCGCCCGGACGGACGGCGTCATTACATATTAACCCGCCAAATTTTTTGGCGGTGTATAAAAATTGAATATTTTTAAATTACTATGACTGAAAAATATTGCTGTAGCTTCCAGTCCAAGTAATTTTTAAACATTCTGTATATAAATAGAAAAACTTGAGCTAAACGCAAATTGGATGACGGCCAACTACCCTTGAACAAACAAAATGTAACGTGTTAACTTCCCTTGAACAAATTTTAATGGCCCTTAGTCCCTAATCATATCTCCCAAATTTCGGCCCGATCTGTTCATCGGTTCTGGAATTATTTTCGCGAAAACTAAGACATCTAAGATGGCCGCCGAATTAGTTGGCCAATCAAGTTATCTTGAACAAACTTGGTTCAGCTCTTGCACTAGATGATATTTCATGAGTTTTGAATCGATCCCCCAAACAGTTTCAGAGATTTTTAAAAACATTTCTAAAAATTGGCCAAAATCTACGATGGCGGCCGGCCAAATTGGCTGATCAGCTTTGTTTGAAAAAACTTGAATCTCTGCCCTAGGGTTGCTTCCTGACAAATATAATTTAATTCTGCCCAGTGGTTCATTAGAAGTTATTTAAAGGAAAAGTTGATGGACGGACGCCAGATGAAAGATAGACGGTTGCCACGGCATAAACTCAATTGGCCTTTCAGGCCAGGTGAGCTAATAGGGAGGCATGTGCCCAAGTTTGGGTCCAGTATCATTAACCAAACATGAGATATAAACAGAAAACTTGAGCCAAATGCAAATTGAATGACGATTCCCCCGGACGACGTGCAGGGTATTACAATAACTTGTTTTACTTCGTAAAGTCGAGCTAAAAATCATGCCCCTTTAAATCAGTCATGTTATGAATTTGCTGACTGTATACACTCATTACTTTTAGCAGAATTTGCTGACCATTAACAATTGCTAGTGTTTCCTCGAAGCTAAATTAAACTGTCTCACCTTTTCCGCCATCTCTAGCATTTCTCGTATCCTCAGTAGCTCATGCTTGGTTCCAGCCAAATCTGTTTCCATGACATTGGCATGCTCACTGCTGCTCTTCTTACCCTGTTTAATTAAAGGGATGCTAATCTCATCTCAAATGTTATATTGCAATGATATATTAAGTTTTATATATTCCATATCATTCATATCCTGTCACACACCCTTATCTGTATCACATTTATCTGCTTTGTAATATCAAGTAAATGTTGAACAGTGATCCCACCATTTTGTCTCCTCAAGCGATAGTGTGTGATGTCATATGCGTGCCAATGCCATGCACTATATTCTTTAATATATAATAATCATCCCATTGAATATTTTGATACTAATTTGACTGGAAGTTGTTGCTGCCATAGGCAGCAACAACTTCCAGTCAAATTAGTTTCAAAATATTCAACAGCTTACCTGCATGGTTGCTTTTATACCACATTTCCAAACTCTTGATGGCACCTTTATGACTGAGCATATATACCGAGGCAGTCAGGCTAGGGTTTTTTCTGATTGCTCGTAAGGTAAATCATCATAGGCTGTTGAAAACATTTAGCTACTAAAACCTGAATATCGTTCGTTCTCGGCATGATAAAAAGCTAAAATGTTGGGCATGGATTATGGGTGGCAAATTCTATCAACTGAATGGTTAGTATAAGATATTGTGAGTTCTTTAAAAAACATAATTGACAGACATACTCCGTCATGAACCTGGAATAGTCAGTCAGTTGTATGAATTGTATGTCTTTAATATTTGACAAACATTCTGTTCAATATTTGAAACTAATTTGACTGAGCGCTGTTGCTATAGGTGGGATTGAGAGTAATCTCCCTTTACAAGACAACTCATGACAGAGTAGTCTTCCCTTTACATCACAACTCATCACAGAGTAGTCTTCCCTTTACATCACAACTCATGGCAGAGTAGTCTTCCCTTTACAACACAACTCATGACAGAGTAGTCATTCCCTTTACAACACAACTCATGACAGAGTAGTCTTTCCCTTTACAACACAACGCATGACAGAGTAGTCTTTCCCTTTACAACGCAACTCATGATAGAGTAGTCTTCCCTTTGCAACACAACTCATGACAGAGTAGTCTTCCCTTTGCAACACAACTCATGACAGAGTAGTCTTCCCTTTACAACACAACTCATGACAGAGTAGTCTTCCCTTTACATACCAGATCCATTTCCATCTTAAGGCCAGACATTTCTTTCTTCAACCTCTCGAGTTGCAGCGGTGATTCATTATCCTATAAATAAGACAACAAATGCAAAGCTTCTTAGTAGATCATGACATCACAAAAGATACACAGGCGCGACCACGAACATAATTTTTCGTCAATGTTGGGTGAACCATTAACTGTCTCGCTGCTAGAAGCCACCACACAATAATTTCAATGAGCAAAACCTCCTAACCTGCAGAATATTTTGTAAACAATTTGACTGAAAGTTAGCCACCAACAACCGTTAGTCAAATTGGTTTCAAAATATTTAGCAGAGCCAGGGATATAACCCTTAGAACATGTCATCTGCAGAAACTGTGACAACAATTTCAATAAGCAAAAACTCCTGACTTGCTGAATATTTTGAAAACAATTTGACTGAAAGTTGTTGGTCGCTTAGCCACCAACAACTTTCAGTCAAATTGTTTTCAAAGTATTTAGCAAGTGGGACTAGTGATCACTAGATTCTATTAGCCATACTGATTACTTACTAGCACTTACTTGGCTGAAATGGTGATTAATTTTATCTCTATACTATGGTTACCGTTTTGATTCGAGGAAAGGACGCAGTTTTTTTGTCATATTACATGCTGTAGGTCCTATAATCGAGTACATTCTTTGAGCACAATTTTTTTGTCAAGTTTCGTAAAAAAATTATACCACGAAAATTCAACTAATTTTCGCATGGTACAAATTCTCGCCGCCTTATGACCATGTTTAATGTATACCTCAAAACATCATCGCGGAAGTGGAATTATTAAATTGGAGCGCCTAAATATTGTGCATCCATTAATAAAGATCATTTATTACATCAAAATGAATCCTGAATTGGACATAAAATGGTGTCCAGAAAAGATATAAATCACGTGATTCGCCTCCAATCACAAAAGATTGTTTTTAATTAGAGTGAGTACTCGGATAAAATAAAGAAGCGCTTTATCTCATTTTAATTTTTGATTCCGTTTTGGGTCATTTAATGTTGATCGGCATTACAAAATTAATGCGCAATACGAGAGAATTATCATGTCTGCAAAAGGACATTTCTGATGACCACTCCAGGGGCTATTTTTGGCAGACTTGGCTATTAAATGGGTGAGATATCAAATTGTTACTAAACCACCGGGCTCATTAGTCACAAATTGTACTAGCATTTGTCAATTTCTAATAACCTCAAGCTAGTGGGCTAGTGTGAATTTCAACCCCTGGATGGCATAGGCTACTCAGTCCTATAATGAAATCTAGGACCGGAATGTCATAGTTCCGTGATGTATCGCTGAGTAGAATAACGCATATGCGACTAGGTCACATTATCCGATTGAATCCTGAAAAACTGATACCGGCTAGCATGCGCTGTATTGAATCATGTTTGCTATGATTTAACCTTTAAATGGTCACTCTGGGAAAAACCAGCCTTGCTGTGCTTTTGGGAAATGTCCATTTGCAGGCCAAGAAGACTATTTTTGAAAATTAATCACTGGAATGACTGGCTTGGTTATCGAGCCAGTCATTCCAGTGGTAAATTTTCAAAAATAGTCATCTCTTGGTCTGCAAATGGAATTTTTTAATGAGAAAATTGAAATTTTCTTGAAGAAATTCCGAGAGTTAAATGGTTAAGCATCAAATTTGTTCAACAAAGTTTAAATTTTCTCATAGAAAATGTCCATTTGAAGAAAACTATTCATTCCTGTGAATTTCAGTTAAGAGTTCACTTAAGAGATGACTACTTTCTGTCTTAATTTATCACTGGAATGACTCGCTTAATAACCGTGCCAGGCATTCTAGTGGTAAATTTTCAAAAAAATTCATTAACACCACTGCAGGGGTTATTTTAACAGACTTGACCGTTAAAGGGTTAAAGAACCACAGTACTTTCTATTGAAACGTCAGTGAATGGAGAGATCCAATCTGTCACTCAAGTATTCGTAAAGTCGCACATCAGGGCATTTTGAGGTTGCCGGCCATTTAAAAGGGGACAAACTTATTACATGCTATAGAGGCTTGCTCATAGCAACGCATTAAGTACACTTTCCAGGAAGCTTAAACCATAAAATCATGTACCTGAGACTACTTTGACTGTGAACTCTTGCTATTCAACCTCTTACCTGTATAATTACCTTGAAATAGGAATTCTGGGAATTTAGTGTTTGAAGAATATAAATTGATTCCAACAAGCGTAAAAGGGTGGGTGGAGCTTAATTATAAATGGGCGGGGCATACCTGGAAATGGATCTTTCCAATAAGTGACCATTTTCTCTTTGCAGTTTATTTTTGTAGTTGGACAAAACAAAGTTTGATTGTAAATAATAACCATTTAACTGCTGAGTTTCAGCAGACGACAAATTCCGAGGGTCGTATCTCTGGACATGCTGAATATTTTGAAAACAATTTGACTGAAAGTTGTTGGTGGCTAAGTCAGCCACCAACAACTTTCAGTCAAATTGTTTTCAAAATATTCAGCATGTCCAGAGTTATTGCGCATTGAATTTGTTTTCTGGTGGCTTGCAGCAGTCAGATACTAAATGTATTTACCATTGTTGAGTGAACATCGTCACACTTGCTTCTAGATCGCAAAAGATCATCTGCTAACTGATGTTTGTCACTTTCTAAGCCTGCTGCCTGAAAACAAAGGAACAAGACTACACGTCAACATAGCTTTACTTGGGTTACTCTACATCTAGATGGATACACACATGCATGCACGCACTGATAGGATGAACACACATACAGACAAAACAAGAATGAGTGATTGTAGAAATGGATCAGGCATCATATGATCAGAAATGAAACTTACTTAACGGAGGAGTTCAGTTTTAACTATGCCCCGCCCATCTCTAGCTAAGCTCCCACTATTTGCATGTGTTGAGATCGATCGATCCCTGCACTCTCAGAATCTCAATATCCAGAAAACATTAGCTAAGCTGAATATTTTGAAATTAATTTGACTGGGTGCTCTTGCGCACACCCCGCCCCCATCAAATTAGTTTCAAAATATTCAACAACATGTTTATTAAATAGTAAATATATACACTCTGTACAACCTGACAGATTTTTTCGCGCTTAAGACGGACTAAATTTAGTCATTCACGACATAATTATGACATCAGCATACATTTCACATAGTTGATTAGGACGTCATATGATTGATTGAGAAACTGGATTCCTCAATTACAGAACTACAACCTTTAACCTTGTGACTACAAATTCAATATGATATGCCGGATTCCTAAGGGGACCATAAAAGCTATAAATGGCCTTAGTAGCATTCATAATTTTAAGACCATTAATCCATCCCAATGAAGAGCATTACAGCAACATGGGACCATCTCAGCCAATCGAGATCAAAGTCACCGTACTCCGCTTGTACATTAACATTACAGTCAGCGGATGTTCATAGGAAAATGAATTCAAATGTGTGCACAAAATGGGCGGAGTTTAGCTAGAAATGGGCAGAACTTAGCTAGAAATGGGTCCGTCTATTAGTGGAATAATGGAGGACTCCAGTTCCAGCTAAGCTCCACCCACGCATTGCTCGTGTTGGGACGAATCGATCCCTGTACTCTCTGAATATCAATTTCTAGAAAACTATACACTCAGGTAAGCTGTTGAATATTTTAAAGCTAATATGATTGGGTGCTGTTGCTGCCTATGGAATGTTTATTAAATAGTACAGCTAGACAATTCATACGTGACGGAGTATTAAATGTTTAAGACGCACTAAATCAAGTCATTCATGTCGCAATGGACTTTTCCAGTTTTAGCTATGTCCCACCCATCCCTAGTTAAGCTCCACTCATGCTTCACCCATGTTAGGATCAATCACAGATTCGATTACTGCAATCTCCGAATCTCAATTTCCAGAAAACTGAAGTGCTGTTGCTGTCAGTCAAATTAGTTTCAAAACATTAAACAGCATGTTTATTAAATAGTACAGACATACAATTCGTACAATGTGACAAACTATTAAGCGTTTAAGACAGACTAAATCTAGTAATTCATGATGTAATTGATTATGACATCCGCCTAAAGCGTCCCATATCTGATTAGGACATGACATGATTGACCGAGAAACTGGATTCATCAATTATCGGAGTAAACAGAGAGAGATTTCATGATTAGTAAATGTATATATCGCCTTACCTGTCCTTCAACTGATTGTAATTTAGCAAAAATTGCTTCATTCTCCTCCTGTAACTGCTCAATTTTCTGAAGAAAAAGAGTTTACAAAACATGCTATATTTTATTCTTCAACAGATATCATCATACTTCCTGAAATTAAACATTGTAGTTTCCAATAATTTAAATTTTTTTTTTTTTTAAATAAGTCCTAAGATTTGTTTTATGACTAGACTCCTGTGTCCCAAATAAAAAACACTCATATAGGAAGGCTGCTAAATAGTTCCTAATATATTCTGAATGGTGAAATGGGTTACCTGTAATAAGAACAATTGGCAGGAATCTAGTTTCAGCTATGCCCTGCCCATCTTTAGCTAAGCTCCACCCACACTTTGCTTGTTGTGGATCGATCGATCCCTGAACTCCCTGACTATCAATTTTCAGAAAACTATTCAGGTAAGCTGTTGAATATTTTGAAACTAATTTGACTCGGTGCTGTTGCTGCCTATGGCAACAACAGCGCCCAGTTAAATTAGTTTCAAAATATCCAACAGAATGCTTATTAAATGGTAAACACATACAATTTGTACAATGGGCTGGACTATTAGGCGCTAAAGACGGACTATATCAAGTCATTCATGATGTCATGATTATGACGTCATCCTACACGTCACTTAGTCGATTATGATGTAATATGATGGATGGATAAACTTGGAAAGGACCATTCCAGGACAACTATACAGGAAAGTTGTTGAATATTTTCAAACTAATTTGACTGGAACATCTTGCTACCATAGGCAGCAACATCTCACAGACTGGGTTTCTTATGAGTCCTTTTGAGGGTATACATCCCCAAAATTCAACTTAGGACTCCTAAAAGGTGTGCCAGTGGGCTTCAGGGGACCCCTGAAATTCTTATTGTATGATTGTTTAACACTAATTAGTTCTATTGGTCTTTGAAGACAATTTCAGCATTAGACCCCCGTAATTTATAGTTGTGAGTCCATTGTACTAATTTTAGCATGGAGGAGAAAATATTGCATTGAAATCGCATATTTCAGTTTGGGAACCCTAGATTTCGGGTTCGGACCCCCAGATTTCAGGTTAGGACCGCCAGATTTCAGGTTAGGACCCCCAGGTGTGAGGTCTCTGGAACATCTAACATTTAGATGCCATGAGAAACACTGCTATCAGTCAAATTACTTAGAAAATATTCATCAAAATGTTCTTATCATCATAAAGAATGGACATTTCTGGCCCGTAGAGGTTAACCGTCTGAGTGAGTTTTTGCAGACATGTTCCAGACGTTAGGCTACGCCACCAACAACTTTCAGTCAAATTGTTTTCAAAACATTCAGTAAGTCAAGCGCTTTTGCTAATTGAAATTATTGTCTGGTGGCTTGCTGCAGCGAGACAGTTAAAAGGATTGAGCTTTGATTATATTAAGGTACCATGTGTAACAAGGCTGCTCCACCAGCATCATTTAATGGCTCTAACTTTGTCATTGTCAATGCATTGAATTCTGTGTCTCGCTTGGCGCCGGCAAACTCCTGGTCCTCAAAGTCCCTGATTTGTTCCAAGAGCTCTCTGAAAACAAGATCTGGCAATTTAATGGAGGGATGCAATCTGACACTCAGGTGTCTGATGTTATAATCAAAATGTCACTTGTTAGCTATTACAATGGAGGAATCCAGTTTTAGCTATGCCCCGCCCATCTTTAGCTAAACTCCACCCACACTTTGCCTGTGTTGGGATAGCTCGATCCCTGAACTACCTGACTATCAATTTCCAGTAAACTATACAGGAAAGCTGTTGAATATTTTGAAACAAATTTGACTGGGTGCTGTTGCTGCCTATATCATGTTTATTAAATAGTAAAGATATACAATTCGTACAATGACGCTTAGTCCATCATCAATTAAGCATTCGTGTGGAACTTGGCTACGTCATTCATGATGTAATTGATTATGATGTCATCCTACACGTCAAGTAGTTGATTATGACATCATATGATTGATGGATAAACTGGAATACTCCATCAAATGACACGAAAGAGGAAAAGGTCCAACAGCAACTGTTGGAATTTATAATTTAATATACATACTGCTGAATATTTTGAAAACGATTTGACTGAGATAGGTAGTAATAGTTACCAGTCAAATTAGTTTTAAAAATATCCAATAGCTTTACATGGAAATTAAGTTTCTAGGAATTCTTGGTTCAAAATGTTAAAATCAATTCAAACGCAGAGTTTATCTACAAAAGGATGAGGCATAGCGACTGACGGTGTCAGTGGCTCACTGATTCGGTACATGGTTCATGCATTTTGGTGTTATGATAGTGGAAGATTTATTGATGCGGTTCATCAAACCAGGAACCAAGTTTTGATCTAAGTTCACTGTTACCAATGGCTACGGGTTTATAAATCTCAAGATAACGGTGCCCCGCTAATTTAACCACTTAGTTGAATGACGAATTCTCGTAAATGCAGTCATCCACGATTTACTTAGACTGAATTTAAAGTATAAGAGAAATACGATCAAATTAATTGCTAATGTTAATGCAGCTTAGAATGCATGTGGGTAGGCTTGCGCGATTGTTCGATTTAATCGTGAAGTTCGATTTATTTTTAAAATCGCGATTTTTACGATGTAATTGAGGAAAAATCGGAAAACTGTGTTTATATCCCGCCGTGCCGAATAATTACTAATCACAACACAAAGCGCTACAATAAACAAGCTAACAATAGCGAGGTAACTGAGAAAACCAGCTAGTTACTACGTCAAATAATTTTCTTTCATTCGATGCAGACCCTGAGTCTGTCGTGAAATGCCAAGTATATACTTAGTTGCAGAGTGTTAGGCAATCAGTGAACATAAATCTTTTTAATTCTAGGGTTAGCAATTTCACGCGGTGTAATAATTTTTCCTTTTTGATTCGGTTGTCATGTCAAATTAAAGAAAATAAAGCAACAGCATTCAAGAATGTTTGATTTTGAGCTGTGCATTCTGTTGATTACTCTTAAATGTAAATCGTACATTCTGAAAGCAACTATAAACTGCTCTATAGGACGAGTTTACGCCATTACACTCGTACCTACTCAAAGCCCCCGTCCTATGTATGTGGATTGCCCAGTATCTCCCCGGATACTAATATTAACGTCTTCGCGTTACTCCGATAATGACCTAAACTCGTCCTACAAAGGGAGGCTATAAGCGGAAGCTGATACATCATGTAATTTATATTTTTTTCTCGGTGACATTTTATCTCAAATTTTGATGAAATAAATAATGTTTATTAACCTATACGCAATATTTAGGCGGTCCCAATTAATAATTTCACTCACGCCATGATGGATACAAGGTATACATTAAGCCTAGACGTAGGATGGTAAGAATTCGGTGCATGAAAATGTGTTCTAATTTCGTCCTATTTTTGTATCATTTATTTCAACTTTTTCTAGAAACAAGTCACGTTACCCCGGTTTATACTTTTGGGAATTTGGACATACGTTTAATCGAAAATCGCAATTTTTTTTATAAAATCGATCGCGATGTTTGAAAGCAAAAATCGCGCAAGCCTACATGTGGGTTCACAACATTTCCACAAAATTACGATCAATAAATGTCGCCAATTGCCATAAATACTGTTTTGGCATTTCTGGTTTGAACCAAGTTCATGGTACGAACCAATAAAAAAAAACCATTGGATGAAATTCAAACAAATTTGGTGTGTGCATTACTCATATGAGGGCAGAGTGCAAGGGGACATTTGCATTTGGTCGTGTGGCGTGGACGGGTTAAAAGGTCTAAGTGTTGAACATGGAGATTTACGATGGCATGCCAATGACTGTCAAATTTAGTTACAAAAACATGTTTCGTTCACATCTTGATGAATATATTTAGTGAGAAATGTCTGCAGTAGAGCTAAAAAATAAATGAACATGTTTCTAAAACAAAAATAAAAACATGTTAGTTACTATGGAATTTTTGGTTGAATATTTTGAACATAATTGGATTGGAAGGCTGCAATGTCATCCAGTCCAATTATGTTCAAAATATTCAACAGCACATTTTATTTTGTTTTGGAAACATGTCATTGTAAGTTATCAATGACATCATGAATGACGCAGAGAAGCTCATCACGAACGTATAATTAATGACGGACTAAGCGTTGTTATACGAACTGTATGCCTTTACTATTTAATAAACATGCTGTTGAATATTTTGAAACTAATTTGACCAGGCGCTGTTGCTGCCATAGGCAGCAACAGCCCCCAGTCAAATTAGTTTCAAAATATTCAAACACTTAGTTGTAGTTTTCTGGAAATTGATAGTCAGGGAGTTCAAGGATAAATCAATCCCAACACAGGCGAACGAGTGGAGCTTAAGGCATAGCTAAACCGGGATACCTCCGTTACTGACCTATTCTCCAGCTCTGAAATGTCCGCCTGGAGTTTAAGGTGCCACTTCTCCGCCTGTTGGAACACCTGTCTCATGAGAAGAACATTTGTATGTGCTGTATTAATCAACTCGGACTCCACTTCACCTCGTACCACCATCAACAGTTCATCCAGCATGTCCGTGACCTCATCGACCGTGAAGGTCTCCTCCACTAATCTGACACATAACATACGGTCAAAACACCGCCATTAACTGTTTGACCAGTGATTCTCATAAGGGTCCTTTTGAGGGTATATACCCCCAAAATGCAGCTAGGGACCCCCAAAAGTAATGACAGTGAGTTCCACGGGACCCCTGAAAATCTGGTTGTTAAAGGCTAAATAGTTTTATAGGTTTTTTTTGCACAAACATACATACACAATCTAGCATAGGACACAATGAGTCCATGATTCCCTCCATCATGTCTAATATTAGCTGGGATGAGAAATACTGCTTAGAAACACCAGATTTCAATTTGACACCTCCAGATTTCAGCCGGGGACCCGCATATTTCAGTGTGTGGGGTCCTTGGGACCTCCAAAATATAGATGCCATGAGAAACACTCAAATTTTTTTAAGAAAAGCTAAACTTTCTCATAAAAATGCCCATTTGCCATGTTTGTAGACCTAGTAGAGATTATTTTTGAAGATTTATCACTGGAATAACTGGCTCGGTTACACCGCGCAGCCCTGATTTAACCTTGCCTGCATTGAGGTGACTTGAGTTACATAAGAATGGATATAGTATATACAATGACAGATACCGGAAGCGGTGTTGCTTAACCCTTTAACACCATTGGCCAAAAACGGGTTCTGCAGTTGTCTTTAGAAATGTCCATTTGCAGAGCAAGAGAAGAGTATTTTTGAAAACTTACCACTGGAATGACTGGCTTGATAACTGAGCCAGTCATTTCAATGATAAATTTTCAAAAATACTCTTCTCTTGGTCTACAAATGGACATTTTCTGAGAAATTTTTTAATTTTCTTGAAAGAATTTGAGGGTTAAAGGGTTGAATTACTATTAGCAACAACAGGACATATTTCAAATTGGGTCTAGGATAGTTTTTCCTGCTGAATGCGCTCATATAGATACATGTTTTAGATCTGGAACACACCTCTAAAGCTTTGTCATGTTCTTCTTCTTATTGTTCTTCTTCTTGTTGGGGATGTGGATTTTTGTTTCCATTTACTACTGAACTCCTCATTCAGGTTTCATCCAATCTCGCTGTAACTTCACACACCTATTCTACATCAGTAGGGAATCCAATTTTCAATTCACTGCCCTGATGGGTTTTAGTCGGGTGCCCAAACCAGAAATATTAAAATTTCTCCTCCTCCGCTAATGATAATTGTAACTTGATAAAACATAAAGAGGCAACTAGGGGTAACTATCGGCATCATTACGGATCCCGATTTTCGTTTCATCACCCTGGTGAGTTTTATAAGGGCACCCACCTGCCCAACCGTTAAATTTTAAAATCTCTCCTCCTCCATTAATAATGAGCGAATCTAGATAAAACTTAAGAGTGCTATTCTATGGGTAACTCTTTACAGCATTATGGAGCCAGATTTTTTATTAACTATCCTGCTGGTTATTAGCAGGGCGACCCACCCTTAAATTTTTTAATTGTTATTCCTCCATTACTGATGAACAAATCTTGATAAAACTTGAGAGGGATATTCTATGCGAATTCTTAACATTGTTACAGAGCCAGATTTTTTATTCACTGCCCTGTTGGGTTAAAGTAGGTGTCCCACACTTAAATTTTAACTCCTCTGTCATTAATGAACAAATCTCGAGAAAACATGAAAAGCATATTCTATGAGTCACACTTGATATCATTATGGAGCCAGATTTTCAATTCACTGCCTTGCAGGCCTTTAGCAGGGAGCCCCACCTTAAATTTTTTAAATCGCTATTCATCCAAATTACTGATTAACTTGAGTGATATTCTATGGGTAATTCTTGACATCATCACAGAACCATATTTTTGATTCACTATTGTGCTGGGTAGGGCGCCCCACCCTTTTGAAATCGCTACTCCATTATTAATGAATAGATCTCTATAAAACTTGAACCTGGCATTCCATGGACCACTTTCTACATCATTACAGAGCCCTGATCTTTGATTTCCTGTTCTGTTGGGATTTAGTCATAGTGCACCCTTGAATTTTAAAATCACTACTCCCTTACAAATGAATGGATATTGATAAAACTTGAGAATGATATTCTATGGGTTAGTACGCACAACAGTGCAGAGCTCAATTTTTTATTTAGTACCCTGCAACAGTCCTCCGTTATTGACGAACTGATCTTGATAAAACTTGAGGGAGGTATTGTAGTATTTGTCTACCGGTAATGATTTGCCTCACAACGGAGACGATTTTCGATTCGGGATAACCGAGCCTGTCACTCCAGTGATAAATTTTCAAAAATAATCTCTTGATCTGCAAATGAACATTTTCTATAAGAAAGAAAATATAAGTTTTCTTGAACAAATTTGATGGTTAAAACCTAGTGTTAAATAAGCCGGCTTTGCATGAAAAAGTCAAGTGGCGAGAGCAATGTTTCATAGATATTCTCAGCATACTTAACACTTTCAACAACAAGAGTCCCAAAGGGGCCTGTATCTCTCACCTGTAATGTAGGCATTTCAACTAGAAAGGCCATCGCCTATAAATAGAACCCTGATATTGTGTCCAGAATTGCAATAAGAACAAGGATCCTTCCTACCACCAAATTTGGTTAAAATGGGTTCGAGAAGACAATTTAAATTTCCCATTGCTTCAACTATTGGGGTGGGGGTTAGTGTGGAAAAAACACGAGATGGCCACCAACTGGCTCCTCGTTTATTCGACAGTAGCAAGTTTGAAATCAGCATACCCAAAAACCTATGGAAAATCAATTTGGCTTCAAAATTCATCAAATAAAAACATCCAATATGGCTACATGCTACATTTTGACTGGTCAATGGCAGCCATGCTTTTTGACATAACAACGTCCCTTGAACAAACCTTAATCTCACAAATTTCGGCCCAAACTGTGCAGCAGTTCTGGAGAAGCCGTTTTCGTGAAAACAAGGTCATCCAAGATTGGCGCGCAACTATTTGACCAATCAAGTTCCGTTGAACAAACTTGGTTTATGTCCTGCCATAGATGAGATTTCTTGAGTTTTGTATCGATCCACCAAGCGGTTTTGGAGAAGATTCTTAAAGCCATTTCTAAAAATCAGCAAAAAAATCCACGATGGCCACCGGCCAAATTGGCCAATCGGTTTCGTTTCAACTTGGATCTCTATACTCTAAGGATGTTTCCTGGGACATATAATTGAAATCGGCCCAGTGGTTGTTGAGAAGACGTTTAAAGAAAAAGTTGACGGCCGGATGCCGTACACACAGACGATGGACGGTCACCAGTGCATAAGCTCATTTGGCAATTCTGGCCAGGTGAGCTAACAAATACCCAAATAAATCAAATTCTTTCCTATATAATAAGTATTCTATTGAATATTCTGCAATTACTTTGCATGGCAGCAATGGTTTCCAGTCAAATTAATTGCAAAATATTCAACAGATTTGCTGCATGTTTGCCCTGAAATACGAGGACGTGATTGGTGAAAGGGTAAAGTGTATTACCGCAATACGAGTACCTGCTATCCTTTAGTTCCCGGAAACATGAGTCAACAGCTCGTAACCTTTGACCTCTCTGATATCTGGCAAATCGCATATAATTGACCACCTGGTTGTGATGGTGCTCGTTCACGCCTAATGTGGTTGTCTGTAAATAGATCAGCAGATAAATGAATATTTTATGCGCAATAGCGGTAGTGAGTGATCACAATTAATGATTTAAGCAGTCTGGGTAGAAATTACCCACACATAACAACAAAGGCATAACAATGATGAAAGCTGCAATGGTGTTTAGAAATGTCAATTTGCAGGCCAAGACAGGACTATTTTTTAAAACGTATCACTAGAATGCGTGAATTGATTCTCGAGGCTCTTATTCCAGTGATACATTTTCAAAAATAATCTTCTCTTGGCCTGAAAACGGACATACAATCGCTGAACAAAATGTAAATTTTTGTGACCGATCGCATTAAAGAGTAATTAATAGGTTTTGACAAATTTTATGCTGTAGAAATATATATTGCTTATGATTTAGTGTCCAAGTTTAGTTCTGGTAGTATGAAGCAATTCTGAAATACAAATGATTTACTAAACACAATAACTTAACGTTGATGCTGTCAGTGTTGGATAAATGATACTTATGGCTCGCTTCCAACTTCACAGGACACATTCTTCCCTATGCCATAAGGAAGATGTGTGCTGATTCAAAAAAGCATCCGCTTTTGTTTCTACGAGAATTCTTAATACTTACCAGATGTACTATTATGATAATGTCTATTATCTAGTCTAGCTCAAAATAAACAATTAAAACTCTGCACTTTCCTGGTCCTGCCCATACTGTATCCGGGAATTACCATAGCCGCAGGTACCGAGTCAATTCCCAATCACAGTCAGATTCAGTCAGCTGCTTTCGCTGTTTGTCAAGGTCTTATATTTGCCTTGACAAACAGCGAAAGCAGCTCAGCCTCACCTCAGCGGGGCAGCTGAGGTAGGGCCATAGTACATCTGATAAGTATTAAGAATTCTCGTAGAAACAAAAGCGGATGCTTTTTTGATTCTACTTCGAATAATACTTACCAGATGTACTATTATGATAAACTCCGGATTTTGACAGCCAGGAAATACCAGTAGGAGGAGGTGAGGCTCGAACCAGCACTCATCTACCATCCAACAGAGAAGGTTGTGAAGAGACTAGAATCCTGGCATACACTTGGGTTCTGCCATCTGACTCATAGAGTGCTAAACTTCCATGGTCTAGACCGCGCTCCTCCCCCTCTTTTGTCCGCACAAAATTCAGAGGGCTGTCAATGGGGATGCAACACCCACCAGACCCAAGTCTCAGCTAGGGCAGTCCAGTAGAGTGCAAAGAAGCTACTACAACTTCTAATTTTGCAAAAATATCAGTATATCGATTAGATTTTCAAATTGGAATGAGTCTAATGTCTGTTTGAGAGGATAAGTATACTCTTGTACCCGACTATTTACCTAAGCAGTCTGGTATTTCGACCGTAAGTAAACATATTTATAGTCACTTAATTAATGTAAACACTCACCATTTTGAGTGCTTGATCTTTTCTTGTTCATCACAGGAGCTCGGCCCAATCCACTGTCGTACTCAAGTCATGTGCATAGCCATTGTTCAGTGTAAGTGGACGACTTTGTGATGTGTGCGAAGTAGTGGTCGGATGTGGCTCAGTTTAGATTCGATAAATTGGCGACGGCTACCGGATTAAGTGCGCTGGAGATGTCGTGAAGGTAGAAATCAGTGAATGACGACTCGGCATGCCATTGTGCTACAGACATCACCTCCTCTAATGAGACACCCTTATAAACGGCCGATGATGCTGCTAGTGCTCGGACCTGATGGGCATTCGCACGATCAATCTGCTTTCCTGTAGCAATTTTGTACGACATCTGAATAGCATCAACTATCCAACGAGAAATAGTATCTTTCAAGGCGCGTAAATGAGGAGCTTTGAGACATAACCACAGAGATTTCGGGTCATCTCTCCACTCCTCAGTACGTTTCTTATACATTTTTAGACATCTGACAGGACACCAAGCAGAAGAGTTTGGGTCATGTCTAGTTAAACTTGGCAAATTGATCGGCTGTTCTGGATATTTAAGTGACTGATTCTTTGTCAGGAAACAAAGACGTGGAAGTAGTCTTAAACCTTCACCCGTGACGACAAAACGGTCTTGTTCGGCAGAAAGCGCATGTATTTCGCTTCTCCTTCTCACCGACGCTGCTGCAACCAAGAAAACTGATTTAATAGTTAACAGTTTAATGTCTATAGATCTAATTGGTTCAAAGGGAGCATGCCCTAAAACCTGTAGAACAAGAGATAGATTCCATGCTGGGATAGGAATTGGCTGTCTAGGTCGCAGATTGCTCATTCCTTTAATAACTTCATTCAAGGTGTCATTCTCCACTCCTTCAATGGCCAGACTGGGAATGACTGAAGCTAATGCAGACTTATATGCTGCTAGGGTTGAAGGTACAAGGTTGTCAACTTCGTATAAATGACAGATAAAATCTGCTACGTGTTGAACAGATGCAGAAAAGGGATTGAAATCTCTTCCCTTACACGACTCTGCAAATTTGTTGATTCTATAATTATATGTTTTCGTGGTTGAACCTCTTCTGACTGAAGCAACAAACTTCGCTGCTTGCTCAGAAAAGCCACCCTCAATTGCACGCTGCTTGATAACATCCATGCAGTTGATTTGAACATTTCTGGTCTGTTGTGAAGGTACAGACCCTTGTTCTGAGAGATTAGATCTCTTCTGTCTGGAAGAGGGATTGGATTGCAGACCAGAAGGTCCAGCAGATCCGTAAACCATGATCGGCCTGGCCAATAAGGGGTGATCAGTAGCACTTGGCACACTCCCTCTCTTATCTTTGCCAGAACTTTTGGGATGAGAATTGTTGGAGGATACGCATACGCCTACATTCCCTTCCAACTTATCGCCAGTGCGTCTACTGCTAGAGCTAGCGGGTCCGGGATCGGTGACACGTAAGTGACCATCTTTGCGTTTTGTTTCATCGCAAACAGGTCGACATTTGGCTTGCCCCAATGTTTGAATAGAACCTCCGCTACCGACTGGTTGAGCTGCCATTCCGTCGGACGACAAACCATCCATTGACTAAGAGCATCCGCTAGGATGTTCAATCTTCCTGGAATGTGTGCTGCCCGAAGAATAACATTCCTCTCTTGGCACCACAGCAGAAGGTTCCAAATCATCATACACAACTCTGGTGATCTCGTGCCGCCTTGGCGGTTCAAATAAGACACCACTGTTGAGTTGTCTGTCCTTATTAGAACAATCTTGTCTTGAATTAGACTCTCGAACTTTCGAAGTGCCAATACCACCGCTAATAGTTCAAGAACCTTGATATGTTTCTGCGCATTGGTCCGATCCCATTCCCTTGACACTGACTGATCATCCAATACCGCTCCCCAACCCGTCGTCGATGCATCTGTGAAGATGGACATCTGAGGTTGAGGAGGTTGTAGAGGAACACCTCGCAGGAGATTCTGTTCTGATAACCACCACTGAAGGTGGAATATCAATGGTTCTTTCACTGGTATCCTCAGAGATAACGGATCCGTTCTCTGAGACCAGAATGACATTAGATACATCTGAATTGGCCTGCGCCTGAGTGCCGCATATGGAACCACCTTCTCCAGAGATACTAGTAAACCCAGTATTCTGAGAAATTGACGCGCCGTCAGATATGCTCCTAGAGAAACCGACTCCAAAACTGCAATCAGGCTCTTGACTCTGCTCTCCACCGGAAAAGCTATGCCGTCCCTGAGATTGAAAAAGATTCCCAGATAAACAAACTCCTGGGATGGAGTCAATTCTGATTTCTCTAGATTCACAATCCATCCTAGATCCTTTAATAAGGCCTGCAGATTGTTGCGCAGAGTGACTGGGTTCCCCGCCTTTAGCAGCCAATCGTCTATGTAAGTATGAACAGCTATGTTTCTCCTGCGAAGGAAAGAAGTCATGGCGAGAACCACTTTGGTGAAGACCCTCGGTGCTGTGGTCAGGCCGAATGGAAGCGCATTGAATTCCCAAACATTGTCTTGGAATGCAAAGCGAAGGTATTTCTGAAAAGGAATTGACATTGGAATATGAAAATAAGTATCCTTCAGATCTATCGACACTGCTCACATGCCTTTTCTCAGCCCTGTCATTACCGCTGCTACAGTCTTCATCTGAAATTTGGGAGAAAGAATAAATTTGTTCAACGGTTTGAGATTGAAAATTGGTCTCCATCCTCCGGTATGTTTCGGAACGAGGAACATCATCGAATAGAAGCCTAGAGATGACTGATTGCAGACTAGATCAATCGCATTCTTCTGATGAAGTGATTCTATTTCTGAGCAAATGGCATCTAGACGATCGGATTCCCTTGGAACGGGAGTCCATATTGGAGTCGAAGTTAACGGAACTAACGATTGATGGATGAGCCAGTCCGGTTCGTAGTCGTTTCTTATCCATTGACAGACTAAACAATCTCGCACGACCTGTTCCCATTGGCTTAGGAACATTTGAAGTCTGCCTCCGACGGAAGGAATCTGCACACAGCTGGCGGTCAAGATTGCACGTGAAGATGCTAAATCGCTTGGGTGAAGATTCTCGACTCCCTTCGTTCCTGACGTCACCGGAACTGGTCCCGCCGGAATCCCGTCAGGACCGACCCCCACGGCCGCCCTGCGGCTTCTTGGAATATGACGGTTGGGAACCGCCGCCACGGTTATCCTTGTGGTAACCGCCGCGGCCCGAACCGCCACCCTTCCTGTCATCTTCATACGGCCTCTTATTAGAGGATTTGTATGAAGATGAACGGCCAGGTCCTTGAGAGCCGGATGGCTGATGGGCATCATGACCTTAAGGATGGAAGGGCGATCTTGGACGCTGTCTCTGCTGCTCCTGGCGATGTTGCCTGTAGGACTGCTGTGGTTGTGTCCTCTTAGTCGACTTCCACGACTTGCCGACTACCTCCTGCTCTGCAACCATTGACGCGACCTTGGAGAGCTTATCGTGCCGAGCCGACGAACAAGCCTGGACCAATGAAAGGTGCAGACGACAACGCAGCCCTCATCTCCGGTCCTGATTCTACGCAATCGAGAACCATTCTCCGTCGCTATGCCAATGTCCTGGTGATCACCCTGGCCAGGCAATCTTGAGACAGGCGCATTGTGTCCCGAATAACTCCGGGAGCAGCCTCTGGCACCTGCCCACCCTCCTCCGTACAGGTCAGCATACCCTGCAGGAGGGTACATCCATGCGAGAGCGCAGCCATGGCTGCCCTCGCCGCATCTTCAATGAGCGTAAGCTCATTAAACGGATGTTTATTGGTCTGGGAAACCAAAGGACGAGAACGCCCCTTAGACTTCCCAGCCAACGGCCTGTTCAGCGCCTCTCGCTCCCCGACGGAAAGCCGTGGAACCCGGGCATACTGATGGTAGGCCTGCTCCGGAAAATGGACCCTACTCTTCACCTCCTTGGGGGCTTTGGGCAGTGCAGATGGTATGCCGCAACTTCCAGCATGTCGGAAGTCTGCGTGTCTAACGGGAGTGTCAGCATGGCAGAAGAGCCACTTGACAGAGCGCTAGCCGCTCGCTCTGACATCCGTTCCATCGCCGGATCGCGCTGAGATCCCAACTCAGATGCCAACCCGAGACGGTCGGACATCCAGCCAAGGACCTGCACCCATTCATCTTCGGTGCAGAAAACGGATTCATCCATTAAAGAACTACCGTTCTCATCTTCCCTCTCCCTTGGATGAGAAGGCCACCAACGATCCATGCTGAGAGCTATGGGACGCACCTCTACCAACATAGGGCGCATCCATAGCCCGACTACCAGCGGCACCGGTGTCCAACGAATCGCCGGACACGGATTCCCCGCAGTCCATCGGCTCCAACACGGGAGGCGGGACCACGACCGCTTTGCCTATGGCAGGCGACGGCAATCCGATAGGAGCCGCACCTAACGCCGCCGGGATGCCGGTAGGAACCGCAAAACACGGCTCCACCGACACCACAGATTGGACAAACCCCAGATGGAAGATGCCCGACGGAACGTCGACATCACCATCCGCTTGACAAACCCGTACAACTCCCGAGGGAGACCCCTGGGAAGTACTGGGCATTGCTGTCATCGAAATATCCGGCATGCCGGAATCTTCCATAAGAAGATCTTCCTCCTCCACCGTCGGCTCTTGAGCCAAGGACAGAGAAGGGGCAGGTGCTTGTCCCTCTGCAGAACTAGCCGGACCACCTAAATGTTGCCCTGCACCAGCCTGCATCGACGGGACCGTGGACTGCAATGAGTCGAACATTGCCTTGAACTGGGCCGCCCATACGCCCAGTGCTGAATCCATACGAGTATTCAGATTCCCTTCCAGTCCTCTCAACGACGCTTGATCCAGCTTGGCCACCTTGTCCCTCGCGATCCTCTCCAAGCGTGCACATCAATCACGATCAAATTCGGCCACCATCTCCGACGACCACTTGGCGCACACATCACATGGGCTTCCCACTTTACACTTCGCGCAAGCTACACAGTGATGACCAGAGTATTTGCGCTTCATGAACCTGTTGCACTTCTGACATAGTGTCCTGGTTCTTGGCTTTCTGCGAACACAAAGAAGAATTAAAATGCTGCACATGACTGATGATGAGCAATACGCACAATAGACTTGATAGTAAAAATGAATTACTAGGAAAACATTAACTTTCTCTCAATTAATGATAATCAAGCTTCAGGCAGGAAATATTTGAAACTTTTTTAAGTGAAAAAAATTAAAAACACAACCTAGACGTTAACTAACGCTAAAACGACCAGGAAATAAACGCTGATCGCTACAAACACCGTCGACAATGAAGCGAGAGCTAAAAATCGGTATAAATAGACTGCATAGACACGCGAAGCCAAGCGGAATAAACATCATGGGCGCCGCCATCTTGGCTAAGAGCGCATCCATCTTAGAAAGAACCGAGTCGCAGAGAGAAAGAACCGAGTACCCGGATTAACACTAATAAGCTAACGGGTACCGGGCGACCAACAATGGCTACCATTTTAGAATAATGTGCCAATTTAAGGAAATTTCAAACAGTCATTATGGCACGAATGTATAAATTCTAGATTGATACAACCTGCCCCAGTGATGATTTCCCTTTGTCCTCCATGATGTCACAGACGACGCACTCCAAACAACTCTTGATACGCAGTAATTAAAAAAAATAAAGAGCTCTAGAAAACGTGACTTGACAAAGTCGTAAAATAGACAAATCTGACTGTGATTGGGAATTGACTCGGTACCTGCAGCTATGGTAATTCCCGGATACAGTATGGGCAGGACCAGGAGTGCGCGGAGTTTTAATTGTTTATTTTGAGCTAGACTAGATAATAGACATTATCATAATAGTACATCCGGTAAGTATTATTCAAAGTAGAATGTGAGGTCACTGGGTCAGTCATTCTGACACTGCTATTTGACCTCTGCTCTTTCAACCTTAAGTTTCTGCACTTAGCCTCATAACAGGCCTTCTGTAGAACTGCTTCTAGATGAGAAGTCTCAATGCATGGACATTCCGAGCATACATCTTCCCTGCCAACATGCTCAACACCACCAAAAGCATAGACCACTTTCTGCCATGAAAGTTTCAACACAGGCCATAAAGCACACCTTATGCAGCTGTTTGTCACACAGAAACACTATGATATCCTACCCACCTGCTTTGTTACTCTCTCCGTTTCTACCATGGCTGCCAGCATGGTATCAGGATGCCCAGCACATTTGTAGCTAAGCTCCACCCACACCTCGCTCGTGTTGGGATCGATCGATCTCTGAACTTCCTGACTAGCAATTTCCAGAAAACTATCCAGGCAAGCTGTTGAATATTTTGAAACTAATTTGACTGGGTGCTGTTGCTGCCTATGGCGCCCAGTCAAATTAGTTTCAAAATATTCAACAGCATACTTATCAAATAGTAGAGATATACAATTCTTACAACGTGTCGGACTATTAAGAGTTAAAGACGGTCCATATAGAATAATTTATAACGTAATGATTATGACATCATCCTACATGCCCAGCTTAGTTGATATGTCATATGACGTCATTACTCTGGAAAGGTTGATTAAGTGGTGGGCTTAAGGGAAGAAATGATCTTTTCGGGGGGGGGGGGGGTTCAATTGTTGGAGCCATTCGACTCTGGACATGGTGCACCTAGATGGCTTCTGGAAGGATGACGAAGCTTTCTTTCGGCCAGGACGTGCATCACCAAGACCTTGAGTGATAAAACAGACTGCTTTGCTCTTTATTCTGCTAGTGTTGGATTAAGTATTGCCATGAACGGGGGCAAATAATATTTACAGAGTTTGATGTAACCGAAAGGCAAACCAAAAGGGGGGGGTCTGGGGGACCTCCCCTGAAACTTTTGAAATCTAGATGCTCGTAAATGGCACCTCCTGCATTTCCAAAGGTAAATATGGACCATCAGTTGACTGCTAAATTATTCTTTTTTAGCCATTTAATTTAATTTTTTTTGGTCATTCAATTTTTTTAACCATTCAGTTGTGAAAACAGGAATGGATAAAAAACTGAATGAACAGAACATAACAAATCGTCAAGTTTGTACCATATCCTGTTATGCAGTTTCTCTGTTTAAAAATTACAAATACCTCTTTGGACATCATGTGCAGACAGCTTTTCTTGTTTATAAAAAGAGAAATTGCAGAAAACACATTATTCACTCAAAAAAAAAGATTTTGAAAGAAAAAATTAGGGGCGGGTCAAGATTTGGGGCTGGTAGCAAAAGCCCCCCCCCCCCCCCCAACCCTCTGACGCTATTATAATCCGCTATTGTATCCTGCGGCATGTCTAGTTTTTTTTTACTCGCACATCTATAGACCTTCTACTTGCATTACCATTTCTTCCTTCTTTATGCAGCCTTGATCTTGTCATGTTGAAGACTACCTTGTTTGTTACCGGCTTGCGTGAGCAGCATACCATGGCTATGTCAGTGTAGACAGCAAACCAGTTTGTTTGGCTGTTAAAGGGCTAGAAATTTACGTTTTTTCATGGTGATCCATACGGATCAGTACAACAGAAAAGCTACTGATCCGTGACAATTTCTACTGACCCGTATGGTAACCATAGTATGACAGAATGAAGGAAATTCCAATTTCACTTTCTCCGAGATCTAACAATACTCACCATTCTATTACTTCTGATACAGCTAGCCCTGATAGCTGGGCCCTAGGACTATAGACGTAGTAAGCTTTACCGACTCCTGGAACCGGGTACTCGGCTCCCAACTGCCGAGTACCCGTTTGCCATGAAGCTGATATTGTTTGCATAGCCACCAAACAAGAGATACCCATGGCTTGCCTCCGTGGGGCTGGGAAGCTGGGTCGTAATAGAATGGTGAGTATTGTTAGATCTCGGAGAAAGGGAAATTGAAATTGCCTTCATTCTCCTTCAATCAATACTCACCATTCTATTACTTCTGATATACACCAGATTTAGTCAGTAACCTGGTGGGAAGGGGCAAGCCATCAATTGCTACTTTTGCCCCTTGGAGAAAGAGCTAGACTTAAACTTGATTAATGGAGACCTAAAAGGACCATCAAGTTAACGGAACCGAATCACATTCACATCACTGCCCACCCACCCACCCACCCCCCACCCCCCACCCCTTTTTCTCCTAAGAAAAGGGAGAGAACTCACGAACATGCATCTCGCCTGAAACACAAATATGCCAAGAGGGTTAACTGCTCTTTGCATATATTAGCCTGGGAATGAGCATGAATATATAAGATGAATGAACATGATATATAGACATAATACAAAAAACTCTCAATCTTGAATTAACTCATGATATTTGGATTCCAGACGTGGAGCCTCCAACCATTCACTTGTCCGGCCATCAGTGACACAATCTGGTTGACATCCTCTCGCCCGACCATGTCTGCTTCTTAATTCTTTCTTACAAATGCCAAAAAAGGAAGAAGAGCAGTGTGGTCGTTTAACTAATATTTCAAAACAGCTAAAGCGAGTGGATTGGCGGAGTCTGACACATCCCTCATATAGTAATCCATAAAAGAGGACTCACAGTGCCATTGTGCAACAGCCATGATGTCCTCTAATGGAACACCACTGTAAAGGGCGGTCGAGGGGGCTATTCCCCTAACATCGTGTGCCCTTGCGCATTGCAACTGGTGCCCAGTCGCAATCTCATGGGTAGTCTGAATGCATTCGACTACCCAACGAGAGATAGAATCCATGGATGCGGCGCCATATGGCTTCTTATGGCAGATCCACAAATGTCTATCATTCGACCGTAACGAGTCTGGTCATTTTTTGTACTTAGTCAAAGCACGGACTGGGCACCAGACACTGGCATCATGATCAAACCTAGTTAGTTTCGGTATAATGATCAGTTTGCCGGGATATCTCAAAGATTGATTCTTTGACTGAAAGTGCATGGATCTCACTGCGCCTTCTAGCTGAGGAAGATGCCAATAGAAAGACCGCCTTTAGAGTCAAATGCTTTAGACTAGCCAAACGCAATCGTTCGAAAGAGTGCTTGGCCAGCACATTAAGCACTAAAGATAGACTCCAGGCTGAAATGACTGCCGGTTGTCTCGGTCGGAGATTGCTCATTCCCTTCACCATCACATTCAACTGGGCCACCTCTGGACTATCCCTGTTGGCTAGGCAAGGGATAACTGATGCCAAAGCTGACTTGTATCCAGCAACTGTGACAGGAGCTAGTCCTGAAAAGAACAGAGAAAGTCTGCTATTTGCTGAATAGTGGATTGAAAGGTCTCAATACCCTTTTCTTCACACCAGTCTGCAAATCTGTTAACCTTGTTGTTATATGACTTGAAGGTTGACCTCCTTCTCACAGCTGCGATGAAATCTGCAGCTTGTCGAGAAAAGCCTTCCGACGTGGAACGTTGTTTGCTAACATCCACACAGTCAATTTGAACATTTTGGGACGCTCATGTAGGAAGCGTCCCTTGGCCTGGGAGATTATGTTCGGAATCTCGGGTAACTGCACTGGGTTTTCCACCAGCAGATCTAGAAGATCCGTGAACCACACTCTGCTGGGCCAAAATGGTGCTATTAGCAGGACCAGGCATGGTTCCTCCCTGATCTTCAACAATATTTATGGTAGAAGAATGGTGGGTGGGTATGCGTAAGCGTGGATCCCTCTCCAGCTTATCGCCAGAGCGTCTGTATCGACGGCATTTGGATCTGGAATCGGCGAGACATAAGTCATGATTTGAGCATTTTCCCTTGTGGCGAACAAGTCCATGTTGGGTTTGCCCCAATGCTCGAAGATCCTTCGTAGAACTGGAGGGTTGAGGGACCATTCTGTTGGCAGAATTCTCTGTCTGCGAGACAAAGCATCTGCCAGAATGTTCAATCGCCCAGGAATGTGAGCTGCTTTCAAAACAACCGAGTAATTCCTGCACCATTGAATCAAGTGACACACTTTGATACACAGTGTGGGTGACTTCGTCCCGCCGTGGCGATTTATGTATAATACTACTGTCGAGTTGTCCGACCGTATCAATATCACCTTGCCCCTGACTTTTGGAAGAAACTTTTCCAATGCCAGTTCCAATGCCATCATTTCCAACAGATTGATATGCAGCTGGCTCTCCTGGAGAGTCCATGTGCCCGAGACCTGGTGTTCTCCCAGGCAAGTCCCCCATCCCTCCAGCGATGCATCCGTGTACACGGACAGCTGGGGTGGGGCAGGTGCAGCGAAACTCCTACTAGGAGATTCTGACGCTTTTTCCACCATACAAGATGCGACATTATTGGCTCCAAAACTGGCACCAGTTTTGACAGGGGTTCTGTTCTCTGTTTCCACAGAGACATTAGATACAACTGGATAGGTCTTCGCATCAGAGCAGCGTACAGGATTACCTGCTCCATGGAGACCATCATGCCCAGCATCTGAAACCGCCTCGCCTGAATGTGGTTTCCCAATCGAAAACTCTTGAGGATGGCTAACAGAGACACCACTCTGGGCTCTGACAGGTAAACCCTGCCCTCCTCGAGATCAAATCGCATCCCTAAATAAACGAAATGTTGAGTGGGTGTCAACTCGGATTTCTCCTTGTTGACTATCCAGCCTAGAACTGAAAGCAACTTCAGAGTCAGAGCAGTATCCACCTCTAACCTGGCTGATATGTCTGCTTTGATCAGCCAATCGTCTATGTAGGTGTGAAGCGCCACGTTCTCTTTTCTGAGAAACGCTGTCACCGCAAGGACCACTCTGGTGAAAACCTGTGGAGCTGTTGACAGGCCGAATGGGAGGACTATAAACTCCCATTCTTGATTCTGAAAAGCAAATCTCAGAAACCTGTGACAACTCCTGTTCATTGGAATGTGGAAATATGCATCTTTCAGATCGATCGATACACACCACATTCCCTTCCTCAATCCTGCCATTACCATCCTCTGTGTTTCCTTTTGAACCGAAGCATATGGATAAACCAATTTAATGGCCTGAGATTGAGTACGAGTCTCCAACCCCTTGTGCTCTTGGGGACAAGGAACATGTTTGAATAGAAGCCTGGAGTGTTCTGGTTTCCTAGCCTTATTGCTCCCTTCAGAATCAAACCTGACACTTCGTTTTGGATGGCTTCTAACTTGTCTGGCTCCCTTGGTATGGGAGTCCAGACTGGTGCTAAAGAAAGATTTTATGGAGGGATGTCCCACCACTCTGGCATGTATCCCTGATTTATCCATCCCAGGACCAGACTGTCTGACGTCACACTTCGCAAGCTGCGATGAAACGCATTAGCCTTCCAACCACTAAAGGCGCATTGACGCCTATATAGGCTGTCTGGCTCGCACTCCGCTCCCCAAACCACCCCACTCTTGATGCGGGAAAAAGAGAACCATTTTGGTCTTGGCTTGACTGGTCTGACTGGCACCGCTGTTCCTGTTGCACAGGCGCAGTCCAGATGGATGCGAAGGGAGCAACCATACCCTCAGGTATGGTGGCTCCCTTCTTTCCACCCTCTGAGGAGTTACGCTTATCCCTACCACCTCTCGGGCGATCAGAGCTGCCACTAGGGCATGCAGGGGCCTCCTTAGCCAGTGGCGGCTGTAAGGCCCAGCAATCCCACTTGAAGAAGGCACAGCTTTCGCTTTGCCCTTCTTGTGTTTCTTGGGAGGAAGGCTGTCTGACTGATGGCTTAGATGCAGCTCCTAGTGTGTGCGTTTGCTGCACTAGCTCCAGCTGCATGTTAACTGCCAGCCTATTTTGTGCTATGTTAGCAGTTTTCTAAGATGGCCCTCGCTTGGCCATCAAAGATGCTAGGTCCGCTCAGGGGGGGGGGGGGGGGGGGGCCCAAGTAACCGGTCCCTGGATGGCTGCAGCAGGACGCATATGGTTCAGGATCATCTGCCTCCTCGACTTCGCAACACACGCTTGTACCTGTGCCAGCACGTCCATAGATAGTATCGTGCCCAGGAAATATTTAACTGTAAATTATAATATTGTTTATTTTAAATTGCAATAAGAATTTTGTTTTAAAAAAACATTGGGTGTGTCTAAATCACAAACAGTCTACACAGGTTTGAAGTGAGTGCCATTAAGTAGCTAATCAAGGAACAATAGCTTGTCTACAAAGAGTCATAACAAGTTATTATTGAACAGTTTAATTTAGTAATCTGCTGGGCCTATAGACCACCAGCTACTAAGTCATTAATTGACCCATTGTGTTTGAAGAAACATACAACCAGAGCAGGAGTGTATTAATCCTTTGAGCCTTATGGCATACATATATGTATTGTAATTTATGATGTCATAATTATTCTGCTGAACATTTGGGAAATGATTTGATTGAAAGTTGTTGCTGCAGCAAACATTTTCTGTTAAATTATTTGAAAAATATTCAATAGTTGCTTTGTATGACCATTATAAAAAGTAAATACAATTAGTACAGCATTGAAATGAAAGGGTTAATCCTCATACTATGGATATATTTTAACTATAGATTTAACCATTATACTGCTGAACTCAGATATTAACAATTTATAATTCTCAAAGGGAATCAGTATGGCGGGCAGACCACTCTGTCTGTAATAGTAATTTAATTAGTAAATTCAGCATTACAATGGATAAGTAGCTACATGAGGCTTAAGTCTGATATTAAAAAGAATTGTGTTAATATATTGCTGAAAATTCATGTTTTGACAAATTAGTGAACAGAACCGTTTAACTTGTGAAAGGCTGTTTGACTGGAAACTAGCATACTATATATGTGTGAAATTATTATGGAGGAAAAAAAGAAGAGTTAAGAGCGTGGAGAGCATGTTAGTGAGTAAGGTTGTAAATGCAGAGAGTTATGTAGAAGTTTGAATATATAAAGTTGCTATGTAAAGTTATTGAATTTTAAGTTGACAAACAAAGTTAAAGCTAAGACTGTGTTGTTGTCGATCTAGTGAAGAATATTATAGTCAACCTTCAGAATAGATAAAATATCATCGGTCTATCCAGTCCACAGCCTAATCGACAATCAACCAGTCCGTCTGTCACTCCATCCGATAGACCAGAGTATAGTCAGAGGCTCGACCCCAGAGCCACGAGTAGACATTCATCAGTCTGTCCATCTGTCACTCCATCCGACAGAATGCATAGTCAGAGGCTCGCCCCCAGAGTCACAACCAACAAACCCCGGTTACCTTAATAGGCCATCATTCACACATGATAGCGCTGCTGGTGGCACAGGGTGGCCTGCAGTTCACACCGACTGAAGCAATCTATAAAAATGGTTGACGACATTCTTTGCCGCCTTCAGACCCTCATCACATAGGGACAGGACTTCTTCAGAGTGCACCTGGCTCCTATCCACTAGTGCCTGAGCGGGACCACCCGCTCCAGCACTAGGGACACCCAGGATGCAACAGTCATCTTCCATGACCGCTGGAACGGCACCATACTGCTCATACTGTGCTCTGGGTATGCGGCATCTTGCCCGCACCTCCCTGGAGGCCGCAGGGAGCTGGCTTTTAAAAAACATAAATTGCTTCAAGCAGGTCTTTGAACTTAGGATTCAAGCCAATGTTTTGGATCCTAGCCACGGACATGACCCCCGTCCGTATAGGCCGCACGTATAGGCCGCAACCAATGGATGGGGCATGTCCTCTTCAGAAGTGGTCGAAACCACGGATGGATTAACACTGGCCAGCCAAGCCAGGGCATCTCTTCAATCCATTTCTGAGGACACTCCCGCAAACACATCACCCATTGATGTACCAACGGCGGCCTCCCGGTTAGGAGCCACTGTTGATAGCCATGAGCACCGGTACCATATGGTTCTACCGCCACCCCATGGAACAAAGCATTCTGTGGAGTAGGCCAGCACGGAAAACCCTGCAGACCCGTGATGGTTCCAGAACCAGGGCCATGCATGGGCGCCATCGGCACCCCGTGTCTAGCCGCCAGCTCAGGCATGATAGGCGAGTACCGTGTCTGGCCAGCAACACCCGTCACCGTGTCAGTTGGCGGCAAACCAAACGTCACTGGACGGTTGCCTGGTACCGGTGCAGTCTCAACCACAGACGGAGTGGCTGCCATGGCTTGCACCAAGCCAGACAAATGGAGGGCGGTTCCGTCCAGGATGGAATCGACCTCCATACACTCCACCCGCGGTATCACAGGCCGCAACAACCTCTCCTCCATGGCATCCTCATCCTCTGACTCCGAAGAGTCAACAACGTACGAGGATGCACTGGAGTCGTTAAGGCAGATGGCTCCCATTCCTGACAGACCAGTTACCACTACTGGACCAACCAGAGGTGGCCGCGGAGGAACAGAACCCGCCAGGCCAGAGACCGAGGGGACAACCATGGGGCCATACAAGATGGCACCCATGATAGCCATTCCAGGACTCTTTCTGAGAACAGGGTCCATACCAAGTATGGGGAGAGATTGTGCCACAGCCTTTGGAATAAGGGATGACACCAATGTAGGCAGACGCTATGCAAGAAACCTTGCACAGCGGGCCCGAACCATGCAGGGGTGCCAACCCCACTTCCTCCAACTGTGGATTGGAAACACCAACCTGGGCCAAAACAGGTGTTTCCTGGTTTAAGTGTGAACCGCCTGACCCCACGTCAGACCCAGCCAACCAACTCCTTCTGGGACAAAAACCTAATCATCAACTTGGTGGACTACCCTGAACATGCGTCACAATGACCATCAACATTACCAGTACATGTACAGCTTCAAAAACAGACACGGTCCTTGTAAGCAACATGGACGAATTTATGGCACGTACTACATGAAGGAGGTGCGGGCTTGGCCTATAAAATAAGCACAAGACTACAATGAGCAAGCGATTCAACACAGAAAGGAAGGCAGACAAATAATTTTCAAACAGTTTGACAATAAATTATTAGTTAACCCTCCAGCACCCAACAACCCGAAATGTTACAATCAAGATCGCGTAAGCTGGTGATAAGAATGTTAAAGGCCAAACATACACCCCTAAATTGATCCTGCAGGATGTATAAACGAACTAGGAACCGTGTCGAAGAGATTCGCTGTAAATTTAAGACACATTTCCAAAATTATACTCAAAAGACGAATGACGAGCACGACCCAAGAAAAACAACAGACTGAATTAACACTACTGCTGTAGAGCACAGTAGAGCCGCAGTATCACACATCTAAACAAGAATTTTGAAAATAACCATCCATCGCAAACAGGACGGAAATTATACGCAAAACTTGACCAATAATTCATCATAAGTTTCTGGTACTAACATGTACGCAGCCACCAAGAATAAGATGTGCGTTTAAAGAAACATTTTTCCCAATGAAATAATCTGAGATAAAAGTAAAACGGTGTGATGTCACCCGCCCAGACCATCACGATGAATGATGTAAGCCAATCTAGTGTTAGAAAACCGTGTGTTTCACCAGTAAACAAACTGAAAAACAGTTCATGCTGCCAGATCCTCGTTAGGGGATATAGGAGGTGATCGTAACCGGCATTTTCTGTTGTCTCATACGTTCCAGTGAAATGGAACATATAACACACATGAAAATAGGAGACAAAGTCTTCACTATAACTAGATTACTTCTAGGAAATATACAACCTGAGTATCAGCGGCGTCTTCCATAGTAAGTTAATCCAATTCAAAGAAATAGGCACAGAAGCAAAGAAAAACTTTGATTTTCTTCCACTGCACAAAATGGCGTCACACCTGTTGGCTATGCAAACAAAAGTGTCTGGTTCATGGCTATGGGTACCCGGTTGTTGGGGTGGGTATCTGGTTCCAGGAACTGGCTAGAGCTGGTCAAATCAGAAGATTCTTAGGTAGTGTTGTTCCGATTAATCGATTTGATCGATGATTGATTGGTTTGTATGTTCAACCAACAGATCGATCATGATTTCAGAAATCGATTTTGGTTGTTTATAAATTGACGTTATTAATATATTTTAACTGGTCAAGCTAGCAAACGAATACTTTTTGGAAAAGAATTTAAATTTCATTGTTATACCTATATAGTATTACTCCTTAGTCTAAGACATTAATTCTTTCAGCACTGAAATAGTATGTTAATTTCAAAGCAACCATATCAATAATATGTTGAATATTTTGAAACCTATTTGACTGGAAGCTGTTGCTGCCTAAGGCAGCAACAGCTTCCAGTCAAATTAGTTTCAAAATATTCAACAGATTATTTCTTAAATTATTAAGAGTCTGTCATAACTGCAACTTTGTTTGAAAGGGGTAGTTATCCTTGAACATGATATAATTACTGCAATCAAAATGGGTAAAAATGAGAACCAGTTATGATCAATCATTAATTGATCATCGGTTAGTATATAAAACCAATCATCAATCACAAAAATAGAACCAATTCCCAACCATATTCTTAGGCCACAGCCACTAGGTGGCTGTTATCAATAACAGGGTTCGTACACCTTTTTGTGTTTGAAATTCCATGACTTTTTCATGAATTTTCATGACCAAAGTTAACAAATTCCATTACTTTTTCATGAATTTTCATGACCAAAGTTAACAAATTCCATGACGGCATGACCTATAAGAATTAATTTCTAGGAGATTTGTCTTTATGACATAGTCACATAAATCATGATCTCACTTTATTCTGCAAAATGTTTGAATATTGCGTCTTTTAACAACCAATCCAAACCCTTGTTTTGATAAACTGTTGACACAATTGTATTGCATAAACTAGAGGTGACGGCTGAAAAATTATGCCAACAGATTTCTTTTATTTTGGACGATCACCATTTTCCATGACTTTTCCATGACCTATGATAAAAAATGCTGATTTTCCATGACTTTCCAGGCCTGGAATTTGACTTTTCAAATTCCATGACTTTCCATGACCAGTACGAACACTGCAATAAGTAATGTAATGGTAAGTATTGATTGAAGGAGAGCAAGCCCTCACAGGTAATATTTTACATAAGTATTGATTGAAGGAGAGCAAGCCCTCACAGGTAATATTTTACATAAGTATTGATTGAAGGAGAGCAAGCCCTCACAGGTAATATTTTACATAAGTATTGATTGAAGGAGAGCAAGCCCTCATAGGTAATATTTTACATAAGTATTGATTGAAGGAGAGCAAGCCCTCACAGGTAATATTTTACATAAGTATTGATCGAAGGAGAGCAAGCCCTCACAGGTAATATTTTACATAAGTATTGATTGAAGGAGAGCAAGCCCTCACAGGTAATATTTTACATAAGTATTGATTGAAGGAGAGCAAGCCCTCACAGGTAATATTTTACATAAGTATTGATTGAAGGAGAGCAAGCCCTCACAGGTAATATTTTACATAAGTATTGATCGAAGGAGAGCAAGCCCTCACAGGTAATATTTTACATAACATCGTCGTGTCGT